>CM053783.1:759538578-760925245 GCA_028749045.1 Cupressus sempervirens | reverse complement strand
ATAAGTATGATCCTTTTTCACTAATTTGTAGCCTACATCCACTACAATGCAAGGCACACTGTTAAGTCTATTGGATTGGTAGAACTTATGTGCAATGACTTTAACAACAAAGTCCATAAGAGGGTCTTGAATGGTGTCAATTGTCATTCCTCTCTTGTTCCACTTGGCACCAGTATTCTTTTCAATTGCTTCCTTGGCATCACTCCTATGGGTCTTTGGCCTATCTAGGGTTGGGTACCCTATCACTCTATGTAAAATTCTCTTTGTAATTTTCACTGGACCATCTTCCAACCATAAACTTCCATTATGTATTCAGCTAAGCACTAACCTGATCCATTCAATCTTGAAAATTGTAGGGAATTCTAGGGCACACGTTAAACCCTTCTTCTCAAAAATATGATATTCTTCCTTCAACACTCTGTTTTCACACAATTTTTCATAAGATTCCCTCATCTCCATGTCTCCTATGGCTCCAATCTTGCAATTGTAACATCTCCTAATGTCTTGAACCATAACTACCTTAGGGGGTATGACAGATAGGGCTCCAATTGGGTTGTTTTTATATGCCACTTCAGGGATTGGGTGAAAATCAGGTTGTTTTACTTCATTTGACACTAGCTGGACCTCAAATGGTTCCTTCTCCTTAGTTTTCCTTGAACTAGAAGCCATTTATATAATCTAGGGTTTTGGACACGAAGAAAATATGAAACTACGTAACTCGACACAAACGTAAATACCTCAAATTTGATGAAATCGTATTGAAATGTTGTTGAAATCTTCTTAAACACTGGATTCTTTGCTTTGGAGTTACTCTACACTCTTCTTTATCTTTTCTCTTTGTTGCGATGAAGAAAAAATGATTGAAAATGCGATAATATACCCTATTTTCATTGCATTTAATGCTTAGTGTGTTTATAGTTGTCCACTCGACTTCTTAAGCATTTATGTATTACTCGGCTTCCATTGGCTTTACATCACTCAGCTTCCATAGGAGTATCCTTCACTTGACTTCAACTAGAATCTCTTCTTCACTCAAATTCTACTATTAACTCAGCTCCAACTTGTTATTCGGCTTCTACTGTTTGTGACAATGAACTCGCCATGCACTAGGATTTTACTCAGCAACTGAGGGCAACTTGGCAACACTTGTGAAATCTTGGAATTTTAACTTTTCTTATTTAATCATGCTATTCTCTTCCTTTCAGTACTTGCTTATTTAGGAACTGGTGTATGATGAAACTTTGTAAATCAATCCCTTATGCCTTCTTGTGCTTAGTCTGATGAAGTGTGACCACTTGACCAGTTAGGTGAAGTGATCCCCTCATTTGATGTGTTGATCTCATATTTCTTCTTCCATGTCTTATTCATTTCTTCTTTAATGTGTTCAACATCCACCTTCTCTTTTCCTTTGTTGATCTCTTGTTTGGGTACCTTTGACCTTGTTGGGAAATTCTTGCTGATATGACCAGTCTTCAAACAACTGAAGCATGTGGTTTGATTGAGCCATCTATTGTAGTTTCTACTAAAATGTTTCCTTAGGTAATTTTTAGGAATGTGTCCATATTCTTGACAGTAATGATAGCTATACCTGGTGTTGTAGCCCCAATTGTAATGACGTCCATGGTTATTTCCTTTTGTTGGTTGATTAAGTGTGCACACAGGCTTTGATCTGCACTCAAAAGCTCTATGTCCATACTTCTTGCAATTGTAGCAGTGACCTTCAAATCTTAGTGTTCTAATAGTCTTAGTCCTACAGTTATGTGCTTGATGTCCTTGATTTTTGCACTTATAACAATGACTCACATTCTTAGGTTTGTCATGTTGATGGGTATTATTGCTCATATGTATATTAGAGGTATGTCCCCTTTTATCATAGAAATAACAAGTAGGTTTAGTGTTCTTACATTTGTTAATTCTTTCTGCTGCAGTCTTGGATGACTCTCCTTGTCCAATGTTGGTGTATCCTAGTCTTGAAGTATCATTGCTAGCCCTTAGTGATTTTAGTAGTTGTTCAAAGTACTTGATTGCCTCATTGGGTTTGTTGAAGCTCTCTGCAATTTCCTTCTCTCTTTTTAGGTCATTTTGTAGTTGTTCATTTTGCATCTTCAGTGTAGAGATCTCAATGTCCTTGATATTTAGTTCATGATGTGCATTTATCATCTGACTTAGGGTGTCTAGCTACATGTTTGAGATTCTTGCAAGCTCAATTTACTTTTCTTCTAGTTTGTTGGCAAGATTTTTCTTGTCTTCTTCCAGCATAGCCTTGTCTTCAATGGCTCTTTTCTTCTGTTTAGTCACTTCACAGAGCATCGTGGCTTGTGATTATTTAATCTTGAGTGTTCTAATTTCTTCTGCTTGAACTCTATTCTTCTCCATTAGGTCTGCTATTTTTGCATCAAGCTCTTTGGAATCTCCATTTGAAAATAGGTTTGAGGTGTCAATCTCCTTGTATTGTGTATCATTCTTAGCTATGGCAATGTCTCTTCTTCTATTTAAGGATTTTCTCAATTCTTCTCTGGCTTCTTCCAAAGCATGTAAAGAAAGTTGTATATCTATTGCCTGATTCTCTATGATCTTTCCAAGTTTGTAGACTTCCATTTCCAAATTTTTTCTCCAGGCTGTAAGGCTCCTTCTTATGAGAACTTGGCTCGAATACCAATTGTTGGAATTTACAAGTGGAAAGATATACTTCTGAGAGGGGGGTGAATCAGAAGTAACTAACTTCAACCTTTTCAAAACCTTTTAATTGAAATCATTCGCATGCATCTAATCCATCTAATAAACATGAAAAATAAAGACATGCATGAAAACAGATAACTCAAGCATTTGGTAACCCAGAAACCATCCAAAAAATGAGAAGGTAAAACTGGGGTGGGGATGACACCCACAAAATATCATTGCAGCAATGTGTAACTGTTCAAGGTTACAAAGTTTGACCACTTCCAATGGTCTACCCAATGAAAGGCCCATCCTGTTAAAGACTTTACACCCTATTAAAAGTGACCTGGTAAAAGAATTTACAAACATTCACTTGGAATGTTACCCTGTTAGAGGATTTACAATCTTATTAAGGATCCACAATGTGGCTATTAAACCAATATGGCTGCTAGACCAACCTATCATCATAGGATTTTCATTCTCAAAATACAATGGTTAGAAAGTATAGAAGAATGTCTTAATCGGATGACTTGCAATCTTCAATTGTTGTTTCTAGATCCTCATTCTACTCTATCTACTCTGATCCTTGCTTGATCTTATATGTCTCTTCTCAAAACTCTGATACTCTATTCTGATTAACTGAATGCTACAATGTTGTTCTTCCTTTCAAGTCTTTTAAACACCCTTCTGCACTTCGCTATATTTCACCCATACACTCTCTCATGCTCGTGCATAATGGGATTTTGTCCTCCTTTTAAAGACTTCGAAGCCTTAAGGTTAGGTATGAATCTACGATCCATATTCACTCTTCATTTCCCACTCAATTCTTGCACTTTTCCTATTATTTGCATGACTTCTCCATTTTTCTTATTGGTTGCATGCTGATTACATATGAAATGCAAAAGATTTGATCTTATCTTCAAGATCCTTTGAGATTCATCCTATGTCGGCTTCAAAAATGGTTTGCATCTGAGTTTGTGAAGGCACAAACTCATATGTTGATTTTGTGTTACTCGACACTTACTAGTTGTTGATGCTTAGCACATATAGGAATTTTGTCTCAGTCGGCTCCTATAGTAATTCTGTCTCACTCGGCATCTATACTTTGCTTGGCACCTATAGTGACTCGACATCACTTATCACTCGACACCTATTGAATCTCTGACTCGGCACACACTATAGCTCAACATCTATTTTATACTTGGCATCATCTTGAGAATTTGGTTAAGTGTGTTGAAACTCAAATGTCAAAACCAATCTAAGACCAACAACTTATTCTAACTTTTTATACTTTGACCTTAATGTAGTTGAGTTTGCATCATATGCCTTATGTGCAATTCTCACCTTTGCTAAATTAGCCAAGGATACATGGACAAAAGGTATGAGCAATCTTAAGGAAAGTTTTGATGATTGCATGAAGATACTATCAGTTTAAGGCAAATGTTTACAGAGATTTTGACAGCAGATGGACAATTTTTGACATTTTAGCCTTTGTCATTGATGTCAAAGGGGGAGAAGTACATAAGAAAATTATAAATCAGGTAAAGAGGAGAAAATAATATTATAAAGTATGAACTCGTATTGTAAGGGGGAGCATATGTAAGATGGACAAGTTGTAATAGATGTAATGTTAATGTGTTATTTTTAAAAAGTTTTTGATACTTAGCCAATTTTCCCTATTTTGTTGCCATCAATGACAAAGGGGGAGATTGTTGACAATTGGCTAATGAACATACATAATTATTGTCATTTATGGAAAAACATGATGTACATGCTTACATGAAACCTCATAAATAAAGATACTTAGCTTTTGGTACTCAGATTATTGTCTAAGTATGAATTTTGTACACATCAGTGTATTGTTTTGTATGTAACTTGTTACTGATGTCATATTATGACTAGAAAAGTTAGATGTAGATAGTACACATGTTGATAATGACGTGTATAACCTTAGAGTATGGACTATACGGAAAAGAGATATTCGTGTTTTATCAATGAAACGGGACATTGGAATTAAAGGAAAGGAATTATTTTGTTTACAAAATAATTACTTGACCAATTAGGTTCGACATCCTAGATGTTTACTCTAAGTTAGAAAAGTGTATTGTGGTCTTAGTCGACCCAACAACAATTTTTGAAAAGGCATGATATTTATGCAAAGGACATTTTGCAATAAGGTGTGTGTGAAGTATTGTAAAATTGTGTGATATATTGTGATATGTGAACTTTATGTGAAAGTGATATATGTGAAGTTGATTTTATGATCCGAGATTGAACTAAGGAAGAAGTTGCAGTACCTACATTCCAAAAGTCCGATTACTTGTTTGGGCAGTGAGCTCTTCTTTTTCCTTTCTTTCTTTTTCTCTCTTTTCTTCCTCTTCTAATCTTTTCTTCTTATTGTCCTCTATTTTTCTTTTTCATTTCTTCTTCAACTAATATTTTCTTATCTTCCTCAACTTTTCTTTTCATCTCATCTTCAAGCAATTTCTGCTCGGCCTCTTCTATTTTCCTTTTCTCTTCCTCTAATAACCTCTTTTCCTCTTCAATTTTCTTCAATTGATCTTCAATATCTTTAGTGTGAGATTCATTCTATTCAAAACTTTAAAATGGGTTTGTATCATCAATGTTAATGGTAACATTGGTCAAATCTATCTGCATTGTGCTACTGCTCACTGACACTTCTGAGGTTCTGGGTGCTGGTGAAGATGTTTCCTTGGACTCTACCATCCTCTAACTTGTAGCTACTACAATTTCACTTCTTATCTTATCTTTCTCACCCACCATAAATAGGAATGGTCTTACCTTGTTTCTCAAGTAAGGTGCTAGATCGTTAAACAATCTCTTGACTTCTTCTTCATCATCAGTCTTGCATATTTTTCTTAACATAGACTTCTAAAGTTCTATGTCCTCTTCTTGATTCGGTGCCTTCTTTTCAATGAGTTTGTCATAGAATTTTGGTTTACTGTGCCTTCAATATCCTTAAGTTTCAAATTATTGGCTATTATGTATCTTACAGTAGAGATATCAATCTAATCTTTCTCAAAATTAATATACAAGTCATAAAATTTGTTCATCTATACAAATTTGCCTTCATTAGCACTAGTTGAATTTGTCTTCTCTATCTTTGGCTTCTAAGGTTGCCGAGCTTTTCCTGCTCAGTGCTTAAAAGTGGTTACCTTCTCTGCCTGTTCGACTTCTTGTTCTTCTTTTTTTTCTTCACTAGACTCAACAATTATCAACAATATCTTTTGTCTCTTTTTTGGTCTAGTGGCTTGTTGTTTGACCCTTTTAGTCTTTAAGGTCACAACTTCCACTAATCTCTTTGATTTCCTCTTTGGCTCACTTGGCTAAACATCTGATATTGCTACATAAGGAATGCTTTGTTTCGAAGATGTCTTTGCAATAAACACTGACAAAGGTTGCACATTCAATATACCTTGTTTCATAGTCTGTTTGATTGCTTGTGATTCACCCTTAGTCATACTGGCTTCTATTAAGGCTTTCTTCATTATTGTTTCTATCTTCTTGTGAGATGCCTTCTCCAAGGATGCCTAATGAGCTAATTGGGTAATCTCATCATAAGTTCTAAATCTATATTTAGCTTGGTCCTTCTTTGATTTCAACAATAAATCAATGTATCCAACTATTGTTTCATCACTCAATTCATAACCTAAGGGATCAAGAAATGTTTCCTGAGGTTCTACTACTTGAATATAAGTAAAATTTGTATTAACCATAACACAAATATCTTCTTCAAATTAAGTATCTTTAAATTAGTACTTAACAAAACCAAGATAATTAATTAAGTTAAATTTAGTTTTTCTAATTTCAAAATTTTTTCACTTTTATTTTTTTGCTATTATTTTACCTTCTTTTCTTATGCTTTAAAAAAAAAAAAAAAATTGTCGTATTTCTAGTCTATATATATAAGAAAACCATTTCATAAATAAAATTTAGAAGTATATTTTAAAAGCATATACTTACCAAATAGATGTCCATCTAATAAAATAATTAATTAGAATTTTATGTGAATTAGCTAAATCATAAAACTAATATTTGATGCTCAGTAATGTTTTTAACTATCTAGTAATTATGTTTAAAATTGTGTTATTACCTTTTATGTTTTTAGCTACTTACTAATTATGATTTAACCATTAGTACAAATCTATCTCTTATCTTTTACAAAATGGAGGGACTCAAGCTATATGCACAATACAACTATTCTTTCTTGTTGAATCTTTATTTATTTTAAATGAAAAAGAGCTTCATAGAGATAATTAATTAAGTTTAATTTATTTTTCCTAATTTCTAATTTCTGTCACTTTTATTTATTTTTTGCTACTATTTTACCTTCTTTCCTTATGCTTAGAGTTTTTTATAATGATTTTATTGTATTTCTAGTGTGTGTGTGTCTGTGTGAGTGAGAGAGAGAAAATGATTTCATAAACAAAATTTAGAAGTATATTTTAAAAGCATATACTCACCAAAGATATGTCCATCCAAAAAAATAATTTTTTAGAATTTTACTTAAATTAGCTAAATCGTAAAACTAATATTTGATGCTCAGTTATGCTTTTGACTATCTAGTAATTATGTTTAAAATTGTGTTATCACCCTTTATGTTTTTAGGTACTTACTAATTAAGATTTAACCACTGGTACAAATTTATCTCTTATTTTTTACAAAAGGGAGGGACTCAAGCTCTATTAGAGTTCTTAATCTATGCTCTATTTATACATGATACATCTATTCTTTCTCATTGAATCTTTATTTATTTTAAATAAAAAGAGCTTCATATATTTGCTCATCTTAATGGCACAAATCAATTGATATTTGTGTGATTCTTTTTATTTTTTTTCTATTGAAAGAATAATTACTCATTTGATTTTGAAATGTATAAAAATAAATACGAATGAATAGATTGAAGTATCTTAGAATTAATTTGAATATTAAGTGTGTTGTCTAAGAAGTTATAGATATGTTAAAATTTTGAAGGACTTGTAAATCTTCATTTTAACCATGTGAATTAGATATCATCCTAAACCAATAATTATATTACAATGTTATAAATTAAATTATTAATTTAAATAATTATAAAAATTAGCTCAATTTAACACAAATTTGGCTACCTTCTACATATTAGATTTTATGATAAATGTCATCTATCTTGAAAACTACTTTCAAAACCTATAGAACATTAGCACCCAAATCATATCTATAAATATAAAAGAATGGTTTATCCATAAACATACTATAAATCTCTTTCATGCTTGTATTGATAACCCTAATCTCTTGGATGCTTGTATTGCTAACTCTAATCCAAATTCAAGTATAACTTTAACCCTAGATCAATTGTATCCCTAACATAAATATTTTTCCTAGAATGGTAATGCTATATTTGAATCCTAACACTAACTTTTACCTTAATTAAGCAATAATAATAAATTTCATCAAGTTTATATTGAGAAGATAATAATAAATTTCATAATCTGATTATATTGAAAAGATAATATAAATTATTATTTAATCAATATTAATGAGATAATCTATATTCTGTTAATATGAATATTGAAATTTTGTTTTGTAAAATAAGAGTAGATCATTATATATTTTCAAATTTAATTTTAGTGTACACTATTTATCTATAATTTTTAAATGAACAAATCAAATCATTTTTAAATATCTTATGCACTAAATTCTAAAGGAAAATTAATCTAATCCAAAGGTCATAGAAGTACAATATGTCAATAAAAGAAAACAATTTTGTAAATAAGAATGACATATAATTGTAGCAAGCAGATATTCAATAGAAGATTGATAACTTCTTGTTTCTTCAATAGAATGTAATGATAGAAGAGTGGAACAAGATAAATCTATGACATCCCTTACATTATGTACCATATAATGAAATCACACACTTGTTGACATTACAGTGAAGTTTGTTTATTAGTGACACACACACACACACACACTTAATTAAATGGTTAGTAGCTACCAAGATTATAGTATAGTTAACATTGTTAACTAAGTAATTCAGGCTCTACCAAGTTCTAGAGTTGTTACCGAGTTCTAGGAACGATATTCAGTTCACACCGAGCAGTATCTACCAAGTTGGTGATTATCAGTGTAAATTGAGCTTCATAGTGTTTACCAAGTTTCTTAGAGCAAATTGAGCTTTCTAGTGTTTACCAAGTTCATAGTTTCAGTCCTGTGAATCTAGTGTTGATCGAGCTATGCAATGTCAACTAAGTGATTTAGTTTATACCGAGCTCACAATGATAGTGTTGACCAAGCTATGCACTATGAACCAAGTGATTCAGTTTATATGCCAAGTTTCATAGTGTTCACTGAGTCACCAGTGTAGACCGAGTTCAACTACTTGGAAGTGATTAGTATAAATCGAGCTTCTACATCTATTGAGTGCATGATGATGTCGAGCATTGACAATGGCTTCCAAGTGTTAGAACCTCACCAAGTTTTTCTTCACAACCCGAGTACCAGCAATCGGGCCGACTTTGTATATTATGGTGAAACTTGTATTGTAGCCAACTTTGATGAATTGTAAATTGGATTAGTATATATGTTACAATGTATTATATCACATCCAAAAATGACATGATTATGAAAGATATGTACAAGAGCAGAAGTGCAAAGTAAAAAGGCTACAAGAAGTATAAGGAGCAACAAAGTTTTATCTATCACAACAAGGTGATCATTACACTCCAAAGGAATCTCATTCAGCAAATCAAGGTTGCATATCAGAGATCAACCACTGGTTCATCCTAATAGGTTGAACAATTAAATCCTTTCACAAGGTAGACTAAATAGTCTTTTGTAAATCTCCTTACTGAGTGCATACTTCACTGTATTTTTGTAAATCCTTTTGCTAGGTGGACCTAGCAGTCCTTATTGCTCCTAATAGGGAAGATCATCAGAAGTGATCATTGTAAGCCTTAATAGGCCACTTTTATACTGCAGTACTAAAGCTTGTGGATATCATCCCCACCCCAATTTTACTTTCTATTTGGAAGGTTTTTGGCTTACCTTATTGTGTGTCAAAATGATATGAATGTTTTAATGCTTTCAATTTTTCATGTATGTAATTAGATCATAATACATATGAAGGATTTATTGGTGAATTAAGATTAAGTTTTATTGGTTACTGATTCACCCCTCCCCTCTCAGCAACCTAGCCTGTCTTATATTTCCAACAATTGGTATCAGAGCTTTGTGGCTCTCAAAGAAAAAGTTTAACAACTTGAGCAAAGATCAGTGGCAATGGAGGTATTCAGACTTGATAAGGCTATTTGGAATTGGCTAGTGGGCAACTTAAAGAAAGCAAAGGAGCAACTCTCTCAATTACTAAAAAGAAGAAAAGATCTTGCAGTATAGATGAATGACAAACTCTACACTAAAGAAAGGATTGGAAATATCCATTCAGAAAGTAACTCAGATGAAGCTAATGAAGTAATCAGAGAACTATTAGAAAAGAATGGGAATCTTCAAGAAGAAGTAAGAAAGTTGAAAAGAGAACAAGAAATTCAATCAATAAGATTGTGTGAAGTCATGGAAGAGAAAAATAAGATAAAAGAATAGTTAGAAGGAAAGAATTATGAAATTCAACATCTATCCCTTTAATAGGCAGAATTCATTGATCACCTTACTAATGCAAATGAAGAAATCATGAATCTAAGATCAGAAAATGAAAGATTGTAGAGTGATCTAAATATTTAAAAGCAAACCAATGAGAGGATGATGAAATCTTAAGTAGACATGGATCAATTAAATGAACAAATCCAATATAGACAAAAAGGCAAAGCAGGAATTGGATATACAAAAGAAGGTGAATCATCCAAGCAAGGAGCTCAAAATAATCAAAGACCTACTTGCAATCATTGTGGTAATCTAGGTCATACATCAAAAAAATGTTGGAGTAATAGTAAAGAAAAATTCAATGGGAAATGCTAGAATTGCATTAAGCACGGTCATAGAGCTAATGAATGCAAAGAGAATCCTAAATTTGAAGGCAAATGTCACAAATGCAAGAAGTATGGGCACAAATCTTCTAAATGCAAAACCAAGATATTGAATCCAACGGAACAACTTGTAAATGCTATATTTGGTTGGGACTACAACACTTGGTGCATATGTCACTAATAAGGAGAATTTGGACACCTTGGAATAAACTCTGTGAAACATCACATGAGAACAAGAGACACCACTAGAAGATATTTTATTTGTACAAAACTTGGACAATTTTCCAAGAACTGTATGAACACTGGAAGAATTAAAGATGAAAAGAAAACCAAGGCTGACAACATTAGAAAGCAGATGAGACAGTAGTGGATTCTGAAATCTTTTGAGAATGCAAGTCTGAGCAATGAAGAAAATGTCACTCAAGAATTGGGTGACTCAAACATTTCTACTTGATTTCTCACAAAGAGAACTAGAACTAAGATTTTGAAGCAAACATCCTACATCAGTTCAAGTCAAGCTAAAAGGAAAGATTTGTATCAACATTTAAGATGCAAAGGGATCACCGAGTGTCCAAGGAAATTTTGGACCTTACTGAGCTAGGTCAGGTTGCAAGACCCTACTGAGCAAGGTTGGGAGTAACTAAGTTGTTGTGTAGACACAAAATCATGAATTGCTTTGCTAAGCAATTAATTCAAACCAAGTGGAAGACAGTTTGTCATCAAGAAAGCAAATGTACCAAGCATTTATGGTGATTGGAAAGAGAAATTTGTTAAAAGGATGAAATCAAATTTTTTTGTCACTGTGAATTTTAAAGAGCTTATGCGAAGAGCAATTTCTATGCATCCAAGCGATCTGTATGAATTGTTATTGAAGTTTTCCATTTTTTCGAAAACCCTTCTGAGCAATGGCATCCTCCAACAACAAAACTAAGAAAGGGTCTGAGATGTTGGCTCGAGGAGTTGAGTGGAAAGCACTTAACTTCAAGTTGAGTCTGACAATTGCAAAAATACTTGATCCTATCGGAGCTCAGTCACATATTCCACCTAAGGTAATACTAGTTAACGATATTTACTCACATTTTTGTGTTCAATTCAAGACATAGGAACCATAGAAATGGATGAAACTTTGAAAAGGTTGTGTGTGAATGGTGAATTGAAACTCGAGCATAAACACTTGGAAGCCAAGGGTTTAAACCAAATTCCACATATGCCCTGAGACTTCTAGATAAAATGGATAAAGTTTATCCTTAGCCATGTACACAATGGGTAGCTATGGTTGGAATAGCCTATCTTGATAATGAATAAAATGATTCATCAAATTACGGGGCTCTCAATGTTGGCCAAGGCAAAGACTACCAAAACCATAAGTCAGGTAGAATTAGAAAAGAAAACTCTTGCCGAATGGGATGGAAGAGGTATGAAGATCATCTGTATAGCTGACATGGAGCTAAAATTTGGAATTCATATAATAGCACATAAAAAATATAGCTCTAGTCATCTCAATAGTGTATCATGTGAGGCAATGGATCTCACTTTCAAAGTGGTGAAGAAAAACATGTCCTTCGACCTTGCTGAGTTGATGTTGAACCAATTCAACAAAAACATGGAGAGCATCAGAACTTCGAAGAATAACCTGTGTAAGTTTGGTTCACTTTTAACCTATTTATTCTTCTTTGTACAAAAGTTTTTCCCTTTAAAAGGTACAGTTGTATGGAGAAAAGATGTACCTGTACTATACCAAGTCAATAAGTATATAACAGAGATGGGTAAAAATTATGTCAATATCATGCACAATTATTTTGATTCATTCAAGGATAAGATGAATAAAAGATTCAGAATTCCAAAGAAACTTGTAGAAGACTACAAGGATGATGTTTGTTTAATGGTAGATTGTGACAAAGTGTACATACAAGTAGTCAAACCTAGAGTGGTATGGGTCAAGCCTCTAGGTTGTGAGGTTAATATTGATGACACCAGGGATATCATTGAGGCATTGTTGAATGAACCTATAGATCTAAAGGCTACATATTTTGGTACATATGATGAAGCCAAAGCCAGAATTGAACTAGATATAAAACTTCCTTAGGTTGTCAACAAAGGAAAGAAAAGGATAGCAAAATCGAGACAAACTAGTTCTACTCTCCTATTGACAGCAGGTAAAGGAGATGATGTGATTGAAGATGATGCAAAAGATGAGGTAGATGAAACAAAGTTAGAAGAAGAAGAACCTGTCAAGAAGAAAGGTAAGCTTAATATAACCAAACCTACCAAGTCATCTACTACAGTATTCACAAGAAGAACTTCTAGAAAGAAATTGAAATTGAGTGAGGAAGTGGAGTATATTGTTTTCAAATGCCCTCCACCTGCATTTCAAAAGAAATTGAAAGAAATTGATGCTGGAGTTGGCATGGAAAATTTTTAATTATTGAGGTATGAGACCAAAAATGCAGAGGAAAGGAAGCAAGTTGAAGACATGATTATGTCTAAGCTAGATAAATGGAAATATTCACCTGACCAACTTGCACATCAAATTCCCAATGAACTAAAGGAAAGAATCAAGCCAAGATGGGAACATGCCAAGAAAATTGTAATGGATATATATGAGCAAACTCTGAGCCAACTCATTTGAGTCTTAGCGACAAAGAAGTAAAAGAGTCCATCAAGCAGAATGAAGTAAAACTCACTTTGAAATTTTTAACACTTCCTTAATACTGATCAATTACATTGAACATGTGCTGAAGAATGCCACTAATACATGGAAAAATATCTACAATCTTCAACACAAGAGTGATTTTATTGTTCATGTTAGTGATAAAGATGATGATGAAGATAATAACGAAGAAAGGGATAATGATGATGAAGAAGAAATAATTAATGAGAATAAAGATGACAAGGAGCAAGAACAGGAAACCATAGAGGAGAATCTCCCTGAGATTAAGAGCATTGAGGAAATTGACCCTGAAAAGATTGTAGCAACGGTTATGGCCTCACTTCCTCACTCTTCAAGCAAAGCTTTAAAGCCATCAAGCTCAGAGAAAGCTACTGCCGAGTTGGTTGTGACAAACACTGCAAATCCAAGTACTCAACTAATCTTTGCACCTATTCAACTCAGTCCTTCATTGGTTGAAGTGACCAACACTTCATCTACCAAGTAGTTAGTGCTTCTTCCTTCATCAATTTTGGCTACTCAGCAACAAGGTATTTCTACAATCAGTGCAATATCTACTTTTGTTGGTAGTCCTTCGATTTCCTCTATTGTTACTATTCCAAGTATGCAAATAGTTAGTACAAAGATAGTTGATAGCAAGCCTCAACTGAGTACTAAGGTTTCTAGCAAAGGAAAAGACAAGGAAGAAGACATTGATCTTGATGAGGATATAGTTATTCCAAATTGGGATATCTCTACTCTGAATCCCAATCAAATGCATCCAATTGGAGAGCTTTTGTAGAAGAAAGCTAAGCAACAAAGGCTTAGAGAGTAGAGAAACAGAGAAAATCAAGTGCTAGAAGATGTAAAGAACATTCTTGCAGATGCATTCAACACTGAGGTTGATACTTCTCAACCTATTTTAGCTCAATTAGTAGAAGTGGTTCAAAAATTTAATGAAGACCTAAATGGGCAAGATAAATTATAACAAAGAGTAGAGAAAAAATTTGAAAATAAAGTATTGGGGCTAGTTGCACAAAAGATTGCAATATACCAATTAGACTTGTCTACTATTCTAAGCTCATTGGAAACCTTTGCCAACAATGTCACTTCTCTATTCGGTAAACTGTGTGATACATCTATCTTTATGCAAGAAATAAAAGATAAACTCTCCAAAATAGATGAAAATTTGAAGGCAACTACACACCAGTTGTCACTTGATCCGAGTTACAACTCTTCTCATTACACAAATATCATATTTCTGACTAATATGCAAGTAGAATTACTCAGGGAAGAAGCCAGGATAAGGCCTACACTTGTAAACATATAAGGCATGATTCTTCCAAACATGAATGCATTGCAAAAACATATTGCACATGCCAAAACTCTCATCCATGATAACAACTTACTCATACCTGATCACATGATGGAATTATCAGCAGAAGTTTAGATTGCATCACATGCAAGCAAGGTGTTGCAAGAAATTTGGGACAAGATAATGTCATTGATTTTAAAGGTACATTCTGACTTCTTGTCACATTTTGGCATTACCATATAGCATACACCTCTGGTATTTATGTTAAAAAGGGGGAGAATATGTGATGATGCAATAAAATGGGAGAAGACGAGAAGATGCATATAATGTGTAAAGTATATTGAATATATATGTACGGGGGAGCATCACAATATTATACATATACATGTACAGATATTAAGATAAACATCTCTTAGAAAAACAACTTTGAAAAAATTAAAAAACAAAGTACGTTACCGAGTTGAAGATACGGGATGGAGAATAAAGATTGTTTTGAACTTTTTGCGAATTCAATTTTGATTGATAAGTGTTTTGTACTTTTTGCAAATTACTAATGCCAAAGGGGGAGATTATTGACATCACAGTTAAGTTTTTTTATTAGTGACACACACTTTATCAGATGGTCAATAGCTACCGAGCTTATAGTACAATTAATAGTGTTAACCAAGTAATTCAATCTCTAACAAGTTCTAGGAACAATATTTAGTTTGCATCGAGCAGTATCTACCAAGTTGGTGATTATTAGTGTAAATCAAGCTTCATAGTTTTTATCGAGTTTCTCAGTGCAAATTGAGTTTTCTAGTGTTTATTGAGTTTGTAGTTTCAGTAATGGGAATCTAGTGTTGACCAAGCTATGCAGTGTCAACTGAGTGATTTAGTTTATACTAAGCTCATAGTGATAGTGTTGATCGAGCTATGCAGTGTCAACCAAGTGATTCAGTTTATATCCTGAGTTTTGCAATGTTCACTCACCAGTGTAGACTGAGTTCAAACTACTTGGAAGTGATCAATATGAACTGAGCTTCTACATCTACCACATGCATGATGATGTCAAGTGTTGACAATGGTTGCCGAGTGTCAAAACCTCATCGAGTTTATCTTCAAATCCCAAGTACTAACAGTTGAGTCGACTTTGTATATTATGGTGAAACTTGTATTGCAACCAACTTTGATGAATTGTAAATTGGATTGGTATATATGTAATGTATTATATCACATCCAAAAATGACATGAGTATGAAAGATATGTACAAGAGCATAAGTGCGAAGTAAAAGGCTACAAGTAGTATAAGGAACAACAAAGATTTATCTATCACAACAAGATGATCATTATACTCTAAAGGAATCTCATTCAACAAATTAAGGTTGCAGATCAGAGATCAGCCAATGGTTCATCATAATAGGTGGAACAATTAAATCCTTTCACAAGGTAGACTTAACAATATTTTGTAAATCTCCTTACCGAGTGCATACTTCATTGTATGTTTGTAAATCCTTTTGCAAGGTGGACCTAGCAGTCCTTATTGCTCCTAACAGGGCAGATCATCAAAAGTGATCATTGTAAGCCTTAATGAGCCAACTTTATACTATAGTACTAAAGCTTGTGGGTACCATCCCCACCCCAATTTTACTTTCTATTTGGAAGGTTTATGGGTTACCATATTATGAGTCAAAATGTTATGAATGTTTTAGTGCTTTCAATTTTTCATGTATGCAATTAGATTAGAATACATATGAAGGATTAATTGGTGAATTAAGATTAAGTTTTATTGGTTACTGATTCACCCCTCCCCTCTTAGTAACTTAGCCTATCTTATATTTCCAACAACACTAAATTATAAAAAAAAAGTTTATCATTATGAAAAATACATAAAGATTATTAATAAGGCACTCTAAATTTGCAAAATAACAAGTGGAAATGCATTCAAAATGGGATACAATCAACTCATTAAAGTAACACAAGTCACCTATCAAAAGCTACACAAAAAAACTATTTATGAACTTCAACCTCTTAGAATAGGCACAATTATAAGAATTAAAATTTAAACCTAAGGGTACAAATTTGAACAAATTATAAAAGAATAAATTGCAAGGCAATCCCTTATAAAAGGAGATCTAATGCACAAAACAATTGAAATTACAAGCTAATATACTCCAAGAGAAAGCCAACCAATAGTATTCAACAATTGTAACTTCATTGGAGGATCAAAGGATTTAGAGAATGGATAGATGCCTTAGCTAAGCCATAAATATATTGCGTGACTTAGATTGCCATTTCATTATAATGTTGGATTCCATATGATCTCATCTTGTGAGGCTATATTTCCTTCTATTTATTTTAGATAATAAAACATCAAAACCTCCATATCTAAGATGTCCAAAGGAAGGTGTTTGGAGATTTTAGAGGTCAAATATTTTGACTTACAAATTAGAGGTCTAAAAACTCTATACTTACAAGGTCAGAGCTGAAAACATATACAAACTATAGAGTAAATACAAAAAACACCATTACCCAATAATGTTGAACTTAACTAACTCAATTTACAAGTACTCAATAGCTAAAATACATAGGTTTTAAAAATGAAGTACAATGTTTATAATAGAGAGTATAATGAATTACCTCTGGTAAACCTTATGTAAGGGGTTCAATCACCATGATTAAAGGGCTCTAGTTAAAAGGGGTTTAATGTTGTAAGGTACTTGGCAACACAATTCCAATACCTATGTATAACACTATCCCTACCATGTCTGAATGAAATCTTAGTCAGATCCATAGTAAATGTGTATTGTTGTAAATCATCCTTTCTTCTAGCCAATTCAACTTTTTGCCAAAAGTTAATTTCCTTGACATTAGGTACTTCATCCCTTGACTACAAGATCTCTTTGGATGTTGTTGCGAAAGGCAATATTTTAAGCCTCTTTTGGGATTATTGTTATATATTCCTCTCTTTTGCCACTTTGTCAATTGTTTCAGGGAATGTTCTTCTCTTTGGAAGAATGTTTAATGAGTTGAATCCTTTATTTGAATTCACTTATGTTTATGATTGTAAACCTTTCCTTCTGCAACATTAGATTTATCTTTGTTGTTTGTTTTGTAGCAGCATAATTTATAGCATTAAGGGATGAGCTTCGCCAACCTCAGGTCTATGTTGGGATATGGTGTCTTTCTCCTTGTTCCTCTCACTATTGTCCTCTTTTGAGCATGTCGCCTCTGTTTACTTTAGTTGTTTCTTCCTTGGGCACCTTCTTCAACTTAGCATTGTTCTCTCTCCCATTCACCCAACTCAAAGGCGTCTTTTTTTTTTGCCCCCTCTTCTTTACGCTAGGTTCATTTATTTGGGGACAACTAATTTGTATACTACAAAATTTACATGTTTCCTTTAATTTTATATACCTTTAATTTTTATTTCAAAATAAAACCTCTTGATGCACCCCTTGCACCTCCTTTTGGTACAAGTGGTAGTAAGCAAATCCAACCTAAGCACTTAAAAAACAAAAGACATACAAAAATGCCTCAAAAAAATATTTTAAATACTTAAAAATATTTATTTCTTGCACAAGGTACAAAATATCTTTTCTTAACAACATTTACCTCACCAAAACCTTACCCATGCTCGCTTCACACCTTTAAATGAAAGATTAGAAGAGAGACAAAATGTGTTATGGTGTCCAAGATGATGTTATAGTATATATATAATACTAAAAAATATTTATCTCTTTAAATTTCTCAATTGAATATTCCTCTTGATAAGTGTGGATATTTTTTAAATACAACAATGTACTTGCCGTTTTAGTGAATTGCAATGGAATATAAATTCATGAGTATGGTAACAAATTTTTATTGAATTTATTTTTGAAACTCTACATGTTGAACATTAAAAGAACCTAGAAAATAAATATGTATATCAAACAACCATCACATCAAATCCAGTTCATCAGATTAATAATTAGAAGTGAACAACAATGAGCCTTGACATGGAATAATCTATCATAAAACAGATTTGCATGGCCAATTAGTATAGAGAAACTAGAAAATAACTATGTATATCAAACAACCATCACATCAAATCCAGTTCATATCAGATTAATTGAAAGAGAACAACAATGAGCCTTGATATGGAATAATCTTTCATACAACATTTATCATAAAAAAATAATTGCATGGTCAATTAGTATAGAGATCTATAATTGATTAACACATTATTTGATTTGAATCATTGGGTTCATTTTTTAAGAGTGAGTTAGACTTGAGGACCATTTCATTTTATCAATATAGTACATTGTTTTTGCAAAGTCATTTCTTGCCTATCCTTACCTTTTCATAACTTAACCAATGATGATATCACTAACTTATGCATGTACACACAATATTAACAAGATAAATTTTAATGCTATATTTATACATTAAGAAATCTTTTAATCATATAATCATGTCAAACAAATAGAATTAGTTTCTTTATAATATTTCATATAGTTTTAATACAAATGGAGACATTTTTAAAGGAAAAATTAAAAATTTAGAAGAATATTTAAGTTAACTAAAATGTTTTGATTAAGTAAAAGCAGGTTTTAAAGGAACTGAAACCTTTTTACAACAAGTATTTCAAGAAATAGATAGGGCATATGAAATCCAACACGAAACAAACCTCCAAAAAGAACAAAGATGAGGTCATAGAGAGAACTGCTGAAAGAGACATAAAAAAGACAACACAAAGACATCAAAAAGACAACAAAAGAGATAGAAAAGAACCAGCTAGGTAGCCTTGATCAGGTCCAGTGCTTGATCTGCAAGAATTTGCATGTTTTCAGCCACTGCCTTCACCTCGTCCTTCTTGCCCATGTCTTCAATCTTCTTCAAGCGAGCCCTAGTGCATTTGCTTGGACCTTGGCTATCAACAGCCTAAGGGGAATCCTAGCCTTTATCCATTTCTAGTTTCTTCAGCAGAGTACTCACATTCTTAGCCATTTGTTTGATCAGTTTCTCTAGGTTTCTCATCTTTGCTTCCATCATCGTGACCTTGCCTTGGTTAGCATTGAAATCTCTATCCATTGCCCTGTTCTTAGCCTCCAATTGTAGAATCTTCTGCATTAAGTTTTTGACATCTTCAACACTCCCAACCACCTCCATTAATCTGTCAATATGTTGTCCAAGAGTGCACTCACCATGAGCAATTTTACTGGCATGCCCAACTTCCTTCCTTAAGGCTTGCATATCCCTACCCAACGTTTGCATTTGACTTTTCATAACCCCAATTTCTTTTAGAATAGCTTCGAGGTTTCCATACAGTCCTTTAAAAAACTCTGGAGTACCATCATACTTCTCATCATAATCTGGTTAGATCCCCTATTCCTGAGAACCCTCATCACCTGACTCACCTTTATACCCAAATTGCTTCTCCATGCATCTTGAAGGATATCTTTTCCTTTCCAATCTATGGGCAAGGGTCTCATCATTCGAGGGAGAAGAAGCCCTCACCACCAGACTGTCCTTAATCCTCTTTCCCTTAACCTCACTTTTCTACTTATAATCCCTCACCAAATCCTCTACAAAATCACTCTCCTTCTCAGAATTAGAGTGACTGGCTGCTCTTTTCTTCTTCTTAGACCTACTCCTAGTGCCCTTGTTCAAATTCACCTCACCCCCTTTGGCTTCATCTTGGGTTTCAGAGTCATAACCCTTCTCCTGAACGCTCCCCTCTGTTTCATAATCAACATCCTTAATGCAACCTCTGTTCCTCACTATCCTCTTAGATTTTAGAAAATTCATAATGAGAACCATGAGACCCTCATGGCAGACATGTTCGCCATTTCGGTCTTTCTAGATAGCTTGAATAGAAACACTAAGTGACTGCTTCAGATAGTTGGGAAAATTGATTTTGACACTGTGCCTAAAGTGGTTGGCAAGCATAAAATGATATCCATAGCATTTCATGAATCTCCCATCCAAGGTTAAATACTCCATAATCACAAAAAAAATGAAGCACCAAGGCTGAGAGACAGAAGCCAGGTTGATATAAGACTTACCAATTTTGACCAGACGACTCTTCTCAAGTTCAGACTCAACAAATTCTTTAGTAGCTCTGTTTGACAATTTTTGCTTCCTGTAGAAATTGAAACCCTCAAGCTCCAAGCCTGTAGCCTCAGTGATCACCTCCTCTAAAATCTCCATATGCTGATTGCCCACCATCACCAAGCCCTCCTTCTAGGTTTTAATGAATTGTTGTGTGATGGTCAGGTTATTGCCATTAGGCCTCTCCATGAACTCGGTAAAATTGCCCCTCCTTAGAATATCCCAAACTTCCTCCTTCTTCATCCACTCAATACAACTTACTCGTTCAACTTGTTTCCTCTTTCCCCCCATTTTCCTCACATCAAAAATCCAAAGCTTCTTCATCTACAACTTGCAAATGAAAAAAATCTCACATAAAACAATGATAACAATGGCCCAAAAGACCCAAAATCCATGTGAAGCTAGGCACAAATCATTGCGAATTAGAGCACAAAACCCACGGCCGCTTAACTCCACATTATGCCCCTATACTGACACTGTCATTATTAAAAAATCTTTTTCTGAGACCTCCATTTATCATAATGAAAAAGTTGTCAAGCTTCCAGAGGTAAGGGGTCATGAATTTCCTAAATGATAGTGTGATCATTCCTACATGCCACATTCACTGTCCAGTCAGTGGTCCCATTAGCCTCTCTGAAATTATGGGTAACAAAACAATTATTAAAGGAATTTATAATTTTAATTGCCTCATAAATTATATTACTAATTTTCCAAGAGGGTATAGTTTTTTTGTTAAGACAATTAATAATATTGAGCGAATCCCCTTCCAACCAAATATTATTCAAGTTCAATTTTTTTGGCAAAAATAAGACCATGAAGAGTAGCAAAGGCTTCAACAATGTGATTAGATTGATTTCCAATTGGTATGCCCAAACTTCCCATATTATCTTCGTTGGAATTTTTAATCACAATACCACACCCTGCATTACCCGAGTTTCCTTTTGAGGCCCCATTAAAGTTTATTTTAAAGCAATTGTCAGAAGGACAATCCCATCTAGCATGTTCTCTAGGATTAGGTCTCTGATCATCCATAGTCCTACTTTTCAAATTCCAATTTAGAAGAACACCAGTTTCCCATTCATTACACAATTGCTGTTCAAATCCCATGGTGTTAATATTCTCTATCAAAATAGTCTTTATCTTGTGGAAGACCTGAGTTAAGCTAGATTCCACATCTCTAAAGATTCTTTCGTTATGCTCCTTCCAAATACCCCATCTAATATATGAAAAAATGAAGTCCCACGATTTACTAATCAGAATGTTCTTTGAAGGAGCCTTCCAACTAGTAAAGAACAAATGAATAGTGGAAGGGAACACCCATTCAACACTCAATAAGCAGAAAAATTTATCCCAAATCTTCTTAGAAAAAGGACAATGCAAGGTGATGTGATCAATTGATTCCCCATCATTCTTGTAGAGAATACATCTATTAATAATAATAATCCCTCTATTTTTAAGATTATCCAGAGTGAGAACTTTATTTTGCAAAAGGATCCAAAAGAAAATATTGACTTTGGGTGTCAACCCCTTCATCCAAGCTTTAGCCGAACATAATTCTTCAAAATCATCAAAGGAATCAGCATAGGCCGAGGCAACTGAGAAAACACCACTAGGATCATTTCTCCAGATCAGCTCATCCTCATTTTGGTTTAAGAAGAACACATTCAGGCACTCGCTTAGTTCAATCAAATTGGGGTCCACTCTATAGAGGTCCATCCATTCATTCTCTTTCCAATAGTCCACCACATGAGTTCCAATTTGGGTCTTACAAAGCTCCATATACCTGTTCCATCTTAGTTCATTACACAAGGGGTGATCCAAAATCCAAACATCTTCCCAAAAATGAACTCTCCTACCATTACCAACCTTCCATTTAATCCTTTTTCTAATAATATCTTTAAGTTTTTGAGAATATTTTTAGATCATAAATCCCCCTTGATCCAGATTACTATTAAGGAAATGGTAAAATTCAAAGTTATCAAAGTTGTATTTATCATTCCAAATATACTTCCATTCCCCATCCTCTTTGTGCCATCTCCATAACAGTTTTGCCATTAAAAAATCATTCATAGAAGTAACCCTTTGTAACCCAAGTCCTCCCTTCTTATACGGCATACAAACATTTTCCCAAGCAATGAGAGGGAGTCTTTTTTAATTCTCCATGTCCATCCACAAGAATTTTTTTTGGATCTTTTCAATAGCAAGAACATATTTTGTAGGGATTTTAAAAAGACTCGAAGCATAAAGCAGGACACTTTGCAAAATAGATTTAAGAACAACAACCTTACCTGCCTGACTAAGCAAGGAACCTTTCCATCCTGCAAGTTTTGAATGGATTTTGTCAATCAAAGAGTTCCATAAACTATTAGGAGGAGATAATCCTAGATAAGAATCGAGCAAAGAGCCTATCTCGTAGTCGATAATCTTTTTTATCTTCATTTGCCTCTCCACACTGACATTCATAAAATAAATTAAACTTTTATTCCAATAAATAATTTGACCAGTAGCATTACCATAATCGACCAAAGCCTTCTTAATACTCCTAGCATTCTTCATCGACTCTTCTCCCATTACAATAGAATCATTAACAAATTGTTGATGAGAACACACTAGAGCTGAAGAGGAAGGATTGAGGCCCACAAAATCCCCTTTAAGAACCATACGATCAACAAATCTTCCCAAACATTCAGCCAAAATGATAGAAAGAATAGGAGAAATAGGGTCACCTTGTCTAAGGCCCCTGGAAGCCTTGAAAAAAGAGGGGGAACCATTCACAAGCACCGAGAAAGACACCGATGACACTAGCATAAAGATTAGATCCCAAAATCTCTAATTAAAACCAAAAGCTTTAAGAACACGGAGAAGAAAGTGCCAATCCACTCTATCACAAGCTTTAGAAAGGTCAAGCTTAAGCAAAAAACCTTCTTTCTTAGACACCAAGAGAGAATGAATATTTTCATGCATTATAATAATGGAATCCACAATCTATTTACCAGGAACAAACCCATTTTGCTGTCTAGAAATAATGTTAGGAAGAAGTGACAAAATCCTCAAAGTAAGAACCTTAGAAATGATCTTATAAAATGAGTTACATAGACTAATGGGCTTGAACAAGTCCATGCTATCAACTCCCAACTTTTTAGGGATAAGAGCAAGGAAGGTACCATTCAGCTCTTTAAGGATGTTCTTGGATCCAAAAAATTCCTTCACTCCATTACAAATATCCCCTCCAATAATATGCTAGTACTTGTGAAAGAACAAGAGCGGGAATCCATTAGGACTAGGGGCTTTGTCTCCTTCAAAGGAAAAAACAACCTTATAAATCTCATCAGGCGAAGGAATAGATGTGAGAAACATGTTTTGATCCTTAGAGACACAAGAAGGGATGCACTCCAGAAACAAATCCTGCTTCTCCAGATCCAGGTCAGATTCTTGTAACAAAGTTTTAAAGAAGTCTGTTGCCTCCCTTTTGATGATCTCTTCATTATCAATAGGTCCCTCATCCGTATTGAGTCTGCAGATCCTATTGGCCATCCTGTGCTTGAGGGTTGTCACTTGAAAGTACTTTGTGTTACGATCACCTTCCTTTAAAAAGACCTTTCTACAGCGCTGCCTCCAAAACGTTTCCTCTTTAGAGATGATATCATGCAGTTCAACCAATTTACCACTTCCCTCTTCCCTAGAAAAAGTCTCATAACCCTTAGTTTGAATCCTATCTTGAATGTCCTTAAGTTCCTCCAAGATCTTTTTTTTTATTCTCAAAGATATTACCAAAAGTATTTTGGTCCATATCTTAATCATTTTCTTAACATTCTTCAGTTTAGCAGCGACTTTAAACATTGCTGTGCCTTCAACTTGAATATCCCACCACTCCTTAATAAGAGACTCCAAGCCCGGATGGAGAGTCCACTAAAATGTTAACTAAAATGTTACTTTTCTTAATTATTCTAATTATCATTACTTCATTTGTTTGTGACAACACATTAGCAAGATAATTTTGTAATGTTATATTTATACATTAAGAAATCTATTAATCATATAACCATGTGAAATAAATAGGATTGGTTTGTTTATAATATTTTATATAATTTTAATGAAAATGGAGGTATTTTCTTTAAAAAATTAAAATTTTAGTAGAATATTTAAGTTAACTAAAATGTTATTTTTCTCAATTATTATTATTTCATTTGTTTGTAACATACATTTATTAAAAATATATATAAGCAACTTTCTTTACAAATATAAACATAGATTTTGATAAAAATAAAATTAGAAAATGAATCATAACTATTGAAAATTTATAAAAATAATATTCTATAGATTCTAAAAACTAAAACAATATTTTTTCTCATCCACCCTTTTTAACTATTTGATTTTAATGAAATTTTTTAGAAATAAATCTTATATATTGTTTAAGTTTAGTGAGAAATTATATGAATCTCTTCACTAATTTTATAGAAATGAGAATTTGGTCCAAAAAAATGCAATATAGAGAGCTTCGCAAAAGCAATTCAACCAATCATATAATTTGTTTTATATAAAAAATTCAAAAATAAATAACAAAATATTAGACAATTACTCTAAAATTATTACTCGTGATTGGTGGAAATAGTAGTAAAGCTGAATGCAATAGTATTTATAACCACATACACAAATTAACATAAATGTTTATTAGACCAGCTCAAATTTAAAAAACATTTGCATTTTTCAATAGTTCATCCAACAAAAACATCACAACTAGATTCCCAAAACCGGTGTACCGAAAATCTCTTCCAACTGCTTTCCTTCAGTCAGCGGGAATTTATCTGTCATAGTTATCAGAATCGTTTATTTTTGAAATGGGGTATGCTCAAATTAACTACACAGCAAGCACATTTAAAGTTTTGAAGTTCAAATTCGTCCGCACAGCTTAAACTGCCGGCTGAACTGTGCTTTCCGTGGCGACGCACCATACAAGATTTGTTTAGAGCTCGATAGGCTTGAATCCATTGGCAAATTGAAACTTCATAGCTACAATGGGAGGGACTGATATTGATGCAGAACTCCACGAAGTTGAGGTAATCCATTCATGGTCGCAACCGAGGTCTCTGAGCACGAGCCTCTTGTATTCATTTGCACAGGTAAGAGAAGACCTCACCATTTGCACTAGATTTTTTCTTTTTCAATTGTGTTTTTTTTGGATGGAGCTTGAAGTTCAGATTTTGTTATAATGGAATAAGAAATTGTAGTAATGCCGCTGTTAATCTGCATATGCTATGTTTTTCCCCAATACTGCGGCTATGGCGCAGTATGATTGTGATTAAGGTATAACTCTCAGGTATCTGTTGTGATAAATTTTCTTGTCTTGGGTGGTTAGTTTTCTTGATTAGTAACTTTCCCGGGTGCTTAGATGCTATTAATGGGGTATGGAGCTTGCACTTTGGCTTGCTTTTTGAGTTACGGATGTTATCACAATTGGTTGAGTTGATGGGATACGGAGATTTTAAAACGGGGCTCCTCTACGAAAACCCTGTTGATTTTTCATTTGAGCTCATCCCGTGAGAATTGTCATGGATAGTTATTAAAATAAATAATTAGTCAGATTCTGAAGATTAGAAGATCATTCATCGCCATTTACTAGCAGAAGACTCCTGCTGTATTTTTGATTTTAGTTTTTCTTTTGCCATCTTATTAGTGCCATATAATCTGGACGGTTAATTTGAATTTAGGAGATTAGGTCTTGCTGAATCCCCGTGAGTTTAGGTGTTGCTGGGGGATGATTCTATTAATCATGCGCATGGCTGGGGAATTAGCTGGGCATCGAGAACCGAGGTAATCAGAAGTTTCGATTGTAGATCTTTGTGTTAGCAAACTAGTACTAATGTATGGGTACTGAAGGACGTTAATCATGACTTTGGTTTTATCTTGACTTACCATTAGAGTAGGACATCTGTCTTGGGTTCATTTTATCTTGAAAACCATATTCCTAATATTATTTGCTTCGAGATATGTACTGCCCTTTTCAGAATTTACGTGAAATTAGTCCTGAAGCAGTGATTTTAACTTAAAATGAGAATCAAATTATCTATATTAATATGATATTACAATGAAATTGCCAACTGCAGGCTCCATTTTGGAAAATTTCTGGTTTAGGGCCTGCACACTGTTAATCATTAGAAACTCACATTAGGACATTAAATAACAAGAATCCATAATAACACACACATAATTCAAGACAACATATAAATAATTACTATTTTGATCAAAGCTTATTCCTCTAGTCAACCATACTAGGAATATTTTATGAATATTTGCAAACCGCAATCTCAATGATAGTTTGTGAAAAATCTAACTATTGCAGTCACTGATTATTAATCTCCTATCGTAAATGATTATTAAACTGCTGAAAACAAATTTCCAGCTAATATTGACAAATAACACAACTGCAACTTCACTTATATAATATGGAAAGAAATGTGCAACACAATGAACACAATATTTTCGGACAAATTGTCCCTGGAAAGACCCTTAAGGGAAAACCAGTTCTACAGATGAGGAATTATATTAAACTTCAGCAAATCAAGAGATACAAAATTCCTTGCCTCTCACTGGTAGAACTCCGACAACCTCCTAATTTCTCCCGCTGATATTCCCCACTGCTATCCCCACGCTAACACTGCGCCCTTGCTAACACTGCTAGACAATTTGCTATCACTGCAAAATGCTTCTCCCAAAACTTGTTTCTCCAAATGACCCAATGACCCATTTTTATACTACTCCTGTAGGTAAACCAACGGCCGAGATTAAATTAAACCAACAACTGAGATTAAGACAACTCGACAGCCAATAATAGAATTGGTTGCAAGGTGTCCAAAAGAGAATCACTAAAATTAGTAAATAATTATCCTTGCAATAACCATTTACTAATTCTCGGCAAGTGGGCAAACAGCTGTCCAAACTACCCATAACTAATGCTGCTATACATAGATAAGGACGAACAACTGTTCAAGCTACCCATAAATACTATTGCTATTTCCGGGTCAGAAATAACAGCGGTCCAACTAACAATAATTAACACTCCCTCTTAGCGAGGAAGCTGTTCTGCATGACACCCATCTTATCTCTGAAGAAGATAAATTTGGCCTTTCCCAAAGCCTTCGTCAGAATGTCTGCTACCTGCTCATCTGTAGGTATGTATTGTAGTCGAACAACTCCCCTTTGTACACAATCTTTGATGAAGTGATATCTGATATCTATATGTTTAGACCTATCATGAAACACTGGATTCTCAAACAACTTGATGCAACTTTGATTGTCACAATGTATCATAGTAGTCTCAACCTTCTGACCAAACAAGGCTACTAACAACTTTCGAAGCCATATAGCTTCGCATGTCGCCATGCTAGCTGTTATGTATTTTGCTTCTGTTGAACTTAGAGCCACAGACTTCTGCTTCCTGTTGAACCAAGATACAACTCCTGATCCCAAGCTGAAACAACACCCTGAAGTGCTCCTTTTGTCTGTTGCACTTCCTGCCCAATTTGCATCAGTATAGCCTATCAACCTGATACCTTCACCTCGAACATATTTGATCCCATACTCGACTGTACCACGCAAGTAACGTAGCACATGCTTAGCCGCTATCCAATGCATTCTCTTTGGTTCAACCATGAACTGACTAAGAGAGTTTACTGCAAATGCTATATCTGGTCTAGTGTTGACCAAATACATAAGCGAACCAATCAACTGTCTATATAAAGTGGGATCTACATCTTTCTCCTTAATTGTATCTACCTTCCTCCAATTTGTGATCATGGGTGTAGACATGGCTTTGCAATCCTCCATTCCAAATTTCTTCAAGATTTCAATGCAATATTTCCCTTGACCAAGGAAAATCTCCCCATCTGTCTGCCACACTTCTATGCCTAGAAAGTAGTGCATAAGTCCTAAATCCTTCATCTCGAACTCTTCTGCAAGGTTCCTCTTGCAATCCACTATGAGCCCTAGTGAACCTGTAAGAAATAGGTCGACCACATAAAGAACAAGAATGAGAATCTCACCCCCAACCATCAAGTAGTAGAGGTTAGCATCTGCTTCACTCTTCACAAAGCCCATTTTCTGCAAGTATGTATCAATGCGCTCATACCACGCTCTAGGAGCCTGCTTGAGTCCGTACAATGCTTTCTTCAATCTGCACACGTGGGTCTCTTCGCTATGTGCTACAAAGCCTTCTGGTTGTTCTATGTATACCTCCTCCTTCAACTCACCATTAAGGAATGCTGCCTTGACATCCATTTGATGGATTTGCCATCCCATCTGTGCTGCAAGTGAGATTACAGCTCGTATAGAAGTATACCTGGCAACTGGAGCAAATGTCTCCTCATAGTCTATTCCCTCCTTTTGAGAGAACCCCTTTGCCACAAACCTTGCCTTGTATTTCTCGATGCTACCATCTGCACCGTGCTTTATCTTATAGATCCAACGTGATCCAACTACAACCCTATTTGTTGGTCTAGGTAGTACCTCCCACACATCATTCTGCATTATTGAAGAATATTCCTCAACCATAGCATCTCGCCATACCTGATGTTCTGCAGCTTCTTGATAGCTAGAAGGCTCACTATCTACCAACTGACTAACTAATGCCACATAGTCGTTGAACTTGGCTGGTTGTCTTCGCTGTCTAGTACTCGTCCTAGGAGCTCCCACAAACTCCTGAGTATCCCTTTGTGTATCTGGAACCACATGGTTCCTGCTGCCAACTGTAGAGGATGAAATGTCAACCTCTAAGTCTTCTAGATGCATTTCATGTTGCACCTGTTGCTCCATACTCTGTGAATCTTCACATACTGAGTTTACACTCGTACTGGTAACTGTACTTGAGCTTTGTTGCTCTTGACTTGGTCTTGGAGCTTCTGTTGGCTGCACACTCTGATCATCTGCTGGCAAATCTCTGGATCTCCTAAATGCCTTGTCCTCCATGAACTTGACATCCCGTTTGACAATAATTCTTTTAGTCCCCGGAATGAAAATCCTGTATGCCTTTGAGGTCTCACTGTACCCAACAAAGTACCCCCTCTCTGCAGTCTGATCTAACTTTGTACGTGTATCTCGAGGAATATGGCAGTATGCCAAACTCCCGAATATCCTGAAGTGATTAACATCTGGCTTCTTCCCTGTGAAAGCCTCCTCTGGTGTCATCTTCCCTAGCACCTTGTGTGGAACTCTATTCTGAATGTAGACTGCTGTATTACACGCCGTTGCCCATAAGTAACGGGGCATGTCCTAGTCATGTAGCATAGCTCTTGCTGCCTCCGATATAGAACGGTTCTTCCTCTCAGCAACTCCATTCTGCTATGGATTGTAAGGAACAGTCCATTCTCTCTTGATTCCTTCTCTGGTGTAGAACTCCTGGAAGACATTTCCTTTGTACTCGCCTCCATTTTCTGACCGAAGAACCTTTATCTTCTTTTCTGTCGAGTTCTCCACAAGAGCCTTCAACTCTTGGAATCGACTGAAAACCTCATCCTTAGTCTTCAAGAAGTATATCTAGGTCTTTCTAGAGAAATCATCAATAAAAGTAACATAGTACTCATCCTCTGAGAGATTTCGTTGACATTGGTCCACAAACATCTGAATGTACTAGATCAAGAACACCCTTAGATCTGGTGTCACTCCTTGGAAAAGATGCTTTCGCAAACTTTCCCAACACACATCCCTTACATACATCGTCATGCTCTGTGCTCACCTCTCGAACACCTGTCACTGTCTCACGAAGCAATCTAAGTGCTCCATGATGAATATGGCCCATCCTCCTATGCCATAGCTCTCCAAGATCTCTAGGATTACTGTTGCTCATAAGTGCCTTAGGAGTATCAAACTGCAATCTATAAAGGTGACCACTCCTAACTCCAATAGTTATGGGTGATTTCCAATCCTTGTGCTTAATCAACACATGTGTCCCTCTAAAGAGTACATTATACCCCCTATCCTGAAGAACAGATACAGAAATCAAATTCATACCTAAGCCTGGCACATATAACACATCATGAAGTGGAATTATCTTTCCATTCTCCCTCTGAAATTGAACAGTCCCTTTCCCAACAGGGTTGAGTTTGGACAAGTTTCCCATAGAAATCTGGATGTTGGTGTCCTCCTCCTTGTAACTGAAGAAGTACTCTCTAACTCCTGTCATATGAAATGACGCCCCACTATCTATATACCAAACACACTGTGAGGTTGAGCTAACCATACAAGCTATGAGTGCAAACTCATCTTCCATTCTACTGGAGAGTTCTTCTGCACTTGCTGAAGCTGCCACCTGCTTCTTACCCTTCTTCCTCTCTGGGCAATCACTGACATAGTGGCCAAACTCGTGACATCCAAAGCACTTGACCTTAGAAAGGTCCTTCTTCTTCTTCTCACCTTGTGAATTTGATCCTTTGCTAGATCCCTTCTTTGCTTTCCCTTTACTCGCTAGGGCAACGTTCTCTTGTTCCACCTCATTTTTTTGACTCTTGTTGGCCCCATTGACAAGACTTAGTCTAAACTCCTCCTAAGTGAAATCCGTCCATAGTCGATCCCAACTCGGTAAAGTATCTCGTCCACTAACAACTTGAACAAAGACACTCCATTGTTTAGTAAACCCATTTAGGGCTATTTTCACTAGCTCGTCATCACTAGGGCTATCTCCAACAGCTGCTAACTCATCCTTGACAAGTCTGAGCCTGGTGAGGTAACTTGTGACGTCTTCTCCCTGATTCATCCGAGTATTCTTTAGCTTCTCTCTGAGAATCAACTTCCTGTTGGTGGTAACATTCTGGTACAGATTCAGAATGGTGTCCCACATCTTCTTTGCTGTATCTAGCTCTGAGATATGTGGAACAATATGCTCCTTGACACCATCAAGGATTATCCTCCTCGCCTTGGCATTGTCCTTTCTATATGCTGCAAGCTGTGTTGCATCCGTTGGTACAGGTACAACACTGGTAGCATAATCCTTGATACCATTCTCTTCCAACAATAAAGAAATTCTAGCCTTCCAAACACCAAAATTTGAGGCACCATCCAATCTATCCTGATCTCTCAAACCAGTTGAAGCCATCTCAAGGATTTAAAGCAATAATAAATCTAAAGAGATCAAAATTTCTTTCCTAGAGAAAAACTCTTCTACCCTTAACAATGCTCTGATACCATGTGAAAAATCTAACTATTGCAGTCACTGATTATTAATCTCCTATCGTAAATGATTATTAAACTGCTGAAAACAAATTTCCAGCTAATATTGAAAAATAACACAACTGCAACTTCACTTATATAATATGGAAAGAAATATGCAACACAATGAACACAATATTTTCGGACAAATTGTCCCTGGAAAAACCCCTAAGGGAAAACCAGTTCTACAGATGAGGAATTATATTAAACTTCAGCAAATCAAGAGATACAAAATTCCTTGCCTCTCATTGGCAGAACTTCGACAACCTCCTAATTTCTCCCGCTAATATTCCCCACTGCTGTCCCCACGCTAACACTGCGCCCTTGCTAACACTGCTAGACAATTTGCTATCACTGCAAAATGCTTCTCCCAAAACTTGTTTCTCCAAATGACCCAATTACCCATTTTTATACTACTCCTGTTGGTAAACCAACAACCGAGATTAAATCAAACCAACGGCTGAGATTAAGACAACTCGACAGCCAATAATAGAATTGGTTGCAAGGTGTCCAAAAGAGAATCACTAAAATTAGTAAATAATTATCCTTGCAATAACCATTTACTAATTCTCAGCAAGTGGACAAACAGCTGTCCAAACTACCCATAACTAATGCTGCTATACATAGATAAGGACGAACAGCTGTCCAAGCTACCCATAAATACTACTTCTATTTCCGGGTCAGAAATAACAGCTGTCCAACTAACAATAATTAACATAGTTGTCCTTGTATTGTGAGAGCATGGGTGGTTTCCTTGTTCATCCAACTCGGGACGGCATACTTGAGAAGACTCTCAAGCCTAGGGGCATGATTGGATCCTTGGTCTTCAAACACCCCTGACCCAAGAACATGGCAAGCTTTCAGGTCTGCTCTATCCCCCAGTCCACCTTGGAATTTGTCTGTTCTCCTTGATCAAGACTAGGAGCACTCATTTGTTTCATAATCTGTAAGCACGACAAGACCTCCAATCCAACCATCTCAAGGTTGCATATTTGATAAGACCCTCAAGTCCTAGTGCTTGATTAAACTTCTGGTCCTCAACACCATTGTCCACGAGCACGTAGGATAATTTATCCATTCCTCTCTGGGTGGCATACTTGATATCTTGTGAACTCAAAAGGCTGGCTGCATTTCCCATTTGAATGATATTACCGTAAACTCAATATAAATTGCATAACAGAATTTTGCTATAATATATACTAATAAACACTTTTTCATCATCTCAAATAATTTTAATAAATTTTTTACCTAGCAACTTTCTGGAATTATATGCACATACATATTTCTGGTTGCTTGATTTCTCTTTAGTGTTATTTCTCAAAGGATTGATGACTGGATGCTTAATTGATACTTGACTGAATGGATGCTTTAATGATATAATAGTTCGTGCTTGAATATTTGATGTTTGTACGATGGAATGTTTGAATGATTGATATTAGATTTGATCAAATTGATTCTTGCTTTGTTTGCTTGATTTCTTTATATCCAATCGGTGTTTGGTGGATTTTTGAATTGATGACTAGATATATTGATGAATGATAATTGAATGAATGTTGAATTCAGAGTGATGAGTCATGATTTGATGTATTTGTGTGCTATGATTGATTAGTGATCCTTGAATGCTTGGAATGATTTCTCCTTCATTGGTGAAAATATTCACCACTTTTGAAGAATTGAGTCACCTTTTTTCATGTCCTCCTTTTGCAAGGGTCACAATCTTTCACAATTTCTTCCTTTGAAAGAGTACAACCCCTCATAATTTTTGCCCTTTGAAAGAGTCACTTCCCTATCGTCTTCCATATCTTTCTTCCATTTATCCTTCCTCAATCCCCGTGCTCAATTCTTTCTTCCTTCCTCTATATCCCCTTTCAAATGAACCGTTCTCCCTTATATAGCTCATGTATGAGAGAGCCACAACTCTTCATTGTTAAAATTTGAACCAGGATAGCATAGAGCAAATAACAGAAATATAAAAAACACAAGAACATCAGAGATACCCTGGGAAAACCCTCCTTCTCAAGGGAAAAACCTAGCCACACCAAGAAAAATGCTTTTATTGAATTGTGATGAATGACTGAATACAGTATCTTCTGACTTCTGAGATCAGAGTCACTTGAGGAGCAAATCACAATGATCTCTTTGAAGTGATTTGATTTACAGAACAATAATCCTTTAGAATAGAGATATCTGCAAACATCAAGAATGTCAAAACACCTGCAGAAGAAATACAATGATCTGGAACAAGTATATGCATTGTGCAATGACCAAGAGCTCCTACAGCTATCAAAACTAACAACTTGAGACACTGCAAATAATGTTCACAACATCTACCAGAAAAAGATATCTCTACAACATCTGTAACAGCTCTACAGTAAAAGAAAGTCACAAGGAAAAAGTTGATATTGTAGTTACACCAAAGACCAATATAATCGAGTGACTCCTCAGAAAAACAAGACAGTGATGCTACAATTTGATTGAGTGACTCAACAGCCACAAACTCACGTGGCTCTATGCTGAATGACCATAACACATTAAGTGGTCCTTTAAATGAAGGCTGCTTAAATATCTGACTGCCGTGGCATACAACTTGACGATAGTTACATACAAAAAGTGGTTTCATAAGCTGGAGCTGCAGTAATGACTCATCAAATAGACCTCAACAGTTCCAACCTCAATGCTAGCCAAACATTCTTTATAAAATGTAACCAAAGATTGAAAGATGAAGAGATATAAAGTTCCGATGCTAGCAGGAAGACCTTTCGATTCACAAACAGTGACGCTAATGTGATTAGACTCCCACGACAGCCACGTAAGGAGCAAGTCACTCAAGACCCTTTAATAAACTAAAATCATGCATGGACATGTCCCTTTGATTGCTGGCGATACCCAAGAACATGACTCTCCAATCATTCAGAGGTTCTCTCAATCATAAAAAAGCTTCATTGAATAATCGGACTGATTTAACAAAGACTCTTTGCAGTCTCAGAATGCCTGAACATAAGAAAGGATAAATGACCACAGCAGCAGAGAGTAGACATAAAAGAGCTGCAATCATTACAGGTCTGCAGATGGCTCCTGCAGCTACCAATTTTCAACATTCATTTCATTCCTTTTGATCATTTATTCAACCTAATTGAATTTTAATTGGACTTTTTCTAAAAGGGGACATTACAATAATGAAAATAAAACTATCCAGTGGTGGGCTTAGCAATTGTGTAATGTGCACCAAAAATCAGTTGCCCAAGAATTGTTAAAAAACCAAGTAGGCTTGTACAAGCCAAGGGTGCTTGGATTTGTAGAGAAACAATGTCAAGGCTTGAAACAAATCACAATTATACCGAAATAGTAGTAGAAGTGGAAGCAATCCCATGTAAACAAATCGATTTTTTTTACACAATTGTAATAAAACTATTCTGAATGAACCTTCTTTGGTTAACCAGAATTGTAATAGATGCAGCAATAGTGAAGAAAATGGATAGTCAGGCTAAAGATAAAATTGTGGGAGAAGGGACAGCTAACTCCACTTGAGGCTATCAAGAGCTGCAAATGGTGTAGGAAACTGAATCTGCCATGCAAGTTGAACAAGGGTAAGTTTATGTGTAGGGTTCAAAAACTAAAGAGCTTCTATTGAAAGGATGATGGCTGAACTGAGCAAAGATTCTATATCTAAAATTGAGGCTGAAGAGAAAAGAAAGGTGGGATTGTCTTCAATGAAGTTTTGGACAATTTTATGAAAATGTAACATTTGTGTTACCTTGTGGTCACCTTAAGGTCACCTTAAACTTGGGAAAAATGCAGAAGTGGAAAAGTGAAAAAGTTGCCAAGCTACTTTGAGAGGCTCTACAAAGGACCAAACACCTCTTCCCCACCTTCCCTATTAAATGCAAATCCAAAAACATAAGGTAGAATGTAATGCCCCCAATTTAGCTCACCTCAAGTTGCAGTCAAGATTAACCTATCAATGACCTTCGTAGGCTAATCAGATGGTTAGAAGGTCTCAATGGTCAAGCCAAATATTATATTTCTACTTTAGTGGCAGTGATGTTCAGGGTTGCTCTTTGTTGGAGTGAAATCGGCAAACTTACCATTTATAGTAAGTTACTATTATGGGGGAGTCAGGATTACTATTCTGAGCAGGGCACCTAAACAATTGGTAATATCAAATTATCAACAGAGCTTCCAGTTTGACTTCTAGCCGTTAGGATCTAACATTAATGAGATCATAAGCTATTAATTAGGTTTATAGTCAATAATTAAGTTTTACTTAATTAATGATTAGCTTATTGCAAAATATTACAAGTGCATTTATTATTATGGTTGACTTTATGCCTAAGCCAAAGTGGAGTCTTAAAATAATTTAATAATTATTAATTAAGTTCACTGAATTAATAATAAAGTGGTGGCTATTTACATGTAAGGTCTAAGTGTGATTAAAAGACTCAGATAGGCTCAATGGGTGACATGAGTGGCAGTCCACCCAAAAAAGCAATCCATGATGATGAGAGAGAAGCTAGAGAGTTGTTCAAGGGATTAGTAGAAGGGAAACAATAGGTTACACAGGTCTTACAACAGCTCACTACTGCCATCCAACAATTGTCTGTATCCAGGGGACATAATCAGGATAGGGATGAGCGAGGTAGTGCAGTTGGGACTCCATGGGTTAGAACAACTCCTACAGTTACTTACGACAAGCCTACATGACTCACGTTCTTGAGGAATGAATCTGAGGTAGTGAGTGTAGGGGAGGATGAAGCGAGAGGTTTTGTTGATTATATGATGGTTATGCATGATGAATGAGAGGAATTGTTTGACAAAGCTAGACTCGAAGGAGAGAGCATGGGAGACCTAGGCAGGAGAGGAGGCACAAGAATTAGAATGCAGATCTGAAGCATGCCACCAGTAAGCTCACTCTTCCCATGTTTGATGGTAGTGTGAAGGTTACTCCTCGAGCTTGGATCAGTAAGGTTGACACATTCTTGGCATTTAGGCCTATGACAGAGGTTGATGCTATAAAATTGCATCTTTGAATTTAGATGGGGCAGCCCATAAGTGGTGGCATCATGGGATGGTCATGTTTCATCATAATTTGGTTACATTATATCAAGAGTTTGCTGACAAGTTGATAGAGCATTTTGATTAGAAGAATCCACAATCTTATTTTTGGGACCTCACTTAGCTCAGGCAGACATGCAATTTGGAGTCCTTCATTAGTGAGTTTCTGAGACTCTTTGTCACAGTTCCTGATGTGATAAGAGAAACGCCTAGTTATGCTATTTACAAAGGGATTATAGGACCTGCTTAGAGGTTGGCTCAAGGCATTTGATCTTCCTTTTCTACACGGGGCCATAAAAAAGGGCAGGAGCATGGAGCTTTCAACTCCTAAGAGGCAAGCAAAATCCATCACTTTACGTTCAGACTTGGTACACCCACCAGTTGCTGATGAAAAGAATAAGATCAGTTGTCAGACATGATGAGGCGACCCAGAAGGACTTGAGGAGGAGACGACTTTTCTATTGGTGCAAAGAGCCTTATGATAAAGTTAACTCTTGCCCTTTGAGGTCTAGGGGTAAAAGAAATTGTTCTGTGTGGGTATATCATGATTATGTTAAGGTTGAAACTTCACATCAGCCAAATGATTCAGATGTTGATGAGGCTCATAGTCACTATGGAGTTTGGTCCTAATGCTAGACTATCACCGATAATATTATCCATCACTGTACCACTTCCCTCAACTTTAAGGATGAGAGGTTTGGTGGATGGGCAACATTGCATTGCCATGCTAGACACTAGGGCCACACATAATTTCATACATGAGGGATTTGTTAGCCAGTGTGGTCTTCAGGTGGAAGAGTTTGCTGGTTTCTGAGTTAGGGTGGCAGTTGGCTATACCCTTACTTGTATCAGAGGCATATGTCATCTCTCTCTTTCTCTTGATGATTATGAGTACAGTCAGGTTTCTATGTGGTCAACTTGGGAGAGATGGACATTGTGTTGGGTATGGAGTGGTTACAGGATATTTAGGAGTTTACACTTAACCTGCGCTCGATGGAGATGAGGTTTGTGTAAAGAACCCTACTGACTCATTTTCAATCTATGCTGAAGAATTCTCTTTTGTGTTTTGGATGTTTATGTTTGTTTTTTTTTTTTTTGGAAAATATATGCCTCCTTTGTAATTTTCAGATTGCAAGATAGCAATGCACATCAAATTGAAACTATCACAAATTGCACACCAACTTTTATTCTTATTAATGAAGCTTGCAAATATTTACAAATGCAAATGCACATTCAACAAGTTTATCATTTTAAAGAATCTGACAGAGATAATAACCAATGTGGGGTCTTGTTGATGGCAGTTGTAGATATTTGTTGATGCAGAAATATCAAAGGTTGCTATTAGAATACTGATCACAGCCCACTTAAAGTCAAACACCATCCTAAAAATAGATTGTAGCTGAGAGTATATACCATGCTGCCTTAATACTGTGATGCCACCCTTATGTATTGAATGCCATGGAAAAATTAAACTTGTCTGTTAGAGCAGATTACATCCAGCCCTATATAGCCGCTGTAGAACTTAAAACACCAGCAGTAGCATAAAATCAAATCCTCAAATAAACTTCTTACAAATTCTCAGAATTGACTTGCAGCAGTTGTCCAGATTGAAAGTACAATTTATTGGCAAAAGCGACCGACTCAAAGTGCAGAAACAAATTGAGGGAATTCACAACTCCCCAAATTCAGCGTCCAAAACCTTCACTTTCGGATTTCAAGCACAGACCAAATAATTAATTGAATGGTATACAACAATACCATTCAATCCTCAGATAAATCTCAGACCAATACTCAATAGATAGAGCACAATTCACCCAGTGTTTCATAGATTCAAAGTGCTGAAATGGTGAAGAACTCACAATTCTCCAACAATGTTGAAACCCTTGTTTCAATCTCTTCTCTAAACACGAAGTTATCAAATAACATAAGCAATAGAATGATTTCCTTTCTCACAAAGCATTGCTTTTATAATAAATAAAGATGACTTCTTCAAGACACCTTTCACTTAAATATCCCTTTGATTTATACCTAGGCACATATTTGAATAATACAATATATTAATTCCCCTTTGCTCCAAAAATGGCCTTTTCAACCATATTATGATATTCTGATACACAAGGTCATTGTTTCCTTTGCCCAAGATTTAAAACTTTTCAACCTAGTTGCAATGAGTTGTGACACTAAGGTGGCTAATATACAATAGTAGAAAAATAGCAACCTCAACGTATTTAGCTAAATAATAATTTATACCTCTTGTGAAAATGATTGAAGAAGCATTAGAATCGAATTTGACAACACATGAGTGATCTTGGTGAAGAAAGACGATGAATGAACTTGACGGGGTGACTTACTAAATATATATGCTCCCTCCAAGATTCTTGGAGCTTAGACCAGAAACCATAAATATAAACTGAGAGCATTACTCAAATCCTCTAACTCGTTTGAGCTCATCAAAACCATTTGTTGACTTTCTATAAATAGTAAGTCCCTCAAAATCGAGCCAAAACTCACCATTGGCCATTGGAGAGCCTAATAACTCCACACCAAGGTCCTTTAAACACCAGTATCAGTCTACAAGAACCCAACTAGAGACTAAATCCATCAACTCTGCCACAACTCAAAATCGGGCACATTACAGCTTGAGTATCGAGGTATGAGATATGTGTTGAGAGGTATCACAGAGGGGAGTTTGTATACTGTCTCTTTATAGAGAGAAGAGTAGGGACATACAAAGGCATGACACGATTCGGGTGGAGTAGGTCACATGTCATGTCTCCCACAGTTCAAGGGTACATAGTTTTGTTCAACGTACGAGTCTGGTTCAGTTTGTGAACAATCCCTTGTTTGGTATGGATATTGCATTGTTAAATAACAATCCGTTATTTGAGTTTGATGCTGGTCCCCCTTTGGTGTTGAGTTATGATGATGTTTGGGATCCCATCAATGCAATCATATTTCTAACTGTCCTTAGGAAGGAGTATTCAGAGGTGTACATGGTGAGGAGTGTGTGTAACTTTGCATTTGTATCTTCATGTACAAAATATCTATCGGGTGCAAAGTTCGTCAACACATGAGTTTGATGATTGGTATGATAGCTTAATTTCTGCAGAGAAAGAGGACAAGTCTCTTCTACTTGTAGAGTTGTTTCCCTGTCATGTTCCTTCTTCAACATCACTAGTTGAAGCATCGAGTTCAGTTTTGCAGACTCTGTTGATCATACAGATGATGTTGGAGTTATTGATAATGACAGGGACATTTAACATATTTCTCCGTGGGATCCCAATGGAGGTGTGACTCCCTTCCAATTGGAGTTTGGCGAGCTGTTGAATGTGAGATTGCTTGGGGACAAGCAATTTCAGGGAGGGTGCGTTGTAATGTCCCCATTTTAGCACACCTTGAGTTGTAGTTTGGATTAGCCTAGTAGTGACCTTCATAGGCTAATCAGAGGGTAGAAGGTCTCAGTGGTCGAGCCAAAGTTTATGTTTCCACTCTAATAGGCAGTGATGTTTAGGGTTGCTCTTCGTTGGAGCTAGATTGGCAAAATTACTATTTACAGTAAGTTATAATTATAGTAGAGTCAGGGTTACTATTCTGACAAAGGTTTGGTTATGAATTCAAGAGCTTAGACAATGCTAAGGCATGGTATATTTTGATGTTACTGGTGGCTGAGTTTGATAATTGTGTATTTTGATGTTACTGGTAGCTCATATTGATAATTGGGATTGCATTTAGTAATTCAATATGAGAACATGGATATTGATGAGGTCCAATTGATTTTGTTTCTACTGCAGGCTGATTTTGTTAACCATGGTCATGTTTAGAATTTTTTCTGAACCCTTTCTGCTACTGAATAGTTTATAAAGAAATCTTGGCAAGGAAATAGGAATTAGTCTTATCATTTGGTTCCTTGGTATTGCTTATTGATAATGTGTTAGTGATTCTGATTATCATTTTGAATTTATGTGTATTATTTTGCTTAACTGAATACAAGCAATTGGATAAATATCAACTTCCAATTGCTTCTTTATCTGCAAAGAATTTTGATATTCTGGGATGCAATTTTATTAACTATGAGCATATATAATATAATTGAATTTGAGAATTCACATGATTCCAAAATCCAGTTGCTTTTTGGTTTTCCTGTGGGTTTATTTTAACAATCAGGGGTAAATTTTAATTTGCAGAGGGATGATACTGAAGTAATTGATGAACCCCTTTATGCTCACTTCCTTGCTGAGACGGGGGTGAAAAGGCCGTACAGGGAGGAATTGCTCTCCAAAATGGTAAGTTTGATGCACGTTATGTTTTGATAGGCAAAATATCAGCTATACATATGTTCAGAAAATTGTTTATATGGGTGTATTACAAATCTTTTTGAGTTCCTTTGTTTAAACTTGGTAAATCTCCCGGGATGCTATTGGTTAACTGAAAAATTACATAGGCTTAAGCTTGGACCACATCCATAATATCCATAGACATTGGTCACCTTCTAGTTTACCATGCCATTGCTACAGCAAAACCTCGCATTATCCACTAGAGGTAGGTGCTTTCTTATTGTAGTGAGGAGATTTGAATCCCTCTAGCTTACAAGTGCTCCCTATTGCCTTTAATTAGTGTCTAGCTTTAAAATACATATATGCATTGGGTTTTGTAGAGGAAGTTTCTACCAAGATAGGCATGTGAAAATTAGTCATCTCATATATATTTCTGTTGTCCCAATCTTGGAATTTTCAAATAATCACTAAATTTTGTTCTACTAAACTTTGACACTATGAGGTCCCATGGTATTTGGAATAATGCATTTGATAATATATTTGGACTTCAAGTCTCTAATTGATTCAATATAATATAGTACGGTGCTTGCTCCTTTCTTCGTTGATTTGAGTGAATTGTTTTATTATAGCTATTTATATTTGTCAGTAATACATGACTTCCATTTGCAGGAAGCAGATGGCAACAAGGTGGTAAATGACATCATTTTTGGGCCTGGAAAAAAGAAATATCGTTATTGCAAGGTTTGTTATTATTATTCAGTGGCTTTTTGTTTTGCAAGAAAAGTTGTACATCTTTCCTTTTCCCATATATCATATATTGACTGCTTGAGAGATGCCACCAAAATTTCAGTTTTGTGAGTCCCCAAACTAAACCCAAAAGTGTACGCTTCACACTTCACATTGCACTTTATATTCTTTTATACATATTGATTACCTAGACTTGAAACAATGAAAATGTTACTTGAAGCAGGCATTATGAACATAAAAAATAGAAAGACCTTGAGGCTTGGAATAGCTTCACCTTATGTATTTTGCTAGAGGTATCTTCATCATCAATTAAATAAAATTCTACCACATGTTCTGCTTTGTTCATTCCTGGGTTGCTCTGGACGAGTCCACCAGCTCCTTAAATTTCTGTGGCATTCTGTCCATTCTTTCCTCATTCCCTTTGTATCTACATATCTAACTGTGCATGTCCCTCATTCCATGCATCTTGCATAGATACTGGGTTTTGAGAATCTCAGACATGATCTCCCCATTCTTTATGTGATCTTGATCAGGTTCAGAATGACCCCATAAAACTTTCTTCTCTGTTCTTATTTTCTTTTTCCAACTTAAACATTTCTTCTGGATTACATTCTTCTAAAATTCTCCATAATGATAATCCTTTGTATATTAAGAGGCTTGAAACGCTTAGCCACTTCTTTATCTTTGGCTTCCATTGTGCAATCCATCCCCAACAAAATCTATAGTTTTTTTGAATGTAGCTTCTCTTTTGGTTCCTGCTGTTGAAACTCATTGTTAGACTTCATATTGGACTCCTGAATGTAAATGACAGTCCGCAAAAGTGGAAAGGGTTCTTCCCCTTGTGAACTTTTGGTTATGCTTTTGCAGCAACCCCAGAATTATTTAGTGTCATTGTCATCCAAGGATGGTTACTAACCAAGTTCTGAAGTCCGTCTTAAATGGAGGATTGTGATTTATTTAGGGCCATATTGATGTAATGCCGATTTGAAAGGATGAAATTCTTGTCCTTTTGCTATTTTACCTTTACCCTTTTAAACTTAATCGGAGCAGGACAGATTATGGTGCTAGATAACCTGACTTGAATTTAGGCTCTCCATAATTGAATCCCATGTCCTTTAATAATTATAAAAGTAGTTATCTAGCAACCAATTTCATTGCCAATAAAATATCTGCTCTATTTACTTAAGAAGTAATTTTGAGGATAGAGAAAGTATCGGAAATTTGAATCCAGGCTCAAAGCTCAGCTACATTATTGATTATTTTATTCATATTTTATAGCCTCAGCCCTTTATTGAAAATTTGGAGGTATTGGTTGAAATTATCACTAAAGATGAACATGGCTTCATCTTAATATTAGGTATTTTCACCTTAACTAGAGTTCTTTTATGCAGAACAATGAAAAAATGGATCCCTTTTTTTGGCTCATTAGCACATTTTGGCCAATTACTTCTTTAATGCCGGAGTTAATCCTCGAGAGTGGAACATCCTTTGATGGGAAGACATGAAGAAACTGAATGTTCTATTACAATAATAGATAACTGTCTATTATTAGTTAATGGTAATCTATTGTAAATATTTAGTTAGCTTTAGTTAGCTGTAGCTTTTTTAGCTTTCCTTCAGCTATAATAGAATGCTTCTATTCTTTATGATTGTTTCCTAAGGAAACATCGTTCCATTCTTTTGTATATAATGACCTCTCGGTCTTTGTTAATACAAACAAGTATTTTACCAATTACTTCGTAATATGGTATGAGAGCCAATACTTCAATTTATTTTAAAATTTTTTTAATTGCTTTTGAAATTATCTGCTCCAAATTTTCAAATTTATTTTGGAATGCCGTTTAGGGTTTTTTGTTGTGTTGAGGAAATCATCTGTGCACACTCGGATCTTGGCCAGGTTTGAAAATCTCGGTTTTTCTCCATACGATCTCTCTAAATCGTGGAATTCATGACAATCTACTAATCATGGTGTTTTGGATGTTCTTTTGCAACTTGTACAAGTTTAGATAATTTTTTCCTTAGGTGTTTTTTTGCACATCAAGTTTCTTTGCAAATCATGGCTTTCAAACCTTGGAAAAAGCTCATGTTTTTGCTCTGCAACTTGTGATTTTCTAAGGTCCAACATCCGTTTATTCATAGTGTTTTTTTTTTTTGGGTGAAGAAACTTGTCTTTTTGCCTCCTATCTTCATTCTTTCTACCACCTCAAATAGATGCCTCTTGAGTCTTTCTGCCATTAAAAAAGTCCATTTTTTAGCCTCTCAAACTCCATTTCTCTGCAGTTTCGACCTTCAATGGCTATTGTCTAGGGTTTTCTGCAAAACCCTAATTTTTGATTCCGGACTCTTGGTGGGTTTTCAAGAGTTCAACTGGGTTGTCGTCCATTTTTTCTGGGTGACTTGATTTTCGAGCTAGTAGATCCTGAAACTGACAACATTTTCCTCCTGGGTTTTTTGAGCTCTCTTCTAGGTCACTCTCCAAATATTTTGAGTCTTCCATTTTTTTGCCTCAAAGAATGTGCCTTCACAGATTTTCACGTTTTTCATTGAAAAACGTGCCATAGCATCTTTGACAAACATTCTACTTGAGCACAACTCAAAATTCGACGGTCGAAATTATGGCAGTTGGAAGTAACCAATCATCGCAATTTTTGAATATCGGAACACGGATCAACTTGTTCTGGGTGTTACGAAGTGTCCGACTGCTCTTGGTCCTGATCAGGATACATGGGATCTGAATAATCGAGAGACAATGATGCTTCTCAAGTTATTTGTGGCTGATGATCAGCTTTCTCAGATTCCATACGGCAAGACAACTGCCAAGATCTGGACATTGTTGAAGTTTAGCATCAGTCAAAATAATACTGAGTATCTGAATCTAATTTGCTGTATATAAACTGATATATATATATATATATATATATATATATATATATATATATATATATATATATATATATATATATATATATATATATATATATATATATATATATATATATATATATATATATATATACACATGATTATATGCATACGTATATATTTACAGATATGTATATATATAAGTTACATGTTCATGATTCAGATCGGGCTTCTCTTGCTACTGTCACCGATTCATATCAGGTTGCTTCAATATTGATATTATAACATCTGTGTTATCATTGATCAGGGATCGGGGCTCCAAACTATATTGCCTTCGATATATGTTAAGTGTTGTTCAAGTTAATATCGAGCATGATTAGTTTGGACTAAATCACTGGTTGGTTATGTTTACCAACAGGGATGACCACGTAGGGTCATTCCCCTACGGGGACATGACCCTTCATTTTATATAAATGTTAAACTCTCATTGGTGGACAAGACAATATCGATATACAACATACTTGTAGCCCCAGTCTCGGTAGAGTTATATATTGCAGATTATTAAATACTTTCTCATCGGCGTTTGGCATTCAAGACAAAGGATATTGGAGCATTGAAGACCAACTGAAGATAAACACTTGCTGTACACAAACAAGAAGTAACTAAAGTTTGATATAATCTGATATTCTTTCTATCAGAGATCCTATAAACTAACATGGTATTAGAGCCATTTTGATAAGAAATTTTATTCAGAACTCATATATATAAAATTTCAGACTTTGCCATTTTTTTGAATTTCATTTTTCAAAATTAAAATGGACAACCATGTAAGGTTAGAGGATAGATTGGAGGGGGCATCAAACTTTTCTTTATGGAAAATTCGTGTCATGATAGTTCTAAGAGAAATGAAATTAGAAGATTATGTAGAATCAAATAAAACTATTCCGAAAAATGATCTAGACAAAACAACGTGGAAAAGGCATGACAATAAAGCCATGAAAATAATTATAGACTTCGTTAAGGTTCATATTCTCCCTTCTATCTCCAGCCTTTTTATAGCACTTGAAATGTTCTCCACTATCAAGAACACCTTTCAAATCAATAATACTAGTAGGTTGCTGACCTTAAAGCAGGATTTACTATACATAAAAATGAACAATGGGGAATCTGTCACTTCCCATTTTCTAAGAATCTCTAAACTAAAAGATTAACTTGCTACAATTGGAAGTCCAGTTGATGAAAAAGAACTTACCATGATTGCACTAAGGGGACTCCCACTATCTTGGGAAATTTTTATTCGAGGACTAAGCTCTCGACTTGAGCTTCCTAAATTTGAATTACTCAAGAATGAATGCACTCAAGAGGAATCAAGATTAGTCTCAAGGGGGATAAGCTTAAATCAAGAGGGAGACATTCATGCACTTCAAGTAAGCTCTGATAGGAAAGGAAAGTTCAATCGAAATAGGAGAGAATCCAACAAACCTTATAAGAAAAGAGATTGGTCAAAAGTGAGATGTTTTAAATGCGACAAAATTGGTCACTCTCATAATGTTTGTCCTGAACGGAAAAGAATTCAAGCTACACTAGCAAAAATAAAAGAAGAAAAGGAGGAAGTAGAAGAAAATCATGCATTCTATCTAGAACTCTCCAATGAGTCAAACAAAAACACTTGGATCATAGACAGTGGAGCATCTCGACATATAACAAGTTTTAGAGACAAATTCAAAAACTTCTCAGAATACACCTTAGAAGAGGTAACCATTGGGGATAACTTCACTCATCCAATCAAAGGTATTGGGTCTTGCTTCATTCATTTAAATTCAGGTATTACTATTCAACTTAACAATGTTTTATATGTACCTGGAATTAAAATAAATCTAGTCTCTATATCTGGCCTTTCTGATCATGGATACAAAGTTGCTTTTCAAGAAGACAAAGTCCTATCTTGGCCTAAAAATGCTAACATCAAGAAAGCTATCTCTATTGGAGTTAGAGATGGAAGTTTATATAAACTTTGTAATCAACAAAATTTTACACTAAGTCATGAAATTACAAAGTCTACAGAAACTTGGCATAGAAGATTAGGTCACCTACATTTCCGAGCATTGTCATCTATAGGAAAAATTGTAAAAGGATTACCTAATCTAAAATCATATCACTTAGGTGTTTGCAAAGGATGTGCCCTAGGTAAAAATACCAAGCAATCCTTCCTAAAGAGTATTCATAAATCAAAAGCAATACTTGAACTCATTCATATGGACCTATGTGGTCCTATGTCTATACCTTTTCTAAATGGGTGCCTCTATTATGTAATCTTTATTGATGATTATTCTAGGAGAACTTGGATCTATTTTCTGAAACAAAAGGAATCTAGTGAAGTACTATCAAAATTCAAAGAATTCAAAGCCCTAGTAGAAAATCAGTCAGGAAAGAAAATTATAATTTTAAGATCAGATAATAGAGGTGAATACATCTCTGAAATTTTTTAAAATTTTTACATTATTGTTGGGATTAAGAGGGAGTTTTCTGTACCTTATACTCCTCAACAGAATGGAGTTGTAGAATGTAAGAATAGATCAATTGTCGAAGCCAAAGCTATGTTGAATGATCAAAACCTTCATACTTCGTTTTGGGCTGAAGCATCTAACACTTCAGTTTACATACAAAATCAATGCCCTCAGTCAGTTTTAGAAAATACCACTCCAGAAGAAGCATTTATAGGCATCAAACCAGATCTAAGTCACCTAAGGATATTTCGGTGTCCAATTTATGTTCACATTCCTAAAGAGAAAGGAACAAAGCTAGAATCATCTGGGAAGAAAGGAATTCTCATCGGGTACAATGAAAATTTCAAAGGCTACAGGGTCTATATTCCAGGTCAGAGAACAATTGAAATCAGCAGGTATGTTAAATTTGAAGAAGACATTGCCTTCAATCTTTCTAAAAATAATGATGAGTTATTCACAACACCTACCACTGAAACAAGTGAAGATCACCCTATAGAGAATGAGAGGGAGAATGATACTGAATCTCCTTCATCTCCTATACCTACTTCTGAAGATGTTGAAAATTATAACAAAAATAGACCACTTTGGGCCAGAAAATTCATAGAAGAAAATCATGTTGAACCTGATGAAGTTTTAAAAGAAAGCAAGAAAATAAGAACTTAGTCTTGTTACGTTGCACTAGTAACAAAACTTATCAAATCAGAACCTTCAAGCACTGAAGAAGCTTTATCAAGTCAACCTTGGAAAGAAGCTATGATTGAAGAATACAATTCAATATTAAAAAATGATGTGTGGGATGTTTTACCCAAACCTAAAAACAAATCAGTAGTTTCTTCCAAGTGGCTTTACAAAATCAAGCATGCACCTACAACATTGAGAAATACAAGGCAAGATTCGTAGCACGAGGTTTTTTATAGAAGGAAGCAAAGTAACCTGAATCAGAATCGGCAAGGCTGAATTGAATCGTGAATCGGCGATGAATCGGCAAATTTGAAAAAACCCTTAAAATTTAAAGATTTTAACAATTTAAAACTTATTTCATGCACCCTTTATTGAATATAACTTAAACACACTATAACATCATCAAATAGAAGTTAAAACTTAACATACATAAACATGGAAGTTTGGAACAGAAAATCCATCACATACATAACTATGTTATTTAAAATGTAAATTGTAGGCTAGCTGAAGTAAATAGAAATCAAATGACCATAATGATTTAAATCATAGAATGTATGTAAGATGATCCATAAGACATCAAATCATAAATGTATGTAAGAATCTAAGATGAAGATCCATGAAAGTTTGAAACATATGTCTATCAATGATTCAATATCAATATTTGTAAACAAAATATAAAAACAAGGCTCCAGCTCAAGCCTTAGGCTCATAGTCATCATCATCCTCAAGCTCAGCTGCAGCCTCAGCCTCAGCCTCTGAGTATCCAGTCTGCCTAGTAGCAAGGCGTCTAATGTAGGTCCTAGAGGATTGCCGAGCCATATCTCCTGCATGTAAGATGGGCTCACGAACGTCGCTAGGGCCTGTGTCTGTGCGTGCACGTGTGCGTTTACCAATGCTTGAAGAATGTGCTCTAGCTGCCTTAGCCTCTATATCCACTTGGTCAACCCACGCACGGTCTTCCTCAGTGAAGACTGGATCCACAACCTCTATGAGCCACTCTGATTCTGGATCAATCTCCTCCAGAATGATCGGGGAGGAGTCAGTGCCCAAAATCTGTCTGATCCTAAGACGGAGGTTGTAATGAACAAAGACAAGATCATTCAACCTCTGCACTGTCAACCTGTTTCTCCTCTTCGAATGGATGTGCTCGAACATGGACCAACTGCGCTCACATCCAAAAGCATTGCTTGGCTGATTCAGAATACGGATGGCAATTTTTTGAAGTTTTGGGGCTGTGGCCCCAAACATTTGCCACCATCTATCTGAAATAAGGGAAAATAAAAACAATTAGTCTCATTTACAAATTACAAGTTAACTCTAAAATTACATAATCAACTTTAAGTTTAGAATCTAGATTCATGAATATTGAATATATTATTTAATTTTTACCTGGCTGTAGTGTTGTCTGAGCATTTATGGCCATCCTGCCAGAGAAAAGTGGCCCCTCTTTATTGCTGAACTGGTCTAGCTCAACAATCGCAGCAGCGCTATCTTCATCGCTACTCAACTTCTGAATCATTGTGTATAAGCCAGTGAGAACCTCTGCATCCGCCTTGAACTCAGGACGGAAACGAAATGCCGGATTCAAATAGTAAGCTGTTGCATGGATGGGTCAATGGAGCTAATTTTGCCATCTCCTATCGATGATGTCCCAAATAGGGCCATACCTCTCTTGCACTCCTGCATATTGGGCTCTGATGGCCTCCTTGGCCCTATCCATGCCCTCATAAATGTAGCCCATAGAGGGCTTCTCCCCATCAGCAGTTCGTAGCAAAACTACAAGGGGCTCAGTGACCTATATATAAAGTAAAACAAAAAATTTGAGTCAAAACTTAAATATAAAATAATATAACTTAAAGTAAAAGTAAAATACTAAATGTTAAATTGCAATAAATTTACTTTAAGGATTTCTCTAGCGGGTTTCCAAAAACCATCCTCATCAAATATGCAATCCGCCACATCTATCCCTGCAGTGGTCGTACCATAGGAAGAGGAAATCCACTCCCGCCCAACAAACATGCTCCTGAATTCATCCCTTCATGTCAACAAGGACTGTAGGGTGATGAAATTCGAGGCAAACTTCATGATACCTAGGTGAGCTAACTCCTTGCCTTCTGTGTACTTCCTCATTGTGCTAAGGACAAATGAATGATTATAAATGAATTTGCATATTTTTTTGCCCTTTCCACACATGACTTGACAAACTCAAGTTTGCCAATTTCCTCTAACATGAGGTCAGTGCAGTGTGCCGCACAAGGGGACCAAAATATGGTGGGGTGCCTCTCCATCAAAAGTTTACCTACAACAATTTTAAGTCAATTAGAAATTCAAATTTCAAAATTCAAATAAATTTATTTTCAAAACTTGAAAAGTTAAAAGCTTACCTGCAGCAACATAACTTGCTGCATTATTGGTCACCACTTGGATCACATTTTGTTCCTCCACCTCTGCTATGACTTCCTCAATAGCCTCACATAAGTATGTGACATTTTTTACATGTGCGGAAGCATCAATGGATTTGATGAACATGGTATATCCTACAAGTAACAAAACAACGAATTATAATATTAAATAGATCATCAACAAATCAAAATTTACAATTATGTATGTAGGAAAGTAGAATGATCAATCACCTCTACAGGATACAAGAAAATTGAGGAGTGTTCTATCCCTCCTATCTGTCCAACCATCAATCATGATGGTGCAACCCTTTGCAATCCACTACTTTCGGTTCTCCTCGAGCTCAACTCTTATGTCCTCTACCATCTCATCCAAGAGGTATCCGCTCAACTCAGCCTCAGTTGGGGCTTTAAACCCCGGACCACAAACAACAACTGCATCTATCATGTTCTGCCAATAAGGAGCCCTGTCACAAATAAAAACTTAGATGTCAAAGACTCAAATTATAAAACAAGTAGATATAATTAAAGTTTTACTTTTACTTTTAATTTTAACTTTAAAGAAAACAAAGAAAAAAGAATCAATTACCTGGCTGCAATAAATTGAATGTTGCAAAAGTACCAAAATTTGCATATCTCCTTTCTGGCAGCATCGTGAATCTCTTTGTTCAAACCCATGCCCTCAAGCGTGGGTTGGGAACCAGGAGTAGTGCGGGGCACAAAGTAACTATCCATTTTGTTTTTCCGCACTGTAGGCTGCAATAGGTTGGTGTGGGACTCTGTCTCAGTATGTGACTGACTAGCACTAGCACTAGCACGAGCAGAAGAACTAGGATAAAAAGGAGGCTTAGAAGAACCCTCTCCAACACAACCTACGGATGCGGAAGCTGATGTGGATGCGGTTGTGGATGCGAGAATATGGGAGCCAATACCCCTTAACCCTTCAAGTTGCATTTTCCTATTCACTTTGTCTTTTTCAATTTTTTCTAATGCCATTAAGCAAGTGCGTTTTGCCTCATGAGTTTGGTGAGTGCAAATTGTAACATCGTGTCCAGGTATAGCAGCAATGTGGTATTTCAATCTATAAATACCTCCAGAAGTTATTTTTTCTTTACAAAACATACATTTGTTTGATATTTGGTTCTTCCAAGAAACTCTTCGTTATATTTCCAATATTCATCTTTTTTACCCAATGCGAATTTGCGAAAAATGAAAGCAAATGCTGCAGCAATAACTTTTTTTATGTAAAATATCAAAGTTTGAAGCTAATAAAAGTTACAAAACAACAAACCCTAGTTTGCAACTTAGTAAAAATAAAGAACATTCAAGATCTAAACTAAAAATCTTGAAAACTATAAAAATTTAACAAAAAATGCATAATACACTAACATCCAAAAAAAAAAAAAAAAGCACTTACCTCTTGCAAATGAGTTGAGGAGTGTTGATATTGGCTCCTTAATGCTCCCAATGCAATTGATGGCCTCCCCAAATGGACTGCTGATCTCTTTGGTGCTCTTCGTTCTTGCTGGTTAGAAACCTATGGCTTTTCTTTTCTCTTCTTTTCTCTCACTTTTCCTCTCTTCTACTCATGCTTAACAAATAGAAGGCCCTTTAGGGTTATAATAAAGAGAATAGGTCAAAAAGAAAGTAAAAAAAACAAGTTATTTTAAAAAAAATTACAAACTCCATACTTTCCTGGCCGCGGGCGATTTCTTGGCGATTTTTACAGCCGATTCATGCGATTTTTTGGATGAATCGCCGATACCAGCGATTCACCCTATAAAATTGGGTGTGGCGATTCCCCCTATAAAATCGGGTGTGGCGATTCTTGACTCCAAAAAAATCACCCACCTTGAATCTTATCGCTGAATCGCCGATTCACACGATTTTTGAGCGATTCTTATTACTATGGAAGAAAGGCATCGATTTTGAGGAAACCTTTGCTCCAGTTGCTAGGTATTCATTAGTCAAAACCATCTTGGCCATTGCTGTTTACCGCATAGGGTAAGAAGTTCAACACATGTATAACACGATTCAATTCAGAACAGGTACTTTATTCATCTATGCACTTGCAGATTACAATCTGATTACAATGACTACAATGATCAATGATGATTACTACGAAGATTCCAAAGTCCATCTCAGACGTGTACATATACCTTTCCTAAGGGGTGACTCAAGCGTCACGCGCCCTTTCGGATACTACTCTACTCGTCGGCTACATGATACATTTACTGACATCATCATCCCCCCCCCCAAAAGAAAGGTTGTCTCCGGATGACAATACAACAAAAATCCGTTACAAAATTTCATTAACAAATTACATCAATGCATAAGTACTAGACAGAGGGATGCGTCCTAGGCGTAGTGGCCGTCCGCGTCCGCAACTCGTTCACCTCTGCCCTTAGCTTGTAGACCTATTCTTTTCTGATCTTTAGCTCTGCTTCCGCTTCCAACTGGAGCTCTAAGGCTGACTGCATCATCTCTCCGACTTCTCCCAATTCCTTCTCCTTTTCTACTGCCATCTTTTCTTTTTCCATTAACAGGGCTGCCCTCTCCGATTGCCAAGCCGCCCTCTCAGATTCCCAGGCTTCCCTCTCCGAGGCTAACCTGACAGCTGACTCCTCCCGAGCTCTCTCAGCTGCTACCCGATCTGCCTGACTCTTCCGAAGAGTGTATTATGTCTCCCTGTGTAACTTCGCTATCTCCTGAATCTATCTCTCAATCCGACTCTCCATCTCAGGTTCCTTCGTCATGGACCAATCTTGCCGCATCTCCGTGGTCTCTACATCGGGCCATCCCCTCTGTTGAAAACAAACTGTAAAGGCAGCTGGGCATCCTGTCCTCATGAAGGATATGACTCCCTCCAGCTCCTTCCCTACTGACTCCAACGCCTGTGTCTTTGCCGAATCTATAACCTGGCGAGCTTGAGATGCTAGAGCTGCAACATCATCAAGAAAAACTGCCTCTGTCATCGCTATCTCGTGTGCTAGTGGGTGTTCCTGTTGTGTACCCATAGCCTTCTCTACTGCATTCGCCATACGCTCAACAGCGCTACGCGGTACTCCCTCATTCTGTGCCTGCGCAACCTCTTGTAGTGGGTTCTCCGAAACTGCTTCCTGCGTGGGTGTCGGCAAGTATGTCACTCGAGGTGTCGGAGTTCGGTGAAACTTTGTACTCAAAAAAGCACTCACCCTCTGGGTTCGGTCCTTTCTCTCACTGTCCTGCTAAGGTGATGCCAACAGTGCCGTGTCTATTGTGACCACCGCATTAGGTCCTACTACATCCAGTAGGACACCTGATGCCCCCAACTCCTGGCCTGCGAGTACCTCCAACACCGCTGTCTCTGTGTCTATCTCCATCTCCATGTTAGGTTCCACAGTCCTTGCTGTGTCTGGTAGAGTCTCACGAGCCGTCTCCATCGGTGCCTCTGGAGTTGCTATCTCCGTCGGTGCTGAATGTGACTCCGCTACAACTCGTGTCTCTACGGTGGGCTGCGTCGTAGCTGAGATTGGCGTCATCACTACCGGTTGTCTGATCTATCCAAACCCTGGGATACCATGTATACCTACAGGAACCAAGTATGTCGTAGTCGAAAGCACGGGCCGTGGAAATCTCAAGGGCGTAGCCGTGATCACTTCTACCTCTTCGTCATCCTCCTCTTCCCCTTTCGACCCATTCTCCTCTGAAGATGTCTCCTCTCTGCCGCTATCTGTGTCACCACTATCCGGCCTTGGTCGCTTCTGTCCTACGGTTTTGGTGCCAAGAGTATCCAAGTGCTTCCACTGCATTATAGAGGGTTCGCCAAGCGCGAGTGGTCCCGGTTTTGCCTCCAGTACATCATTCAGGATCATTCACGTTATCGCATCCAAAAACAAACCAATAGCATAATACAACATATAGAACGTTTTGTGCTGTAATGTCATAAACTCTGATATCCGCTCGGCCAATAGTGCTGCCCAATCATAAACTCTACCGTGCAAAATTTCGTTCATCATGGCTACGTGGGGAAAAGAGATATTTGAAGCGCGGTTCGAACCTGTGAGACGACTTTTAACAATGTCCATCAAACAACGCCAATGCCCCTCCTGGATATTAGATTTCTTTAGTCCTCTACCTTTGGACGTGTCTGAAAGAGCCTCTTGTTCTACCTGCGACAGGTCTCCGCACACAAGCTGTATCAACTTCATCTTCACTTCACGGCTTAACTTTTTTGGCTTGCTTTCTATTTTTCTCCCACCTTGAGCATGACCCGGTATGCCAAATACCCGTGTAAAATTTGCCGGTTTGAATGATACTGTTAATTTGCAACCAAGATATTTGAAGGTACTGCTTCTGGAGAACCAGTGTAGTAGTGCATTCACTGAATCTAAGTCGTCATCGGTTGACCCTCCTCCTAATCTCAGCACCCATTCATCATCTGGTTCCATCCTTTTCTTCCCTTTGTCATCATTCTCGCCTTCGCCTTCTGAGTCCGATGATGCTGCTTCTTCTCCTACCATTTGTGTATGCAAATCGATTATAAATCTCCTACCTCCTTTCTCCATGGACAGGGTGTTCCTTTTCCAATCATGCTTTACCTTAGCTTGCACCAACCACCCCCGTCCCAGGATGGCGTCGTACCCTTTTCTCTTTAGTGGGATGACCACGAAATCGAGTAAAAATGGTTGTGTCCCAATTGTTATGGGCTGTGCCATCAGAGTGCCCAAGGGTTTTATCCCATGTTGATCTGCTGTTAGTAATTGAAAGGTGGGTGGCCATAGTGTTGGTTATCCAAGTTTTTTTCAGATATCTTCCAGCATCACATTCACTCCCGATCCTCCATCTACTATTGTATCCATTAGCACCGTACCCAGAATGCCCGTCTCCACCATTGCTGGGTGTCTACCTATCGTAAGTGCTAGTAGCATCGGGTCTGTTGTTGCTGCTGCTAGGGTTGTTTCTTTACTATCCTTTGCTCCCTTTGTCACTCTCGGGGATGGTGTCATATTTATAATAGCCGTATGCAGCTGTGGCATGGTGAGAAGAAGATCATTTAATTTAATTGGCACTTCCGTTTGCATTATCTGTTTCACCATGCTTTGTTCCGCCAAGTTTCTTTTCAGAGTTTCGGTAGTGTCTTTTACTTGTGACTTCTCCGCTTTCATCTGCTTCTCTATCTCTGTTCAGGCTTTTTGTAACCTCTCTTTCTCTTCTTTCGCATTCGGATATTTTGCTTTCCTCGCCTGCTCCCGCGTGATCGCCAACACGTTCTCATCACATGTTTCAATATTTAATAAATTTACGCCTTGCTTTGGACATTTTGAATCTTCATGGTCCCTCAAACCACACCATCTGCACGGTAGCTGCAGCGTCTCTTTCGTAGTACAGTCCCTTGCGAAGTGACCCCAAAGATTACATGCTCGACATTGCATCATCGGCCGTCCACTCGCATCATATTGTATTCTACTCTGGCCTCCATTGTTATTGTTATTGTTTCCACCCTTTCTGCGTCTATTATTATTTCAATAGCCACTTGAAGTTGCATCATTGCTTGTGTTATTGCTATTGTTTGATGCTTCTTGCATTAGTAACACCTGCTGGTGTCCTTTTGCTTTCAAGTTAAACGGGCACTCTTTCAGGGAATGCCTCGCCACCTGGCAGATGTCACAAAAGTGCTTCTTCGGGCATGAACCCTTTGTATGGCCGTTCTCCTTGCAATCTGTGCACCACAGTTCTCCTTTTATTGTATCCGGATTTTTTTTCAAATTTTTGAATTCTTTCATCATCCGAAGCATATCTTTCTGTAGTGCTTTCACCTTCTTGTTTGATTCCTCAATGCTATTGCTGCTTTCTGAGGATGAATCATCCGAATTAGAGGATTTATGCTTCTTCTTTTTACTCGCCTTTTGTTTGCTTTCCAATCTATGGCACGAGTATACGCATCGGTGTACGATGCCGGTGGTACAATCTTCATTTTCTTTTTAAGAGCCGGTCGTAGCCCCTCCACGAACCACCATTTTTTCAGCCCATCCGTTGGTTGACTCTCCATCTTTTCGATCAATTCTTTCAGTTGCCTGGCATAGGTTCGGATTGTCTCATTCTTTCCTTGTTTGGTGCTATAGATTTCTGCCACTATTTCATTATCATCTCGGAGTAATCTGAATTTTGCTATAAATTCTTTTTTATCATTCTCCCATGTATTGAGTTTCTGAGGACTAGTGTCAGAAAACCAATCTATTGCCACACCTCGTAGGGTCACTGGAAATTGTCTTACCCAATCATCTTCATCCGTCACACCATTTGCCGTCCATATGGTTTCACATGTTTTACAATGTTTGATAGGGTCTGCTGAACCATCACCGTGAAACTTGGGTAACTTTTCTTTAGGGCCAGCCATCGTTACTTGCCTTTGATTCTAAGGTACTTGTGTACCTGCACTATTCTGAGCTTCCGTGTTGTTTTGGACTCCCGCGCTGCTCTATGCTCCCGCATTGTTTTGGACTCCCGCGCTGTTTTGTGCTCCCGTGCTGTTTTGGATAACAGTCTTGTTCCCAACAACTGCGTTGTCTGGTGAAAAGTCTTCAAGTGATGTTCTATTCTCTGCTTGTATCCGTTCGTTCGGTGTATCGGGAACGAAAAGATCACTCCACGCTCGTGCTCCCTCGGCACTCCGAGCTGTGCGAGTTGTTTCCCTTCCGTTCAGAAACTTTCCCCTCGGTGTATACAAGTTAAGGAATTCTTCCCTTGTTTCCTCCACCAAATTCAAGTGTTGTCGAGTTTCTTCAGTTTCTTCCAACAATTTTTCGGCACTACTCAACCTACTAGGTGAGTGCACTCCCTCCGTCTGTGCCTCTTCACCCCTTCGATGCCCCTCGGCAATCTGCTGAAGTCTCTGCCTGTGCTTTGCTTGCTGTGTTAAAATTAAAATTTCTTTTGCTGTACTTAGTTCATTTTTATCTTTTACCTTGTTCCGATCCTTGTTTGGCAAATTCGGCATTAATGCTCATTCCTTCGTTCCAAGTATGTCTGGCAACGACGCCAAATGTTTACCGCATAGGGTAAGAAGTTCAACACATGTATAACACAATTCAATTCAAAACATATACTTTATTCATATATGCACTTGCAGATTACAATCCGATTACAATGACTACAATGATCAATGATGATTACCAGGATGATTCCAAAGTCCATCTCGGACGTGTACATATACCTTTCCGAAGGGGTGAATCAAGCGTCACGCGCCCGTTCGGATACTACTCTACCCATCGGCTACATGATACATTTATCGACAACAATTGCAGCATCTAAAGGGCGGAAAGTCCATCAAATGGATGTTAAGACAACTTTTTTAAATGGTGAAATTGAAGAAGAAGTGTATATTGAGCATCCAAAAGTGTTTATTACTCACAATAGGAATGCTTATGTATGTAAGTTAAATAAAGCACTAGATGGGCTCAAGCAAGCTCCCAAAGCGTGGTATGAAAGAATAGACAGTTATCTTACAAAGTTTGGGTATTCTAAGAATAAAGCTCATCCTAACTTATATTTCAAAATAGATGGAAATGACATGATTATTCTTGTGTTATATGTTGATGACTTATTGATTACAGGTGAAGAACATCTGAAAAGCAAATACAAACAAGAATTGACAGCTGAATTTGACATGAAAGACTTGGGTCTTCTTCACTACTTTCTAGGACTGGAAGTTTGGCAAAAGGGAAACTACATTTTCCTAAATCAAGGAAAATATACTATTGATACTCTAACAAAGTTTGGAATGATGGACTGCAAACTAGCTTATACTCCTATGAAACTTAATATACATAAATTGAAGGATGACATGGATAAAATTGAACCTACTGATCCTACTCTCTACAGATAGATCATTGGTTCGTTAATGTATTTAGTGAATATTCGTCTTGACATATGTTATGCTACTAACACCTTGAATCAGTTCATGGTTACTCCAAAGAAGATTCACCTTATGGCAGCTAAACATATCCTAAGATATCTAAGAGGAACTATTGGAATGAGAATCAGATATGATCAAGTTGAGATCAATCTTCATGGTTTTTCAGATTCAGACAGGGTAGGCAGTTCTAGTAAGTGTAAGAGTAATTCAGGATGTTGCTTCAGTCTTGGATCTGGGATGATTTCTTGGTTCAACAAGAAACAATCCTCTGTTGCATTGAGCTCTACTGAAGTAGAATATATAGTCTCTTCCTTAGGAGCCAGAGAAGCTATATGGTTATGGAAGCTATTATTTGATTTGTTTAAAAAATCTTTGAAGGCTACTATCGTTCATTGTGATAATCAAAGCTATATCAAACTTTCAGCTAATCTATTTTTCCCAATCGGTCCAAGCATATTGAAATTCCCTACCACTACATCAGAGATATGGTAGATCGAGATATCATCAAACTAGAGTACATCAGTACTAATAAACAGATAGTTGATATTTTACCAAGCCTTTTGCTAAAGTGAAGTTGGTATACTTGAGAGAAAAATTTGGTATGATTAAATTGTAATTTTGAACATTGAATTTAATTTCAATTCATATGTGTTTATGCTTGTATAATTGTTGGTTCAGATATGTAATAAAAGGTGACAATCTTTCATGGACATATATGTTAATTTATAGGATCTCTGATAGAAATGATAACATATTTATATCAAACTTTACTTACTTTGGGTTTACTTGAGTGCAATAGGTAGATGCCTTCAAAATGCTTCTGATATGCTGTGACTGGAATGTTGAATGCTGACAGGAATGTAGTTGGTAATCTGCAATGTTGCTTTGTTGATTCTGGGATTGCAAGTATGTTATGTCTTTCATATTGCCTTGTCCATTGATGAGAGTAACTATATATATAATGGTGAAGGGTTATGTCCCCGTAGGGGCATTTTGGCCATGTAGGGTCATGACCCTACGTGGTCATAATCAACTGTTTGTTAACCATAATTACTCAGTGATTAATCATGCCCGATAACATGTTCGATAATACTCTTAATGTATATCGATGGTAATATAAATGAACCCTGATCCTTGATCGATGATGACAATCAATAAATGAAAGTAATCAGATGTGAATCGCTAGCAGTAGTAACATTAATAATGGCAGTAACCCAATGTGAATTGGTAACAACAGTAATATATGCCTGATCTGAATCATGTCTTGTCCAAGTTATATATATATATATATATATATATATGTATACACTAAACGTTCAACACTCCCTCTTTAGCAAGGGAGAAGTAATAAAGAATCCAAATATTAGAATATCTACACATAATACATTATTTGACACTACCACTATAAGAAATAGAGACTCCTCAAATAACGTAAATCACTCTAAGAAATAGAGACTCCTCAAATAATGTAAATCACAATGCTGTGAACACTATCATAACATAAATTATGATATCTAATTGTCCAAAACAATATCTAGAGTAACCATAATGTATTTGTTATTCATGACTTCCAGAATATCTGGACCAACAATCATAATAACAGGACTATCATTTGTAAGATCGTCACCTTTCATTACATATCTGAAGCAATAGTCATAGAAGCATAAACACATATGAATTGAAATTAAATTAAGTGTTCAAAATTACAATTTAATCATACCAAGTTTTTCTCTGAAGTATACCAACTTCACTTCAGCAAGAGGCTTGGTAAAAATATCAGCTGTTTGTTCATTAGTACTGATGTACTCAAGTTTAATGATATCTCGATCTACCATATCTCTGATGTAGTGATAGGGAATTTTAATATGCTTTGATCGATTGTGAAACACTGGATTAGCTGATAGTTTAATACAACTCTTTTTATCACAATGAATGATAGTAGGCTTCAAGGTTTCTCTGAACAAATCAAATAAAAGCTTTCGTAGCCATACAAATTCTCTGGCTCCAAAGGAGGTGGCTATGTATTTTGCTTCTCTAGAGCTTAGTGCAATTGAGGACTGTTTCTTGCTGAACCAGGAAATCATCTCAGACCCAAGACTGAAGCAACATCTTGAAGTACTCTTACGCTTAGTAGAACTTCCTGTCCAATCTGAATTTGAAAAACCATGAAGATGTATCTCAACTTAATCATATCTGATTCCCATGCCAATAGTTCCTCTTAAATATCTTAGGATATGTTTAGCTGCCATCAAGTAAATCTTCGTCGGAGTAACCATGAATTGACTCAAGGTGTTAGTAGCATAGCATATGTCAGGACGAGTATTCACTAAATACATCAATGAGCCAATGATCTGTCTGTAGAGAGTAGGATCAACAGGTTCAGATTTATCCACGTCATCCTTCAGTTTATGTAGATTAAATTCCATTGGAGTAGAAGCTGGTCTGCAGTCCATCATTCCAAACTTAGTCAGGATATCAATAGTATATTTTCCTTGGTTTAGAAAGCTGTAATTTCCCTTTTGCCAAACTTCCAATCCTAGGAAGTAGTGAAGAAGGCCTAAGTCTTTCATGTCAAATTCAACTGTCAATTCTTGTTTGCATTTGCTTATTAGATGTTCTTCACTTGTAATTAATAAGTCATCAACATATAACACCAGAATAATCATGTCATTTCCATCTATTTTTGAAATATAAATTAGGGTCAGCTTCATTTTTAGAATACCCTAGCTTTGTAAGATAACTGTCTATTCTTTCATACCATGCTTTGGGACCTTGTTTGAGCCCATACAGTGCTTTCTTTAACTTGCATACATGAGTATTCTTGTTGTGAGTAATAAACCCTTCAAGTTGCTCAATGTACACTTCTTTAATTTCACCATTTAGAAAAGCTGTCTTAACATCCATTTGATGGACTTTCCATCCTTTAGATGTTGCAATGGCCAAGATGGCTCTAATTGATGTATACCTAGCAACTGGAGCAAAAGTTTCCTCATAATCGATACCTTCTTTCTGTGAGAAACCTTGTGTTACGAATCTAGCTTTGTATTTCTCAATGCTACCGTCAGGTGCATGCTTGATTTTGTACAACCATTTGGAAGAAACTATTGATTTGTTTTTAGGTTAAGTACAACATCCCATACATCATTTTTTAATATTGAATTGTATTCTTTAATCATAGCTTCCTTCTAAGGTTGATTTGATAAGGCTTCTTCAGTGTTAGAAGGTTTTGATTTGATAAGTTCTGTTACTAATGCAACGTAACAAGACTGAGTTCTTGTTTTCTTGCTTTCTTTTAATACGTCATTAGGTTCAACATGATTTTCTTCTATAAATTTTCTAGCCCAAAGTGGTCTCTTTTTATTGTTATTATTTTCAATATCATCCGAAGTAGCTATAGGAGATGAAGTGTCGTTCTGCCTCTCATTCTCTATCTGATGATCTTTATTTGTCTCAGTGGTAGGTTCTGTGAATGTCTCATCATTATTTTTAGAAAGGTTGAAGGCAACGTCTTCTTCAAATTTAATGTCCTTGCTAATTTTAATTACTTTCTGACTTGGAATATAGACCCTGTAGCCTTTGGAGTTTTCACTATACCCGATGAGAATTCCTTTCTTCCTAGATGGTTCTAGCTTTGTTCTCTTTTCTTTAGGAATGTGCACATAGATTGGACACCCAAATATCCTTAGGTGACTTAGATTTGGTTTGATGCTTGTAAATACTTCTTCTGGAGTGCTATTTTCCAAGACTGAGTGCGGACATCGATTTTGAATGTAAACAACAATGTTAGATGCTTCAGCCCAGAACGAAGTATGAAGGTTTTGATCATGCATCATAGCTTTGGCTGGTTCGACAATTGCTCTATTCTTACATTCTGCAACTCCATTTTGTCGAGGATTATAAGGTACAAAAAACTCCCTCTTAATCCCAATAGTAATGCAAAAATCTTTAAAAATTTCAAAGATGTACTCCATTATTTGATCTTAAAATTTTGATTTTCCTTCTTGATTGATTTTCTACTAGAGCTTTGAATTCTTTGAATTGTTAGAGTACTTCACTAGATTCCTTTTCTTTTAGGAAATAGATCCAACTTCTCCTAGAATAATCATCAATAAAGATTACATAATAGAGACACCCATTTAGAGAGGGTACAGACATAGGACCACATAGGTCAGAATGAATGAGTTCAAGTATTGCTTTAGATTTATGAACACTTTTGGGAAAGGTTTTCTTGACATTTTTACCTAAGACACAACCTTTGCAGACACCTAAGTGATCTGATTTTAGAATAGGAAACCCTTTGACAATTTTCCCTATAGATGATAATGTTTGGAAATGTAGGTGACCTAATCTCCTATGCTAGATTTTTGAAGACTAAGATTTCATGACTTAGTGCAAAATTTTGTTGATTACAAAGTTTATATAAACTGCCATCTCTAATACCAATAGTGATGGTTTTCTTGATGTTAGCATTTTTAGGCCAAGATAGAACTCTGTCTTCTTGAAAAACGATTCTATATCCTTGATTAGAAAGGCCTGATATAGAGACTAGATTTATTTTAATTCCAAGTACATATAAAACATTGTTAAGTTGAAGAGTAATACCAAAATTTAGATGAATGGAACAAGACCTTGTAATGTCCCCCACTTAGCCAGTTTGGAGGTATGTTGTCGTTAGCACATTTTTGTATGGTCCCGAGCGCTAACCAGGACTTCTAAAGGGATCCTGAGGTTATTTGGCCTAGTCAAATTTAATTACAGGCCAAACGAAGTTCGTCTGTTGGGTTTTCGGAAAGACTTACTATTTTTAGTAAGCCAATAAGGGGATGCAGTGCCTTCAATTTTCAGTGACAGGATGAGATGCGTTTTGTTGGGCTCTTTCTAATGAGCTATTATATGTGGGATTTCGAGTTTATTTGATATATTATTTTAATGTTTGAAGTTACAACGGTAAAGTGACTATTTAAATTAAATATTATAATGTTTCATAAAGTCACTTTATAAAAAATCAAGAGTCCCCCTTTTTGGACTTTGTAAAAAGAAAAAAAGAAGTAATATTAAAACTCATGTATTATCCCACATTGGCAAGACGGAAGCGTGGAGCAGGTGAGGAAGGGATTAAAAGAAAGAGGATAGCTCTCATTTATGCATGCTTGGAAATATCAAAGAAACTGAAGAATTTCTTGGAGATTATGTCTCAATAGTTTGAAAGACGAAATCCCTTCAAGCTGGAAATTTTGACGTCATTGAAAGATATGGTCTTGAGATTCAACATAGTAGCAATCTGAAAAAGCAAATACTTAAAAGCAGTCCGAAAAAGCGGAACCGAAAAAGCAGGCTGAAAAAGCGGGTACGAAAGAGCAGTCCGAAAAAGCAGAACCGAAAAAGTAGGCTGAAAAAACAGTTCGAAAAAAGCAAAGCAGAAGGGGCAACATTGAAGGAAATTATTACAGCCATCTACAACAAGGTTCTTTTGTTAGTATTGTTTTTTTAGGGTGTTATAAGCTTTCAGCTGTAAGTGTGCATTATACCAACATTATCATTTTGTAATCCATGTAAATGCCAAAGTCTTGGCCATATTTCATGAGCATTGTATTTTTTTATTGCAATTAAGAAGATAATAGTTGCTGGTGTCATTTAAGAAATTCAATATCATTATTTATCAGCTAGTTAGTTTGCATACCAATTGTTTGTAAAAATGTCAGTTGGCTGTATGTGTTCATTTCTCATGCTTAGCTCATATATATGCACTGACTATTGTCAAAATTAGTAGCACACTCATGTTAGGTCATTGTGTAGTCCATTGTAGTCTTCTAGCACAAGATTCTCATTGATGCAAATTGAAGAAAAAGTCATTTGAAGCTAATTGAAATACTATATCAGTCATACGTCCCTTGCATGTGAATTGTTTGATGAAATTCCTTGAGCTTTCATCAACATTTTTTTGAGGGCAGATTTGAGGAGGGTTATTACAGACCCAATACCTTTAATTGGATGAGTGGAGTTATCCCCGATGGTTACTTCTTTTGAGTTGCATTCTGAGAAGTTTTTGAATTCGTCTCTAAAACCTGATATATGTCGAGATGCTCCACTATCTATGATCCAAGTGTTTTTGTTTAACTCACTGGAGAGTGCTAGTTAAAATGCTTGATTTTCTTCTACTTCCTCCTTTTCTTCTTTTACTTCTGCTAGAGCAGCTTGAATTTTTTTCGTTCAGGCCAGACATTATGAGAGTGATCAGTTTTGTCACATTTTAAAATATCTCACTTTTGACCAATCTCTTTTCTTATAAGGTTTGTTGGATTCTCCTATTTTGATTGAATTTTCCTTTCTTGTTGGAACAAACTTGAAGTGCATGAATGTTTCCCTATTGATTTAAGCTTATCCCCCTTGAGACTAATCTTGATTCCTCTTGAGTGCAATCATTCTTGAGTAATTCAAATTTTGGAATAAAAGTTTCCCAAGATAGAGGAAGTCCCGTTAGGGCGATCATGGTCAAGTTCTTTATCATCAACTTGACTTCTACTGTAACAAGCCGATCTTTTAGTTCAGAGATTCTTAGAAAATAGGAAGTGATAGTTTCCCCATTGTTCATTTTTATGTATAATAAATCCTGCTTTAATGTCAACAACCTACTAGTATTATTGATTTCAAAGGTGTTCTTGATAGTGGAGAACATTTCAAATGCTGTAGAAAGGCTAGGAATAGACGGGAGAATATGATTCTTAACATAGTCTATAATTATTTTCATGGCTTTATTGTTGTGCTTTTTCCACGTTGTTTTGTTTGGATCATTGTCTTGAATAGTTTTATTTGATTCTACATATTTTTCTAATTCCATTTCTCTTAGGATTATTATGACACAAATTTTCCATGAAGAAAAATTTGATGCCCCTCCAATCTATCCTCTAACCTCACGTGGTTAACCATTTTGATTTTAAAAAAAATGGTAAAGTCTGAAATTTTATATCTATATAAGTTTTGAATAAAATTTCTTTTCAGAATCGCTCTAATACCATGTTAATTTATAGGATTTCTAATAGAAATGATAACAAATTTATATCGGATTTTACTTACTTTGGGTTACTTGAGTGCAACAGGTAGATGCCTTCAAAATGCTTCTGATAGGCTGTGAATGTAGTTTGTAATCTGCAATGTTGCTTTGTTGATTCTGGGATTGCTAATATGTTATGTCTTTCATATTGCCTTGCCTTCTCCATTAATGAGAGCAACTATATATATATATAATGGTGAAGGGTTATGTCCCATAGGGGCATGACTCTACATGGTCATATTCAACTGTTTGTTAACCATAATCACTCGGTCATTAATCATGCCCAATAACATGTTCGATAATACTCGGTGATGACAATCAATAAATGAAAGTAATTCGATGTGAATCGGTAGCAGTGATAGCTGATTTATATTATTTCACGAGTCTCTATTTCTTAGAGTGGTATTGTCAAATAATGTATTATGTGTAGATATTCTAATATCTGAATTCTTTATTACTTCTCCCTTGCTAAAGAGGGAGTGTTGAAGTTTAGCTTTAGTCAAAGTAATATTGAGTATCTGAATCTAATTTGCTGTATATATATATATATATATATATATATATATATATATAAGTTACATGTTAATGATTCGGATCGGGCTTCTCTTACTATTGTCACCGATTCATATCGGGTTGCTTCAATATTGATATTTATAACATCTTTGTTATCACCAATCAGGGATCGGGCTCCAAACTATATTGCCTTTGATATATGTTAAGTGTTTTTCAAGTTAATATCGAGCATGTCTTATTTTGCATGATTAGTTTGGATTAAATCACCGGTTGGTTATGTTTACCAACGGGCATGACCACGTGGGGTCATGACCCTACATGGCCTTTGGCCACGCAGAGTCATGCCCCTGCGGGGACATGACCCTTCACTTTATATAAATGTTAAACTCTCATCTGTGGACAAGGCAATATCAATACACAACATAATTGTAGTTATAGTCTTGACAGAGTTATATATTGCAGATTATTAAATACTTTCTCATTGGCGCTTGGCATTCAAGACAAAGGATATTGGAGTATTGAAGACCAACTGAAGATACAGATCTGTTGCACACAAACAAGAAGTAAGTAAAGTCTGATATAATCTGATAGTCTTTCTATCAGAGATCCTATAAATTAACAGACACATCTCAAAGGTCTTCATTAGACTTCTGACAAAAGCAAAGCTTTCTTTTTGAAGAACACTCTGTTTTCTATTTTTAAGGATGAGCGAACCTCGCTCTAGGTGCACCTGAATAGGATTCAAGAAATCCGTGATTATTTGCTTGCCATCGGTCGCAAGATGGAGGAAGAGGATATTGTGGTTATTACTCTTCAGAGTTTACCAAAGTACTATGAGCATTTTATCGAGACTCCCAACATCATGTCTTTTCATGTTGATTTGAAGTTCACTGATCTTTGCACACGTCTGCTTCAGCAAGATCGATGGAAACAAGAGTTCGGTAGCAGCTCCAACACCAACTCCACAGAGCAAGCCTTTGCGGCTAAATCCTTTCAGAACGATAAAGGCAAGTTTCAGTAGCCATCCCAGCAGAAGTCTTCTGCTCCAGCGTTAGATGGCTCCTAGAAGAAGAATATTCAATGCAACTATTGCCACAAGTTTGGGCACATGAAGGTTGAATGTCGAAAATGCTTAGTTGCACAATCTAAGCAATTAGGTTTGCAACCCAAAGCGAACAGTGTAGAGCACACTGAGCAGGCAAAATCTGCCTTTTACGCCTTAATGGTTAAAAGACCTGTAGATCATGTGAAGTCGTCTTCCCTGGTACATTGATTCAAGTGCCTCTCTCCATTTCACTCACCGCAGAGACTGGTTTACTAACTACCAGCCTTATTCAAACTATGTTGTTTTTGGTGGCCCAGAAGAGTACACGGTTGTCGTCAAAGGCAACATTCAGATTCAGTCGGTAGGGAGGAATCTCATTTTCCTCGATGTGTACTATGTTCCAGGGATGAAACTAAATCTACTCTCAGTTAGTTAGTTAGTGTGACATTCTCCATACTTGGATGTCACCTTCAGTTCACATTAGTGAACCATCATTGATTGGGTGACTTAGTCTACTGTTGCAGTGGTTCTTGAGGATCATGGTCTTTTCAGATTTACTGATTTTGGTGATTCTCGAGACTTAGCTATGCTTGCTTGGTGGTCTTCTGTTAGCACACTTTGGCATCAATGATATGGGCTTTTAAATGTGCATTATCTCTCATAGCTTGCTCGAGATGAGCTTGTTCTTGGATTGCCAGAGATTCAGACTCAACAGCTTGGAATTTGTGATGCATGCTAGGCTGGGAAGCAACATCGTACACCTTTCACAAGAGGCAATTCATGACATGCTTCTCAGGTACTTCAGCTTGTTTATGTTGATATCTGCGGTGTTTATGTTGATATCTGCGGCCCTATGGCCACCCCTTTTGTTCTTGGGTTCAGGTATTTTCTGTTGTTTGTAGATGATTTCAGTAGAAAAAATGTTGGTGTAAATGCTTAAAAAGAAATCAGATGCATTTCCTATATTTCAGAAGTTTAAACCTTTAGTTGAAAAAGAGTATGAGAAATCTATTATTACTCTTAGATCAGACAATGGTGGGGGGGCGATATTGTTCTAATGTTTTCTCTAGCTTCTTGGATACTCATGGCATCAAATGCCAGTTAACCACACCCCACACGCCACAACAGATCAGTGTTGTTGAACGACGAAACAAAACAATCACCGAGATGGCTCAATCCATGTTTGAACATAGACATGTTCCGAAGAAGTTTTGGGTAGAAGTAGTTTAACACTGCAATTTATTTGTTGAATCGGTCACCAACAATGGTGGTCAAAGGTAAAACTCCGGAAGAAGCCTGGTCAGGTCGCAAGCCCAGAATCAGTACCTGAAGGTTTTTGGCTCCCTTGCTTTTGTTTAGATCCCTGATGCGTACACCAAGTTGGATGCCAAGAGTCAGAAACTCATGCTTTTTGGATATAGTAGTGTTCACAAAGCCTACCGCCTAATCGATATCGAGACATCTCGTCTCATCTACAGTCATGATGTAGTCTTTGATGAGCAATGAGGACCTTTCATGCCTGTTTCTCCTGTTCCTGATCCAACAGACCAGCCTATTAAGGCTCATGATTTGGGAGTTAGGCTTCCATTAGGTCCACCTGATGGGAGGGCTCTAGTAGTTCCTATAGCTCCAGTTATACAAGTGATCCCTGTACAGTCACCTCCAACATCTCTTGTAGGATCACCTCGATTTGTAGATGCTTCACCTGAGTTTGATCCAGATTCTTTTGATGAGGAACCTGATCACCAAGCATCTCTTGATGCTAATGTTGGTCATTCTCCTCTCTGACCTAAGTGGTGGGCTAAGACACTTGTTGATCTTCTTGATGATGAGCTCATTGATGGGAGAACTGCTTGGAAAAAGAGCAAACCTACAAAGTCTGTCAGCTTTGCTCTCATGGCCAACATTCACAGTGTGTTTGAACCTCAAACATGCTCCAAGGCTAAAGGAATTCCAGTGTGGGAACAAACAATGACATTTGAACACTAGACCCTGCTGGAAAATAACACTTGGGTCTTTTTTGATCTTCCACCAGGGAAGAAACCCATTGGTTGCAAACGAGTTTACAAAATCAAATACAAATATAATGGTCCTTTAGATAAGTACAAAGCTCATTTAGTTGCAAACGACTTTTCTTAGTGTCAGGGCATTGATTATGAGGAGACCTTTGCTCCTATTGCAAAGATGAGCAACATCAAGTTAGTCCTAGCCATGGCAGCACAATTTGGCTGGAAGGTCCATCAGATGGATGTCAAGAGTGCTTTCCTGAATGGTGATCTCTATGAAGAGGTCTATGTGACGTAGCCTCTTGGTTTCAAGGTTGCTAGTAAAGACCATATGGTTCTTAGATTGGTAAATGCTCTCTATGGCTTGAAGCAGGCTCCTCGGACATGGTACATAAAAATTGATAAGTACCTCAGTGATCAAGGCTTCTAGAGGAGTACTTTAAACTCAAATTTGTACATCAAACTATTGACAATGACATCATCCTTCTGGTTATTTATGCAGATGATTTGATCATCATTGGCAGTTTGACATCTTTGATTTAGGGAATCAAACAAAATTAATGGCAGTGTTTTGATATGACTGACCTTGGGCTCATGCATTATTGCCTAGCGGTTGAAGTTTGGCAACAGTCTACTTGTATATTCATCTCTCAGTCCAAATATGCCAGGGCTCTGTTAGACAAATTCCATATGTAGGATTGCAAGCCTGCATCTACACCTCTGGAGAAAGGTCTGAAGTTATCCGCAAAGTTTGATTTTCCTCTTGTTGATGATACTACATACAGGTAACTAGTAGGCAGCCTCATCTACCGCTTTGCTAGTAGGCCTGACATTAGCCTCGCAATCAACTACATCTCATGCTTTATGACAGCTCTTAAGGTTGATCATTGGATGGCCGCAAAGCGTGTGCTTCGTTATGTGAAGGGCACTTCAGATTATGAACTTTTGTACTCTCGAAGTTCTAATTGTAAACTTAGTGCGTTCACAGATTCAGATTGGGTAGGCTTTGTTGACGATAAAAAGTCAACTTTTGGATGTGTATAGTTTAGGATCCGGTGCAGTCACATGGACCAGTAACAAGTAGTAGGTAGTTTCTCTCTCCTTTATAGAGGCCGAATACAAAGGGATTGTTAAGGCAGGATGTGAAGTTGTTTGGCTTCGTCGGATGCTTGGGGATATGCAGATGTCACCCGCAGGACCGACTACTCTGTTTGTTGATAACGAAGGCGTTACCAAGTTAGCCTGAAATCTAGTCTTTTATGAACAAACTAAGCATGTGGATGTTCACTATCACTACATACGATAGCTGATTGAAAATGAGATAATAGATTTGCAGTATGTTCCTACCAGATTAGACTGTAGACATTCTCACTAAGCCTCTTGATCTTGATAAGTTTGTGAAATTCAAAGACAACTTGGTGTTGTAGATAGTTTAACCATTAAGGGAGGGTATTATGATAATAGATAATCGTCTATTATTAGTTAATGGTAATCTATTGTAAATATTTAGATAGCTTTAATTAGTTGTAGCTTTTTTAGCTTTTTTTCAGTTAGAATAGAATGTTTCTATTCTTTATCATCATTTCCTAAAGAAACATCGTTCCATTCTTTTGTATATAATGACCTCTCGCTCTTTGTTGATACAAGCAAGTATTTTACTAATTACTTCATAATATGTTCTTTCTATTTTCATGTGGTTGTTGGTTTACAAGGGGCGACTTCGCCGTAACTGCAGTGGATTTGTCATCTACCACATGAAATGGCTACAAACGTGTGATCATCCTAGGTTGAAGGTGACAAAAAATTCATATGCAGTTGCACATGTCAGATGATATTCCAAATCTCTCATTTTTCAACTTCGCCTTCCACATGATATTGGTTTGGCTTCAAAATGATATATATTTCAATAAAGCTCATATGAATGTGGAAAAAATAAAAGGTGATTCTTATAGGTGATCTTTGGGAGCTGTAGTTGGAATTTATGCTGTAAACTTAATCATTTTATAATTGTCGTGAGTTGCAAAGACAATGCATTGCATTTTTTGAGACAGTTGGAGTGACCTTTGGAGAGCTTCTCTGTATATGGGAGCTTTGTAATCAACCAAGAGGCCATCTAGCTAGTCTTTTCTCCCTTCCATCTGGCAACTTTATGTCTCCCATATCCCTCTAGTAGACCACACCCTGCTGTGCCTCTCTGTCCAGAGCGTCCCAATTCCCCCACCACTTCCCCCTTCCTCCCCCTGTTCCTCCACCCCTGTACCCTTTTTCACTTTGATGGTGGCGACTTGGACCTCTTCACTGCCCCAAGTAGTTCCTCCTCTCCGACCCCCTCTTCTCCTTCTTGGAGTGCATAGTGTTTAAGTTTGACTGCCTTTCTTCCTCCCTTTACGATGCAACTTTGTTGTCTATTGCCCATTTCAACATCCCTACATTCACCCTAGCCAAAATGAGGAGCACTTGCCCTATGAACAAAAGGTATGATAATGATTGGAAGGATTTCCATAGGAGGTTGCATTTAACTTTCACTTGCCAACAGTTTTCTTTCCCTCGGCTGAAAACCTCTTATCGCCACTTTCTCCATTGTAAGAAATGCCTTTTTATTTCGCAGCGTAGGAAAATCCTTCAGCCCTCCCTTACTCATTCACCCAAATCCTTTTGGCGCACTCATTTCCCTTGTTGCTGCTGCCTCCCTCCCGAATTAAACTATAATCTTTTGATCTCTCATATAATTGAGCTCTATGATATCCCTAATCAGCTTCCTTTCCAGGTCACCGCTCTCCCCATTGCCACATATTCAGCATGAATGTCAGGGAAGTGCTTAAAAACATGAATAACAATAGAGCGACAAATAAGGATGGTTTCCAAGTTGAGCTCTTCAAGCTCGGGTCTTGCATTTTGGGTCCTTACCTTTCGTATCTCTTCAACCATGTGGTTCGCATTGGTTTTCCGCCATCTTGTTCTCACCACATTATCCATCCGATCCACAAGGTTGGGCGGCTTCTGATGCCAACAACTACAATATTGTCATGTTGGGCCATACCTTCTTTGAGCTATATTCCACAATTCTCCACACTTTTCTCTGGGGAGCTTGATCTTGGGGGTATCCTTGATAAGGGGCACACAGGCTTTAGCTTAGACTATCAAAACATGGATCATGTTTTGACTCTCTATGCTATCATTGAGGAGGGGCATTGTTGCTCCTCAAAGGTTTACAATTGCATTGTGGATTTACGCAAAGTCTTTGACTCCATTTCGCAATTGGCCCTCTTTCAGAGATATTGGTAGTTCAAAGATTCTTATGACTTCTATCATGAGGTTGTATGATAAGGTCCTTGGCCATTTGAAGACCTAGGGTGGGTTATCCAAATACATTACGAGTACTATTAGGGTTAAGAATGGCTGCCCCCTTTCCCCCACTTTCTTTGGGATTTACATTGATAAGTTGGAGTCTTTGCTTCAGGGGCACTCTTTGGTGGATGATGGTTGCCTCCTTCACTAGGCTTTTATTTCTATTTTGCTCCTTGCGGATGATCTCGTCCTCTTGGCCTCTTCTCGGGAGGGTTTATAAAGACAAATGGTCTTGCCTTATTCTGCGATCAACATCTCATGGTGAATCTCAGGAAGACCAAGGTTATTGTCTTCAATGGCCTTATGACTTCTCACCTACATTTCTACTTCAGGAATGTGGAGGTGGAGATCTCTTTGCCCTATACATACTTGGGGGTCAAATTCTCTGGTCCTCAGTTTAGCATGAGACCCCCCCTTTAATTGCTTATTGACAAAGGTTCTGGTTCTTTGGTCCTCCTCAAGCAACTATTATATTGACACCACTTCCACGGTAGTGCATCCAAGATGACCCTCGTGGACACTTATTAGACCTACTTTCCTTTATGGCTCCATTGTTTGGGGGTCCTCTCTTCTGGAGTCTGATTGGGCTTATGTGAAAAGGGTTCAAATTCTTCTTCTTCCTCTTTCCCCCACCTTGTTTGGCATTCATATTGATGAGATTGAGACCTTCCTAGAGACTCCTTGCTCCTTGCAAACGGTTGCTACTTACATCAGGTTCTGATCTCCATTCTCCTATTTGCCAATGATGTGATCCTTTTAGCCTCCTCTCTTGAGAGTCTTCAGAGGCTTCTTGATGGATTAGCTTCCTTTTGTGACCTTGGACAACTTTTTGTGAACTTGAGTAAGACTTGAGTTATGGTCTTCAATTGTTTGATGACCTCACATCTACACTTCTACTTCTAGGGCTGGGAGATTGAGATTATCCCATCCTATGTGTACATCGGGGCCAAGTTCCTTGGAGCTTGCTTCAATTTGAGACCCACCATCCAGTCTACAATTACTAAGGGGATGGGCTCCCTTACTATGCTCGAGAGACAGTGCTTCAAAAATAACTTATAGGAAACTTCGTTCAAGTTGTGCCTCCTCGACTCTTTGTTCTTTATGGTTCGGTGGTTTGGAGGCCCTCTCTTCTTGACTTTGACTGGGCTTCCATCGAGTGCGTCCAAACTTTGTGGCTCTGACGTATTCTTAGATGTCATCAACTCACCCTTCACAGCATTATCTCATTGAGTTTGGGGCACATCCCTTCAGGTTCGCCGCCATTTTTGATTTGATATGGTTTCTTCATCATCTTCGTGGCTTTGTGAACTCTATGGGCGACCGACATATATACTCATACTTGGCTGATTGTTCCTTAGCCATTGTTGCTGATTTCGATTCGGTCTCTTGTGCTTGTTGTTGGTTTGTGCAAGCTTCTTCCTTGCTGAGCTCGACTAGGATCGATATTGACTGCCTCCCTCCCTTCTAGTTCTCACTTGATGCTCCCACTCACCTCCTCTTGTAATGTCCCCATTTTTGTCAATATCAAAGGTTCAGGGATTAGCCTATTATTGTGATCCTCGCAGGCTAATTATTGTGGATAAAGGGTATTCCGAGGCAATAACTTAGCTTGAGAGGGTCTTGTCTTCTCCACAATTCAGTAAGCTACAGGTTGGTCTTTGTTTGGGTCAGATTGGATTTCGTTTGAGCTTAGTTTTGTGTATTTACTATTTGTGGTAAGTTGGGTGTTGATCGAGATGGACCCTTTCTATTTTTGGAGAGTGCATTTGGTCACATGGAGAAATAATTGGTATGACAACTGTTTCAAACAACATATTTAAATGATGAGTATTTTGGGAGTTAATATATCTTTAGTGGCCAAATCATTATTAAATCATTAAATGGCTTCTAATAAAGTTATAAGTTAACTTTATAATTTCACTTAAGTTAAGGGTTGACTCATCATTGGAATGGGCCATTTATTATATGCCTAAGCCAAGTATTAAATATTTAAAGTGACGTTGTGTTGGAAAGTTTCAAGAGCTGAGTTCATTTGGGAAACTTTTTGAGTTTTTGAAGTTGAGTGTGGAAATTTTATCAACAAAGCATTATAAATATGAGTTCATTTCATTGGAGAAAAATACGGTTGAATATTTATTTGCTTTTGTTGCCTTTGTCGCTTTTATGAGGTTTTGAATTTGTTGCCCTTGCTGAAGTAAAAGGGTTTAGTCTAAGATTCTAAGAAAGTGCTTGGCAATCTATACTTGTGGTATTGTGGATTGCATGTTTGGGAATTATTGCAAATGTTTTCCCTACTGTACTTTTTGTGTCTAGGAATTGACTTTAGGTTTTCCTCCATTGCTGAAGTATAGTGGAGATTGGTTTCTTGTGAATTCTGAGATTTTCATGGTGGCTTCTTGTATTGTATTTCCTATAGCTGAGAAGCAAAGTGTTGCCAAGGAATTTGGTAGTGGGAGTCTGAAAATTGAGCATAATTCCTATCGTATCTTTTGTGACTGGGTGAGTGAATTGATGTGGAGACGTGGATGTTCGTGGGTCCTATTTGGAGTGCCATTTATATTTGCCAATTGAAAGAGTTTACCTTTGCTATTCGGGTTGTTCAAACTGCATTCTATAACAACATTATTTCTAAATCTGAATGCCATAAAATCTCTGTTTTGAAGTTGTGCATTGTTACTGGGCCATTTGAACATACAATTTAGTCAAAGAAACAAATTCCTCATATGCCATTTGAATTTGTTTCTATTTACTTTCAGGCACTAATTACCATCAATCAATCCAATTTGCAAGTATTAGCTGTTTTGAACAGAGAATCAGAACTGGCATTATTAAATGTTTGCAAATAAATTCAGAGATTGTTTGTGATCAGAAATTTAGTATCTTATTGCTAGGCAGTGTAGTAAATAATTTGCAAATCCCACCTTGCAATTTGGTCATCAGAATTATTCTGGAAATTGCCCAACTTTTTAAAATTATCTAAGTGTGGAAATTAGGAATTGCGGAAATTAACAGTTAGAGTCATTAATGTTGCTTGTCAAGTGTTTGATTAAATGCCAAAACTCTGATTTATAAAGGAAGTTGATGTTTGTTAAAGCCATAACTAGTTGGGTTTATTACAGTAGTATTCGAGCAGTTTCCTGCCAGCCTGTAGGAATTGGGCTCAGTTTGATTAGTGCTTTATTTTGGAGATTTGGTTGTTAGCGTTACAGATGATGACAGGAGGTTTGGTATTCATTATACCCATAGAGGGCATACTTCACCTAGGGATGGAGAATCTGAGATACAAGATATTGTAAGAGAGATTTGTTAGGGAATGAGCTGAATAAAAATTAAAATTGGACTACCCAACTGATTTCAAATCCGGGATTTGTGTAGAGCCTCATATCTCTTTTTTGCTCGTTGTTTGTTCATACAGCAAAATGTGATGACACATATGCGGCTACAGATGTTTGGGATATTTCTTATGAGACACCGCATGAGTTGGGCACAATTAAGGTGGAATGTGATGAGAATTCATGTCAGGTGAGTTAGATGATGTAGTTGTTGGTATGAGTTCCAAGGATTATATATTTGTTGACGATGTAGCGTTAGTGGGAGTTGCATGTGAGGATACTCTCATATCAACAACCACTTCTATGTTGGTTGAGCCATCTAGCAAGGAGTTTAGCAGTATAAATGCAATGGTTGTAGATGTGTGCCTTGATGATAGTACACATGTCATTGATGATGGGGTGAGCGGTGTCGAGGCAGAGTCATGTTATAGTTCAAATCAACACAGTGGTGAGGTTCACTTCATGCACAATCCTATGTTTGACATGGATGCAACATTGTCTGATAACAATTCATTGTTTGAGGTTGATGTTGATCACTCATCTGAGTGGAGTTGGACTCAGTTTTCATCATCGACAGGATCGATTTAGTTTTCTATTGTGGCAGTCGGTGATGTTCTTGCATCCATATATTTTGACATAACTACAACTATTGTTGATACAATTGGCATGAGTGCATATAGTTCTCCTATAGCTACGTCTTTTTCAGAGATTTTTGGTGTTGATCAGGGTTCTAGTCCAATATATATTATGTGGGTGGATATATAGAAGAAGAGGATACATATATCTTCTATGGAGTTGCCTTCTGGTGACATTTTGACTTCTACATCATCAACACAAGTTTTGGGTGCTTTGCTGCAGGACATGTGTTTGGTCCTGATGATACTAGTTTGCAGTTGGTTCAGTGTTGACAAGAATGTCATGTGTAATAGCCTTGTCTGATTATAGCTAAATCAAGCGTCGATTTCTTTCACATTTCAATGGTTTAACGTTTTGTCAAACACTTGGCAAGCAACCCAATTACCATTGAATATATGATGTCTAAAATTTTCAAACACAATATCAACATGTATAGCAAACTGATCACAAATTTATTTTATTTTGGCCTTATAAGTTTTGCATAAATAAATACCAAATACCAATAAACAATTTTGAAATGGTTCATTGACAAACCATACAACAATATAATGAAAAAGGAATTTAATTGTTGGCTGATGCTATAAATCAGAAATTAAAGCAAGCCTGTTATACTTTCAAACTATGTAATCTAAATTGAATTTTACAAATTAAGAACTTGGTCTTTGTCATAGAATGTAATTGCAAAGTCAAACTGAGAGCTGCTTGGTCCAATTTCAATCTGGCATTCATAGTCTACCCTTACAAATGCTGCCCAAAACTGATATAGAAAGCACGCCAAATACAAGAACCCTTGACATTCAAGCTATAAATCCAGCACACTAATTCTGATGTAAATTAAACACATTGGGGTATCCAGAATTACCAAACTCCAATTTGTAGACTAAACCCTTGCCCAACAATAGAGATAATTGAAAACGAATTAAAACTAAATTCTTCAGCAAGCCAGTTGCTCCTCAGCCACAATAGACACAGTACGAGAAATCTCTTCAATTTAGATTGAAAATTAAATCAATACAACTTTACCTTAGTAGTGGATTGATGCACAAACTTAATCTCAAACCCTTATACTTTATCAAGGGCACATAAAATAAAAACTTCAGGAAATGTCACAAAGACGACAAAGCAAACTAAGATAATCAAATGATCGAATGCTTTACTCATCAAATAGGGTTATATTTATAATCTCCAAATGGCACAAAGTTTCTCAAATGAACTTCACTTAAGAAGCTTCCCACACACAACATTAAAATATAATAAAGTGCCATTATATAATTTATTAATTGCTTTTGGCTCCAAAAATGACCTTTTCCACCATAACTTAATATTTTGAAATGCAAGGCCATTGTTTCTTGTTCCCACGATTTAAAATTATTCGTCCTAGTTCCAACGAGCTATGATATTGAGGTGACCAACAAATGACACTAACAAAAATAACAACCTCAGCATATTTAGGTGAATAATAATAATAATTCATATATCTTGCAAAAACAACTGAAGAAGCATTAGAACCAAAATCTGACAACACCAAAGTGATCATCATGATGAAAGATGATGGGGTGACATACTATAAATAGACGCTCCCTCCAAGATTCTTGGAGCTCAAACCAGATGCTTGAAATAAAAGCTGAGAGCATCACCCTACTCCTCTAACTCAACTGAGCTCATCGGAACCAACAACTTGACTTACCATACATATTAAGTCCCTCAAGCGGAGCCAAAACATTCCATAGGCTACTGGAAAGCCTATAACCACACAACTGAGACCCTCAAATCCCACTGTCCACTCACGAGGGTCACGATGGTGAATTGACTTGGCCAACTGGAGGAACCTACTAAAAATGGGGACATTACAATCCTCCCTTCCTAAGATTGCTTGTCCCCAAGCAATCCTAGAGCAAAATGAACATCATAGTTCACTTGGATTGCATAGGTAGAATTGCGTACTATCCTTGTTGTGTATAAGCATCTCCTGTAGCACCAACACCCAAATAACAGACATCAACATCAGAATCATTTGAAAATTGACCCTAGGTGCTGATGAAGGCAACAACTCATCGGAAGTCAACCCAACTGAAAAACCAACTCTGTCAACATGTGAGGCCCCATAATATTGACACTCACACCCAACTGCACTGTGGAGATGGTAACAACCATAGGTACCTGATACACTACCACCAACTCCAACCTCTGCCAAACTGTCCTGGTTGTGTGGATGTTGCAAGGGGTCAAACTTGCAGTTGTCAATCCCATTTGCAAAAGATGGTACTAACCCATCCCATAATATATGGTATGAAACTGGAGCCAACCCAAAAGAAAAGTGATGAGCGCTCCTTACAGTGTAATGTCAATAAAAACTCCCAATCTCTGTGAAGGGCTCATTAGTATCAAACTGAGAATTAGGAGATAGCTCCAGTCTTTGACTTCGAACTACCGGTCGGGCAAGATCCTGGGCAATCCTTTACTAAACCCAGCCTCAAAATCCCTACGGGGAACAATAGTAGACAAAGTCTCTACAATCTTTCCCACCAGCCTTCGAATGACACAAGAGCCTTAGATGAGAGTACCTTCAAACACTCTGTATGAATCCTCTCGCACTTCTAAACTCTCCAAAAGATACTCCATGAAAGACTTTGTGCAGAAGAAATTATATGTGGAAGCATCAACTTGCTTCCCTGCGACCGACAATTGATCCCTCTAAAAATGTGGCTTTGCGAACTGCCTAATGGTACCAACTATAGAAATGAAGAAATAGATCCGCCTCCGATAAAATGAAGCAAATCACCATGAAAGTTTGTCTCCACTGATGCTCTCACCTCCTCTGTACCTACTGTACCCATATGCTAGACATATGTGTCGGCCACATCATCACATCTATCATCCCCAACTGTAGAAGCAAACTCAACACCAACTACAATATGCAATTGAACAGGGTTTGGGGCTGGTGTCAACTGTATCCGTTCTAACTCTGCGGTTTCCTCATCCAACAGTGACTGTGACTCCTGAAGAGCCAACTGAGTACACTGTAGAGAGTCTACAATCATCTCAAGTTCTTGGGTGAGCTCAACCACCTCCTCTTTCTCTAACAACCTCTTGTAACAGGTCCTACCCCACTTTAGAAGGTAATCCTTGTTAGCAACTAACTGAGAGTAACTATGCTTCAAGATCCTGACAACCTCTCGGAGCACATGAACCTCTGCTAGGGAAAGACTACTATCACCGTGCTCATTTGACACAGGAGCACCCTAGCCAGATGTAGCTAGCATTTGACAGATAGCATCATAATGCTCAAGAGCTGAAGAAATGTCACAATCACTCTCACTCAACTTCAGCTAACAAGTCACATGATGCTTTCGTAACCCCTGAGTCCTATGCAAGCTCTCTGTCTCACTAACTGCATTGTGATAGGAAATTGAATCATAAATGCCCACCACAAGATCACTCATACGTGTGTTATCATTCTTGCACAACTCAACATTCGAGATATAGCTACTGTGCACCTCAACTAACTCCTCATTTGAAGAAATGGAAGCCCTCGCAGTATTGGCTTCCTCCTCAATAGTAAGATCCTGTAAACATCAATCTTAAGACCCATCCAAAACCTCCTCAGAATCATCACACATTATCTACCAAGAGGTGTCATACCTGGTGCAACTCATAGCATCATCAAATAGATCATCAGATGTGTCCATACTATCTACATCCACATCTCCTAATAAAGCCTCAACTATTGACACTTGACTTTGCACACATGACTTTGATGTGAATCATTAATACTAGAGCATGAACTTACATCTACTGACTCTGCTATAACACCCAGGTCACCAACATCACAGTTGGGTTACTCCATACATGCCTCAGTCCCACATAAGAAAGCAACTACCTCCTAAACTGGAGCAACACTACAATAGCTGACATATAAGTCTCCAATAACAATACCCTCGGGAGAATATGAACAGCCAATGACAACTACATCATCAACTGCCTCTGAACTAACTGTAGTGACTACTCTAGGAGCCTTAACTTGCTGAAGCTACGTGCTTCTATCCACTAAGGGCACTAACACATCCACATGTCCTTGTGAAATAACTCCATCAACACTGCAGATAGGACTAGTAGGCTCTGTACTAAATATAGATACATTTGCATCATGGACCCTTGTCGGGGAAAACTCAAGCTTCCTTTCCTGCAACCTCGATGTCGGCCTTCTAAAGGCGGAAACCATATACCTTGTAACCCTCTCAACTGTCTTTGGATCCAACAAACTCTCCGCCAACCTCTGTTGATGAAGCTTAAATTTCTCCATACTTTCCTACAAAGCATTCATTTTTGCACTGACTTTTTCATTACTCCACCGACTTCTAGAATTGCTAGTTCTCCTATGTCTATCTATGGCTAGAAAATGCTAGAGTGCTGGTCACTCCAAATGCAATAGTGAATCTAAAAATAAAATAACTTTCTTACCCCACAGGTTGGTAAGAGACCGCTCTGATACCATTGTAATAACACTGTCTGGTTATAGCTAAATCAAGTATCAATTTCTTTTACATTTCAATGGTTTGATATTTTGTCAAACACTTGGCAAGCAACCCAATTACCGCTGAATATATGATGTCTTAAATTTTCAAACACAATATCAGGATGTACAACAGACTAGTCACAAATTTATTTAATTTTGGCCTTATAAGTTTTGCATAAATAAATACCAAATGCCAATAAACAATTTTGAAATGATTCACTCTAGCCTCTGAATTCATTCATTGACAAAACATACAGCAATATAATGAAAAGAGAATTTAATTGTTTGCTGATTGCTATAAATCAAAATTTGAACCTAGCGTATTATACTTTCCAACTATGTAATATAAATTGAATTTTACAAATTTAGAACCTAGTCTTTGACATAGAATGTAATTGCAAAGTCAAACTAAAAGCCACTTGGTCCAATTTCAATCTGGCATTCACAGTCTACCCTTACAAATGCTGCCAAAAACTGATACAGAAATCACGCCAAATACAAGAATCCTTGGCATTCAAACTGTAAATTCAACACACTAATTCTGATGCAAATCGAACACATTGGGATATCTAGACTTACCAAACTCCAATTTGTAGACTAAACCCTTGCCCAACAATAGAGATAATTGAAAACGAATTAAAACTAAATTCTTCAACAAGCCAGTTGCTTCTCAGCCACAGTAGACACAGTATGAGAAGTCTCTTCAATTTAGATTGAAAATTAAATCAATACAACTTTACCTCAGCATTGGATTGATGCACGAACTCAATCTCAAACTTTTATACTTTAGCAAGGACACATAAAATCAGAACTTAGGTAACGTCACAAAGACGACAAAGCAAAAGAAGATGATCAAATGATTGGATGCTTTACTTATCAAATGGGCTCATATTTATAACTTTCAAATGACACAAAGTTTCCCAATTGAACTTCACTTAAGAAACTTCCCACACACAACATTAAAATATAATAAAGTGCCATTATATAATTTATTAATTGCTTTTGGCTCCAAAAATGACCTTCTCCACCATAACTTAATATTTTGACACGCAAAGCCATTTTTTCTTGTTCCCACGATTTAAAACTTTTCGCCCCAGTTCCAACGAGCTATGATATTGAGGTGATCAACAAACAACATCAACAAAAATAGCAACCTCAACATATTTTGGTGAATAATAATAATAATTCATCTGTCTTGCGAAAACAACTAAAGAAGCATTAGAATCAAAATCTGACAACACCAAAGTGATCTTGATGATAAAAGATGATGGATGAACCTGGCAGGGTGACTTATTATAAATAGACACTCCCTCCAAGATTCTTGAAGCTCAAACTGGAAGCCTGAAATAAAAATTGAGAGAATCACCCAACTCCTCTAAGTCAACCGAGTTCATCGAAACCAATAGATTGACTTACTATAAATAATAAGTCCCTCAAATGGAGCCAAAACACACCATAGGCTGTCGGAAAGTCTATAACCACACAACTGAGACCCTCAAATGCCACTATCATCTCACGAGGGTTGTGATGGTGAACTGACCTAGTCAACTGCACAAATCTGCTAAAAATGGGGACATTACATCATGCACTTCTTCATTTCGGATCTAGGTGGAGGTTGGAGTTCACTGCTTTACAAGATTACTTGAGGACAAGCAATCTTGGGGAGGGAGGATAGTAATGTCCCCATTTTTCTCAATATCAGAGTTTTAGGGATTAGCCTATTATTGTGATCCTCATAGGCTAATTATTATGGATAGAGGGTCTTCTGAGGTAGTGGCTTGGCTTAGGAGGGTCTTGTCTTCTTCACAACTCAATAAGCTACAGGTTGGCCTTCATTTGGCTCAGATTGAACTTTGTTTGGGCTTAGTTTTGTGTACTTACTATTTGTGGTAAGTTGGATGTTGATTGAGATGGACCCTTTCTATTTTTAGAAAGTGCATTTGGTTACATGGAGAAATAATTGATATGACTTCTGTTTCAGACGACATATTTAAATGATGAGTATTTTGGGAGTTTTAAAATTTTTAGTGGCCAAATTATTATAAATTCATTAAATGGCTTACTATAAAGTTATGAGTTAACTTTATAATTTCACATAAGTTGAGCGTTGAGTCATCATTGGAAGCGGCCATTTGTTATATGCCTAAGCCAAGTATTAAATATTTAAAGTGACGTTGTGTTGGAAAGTTTCAAGAGCCGAATTCATTTGGAAAGCTTTTCGAGTTTTTGAAGTTGAGCTCTTTTGGAAATTTTATTAACAAAACATTATAAATATGAGCTCATTTCATTGGGAGAAAATACATTTAAATATTTATTTGCTTTTGTTGCCTTTGTCGCTTTTCTGAGGTTTTGAATTTGTTGCCCTTGCTGAAGTAAAAGGGTTGAGTCTAATATTCTAAAAAGTGCTTGGCAATCTAAAACTGTGGTATTGTGGATTGCATATTTGAGAATTATTGCAAGTGTTTTCCCTATTGTACTTATTGTGTCAAGGGACTGACCTGAGGTTTTTCTCCATTGCCGAAGTATAGTGGAGATTGGTTTCTTGTGAATTCTGAGATTTTCATGGTGGCTTCTCGTACTGTATTTCCTATAGCTGAGAAGCAAAGTGTTGCTAAGGAATTTGGTATTGGGAGTCTGAAAATTGAGCATCATTCGTACTGTATTTTCTGTGACTGGGTAAGTGAATTGGTGTGGAGAGTTGGATGTTTGTGGGCCCTATTTGGAGTGCCATTTATATTTGCCAATTGATAGGGTTTACCTTTGCTATTCGAGTTGTTCAAACTACATTCTATAACAACATTATTTCGCAATCTGAATGACCATAAAATCTTTGTTTTGAATATATGCATTGTGGCTGGGCCATTTGAAAATACAAATCAGTCAAAGAAATAGGTTCCTGATATGCCATTTGAATTTGTTTGTATTTACTTTCAGGAACTAATTTACATTAATCAATCCAATTTGCAGGTATTAGCTGTTTTGGATAGAGAATTAGAACTAGTGTTTTAAATATTTGCAACAAAACTCAGAGATTGCTTGTGATCAGAAATTCAATATCTTGTTGGTGGGTGGTGTAGTAAATAATTTGCAAATCTTACTTTGCAATTTGGTCATCAAAATTATTTAGAAAATTTCATGACTTCTTAAAATTATCGAAGTGTGGAAATTAGGAATTGCGAAAATTAAGAGAGTCATTAATGTTGCTTGTCAAGTGTTTGAATAAATGCGAAAACTCTGATTTATAATTCAAGTTGATGTTTGTTAAAGCCATAACTTGTTGGGGTTATTACACCTTCCCTCACAACAAGAGTTGAATGGGCATGTCAGACCTGACATTTATAGACAGTACATCACCATGACTTGGTGTGTTACATCCCAATTTTTGACGTGATTTAAAATATAGCCGTTGAGGTTCACATGAAGTCAGTTGACAGTTTAATTTGTTGTAATCTTGCGAAATGGTAATATGGTTAGTTGTTATAATTTTACATGAGGATAACAAGTTAGTTGATCATTTATCACGAATTCATGGAATTGAGAAGATGGTTAACCGTTATGATTATTTATGATTAAATAATTTATTATGATAATATAATTTAATTATGTAGATTTCCTTGTAGGAAATATGTCGAAGGGGTGGAAGCATTGTCAGAAAAGAATTAGGCACATGAGCATCACCATTACTGGGCAGTTGGGTTGAGAACTTAGCAACTTGAAATAGGATATATCTGTGGAACCCGTATGCGCTATTTAAATAAATAAATTGAGAAACATAAAATAATTGAGTTAAAATATAAAACGTACCTCAAAGGATTTAATATGATTTTCCACCTTAATATTATAATAGATATATCTGTATACGTACATATAGATATAAAAATGAGATGGCACCATTATATTATAATGATTTAATAAAGTGATGTCACCCCATTAATATTTTACATATATAATATAAAATTATAATAATATTCAAATATAATAATATTTGAATTATAATAATATTCGAATTATAATTTTCCAACTCTATTCTTTCCATTTTAATATTCTTGCTTTTAATCGATTAGCATTTGGCATATTAAATCGAATTTATGTTTTAGAAATTCGAATAGACATCTTGGAAACTGATAGAAGCTAAGGAGTCTCGGCAAGCCTTTAAAGAAGCCGTGGATCGACCAAGGCAAACATCATTCCTTCTCTTGTCTGATACTTATACTTTTTAAGCGGAGTATAACCATTTCTAGCTGAACAATCATCCCGATTCATAAACCAATATTGCCTTGTTTTCCCCTTAATTTGCCAGTGAAGGAAATCTGCAAACAAGTCTCAACTAGCAGGTGAAACAACTACCAGACAAGAGTTTTGATTGAGGACAGAAGGAGCCACGCCAAACAAACCTCAAGCCGCTCTCAGGTCATGCTTTGTGTTTCTTTATTCCTTTCTTTCCCAAGTTTAAGACCGACTATAGCCGGCTTCACAGAGCTAGGACATTGATTGGTGCACTATATGTTTTCGTATTCCTTCTTCTCTGAAGTTTAAGTCCGAATTGCAACCGGATATGCATTGCTAGGACTGTGAATAAGATGCTAGATGCATTTGTGTGTCATAAGATTTCTTATAGCCGACTTTACTTTGCTTGAAATCAAATACTTTGCTGTTAATCTCTTGCAATTCCATAGAGCCATCGGGATCTTCCTAGTTTTATCTCTATGGAATGTATTATCATTTCAAATTCAATGGTAGCTGTAGCACTTTAAATGATTGTATGAACCAGCTTCAAAAACCATGCTGTCACAATTTCCGAACAATAATCAAAATACTATAGATTCTCTAACACCTAGGATTCACCGACAAATATGCCGTGAAATGGTGAAAGAGGTGTAAATAATAATAGAATGCTCATAATCTTACAGACACCCAAGGAATTCACCGGCAAAGAAGCCATGAAATGGTGAAGAGGTGGAATGAAATTGCAAAAACGCAGAAGAGAATTCAGATATGATTAAGTTAATTATTTAAAAAATAAATTCTGCAATACTTAAGAATATCCTTTTCAAATCATAAATTGTGATAAGCTAGAACATATATGTTATTCATGAATTTGTTGGAAATCAATAGATAGAGCCGATTGCTATGAGATTCGAACACCTAGGATTCACCGGCTGTATAGCCATGAAAAGGGTGAAGAGGTGAGATGGAGTCTGTAATGACTTAGAAAATAAAAGTCAGATATGTTACTTTAAAACAAGAATAATATCATTTAATAGCTCATGCATGATCTTGTTAATGTAACTTGTGTTGTCGAGTCTAGTGGTGAGGTTAGATACTAGGATGCTTAGTAGCTGATAGATGATCCAAGTCCAATTTTGGGTAGAGAGGGCCTTTCTCGTTGGAGATTGTGTGGGGATTCTCGTTGGAGATTGTGTGGGGAATAAGTTAAGGTTCGAGTTTGGGTGGTAAAACCTCTGACAATGTTTCACCTCTCCCCAAGTTGTCAGACGTACAATAGACAAAGATAAGCTATACATTCAATTGCTGTCGAAAACAGGAATTGTTACTTTTATGATGTATATGCAAGAAGGTAAGATTAATTGAGTTATTTCATTGTTACAGTTATTTTACACCTAGATGCGAGAGATAGATTTTGTAACATCCCATTTTACCCGAGGTCTTAATTAACAATTAACAACTAACATATTCAAGAAATACAGTTATAACTTCGTTTCATAAGAAGACAGTTATATCATTCATGCTCATGTGAATAAGATTTACCGTTAAAATCAATTAGACAAAATTTAACTAAGAACTTGAAACACCATCAAATGAAGTTACTAAAAAAATTGAAATCCACATACCTTGAAAATTGAGATAGATATTAAAACTAGGGATGCCCTTGCAACCACTTGGGTTAGTCCACAATATCTCTAATACAATATCATGAAATGACTTCTATCCAATTTTGATAAATCAAAATCAAATGACGATTATCATTAAATACCACTATATAAAATTAGGGCATCACTTACCACTAAAATCATTAGGGCATCGATTACCATTGGAATCTTTTAGGGCTTTTGATACCGTTGTATCACTTAGGGCTTCTGATACCACTTATTCAAATAGGGCTTCCGATATCATGGATTCAATTAGGGCTTCCGATACTGCTGTATCATTTAGGGTTCCAGTGATCACTCAATCAATTAGGGCTTCAGATTCCTTTCCTTCCGATTACTTAACTGTGACAGTAACTCAAGATTAAAAATATATTTATATTCGATATTCATATAAATGAAAAGCAATCCATGAATCTATCTCTTGCATCTAGGTGTAAATTAACGGTAACAATGAAATAACTCAATTTAATCTTACCTCCTCATAAATAAAAGTGATAATACGTGTTTCCGATAAACAATTGAATGCATAGCCTATCTCTGTCTGATGCACGTCTGACATCTTGGGGAGAGGTGAAACGTTGTCAGGGGCTTAACCACCCAACCTTGGACCAAATCTTATCCCCTTACGATCTCTAACGAGAAAGGCCCTCCTTACCCGGAATAGATAGGGGGCATCTTGCCATACACTAGGCATCCTGGTAATTAACACACCATACGACTTGGCAGCAGGAGATTACATTAACAGGATTATGCATGAGCTATTAATTAATTCATATTAAAATATCATAACTGATACTATTGATTCATGTTATTATGGATTCCTTTCTTTCACCTCATCACCCATTTTCTTGGTTACACAACCGGGAGAGTCCCAGGAGTTCGGAATTCTCAGAACAACCGGTTCTGTCAAATATACAAGAAAATTGCATGCATCCAGAATTTCACGATCTATGATGTTCTTAAAGGATTCCAGAATTTGTTTCTAATTTTCGGTGGCATGATAATTTATGGGTACATACCATGGTTACTTGACTTCCACTTGCCAGGAACAAGGTTAAATTTAAAGGTGGTCACTCTGTAAATGTCAAACTAAATATCATCTTGATAAATGTTGAGAATTGCTGCTATGAATTTCTGTCATATTGTACTTTTTAATTCAAGATTTATTGCATTTGGAATACTCGCAAAAGATGGAAAACTATGAAAGTACTGAAGAAAATCATTATCAATTACATTGATTATACAACAAAGCTTACAACATGATCCTAAACAAGAAGGAATGTTTCTAAGTCTAGCCGACTGCTATAGAAGATCGAATGTAAGCTGCAATCTATTGTTATGGAGTTCATGAAAGCCATCAGCAAGTATTCATATATTGGTTCCAGTTTTATTATTAATCTCTCTTGACCTATTCGACTACAGTCGGAATTCATAAACTAGAAAGGTAGAAGAATAACAATTACCTGTTAAGTATGCGACTGGTATTTAGATTGGATCTGGGTCTCTTGCCGTTCACCAACTAGTATTCTTATTCAGCTTAATGCACTACCCACTTGTGATGGAAAAGCAATCTGAAAATATGCAAGGTCCGGCGGAAATGAGAAAATATTGGAAAGGACTAGATGTAGCAAACTGAGTCAGCCGCGTCGCTATAAAGGAATGGTGAACAGACCGTCTTGGTTGATTCACGGCTTCAACAATGATAGCCCCGTATGGTAGGCTTGGAGCAGAATATTAATTTGGAAAGGAACTGCCAAAAACAATGAAGATTTTGATTTAAAAAGAAACGAAAAGATAGTCCTTGCATCCATCGACTAACCCAACTCCTCTCATGGAACGAATCGTGACTTCTTGACTCCCATCGGTTTACAAAGATTATAGCCGACTCAAATTCCCAAGCATTAAATTGATTAAAACAAAAAGAAGGAAAGATAAATAAAAGGTTGGAAGATTACACCATTCAAATTGACAAATATTAAATCGATTTATCATTCCAAGTGTTAATCGATTAAAAGAAAGAATGTTAAAATGGAAAGAATAGAATTGGAAGGTAATTATTCCCATATTATTAAAATTCGAACATTATAATACAAATGTTATTATATTTCAAATATTATTATAATCTTATGTTTATAAATGTACATGTAAACATCATTTTATTAAATTATTAAATTATAAAAGTGCCAAAATCATTATTATTTTTAAATGCATGTATATAAATATTTATTAAAATAATATAATGAAGATCAAAAATCCTTTGAGGCACGTTTTATATTTTAACTCAATTATCTTAATTAAATTATTTATTTAAATATAACTTATGTGAGTCCTGCAGATGTATCTTGATTCAAGTCTCTAGGTCCTCTACCCATCTGCCCAGTGATGGTGATGCTCCTACCTGATTCTTTTCTGACAATACTCCACCCTTTCAATGTGTTTCCTGCAAGGAAATCCCCCATAGTTAAATTATATTATCATAATAAATTATTTAATCATTATTAATCATAACAGTTAACCATCTTCTCAATTCCATGAATATGTGATTAATGATCAACTAGCATCACTTGAAATCATAACGACTAACTATCTTACCATTTTGCCAAATTATAACAAATTAAACTGCCAATTGACTTCATGTGAATCTCAACGGCTATATTTCAAATTAGGTAAAAAATTGGGATGTAACAGATTTATGGATTGTTTTTCATTCATATGAATATCGAATATGAGCATAGCTTCTAATCTTGAGTTATCGCCACAGTTAAGCAATTGGAAAGAAAGGAATGATATAGTGGTATGTGAAACCCTAAATGATACAGTGGTATCTGAAGCCCTAATTGATTTAGTGGTATCGGGAGCCCTAATTGATTCAATAGTATCTAAAGCCCCAAATGTTCCAATGGTAATCGATGCCCTAATTGATACAGTGGTATGTGATGCCCTAATTTTATATAGTGGTATTTAATGGTAATCAACACTTGATTTTAATATAGCGATATTGAATGGTAGTCGCTGTATGATTTTTTTTATAGTAGTATTTGTGGACTAATCTGGGTGATTGCAGAAGCCATCTTATAATGATTTACCGATTCAAATTTCACAAGATGTGGATTTTAATTTCTATGGTAAATTCATTAATGGTATTTTAAGTTCTTAGTTAAGAAATTTTGTCTAACTGATTTTGACGGTAAATCTCATTCACATGAACATGACTGATATAAATGTCTTCCTATGAAATGAAGTAATAATTGATTTTCTATGAGTATGTTAGTTGTTAATTAAGACCTAGATAAAACGGGATGTTACATGGTGTAACCCTATTGGGGGGTTATGTCCAAAGATGGCCTTTTATGCTAAGCACTTCCTTGATATTTAGGATGGTATTATTGTGCGCCCTAGCTACTTGCCTTGGTGTTGGTGTCATGCCTTACAAATCTCCCTTGGTTCCTTTTGTGTTAGCTCCAATCGGCTTTGGATCTAGACAAATCATCACATGATTAGAGAGGATCGGATTTGTCATTTGTGTACCTTAGCTACGACTAAGACAGAGATCCATTTCATTTTTCATTGCCCCGTTTACTACGAGATTTGAGCCAGATTCTATTGCTTATTCAGAGAGTGTAGTTCCTCGACCTTTTTCAACTACACAGACCAGAGGTGCCTAGCTATGTATCTCAGAGAGACTATGTAGTATCACAACCATACTTTGCAACTCTTATTCCCCCAGAGAGAGGCCCTGTTTCAGCTCATCATTACTTTCTTTTCTCCCTCGTCTCTAGCATGTGGGACAAAGCAGCCATCCTGTGCCATCGCCACAAGTTACTCCAGATCTATGAGGCTTTATAGCTGTTATATTCGTCAGCGACACCCGTCCAATAGTTCTTGGCATCAGCTAGGGGCCCTTGCTCGCCCTAGTCCATACCCTTTGGTGCTTTGGCTTCTTTCAGCCAAGGAAGGATCCCCAGTGCTTGCCTTGCTTGTTTGCTCCTTTTATTTCCTGTTTGCTCTTTTCTAGATACTGTTTGGTTCTCTTGTTGCTGGTTGTCTATATTCTTGTACGCTTTTTAGTCCCTTAGACCCTTGGGTGGTCTTTTGTTGGACATTAATAAATTAATGTTATCTTATCTTTGATGCATCATTAGGTGCAAGCAATCGGTCCTGCATCATATCATTCTTACGGAGTTTAGGGCTTTCCCCTTCAAGCTTGAGACCAACTTTGATTTGGTTTGGTTTCTTCACCGCCTTCGGGGTTTTGCTAATTCCAATGAGGGGGGTAAGTAGGTATCCCTTCCAGCCCTTTGCTCTTTGGAGTCTATTGTCGATTTTGCTTCTTGTAGGAGGGTCGTAGTTGGTTCGCAAACGCAACAATCCTTCTTGGTTCCATTGGCACCAAGATTGATCGTCTACCTCCTTTCCAATGGTCCCTTGCCCCCGCCTCCCCCAAGGCAAGAGCTAAACAAATGCGTCAATACCAACATTTACAGGCAGTTCATCTACACCACCTAGGTCAACCTGTTGCGGGTCTTTGCCCAAAGATGGCATTCTATACAACTTGAGATTCAAGACGAGATTATTGTCCGTTCCTCCTACCTATCCTACCATTGGTCTCATGCCTTCAAGATCCCTACTGGATCCTTTATGGTGGGTTCTCATAAAGCTTTGCATTAGGAAAAATAATTAGTTAGAGAATAAGCACAGGGTTTGCCATCTTTGCAATATCAAGGAGCCGAAGATCGAGGAACATTTCATTTTTTGTTGCCCTATTTATTACGAGATCAAGGGGAGATTCTAGAGTCTGTTTAGAGAGTCTTGTCATGTCCCCACTCTAGCTCAGTCTAACAGAGACATGTGAGTCAGCTTATTATGGGGTCTTGTAGGCTGACAGGGTTGGATAGAGACCCAGTATGGTTATTCAGTGTTGGGGATTTGGTTTTCTGGTGGGTATTGATCAGTTGGGTGACATTCCTTGTTTTTAGGAGGCAGTTCCTACATTTATGGGGTTCATTCCTACTTTTTAGGAGGTATGATCATGCCCAGGGCTGGGTTTCCATGAGATGACCCTTTGGGTTCAGTTTCAGAGGGATAGGGCTTGTTTCCTAAATTTTAGGAGCATCCCTAGATTTTAGGGATGAGACTGCCAGTGGATCCTTGATTTCCGACTTCAGTCACAGACAGGTGACAGGATGATTTTATGGTTTGTGATGTCAGTTGGGTAGTTTGTGGCTATTTGGGTTATAATTTTAATATTTCCTAAGTTAGCGTTTAATATTTAAATAAGGCTAAGTTAATAGCCATTTTGGAGTAATAAGGGAATTTTGGCCTCATCTGGATGTGTATCCCATGTTATGATAGCTTGTTGGAAAGGTCTTGAAATTCTCTAAATCTTCCTCTTTGGTCTCAGGGCAATTCGGTGAGCGGATTTATTACTATGGTGGAAAAGGTCATTTTCTAGTGACACGGTCACTTTAAAATAAGATTTAATTAATTTTTATAGCCAACGCCAATTGGGGGTCACTTTAGGGTTCGAATTGCTTTGCAAGGGGTTATAAGGAGATGGGCGCCATTTCTCATCATTATGCATATTTTTTCAAACACTTCTTTTTAGATTTGCTCTGCTTGAGCGATTTGCATTCTGGGACGCAAACCCCAGGGTAATTGCTGGCTGGGACGTAACCCTCAGCAGCATTGGGTATTGGTTTGTCAGTAGTTTCAACAGTATTCAAGAGGAAGGTAGACGCCACTTTAGCTTGGGCCTACAGTTTGTTTTGTTGGGCATGTTCTTTGGCGTATGGGAGGTGAATTCTAGCAGCCGTACACTGCCATTGCTTGCAGCCGTACTCTGTCATTTGCAGCACTTGGATACATAGAAAAATCGGTTACTTAGCAGCAGAGTCTTGCATCTTATCAGCCCGTTTTCATCAGCCAATTGTGGCATCATTGTTAGAGGAAATGTACTGAATCTTTTATTTGGCTCTTTAATTTAGAGATTTGCCTGGTACGATTTGTATCAACTCTGACTTTACTGCATATTGTTATTTATTTTCAGACTCTTTTCTTGCCATTTGTTACTTCTCATTTCTATGTGGAATAATCATCAAAAACACAAAAACAAACAAAATCTTTTGCATTTCCATCTAGTTCTACAAGAAAACATTAATAAACAGGAAAAAACAAAAATAAAATAAATCTACAGAAGATTTGCAGCAGAGATCCATCAGGGATCTTTCAAGTCTTCAGATTTTTCCACCTTCTTTAGATACATGGATCATAGGTTCTTTGCTTCTTACATGCAGGAGGATACCGAGCTTTGCTACCACACATTACAGCGCCAAGCTCTTGTTAGTTCACACTCTTGCCATCTCATCACTTCATTGTGGGGTGCCCCTTTCCTCGGGATACCAAATGTTTTGCTTGGTCCTTTGGTAGGTTTGCTAGATCAGTTAAGCCCCGCAGTGGCTCTTCTCAACAATGACATCCATCCTCTAGCACCCTCCAATAGCGGCCACCCTCCAAGACCTCCAGGATCTCCCAAAGATGCTCCAAGATCACTCCCTGTCCCTTATCTTTCAGATTTCAGGTTCTTAGTTGGAGTTGGGGCTTCAACCTCGTAGGGCGGCGTTGTCTCTTTGTTGAGCTCCACCTTGCTCTTGTTGTTTTATCCTTCTCTCTTTCTTGGTCGGATTTTAGTTTGTTTCTTGTTTCTTCAGGTATCGTTTGGTGTCCTTGCTGTGCGCTGGCCCCTCCTTGTAATCTTGAGTCCCTTTGCCCCATTTTGTGGTCATTTGTTGGAGATTAATAATGCTATCTTATCTTATAGTGATGAAGTGAATTTTAATAATCCATGAAGTCTTAAATGTGGGTCCTAGGATGTATTGATGATACTTATCCTAAGCGTTTTCTTCTTTGTTATTTTTAAAGATTGGAAAATAAAAATATTCAAATGATTTGCCTTGGGCACCAAGATAGAGGATTTGTGATGTGTTCGCTGCTTTTCCAGACTAGGTGATTTCTCCCCTACAGGGCTATTGACTTGGGTGAGAGAAGGACTCATTCATGCGATATTGTTATTCTTTTCTTCTTATGAGCTCTCTGTACTTTGAAGAGGTCAAGCAGGACATCAACCCTGTTACCAGCATACTCTGGACGTAGCCCCAGGTCTGCAATCTGTTACCAGCATGCTCCGAACGTAGCCCAGATCTGCAATCAGCAATCTCTTCTATTCTGCAAGCACTAACCTGTTCTATTCAGGAAGCAGCTGTTCGGAGTTTCCACAACAGAAACTTCTTTTAATAACCAGACCAAGGAAGTCATTCGATATAGTGCATCTAGAAATAACTCCAATGGATCTGAACATCTGTCAATCCATTCATGGAGCAGCTGTCTGAAATATGCCAAAAATCTGAGATTTTCAGGTTGATAATAATGAGTTTATAGCTCTGGTATGAGAAAATTTGAAAGTGATTATTTGCATGTTCAAGTTTTGTACTTGATATCTAGAATTTCGTGAAGTTTTCATAAGCTATTGCTCATTATTGCGCAAGTTGACTATGTGTTTGGGAACATGTAAATCCTATTGTTTTTTCTGTTTACTATTATCTTCCAAGAAAATCCTAGAATTTTGTTTAATTTGATAAGGGCCTAGAAAAGAACACTTCACTTTAGTCTTTATTTGTTATTTGAATAACTCACATGTTTGATTAGATTGCTCTCATAGTGGTATAAGACTATGAATCTGTGAGTTGTGCTAAGTAAGGACTATCCTTGGTAGTTTAAAGATCAAGCAGCATTAGAGAAAGTTCTTTCCTAAGTTACCGATTTGGTAGTGGATGCGGGAATTTTTTTTGGATACGTATGCGTTTGGAAAAGTATATATATATATATATATATATATATATATGCAAAGAATTTAAGAAACTTATAAATACAAGAACTTAGAAACTTAGAAATATACAAACATACATCATTTGATAGTATCATTATATACTTCACCATTGATCAAGATTCAAGATTCAAGATTCAAGATATTTCATGTGTCAATTAAATAGTTCAAATTTCAAAATAAAACTTCATAGGCACAAATATTCACATTGAAATTTTGTCAAGTTCTAGATTCGAAACTACAAAGTTGAAAACATAGTTCATGATTCAGCGTTCACTAATCAGAATCATAAGGATTCTCAAGAAAATCTGGATCCTCCTCATCTCCAACCGCTGCAAGGTCAATATCATTTGAACCAAGAATGGTTCCACTTGTGCTACATGCTCCATGTGTCATGGACCTATCATCACCATCATCTATCATCCTAGTAAAATCATCAAGTGTTACGTCCAAGTTTGCACACTCAGGGGCTACATCCGAAAGTTTGGCTGCCCCATCCATGTATTCAGCACATATCTTTTTGGATTTTATTATTTATGTGGAAAAATCAATTTTTTCTTTACCTGGTCATTAGCTCGTGGATGCACCCGAAAGCGTCTAGGTGCCCTTTGGGTGCCACTCGGATGCCACCCATAGGCACCCGATCGCATCTGGATGCTTGTTTCTCGGTGTTTGTGGGTGGCATCCAAGTGGCATCCACAGGGAACCTGTCTGCCTCTAGGTATCTGGGTGCAATAGCTTCGGCCTCCATTGCTCAAGTACAAGTATTAGTATCTGAGGTTCTTTCCTTTGGGAGTGGTTTATTGTGAACAATTTGTAGGTTCATTTGCACATCCAGTTTGAGTGGAAAGAGTATACTACCTTTGCAAAGAGATATTGGATCTTCCAAGTGAGAAAAGAGTCAGAAGCATGTCAATGGAAGGAGAGTATGAGTATGCTGAAACAAGGTTCTCTAAAACAGCGACTGATAGAGGAAGCCCATCTCAATTTACGATGGCTTTGAGGAGCTTTATGGAGGCATTTATTGAAGGGTTGGATAAATGCTAGGATATGATGAAGGAAAGGCTTTTGAAAGTGGGAAAAGAATTACAAGCAAATTCATTTGAGATACCACCATTTAAAGGGGACATATATTTGAAGAAAAGAAACATATTTGAAGAAGTTGGACAATTGGATCACATAAATTGAGGTATATTTGAATATGCACGCTCTCACCTTAAAGCAAAAATCTCATTTGCTAGGCGAAGGTTGGAAAAAGATGCATTGACTTGATTTTAGAGTCTCTTGTTTTCAGTGACAATGACAAATAATTATATAAATTATTTGGAGTACTTTAAAGTTTATTCTATCAATTGCGAAGCAATTCTACATATTATATCACGACGATAAATGAATATGGAATGACAATTTCACAAGCAAACGAAGGGTTCAAGTGTACAATTGTACTCTACTGAATTTTGTCCAGAGGCTATACAAATTGGTAAAGATGTATTATAAGTACTAATCATTTTCATAACATTTATTGTTTCCTAAACATTTTGACATAGAGATAGATGGTAACACTTCTTCCCTTTGTAATCAAATTATGCCCATTAAAAAGGAAAAAAAGGTGAATTCCACTAGTACTAAAAAGAAATATGCATATCGTGGAAAGGATGGTCACATGGAATCTTCATGTTGGAAACTACATCTAGAAAAGATCACTCTAAATAATGGTGTCAAGGGTGAAACTAAAAAGAATTCTTTATCCCTCTAGAGATGAAGATGAAATTACCAAGGGGAAAAAAATTAACGAAGATTCTAATGAGGATTCTAAGTTTATTTGGATACTGAAGGAATTGACAAAATAACAAAGGAAGCATTGTCTAATGCAGAGTTCCCTAACTTGAACTGAATTTGTATTTGGCAAGGTTGACTAAACTTGTGAGTTGGCAATAACTTGCTAATGATTTGGCAATAACTTGCCAATGATTTGGCAAAGTGAAAAGACCCTTAAAATTTAGAGATTTTTAAGGATCTACAACTAGTTTCATGCACCCATTATTGAATAAAGCGCAGAGACACAATAGCATCATCAAATAGAAGTTAATTTGATCAAATATATCATCAAATAGAAGTTAATTTGATCAAATATATTAATATACATTGATCACACAAGTACAAACACAAATTAACACATTGACAACAACCAATAGACTAACATATAACCAAAATTATCAAACACAATATAGGCATTTTATGCTGAGTACATCATCCACCCCCCCAAAGAAAAAGTCGTCGTCTAGACGACAAGTATACATCAAGCAATATCTAAGAAGACTAAAGATAAGTCTGTAGATAATGACTTGTTTTAAGCAAACTCAATGTTGTGGTGTACTTCAAAAATATTGTAGTATCCTTGTCCAAATCTGATTGAAACTTGCTATAGTTGCTTTTAGAAATTTCGTCAAACACTTGTACAACAGAGGGATATATGACTAATTTTTTTTTCAGTTTGTTCTCAGAATAAGGAAGATGACTTAAGATTATAGGATGACTGAAAAATGAACTTCTCTTCCACTTAGTCTACACCTAACATGAAATGCAATTCTTTTGTTTTTTTCTGATGCAATATATGACATCTATTCAATGCAAATTAACACTTACAGCCAAGTGGCATTTCGTCATACAATTGGCATACAAACATAAAAAACTAGGACAATGTAATCAATTCAAACTTCAGCTTCAAAAATCTCTAAATACAGTGGGATGCCAAGTCTTCTTGGCTTACAATAGGTACTCAAGTATAATGCTAAATCTGATATGAAAGATCATCTACAGCAGCACCTAAATACACTTGATATACTAATGCAAACATCTGAAAATTATAAGAGGAACCTGATTATATGGAAGCGCTCGATGTTGAAGACGAAGATGCAATCAATAACTACTGAAAGGAGCTTCTTCTTAGCCCAAACTGCCCTCTCAAAGTTGGAAAATAAATCAAATTACTGTAGCGTCATTGTAGCGGCACTGTTCATGTCACCGTCAGCCTTACAAAAATAAATCATGGGACCCCAGCACTGCTGCAATATGATTGAAATTTGTTTCAAAATTATTTCTCAAATCGTTTCCGCACAATTTTGGCCCTAGGCCACAAAATTTGGCACAAAGAGAAGACTGAGTTATCTCCTCCAACAGCTGCAACCCTTCGGGGGATCTTTCACCTCCTCAGTTATGCTATCAATGGGAGTTGTTGTTCCCAAAGACAAAGTCTGCAGAAACCCTTGGCTCCACAAGTGCACAAGCAAATATCATTATCAAAATTGGATGATCAAATGAAAGACCCATAGGGTCTATTTATTCACTTTTTAGAAACTTCCTGTAGAAGCCACTTAGCTTTCTAGAGACATCAAAAATATTCTTATGAAGTCCATTTGCACTTTTTAGATAAAAGGTAACTTTATAAAAATAAAATTGCAACTCAACTAAAAAATATAACATTTTGGCCCTATATGAAAAATAATGATAAAATATAATATAAATAATATCCCCAGGAGCATAATAAGCCATCCAATCCCCAAATAAATGCCAAAATGACTCTCTCATCAAAGCCATCTGCCTACGAGAGTCTGTAATAGGCAAATCCACCAAAAATATCATGTCAAACTAAAGAGGGGACATGACAAATATAGTTGGAGTTTGGGGGCAACACCCCAGCAAGGTCAAGGGGCAACACCATTTGTGGGGACCATAGACTCGGTGAGAAATCTGTAGACCTGTTGCTCGACGAGTCATGTAGGTCAAATGATCTAATCCTCTAAGTCACGAGTCAAGGATGACCCGCCAAGAAAAGGCTTCGCATGTCGACCCAAGATACCAGCCTAGCTCTCGGCGAGTCACGAAACACTTGTTTAACATAAATGTCAATATAAAAGGTTTAATATTGATGCTTTGTTTGATTCATGCTTTCATGTTAACTTGTTTTCCAAGATTTGGTGGATAAGTTATGGGTTAAATTTTTCAACATGCCAAACCTTATAGGTAGGGTGGGGTCAAAGGTGTTGTTGTGCTAATTGGTAAACAATGCAAGTCAAGATTTTCGGTTAGAAGTGTTTGATGCCTCTCTTCTATTCTCTATATATGTGTGGTGTTGTCTTAGGTAGTCCATTATGACCACAAGACGTTCTTATATAGGATGGTAATGTAATGAGCTTTGTTGGCTCACTTCGAAACTATGCTGAGAAGTCTTCGTTTTTAGTTTTGAAGTTTTCTAATTTGTTTTGTATTTTGATTTTTTTTTTAATTAGTATTTTTCAGATTGCAAGATAACAATGCACATCAAGTTGAAAACTTATGCAAATTTGGACACTGCTTTATTTGCTATTATGAACTCACAAATATTTACAATCCCGAAGTAAATGGATAAACTAATTTAATGAGAGAACTTGACAATGAGAAACGTTAATGCTGGAACCTTGTTGATGCGCATGAAGTTGGATTTGACCATTATCCACAAATTACAAACCATATATGCTCAACATGGCCAAAGGAATAGCGATCGTAGCCCTGTCTTATGAATCACTGCTCCACAAAATGAAATACGACTTGAAGTAATTCAATGCTGCCTCTGTAGTTTGGTCGTCACCACAATAATCAGTATCCAAAGACATCAAACACTGCTTGCATTAACATAATTAAGCCCTCCTATGATAGTCGTACCTTCTCTCACAATTTGCAACAAAGATTAAATAATTCTTGGCACAATTTTTCCTTTCAGACCCTAATTGATTTGTAGTAGATACTTAGAATGTCGACACAATTCATTGGCAATGTTAAACCAATTCAAAGTGCAAGAAAAACAGTGAAGAAATTTACAATTTCATCAACCCAATGTCCAAACCCTTGAAAAGCTTCACAATTTACAAAATCATGAACAAGAGAATGAAAAAATCCATCTCCAAGAGCTTGCGTTTATAATAACTCAAATGTCTTCTCCATCACACCAAACAGATAGTGGATTCATATTGAGATTCTTCACTTAAGAAGGCTTCTTTTCTCATAAAGTATATGCTATAATTTAAAGTTGACAAATAATAAAGTCACTTTATTAATTTAGACTCCCCCATTACTCTAAAAATTACCTTTTCATTAATATAATGATATTTAGACACACAAGGTCCTTGTTTAATGTACCCATGATTTTAAACTTCTCATCCTGATTCCACCGAGCTATTATACTAAGGTTCCCATCATACAATTTCAATTAAAATAGCCACCTTAGTAATAATAATTAAATTATAACCAATAGTGCACCCAACTTGCGACAATGGCCTGATAGCTCCAGAATAAAAAAATCTGATAGCACAGGAGTGATCCTGACAATAAAAGATGATGAATGATCTTGATTGGGCAACTTACTAAAAATTGACACTCTATCTAAGAATCTTGGAGCCCAAACCAAAAGTTAGAAGTAACATCTAAAAGCATTGTATAACTCCTCTAAATCATCTAAGCTCATTGGAATCATTTGTTGACATACTATAAATAGTATATCTTCAAAGCGGAGCCAAAACTCATAATCGACCACTGGAGAGCCAAGTAACTCCACAATAAGGTTCCTAAACACCAATATCGGCCTACAAAAACCCACTGATAGGCTAATGCATCAACTTTGACGCAACTCAAAAATGGGGACATTACAGTCTACTCTCTCTAAGATTTATTGTCCCCAAGCAATCCTGAAGCAAAAACAAACATCACTGTCCATCCGGATCTGAAGGGTCAATTGTGTAATATCCCTTTTGTGCACAACTGACTCTTTTACCATCAACACCCAAATAACTGACATTAATAACATAATCAGTTGGAAACTAACTATAGGCGTTGATGGAGTAGACAACTCATTAGAAATCAACCCAACTGAAGTGCCAACTCTATCAACACTTAGTCCCAATATAACTGACACTCACATCTAACTCCACTGTGGAAATAGTAACAATCATAGGTGCTTGTGATACAACCACCATCTCCAGCCCCTGCTGAGCTGTTCTGGATGTGTTGATACTACAAGTGATCTAACTTGTAGTTGCTGATCCCATCTGCAAAAGATGGTGCTAACCATCCCACAATGGATGGTATGATCTCAGAGTCGATCCACACCAATGAATCAACAAGTCTTTTGGGTGTGAATCAAGGGAGAAATGATGAGCACTCACAACTATAAACTCGTGATAAAATGCTCCGATCTTTGTTAGTAACTCATCACTGACAACTTTCGAATCAAATGGCTCCAATTTTTGATCCTGAACAACTAATTGGGTAGATGCCCTGCCAAGCTTCTCTGCATACCCAATCGCATAGTCTCTATCATGAAACAAGTGGAGGTATTCTGGCTTAAGTACCTCCAAAGCCCTCTGGATGAACCTCAAGTCTTCAAAGTGTGTAGTGGCCTCAACCCCATACTATCTCTCCTGAAACCCAACTCTCCATAGTAGGTACTCAACATATTTATGTGTGCAGTCAAAGTGAGACACGGTTGAATCAACCTTCTCTCCTCAATCAGATGGGAAAGCTACCCCTCTCAAATGAAGAGAAAGATTGCTAGTCAAATTGCAATCTCTTGAACTGCTGGAACATTTAACGTTGAAATTTGGCAAATTGGAGCTGTTTGTAGTGAAGTATTGCAACAATGAATTTGTTTACCAACTCATACTTCGCATAATCATTGACTTCTTACAACTGTCATATAATTCAAATGCCACTAGTTTTTTTATGTCATTCCGTGTGAAAATATTGTTTGTTGCTTTTGGAGATGTGAGGTGGTTTAGCTACTAGTTTTATTGTTGTCAAGTTGATTAGTTTGATCATTTCTAGACATTATATTTTCGTTTTAAGATGCTCAAGGTTTTCCTCAGTATTGAAGATGTCTTTCTTTAAATGTTTAAAATAACGTAAGAATAAGCTTTTTAATTGAGATATAATATCTATATCATTATAATAAATTTTAAGTTTACACCGTATTTATCATAATATATTCTTCCAACATATTTTTCTATATAATTTTGACAGTAATCGTAGTTCATGCTTGTTGAAATATTATGGTGCACTATGTGCAAGCCAATAGGTTATAAATCTAGCCATCAACATATTTTCTTTTTTTTAATGCATAGACTTCAAAAGAGGAATTTATACAGATGAAATACATTTGCAGATATTGTATGATTTTTATTTACTCTTTTCCATTATGACCATGTTTAAGGATACATGTAAAGTTGCTTAAACTGACTTTTAGCTTAATTGAATGACATAAGTTGTGAAAGATATAATGAGTAGATTACACGGGTGGTAAAGATTAGTTCTTTAATGTTAAATGACCATGAAAGATCATAGTATATCTTACAGCATCTAGTTTGTGATGCTTACTTAAATTTTCATTTTTACCCAATTGGTCATACCCATATTATGGCCATTGCCAAATATTGAAATGGTCTATCAGGTGAACTATAAAATGTTGCTGAAATTTTCTGATTTCTTGAATTCAACAATTTTGCTCAACTCTCTTTCTATTGTTTTAAATCATAGGTTTATCCAGTCCATCTCCACTATATTATTGTAATTCAAGACTGTAAGTGTTTAGTAAAGCATTTGAAGTTCAAGGCAGGCATCTATTTTGTCATTCCCTTAATGTATTATAATCAAAGTAATGAGAATCAGAATCGGCAAGGCCGAATTGAATTGCGAGTCGGCCATGAATTGTAATCGAATCAGCCACAAATTGGCCAATTAAAAAAACCCTTGAAATTTAGTAACTTATTTCATAAACCCTTTATCGCTGATTCGATTCACCGATTCACAAAAAATTGTTTGGCTTGAACCGAATCGCCGAATTGCCGCGATTCTCGTTACTATGATTATAGTCTTCAGGATATTCTTTGTTCCAAAAGACACCAGTGCTATCCCAGATCAGTTGTTTAGTTGATTCTCTGAGGTAAATAACTGAGTTTTTATACTTAGGTTCTCTTCAGTACAAATTTAGTTAAGATATCACAGTGTTTGCAATCACAATGCATGACAGAATTGTGGTCATTAGTAGATTGTCAACTTGAACAGGGGAATACAAGATTTAAGAGATATGGATGACACTTTTCTTTAATCAAAGCACAGAAAGATGTTGGAAAAGATGGTTAACATCATGAGAATAAAATATTTTTTGACCCTTTGAAACTCTTTATCATGCTATAATTCATTGAACGGGAGTTCAGGACAATAACAAGCAAGTTTATAGCATCATTTTTAGTATTCAATTATAGTGCAGATATCAAGAAGAGTACATTAGAACAGATCAGTTAGTGAATTTTCTAGAAAAAAGACTTTGGCAATGTCTACAATAGAGTGTAAAATGCAGGTCATTTTGTATGCCATATTATATGAGTATTTTGAGGAGGTTGGCAATTAATTGCAGCATTTCTATCTTTTATCTAGATGATTCTATTTTCTTTTATTTTACTCAGGAGAAGAGTGGAATCATTATAGTTTCTATCTGAGCTCTAAGATTTGATTATTTAAGAGGCTTCAAAAACGTTGTTTGTTAAAATAATATCTCTGACTATACGGTTGATCGTGCAGCACATCTCCAAACAAAGATTGCCTTCTTTGCCAAAGGACTTGATTCAGAAAGGAAAGCATTTTATTCTTATAAGGAATCCGCTTGACGTCTTGGTAAGTAGTATGGACACATTCTATATTTCAATTTTTTAGATAAGCTACATGTTAGTATCCTCTTAAAAATGATAATAGAATAAAAAGCGGGTTGCACGGTTAGTTTTGGCAGTAAGCCATATTTTTCCCCAGGTTTTGGATTGCTGGGTTATAGCATTATAGCATCCCATTTACATGGCATCGAGTTAGCAAACTCAAATTTCAAATGAACTTAAGTTGCCGGGTTTTAAAATGGGGAAAACTGCAAATAAAAACTGGCAACTCAAAAATATCAGAAAAAGCTGCTATTGTTATTAATGCAAAATATAACGCATAGAAAGAGAAACAATATTTAAATATAAGATATTAAAAAAGATCCAATATTGCTATTTACACCCAAACAAGTATCAAATCCTCAATCAATTGTTGTGTATCCATTACATAAGATTTAGAGTACAAGAAACAGTACATTTAGATCTGGTGCAACCCAAAACAAATCTTAGCTTTTGCTTTTAAAAACCAGAACATCGTCTTAGGGGTGGTTGCTTCCAGTAGGAATGAGGGGCAGCATCCCTTGTGAGTGCCCCTATCATGATATAGGGTAGGTTTGATTGGTGGAGTGCCGCCAGTAAGCCCCAAATCAAGGCCTTTGAGGCCATAAGGACTTTCATGGTGCCAGCCATTTTCAACTTTTTAAAAAACTTTTAGCCAAGCTCCAAATTTTGAAACGATGCATCTTAAGCGCCAGTCATTTTTCTGAATAAATCATCAAAAACTATAGTTTACTGATTAAAGTTATAAACTACAGTTTTCTATACACTGCATGTAATTGACCAAAAAGAACGTTTGACCATTTTGAACACCGACCACTTCAAACTGGCATATACCTGAGGCTAGGCTGTGGCTAACCCTGTGTTTTCCTGGCTTTTATATATATATAAGCATAATCTACAAAAATGCACAGAATTAAATAGAGAACACATTTTATAATTGTTGATTCAATATCAAATAGGACATGGGAGTCGCTTATGGTTGGGGTTAGATTATGTTTGTTTTTAAATTTATTTCTCAGTGAGTTTTCTAGCAGGTTCTTCATGGGTTTGGCTTAGTGGTTTGCTTGGACCTATGGTTCTGAGCTGGGGACATCATTGGGTTGGATCAACATGCCATTGGTTAAGGTTATGGGCCACTGACGGCACAAATAATAATTCACTCATACACATGCACATACATATACTTATCTAATTATTGCAAATATCATTTGAATCAATATTAGAAATAACAATATTAATAAATTGATAGTTAATTATTTTAATTGATTAATAATGGAATCAATTTATTGTTAATCAATACTAATATTATACCATTTAAATCAATATATAAATGAGCGAATATATAATACAAAAATATATTTATATTAATCAAATTAATAATGATGCATATTAACAATACCAGTGAATAAATAAATGAATCAACATAATTAACATAATACTAAGCTATAAATAATATTACCCATCAACGGCACAAAGCCAATCATATTATGGGCACATGAGAACAACTGATTACAATAACAAGTCACATGAATTGACTTCATTATTTTAGTCGATTCCAATATTCAAGCAATTCCAATAATAAGTCAATTGACTTTAATAATACTTAATAAGACCTTGTGAAAGGTTGTGATCCATGACTGCATTGACATATAAATATGATTTGGGAAATATAAGAGGAGATATTGCGAGAAACATAGGATTTGGTGTTCACAATCAGCATGGAGGAAATACAGTCAGCAGAATCCTTGGTCAAAGAATGAAGGAAACAAATTACTTGCAGCGTTTGGTAGACAGAGTCAAACGAAGGAGAGGGCATTATATAGTATCACAGCTTGGAGAGGAGATAAGATAGTAATGCGGGTTTTATTCGGTCAACAACAAGAAGGATTTATTACATCCCACTAAGGAGGAAACATAACAAGAACAAACATCATTTAAACACCATGTGAAGGAAAAAGAAAGATATATTAAAATACAATCAGCACTGAAGGAGTATAGACGGTGCTGACTGTAGGATATGACAGATAACAAAGGACACCAATCCCAAACAGGGAATAAGAAATATAGGCAAAAGAGAACTTCTATGTAGGATATTTGCATCAGATCTTTTGCCATTATAACCTTTATTCGATCATCCTAAGAGTATAATCAAATATATATATATATATATATATATATATATATATATATATATATATATATATATATATATATATATATATATATATATATATATATATATATATATATATATATATATATATATATATATATAGAACCATCTTATGATGTATCTCGGTGTGAAGTTCTTGGGGCCGCGTTTCAGCTTGAGACAAGCTATTCAGTCCAGAGTTAATAAGGGCATGGGTTCCCTGGCTTTGCTGGAAAGACAATGCTTTAGGCATCATTTCCAGGATATTTCATCCAAGTGTTCCCTTTTTGACTCCTTGGTCCGTTCGACAGTTCTCTATGGCTTGGTTGTTTGTGGGCCTTCTCTTATTGCTTCTGATTGGGTGTCTATTGAGCGGGTTCAGATGTTGATGTTACAGCGTATAATAAGATGTCACAAACTTACCCCTCACAGCATTGCCTTAGCTGAGTTTGGAGTTCATCCTCTCAAACTTGCCACCATTTTTGACTTGATTTGGTTTCTTCATCAGCTTCGTGGTTTTCTAGAGTCTGGTGTTGACCAGCACAGATAATCTCATCCGGCATACTGTTCTTTTGTTGAGATCATGAGATCCGACACTTCTACAAGGTCTCGTTGTTGGCATGCCTACGCCACCTCTTTGTTGGGTTTGATTGGTATTGAGATAGATCGTCTTCCTCCTTACCAGTTTTCTCTTGATGCTCTTGCTCATCTTCTCCCCTCACATCAGGAGTTGAACGAACATGTCGGACAGGATTTTTATAGACTGTGCATTGCCACTACTTGGAGTAATCCCCAGGGAGATCTGTGACCTAAGATGGCCTTCTATGCTGAGCATTTTCTTGAGATACAGGATGGTATTATTGTTCGCCCTGCTTATCTATATCGACGTTGGAATCATGCCTTACGGTTTTCTTTAGGCTCTTTCAGAGTTGGTTTTCACTGCCTCAGGGCTCATACTGATCACCATATGGATCGGGCTGAATGGATTTGTCAGCTGTGTACATTGATAGAGGTTGAGACTGAGATCCACTTCATTTTTCGATGTCCTCTGTACTATGAGATCAGAGGGAGATTTTACTGCCTTTTTAGAGACTGTTCTTCTCTTTCGATGTTCTTCAGCTATATTGATCAGTGATGTCTTGCACTTTATCTTTAGGAGGTCACCCACCTTCGGGAGATCACTCTACAGTCTTTTATACCTCAGGGGCGTACTTCAGACCAACTCATTATTTTTCTCTCCCTTGTCTCCTCCATGGGGTTTGAAAAGGCCTTCCAGTACTTCTCATTCCAGATCGGTTAGACACTGCACCAGTCTCTTTAGGTAGTGACAGTCCTACAGTGGCTCTACACGACATTCTAAGACTATGGATCATTCATGGGTTTACCCCTCTATTACTGATTTCTTTGTGTCAAGGAAAGACCCTTAGTCTTTACCTTGTCTTCTCTCTTGTTTTGTTTATTTCTTTTGTTCTTCTTAGTCACCGTTTGGTGCTTCTGGTTGGTTGGCTCTTCTATTTGTATGCTCAGTCCCATAAACCTTGTTGGTTTCTCGTGGACATTAATATTACTATCTTATCTTATCTTATATGGGAAACACACACACGCTCACACACACACACGCACATATATGTATACACACACATATACATATCTATCTATCTATCTATCTATATATTTATATATACAAATATATGTGTGTGTATATAATAAAATCATCTTTGCATATATATATATGAAATCTAAAACATGCATCAGTGATGTGATTTAATATATTAGTAAAATGAAAAATAATAATATTCACGCAGTTAATTCCTTAAATCACTCAGTAATATGCCCAAGCAGATAGGGAGTTTGTGAAGGGGAGAGTAATTTGGTCATAGTGAGTAGAAGATTCCGAAAATGAACTTTGTTCATGAGGGAGCCTCTTGTAGGCTGTTTCTACCAGAGCATGGTAATTCTACCATCCTAGGGTCAGTGATTAGGAGAGGACTAAGGAATTATGGTTCACGTATGTATATATATATATATATATATAGAGAGAGAGAGAGAGAGAGAGAGAGAGAGAGAGAGAGAGAGAGAGAGAGAGAGAGAGAGAGAGAGAGAGAGAGTTAATAATTTAATTACATAATGCTGAATATTAATCATTTGGAATTAACATTCTCTTAGCAAAGAATGTTATGAGATACTTTTTACAAATGCAATCCAAACCCTAACTAAATTATTTAGAGCAAATTAAGACAGACCCTATTTTGGGTAATTACAACTAAATGATTGAGGGCTTGCTTGAGTTTACATGTAGGTTGTTGATAACTCAATTAACAGGGTGTTGATTGCTCGTCTATATTGCTCATAGGCTTAGCTTGGTGGAAGCTTTACTTGAGGTTGCATCTAGGCCTTGTTTAAGTTTTGTTGAGGGGATGTTTATAGGAAACTTGACCTATGTAGTAGATGGTGCAAACAAGTTAATTGGATTTTTGTTTGGCGGTCTCTCTACAATGAAGTAAAAGCTACAAACATCTTTGGATGCAAGAAAGTGACAATTCATGTAAATCCAAGTCTACAATTTATTTAAAATGTAGAACGATACTAGAAATGATAAATTCAAAAGATTCATGGTGGGTATTGAATTTACTTAAAAGGTTGAAGAAGGTAATTTAGATCGCTGCCTAGTGAAATACCAATTCAAGGGGATTGTTCTCCCATTAGCTATATTCATTCAGATTCTTACTCTTTTGGGTTTAACCCTCAATCTTGTGATAAATTAAGCTACTCTAATCTAGGCTCAAGGTATGTCATATTGATATAACACTTCTTAAAGAAGAAATCATTTCTCAAGATATCCTATTAAGAGAGCCATTTTAGTTACACTTTTAATGATCAACTACACTAACAGTCCACACAACCTCCTACTTATAACGACTCTTCTCATAATTGTGGAGTAAGGTAAACCGTTAATTGCACTTGACCAATGCTTAGCTGAAGTTATCCATCATATCATATATAGCTAAAAGGTTTATGTGCACCACAAATTTGGAATGTTGTATATATATGTGTGTGTGTGTGTGTTTACATGTATGTGTGTATGTGTATAATGTATGTATGTATATATATATGTGTGTGTGTGTGTGTGTGTGTGTGTCCGCTCTACTATATGATAGTGTGTGCTGGTATTGAAACGAATCCTGATTCATCATAGTTGTTGTAGTTTCCCGCTAGCACTAGAAGTAACCAAATACATTTTTGTCCGATCCCGGTCACATTAACACCAGCTAGTGCTGACACTACCTACCATCAAGGCCCATAGTTTCAATGTGATGCCACTTCTTTGGTGAGAATGTCTACAGTCTAATCCATGGAAAATCGAGGACAAGCTCTTCCCAAGCAAGCTAAGAGAGATTTTGCACATTTAAGTGCCCATAGTGCTGATGCCAAAGTGTGCTAACAGAAGACTGCCAAGCAGCCATAGCTAAGTCCTTAGAATCACCAAAATCAGTAAGTCGGAAAAGACCATGATCCTCAAGACCCGCCACAACAATAGATTGAGTCACCCTATCAGTAATGGTACATCAGTGTAACACAGGGACGCGTCCCCCCCCCCCCCCCCCCAAAAAAAAAAATTGGGCCGTTTCGGAGACGGGGACGTCCCCGGGACGGGGGGATGGCATCTCGGCGTTTCGGGCGACGCCACTTAGAGCGCCATCGCCGCTGGAGACTGCAAGACGTCTCCAAGATGGCTAGAGGTCTCCGAGATGGGGGAGACGGCGAGAGGTCTCTAAGTGTGGGGGTGCGGGGGGACGCCAAGGAGTCTCCTTCATTGAGGGGGGACGCCAAGAAGTCTCCTTCATTGTGGGAGGACGCCAAGGAGTCTCCATTGATTTGACATTTTGATTTGGAATCTTGGAGACTTGTAGTTTTTGTTTGCATTATATACTTATTTTGATATCATGATTCATGGCACATGATACTTATTGTAATCATCTTTATGTTATGACTCATATGATCATTGATTACTATTAGATAGTAGAATCTAGATACTCATACTATTGATGTGAAGGCTGATATATAGAGTTTAGACTAATATTTATTATTTGCTGATGTTCAATGTTTGTTTGTCATTTGATCATGAATCATGATATTCCAGTTGATATGTTATATTTTATACCATATGTATAGTATATACACCCTTGCTCCTTCCAGCACCGCCCCATCCCCTGCCGCCACCCCCCCCGCCGTCCCCCTACCGTCCCCAAATCAAGGCCCCTCTGTCCCCCTGTCTCGGAAACTTGTCCCCCCGTCCCCCCGTCCCCCCATCTCGCAAGGCGGTGTAACTATGTGGTACATTGATGTGAACTGAAGGTGACATCTAATTGTGGAGAATGTCGCAATAATTGACTAACTAAGAGAAGATTTAGTTCCATCCTTGGAACGTAGTACACATCGAGGAAAATGAGATTTTTCCCAACACACTGAAGGTGACATCTAATTGTGGAGAATATCGCAGTAACTGACTAACTAAGAGAAGATTTAGTTCCATCCCTGGAACGTAGTACACATCGAGGAAAATGAGATTCCTCCCAACACACTGAATCTGAATGTTGCCTTTACCGACAACTGTGTACTCTTCTTAGTCACCAAAAGTAATAGAATCTAAATAAGGTTGGTAGTTAGTGAACCAGTCTCTGCGGTGGGTGAAGTAACGAGAGGCACTTGAATCAATGTACCAGGTAGACGACTTCACATGATGTGCAAGTTTTTTAGCCATGAAGGCGTAAAAGGCATATTTGTTCTGTTTAGTGTGCTTTGCGTTGTTTGCTTTGGGCTGCAAATCTGATTGCTTAGATTGGGCAGCTAGTCGTTTCCAACATTCAACCTTCATGTTACCAAACTTGTGGCAATAGTTGCATTGAATGTTCTTTTGAGAGCCTTCTGAATCTGGAGTAGAGGATTTCTGTTGAGAAGACTATTGAGGCTTGCCTTTATCCTTCAGAAAGGATTTAGGGGCAAAGGCTTGCTTTGTGGAGGTGGAGTTGGAATTCCTACCAAACTATCGTTTCCACCGATCTTGTTGAAGCAGGAGTGTGTAAAGATCTGTGAATTTTAGATCAACACCAGAAGACGTGATGTTGAGAGTCTCGATAAAATGTTCATAGGACTTGGGTAAAATCCTAAGAGTGATGACCACAATGTCCTCTTCCTCCATCTTGCGACCAATGGCAAGCAACTGATCACAAATTTCCAGAATATTATTTAGGTGAGCCTGGAGCGATGTTTGCTTATCCATGATAATAGAAAATAGAGTGTTCATAAAAAAAGCTCTGCTTTTTTCAGAAGTCTCATGAAGATTCTTGAGATGTGTCCATATCTCGACAGCTGTCTTGCCAAATGGAATCTGAGAGAGCTAATCATCAGCTACGGATAATTAGAGTAGTGTCATTGCCTCCCGATTATTCAGATCCCATGAATCCTGATCAATACCAGGGGTAATCAGACATTGTGTAATACCCAGAATAATCTAATCAGTATTCTGATATTCAAAAATTGCTATTATCCATTGCTTCCAAGTCCCATGATTCTGACCATTAAATTTTGAATTCCTCTCGAGCAAAATATTAGTCAAAGATGCCATAGCACATTTTTCAATGAAAAAGCATGAAAATCTATGAAAGCACATACTTTGAGACAAACAAATGGAAGACCCAGAAAATTAGAAGGGGCAGCCACAAGAGAGTTTAAAAATCCAAAAAGAATATGTTGGTTTTTGGATTTGTTGGCTTGAAAATTGAGGCACAAAAATTGAGGCACCCAGAAAAATTTGACAACCTAGATGAACTCTCAAAAAACCCATCAAAATCATGTGATTAGAAAAATTTTCAAGCCCAAAAATTAGGATTTCGAACAGAAACGTCTTGGGCTGAAAAAAGCTTGAAATCAATGGGGAATCTGCAGCAAAAAACAGAGTTTTTGGGCGCGCATTTGTCACTAAGGGTTTAAAGAAACCCTTGGCATCTCTCTGAGTCCTAAATGTGTCGAAAACATGGACAAAAATGCCCAAAAAACAATCACGTTTTTTCAAAAACGCCCAAAAAAAAAGGAGACACAAATATTGATGGTCAATATTCTTAGACAAACCCTAGTTCGAAGCAAATATTTCAGAAAAAATAATTTCGAAAATAGGGTCTGATAATTTCAGAAAAAAAATGATGATTTTTGATTTTTTTTGAAGAAGTGGCTTGGATACCATATTACGAAGTAATTGCTAAAATGCTTGCTTGTTATTAATAGAGACCAAGAGGTCAATATATACAGAAGATTAAAACAATGTTTCCTTAGGAAATGATCATAAAGAATAGAAACATTCTATTCTAGCTAAAAGAAAGCTAACAAATAACTACAGACTAACTAATATTAGAAACATTGTAATATTTACAATAGATTACAAATAGATAACCATTAACTAATAATAGAAGCTTATCTATTATTGCAATAGATTTGTATGAAAATCAACTTTTCATAAAGAGGCATTTTTAGTGCCCCTTCATTTCTGCTAGTCATGCAAGCAAAGCATGGAACATATAATCATTAGCTCTGCTTTGAGTTATGATTAGACTGGTAATTTACTTGGAGAACTTTTGGAAGAAGCTTGCAAGCCTTATATTCCTATGCCTGATACAACAATTTCTGGTCATCCTTCTCAGGTTATTATTATATGGAAGGAATTATATCATTTCAGTATTGGCTTTTATGCTTTACATATATTTAATTTTTGTTGATTCCTATAAAGAAGTTTATATTGAATGATTCGTTTTGTGTACTATGATCTTAAATTTGTATATTTATTATTGCAAAGTTTTGTCATCTACCATGTCCTTTTATTAATATTAACTTGATGCTGTTGTTTTTGTGCCTTGTGATCCTTGCAGTCGTCATTTGACAAGGTTTTGGAACCCTCCTTCTTAGAGCTAGAATTGACAAGCTTGGTGACAATATATTCTGAACTTTGTGAGCTTGGCCACCCACCGCCAATTGTAGATGTCACAGATTTGCAGAAGGATCCTGAGGTTTTGTAACAGCCATGAATTTTAATAGAGATAGTAATAGTGTTTCAATATTATGTTGTCTTATGTAGAGAAATTTGAGTATTAGTCTTATTGTCTTGTGGATAGCATGAAATGAGGACTTACAGTTTGTTGTGAATACTTACATTTTGAATGCTAAATATGATTTACGAATATGCTATGTAACTAATTTCAAGTGATTGATTATTTTGACATACAATCAGATCATTCTTTTTTGTTATTCCGAATTTGTATTCATGGTATTTTGCTAATACCTTTAGTATGATATAATAGAAGATACTGGATCAAAGTCAGATTATTTATTTTGCACTTCAGATGCACTTCATATCAGCTTAGATCTGTTTTAATTTCTTAGTTTAAGTTTTTTGAAAGCAGTATATGTATTTGTTATAGACTTCCACTTTCTAGATTTTTAAGTAATAACCATGATAGCCTCATGTTCCAGTGATGAATCTTTTTGTACAATACTATTGTAAAACTTTTTCTTTTTGGAAAACAACAGTCATGTCTAGCAGCTTCTATATCATTGTGAAGAATGTAGATAAGTGGTCTTGGATAATTTTTTTTATCTATACTCTAGAATAAAAATGCACCCAAGGAAGGAAAAATTAAAGAAGCAATGTTGGATCTAGAAACTGTGACATAAAATCTTGATGCTTGGATTAATAGGTTATCCTCAACTTTAAAAAAATGAATCTAACCTTACGTTGCACAAGGAAATGATATCAATCCCTTTTGTTATGTAGCTACTAAACAAAATAATGTGATCTCTCATTGCCAATTGAAGCTTCCAAAAAGTGTATATGAAGGAGAGAATGAAATATTATGAAAACTAATTGCAAATGAGACTAAACAGTTGGGATTTTTTCTATGGTCAAAATTACATGGAACGTGGGAGAACGGAAGAAGTTATATTGTCAGCAAGTGACCAAAAGTAGGCTAATGAGACTAGAGGCTTGATAGCTATCAGCAATAGATTTTTGGTGGAAGAGAGAATGCTAGAGCCAAAACAATAAAATGTACTTGACAAAATGAAGCATTGTGGCACTGGCAACAGGGTTTGCAAATTCCAGTGAAGAGTGAATGAGAGGCCAAAATGCATGCACTGATGAAAACCGGAAGGAAATCTCATTGGATATTGTCATTTTCTTTTGAAATGGAAGTTTTGTTGAAATGATAATTGATATTAAATGAAGGAGAGGAAGACTCCTTAAATAAGAGATTATAGAATATCTTAACATAACATGAACGATCGAGAACTACATAATGACTTGCATGACCGTTATAGGCTAAAGATAACAATATTACTTTGATACCCTCCCTTAATGGTCATTGTACTAACTACACCAAGTTTATCCTGAAACTGTGCAAATTTGCCAGAGAGTACTAATAGATTTTGCAGCCAATGCATGGTCTTGAGACTCTCCAATATCAACCAGCCAATACAACCTGCGATCTTTGTTGCCAACTGCAATGGTTTCTTGCTTGTGACACTTATGTGCACTGAAATATTCCAAGCAAAACAATTGATAAACAGAGAGTAATTGAAAAATAACAGATCTGCGTCCTGTGATTTTACATTCAGTCAATTTGCACAAGTATTACAATCGGATCATGCAAAAGAAGTGATTGGTCTTTTAATGATAGTTATCTATGTTGTGATTTGTGGATAGTGATGAATGGCAGTATGATTGTGATAGCCTCAATGCTGTCCACTGCCTCGGCAAGGATGTATTGGTATGTTGAATAATGTGTTGGTCTGATACGAATGCCGTCTATGCTCTGTGATTCAAGTGTGAATGTCGGCTCTGATATATGCACTTTAGAAGTATGAATGCCGCCTCTGATACTGTGATTGTAGGAATGATGTCTCTGCAATTATGAATATTGCCTTTGATATATGCTCTTGGGATCGAATGTGGAAATGTCGTGTCATATAATTTTAATGAGTGGTAACCTTCTTAGTAATTGCATAGGATTGAACACAATGTTGGATGTAATTGCATCAAATCGCAGGTCTTTATGAACAATGGTGATAACTCTGCTATTGATGCCAAATAGACGTGTCATTTTAAGCCAATGATATTGTTAGAATGGATGCCAAATAGATGTATTGATCGTAAAAACTTCAATTGTGATTGCCGCTGAAATATTTGTTTGTCCTCTTAGAATCTACACTCAGATTGCTGAGGATATGTCGCTAGCATTCCACTGGCTTATGATCAAATGTTAAGATGAATATTGCCAATCTACAGCAGAGGTATTTGATGTTCTGTAATGGATTTCTAAGCCTCTAATGATGTTGTTGGCCTCTGATCTGCAAGCCAAGTTGTAACAAGCTATCTGCTTGAACAGGAATAACTATGAACCAGAGTAGATTACAAAACTGAAATCTTTATGCAAAATAAATATTATCTATTTATATTTTGTTTGAAAGATATATAAATCAATTGCATCTAAACGTAACAGTAAACTGCTGAAAAAGAAAGATAAATTAACCATGCATCATCTTTATTCATTAACTTAACAATAAAAAATGAAGTGAGCTTACTGTGAGTATACTAGCATTGGATTACATTATGTTTTTCTTGAATATCTGAATGTAGCATGGAGGGAAAGTATCACCAGTGCATTTTTGCCACCCAACCAGGGATCTACAGATCTCCTTTGCACAACTTCCTATTCAAAGTGGCCCTGCCCTTCGTAAGGGTGTAAAAATGGTGTAAGCCATCTAAAACTGGTGTTCGATCATAAAACTCTAGTCAGTTTAGCTACTCCTATCTTGTATGAATTCTGACTGGGTAATGTATCTGGAGCAAGCAAACTGATTAACACTACATGACTTATTCTACCTTGGCCAAGGTTTCTAAATACAAGCATGCATTAGATGTGCAGTTAAGTTCTTCACCCTACCTGACTTGGGTTACACAGTAGCTTTTGTTAGTAAATTACCAGTCCCATTTAATCTCGATGATTGGTTTAGCTATAGCAACCATTAAAGTTTTCACCTGTATCCCTCTAGTTCACAATTCATAGGTTTCTGTTGTAAACATGCCGATGCTCTCAGCTCCAGTTTTTCTTTTTCTATAGTTCCCAAAGTTAAAACAATTGATCTTGTCTTACAACAACAAATTCATAAGCTTGTTATTTCAAAGACAATACAGAGATGCAAATGCAATGTAGAATCCTTCCTATTCTATACTCCAATGAATTCTAGGACCAGGTGAAGTTAATTTAACCTCTTCACTGAACATGCAAGGACAAGTAATTTCAAAGCACTATGCAGCTACTGTAGTTTTCAAGTAAACCTCTGCCTATAACTACTATTACAAGCATATAGCTGTTTGGATCAGCAATAGATAGCATTGCACACACACAAAAAAACACAAACTCAGACACACACACACACACACACACATAAAACTACCAGATTCTTCTCACGAGGAATTACAAAATTAGATCTTATTTGCTTTAAAATCTGGTAGCATTATTATATCTCCAGAATATAACCATAGTTTTGACTTCTCTGTCTCAGAATTGAGACACTGTAAAGTTCGACTCTTTTTTAGTAAAAAGGTCATAACCTCCAGCTATGGAAGTAGTAGGAAAATTCCTTTTCAAAAAACAACACATAATTTTACAGTTGCTAAATATTTCTGAACAATAGCTAATGCTAAGAGTTAATAGATTTCCACAATCCATGAAATCAATTGCTATTCTTTTCTGGATTTGATTGTGTAACTTCTTTTGCATCAATGTTTCAGATCACATTCTGCGATCCATCATCAGGATGAGTAAAGGAGCACAAGGAGTGATGATGGACCACAAAGTGTGATCCGAGGCGTTGATAGATCACAGAGTCTGATCCGAAACATTGATACAAAAAAAGTTGCACAATCTAATCCAGAAAAGAATAGCAATTAATAGCTATGCTGTAATTTGTTTCACTATATTCAACAACACAAGCAATTATGTCAACCAATATACATACATACATACATACATAGATATATATATATATATATATATATATATATATATATATATATATATATATATAGTGAGAGACAGAGAGAGGCTTAGAAGAAGATATGTCTTCTTCATTAAGAAAAGTATATTCAATGGTGTTTCTTCCTATAAAACAAGTGAACAAGACACAAAGTAACATCTTCCTTTTGGTGTTTCTTCCTATGCAAAGTTGGATGCATCCACGTGTACGAGGAATTCTTTGCTTTAATCAGGATAGACTAGTATTGGTGCTCCTACCAGCCTTGCCTTGAGTTCCTTCAATGCACTAATCTGCTCCTTTCCCCATGTAAACGATTGCCCTTTCCTTGTGAGCTTCTCAAGTGGCAGTGATATTTTGGCAAACCCTTTGATGAATCGTCTGTAGTAACCCACATGGCCCAGAAATGATTTTACTCCCGTTACGCCTTGAGGATCCTCCATCTCCACAATTACTTTAATCTGGATCTAGCTTTAGTCCCTCTTTACATAGAATGTGCTCCAAAAACTTTCCTTGGGGTACTGTAAAGGTTGAATGGACATTTTTTTGGATTCAGGGCCAGTCGCGCCCTTTTCTGCATCGCTCCATACATTCCCGTAGTATTGGTAGATGGGTTTCCTTCCCACTGAAAACCAGCCACTTATCTAGGAATGCTTTGAAATTGCTCGTTGCCATTCTATCAAATATGTGAAGTATAATTCTTTGGAATGTAGTAGGGGCATTACATAATCCAAATGACATTTTATTATATGCATATACCCAGTCTTCTATTACAAAAGCAGTTTTCAATTTATCTTCGTCTTCTACGCTAATATGGTTGTAGTTGGAGAATCTGTCTATGAATGAGTTCATCTCGTGTCCAGCTACCTCCTCCAATATTATGTCTATGAAGGGTATGGCCAAGGGGTCTTTTATTGTCGCAACATTCAAGCACCGAAAATTCACGCATATTCGGATCTGATTTGCTTCTTTCTTTAGCGAGATGATGATTGGGGACACCCATTCGCTGGTTTGTACCTTGAAAATAATCCCTGCTTCTAGCATTTTCTTGATTTCTTCTTGCACTTTGGCTGCATAACTCTTGTTTGTACAATATGGCCGCTTTTTGTATTGGTCAAGCATTTGGTATTGGTGGTATTCTATGTACACACGATTTTGGTGGGACTCCTTTGAGATCCTTATATGTCCATGAAAAAACATGTTTATATTCTTGAAATATTTTTAAGTGTCGCCCCCTTAAGGGTTGGGTCTCAATCATCCCCCACTATTATAGGTTTTGGTTCCTTTTGATCTCCTAAAGTTCTGCCACCTTTCGTTCCTTGAACCTTATCTTCTCCTGTTCTCTAAACTGGTGCGTAGGTGTGTCATCTGCCAACACTATTCCTTGTACTCCTTATATTCCTCACGGTACATGTCCTCTTCTTCCCCTAGTTTGGCAATTTTGAGCATATTACAGCTTGGTTGGAACACCTCATATTCCTCCATTCTCAAGTGAAACAATCCACTGAGGGAATTTGTCTCATCCTCTGAGCGATTCCCAAGTCTTAGGATGCCCTTCTTGTCAGGTTCTATTTCTCCCTTCTCATGACACTCCCTACCTTTTGATTCCAAGTCAGATGCCGACTCTTGAATCACCGCCTGGGTTTGTAAGTCAGTTGTGTATTTCCTCCCTTCACTTTCGATGGACAATCTATTCTGCTTCCATTTATGGTTGGCTTTAGCTAGCGCTAGCCATTCCCTTCCTTATAAGGTGTCATAGCCCCTTTTTCTAGTGTAATAACTACAAAGTCTTGAAAAAATTGCGGAGTGCCTACAATTACCTTTTGGTTCATTAGTGTTCCCAAGGGTCTGATGTCATATTGATTTGCTCCTAGTAGGTGGAAGGTAGGTGGCTAGAGCGGGGTTTTATCCAGTGCTCTCCAAGTCTCAAAAAGTACGTTCACTCCTGATCCTCTATCCATTATGGTGTTTGTTAACTAGTGACCCATGATTTCAATTTCCACTGTGATAGGAGTTGATCCCATTCCTACGAAAAATGACATTGGTTTTGGAATCGTTTTGTGCTCTACGCTTCTTAATTTCTGCTGTTGCCTCCCTATTCGATGTTATCTTCTATTTTAGAGATTGCTACCTTTAGGTACGAGGGCTTCTCGTAAGTTGGCCACCCTTATTGGTACGATAGCTTGTAACATCTGTCTTATTATGTTGGTTTCAGATGCAAATTGAATGGAGGGGTTTGCTACCTTCTGATGTTGTTCCTTCTCTAGTGCCCTCCGTGCGTCCTTTAGTCGTTCCTTCTCTATTTGAGGATCAGGGTAAGAAGATTTCTTGGTCTGTAGGTGAGTGACAACCATTAATTGTTCTTTTGGTTGTGTGACCTCCAACATGTTCACTGCCTTCCTCTTAGGACATTCAACATTTTCCTGGTTTCCTAGTCCACACCTACACAACTTGCTCCCTCCGTCATTTTGGCAGTCCCGTGCGAAGTGCCCCCATTAATTACATCTCCGACATTGTATCATTGGGCAGCCTTTTTTGTCATATTGAATGTGACTATGTCGTGTGCTGGTGTTATTGTTGCCTCCTTGGCTTGTATTCCGATATTTCCTAATGGAGGAATCATGATTTTTGTTCCTTGGAGGGTTTGTAAGGGGTGTAGATTGTTCTCTCATGAGGAGTACTTGTTTGCTTCACATCTTCAAGTTGCACGAGGATTCTTTAAGGGAATGTCCCACTACTTGATGGATGTCTCAAAACAAGTTCTTTGGACAATTAGGCTCTATGTGCCCTTCACTCCGACATTTCCTACACCATACTTCCTTGCCCCTTTTAACTTCTTTCTCTCCCTTGATCTCCATCATCCACATCATGTCTTTGTGGAGGGCTTGGATGGTTTTTGATTCTTCCAGCTTGCTTTCTTCCTCACTGTTGGGATCGCTATTTTTCTTTTAATTCCTAGACATTTTATTCTTTCTCTCAATATCCATAGCTCTGTCACAGGCCTTTTAATAGGTGGATGGATATGCCACCTTCATTTTCTTTTGGATGGAGGGACTCAATCCCTCAAGAAACCACCTTTTTTTGCAGTTTATCAATTGGTTTATTCTCCAGCTTTCCTTTCAGCTCCTTTAATCTCTTGTGGTATACCCGCATGCTTTCAGTTTTCCCTTGCTGGGGTTATATATTTCCATTAACACCTTGTAAGAATCCGAACTCGGTAATACAACAATATGATTTTGAGATCCAATAAGTTATGAAAATTTGAATAATCCAAACCATATAGCAGAAACAATATCCTCTAATCACGCTTCAACTATAGTTAGAAATGGTAGGCACGGTTCTACTTCAACACTCTAACTTTGCCGCAGTACAACAATATGATAGTATAAACAGAGAAAGGTCTCAGAGTTTGCATTATGTTCTTTCAAATACATTTAAGCTAACATCCTTTGACCCGAATCAAAGTTCATAAAATCGTTCAACAACAATATGCAATAGATACATGTGCGAGACTGTAGTAGGACTCGACATTTTACAAAATAGTATATTAAACCAATACATTGCACCTGGTGTTGCGGAGTAGAGCCTACCTCCTTACGCAACCCATATCCTTGGATAGAGTCTGTGACAAACCGCTTGGCTTAGCTTCCCGTGGTCTGCCTTAACGCTTTCCTGCTCCCGACTAGACTGGTGTTAACGGACCTGGAGTGTAACGTGACTGGCACAACGACCTTCTTACTCCTCAGCGGTGATTAGAACTTAATGGTGTTCTTAGCTCAGTGCCTTCTCACGGCTAATGTAGATTGGAGTGCTAGTGGCCATGATGTTTCAGACCAGTGCCGCTGATATTCTCACATTTGCGGTTTATGGCTGCTGCTGATGATACTTGGTATGACCAATTGTGATGTCTCCTTCACCTCCAACGGCTGCTGTTTCCTGACGTCTATACTTGCTCCCCCCTCCCCTCCTCCTCATGGGTTCCAGTTACAATGCAAAGTCTGTGTTGTCACTGAGACCTTGACTAGGTTTGCTACTGATGTTGGTAGTGTTCCTTCTCACACCCGATACCACCCAATGTCCCTCTTACTAAATGCATAAGACACTTGCTAACATGTATTCTCAACTAATACAAGGAGAGCTCAAATCACTTCCATGGGTAATACTTACTTTTGTTAACGGGCTCGATTTGATGCAAGAACCTTAAACTGTTGTGTATGTCTGAACCTGTTTGTACTTTCCAAGAGCTACTACCTACGTCCAACCTCCCAATGTCTTAAGGGGTTTCGTCCTTAAGATTTCTAGTCACATTCAAGCAACTGATTTTCACAGCAATGTGTTAATATCTTTCATGGTGTAAAGCCCAATGTAGCTTCTTGCTTTTATAATCTCGATGTGAGGGAAGATGCAAATAAGTAAGAAATGTGGGAAGCCAATTTCATCTTTTAGTCACTTAAGTTACTTTTGTCATAAAGTGACTTTTAAATGATAAAGTAACTATATAAATCAACTTTATTAAATAAAGTGACTTAAATTTATGAAGTTTCCACTTAAATATCTCCCCAACAAAACCAAATACTCCTGTGACTGGCTTACATCCTTAAAGTAAAAGCCGTTAGCCTATCTCAATGGAAAGACAGACCAACAAGGTGCCATAAGGTCTACCGCGAAGAAGGGGACATTACAGTCCTTCCTTCCCGAGAATGCTTTTCCTCAAGCAATCTCAGTGCCGGATGTTGTAGGATTGATTCGCCCTCCCAAGTGGAATTTTCATATGGCAAATGCTTCCAGCGAATTAGATATTGATGAACCTATTACGCAACTTCCTTTCTCTGATCTCAATCACCTCTGCTGGGACCAATACTAACTTCCCTTTTGCATCAAGTGGGGGCAATCCAATGGAGGGTACTACATGTTGACCAACCACTTTCCTGAAGAAAGAAACGTGGAAAATGTTATGAATTTTGCTGTCTTCTAGCAGGTCCAACTCATAAGCGACCTCCCCAACCCTCCGAGTAATGTGATAGGCTGAAGTTTTTCAGACCTACTTTTTTTCAAGGAGCTCTGCTTGTAAGTTTGAGGTGAAGATAAACCGTATCACCCAACTCAAAAGTCTGCTTTGTCTGACGGTGATCAACATACATCTTCTGCTGATTCTGAGCTTGTAGAATGTTCTCCCGAAGAGATTTGAGAATGTCTTGCTGATCCTGTATCCAATCTACAGCTAGTGGTGCCTTGCTGTCCTGTAAAGCTAGATCTATGAACGGTAGTGGTTTGTTGCCATAGAGAGCTCGAAATGGAGTCATCCGCATGGACATGTGGTAGGAGTTGTAGTAGTACTTACCTAGATATAACCAATGTAACCCAAGCTCTCTACTATCCTGATACATAGTTCCAGAGATAACCCTCCACCCATTTGTTTACTATTTCAGTCTGCTCGTCTGTAATAAGAGCAAAGATTGAGGAAGCCTCTCAAATTTTATACGGTCCTTGGAGGTGGCCAACCTAGGATTGTCTGTATCTTTTTTTGGTGTACCTTAACCCCATCTGCACCAATCACGTGGCCAAGGTAAAGAATTTCGGTCAATCCAAACTCACACTTTGACTCCTTCGCAAACAATGAGTGCTCCTCAATAATACTAAGTGCCTCATCTAGGTGCTGCAGATGCTCCTCCCAAGTTTTGCTAAAAACTAGGATATCATCAAAAAATACTAACACACTCTTTCGTAGCTATTTTCTAAAAATGTGGTTCATACATGATTGAAATGTAGCTGGTGCATTAGTGAGCCCAAATGGCATAACCAAGAACTCATAATGTCCATAGTGACATCGGAAAACTGCCTTATGCACATCCTCCTCGTGAACTCGTATCTGATGGTACCCAGATCTAAGGTCTATATATGAGAAATAAACTACCCCATGCAATTCATCTAGTAACTCATCAATGCGAGGAATAGGGTACCTGTTCTTGATGGTCCTCTTGTTGAGAGCACAGTAATCGATACACATGTGAAGAGTGTCATCCTTCTTCACCAAAACGACTGAAGAAGCAAAGGGATTGGAGCTAGGTTTGATGTGTCCCATGTCTAAGAGTTCCTTAATCGTCCTTTCTATTTCCTCTTTATAGTGCCTAGGGTGACGATAAGTTGTAGTGATGATTGGTTTGGCGCCCTTTTCTAACTCAATGATATGCTCAAACTCTCTATCTGGGGGAATGCTCGGTGGTACGTCCTCAAAAACCCTCTTGTGCCTATCAAGCGCCGGTTGAATATCGATATGAATTTGCTGCCTTGAGTCTAAAGTAGCCTTAGAGGAAATGAAATAGTGTGTTGCCCACTCCATGTCATCATGCCTCATAATAGCCTCCATCTTGTGGGCTGAAATCAACCTGGGTTCACCCTTTGGCATAGGCTTGAGGATCACCTATAGGCCATCCTGTATAAATTCCAGTTGCATCTTATTATGAGCAACCATGTACCTGCCAATAGTCTGCAACCACTGTCTTCCTAACATGGCATCTAATCCATCCAAATCGATCACATAAAATTCTGCCTCAAGAAGAAAGTCATCAAAGTGAATCAGAAGTCCTGACACTTTCCCTGTGCACCTCAATCTCTCACCTCCTCCCACTAACCTCTAACTCGGGTATGTCATCAATCTGTAACTTTCTCTTTGAAACCCAACGCGTGCTTATGAAGTTATGTGATGCACTTATATCTAAAAGACACACAATACACTGTCCTCTAACTATTCCTCTAATTATACCCTTTAAATGAAAGGGATGTCCCGTGGGATCGTTGGAAAGGGAAGCTATGATAGGAGACTGTCTCGGAGTGGATTCCTTCTTTTTCTCTCTAGGAGGCTGCTCCTCACTTTCTTCATCATCGCTGCCATCGACATCGCTGCCCCCCCTATTGCTCATCCTCCTCTTCGGAGAGTACCTCGACATAATACATTTAGCCTTTGCCAAGGCATCTGTAATCTGGTGTCCATGGCTCCCTGCAAGTGAAACATAGCTTCTTCCTCTTGAGTTCATTCCGTGTCTCAAAGTCCAACTTGGGAGGGGTAGTCTTATGCTGGTTCTTGTTGTTTAGAAACAAAGTAGACCCTTATAAGGTTTCTTAGGGGGTTGTAGTATCGAAGAAGGGGAGTCTAGATCATGTGTGATCTTAATAGCACATCCAGAGTGTTAGACCTCAATGTCCTTCCCGTCAAAACGAGTGATCAGCTTAGAGCTGAAAGTCTTGTAAGATGTAATGAGACCATGATCCTGGGTGACCAGCCCATGATGCCACCAATCATATGCTGTTCCTTATAAATGCATTGTGGCGAATCTAATGGCTTCTGTCTCCAACATGGGCTTAAGTGTTAGATAGGTCTCTAGCTTGTGAGTACAAGCTCTTGCGGATGTCTTATTGCTATCGTAAAAAATGGGGAGAGATAATTTGTTCATGGTGTGCTTCAAATCCCTATTTTGTGCCGTAGGCCTCTTGTCCTCCTATGGTCTCTCTGTCTCCCTTTTTTGATTCATGTATTGAACAAAAGTCAGATTCTATTTAATCTGCTCAGGGAACAGATACCATTCATCGTACATAGCCATAACATTATCCGGGAGTAAACTTGTTACTGTGGGTTGTGCTACCTCTTCCTCGGCATTAAGAACGGGCATTAATGGCTTGTCAATGCTCCGTGTGGTGGCCCTAGCAGCCCGTGATGATCCTGCTAGACTACCATCTCCACTGTGATGACTCGGTGCTCTCATGTGAGTCTGAGCTAGCTGTTGCATAACACCTGTAAGCTGCTGAAGTGTAGTAGCGATGTTATTCTGCCCATCTCTAATAGCCTGCAAGGTTTCTCTCACTTCTCGTTGCTGTTCATTCCCCTCGTGTGCCATTTGAAAGACTTGTACCTGTTCAATATATTTAACTTGTTCAATCTTTTCACCCTGTTCAACTTATATGCTTGTCCCAAAAGTTAACTCCTCATCAACTGAATAACTGTCCTCAATGTCGATTTGATCTGAAGATCCTGTCTGTTCAAATTGGAAGTGACTAAATTTATAAGGTTTCTTCTTAATGCCTAATTGTCATTTTTCCTGTTCAACCCAACCTTCAACTTAATAACTTACCCACAAGTCAACAGGTCTTGTGGCTTTGATACCACTGTAAGATTCCGAACCCAGTAATACAACGATATGATTTTGAGATCCAATAAGTTATGAAAATTTGAATAATCCAAACCATATAGCAGAAACAATATCCTCTAATCACGCTTGAACTACAGTTAGAAATGACAGTCACGATTCTACTTCAACACTCTTAACTCTGCTGCAGTATAACAATATGATAGTATAAACAAACAGAGGTCTTAGAGTTTTGCATTATGTTCTTTCAAATACATTTAATCGAACATCCATTGACCCAAATCATGATTCACAAAATCGTTCAACAACATTATGCAATAGAGACATGTACAAGAATATACTAGGACTGGACGTTTTACAAAATAGTAGTTTTGAGCCTACCTCCTTATGCAACCCATATCCTTGGATAGAGTCTGTGACAAACCGCTTGGCTCAACTTCTCGTGGTCTGCCTTAACACTTTCCTGCTCCTGATTGGACTGGTGTTAATGGACCTGGAGTTATAACGTGATTGGCACCACAACCTTCTTACTCCTCGGTGGTGATTCAAACTTAATGGTGCTCTTAGCCGAGTGCCTTCTCACGACTAACATGGTTTGGAGTGCTGGTGGCAATGATGTTTCAGATCAGTGCCGCTGATATTCACACGTTTGCAGTTTATGACTGCTGCTAACACTACCTGGTATGATCGGTAGTGATCTCTCCTTCACTTTCGACTGCTGCTAGGTCCTGACGTCTACACTTGGCCCCCCACCCCACACTGGTTCCAGTTACAATGCGAACTCTGTGCTGTTGTCACCGTGACCCTGACCTGGTTTGACACTGATGCTAGTAACGTTCCTTCTCACACTTGATACCACCCAAACCCCCTCTTACTAAATGCGTAAGACACTTGCTAACATGTTTTCTCAGCTAATACAAGGAGAAGTCAAATCACTTCCACGGGTAATACTTACTTTTGTTAACGGGCTTGATTTGATGCAAGAACCCTAAACTTATTAAAATAACCTTCATGTTTCTTTTCAATGCTCACTATTGTATCTTATTATATCTCTGTAAATATTAGAATGTTTCTAATATTTAGGTGTAATCTAGAATAGAATGTTTCTATTCTATTCGACTCTCCTTTTTGTATATATAGATCAGTTTGATCTCTGATTAATTCATTCAAGTATTCCGCCATTTACATTTGTAACATGGTATCAGAGCTAGGGTTTAAATCCTTTGTGCAAATCGACTGAAAAATTGTCTTCAGCTATTGGCGTTCTTGGAAACCCGTGGCTTAGTCTGTAAGTCACAAATCTGAAGGTCATTTTTTCAAATCCGGAGGTCGTTTTTTCAAATCTGTTCACATTTAGATCTCAAAAAGTGGGATTTTTTGGTTGTTTTTTTTCAAAAAACAGGTCTGTCTATCCCTATTGGATATTTTGCTCGCGTTTCAGCTGTTGGGTTTTGTTGTTTTTTTTTTCACCTACAAACATCTTTTTTCTGCCCTTTTGACCTTTTTGGCTGTCGACTGTTATTCTGCTCGAAACCCTAGTTTTTTGACTTAGGAAAAATTTTCTGATCACATATTCTTGGTGGGTTTTTTGAAATCTCAAATGGGTCTTCATCAGATTTTTGTGGGTGCCTCGTTTTTTGTGCCTTGATTTTCGAGCCAGCGGATCTAAAATCCGACATTTTATTTCTAGGTTTTTCGAGCTCTTTTTTGGGTACTCCAATTTTTCTGGGTCTTTCATTTTCTCACCTCGAAGTTTGTGCCATTTGAAATATTCACATATTATAAGCATCTGTATCAGTAGCATAAGAAATCGGACTCAATTAAACAGCATGCCAATGCTGTCCAACACTCAGAGCAGAAAGAATCTATCTAACATGCCTTTATGGCCAGCATACTTGCAAATCATGTGAAATCTTGTGCTTGGTACATCGATTCTGGTGCCTCCCGACATTTCACTTATAGGCATGATTGGTTTGTTGAACTCACTCCCTATTCTGACTTAGTAATCTTTGGAGGCAGTGAAGAATACAATATTGTCGGCAAGGGCAACGTTCAGATTCAGTCTGGAGGAAGAAAACTCATGTTTCTCAATGTATGTTATGTTCCTGGCATGAAACATAATCTTCTGTCTGTTAGTCAGATTATGAAACACTCTCCTCAGTTGGATGTCGTTTTTAGTGGAAATAAGTGTTCGATTATTGATCGTGCTTCTCGCACTACCCTTGCTTTCGGTCTTGAGGATCATGGTATTTATAGGCTTGTAGATTTAGGGGATCCCCTTGAGCATGCCTTCATCGCCGAATCATCCGCTCTCAGCAATCTCTGGCATCAGTGATACGGTCATCTGAACATTCAATATCTAGCACAACTTGCTCGGGATAATTTAGTCCATGGCCTACCTAATATTCAGACCCAGAACCATCGCATTTGTGGAGCTTGCCAAGCAGGGAAGCAACATAGGACACCATTTAAGAATGGTGAATCATGGCGGGCATACAAAGTACTCTAGCTAGTCCATGCTGATGTATGTGGTCCTATGAATACTCCTTCTATTACTGGGAACAGGGATATTTTACTCTTTGTGGATGATTTCAGTCGCAAAATGTGGGTATATTTTCTTAAGCAAAAATCAAATGCCTTTCTTGTATTTCAGCAGTTTAAAGCTCTAGTAGAAAAAGAGTCTGGTTCCTCCATCCGTACTATTAGGACCGATAATGGGGGTGAATTCTGTTCTTTTGCTTTCTCTGCCTTCTGTACTACTCATGGCATTAGATGTCAATTCACCACACCTCACACCCCTCAGCAAAATGGTGTTGTAGAGTGTTGAAACCGTACCATCACAAAAAAGGCTAGGGCTATGCTAAAACATAGAAATGTTCCCAGAAAATATTGGGCAGAAGCAGTATCCACAGCTGTCTACCTTCTTAACAGGTCACCCACCCTTGCAGTTAATCATAAGACTCCTGAGGAAGCCTGGTCTGGTCGCAAACCTAGGGTCAACCATTTGAAAGTTTTTGGCTCTCTGGCATATGTATGGATTCCTGATGCCAAACGCACTAAGTTGGATTCCAAAAGCCAGAAACTTATGTTTATAGGATACAGTCACACACATAAGGCCTACAGACTGATTGATGTAAATACTGATCGTTTAATCTTTAGTCGTGACGTGTTTGATGAGGAATTTGGACCATTTTCACTCTCTGACTCCCCACCACATTCCGAGATTCAGTCTTTAGCAATCTCTGACTTGGGTTCTTCTATTTTATATGAGTCATTTGATGCTATTGATACACCACCTTAGTCACTTCCAGATAATACGACTCCTTCTCCTGCTTCTCATCCAGCTATTCTGACAGCATCTGATATTGGCTCCTCAACTCTTCGGCCAAAATGGTGGGCTCAAACGATTAGTGATCTTTGTCCTAATGAACTCATTGAGGGTAGAACCTCCAGAAATAAGAGTCTTCAGCACAACACAGTTAATATAGCTCTTATGGCCAACATCCACAGTATCTCTGAGCCCCATATATATGTAGAGGCCAAAGGAATTCCAGAATGGGAACAAGCAATGGATGCTGAGCTTCAGAGTCTTAAAAAGAACCACACTTGGGTTCTTTCAGATCTCCCTCTTGGGAAGAAACCCATTAGCTGTAAATGGGTCTATAAGGTCAAGTACCATGCAGATGGTACCTTGGACAAATACAAAGCCAGACTTGTTGCTCGAGGATTCACCTAGCGCGAAGGCATTGATTATGAGGAGACATTTGCACCGACTGCCAAGATGAGCACTATTCGCATTCTTCTTGCAATTGCAGCTCAGAATGGTTGGAAAGTTCATCAGTGGATGTGAAGAGCGCCTTTCTCAATGGTGAATTACAGGAAGAAGTCTACATGACGCAGCCCCCAAGTTTTAAGGTTGCCGGTTCAGAACACAAAGTATGTAGACTCCAGAAGGCCCTCTATGGTCTTAAACAAGCCCCTAGGGCTTGGTACATAAAGATTGATCATTACTTGGTTGCTCAAGGATTTCAGCGTAGTCCATCAGACAGTAATCTGTATATTAAACACTCTGGTAATGATATTCTTTTTCTTGTTGTCTATGTGGATGATTTGATCATTACTGGAAATTCAGAACATTTGATTTCAGAAATCAAACAGGATCTATGCAGAACTTTTGATATGACAGATCTCGGATTGCTTCATTATTGTTTAGGTATTGAGGTTTGGCAGACTAACAACAGTATTTTTTTTTCTCAGTCCAAGTATGCCAGAGGTTTGCTTGATAGGTTTCGAATGCAGGATTGCAAATCTACCTCCACTCCTATGGAGACTGGTCTGAAATTGTTCGCACAATTTGTTTCTCCTCCTATAGATGAAACACTCTTTAGGTAGCTAGTAGGTAGTCTCATCTACCTTACTACTACTAGACCTGATCTCAGTTTTGCAGTCAGCTACATCTCACGGTTCATGACAAACCCCAAAATTGATCATTGGATTGCAGTGAAACGTGTGTTACGCTATGTACATGGTACTTCAGATTATGGTCTTCTTTACACAAGGAGTACTACTCAGCTCAGTGGATTCACCGATTCCGATTGGGCCAGCTCAGTTGATGACAGGAAATCTACTTCTGGCTATGTGTTTAGCATTGGATCTGCAGCAATTACTTGGACCAGTAAGAAGCAACAGGCAGATGCACTCTCCTCTACAGAAGCATAATATAGAGGAGCTGTCAAGGCAGCTTGTGAAGCAGTTTGGCTCCGATAGATGCTTGCAGATATGCATATTCCTCAAGCAGGTCCGACTTCTTTGTTTTTAGACAATCGGGGCTTACTCAAACTTGCCAAGAACCTAGTGTTTCATGAATGAACCAAGCAAATAGAGCTTCATTGCCATTACATCTGACAATTAGTAGAAGATGGATCTATTCAGTTACACTATGTTCCTACCTCAGAGCAATCAACAGATATTTTCACAAAACCCCATGGTCCTGACAAGTTTGTTAAATTCAGGGGATCTATTGGTGTAGTAAATAGATTGAGCATTAAGGAGGGGTATTAAAATAACCTTCATGTTTCTTTTTAATGCTCACTATTGTATCTTATTATATCTCTGTAAATATTAGAATGTTTCTAATATTTAGGTGTAGTCTAGAATAGAATGTTTCTATTCTATTCAACTCTCCTCTTTGTATATATAGATCAGTTTGATCTCTGATTAATTCATTCAAGTATTCCGCCATTTGCATTTGTAACAAAACTAATGTGTATTTTTGAACCTGTTTGTACTTCTTGAGGGCTACTGGGGCTACGTCCAGCCTCCCAACGTCTTAAGGGGTTTTGTCCTTAAGATTTCTAATCACATATAAGCAACCGATTTTCAAAGCAATGTGTTAATATCTTTCATGGTGTAAATCCGAATGCAGCTCCTTGCTTTTATAACCTCAATGTGAGGGAAGATGCAAATAACTAAGCAATGTGGGATAAAAGCCAATTTCGTCTTTTAGTCACTTAAGTTTACTTTTGTCATGAAGTGATTTTTAAATGATAAAGTAACTATATAAATAAACTTTATGAAATAAAGTGACTTAATTTTAGGAAGTTCCCACTTAAATATCTCCCCAACGAAACCAAATAGACTACTATGACTGGCTTGTATCCACAATGTAAAAGCGTTAGCCTTTCCGGATGGAAAGATAGACCAACAAGGCACCATAAGGTCTAGCGTGGAGAAGGGGACATTACAGACATCATCATCCCTTTACAATTTGAATTTTGCCTCCAAAGCTTTTTGTAAAGCGTGCCATGTGGCCTTTTCTATAACAGCTAGATTTGCGTATTAATCGATTGCGACTCCCAGTAGGGTGGCAGGTAAGGTTTGCACCCAATAATCCTCATCATCTTGTGCTCTTGTTTCCCAGATGGTTATACATGTCTTACGATGCCTTGTGGGGTCTTTTGATCCCTTGCCTTTATAGTTAGGAAGAAACTGTTTATTCGGTGTGTTCAACATTTTTCTTTTATTGGATTGCTGCAGATTTTCTCCTTCTTGACTTCCCAAGATCCTTCTCTCTCATTCTTCTCCTTCTCCTTTAGGAGTTTGCAGGACTTCCTTACTCTCAAACTTGTCCCCTTTGTTGCGGTGGAAGTGAGATTTCCACCTTCAAGGGGTTTCTGGTTTGGTATAGCCTATGATCAACACTTCCAAGATAGCTAGCCTTTCTATTCCCCTTACCATCCTCTCCAGTAATTCTGCTACTTCTCCTTCAAGATTTTGTTCTTCATCCTCGCTGAGAGTACGCTCTGGTTCTCGTACTTGCAGGGCAAGGTAGTGCAATCTCCACCTCCCCTCTTCTTGATGTGCTAATAATGCCAGTCTTATGTCCTCCTCAGTGACTTCCAATGGAGTTCCCTTCCTACATTGTCTATCTCTATTGGGAAGGAGGAGCATTAAATGTGGAAGGAGCGATTTCTTCCATGGTGCGTTGTGTCCCTTGGTTCCTCCACCCAGAATTCGTCTTACGTTTGCTAGTATCTCAAGGTTCCTTCTCTCTGTGGGTCCTTTGATGGAAGCTTTGCAATGTATGCTGCCTTCTTTGTTCTCTCAGATCCGCTTCCCTTTGCTCTTCCACTGCTACCATCCTTCATGTGAGCAGTCTTGGAAGACTTCCTAGGAGTTCTTACACAACCTCATTCATTGTGAGTTTGGCACATACCATATTGGTGAAGAGAGCCCTCTACTTTGCCTCCCGCTAGATGTACTCGTCTACCGCTTCCTTCCACGTGAGTACTATTAGCATGAATGTTGATGATATTCCTATGGGGGAGTATCCTAACATTGCTGGAGCACTTGAGAGATTGTTTAGTGGTTACATGTTGCATTCATGGCAGTATTTGTCATTGATGTTAACATACTAAAGACTAGCAGAGTAGCAGATAGCAATTGAGAATGTATGATTCACAGAATAAAGATGAGGTCAAGCACAGCTGGGGACATGGTATACAGAGTGCTCTGATGACGTGGTTAAGAGCGCATGTAGAAAGTCAAAGCCTAGTAACAATTATTCGAGATTCACAGAACATAGTTTATAGTCAAAGTTCCTGAGAAGTGGTTTCTGGTAATTGGGTTATATCTCTTGGTTGAGAGAAGTTAGATAGAGGTAGAAGACATGCTGATGATGATGTCAGTGAGCGGACGATTCCGAGGTCACACATGTCAAAGATTTGTGAAGACTATAAGTCGACAATGTTATATAATTATGAAAAGATGTAATGTAGTGTGTTGTAATCTCTTCATAGGGATTCAAAGTCTCCTAATAGGGACTGATATGTATTGGATGTATTTCAATGACTCCTAACAGGGTCCATCCTCTTACAAGGAACTCATATATTAGTACATCATTTTGTGGGTACCATCCCCACCAGCGTTTTTTCTTTGATCAAGAGTTTCCCTAGTTAACATATGTGGTGTTATTGTGTATGGTTATCTTCTTATGGTTGTTGTTTATATTGATCACATGTTTGAGAATTAATAAGGTTAATAAAAGTTATTTGATCAGATAACTGATTCACCCCCCCCAGTTATCTTGGTGGACATTATTTTCTAACAAGTACGAGGTCCCGTGTCAACTAATCCTCCATGGTTACTCTGTCTTCCTAAATGTCACTATCAATTATTACTGTTTGTTGGTCGAATGGTCAGCCCATTATGTCCATCTTCTTTCTGCCTACCATACCTTGGGTTCTACTTAGGCAACACCGCCAAATATGGTAGAGAATGTTGCCAGCAATATGCTAATATATAATTTACAGTACTACCATCACATTCATTCTAATAATTGGAACAAGACACAAATGGAAAAATATATCTTTAGTGGTTGTACCAATTGAGTTACATACCCGTACTGAGGCTCATTAATATTACCATACCATCTCTATTCCACTGAGTGCTACATATAGCGTTCAGATTGGTTACTAATACCAACCGACGCGATGTTTGGTACAAAACTTACCTAATAACTACTTAATTAATCTATTACGAAATTACCCTCTACACAAAAATTACCTTCTATTGTTATTGGTTCATGCCTTTGTTGATTAGGCTTCTATCAGATCTTTTATAATAGCCCCTGTCATAGATTCTTGATGGTCTTCACCAATAATTCTGCTATCAATCATATTCCTCAATGCTTGGTGACTATGCATATCTTTGTTTACTCTTCTTCTTCTTGATGGTCGATATGGATTCTACTTGTCCTTAGCTGATATTGCTGTTGTTCTTCATTGATCTCTTGATGCATGTCTTGCTGTGATGAATGCCATGCATTTAGTTAATGCAGATCAAGATAGACCTTCCTTATACTTAGTTGACATCGTATTTGATGATCTCCATGTCCATTCTTTCCAATAATCGATCTGCTCTATTGCCAATGATTCTTTGTGATATCTCATTGAGGATGCCTATAAGTAGTTGATCTTCTCATGGTAGTATTCCATCAATAGTGCCATGCGGATTATCTTCCTAATCGGTGTATGGACTGATCTCTATCATTTTAAGGACTGATCTTTGATATGTATTGCTTTATTTGATGATTAACTGTGAGATGCCATGCTTACTGTCCTCTGCACTTGTTGATGAATTGATCTATACAATAAGGAATGCACAATGATGTCTTGAATGATCTGATGAAGGTGTTGGTTCCTTGTAGATCTTCCATGCTTGGTGTGTGTTTGACATGTTGCTCACCATCCTTGGAAAGGTGATCATCATCTTGTACTTATCCTTACTAGTAGGAAAATCGTCTTATTCATAAGACTTCAGATTTCCTGAACATCTTATTCTTCTACTAATAACATATGTATATTTACTTCTAACTATCAATTTTTCTATTTATCTACTTTTGCTAACTTCTACTGGCTACAGGTGTCGAAGTACTGCCAGTCCTTGATCACAAAAGTACTTAATTACTTTTATATTATTGGTTTAAGGATGGAGACATCACAATCAGATCTTGGTCCTTCCTCTTCTTGAGCTTGGGGTAAAATGTTAGAAGCTGAAGAAGAATGTGTCAGTTGATTTTGCTCTGTGAAATCATTTTGCTGAGTTCTGACAAGCTCAAGGTTCAGGTTCCCCTGGCCTAGCAATTTAATTCTCTGGACAGTATCAAGGATTAAAATGAGTTGTGTTAGTTTATATGGTTGTGATCAACTGAAGTCAGTATTAATGATAGCAGATTTCCACTATCCATAGAGTTGTAACGTGCAGTCAGTATGGTTTTCAGTTACAGAGGTTAGATTATCTCCTCTTCAGCTATCATCTTCTCTTTAAATTTGTTTTTCTTTTATGCTATAGGTATTATAAGGAGAGTGCTTGGATAAAAGAGAAGTCCACATGTTATATTTTAATGCATGTTTGTAGATTTCCATCGTTTTGACCTTATGAACGGAATGGAGCCTGACCAGAAGGGCCATTGACATAGCAGAAAACTGTTACGTGATAGTTCAGTGGGATAAAATGTTGTCGAAAATGAATATAAATAGATGTAACTATTATTTTCATCCATGTATTTATATTATTATTGCACAAATATATATATATATATATATATATATAGAGAGAGAGAGAGAGAGAGAGAGAGAGAGAGAGAGAGAGAGAGAGAGAGTATTTGTTTTATTACTGTTCAATAATAATAATGTAATACATCTTGACCAACTGACCGAACATATCAGTTTGACCGACTGATCGAATATTGGTTTGACCAAGTGCTGGTCGATAATATTTCAAAGTGTGTTTGTTTATGTTAACTAAGTAAATCAGGACCCATGTCTCCGATGGGACGTGACTTCCAATGGCATATAAAATATAAACATCGTTCTGCAGTTTATCATCACAATGAACACATCATTTTGCAAGTCTTCAACGTGGGATTTAAACTGCCGAGTCCCTCATTGTGAAAAACACATCTGCAAGCACAACAGTGGATACAGGTTATTGAACAGATATTGGCAACTAGTCTGTCGTGAATACTAAAGTGATCAGTGAACACATAACATAGTCCTCTATGTTTTGTCTTTTGTGGATGCTTGCATATAATATTCTTTAAATAGAATACAATCAGAGATATGTATATATCATATGCAACATAGTTGAAAGCCAGACTTGTTAATAGGAATAATTGATGTGGTCTGTAATCAGACTTGTAGTTCAAAAGCATTCTGTTCATTACATAAGTAAAACCACATCGTCTAGAGTAAAAACATTTCATATTTAATCTGATAATTTCAACATGGTATCAGAGCAGGTCTAAGTGATAATCCTGATCAGATTTATATATCCAGTGCACTCAATACTCTTAACTAAAATGGTGAATGGAATGAGACTAGAGGACAGGCTTGAAGGTGACTCAAATTTTGCAGCATGGAAATTGCGAACAATGTTAATCTTGAAGGAGCACGATCTAAAACAATTTATTGTAAAATCTGACCAACCATCCAAGGAGAGTGATGAACTATGTAAGTGGGAAAAAGACAACACTAAAGCCATGAAGTTAGTAGTGGACGGAGTTAAGGATCACATACTTCCCATCGTTACAAAACTGGACTCAGCATATGACATGTTAAAAGCACTTGAAGAGATTTTTGAGATAAATAACAGTAGTAGGATCCTCGCACTAAAAGACAAACTCTCCAACATAAAGATGAATAAAGGAGAGCCCATCTCATATTTTATGAGAATAACTGAACTCAGGAACCAACTCTCTACAATTGGTCATATCTATGATGGCAAAGAATTAACCATGATAGCTTTAAAAACATTGCCACCATCATGGGAAACTTTTAGAAGAGTATGTTCTCGATCCAGTCATCCTAAACTTGAGCGATTAAGGCTGACTGCATACAAGATGAGTGCATGTTAATATCTCAAGGAATTGGTGATACTTCTACTGAAGGTGATATTCGGATTCTCATAACTCAAGTTGATAAAAGGAAGAAATTAAAATTCATAGGGAAAAGGAAACATATAGACTACTCCAAAATGCAATGCTTTAGATGTAACAACTATGGTCACTTAGTAGCAAAATGCCTTGATACAGATTCAGAGAGATTCGCATTTTAAAGAAGTTCAAAATATCCATAATACATGTAAATATTGGATTAAGAGGGAGTTTGCTATTCTTTTTTTTGGATAGGTAAGAGGCCGAAGCCAAGATTAATTTTAATGTTGTTGGATTAATTATTGTTATTTTTAATTTAATTTGAGTAGGTTCGAGCCCAAGACCTCCCTTATAAGAGGCTCATAATTTACCATTGTGTTGTAGGCTCTTGCCCACGAGTTTGCTATTCTTATTATAAATGTGGAACACTTTTAAAGTGAACTTGACATAGTTATAATTTTTGAGATAGTCTCAGAATATCACATTATTGTACTATATTTTAAAAAATCTAAATTTAATAATTATATGAGACTTTGTGTACATAAAAAAGTGACGACTTTCGAATGATCATCACTTGTATTTGCAGATTTTATTGGAAGGCGATGATCTAACACTATAAATCATGATATACTTTTTATCTAAATGTTGAAACAAATCATGATGGATAATATCTTTTAAATCAACAACTAAGTGTTAGATGTCATTCATTTGACAGTCTATGAGTTGCTTGCATAGATATATTTGAGTACTTGGTGAATATCATATGTTGATGTTCTGAAAGGCCAATACTTAGAGTATGTGGTGAATATCATGTGTTGATATTCTAAAATGCCAATGCTCATGATATCAAAATGGTGGAGATCTTCTAATCAAAGATATCCTTAAATTTTGCCATTTCAAATATTACCAATGGTGTAATATGTATGTGTTTAGCTTTTCAAACTAAGAGGGAGTGTTTTGGATTAAGGTAAAAATAGGTTTTGAGGGGACCCAAAACCCCTTACATCAAGATGCTAAAGATTTTCAATATATACCAAGACATCCAACAAAAAACGAAGAAACGAGTTTTGAGGGGACCTGAAACCCCATACAACATATAAGATAAGCATTAAATATCAAATCCTCCAAAGGGGCAAGAAAACCCAAAAAAACAGCCGGAAAGAACTAAATTCCAGTAGGAGTGACCAACAACTAGCAACAAAAGACAAACAACAAACTAAACAAGGCAGATAGATAACAATAGTGGAAGAAAACTAGACCAGTTTCTTAAGGACAGTGGCCAAATGCTTGCCCACACCAGCAACCTCCTCAACAATATCTTTGACAGAAGCAGTAGTAGACATAGGATTAGATGTCCTTGTGCTAGTCCTCGTACATTCTCTCTGACCACCACTTGCAACACCAGCAACATGAGAACCTTTGGCCATAACCTCGTTAGTAGACCCTTTAGCCATCTTGGCCGCAACCTCAAGAAGGCTAGAAGTGACATTGTGCATATTTTTCTCATTGGACTTTAGCAGTTGACGAAGGTTGCCCTCATATTCCAAGAGCTTTTCAGGAATGTTGCCAACTTTAGCTTCCAGCGCCTTCCTTTTTATGATTTCATCATCCAGCTTCCCTTGTAAAACATCAGTGGTTTTCTTTAGAGATTTCAATTCATTATAAACCCAAGTATCCATAGCAAGAGTATTATCCGCTCTCAATTTTGCTTTATTAAGAAATTCAAGCCCAATGTGATACCCTTTATTATGAGGGAGTGTTAATGTGATAGTTTAGTCAGATAAAATGTTGTCAAAAATAAATATAAATAGATGTAACTAGTATTTTCATCCATTTATTTATAATATTATTGTTGCACAAATATTTATTTGTAATATATATATTCTTATATTATACACAGACACGCACACATCTGATCGACTGACCAAACATATCAGTTTGACCGATTGATCGAATATTGGTTTGACTAAGTGCTAGTTGATAATATTTCAAAGTGTGTTTATGTTAACTAAGTAAATCGGGAGCCACATCTTTGATGGGATGTGATTCCATGGTGGAGTTACTATAATGTCCCCATTTTTAGCAGGTTCTTGCAATTGGCTAGGTCAGTTCACCATCACGACCCTCGTGAGCTAACAGTGGGATTTGAGGGTCTTAGTTATGTGGTTATAGGCTTTCCAGCAACCTATGGTGTGTTTTGGCTCTGTTTGAGGGACTTACTATTAATATTAAGTCAATCTGTTGGTTCCGATGAGCTCAGTTGAGCTAGAGGAGTTGGAGGATGCTCTTAGTTTTTATTTCGGGCTTCTAGTTTGAGCTCCAAGAATCTTGGAGGGAGCGTCTATTTATAGCAAGTCACCCCGTCAGGTTCATTCATCATCTTTCATCATCAGGATCACTTTGGTGTTGTCAGATTTTGATTCTGATGCCTCTTCAGTTGTTTTCACAAGACGGGTGAATTATTATTATTCATATAAATACACTGAGGTTGCTATTTTTGATAGTGTTGTTGGTTGGTCACCTTAGTATCATAGCTCGTTGGAATCGGGACGAAAATTTTTAAATCATGGGAACAAGAAACAGTGGCCTTACGTGTCAGAATTTAAAGTTATGGTGGAAAAGGTCATTTTCGGAGGCAAAAGCAATTAATGAATTAGTTTATAATGACACTTTATTATATTTTAATTTTATATGTGGGAAGCTTCTTCAGTGAAGTTCATTTGGGAAATTTTGTGCCATTTGGAGATTATAAATATGAGCTTATTTGATGAGTAAAGCATCCGATTATTTGTTTATCTCTTTGCTTGTTGTCTTTGTGACAATTTTGAGTTTGTGGTTTTGTGTCCTTGCTGAAGTATAAGGGTTAGATTCTGAGTTTATCTTGCAATTTGCTGCTGAGGTAAAGCAAATTGTGATTGCTTCTCTATTGTATCTATTGTTATTGAGAAGTTGATTGAACAAGTGTTGAAGATTGGATTCTAGAGAGCGAATTGACGGCCGAATTATTAATTTTATGCTTCTACGTCCTGCTTGGGAGTTCAATTTGAGTGTTATAGGGCTTCCGTTTCACTATAGGGCAGCAGTTTATCAATTGTAGGGTCATGTTCACCTAAGGAGAGTTTGTGTGACATCTCTAAGGGGCTGTGTTACAATTTTCAAGAGCTGCGTTCAATTTATATGGCTTGCGATATATATTATTGGGGCTGCTGTAGATTCAAATTGGACTGCAAATTAAAAGTCAAAGCCAATCTATATTTCCAGGTTCTTTGCATTTTAAATATTATTGTTGCTACTATTTGTTTGAAACATTGTTGATAATGAATTAAAGCTGGAGCAAATCGTTTGTCTTTAATAATTATATAGTTGCACAGTTTGTAGGGCAGAATTATGAATTAATGTTGGCATTCATACAAACTTCTTAGTATTAAATGAATCTGAAATTGTAAGTGCCCAATTGCATTCTCTAGTGTAATTTTGAAAATCAGATTATCAAATTTGCAACAACAGTAAAGATTGCCAAATGTTTGACGAAATGTTAGACTATTGATTAGCAGAGGAAAATTGATGATTGTTAAGGCTATAGCCAGCTGGGGTTTTTACAGTTACTCACATTGGGACGTGACTCCCCAATGGTATATAAAAAATAAACATCGACCTGCAGTTTATCATCACAACAAACACATCAATATACAATTCTTCAAGGTGGGATTTAAACTGCTGAGCCCCTCATCGTGAAAAACACATCTGCAAACACAACAGTGGATACAGGTTATCAAACAGATAGAAAGATTAACATATCTGTGGCTAGTCTGTCGTGAATACTTCAGTGAACACATAACATAGTCCTTTTCATTTTGTCTTTTGCGGACACCTGCATATAATATTCTTTGAATAGAACACAGTCAGAGATATGTATATACTATATATCATAGTCAACATAGTTGAAAGCCAGACTTGTTAGTATTAATAATTAATGTGGTCTGCAATCAGACTTGTAGTCCAAATGCATTATCTTCATTACATAAGTAAAACCATATCTTGTAGAATAAAAACATTTCATATTTAATCTGATCATTGAATTTCAACAAAAACACCTGGGAAAAGATAAATTTTCAAGGTTGGTAAACATCAACTGTTATCAGAATCCCTTACCTGATATGATCTATATGATGACCTGAACCAATGTAGTTTTACCAAGGAAGCCAAATGACCTTAACAAATAAGCTACAAAAAATTGGTATCTTTAAATGATATCAGAGACATTTATCTACGTGGTTGTTAATGGCCATATTACTTGATTTGTGATATTCCAGCATCACCAATAGAAATTTGAGAAAGTGAGGAATGTGTCTGTTAGTAAGCAAGGCTAGAGAACTATATCTTATGTTCTCATTACAGGTGAACAGATAAAAGAAAACAGACGCATTAGTTCTTTAGGGGATTACTTTTGTAATGGAAAAGTTTTATATGCAGCTCGTTTGGTGGATGTTGCATGTAGAAAATCAGTGACTAATTAAAATTGTGGAAATGAAGTGGACAATGGGATAATTATGTATAAGCAAAATAAACAACTTGATTTTTCTTTTGTGTCTACTACTATATTTGATAATAATGTATTATTTTTTATACATCTTGTATGTATATACTTAGTACTGTCCTGATGATAAGCAAGATATTGTTGGCATTCGAAATTGATTTATTTTAATTTTGTTTTATCTAGTCTCATTATAATGATGTTTTAGCAGAAAATTATTAATTTAAACTTTTTATTTCCTATGCAGGGTACACTACGTTGCCTCTGTGATGCTCTAGACATTCCTTTCCAGATTTCAATGCTCAAGTATGGAATCATGGATCAAACAATATCACTTTCTTTCTGATGAAATTTAATTCAAAATATCACATCTGTTTTAAAGCTGATTAAGTGTACCTCATATGACTTGTGTGATTTGGATTTCGCTCATATTGGTGTGAATTGAGCTATGCTAAAATTCAACTAAAGCTGCAAAGGCCTGGAAGACTAAAAGATGAAGTTACATTTGTAAAAACATAGGAAAAACAATTTTTCTTGTTGATGTCAAAATATAGTTCATTTCAAAAAACCTAATTTACTTGAACAAAGAGGGCTTATGCTGAAAACAGATGGTTAACTGTAAAATAGTACGCCATATGGTTGACCATATTGTCAAGGAGCACATTCGACTCTTTTAGTAATGGTTCTCTGTGGCTTTAACCTGGGCTATTAAACATAGATTTAAAATAAATAAATTCAAAGGAAATTCTTAAAATTCTCCGCCGACCAAAAAATTAATATGCCTCATCTATGTTTTTATATCTCTAAATGCAAAAATAAGTGTAAAATAGGCTGGGCATATTAAAGTAATATTGTGCAATATCGTAACATTTAGTATAATGGTCTTTTAAGTAACTTTCTTTTAAGTTGCTTTTTAGTAATTTGCGGTTCTTTATGTTGTTTAGTAAGTTCAGTAACTTTCTGTTCTGTTCTTCTTGATCATTTCTGTTATGGAATTTTTTCCTTGTAGTAGCCTATTTGAGGACTATTCCTCTCCTTTGTTTAATATTGACATCAATTGATAATCATTTCATAGTTTCATAGGTTTAGAGAATTTTTTTAACAAATTGTTATGAAAAATCATGAGGTATCGTAGAAATTTCTTCAACTTTTGTAGAAGATATTGTATTTATTTTTTATATAAGATTAAAGTTTTTTCTAATAAAATTTTGATCAAAGGCTTTTTGAGTCATTATTTTCTCATATCAAGAGTTTCTGAAGGATTTTGTTTTTGAAACAAGGTTTTTTGGAAGAGTTTTAGTGATTTTTTTTGGAAATATCTTGTGAACTTCTTGTTCATGGGGTTTTTACTGTACTATGGAAGCTTTTTTTTATGAATAACATGTCTAGGGTTCGTGTTCATATGCAACCTCTGACATTTTCTTTTTATAGAGCAATGGTTGCGCAAGGGCATGGCTTATTCAGACCTACATCTACCTTGATGTTTTTTCACTTTTTTTTCCTAGAAAAATGTGACGAGTTTTTAGTGACATTTTCCCTAAAAATTGTAATTTTTCTGATGTAGAAGTGTTTTACTCGATTGTTTTTCCAGAAACCGTAGATCCCTTTGTCGAGGGTTTGTAGGGTTTTTGACAATTTTTTTTAAAATTGTGGGTTTTGACTGTTTTTCTTCAAAATGAAGGTGTTTGTTGATTTTTTCCCAAAATCATTATTTTACTTCTTCAACAAATTGTTTCGACAATTTGTATAGAGTATGGTTTCTTGCAAATTGTTTTGGATAGTACCCAAAGTTTGTAGGGCAAATAGTGTTCCTGCATGCTAGAGTTTTTGATGTCTTTTTTCACAAAATCTTAAATTATATCAAGGGTTTGATGTTTTATCCACAAAATCATGGTGCTGTTTTGCAGAAATTTCTATGGACAATTTTCAGCAAAATCATGGTTTAATTTTTCTTTTTTACTGGGTTTTTAACAATAAAAATCAAAGCTTTCTTGAGCAGTTGATCTCAGTTTTTTAGATAATGAGAGGGATGGCCAGGTTACTCACAATCAGATTAGAAGGCATTCAACTTTTTCTTTTTCTTGGTCAAATGAGGAAGTTCCGTAGAAAGTGGTTGGCTGATTAGATGTCCAACTAGGTAAGTGTGTTAGCAGGATACTCATATCGTAGTGATCTGGAGAAAAGGTATCGTGGCCAAATGACCTACAAATTATGTCAAGTCTTCTATAGGGTAGTTAATAGAATGACCCTTTAAGGTAGATTTTGAAGTAATACAGTAATATTTAGTATAAAGGTCATTTTGGTGACTTCATTTTATGTTTGCTTGTTAGTTATTAGCAACTTTCTGTTCTATAAGTTGTTTGTGGGTTTAGTAATTTAGTTCTCAATCGTTTCCATTATGGAAAGATATTCTTGTAATTGCCAATTTAAGGAGTATTCTTCTCCTTTGTTTAATATTTAATATCTATCAATTATCATTTCAGGGTTGTACAAAAAAAACTTGAGAAAGATTACAAAAAATGCATCAATTTACAATTGCTTGCAATGTATAATGGGTTATGGAAGATGAATGCCAGTATGCTTTGAATAGATGTCTATTGATAGGACATGAAATTGATGGGACATTGCACAAGAGATAGAATATAATATGTAATGTCCCAGATGCGGGTGGTGTGCCCCGGTGACCACATGTCCGGGGTTTGTGTAATCGAGGGGTGGTCCCCACTCTCACATGCTTCGGTGATGGGGAAATGCTCTAATACTCCTAATGTCTAAACACTACACCAAAAGATTTGGTCTAATGATAAGGGTGGCTACCTAGGGTGTTAAGTGTGTGGGGTTGTGTAATAACCCTTTTCATATATTTTCCCAAAACCCTTGATACTACAGTGCAGATTTAAAAACCCAAACAAATAAACAATAAGCAATGTAAATTCTAGAGCTTCAACAGATTTGTAACCAGCAGATTTACATTCAATAAGATTCAGCAAACTTGTTTATTCCTCCAATATTCAGAAAGGTACATATATAAATCAGGAATTATCTCAGATAACCATCAAATACGTCACTGTATTTTACAACAGCAATACAATAACATGCTAATAACCAAATGATCCAATCTTACAAACAGTAAAAACAGTCAGATTGGCAAATATAAATGAAACTTGTAAGAAGGCTAGGTTTGTGTCCAACTTTCAAATGCTTCTCCAAGGGTTTGCGTCCTAGAAGAAGAAACCAGCAACTGTTTCCGGTTCCCAGATTAATATTTGCTTGAATATTATACTCTTCATATATCCTCCCATGTAGAGTCTGTTGTACCTTTATCCCTTTTCCCAATGCGATGCACGCATCTTTAAGCAATGTGGGATAAAGCACCTTTTTGTCCTTTAGACAGTTAAATGAACATAGTACTTTTTAAATAAAGTGACGAGTTAAATAAACCTTTAAAGTCACTTAGCCAGTAAACCATAAAATCGTCAGACATTAAAATTACTGACCAAACGAACTCGGATAAGCTCGTACAATAGCTCGTTGGAAAGCTCTCGGCGAGACACTTCCAACCCAACACTGAAGTACCAAAAATATTGAGCCCTGATTACTTACCAAAATAGTAAGTATCTGGACAACCTGCCAAAACTGCTCCGATGGGTTTGGAACTAGAAATGTCTAGGCCAAATCTCGAACTGAACCCCATAAAGAACCTTTTTGCCCCTGAAACCTAGGCGAAGTGAGTTGGCCACAAAGAATTATAATGTCCTAGAAAAAGGGGATATTACAAAGCCTCCCCTCTTAAAGATTGCTTGTCCTCAAGCAATCTGTTCATACCAGTAGAAACCAAATGCCAGGATCACATACCCACCTCAAGAATGCGGTTTTACTCTTTAGCCGATGTACCCTAGCATGCATCTTCCCAAACTCAAAATGGTGAAATAGTACAAGAGGAATCAATGTGCCTGATAACTGAATGCCAGAATCCCAAGTCTTACCATAAAGGGACACCAACGGTCATGTGCTACTGCCCCGTGTGCCACTTCCCTCAGTAAGAATGAATGCCTCACTCCATGAGTGCCTCTACGAGTCTCTACTATCAAGTGATGATGGGAGCTCGGCAATATACCAATATCCACCCCAAGATGATAATATGCATAGGGATGCTCCCCCTGGATCGCAAATGAGAACTCGTGCACTGACTGAGATACCACTCCCCAGCTCCTGTAGTATCTGCACCACTGTACCACTGTACCACTCCGGCGATATCCGTACCAATGCCAATGGTAGATCCAGCCAATCTGACTCCACCACTATATCACCCTGGTGGAAACTGAGTAATCCTAATCTCTGGAATTCTGATGTGTCAGAAGGTCGAAACACACAGATCATAGTCATAGCATAATCCACTAGAACACCTGGATCCCCAATCAACCAATACATCGTGTCAAACCTGTCGCCACCTGGAACCCAAAAAAATTGAACCCCACATCCATTCGCCATATAGGGGTAAAAATACCTGGTAACGTCTATAACACAACGTCTCTCTACAACTCCTGCTAAACTCCCATGGATGTGATAACTAACCAAACCATCATGCCAACTGACACCATAGTCATCTTGTAACTATGTACCCATAAGAGAACTTTGTGACATAGACGTAGCAAACCATGTTGGATACATATCAGCATGATGTATAACTGATAGCTTTCCCTGCAAGTAATCCCCCACAAACAGCTGAGTTGGATGCTTGCATCCACTAATCCCACCTTCCGAAGATGGTGAATACCCTTCCCACAAAGGATGATATAATTCTGGAACCAATCCACATTGATGCATCATCAAGTCCTCCTTGTGTGGGTCAAAAGAAAAATGATGAGCACTCCTCATTGTGTATTTGTGGTAAAATGCTCCAACCTCTGTCAATGGCTCATCACTAGAAACACTTGAATCAAATAACTGATCCCTCTGACTTTGAAAATCAACAAGCTAGCGTCCAAAATCAGTTGCATGGAATGAAGTGACAGATTTTCTTCTAGGAGATGGAAACAAATCAACATGAGAGTTATACTCCCAACCATATGATACTCTGCGAATGCCCTGTGTGGATGACGAAGTAGCATCGTGTACTACCACACAACTCTCAGGAGAATCCACCATTGTGACACAAGAGCTACTAGTAAATTGTACTATATCAACTGTCATGGCACTGACCTCAGGAGAACTCGATACAAATAGTGGTTCTCTACTGTTCTCCACCAAGGTACTCATCCCAGCTGAAACCTCATAAACTATATCTATGATAAATGTAACCATATCCCTACTACAACCCGTAGATATAAGATCCTTATCAACTACCTATGTATGTAATTGTACTATATCTGCAGCTGGTGGAGACTGTGCCAAACTCAACTCCTCTGAAAGCTTCTGGATCTGTAATTGCGACTGTTGAAGGGCCAACTGGGCACTTTGCAAAGAGTCCATAGTCACCTCAAGCTCATGAGTGAGCTTATCGACCTTCTCCTCGTTTCCCTGCAATGCATAATAACAAATGCAATCCCACTCAAGAAGAAAATTTCTATCTGCAAGTAGTTGTAGGTAATTTTGTTTCATCAATCCAATCGCTTCTCGGAGTGCATGTATCTCTGCAAGGGAAAAAACATTATCACCATGCTCATCTGTCAAAGGAGTACCCCAACCATAGGTGGCCAACATTTGACGAGCAACATCAAAATGCTTAACGGTTGTGGCAACCATCCTGTCATTAACCTTTAATTGGCTTGCTAAATGATGATCCCCTTGTGACGAAATAATTCCACACAAATCTTCCAGTTTGTCCTCCACACTGTGATACGGAGCTGAATCAATGTCACTCACCATATGATAAGCAGCATCGTGTATGCTGTCATCTAGGCACTCCTCAATATCTAGGGTTCTGTTGCCATGCACCTCAAGGATGGCTCAACTGGTGAAGTAGAAGCTTTTGATATAACAGTATCTTCATGCACTTCCACTTCCAAGGTGACTCTGTGTCCATCCATATCATGACCTTGGGATTCATTGTCATCAAATGAATTTTCTAATTTGTTTTCTAAGGTCTGATTTTTGCTCTCCATAAGGTCAGCTGTATGATGGTCACTAACTGTTGGGAATTCATCATAGAGGCTTTTAGATACTATAGAGACCTCTTGTTCCTCTTTCTCTTCGTTCTGTGATGTAGTCCTCTTAATAATGGAAACCATACATCGTGCCACTTTATCTAGTTTTGTAGGGTCTAAAATCAATTCATTCATCCTTTTCTGATTTTCATTCAACCTTTTCAAACTTTATTTAAGCTTCTCCATATTCTGGTCCCACCGCTTTTGGGTACTTGAAGTAAACATGATTAACTAACCGATTCAATGTCCAGTTCACTGTAATAAACTTCCTAGTTTTGTAATACCAATGACTTGCTCAGTAATTGAATGTTTGTTTATACACTCCTGCTCAATATATTATCAGAATTATCATCAAACTCTATCTGCTCCTTTGTGGTGGCAACCTTTATATTGTCGTCCAGTTGATTCTTGCTGCAGGTATCATTTGGCTTAATACTGAAACCACAAAAAGTCTTCAGCTTAAATACTGTCCTGTACAGCCCTGAGTGTGGTTTTGCTAATCTTTACTGGATTCTCAGTGCCAGAACTGAATTCATTGTAATATTCTTGGCTAATTCTAACCAGAGAATTCCGATCTATAATTGGTAATTTTGTCAAACAATTATCCCACAACCTCTAATACCCTCAGGACAATACTTTTGAACAGCCTAAACCACTGCGTACTAATTCTAATACTAGGAATTGATGCATTTAACCAATAGCATTTCCAGATTTCATCACGAAAATGGGTATCAAATTGAACTTAATACTCAATGTTTCAACAAGAGATTGAATAAACATAGAAAACCCATGGAGAATAGTTTGCATATCACTGCGCCAAATGCTGATTGCTAATTAATAGGAATTTGTATAGAAGGGCTGTATACACCCTCATGTGGTGAACCGAGGGAACACATCAACTAGGAACCACTGTACTATTCTGAATGTGAATTTAGAAACCCAAGCTGAATTTGGATATGTTTTTACTAACAGAGATTATAGTTTCAGTCCATACACTATTGCTCGGAGATTCTGCTGGCTCAAACCAATGATTGCATCACATTAACAACTCAAAGAAAATTCACAATCATATCCGAACTGAGATTTGCATTATTTCACCCACTTTTTCACAATGTGAGTAACAATCGTTCTTAGCATTTTAAAATGTTTTCAACAACAAATATTCAAGTATATGCAAAAAGAATGTTCAGAATGACAAACCAGTGTAATGATGCCCTCCTAATAAGACGGCTTCCTTCACTTATTAGTATACCTTGCCCACTGGAAGCCACTTGCCGTTGATGGTATTGAGAACTCAAAGCAATCTCGACTCATTGGACTGTTTATGGCAATGCTCCCCAGCCTAGTATCAGCCAAAAAGTACCTCTCTAGAAATTGGAAAGCAAGGCCAACATTTGAAGATGATAAAATTTGTTCAGACTCGTTTGACTGCCCACCTAGCCTTTTCTTTTTTAAACAGATTGAGTCTTCTGCCGGTTTTGCTAAGCCACTGAGAACCTGCAATAATGTTATCTTTCCACTGCCACTGCGCCCATATATCAAACCTACGCTCTTTTCTGGAAGCGAAAAAGAAACTCGATTTAGAAGATTATGTTGGATACCAGGTACACGATAGCTTAAACCTTGCACATGTTAGTGGCCTTTCCTCTCACGCAGTCTAAGCCTGTCCTCCTATGCACGTTATAATGTTATCTCCCGTGGCAGCATTGGCCTGTCTGCTTGGCATCACCTGTATATGCCGCTTAGCCTTTAGAGTATTTCCGCCTTACTGCATTCGTGGATAACCAAGAAAACCCTAAACCGACTTCAACCAAAGATATATACTTGGTAGACGGCTGAATAGACTTCCTGGTAATGGATTTGCAGGGTGGTTTGTGATTGTAAAAACATGGACTGTCGATGCCTGTGTATTGCGTGAGTTTCCTTTACTCGCTGCCTGTGCGCCCATAAGGAATGTTAATGTGTTTCGAACTACACCAGGCTCCCTCTAGTGATCAATACCTTTAAACTTCCACTCTACAAATGTTGTAAACCTTGGCGCGAACAACAACTCACGGGAACACGTGAAACTCAACCTCTTGGTTCTGTGCGTGAGTAGATGACCCTGTGACTTCCTTCAGCGATCAAGAATGAGCAATGAAACTCGGCCTCCAATAAACACTTCAATCTTTCAGTTCGTATAAGCCCTTGAGTGCAGTATTGCTACACCCTTTCCCCTTTATCAGATTGGAATTTGACCTTTGAGAGTTACTCGGCACTGCGTTTTGACTGGGTGACGTATTTCTTTGCCACGCGATTAATGCTTCCACGCTCTTGATTGGGCGTTAAACAAAACCTCAATACCGTCCAATGGCTCGACCTCCTTCAGAACTCCCGCGTGAAGGATGCTAGTGCTACTGCCCTCCCATGGTAGGCGGGGATTAACCCAAAAACTGTAGCTCGACTGGTCATGACGTGAACAAAACTTCAAACTGCCCTTACTGCGAACATGTCTGGACACAACCTGCTATTTCCAGGCTTCACACACTCGAACTCTAGCATTTGCCACCAAACCTGTAGACTATGTTTTTCCCTATCAGCACCCTGAAACACTTGCTCTCACAGAAAACCTATGACCTTAATGAAGTTAGTCGCTTCTCATTAACCTGATTTCATTCGATTACTTCTGATCTTCCTTACTGCATTAACTTTCCAATTCACCAAAATGGCAAAGATCGGGGCTACGTCCAGTATTGCCAAGAATCTTAAGGGTTTTCGTCCTTAAGAGATACCAGTCACTTTCAAGTAAACAGAGATTTAAATCTGAGCATTCAATATCAAAATTCTTGTGTTGATCTCATAAACTTTTTTGAGTTTTCTTTCCTTCCTGTACTTTATTTGCTGATATAATATAATAGGCTGGCAAGAAAACCAACTCTGATACCACTGTAATAATCCTTTTCATATATTTTCCCAAAACCCTTAATACTAAAGTGCAGATTTAAAAACCCGAACAAATAACCAATATGCAATGTAAATTCTAGAGCTTCAACAGATTTGTAACCAGCAGATTTACATTCAATAAGTCTCAACAAACTTGTTTATTCCTCCAATATTCAGAATGGTACATATATAAATCAGGAATTATCTTAGATAACTATCAAATACGTCAATGTATTTTACAACAGCAATACAATAACATGCTAATAACCATATGATCCAATCTTACAAACAGCAAAAACAATCAGATTGGCAAATATAAATGAAACCTGTAAGAAGGCTAGGTTTGTGTCCAACGTTCAAACGCTTCTCCAAGGGTTTGTGTCCTAGAAGAAGAAACCAACAACTGTTTCCAGTTCCCAGATTAATATTTGCTTGAATATTATACTCTTCATATATCCTCCCATGTAGAGTATGTTGTACCTTTATCCCTTTTCCCAATGGGATGCACGCATCTTTAAGCAATGTGGGATAAAACAGTTTTTTGTCCTTTAGTCACTTAAATGAACATAGTACTTTTTAAATAAAGTGATGAGTTAAATAAACCTTTAAAGTCACTTAGCTAGTAAACCATAAAATCGTCAAGCATTAAAATAATTGACCAAACGAACTTGGATAAGCTCGTGCAATAGCTTGTTGGAAAGCTCTCGGCGAGACGCTTCCAACCCAACACTGAAGTACCAAAAATATTGAGCTCTGATTACTTGCTAAAGATAGTATCTGGACAACTTGCCAAAACTGCTTTGATGGGTTTGGAACTGGAAATGTCTAGGCAAAATCTCGAATTGAACCCCGTAAAGAACCTTTTCGCCCCTAAAACCTAGGCGAAGTGAGCTGGCCACAAAGAATTATAATGTCCTAGAAAAAGGGGACATTATAGGCTGTAACAACCCTCAAGTAGCGATTGCTTAAACAAACATCAATTTCTTTCACAATTCAATAGTTTGGCATTTTGACAAACATTTGGCATGCAACTCTTATACCATTTTGATTAATATATCAATCTTGTGAACTTTATCAATGAATTTTGCAATATATTAATAACATCCCACTTTCAAATGCTAGCCAATACTATGCCCAAAAAATTAGAATTACAATACTAGAGCAAATACCAAACCATTACTATGCTGCAGCTATAATATTAGATTATCAATTAGCTGCAAATTCCACAACATACATAGCTAATACACATAACGTCTATTGAACATTGAGCATTTATTGATTATATTCAATGATGAACCTGAGGGTGATAATCACAGCCTCCCAAAATGTTGCCAATCAAGAAGCTGAGTGCTTAGAATTCAGAATTACCAACATTCCAGGTTGCAGTAAATTCTAATGCCTCCAAACTCCTCAAATCCTAGGCATCCATTGCAGATATAGCAAACTGTAAGTGTTAACACCAAGCCCAAAGTTGCACCATGTAATAGAGCCCAGCTGTCAAGCACAAGCCTCGTAAAGTCAGATCACGGATACATATAGCAGATTGCAGGGCTTGAATGCTACTTGCAGGTTAATGGAGAATGTCCGCGGTGGGTGTGGAGTGTCTACAAATCACAGATGCTACCGAATGCAACCCTTGTAATGATCGGCAGCCTTGAATATGCCCAAAATTTCAATATTCAAATTGCATGGGTGATGGATTAACAGCAGTAGAAAATTCTCTTGATTCCCAAACAATTTCTTTCAGCACCAATCTCTCCTTCCAAAGCAACAGGAAAATATAGACGTGGAAGACAATTCAATTAGAATAATCCTCAGATTTAACCACAATACCTTAGCTATGGAAATGCACAATAAGCTTCACTTCATCAAGGGCACAAAAATCCATAAACTTAGAAAAGTCACTAAGACAACAAAAGAAAATTTAATAATCAAATAATCAGATGCTTTTCTCATCAAGTGGGCTCATATTTATAATCTCCCAATGGCACAAATTCTCCAAATGCAACTTCACCTAAGAAGCTTCCTCAACACAACATTTTATAACGTGCCAATAATATAATTTATTAGTATCTTTTGGCTCCCAAAAATGACCCTTTCAACCTTATCATGAAATTCTTACAAGTGAGGACATTGTTTCTTGTGCTCAAGATTGAAAACTTTTCAACTTGGTTCCAACGAGCAATGACACTCAGGTGGCCAATAAATACTACCAACAAAAATAACAATCTCAACATATTTAGATGAATAATAATAATAATTCACCCGTCTTGCAAAAATGACTGAAGAAGCATTAGAATCGAAATTTGACAACACCAGAGTGGTCTTGATGAAAAAAGATGATGAATGAATTGGACGGGTTGACGTACTATAAATAGACACTCCCTCCAAGATTATTGGAGCCCAAACCAGAAGTCCAAAATAAAAATTGGAGCATCATTGAACTTCTCTAACTCAACTGAACTCATCGAAACCAATTGCTGACTCACTATAAATAGTAAGTCTCTCAAATAGAGCCAAAACATACCATAGGTCTTTGGAGAGCCTATAACCCCACAACTAAGAACCTCAAATCCACTATCAGCTCACAAGGGTCACGATGGTGAATTGACCATGCCAACTACAGGAACTTGCTCAAATGGGGACACAAAAGATTGGTCTAGTGATAAGGGTGGCTACCCAGGGTACATATCCCATGACCGGAGCATCCAAGGGCAGGGACCAACCCCCAATTATGGAGACCTTGGGTACATGGTCACTGGGGCACACCACCCATGGACGGGACATTACAACCCACCACACATTACGGGTCTTGACCTCGAGACCTCAGTTCTGATACCACTAAGGCCCAACCATTACACCAAAAGACTAACCATTTATTGGGGAGGATCTAACTTGAAATTTGTTATTTCATCCCCAAAAAGTGCAAGAAGGAAACAATGCTTTTACCTTGAGTTTTTCCCATTTAAACCTTGGGTATTTGAATTCCTTTTGCACTTTGGTGTGACAAGTTATTCTTGAATATGGGTCATGCTACTGTAAGTTAAGCCATTTTGATTAATCGTTAGCATTTATGATGTAATTAATGGAAATTGTTTGCTGTCTCCAAACCTTATCCCTCCACCCCCACTCAGACCTCCTTCTAGGAAACTTGCAAAAGACTGGTTTTAAGTCTCCCTTGAGTCAAGTAGATGGCCTTCGCTGCCCTGTAGGAACCTAATCCTTTCTAGTACTATTTAACCAAAACCTGCAAATAAAGTTTTTGGCAGCTTTCAGGCTTTCTGCATGTTTGGCGTGGAGCTCCATCCAAAAGCTTCCCATGGATGGCCTTATAGATCATTGACAGTATTGTAGCTGCTGGGAGGACACTTTTATATAAAGTAGTTGTTTACAGTCAATTAATTCTTTTTTCCCTAAATATTAGGGTAGTCTTGAAATATTTAGGTTTTAGTCATCTGCATAGTTATTGTAATTATCTAAACTTTGCATTCTGCTTGGGGTTGCTGAATGACTTGTTTACATGATGACTGATGCCTGTTACAGCAATACGTTATACATTTGTTTCAAAGAAAATAAAAAAGGAAACTTATAATAAGATTAGAGAAGTCTTGTTCCTTTCTCTGCTGTTGATTTTTTATTTTGAATTCTGGAATGCTGATCAGATCTTTGGCAGATGGGAAGCTGGTCCAAAGCAAATAGATGGCTTATGGGCTCCTTGGTGGTATAAAAGTGTTCACAAGTCTGTGGGTTTTGAGCCTCCACCATTGTACCCAAAGGTATTTATCTCTTGTTATGTTGTTTAGTGATTTTGTTTGAAAAATTGTATGGTGAACCCTGATATGTGTGCATAGATATTTAAAACAGAATGCATCTTTTTTTATGCATTTAAATGCACTTGGAATGAAGTGAGCATTATAAGTTCCCACCTGGTGGGTCATACAGTAAAGAAAAGCTCACACAGAACCTAGATGCATGTATCTCCTGCTTTACATCCTTTTTAAAATTATTGTGTAGTCGTGTGATACTCCAAGCAACCATTATAGATTATATTGTTTTATATTTTACTAATTTACATGTTTGACATTTGATCAGCCATTCCCATTTAAGCTTTATAGTTTGTTGGAGCAATGTATGCCCTTTTACAACATGCTCAAGCGCAATGTTCTACGGCCTCATGGCTTAATGGTACTAAGTCTTCCAGTTCCTTCTAATGAGAAGCTGCTTGTTTGGGTTGGCGATGAGCTTCTTCCTCGTGAAAGCGCTAAGGTGGCAATTCAATGTCTTTCTCTCACAAATATGTATTGAAATCTTTGTTAGGGTTGATTCAAGACCTCTGTTTTAAAGTTAGAAGAGCTTATCTGAATATACATTTGGAAAATTAATTCAAGGAAATATCTGAAATTTCCATTTTCATTCTGCATTTATTTTAGATATTTTTGTAGTTGCCTTTTTGTTTTTCACTTGATTGAAATTTGGAGCATATTATTTTAGTTTAGAAAAGATTCAAAGCACCCTGTAGTAATTTTAAGTCCATATGCATCCATAAGGTTGTTTGTGCCCAAATAATGATATATCACTTTTTTTTGAAAACTTGATGTCACACTAATGCAAAATAGAAACTTTGAAAAAACTTACCTGTTTGTTTTGACAGGTATCTGTATTTGATTCAATTGTTCAAGGTGGTGATGGAGTTTGGGAAGGACTTCGTGTTTATAATGGCAAAGTTTTTAAACTGGATGACCATTTAGATAGGTCTGTATTCTAGATATACCATGGTCCATAGAAAATTTCTCCATATTTCAGAAAAGGAAACATCAGATTTCAAGTTATGTATGGATGCACAAATGGATCAAAGTGAATCAAAGAATAAATTGGTCTCCTTATAAAGTATACATGCAAGATTGCTGGTGCTTGTGGCATGTTACATCCATTTTCTAGCTCCTTAAAATTACATGGACCTGATAGGAATTTTCAATTCAACATGAATGTAATGACAGGGTTGACATTAATTGTTCTTTGGCACAGGTTATTTGATTCTGCAAAAGCTATGGCATTCTTAAATGTCCCTGATCGGAGTGAGGCATGTCTAGTACTCATCTATTATTTGGGTCAACAAAGTTTTCAAAAAGCCATGGATTTTTTGCACTCCATGCTTGAGCATTTTATACAATGTTTTCAGGTAAAGCGAGCAATTTTTACAACGCTTATTTCAAATGGAATGCGAAATAATGCTCACATTAGGCTCACATTGACACGTGGGAAAAAGGCAAGTTTGCTTTACCTTACCTCTTCAAGAATTTTAAACTAAAAATCCATAAATTGCTTGAAACTATCCCTCTTGCTTTTGGTCATTGTTCAGTTATGATGGTAGATCTTTTGCTACTAGAGTTTTTTTTAACTTTTTCATTTTTGGTGTGCAATACAGGTTACTTCAGGAATGAGTCCTGCATTCAATATGTATGGTTGCACTTTGATAGGTAGTGCTTTTTGTGCATATATTCTACACAAAAATCTACCTACAGAGGATTAGGTTTTGTGGTACATAATTAATATTAGGGTCTAGAATTTAATTTCTAACTTGATAAAATGTTAAAACAAATTACTTTTCATCAATATGTATGGTTAATGTCTTTGCGTTGGTCATTGATTTCAGTAAACTCCCGTTTGCAACTCACTGCTATTATTCTTTTCTATTATCAAGTTTATCATGCCATTATTGCCAACTAAAGGAAATGAATTTAGAGTTTTTTTAGTAAGTGGCTATTTTTCTTCATCTTGGAAAGACAAGAAGCTGAATTTCTATAGGGATTATATTTACATAAATATAATGATGTCATAAGAAATTATTTTGTGTTCTTGTACAAATGTCTCAGATTGCAAAGTTTTCTACTTCACTTCTCACTTGAACTTCATTGGGTACCCCTTGATGATATTGTAAATTTACATTTTGTAAAAGAATAATTTATTGATTATAAAAATTGTAATTGTAAATTTTCAAATGCCGATAAGCTCATTGGATTCAACAATTTTAGGTAATAATTTGAAAATTTAAAATTGCAGTTCTAGCTGAGTGGAAACCACCAGTCTATGACAATTCGAGTGGTATTTCCTTGGTAACTGCGTCTACACGTCGGAATTCACCAAATGTAAGTTCCGTTGCATTTTTCTCCCTTAATTCTCTTTTAGTGAAAATTGCTGTACCTGCTACTTTAGGATGTATGCCAATTGCAATTTTGTATATATGAACAATACTATTCATACATATGAGTGTCTATATTACAGTTGTACCAATGACCTAGAAAAATGGTTCCAAAACTATGCAAAATAAATATGGTCATTGATTTTTAATGTTTTGCAAAGGGAAGGAAAATGATTGGAATATAATTATATAACCTACGCTGAGTGACCATTATTGTCATTTCTAAGAGGTCATTTAGCTGGATGCATAGGAGGGATAAATTGTATATCTCTGTTTGTAAGTTCTTGATATGATGGTTTTTAGACCTAAATAGCCAAGATAGTTTCCAAGTAGTGCTTGACAGGTATCAATTATTATTCTTCCATAAACATGATTAGGTTTGCATATGATTTATCAATTTCATACATGAGACCATAGATTAAAATCTCTTCGAGAAGTGGCATATCTCTTCTTTTCACGACAACTTTTCCAAAATGAGAAAACTTAAAGTTTTATGACGAGAAATTCAAGCCAATAAGACCTCAAATTCTCATTGATAAGTTGGCCACTTCTCTACGATAAGTTGTGAACTTCTCGCGATAACCTAACTACATCTCTTGGGCGCCCCAGTAAAACTGGGACACCTAGTAACTTGCCCACTAATCATTTGTTTTACAATTTTGAGTCTTTGGGGGAGAGGAGAAGGGTTTCGGCAGAGAGAAATAGTTTTTGGCAGCCTTGTAGATAGACCACAAGTGGATTCAAAACAAATTCCGGATTCACTAGTAAGTTTTCTAAACTCTTTTTCTTTTTAGTGGGAAGGGGAAGAGGAAGATGTAGATTAGTTTCATATTTTACTTGACATTTATATTTTCTTATCTTTTTACAAAGAAAATTTTCTATTTCTAGTTTGCTTTAGAGTTTGGAGTCTCTGAATATGGCTGCCAGCCATCGACATTCCACATGAGGATGCAACTTTGTTACATATTGCATTTATATATATCTAGATCAGCTTGTTTGGTTTGTTTACTCATTTATTGACTCATTAGATGCATATCCTTATTGAATTTTGCAAAAAAAATGCATTTATGATTAAACTTGCACCATTTTAAAAATTCCTCATATTTTCCCCAGAAGTCGTCGATTTATCTCCGACATTTGCTGAGAAATTTATTTTTTGCCTCAGCGATAAGTGGTAGAGAACGAGATTTTGAACTATGCATTAGACATTGGTACCTTAATATCGCAATGAAATCTTATTATATGTCCTTGTTTTCCCTCAAATGCATCTATATATTACAACATGTGCCTCCTACCATATGCTTTTGACATGTTTTTCCTTAACAATGCAAATGGACAAGCATACACAAATGCCAAATATACTATCTAAATTACTTAGTTCCTTGAAGATTTTGTTAGAGAAATGATATAATCATACTTGGCACAAAGCTTTTATGTAGCCAAGCACTTAGGAAATCTTATGTTGAAGTCATTCTTAATCCTTGCAAATCGACATAAAGGAATTTAATTATTAAAATGGCATGAAGCCCTAATTTGTTTTAAACATAAGGGTTTACATAGAGTCTAAATTGAGTATTACCTAATATTCAAACATATTTAAGTAAGTGCAAGCTATTTCCAATACAATGAAAAATATCAAATACACAAATAGGACCGTTACACATTAAAAGAGACTAGGGAATAATAGTATATACAGTTCATTTCATCACTAGGAGGAGAGTATTCTCAAAGTTGTATATTCTCATTAGCCAAATCTATATATAGTATGTATGGCAATGAGAATGCATTAGGGAAGTTTAAGTCTATACAAAGGCCAAATCAATTGCAAAACTTTGTAATGTTCCCTCATTAGGTAGTTTAGTTTGCAACAGAGGTTGGTGTTAAGAAGTCCACACACAATTGGCGCGGTGGGGGGTTGAATTAGTTGTGAACAAACATAATTACACCCAAACTTATAAATATGATCTCCAACAATTAAAACTTAGTTACCGACTCAGATGCGGGATGTGGGATTTTTTCTTTTTGGGGATGCGGATGCGCATGGATGCGTACATACTCATATATATATATATATATATATATATATATATATATATATATATATATATATATATATATATATATATATATATTATACCCATTTATACTATGTTTATGCAAAGAGGTGAAAAAAATATAGAAAATTAAAACGTTTGATAGTTTGTAACTTCACCAATACATATTCAAATACCCAATAAGATTATAAAATATAAATCATATCAATGATATGAATATCACATGCATTAATGTTCATGACTCCAAATCCAAATCAGCAAACCATCACAGCTGCAAAATCAAAATATAGTTTATCATCCAATGACATTGTCACAACTACAAAACCAAAATAGAGTTCATCATTCAATGTTTATCAATCTGAATCTGAACCACATGGATTTGCAAAAAACTCATCATCATCTCCATCTCTTCCAATCGCTGCAAGTTCAAGATCATTTGAACTAAAGATGGTTCCAGTTGTGCTAGATACACCACGTGTTGTGATGTTATCAGCATCATCATCTGTGATTGTTTTAAGATCTCGAAACGTTGCATCCAAATTTGCCCCTTGTATTGATCCTCCTTATGTGACAATAGATGCAAGTTGGTATGGATGAAAACCAAGTCCTCGGCTTTTTAGAGCCCAACCGGTTATGCTTTACTAAGTGGATAAAGGAGTATGTACTCCAATTCCTTTCTGCAGCAGAAGAACTTGCAACCTAGTCAATGTTCACATTTACAAAATTATGTATTGAGCTAAACATAAAAATGAAAACCAATTTAAAGAATTGTAGAATACATGTGGTAATAAAAAAGTAAAAAATAAATAACACTTAACTTGAGAGATGATTTTTGATTGCAAGAGTTTGTAGATGCTTGAATGGTTGACCATAGAGGTACCACCATGTGATAGCTCCCATGCCACATTGGTCCTTTATTGCAAGAGGACTAGGTTTGGTTCTCGAAGCAAATAATCCAAATTCACTCCTAACTTTTTTGCGAGTGTCCTCATCTATGAAGAGTCTCGCAAATGCTTTGTAGCACCCACTAGCAACTTCTTCATCTGCATAAGGTGCTACTCTATCAGGCATACCAAGTGCTTCCTCACTATAGTACCTTGGCGATAAGTCATGTGCAAGGAGGTGCAATGGGGTAGTCATCTTTTCCCAACGAGGATGAATGATTCCTTCAAGTTGATTGCAAAAGACTTCACATTTTGTGGGGTCAGCCTCATGTGCTTGTATCGAAAGTTTTACCTTCTCAACCATTGTGTCCATACCATCAAATATATCCCTCAAACAAGGCTGATCATAATCAACAAAGTGGAGCATAGTCATGATAGGGTTTGTGAAATCTAATACAAATCGCACACAATCCCACCATCATCCAAGATTAATGCCTTGACCTTTTGTGCCCTCTCTGAATTTGAAGCCTTCCATATACCCCATTGGGTTGAAACAACCATTTGGCTTAATGCCTCTAGTATGAGATGCAAACCGGGTCTCAGCCACCTAAGTCAATCATAACAATATGTCAAGAAATATTGAACATGATATAAAATATATTCAAATAATTTAATTAAATAATTTATAAATAAAACTTGAAATTTAGTGTTTACTAACTACAAATTTACAATTCAAATTTACCTTTAGCAACTCCAATTTGGAGAATGATCAGAATATGGATTGTGACATGTGGGGGTTCATCACAAACATTTGTATCTCTTCTACCTCTTGGTAAATTTGCTTTAGCCAATCTATTTGGGTTCCAATTTGTAGCATGACCAAGTTTAGGGAGTGTACGGTGCATGGTGTCCAAAAAATATGGTCATATCGGCTCTCAACCAAAGCCTGTGCACCCCTGCATTATCTGTAATCACTTGAACTATATTCTCACTACCCACTATCTCTATGGCCTAAATGAGAATTTTGCAAACGAATGGTGAATCTTTCACTTCCCCTTTGCAATCAACTGCTTTCAAGAACATTGCCCCTTTGGGTGACACTACAATCGCATTAATCAATGGGTGGTTTCTCATATCTTTCCATCCAACTGAAACAATGAAACTCCCGAGCTTCTTTGTGAATTTCTAATTGGTTGAAGAGCTCTATCTGCCCAAACCCTCTCTTTTGTCAACATAGTAGTACATATCTTTTCATATCCGAGACTTGTGTAATCATTTGGTGCTTTAAGTATGGCTGCCATCATTTCCTTCCAATATGGTGATGTCACCAAATTGAATGGAAGACTGTTGGCATAGAGAAATCGTGCAATGGCTTGATCAACAAGCTTTGGTGCCTCCATTTTAAATGCTTTGTCCAATGGACCTCTTTTGCGGGTAATAGTTTCTACATTTTCCTCTTTGTCTTCCGGTATAGGCACTTGCAAGAATGAGTGTTTGGAGGATACAATTGGCTCCTTGAGTAATTGCATTGTTTTCTTTGAGGATGGATTTTGATAAAAACTTTGCTTTGACCTTTTTACCAATTTATCAACAGCTTCTTTTTTCTGACAAATGAAGCTATTTGGGAATTAGAGAACCCCTTCTCATCCATATCTTTGCACATTGAAAACCCTCTACCAGCAAGACCCATGAAATGAAGTTTTACTCGAGAGTAAGAGCCATTGAATGGTTTGCCTTTGTTACTTTGACAATTATTGCATTTCCAAAGATATGAACCACCTCCAGAAACTTGTGATATTGTTTTGGTATGTCTCCTTAAAGGAGATGCTACATCAACTTAAAAATTGTCACTTAGTTGGCATACTAAGCTTTGACTATCGGTGGCAAACATCTATAAGAAATTAAATAATTTTAAATTAGAAAAAACTATCAACATCAAGCATATAAGTGCAAAAAAATGATAGAAAACTACTTAAGTTGGATTGCTAAACTTCTTGCTTTACTTTGTTGATCCAAAAAAAAAAAACTTTAAAACTTCACAAACTTGGAAAATCCATCCAAATCTCAAGCAAATTCATGAAAGAACACAAGAATCAAATTAAATGCTTACCTTATTCGCTTAAAACTCGTCTTTGGAAGCTATCCCTTGCTCTATGAACGATCCTCTTCAAAATAATAAACTTTCCTTTAAAATGAAAAATTAGAGAGCAAATGAGAAAAAGAGAGGGACTGCGAACAAAATGGAGGTAATAGTGGTCGAATGGCCTCTATTAGGCCCATTTTAGGGTTTTCAAGGGAAAAATAGACTAAAATATGTATTTCCCATGTGCTTTATAAGTTAAGTGGAAAAAATCACTTTGAAACATGGGGAAATAGATATTTTAATAACAATGACACACAACAACAAGAAACCAGACACCATAACACAATTATTTGTTGACTAGGGAAAACCTTGGTGGGGATGGTGCCCACAAGATAATGTACTAATATATAAATTCCTCATGAAAGGATGTGACCCTGTTAGGAGTCAATTACAACTCGTTTAGCACAATTGTCTCTGTTAAAGGACACATCCCTGTTAGGAGACCTTGAACTCTTGTTTGAAGGTTCTAACTTTGTTAAAGGCTGATAAGAACAAGAAGACCCATTGTCTAAATGCTCCAAAAAATGTGAAAGATAATACTTTCAGGATAACATATCCAAATAGCATGAATTGACTGATCTACAACTTGTCAAAATAGTTCCTTTGAAGTCTACTTCAATCAACCAACATCATCATAGCTTTGCTTTGATCACCTAGCATAAAAGCTTACACTATATGTGTTTAGACATACCATTCATCCTGTGCACACTCATATCCAACCAAAGAAAACAACCTTCCTTTATGTTACATCCCAAAGTTTTGCCCTAAATTTTAAGTTGAACATAGCTGTTGATTTAACGAAACAATATCATGTGAATTTGAGTTAGTTAATTATAGCCGTTGTTTATTTCTTCATATCATGTGAAATTGAGTTAGTTAATTACAAAGTAACGTGAATCGGAATTGGATTGGAATCGGCAAGGCCGAATTGAATTGTGAATCGACAATGAATTGGTGATGAATTGGCAATGAATCAGCAAATTTGAAAAAACCCTTTAAATTGAAATATTTTAAAAATTTAAAACTTATTTCATGCACCCTTCACTGAATATAAATTAAACACACTATAACATCATCAAATAGAAGTTAAAACTTAACATACATAAACATGGAAGTTTGGAACATAGAATCCATTACATACGTAACTATGTTATCTAAAATGTAAATTAAAGGCTAGCTGAAGTAAATAGAAATCAAATGATCATAATGATTTAAATCATAGAATGTATGTAAGATGATCCATAAGACATCAAATCATAAATGTATGGAAGAATCTAAGATGAAGATCCATGAAAATTTGAAACGTATGTCTATCAATGATTCAGTATCAATATCTGTAAACAAAATAGAAAAACAAGGCTCCATCTCAAGCCTCAGGCTCATAGTCATCATAATCTTCAACATCATCCTCAAGCTCGGCTGCAGCATTAGCCTCAGCCTCTAAGTATCTAGTCTGCTTAGTAGCAAGGCGTCTAATGTAGGTCTTAGAGGACTGCCAAGCCATATCTCCCGCATGTAAGATGGGCTCACGAACTTTGCTAGGGCCTATGTCTGTGTGTGTGCGTGTGCGTCTACCAATGCTTGAAGAACGTGCTCTAGTTGCCTCAGCCTCTATATCCACCTGGTCAACCCACACACGGTCTTCCTCAGTGAAGACTGGATCCACAACCTCTGTGAGCCACTCTGATTCTGGATCAATCTGCTCCGGAATGATCGGAGAGGAGTTAGTGCCCAAAATCCGTCTGATCCTAAGATGGAGGTTGTAATGAACAAAGACAAGATCATTCAACCTCTGCACTCTCAACCTGTTTCTCCTTTTCGAGTGGATGTGCTCGAACATGGACCAACTGCGCTCACATCCAGAAGCGTTGCTTGGCTGACTCATAATACAGATGGCAATTTTTTGAAGTTTTGGGGTTGTGGCCCCAAACATTTGCCACCATCTATCTGAAATAAGGGAAAATAAAAACAATTAGTCTCATTTACAAATTACAAATTACAAGTTAAGTCTAAAATTACATAATCAACTTCAAGTTTAGAATCTAGATTCATGAACATTGAATATATTATTTAATTTTTACCTGGCTGTATTGTTTCTTGAGCATCTATGACCATCTTGCTAGAGAAAAGTGGCCCTTCTTTATTATTGAACTTATCGAGCTCAATAATTGCAGTACTGCTATCCTCATTAGTACTCAACCTCTGGATCACTGTATATAATCCGGTGAGAACCTCCTCATTCGCCTTGAAGTCAGGACGGAAACGAAATGCCGGATTCAAAAAGTAAGCTGCTGCATGGATGGATCTGTGGAGCTGATTCTGCCATCTCCTATCAATGATGTCCCAAATAGGGGCATACTTCTTTTGCACTCCTGCATGCTGGGCTCTAATGGCCTCCTTGGCCCTATCCATGCCCTCATATATGTAGCCCATAAAGGGCTTCTCCCCATCAACAGTTCGTAGGAGAGATACAAGGGGCTTAGTGGCCTACATATAAAGTAAAACAAAAATTTGAGTCAAAACTTAAATATAGAATAATTCAATAATATAACTTAAGGTAAAACTAAATCATTAAACAATTAGCATAGTAAATTGTAAAATATTAAATGTTAAATTGCAATAAATTTACCTTAAGGATTTCTCGAGTAGGTTTCCAAAAACCATCATCATCAAATATGCAATCCACCACATCTATCCCTGTAGTGGTCGCAACATAGGAAGATGAAATCCATTCCCGCCCAAGAAACATGCTCCTCAAATCATCCCTTGATGTCAACAAGGACTGCAAGGTGATGAAATTCGAGGCAAACCTTGTGATCCCTGGATGAGCTAACTCTTTGTCTCTTGTGTACTTCCTCATTGTGTTCAGGACAAATGAATGATTATAAATAAACTTGCATATGTTTTTTGCCCTTTCCACACATGAATTGACCCACTCAAGTTTGCCAATTTCCTCCAACATGAGGTCAATGTAGTGTGCCGCACAAGGGGACCAAAATATAGTGGGGTGCCTCTCCATCAAAAGTTTATCTACAACGATTTTAAGTTAATTAGAAATTCAAATTTCAAACATGTTAGAACTTAGGAAACTTAGAAATTCTAAGTTAGAATTAGAAAAAAGTTCAAAATTCAAATAAATTTATTTTCAAAACTTGAAAAGTTAAAAGTTTACCTGCAATAACATAACTTGTTGCATTATCTGTCACCACTTGCACCACATGTTGTTCCCCCACCTTTGCTATGACTTCCTCAATAACCTCACATAAGTATGTGACATTTTTTACATGAGCAGAAGCATCAATGGATTTGAGGAACATGGTATATCCTACAAGTAACAAAACAATGAATTATAATTAGCAATCAACAAATCAAAATTTGAAATAGTCAATCACGATTCAAAATTATGTATGTAGGAAAGTAGAATGATCAATCACCTCCACAAGATACAAGAAAATTGAGGAGTGTTCTTCCCCTCCTATCTGTCCGGCCATCAGTCATGATGGTGCAACCCTTTTCGATCCACTTCTTTCGGTTCTCCTCAAGCTCAACCCTCATATCCTCTACCATTTCATCCAGGAGGTATCCACTCAACTCAGCCTCAGTTGGGGCTTTAAACCCCAGACCACAAATAGTAACTGCATCTATCATGTTCTGCCAATAGGGAGCCTTGTCACAAATAAATAATGATATTGATTAGAAATTTAGATGTCAAAAACTCAAATCATAAAACAAGTAGATATAATTAAAGTTTTACTTTTACTTTTAACTTTAACTTTAATGAAAATAAAGAAAAAAGAATCAATTACCTGACTGCAATAAATGGAATGTTGCAAAAGTACCTAAATTTGCAAATCTCTTTTTTGGCAGCATTATGAATTTCCTTGTTCAAATCCATGCCTTCAAGCGTGGGTTGGGAGCCAGGAGTAGTGCGGGGCACAAAATAACTATTCATTCTGTTTTTCCGCACTCTAGGCTGTAATAGATTGGTGTTGGACTCTGTCTCAGTATAAAACCGATTACTACTAACACTCCCATGAGCACTAGAACTAGGATGAAAAGGAGGCCTGGAAGAACCCTCTCCAACACAACCTACGGATGCGGAAGCTGATACAGATACAGATGTAGATGCGGCTGCGGATGTGGAGCACGGGAGCCAATACCTCTTAACCCTTCAAGTTGCATTTTCCTATTCAATTTGTCTTGTTCAATTTTTTCTAATGCCACTAAACAAGGGCGTTTTGCCTCAGCAGTTTGATGAGTGCAAATTGTGACATCATGGCCATGTATGTCAGCAATGTGGTATTTCAATCTATAGATACCTCCGGAATTTATTTTTTCTTTACAAAATATACATTTTGTTTGATATTTGGTTCTTCCAAAAAACTTTTCATTATATTTCCAGCATTCATCTTTTTTACCCATTGTGAAAATTGGAAAATGAAAACAAAGGGCTGTTGCAATATTTTTTTTAATGTAAAATATGAAAGTTTGCAACTAATAAACAAAAGTTACAAAACAACAAACCCTGGTTTGCAATTTAGTAAAAATAAAAAAATTCAAGATTTGCAAATGAAAACTAAAAAAATTTAACAAAAAATGCATAATACACTAACATACAAAAAAAAAACCAGCACTTACCTCTTGCAAATGAGTTGAGGAGTGTTGATATTAACTCTTTAATGCTCCCAATGCAATTAATGGCCTCCCCAGATGGACTTTGATCTCTTTGGTCCTCTTCCTTCTTGCCGGTTGGAAACCTATGGATTTTCTTTTCTCTTCTTCTCTCTCACTCTTCCTCTCTTCTACTCATGCTAAGCAAATGGAAGGCTCTTTAGGGTTATAACAAATAGGAAAGACAAATTAGAAAGCAAATAAAACATGTGTTTTTTTTAAAGTCCAACTTTACATGCTTGCTACCGCGGCTGATTTTTGGCGATACTCATGGGCAATTTTGGCGATTTTTGCCATGAATCGCCGATATTGGCGATTCAAGCGAAAAAATCGCTGCCAGCGATTTCCGATCCAAAAAAAATTCGGGAGCCATGAATCTTATTGCCAAATTGGCGATTTCGGCAATTTTAAGGCGATTTTTGGAACTATGGTTAATTATAGCCGTTGTTTATTTCTTCATATCATGTGAAATTGAGTTAGTTAATTATAGCCGTTGTATCGATTTATTTATCATATGAAAGTGAGTTAGTTAATTATAGTGGTTGTATCAATTTATTCATGATCATGTGAAAGTAAGTTAATTATAGCCGTTGTATATATATGATGAGCATGTAGAGTTAGTTATGCTAACATTGATGAAATCCCTAACGGTCATTTGATGATTTTGAATTAGCAATTAATAAATCTTGAATTGATGTCTTGGCGAGAATGTTGTTTTGAATGATTACAGGAAAAAGACTGAATAGAGAGGCGAAGCATTGTTAAATGGGGTCATCGGAAGGGGATGGTCGAGTAGTTCAGTCATTAGAATCAACGGGTTTGACCTAAAATTACCTTGGCAAGGTTACTAGGACATGGCAACATATTAAAAGGTGGAACCGCATGAGCTATAAAGTAGAACATTATAATAAATAATGTAAATTAAACATAAATTATTACCTTTAAAGAATTATCAAATATTAATATTATTTAATTATTATTTTACTTTTTTAAATATGATCATATGTAAATAATAATAAGACGACACCATTACATTATAAATAATAATCCTATGATGCCACCCTATCATTACGTACACATAAGCATAGATGAGAAAATATAATAATAATAACCTTTAAGCTTCCCATTTTCTTTCCTCTTTTGTTTTCTCTTTTTAAAATCGATTTGAATGGTTACGAAAGGTTTCTTGTAACAGATGGAAGCCATAGAGTCAGGCTCTTTATTATTTATTAGACTCCCATAGTCGTATCACATATTGGATCTTTTTCTTTCAGTCTTTCAAATCCATTACCGTCGGTAACCAAAGTAAAAGAGCTCAGAGATTGAATTCATATTTGCCGAACTTCCTTAACATAATTATTGTGGGTCACAGTTTAGAAAACAAGGATTTGTTCAAGTGTAGGTCTTCCGAATCATTTAGAGGAGTCACGCAAGGCCCTGCCACATCTTATTTATTTTCTTTTATTGCCAGTTCAATGCACAACAAACCGAGTATATTTGAATGCTCGAAGTTTCTGCCGCATTCTGTGTTTTTCTTTCCATATGGTAGTAATAGTAGTAAGGGAGATTGTGATATCTAATTTATGTCATGATATCTTATAATTCTATTCGAACGCAAAAGGGTGATAGTAGAAATAGGTATACATACATTGTATTCTGCTCATATAATGAAAATTCTGCCGAGTAGTCTATCAAACATGTATAATCCAAATACTTCCATTCATATCTCATAAAGGTGAATAGAATATCTCAAAATCAGAACACCAATGAATTCACCAAGTGGTGATGCTAGAATATGGTGAAGAAGGTGAAATGTTCTGATACAATTATAGTATGATAACACTTGGGAATCATAGACTTGGAGGCCTGAATAAGGTGAGGAGGTGTAGAGAACCTGCAAAATGAGGTTAACATTAGTTTTCATAAAAATATTATATAAAACATTACTATAGCTCATGCATGTTCCACTTATGTAAGATGTTGTCAAACCGGGTGGTGGAGATCGAGTTTGTTGACCCACATTTTGAAATCCTTGGCCACGGTGGAATTAGGCTACTATCACCCTTTTGCATTCGAATAGAATTATAAGATATCATGACATGAATTAGGTATCACAATCTCCCTTACTACTATTACTACCATATGGAAAGAAAAACACAAAATACGGCAGAAACTTCGAGCATTCAAATATACTCGGTTTGTTGTGCATTGAACTAGCAATAAAAGAAAATAAATAAGATGTGGCAGGGCCTTACGTGAATCCTCTAAATGATTCGGAAGACCTGCACTTGAACAAATCCTTGTTTTCTAAACTGTGACCCACGATAATTATGTTAAGGAAGTTCGGCAAATATGAATTCAATCTCTGAGCTCTGTTACTTTGGTTATCGGCGGTAATGGATTTGAAAAACTGAAAGAAAAAGATCCAATACGTGATATGACTATGGGAGTCTAATAAATAATAAAGAGCCTGACTCTATGGCTTCCATCTGTTACAAGAAACCTTTCGTAACCATTCAAATCGATTTTAAAAAGAGAAAATAAAAGAGGAAAGAAAATGGGAAGTTTAAAGGTTATTATTATTTTATTATTATGCTCATATAATGAAAATCTTGCCGAGTAGTCTATCAAACATGTATAATCCAAATAATTCCATTCATATCTCATAAAGGTGAATAGAATATCTCAAAATCAGAACACCAATGAATTCACCAAGTGGTGATGCTAGAATATGGTGAAGAAGGTGAAATGTTCTGATACAATTATAGTATGATAACACTTGGGAATCATCGACTTGGAGGCCTGAGTAAGGTGAGGAGGTGTAGAGAACCTGCAAAATTAGGTTAACATCAGTTTTCATAAAAATATTATATAAAACATTACTATAGCTCATGCATGTTCCACTTATGTAAGATGTTGTCAAGTCGAGTGGTGGAGATCGAGTTTGTCGACCCACATTTTGAAATCCTTGGCCAGGGTGGAATTAGGTAGATTTGCCAAACAAGTGATCTTTGTTGATTGTCCAGACGCTTCAGTTATTTTGGTGAATAACTGTTGGGACTTCAACCCACCTGAATACTTTGATGGCTGGACTTATGAACATCCCAAGCTCGATCCCGAGGTAGGGAGGGCCATTCTATTAAATTAGAATAAGTGGGGATAAGTAATGGTCCGTGGTTGGGAGGTTAAGCCTATGTCAATGCATCTCCTCTCACTAATGCTGGGGCTTGGACAACAAGTGAAAGAAGTTTCTCAAATTATACTGTATGTTCTTTAACCCTCCAAATGTTTAGTTGTTTCATTTCAAGATGAAAGTCAATTACTTTACAAATAGTTGTTGCTTAGCTAGAAGAAGTTAAATGTTCTCAATTATCTCAATTTGTAATTAAATAGATATTTCATTTCAAGAAAATATGTTATTTAATTCCAGCTGGATATTTAGAAGTAGTTAAATGATTGTAGTACATAATTATCTCATTATGTATTTTTAGATATTTCATTTCAAGAATATCAGTTACTTACTTTCAGCTGAATATATTGAATAGAGTTTAATTTCAGTTATAAACAGTTAATGGAAATCAATGTCATGTGATATGAATTAGGAAATCAATTAATTCAAGATTAAAACTTGTTTAGGAAAATCAATATGTTACACTTTATACCCTTTACAAATATAATTAGGCCAATCTGTTGGAGCTTCCCCAATGTACAATTAATTACATAGGACCATGCTAAGGCATACACACCTTCATAAGCATTAATACAATCATTACATTTAGTTTCCCACATGTTACAACAAAGATATTGCATTTGCTAATGATATATCACACGCTTTCTTAACACAATCATATGCCACTTAAATATGTTGAGTAATATGGATCTTTTTTATAAATGTACTAACATTGCTAATGTGACTGATGTCTTCCAAATGCATGTTTGAAGACTCATAAATATGAGAGGAGACCTGTCTTATGAAGTGACGTGTCTCTATAGTTAATCATCATTAGTTAATATATTAATAATATATATAACCATATGTATAGCTCATCTTTAAGCATATATATAATATTAATGTTATATTATTATATAATAATATATAATGTATAATATATATAATATATATTATATTACATATATAATATATATTATATATATAAGATATTTATCAAGATGATTTACCATCAACAAGGTATCTCATGATAAAATCAATCCGACAAAAACTACAACCTTAACGCTCCCTCTTAGCTAGGGAGGATTTATAGAACACATTATGCCCTCAAGAAAAAGAAGAGATATCATCTCAGTATGATATTCAATTCACTATGAGGCTAAATTTCTCACCTTTCATAACACACAATTGAAGCAATTTCCATAACTTTAAAAACACCACCTTAAGTGTGTTCTATAGTAGTAACTATGGTGTCCGGCAAGATCCAGCCCAAAGAACCATAACAATTTGATTATCATGGTGTTTAGAAAAATCCGGCCCAAAGAACCATGATAACAGGTTTACCATTTATAAGATCACCACCTTACAATGGTTACCTACTGTTTGTTGGTTATCATGATTTCTAGCACTTTGGGACAAAAATTTAATGAAGTCTGTCATGATAACAGGTCTACTGTAACAACCACTTTTTCTGAGTCTTAATTAACAACTAACATATTCAAAGAAATGCATTTATGATTTCATTTTCATAGAAGACAGTTAAATCAGTTACTTGATATGAATGAGATTAATGGTTAAAATCTGTTAAACAAAATTTCATAACTAAGAATTGAAAAAAATCATCAATGAATTTACTATGGAAATTAAAATCTACATACCATGGAATTTGAGACCAAATCAATCTAGGGATGCTTCTGCAAACACCCAGGTTAGTCCACAAATATCAATATTAAATATCAAATGATGACTACCATCCAATACCACTATATCAAAATCAAATGACGATTATCGTTAAATACCACTATATCAATTAGGGCATCACATACCATTGTATCAGTTAGGGTATCAATTACCATTAGATCATTAGGGCATCAGATACCACTGTATCAGTTAGGGCATCAAATACCATTGAATCATTTAGGGCATTGGATACCACTGTATCAATTAGGGCATCAAAAACCATTGGATCATTTAGGGCATTAGATATCACTGTATCAATTAGGGCATCAAATACCATCGAATCATTTAGGGCATCAAATACCATTGTATCAACTAGGGCATCAAATACCATTGGATCATTTCTTTTCTTTCCATTGCTAACTGTGACAGTAACATAAGATTAGAAGATATGCTCATAATCATTATTCATATAAATGAAAGACTAAAATAACAATCCATATACAGTTGAAAGATTATCCAATCTAACAGGTTACCCATTACATTGATGAGAAAGATTGCTTACATTAAAGGAGATAACTAAATTCAACAATATAAATTAATCCATCATATTTTCTACTTGTATATATATATATGATAAAAATAAAAATACCTATTATCGATATTTGATTGAATTGCTCAACTTATCTTTATCAGATGTATGTCCTGATATCTTGTGGAGAGGGGAAACATTATTAGGGGCTTAACCACCCAACCTCGGACCATAACTTATCTCCACACAATCTCTAACAAGAAATGCCCTCCCTATCCGGAATAGACATGGAACACCCTGTTAGCCACTGAGCATCCTGGTATCTAGTCACACCACTCGACTTGACAGCAGGAGAAAACAATAAACATGATCATGCATGAGCTAATAAATGATTCTTTTTAAAAATGATAAACATTGTTATGTCACATCTGATTTTGTTTCATGTTATTGCGGATTCCTTTCTCTGACCTCTTCACCCTTTTCCTTGGCTATACAATTGGGTGAGTCTTAGGTGTTTGAATCTCAGAGCAAACTGCTCTTTCTGTTGATCCTCAACTGATAATAGAATATTATATGTTTCTCGTGCATCACAATTTGTGATTCCAAGAAATGTAATCTTTAAAACTTGCAAAAAAAATATCATTGATTCTGACTTCAATGATATAAATAGAATATGATAGCATGTTATGAATACTTGGCTTTTATTTGCCATAAACGACTCTAACTTAGAGATGATCTAACCTATAATATTAAGCAAGATAATTTGCACCATGATATAAGCTGTAGCTTACTACTATATAAATTGGAATGTTGCAGCAGCTGGTAAGAAATTATAAAGAAATGTTTGAATTTCTAGTTAATCACATAACTTGGTATAATCTAAAGAAAGAATGGAGTATTGCTGGATGCTCAACAACTTGCCTTAGAAAAGATCTTGAACGCCAGTTTTTAGTATGAATGTTGCTCATGATTTTAGCAGAACTTCTACTATAAGCCGGAGATGTCTAGAGTGTTGCTAGACGCTTATGTATCAGCTCTAAAAGAAATCACGACTTCAACAAGGAAAGATTAATATAAGGCAGATCTTAACAAGAATGACACTACCAAAATAATGCAGAGGTTTCGAATGGAACTTGCAAAATTTCGAATGGTATTTGCAGAGTATTAGATTGTAGATGGTAGTCGTAATTGAGCAAGAAAAACAAGAATAATAAAAGGAAGTCGAGTATGTGATTTGTTTGTATATCTCTGACTCTCCCGACCTTATGAAATGTATAAAAGAGTAAAAGACCCTTTGGCTTCCAAAAAGCCGTAACATAAAAGAATGTCTTGGCTCTTGGACGCCAAATAAATGTGCCAAGTGTTTAATTGGTTTCAAACAAGAAAAAGAATAAAAAGGATGGAAGAAGATTTGAAGGTTATATTTCAAAAAATATTATGGTTTATATCTATCTATGTACACGTAGATATATTGGTGAGGTGGCATCATTATATAATAAAGAAAATAATATTATGGTGTCACTTTATATTTATATCTGTGTATGTACATAGGTACAACGAACATATATTAAAATAATATGGTGAATGATCATTCAAAATATTTTGAGGTATGTACTATATTTCAATTAAATTATTTTATGTTTTAAATTATTTATTTAATAGCTCATGCGGCCATCAATTGTATCTTGATGTTCAAGTCGCTAGTTCCTCAACCATGGTGATTGACGATTTATATCCATTTGCCCAGTGATGGTGATGCTTCTACGCCCAATTCTTTTTGGACAATGCTTCCACCCCTTTGACGTGCTTGCTACGAGGAAATTCTCTGCAGTTAAATCATATTAACATAACAAGTTATTTAATCATATATAATCATAATGGCTAACTGCCTTTTCAATTCCATGAATTCATGATAATAATTAACTAGCATGTTATCTTCACATGAAATTATAACGACTAATCATCTTGCCATTTCGCAGGATTATAAAAAATTTAATTGTCAACTGACTTCATGTGAACCTCAATAGTTATATGAACATTTTAAATTAGGTAAAAAATTGGGATGTAACATCTACCATGTGTAAGATCCTCATCTTATAATGGTTACCTTCTGTTTTGTATATGTCAATGAAATATCGTCACCTTTCATTACATATCATATGTGAAATAGTAACCACCATGAACCTAGTCAAAGGGTGGTACAAAGGCTTTCACCTCAATTATCTCTCACATAAAAATGCATTACAAGGAATTTCACTTAGAACTTCTCCTTATAGAGAATATATCATTCACAAAGGATTGCACCTCAAAATTCTCCCTCTGAATAATGATCCTGGGAAGTCAGGTCCTCTAGTTACTTCCTTAGAAGCTCTCTTCACCTAAGGATGCTTGTCGAACTCACTCACAATCTGATATCAATCTTTTGATTTTCTAGTGATAGGTCAATACTTACTTATGATGCACTCAAGTGTAGACCCATCAAAATCATGAAGTTGCACACATGTATTTCTATACTCCCTCTGAGTATCAATCGTCTAAGTTCCTTCATTACCTTCGAAGAAGTGTCATACTCCTTAATGTAGAAGAATCTCATAATATTAATCATCAAAGATTTTTGCTTCGAGAGCCTCACTTTATCCATTTTGATCATTAGGGTCTTTGGAGCTACTATCATTAGATTGAGTCTGCACAATATTTGGTTTAATGTGTAAAGTACCAACCTTCTTGTCTTGTAAGAACATCCTCAAACATAAAGGAAAAGATCAAGGTAAATAACCCTTATAGCATGTATAGATTTACAAATAAGAGAGAGACTACAGTGAGTAGATACATGTAAAAGATAAGAATACTTATCTGCACATAAAGATTCAGAAATGTCTTCTTAGATTATTTAAGAATGGAACATCTTCCCTCTAAATAAGGTTCAAGTGGGAATGAAACATTGACTATTATTCCCCCCACAATGTAAAATTCCTACTCATTCTTATATTGTTGAACAATTTTGCATTAAATCAAATATGGATTCCTTTGGCATCATCTTTAGTGTTGATTGCCCCAAATCTAAGATCCACCCCTTCTGCAAGTAAAGAGCTAATCCAAATATCAGATCTAAAGCAACCCATATTTGTGCTCTCATGTTATGTGTGGTCCAATTATTTCTTCCCAACTGAGACACTCTTCAATTTTCGGGTTGTCTACTCAAGATGATTTTAGACAATGCTTGATCCACTTATCCAATCTGATTTGTGTTGCCCTTGCTATCCAAAATGAGCTGAAGACCTTGATGAGCTAGTTGGATAGTAAAAACATTGAATATTATTATTCTCCCTACAATGTATAATTTCCACTAATTTCATTTTATGGAGTTGGAAAACTTCTACCAATTTGCTTTAGGAGTAAGCTTTGTAACCTATTTGTGATCTCAATGAATATGCACCCTATTGACAAAACATTGCTCAACTGAATCACATATTTCCTATCTTAGCTACCACTATGACGACCCCTCTGCTTAGTTTTCTCTCAAAAGGTGGGCCCACAGTGCCTAACACCTTTTGTATTAATTGAAATAAATTTTCCTTCTCGATTTGTTTATGGTGGTAGTTAATGTGAATATCTTGTTTTGACAGTAAATGTACATTCTTATTCATTGAATTTACATTCCCATTTCACACTTCCTTATTACTAAAATTATGCTATCAACACTAGAGAATCCATCTCAACATTGTTTACTCCTTAATCACTATGGCCGAGATCACCGAAGGTTGACTGAATCATATCCTCTATCTCGTTCCCTCTCTTTCAAGGTTGTCTCTAATGAAATGTTAGGCTCCCTCTAAATCTCAATCTCCTTCTGCTGCAATATCATTCTCAGAGGAAAAGATCAAGACATATAGCTCTCATAATATATTTGAAATATAAATAAGAGAGGGACTAATATAATTCTCAAAATAAGCTCTTTCCAATAGAATATAGATAAAATCTATACTTTAAACATATATAGGTTATTAATATCATCTTATCAATAACAATTATAAGTCTTATGTTAATCATTTAAAAATATAATATATTAACATATTTTGTTACCAATATACTTACAACATCTTTAGATGTACATACTAACATATCAAACATGCGTACCTTATCAAGTGCCCGTTGTGCTTTTTGTTTATAATTACCTTTATTAGGACGCTTGTATGATGGACTCGCCTTTCTTTTAACCTTCCTTATCGGGTACACCAACTCTTAATCGCTCAGTTATGACTTTGTTTGTTTGATAATAGATTATCGAAATATGTTTTACGGTTTGCGCCTAATGCAAAAGTCTCTGCCATGTGGGGTGGGTGACTAGGAAGAGCCTTGTTTATTCTTCTCTTAATACATGCTGACCAAGTCTTCACTTAGTACTATAAATCCATACAAATGTACGTACATCCTTCCCCATGGATCGTTTAATCCTTATGTGCTGATGTGGCTTGTTCAAGTATTGAGTCAATGTTGTCACCCAATGTCCTTATTTTGATCGTCTTTCTTGGTTATCATTTCCAATGAAAGGTAAGTGTTTGTTTTACTGTCACGATGCTCACATGGGCTACGAATTTCCTTAGACCATTGATCGAAAGATGTTTTCCTCGGTCTCAGCCTTGCTAGGCTCTCCAAATACTTGTAATGGACATCACGATCTTTGAGATCGTCACCAATTAAACAAGAATATAATACCGACAATAATAGTATGTGTTGAATAATGGAAATGCTCGTACACATTATTCAAAACAAGCAAATGACCATAATAATGTAGGCCATCGGAGATCTCTCCTTAGACTCTCGTTTTCTAGTGTTGACTCAGTCGGACGCAACATAATCCCAAATTTTGTCTCCTAATGCTGATAGTCTTAGTCTTTTTTTTCTTTGAGTTATCTTTCCTTTTTAATCTTTCGCTTGGTAGTGGGCCCATCAACACCTACAAGGCATGTAAAATTGTGTTTCTCACATATCTTGATGGGGGAAGCCAAATGTAATCGTCCGTAAGACATGTACAGACTAGGTGAAAATAACCATTATAATGTATATTGGGTGCCGAATATCTCCTTCAATGTATTCATTAGGAATAGTGATGGTTGGATGGTTTTCGTAAATTTTTGGGTCTGTCACTGAATACCGTCCTTGTTTCCTCCCCCATGGCACCTTATTTCCCTTTATTTGTCTAGCTTGGCACTGACGGTTTCTGCCAACTATGCAACGGGGATTGTGTTCTCTGCCTGACCTATCCTAGTCAAATTTCCAGTTCTCTTTTTTGATTGTTCTCCTTATGTTTGTCTAAAATCTCTTGTTCGACCATTGTAACCAATGCACGTAAATAATAGTCATAGAAGATCGTTCAGAATATTATTACTATCATTTTAAAAATCTATAACCATATAACTTGATTGCATTTGTTACGATAGCACAACGACTTTGCTTATTGGGTTGTAGACGAGAATTGATTCTTCACCATTGTCAGGTTGTGTACAAATCTTCATGAATTGTAGGCTTCAATTATATTTGGTGATTCAACTCTTCGGAGTTATGTCTACTGATGGTTGATTTCTAAATATAGAGTGATAGGACAGCTGAAATAGTGTTTGCAAGATAATTCTCCAAACATTATGAATGAAGAATTGTGAGGTTATTGAGTATTCATTTAGCCTATGTGAAGACTTGCACATAGTCTCTCGTTAATACATTGAAATTGGAAACAAGCATAAATTCTGTAAATATGGTTTCTCCAACATATGTCAAATCATAGTATTTTGTCCTTTGCTTTTACGGTAGACTTATTTGCAACCTCACTTTGATACCATGTTGAGTAACTAGATCATTTCTGCAAATGTACTAACATTGCTAATGTGATTGATGTCTTCCAAATGCATATTTGAAGACTCATAAATATGAGAGGAGGATACATGTCTCATGAAGAGACATGTCTCTATAGTTAATCATCATTAGTTAATATGTTAATAATATATATAACCATATGTACAACTCATCTTTAAGCATATATGTAATATTAATATTATATTATATATTAATATATAATATATTATTATGTAATAATATATAATGTATAATATATATATATATATATATATATTATATTACATATATAATACATATAAGATATTTATCTTAAAGATGATTTACCAGCAACAAGGTATGTCATGATAAAATCAATCCGACAGAAGCTACAACCTTAACAAAATATACCACACGTTACACACTAGCGCTCTTTCTAGAATAATCCAAACGTTTATCACTTCCAGACATATGCGCACAGACAAGTCTTTTATCACCTTCTAAGCTCGCTAGGGCTGTTCACCAATAAGATAGAGCCGAAATGCTTGCAACTATCTTTGTCATTATTTATTGTACACTGGTCTACTACCAGTCTTTGCCAAACAATTTGTGTCTTGACCAAATCATCACATAAAGCATAGCGAACATAGATATAATATATATACTCATTCTACTGCACACATGTAAGCTCGCATACATAATTTTGCCAATTAATAACCTTGCCAATATGATAAATAGCCTACGATATACAAAATCGGTGTATGTCATGAACACAAGAACATATGTTGTTAGCAATGACAAAGCTTGTCATCAATACATCTCTGCAACTCATCCTAGTGTCAACGAAGTCCTCAATTCCTAAAAATCTCCCGCTTTGGGATTGTTGGCAATATATGGTGAAAAATTCTCAATCCAAAGAGTAAACAACAAAATAATTTTTTTTGAATATCCTTTACATGTAAAATCATCCCTTCAATGATGCTCTTCATCAAAGTACTCGCATTAGATCAAGCCAATTTGCAACTAAAAAATGTCAAGTATCAATAAACACTGTTATGCCAAAATCATTATATAAGACCTCTAGGATTAGCTCTGCACTATGCTACTAGTTCCCCTAAGGAGTAGTACCAAGTATAATGTCCAGATGAACAAATGTGCTTTGAATACACTGGGCTAATGCATATTTGCATCAATTACTATGCACAAGATGGGGGCCATTACTCCAAGCATACCTCTAAGGTACTCAAGAGTGTCATTAGCCAAAGGTTTATTGAATATTTTTGCTACTTGCTCTTTTTTGCTCACATATTCTAATCTGAATTCCTTCTCAATGACTTTATTTCTCAGAAAATGATACTTAATCGTAATATGCTTAGTCTTTGACTGTAAAACTGGATTCTTTGACTTATTAATTATACTTGTATCATCACAATGCATGATAATAGATTCAAACAATGTTATATCAATGTCCTTTAACATCTGTTTCATCCACATAAATCGACTACAATTGTTTCCTATTGTTACATATTCTGCTTCTATTGTAGATTGTGTTGTGCGATTTTGCTTCCTGCTTAACCATGATACTAATCTTCCTCCAAGAAAAAATGCTTCTCCACTATTACTTTTTCTGTCATCAACGTTTCCTACCCAATCAACACCAATATAGGCATATTTTGTAAAGTCATACCACAAACCAAATTTCAAGGTTCCCTTCAAATTTCTGAATTATCTTTTTATTGCTACTAGATTTGATTCCTTAGGACCTGCTTGATACCTTGCCACAATGCCAACTGCACTAGCTATGTTAGGCCTAGTATGCGTCAAATACTGAAATACACCAATCAAAGATCTATATCTTTTCTGAACAATGCTAGGGGAAGCATCATTATTAGTCAATTTATATCCTGTAACCATTGGTATTCTGATTGGTTTGCCATTTTCCATACCGAACCTTACTAGTAATTCCTTAAGGTACTTAGTTTGAGATTAAAAGATATTATCTTTTATTGAGTTATTTGCAAATATAAAAAGTACTCCATTTCACCTATCACAAACATCTGAGATTCTCCTTTCATTTCATTAAATTTTTTATTACTTACCTCATTGTTTCCTACAAAAAAGATGTCATCCACAAATACTTCAATAATCAGTAGTCCATCTGAATTAACTCTTAGGTACAAATTTCTATCTGCACTTCCATTCTTAAATCCCAAGTTTATCAGGTCTTTGTCTACGCTCGCATGCCATGTTCTAGGTGCTAGATTTTGCCTGTGAATTCCATTATTCTCACAATATGCATTGAACTGATTAAATGTAAATTCTCCACCTTTGTCAGACCTTAAACATTTCATCCCTAACCCTGATTCAGTCTCATATCAAATGCTTCAGATTTCTTTCTTAATAAAGTAACTAACATCATCCAAGTGAGATCATCAATGAAAAGAATAAAATGTTTGTCACCATAGAATATTCTTGTCTTGGTAGGTCCATATGAATATGTGTGTACGATCTCCAACTTCTCTGAAGTAGTAAATGTTTTGCTTTGAAATGTGCTTCTTTTATGTTATGCCGTCACATGTTCCTTACACATCATGTTAGAGGGTTTTACTATCATAGGTTGATCTTTGATTGCATTGGAATTTCTGTCACTATGTTATCAAAGTTCATATGACAAAATCTCCTGTGCCATAACCAAGTGTCAACAGCTTTTGCAATAAAACAACTTATCTCAGAAAGTTTCAACTGAAATAAATTACCTCTAGTCCTTGTACCTGTGGAAATTTCATTTTCTTCTTTATCCTTAATTGAAGGTTTCTTATCAGTGAATTGTAAATGATAACCCTTGTCGACTTAGCAAATTATGTTTCAGTCCAACAACAATAATACATCATCAATGTTAGTCTTATCATCAAGTGATATAGAACCTTTTCCTTTTATTAAACACAGTGTATTTTTACCAACTTTGACAAAACCTCCATCATAGCTCTTCAACTCCACAAACTTGTCTTTCTCACCTATCATGTGATGTGAACATCCACTGTCTATAATCGAATCTGTTTTCTTTTTCTCAACATGCGAAATAAGTGCTTTTTCTTCTTCAATAGGACTTTCAACTTTAATAGCAACAAATCCTATCTCATCCTCATTATCATTGTCCTTAGAGTTAATATCCGTAATCTCAATCTCATCATCACTAACATATTAATATTCTTTAGGAAATTTTGACTTGTATGGTCTAGGTTTAACCTTAGGCTCTCTTGTAGGACATCTTGATGCGAAATGACCAATTTTGTGATAGTTATAACAGTGAATATGTAACTTACCATTGAATACTCTTGTACCTCTTTACTCTCTTTTTGCAATCAAGGCTTCAAGTTCATCCATCTTTCTTTCTTCTTATTGAATTTCTGCTCATTCACTTGCATATTTTCCAAGAATCCTGCTATTGGTACTTGCACTCTTTTATACCAGCCTTTACCAAACAATCAAAACATAACCAAATCATCACATAAGCATAGCGAACATAGATATGATTTCTATACGCACTCTACTGCACAGATGTAAGCTCACATACATAATTCTTTCAACCACTGACCCTGCTGATCTGATTAATAACTTGCAATATAAAAAGTCTCTGTCATGAACATAAGAACATGTGTTGTCATCTTGTCATTAATGAAAAAACTTGCTATTAATACAAAATGTCTGCAACTCATCCAAGTGCTAACGATGTCCTCAATTCCTGATAGTATGCTTACAACTAGGAGTTCCTGTAGGCCAGCAGAGTGGTTAGGGAACCCAACTAGGGGTCTTGGAGCTTAGTGGGGAGGTTTACAAGCCATTCCTAACAGTTTGAGGCAGCTTGCTATTGTTTAGGAGAGATTCCTATTTTTTTGGAGGAGACTGGGAGATAGTTTGGGAATCATTTTGCGCTATTTTGGATGATTTGACATAGTTTCCTGAATTTTAGGAGGTGTCTATTTTTTAGGAGGGTATTGGCAATCACACAACTATTTTTAGACATAGTCATTGGACTGGTGACAACACTCTGTTTTTTCGTTTTGAGTTTAGATGATGAATTTGTGAATAAATTTGAAATATTGAAGCTTTTACTTTAATGCTTTCTTTTATAAAATAAAGGAGGTTAGTAAGATGACTTTATGGAATAATTAAATAATTTTATGTGCACCCCGCATGGCATGCCTCTCCAAGGCTTAATGCTGTTTTAAAAAAGTGGGCCATGATAATAATGCTTAGGGAACCCTTGGAGAAATTTGAACCATGTAGAAGAGCAAAACTTTAAAAAAAGGTTTATCAAATACTGAAAACCCTAAAAAGAGTTTAACAAGGGTTGAAAGAGAATAAAGTGACATGAGGAGGTGTCGTTTGACCATTCAAGCTTTCATTTTCACAAGAAATGTGCTTCAACTCCAAGGAAGGGTTTGAGCAGTAAAGACAAGCCTTCTGGCAATTTGAAAACTCTCACGATTTTGAGTGCCTACAGGCATGAGATTGTCATGTCCCCTTTCTAGAGTGGACATCAGAGACGATAGAGTTAGCCTATCAGGGAGTGTTGTAGGCTGGCAGTGGTGTTTAGAGACTTGGTCAGGGTATACAGTGTTCGGATTTGGAGTTTCAGACAGTAGGAGGGCAGTTGAGAGCAGTTCCTTAATTGTAGGAGGAGTTCTCTACATTTTAGGAGGTGGAGATGGGTTATGGTCTTAAGTCTCTACGAGATCATTCTATGGTTTCAGTTTGGGGAGATTCAGAGACGTTGCTATTTTTTAGGAGTATTCCTAATTTTGAGGGATGAGACTATTAGTTATTTCGGATTATCCAGCATCAGTCATAGGAGGTGACGAGTTCAGTTTCACCTTGTAGAGGTGTTTTGGCTATCAATTCGCTATTTGGGAAATATTTTAATATATTTAAATATTCTCCCAAGTTACCATTTTGATAATTTAAATAAGGCTAAGTTATAGCCATTTTGGAGTAATAAGGGATTTTTTTGGCCTCATTTGGGTGAATATCCCTTGGTGTAATAGCTCGTTGGAAAGGTCTTGAACTTTTCTAAATATTTCTCTTTTGACTCGGAGCATTTCGGTGAACGAATTTCTTTCTATTGGGAAAAAGGTCATTTTCTGGATACTTGACCACTTTAAAAATGAGAAATATATTATTTTATAACCCAACGCCACATGGGGACACTTTTAGAGTTTGAGCTAAGTTTGGTGGGTTATAAGGAGGTAAAGACAAAGTTGGAAGACATTATTGACATATTACATCTTGGATTTGTGTTTTGGGCTCTGATTGAGCTTTCAGCATTTGGGACGCCAAACCCACTTGCATTGCCTATTTGGGACGTAGCCCCAAAAACAGTGGTTTGGATTCTTGCAGTTAGAAGCATCTTAGAGAGTATGCATTGTTTCTTCTAGGGAACGCAGTACTGAGTCAAAGTTTTAGTTGGGGTTTGGGTATTTTACCCATGTGTGGGCACTTTGCAGCTGTACGGCCGCACCTGGCGGCCATCTACTTTTCCACGTTGAGCATTTGAGAGCTAGATTCTGGCCGTAGCTTCCTTCTGGGTTCATATTTCACCTTCACGCCTTTAGGTTGGCTTTATTCTTGGATGTAATCATTTGGATATTATTGTAAATCTTCATCTGGTTACATATTAGGCGTATATTCAAAAAAATCTGCTTAAAGCGACTTTGCTATAAATGTATTTGGAATACATTCTTAGAACTGGTTCATGTTATTGTACTTCTATTACTTATTGAAAAATCATCAAAAATATAAAACAATCAAACCCTTTTGCAACATCTGTCTAGCTCTGCAAGAAAATTTTAATAAACAGGGAAAACAAATTTAAAAATATAAAATTACAACAGATCAGCAGAAGAGATCCATCAAGGATCTTTCAGAGATATCATCCAAGGGTATTTTGTTTGGGGAAATCACCAATATCAGCCTGTTGGGAGAAGTATTCAGCAGACAAGACCATAATAAAGAGCAGATTAAAAGGATCAGATTGCAGATCTGGGCCGTTTGAGCATTACTTATTTATATTTGTTCACATAAATCAACAGCCGTACCTCCCATTCAGCATTTATGACAATTCCAGCTGCGATGTACTGTTTGCAGGCATATACAGGATCTGGAATCAGAATTGCTGGAGTCTGATATCTCAAATCAGACACGGGAAAGTGCTCTTCAAGCAGCATACAGGATCTAGAAGCAATTAACAGATGCAGTCAGGTTTAATATGGCAGATTGAAGTTTGTAGGGCGATCAAATCAACTTATTGCACACAAAATGGTCTGTCTCAGAAATAATCAGACATGTATATGATTGTATGAGCATGTTGTGTTGTAACTTTAGAGAAAATAAAAATCTACACATTTGTCCTTGCAGCATCATTAATTTTACTTTTTGCATTTTTAGTTATATATTTTTTGTTCCATTTCACTTTTTGCAAACCAACAAGAAAAACCAAGAATTTTTCGAAAAACAAAACAAGAATAAAATCAGACAATTCTGAAAAAATTTAGAAACTCAGACTTTGCCAAGAAGCCGGATCGGTTGTGTTTGCTATAGTGCTATCTGAGCACAAAACTTCCTGCCATACCGTGAGCAAAATTTAAAACCTTGATGAGTGGACAAAACTATCAGACCTATACTAGGAGAAGACATCACACTCAGTGGGAGCCAACATCAATTCCTAAGAGTGATATTCTTGGTTATCACAGTCAAAATTTAGTAATAGGGAAAGGATCAGAGATATCATGGTTGAGAAGGAAAAAGAGAAAATTAGGTCAATCAGTCCTAGCCCTAGGATTGAGAGGAAATTTGAGACTATGATGTCATTGGAGTTGGGAAAAATGGCTAAGAAGAACCAGTCAAGGGAGGAACATCCTTAGTGCACTACCTATACAGGTGAGACTAACTGGATACAGAGCGAGTGCAGTACAGCTTCCTGTTCAGTTCTAAGGCCTCTATAACTTGTTTTAAGCCAACGAGAGGATGTAATAACCCTAACAGGCTATAGCTTCTATTCTGGCTCTAGATTCTAAATATTTTTGAAAGTTTGTGTTTTACAATTTTATTTTTGAATCTATGTTTTTATTTTATTTTTTCAAAATAGAACCGGTCCATTGCATAAAATTTGAGATTGCAATTTGAAACTTGCACACCTATCTTAACTCTCTTTATATTTATATACAGATAATTACAATGCTGGAAATAACTAGAATAAACAGCAAAAACCTTAAAAAAAGAAACAGTTTAAAAAACCACCAAAAAAAACAAATAACACATAAAAATTCAGAATTCTGGAAAAGATCAGACTTAACAAAAATCCATGTCTGTGGGTGTCTATTTCAAAGAAACTGTGAAAATTGGCTAAAATCCTAGCCTTCCAAACCTGCTGACTTGATCAAAATTTTGTTTAAAAAATCTTCGTTTGTGCTGTAGTAATGGGTAAACAAATTGATTGGAAATTTTCAATCAAAATTCAATGATTTTAGAAATCCTATACAGTGCTTAAATTCACAAATTTTCTGAAAAATCATCAAAAACTGGTGTGGGAACCTTTCAAATGTGTGAAACCCTCGATTTTTGATTACATTAAAAAAATATTTCCCAGTTTTGAATTTAAGGTTGCTGCAAATGTATTTGCACTGCCTGTTTGGTATGTGTTTTTCAAAGGTAGCAATCTTTCTCTTATATATATATATATATAGTGAATGAGACATGGAAAGACATGTCCCTTCATGGGACATGTCTATTCATAATTATGTAATTAATAGAATGACAATTTGAATTATAGTTATATATACTCTCTCTCTCTCTCTATATATATACATACTATAATAATTTCTCTTTCATATTTTAGTCTCATAGGTTTATCTAATTGAAGCTATCAAACATCAACACTCCTTCTTAAGCTAGGGAGGATAAACACAAGATTACCTCAATATAAAAATCAGGAATGACAAGTTTTAAGGATATCTTTGATCAGAAGATATCCACCATTTTAGATATCATCTCATGATATAAAGAGTAATGACCTCGGAATATCAAGTCACATAATATTCACCAAGTACTCAAAAAATGTCCATAGATAATGTATCCTCAATAATACTTACCGTAGAAACATTCATGTTTTGTTTAAGGAACTTAATCCACCATGCAAGATATAATCTATCATGATCCGTCTCAGACACCATTAGATGTCCATCACAATAGAAGGCTATGGTTTGTTTAAGGATCTTAATCCACCATGCAAGTTATCATTTATCATGATCTGCTTAGACATCATAAGATGTCCATCGCAATAGAAGGCCATGGTCTATTTAAGGAACTTAATCCACCATGCAAGTTATAATCTATCATGATCTGCTTTGACAGCATGAGATGTCCACTATAATAAAAGATTGAGTTATCGTAAGATCTTCACCATTCATACCCTCTATAGATACAAGTGATAATCATTTGGAAGTGGTCACTTTGTCATGATGCACATAGGAGGCAGCCCATTAAAATCATGTAGTCACATACATGATGTCAAAAGTTTACATGAAGTCAAAACTCTGTTTGAATCTGATATCAAGTTTTCTGACCTCATACAAATTTGCTTCTAATGAAGTGTTAAACTCCCTTTAAATCTGATATCAATCTTCTTCCTGCAAGAGCATCTCTGGAGAGAAAGGAAAAGATCAAGGCAAATAACTTTTACAGTAAGTATATAAATTCAAATAAGAGATGAACTACAAAAGTAAATAAATGTAGTTCTCAAAATATAATAATCAGAAAATAGTTATCTCTCTAAATATCCTTTAGAGATAGTATCTCTTAAAATGGTTCCTCTTCACGAGGCACTTGGATTACTCATACTAATCTTCACATTGTCTTTGTCTCTGCCTGACTATATGTTGCCATTCCAACAAATGACTCTTCATATATTTCATGCATATCCACCAACAATATCAATGTTGGCTTTAATGCCTCCAAAATCATTCTGACAAATCAATTTCATATCTTAAAGTCTTGCACAAGACAAACTCATCTCACGCCCGATTTGGTGTAGTATGGTAATAGTCTGGATACTGTAGGATGCTCACTTCTTTCATTTCAGAATACTTTCCAAATGCATCTATCCAATACAATCTCTTTTCATATTCTTATACTACATCAGATTATATTCACTGTGACTAAACATTTGTCACATTTGCTTTGCCTTTTAGATAGGAGTATAGTTTATATACTTATCACTCATCTTGAATATCCACTATAAGTCTATTAAACTGCACAATTTCCAGTATGCTTGTTATGAACGAAGTGTCTCGTTAACGCACCGTTAGACACCACTTCATTTCATCAATCAATTTTAACAAATATTTAATTTCATCAAATAAGACAAAACTACCTTTTCTTTAGATGTGACAAAGAGTTGCATCATTTCGTAACAAACATAAAATGACTCCGTGTTCCATTTGCAATAGTTGAAGATGACATGTTATTGGGATTTATTATAACTGTAGATGACATCCTGATTCCTTGTTGTCAGTAATATTATAATATTAATAAGCCTTCGATATGTAGTGACTAATGTAGTAGACTCCCGATAAATTGTTTCTAATTAGAGACGTAACTGACATTTCTATATCAATCATTATTTCCGAAACAAGTTTCAACTAAATATCTTCTTTCTTGTTGAATAAATTCCAAAATGTGTTCAAGGTTATTCACCAGTTCAGTCAATAAACGTATTGGTGTATATCAATTTGTTGTTCAGATATTTGTGACTTGCAGAAATAGTTTAGATTGATAAATCACTCAGTCTATTCAGTCATCCCAATGTGATCATATTTGACACTGGTCTACCGATGGAACTGCTAAAAAGATTTATCCTTTATACAGACAAGACAGCTCACCCCGTTAACTAGGTCTTTCCTTTAGATATTTTTACCGTTTCTAGTATATCTTTCAACTTGTTTAAGATAGTTTGATAATGAAAATTTATGCTCCTTTGAATTTTGTGGCAGAGGACTTCCTTTCAGATTACAACATTCAAATTGTTCTTTCACTAAAGAGAAGGCACATGAAAAGAACATTGCTTTGATATGTTACATCCCAATTTTCGCCCTAAAAATTTTTAAGTTGTTTATAGCCATTGAACCAAATTTTCATGTTCATGTGAAATCCAATTAGTTTATTATAGCCGTTGTTACATTATGTTAGTTATAATTGTTATTCATTCTTCATGTTCATGTGAAATTGAATCAATTTATTATAGTCGTTGCATCGATTTGATTTTCAGTTAAATCTACTCGTTGTGTTCATGTGAAATGGAATTAGTTAAATCTAGCTGTTGAACAATGAATTTCCTAATGATCACTTGAACGTTTTGCTTAACAAATGAATCTTGAATTGATGTTTTGGCAAGAATGTTGTTTAAAATTGTTTACAGGATGAAGACCAGAGAGAGAGGGGAAGCATTACGAAATGAGGTCATCGGACTGGGATGATCATATGATTCAGTCATCATGAATGACAGGTTTGACCTAAAAGTCGCCATGGCAAGGTTATTAGGGCTTGACAATAAATTTCTTAGTGGAAATCGTATGAGCTAAAATAAAAAATTAAAAACAATATGATTATAAAATAAACAAAGTTCTTACCTTTATTGAATTTATTAAATAATAATATAACTTAATATTATTTTACTCTCTCGAATTAAAATCATAAATAAATAAATACAAAGTGGCACCATTACATTAGAATTATTAATCCAATAATGCCACCTTGTAAATACGTATTTATAACTTAACCAAGATGATAAAATAATGTCAAATAATAAACTTTTCATCTTCCTTTTCGTTTCAATTGGTCCCTCTATTCATATTTCATCTTTTAAATTGAATGATAAAAGAATTTGAATGAATTCTTGTAACAACAAGGAAGCCGTAAGGTCGGCTTGTAATATAATTATGTGAGCTTGCCGTGTTCTGAGATACCATTCTCCTTGACTTCCGACTTCATTTCTTTGCAAGTTTTCATCGAGTTCCTTTGTTTGATATGGTGCCTACTACACTCAGAATTAATCGTTTTGCATTCCAAAATTAGTGTCACACCCGTGAAAGTTTAGGAAGGAGGCGTTGGGTCAATCACAGCAAAAACAACTGTAGAACCAGTGTATGTCACGTAAGATGGTGTTTCTCAAACTCTTCTTATTCCTTTTACCTTGCGCAGCTGAGTTTATTTATTTTTAAATCTTTCCATGCAAAGTGCAGAGTCGGGTTTTACTCTTTCATGCTATGTAATGAATCGATTCTATTAAAATCTTTCCAAGCAAGTGCTGAGTCGACTTTTATTTCTTTCCATGCTTTGTAATGAATCGGTTTTGTTAAAAACCTTTTCCATGCTAAGTGCTGAATCAGTTCTTAATTTAACCTTTTCCATGTGATATGATAATCATGCCGTTCTCAATGGGAAGTCTGCAATCATCATTTAAAAGTCAGAATTTACATTTAGTCATCTGCCAAAGCAATTCCATGCAATCGAATATCTTGTACGAGCAGAGTACAATTAAATTTACCAATCTTTATGAGTAATGCCTGAAGATTCTTCTTTAAACAATTTTATTATTAATCTCCGAATGATATGATCCAAAAGCTGCTAATCAGTAATGAGAACACCAAGAATATCACCCGGAAAATGTCAGAATGAGGTGATAAAGGAGTAGGATATGCACATAAAGGCAAATGTTCAGGCACCAAAGAGTCAGAAGCCTGATGGCCTGATTATGCTGAGGAGGTGTTGATGAACCTATAAAAGAAAACACATGAATGAAATCAGTAACTATTTTTATATAAATAAAATCTAATGAAATTAGCTCATGCAAAATCCACTTTCAAAATTAGTTGTCAAGCTTGAATGGTGGAGATCGGGTTATAAACCCACATCTTGAAATCCTTGGCCAGGGTGGAAAAAGGCATACTTGCCACAACAAATTGATCGTGTTGTTGTCCTGATGCTTCAGTTATTCTTTTGAATAACTGTTGGGACCTCAACCCACCTGAATACTCTGATTGCTAGATCAATGAACGTCTCGTGCCCGACCTCGGGGTAGGGAGGGCCGTTTTATTTAATTAGAACTTGTGGGGATAAGTAAAAAGGTTTGCGGTTGGGAGGTTAAGCCTATGATAATGCTTCTCCTCTCACCAAAGTCAGAGCTTGGACAACCAATTAGAAAGATTCTCAACTAAAAGAAGTATGTTCTTTCTTACCTGAAAAATAGTAATTTTCTTTGTATGTTCTTTCTTACATGAAAAATTAGTAATTTTCTTTTCAAGCTGTAGTTTCTTTTACTGAAAGGTTAGGAATTATCTGAAAATCTAGTTAGTTGTTTCGAGAGCATATTAATTAAAATTTCATTTCCATTAGTTGGATTTATTTTTGGCTGATTATATCAATTAATAGTTAATGCTAAACTTGTTCGAAAAGAAAAGCAAAGTAGACTCAAGGTCAGTTTTTAAACCGTTTCTGAATCCTATGTCAAGTGAATAGCAAAGTAGACTCAAGGTCAGTTTTTAAACCGTTTCTGAATCCTATGTTAAGTGAATATGATTTATAATTCAGTTAGTTAAAGAATGTAATTAGTTAGTTTTTTAACCAGCTGTTACATGATACCATGTCAAAGGGACTACTGAACTAAGACAAAAGGCTAGTCTATAGCAGGAATGCAAAATAGTGCTTGAGGGAAAGCAACAACAAAAGATAGAGAGGGGTTAAAAAGCAGAACAAGATATCTGAAACCTCACTACAAACCGGAGCCAAGATAGTAGAGAACTCTAAAACAAAAGTGCAATCATGGGGCCTGTAGTGGCCCTTGGAGCATTTCCAGGTCTTCCTAGAAGAGAAAGAAAAGGAGGAAATTCGTTGCCGAAGACAACTCTATGTCTCACAGATGTAAATTGACTCAAAGGACAAGGACCAACCTGATGCTTGGAAACACGTGCTAGCTCAAATCCAAAGAAAAAGGTGTTATGTTGACAATGCTGCGAACTGGCTGAGTGCTGAAGCTAGTGTGAATGGTCTCAAAGTCTAATGGCCTCTTGGAGATAGAGGGCCAAACATCTCCGATCCGTGAACCTAAATAAAGTGGAGAGAAATTGGACCCCTCTTAATAAGCATGAGAACCTCCCTATGATCTCATGGTAAACACAACATCAGAAAATGAAGTGTTCCTTTGTCTCGGGCTCCCCAATATTGCATCATCTTTTAAGCTGATGATAAGTCTCAATGCAGTGTCGATGGGAGGCCAGTCTAAAGGAGCTAAGGGGGAATTAGAGGAATGTGACTATTGGTGAGATAAGTAAAAAAGGTAGGTAATGAGTCTGTCCTGCAATTCCAAAAGATGCTCAGCATAAAATGCCAATCTTATGGTGAAGGCCCCTGTGGGACTTCACCCAAGTAGTGAGGTTGAATTATCTGTAAATTTTGGTTGTAATACACGTGTTCAACTCTTGTTTGGATGGGAGATGGTGAGAGGCATCAAGAGAATACTGAAATGGGGTGAGACAATCAATCTTAATCCCAATGGACCCAAGAAGGGCTGAAGCACAAGAAAACCAACCACGGGCCTGGCCAAAAGAAATAGAGGTGGCAATGGTCTTAGAGGAGCAATAAGGGAGTTAGGGGTACATGCAACACCCCTCACGAGAATCGACAAAACCACCAAGGCAATGCATAAACTAAATAAGATAAAAAATAGCCCCAAGCCTAAAGGGGTGAGCCCCAAACTCAGAAAAAATGTTGTTGTGAGGAATGAATTGCATGCACTTAATCCGCCCAAAGAAGAAGAATCTGGATCCACTCCACAGAAGCCCAATTGGGCAGAATATAGCTGTGATTTTTCTGGAAATTTGGCACAAATTCTCATAAGTGAAAATCCACCTTTATTCATGCAAATCTTGCAACTTATCCTACAAATTTGTATGATGTCCTTTTGGCATGTCCTTGTGTCACATGCATGATTCATTACCTCATTATTCCATAGAATTGGCACATTCACTGATACCGAGGAGTCTCTACGGCTATTATAACATGTTACAAAAAGTAAAAAAACACAATGATTACCAGCTACCAAGATATTTAATATTACAAAGGAGCGAAGGTATCCTCAAAGAAGAGATACCAATTGCTATTTGTTAAAGATAACATTGGTAGTTAGCAAGGCAGATGATAGTAAACTTAATGAAAAGAATAAATAAAATTCCTCAATTCTATTTTAAAACTTTATTGACAATCGTAAACTAAATATTGTAATATTACTCTAATAGATTCCTAGTTTCACTCTTCTATGATTAACAATAGGTATCTAGATGTGTATATTAGTAAAAGGTATTTTACTCTCAAATGTATGAGGATCAAATATATATAACGCATTACACATTGTATTTAATATTGTTTAATTTTCTGTTTCATGCCAAGTCCAAGTCTCAATACTTTGCTTGAAAAGCTTAATTCTTGAGTTTTGAAATTTAAAAAATGCGCTATTTAGTTGTTTTGTAGGATTATACTTTATTTTCTTCAAAAATGTTTGGCACTGACCATAGTGTTCACAGATGAATAAATTATAGTTTAGGTGTTGACAGAGTTCTTTGTGTGCTTTGTGTTTCAGACCCTGGATTCCAAAATTCATCACAATAACCTTATCAATAACATTCTTGCAAAGGTAATCTTGACAAACCATGCACATTTCTTTGTTTACTAAAATTTTCTGTCCGTATTTAACAATTTATTATGGAGTTTCAAAGCCTTTCCTTTCTAATTGCCTGTGATCATGAGGATTGAAAGCTGTATCTCACACAGATAGAGGGAAATCTTGCCAAGGCAGATGATGCAATTATGCTTGATCAATATGGTTTTGTGTCTGAAACAAATGCAACAAATCTGGTATCATCTCTGCCCCATGTACATTACTTTTTTATATTCAAGGAGAACAACACTAAGAAAAAATGAAAGTTCAACAGTTAGGATATTCTTCATGAGTACAAAGTTGGTTTAATATAGCTTGCAGTTCTTCCTGATTGAATTTGCTTTCTTGTTTGGTAAATTGGTTCATATAATGTACCGATTTACAGTCAATTTACAAGTATAGCTCAAATGAACAGCCGAGGGCAGCAGCAGCTATTTAGCTGCATATGAGCATTAGCTTAATAGTAGAAGCCAACAGTGAAAGACCAAGAGTCACTAAGAATTTAACATTGTCACTTTTGGGATTTAAATGGTCTCCACAATAAGAACCCAATGATTTATTTAATTCATTTTGACCTCTTGGACACCCTCTACTTATGTACAAAGGCAGTTGATAGTATGACGAAATTAAGAATATATGAAATATCCCGATTCGGATATTTACTAGATTTCTCTTCTTTCTGTTAAGTAACAAGGATCGAATTCTGCAAATGTAATTATCACTGCCATTGTTATTGATGTGTTCCAATTGCAGATTTGCTTCTCATATAAATATGAGGAGGAGGAGACATGTCTCATAAAGAGATATGTCTCTATGGTTAATCATCATTGGTTAGTATATTTATTATAACTAACCATATGTATAATATATAAAAATTATTATATATATAATATAATATGTAATATATATATTATATATATAATAATATGTATGTATAAAGAACATATAGCTAATGATGATTTACCATTTATAATGAATCTCATGATTATATCAATTTGACTGAACTACAATTTAACATAATATGCTATTGGCAATTTGATTACATACAAACTGATTACATTACTTAGATTCTTAATATAATCTTAAGTATATATGTATATGTATAATATTTTATATATATATATATATATATATATATATATATATATATATATATATAAAATATTATATGTATATATATCTACAATTAATGAATCGGTTATGTAATATTAACTTGAGGATAGACATAAACAATATAGTATATATATATATATAAAATATTATATGTATATATATCTACAATTAATGAATCGGTTATGTAATATTAACTTGAGGATAGACATAAACAATATAGATTCAATTTCACACAAGCTAACTTCTTAACACTCCCTCTTTAGCAAGGGAAATTGAAACAAGTTTAACTTACACAATAAGGTGTAATCATCATTATGTTTTAAACTAAGAGAGAGAAAAAAGAAAGAAAACATAATGGATTTTAATGGTGTCCGACTATCGCCCAAAAGACCCATGAAGGTTATCAATGTGTCTGGCAAAATCTGGCCCAAAGAACAAAGATAACCCAAACTTTCAAAACAATGGATTTTCATGGTGTCTGGCTATCGCCCAAAAGACCAATGAAGGTTATCGATGTGTCCGGCAAAATCCGGTCCAAAGAACAAAGATAACATCAAATTGAACCATTGTTTGAAGACAGATCATCTAAAATAAAGTTGTCACTTTATAATAGGATCAAAACACACAAAAGGTCGTCACCTTTCACAAGAAAAGTCGTCACTTTTCACAAAACAAGCTTGCAAGCAAATTTTATATATATTCATGAATATGATGCAACAAAATGATGCAAGTGTACCTCCATATCAACTAAATGATATAAGTCATCCTTGTGCTAAGTGCACCAGTATCATCTTTAGGATACATATCACAAGGTCACATGACATTAAGTCATGGAACATTTTCTACAAAAGTAGATTTATCACTGTATACATATAATCATCAACCATATGATGTTAGTCAATAAGTGCATAAGAAACAATAACACTAATCATATCAATTTTACCTTTGAAGTGATATGGTCTACTCCCTGTGAATAAAATTTTGGTAGAATCATGTTCTCTATTTGCTCCCTCTTAATCTGAAGCAATGTCAAATTTTGTCTTCATAATCTTAATCATAAAAAAAAATGTTCACTTCCAGAGCCTGCACAATAATCTTGGTAGCAAACATACCAACTTTATTTTTCTGCAAGGATATAAAGGAAAGGATCAATGCAATTAACTCTTATAGTACGTATAAGTTTATAACCAAGAAGAGAGAGACTTTAGTAAGTAGATAACTGTAACACTCAAGAGTAAGAAGTACTTATCTTTCTATGACAATCCATAAATGTCAAATCATTAACTCTCCTTTCTAAAGAAAGTTTCAAGTGGGAATTCGAACATTGTTTATTATATTTACCCTCCACAATGTGAAATTCCAACTCTTATATCATCGAACAATTTTACATACTCGGTATCTAGAGTATGATCATGCAAGTTATTTAAGGATCTTTTCATTTTCTTATGATGTTCACAAGGTGTAGGCCCATTAAAATCATTTTGTTACTCATAAAAACTTTTGAACTCCCTTTGAATATTTTAATCTTTTCAACCTTCAGGTGATAAGTCAATACTTCCTCATTATGTACATGGAGGTAGGCCCATCAAAATCACGAAGTCACACCCATGTATTTCCAGACTTCCTCTAATTATAAATAATCCAAGCTCCAATGTTGCCTAGAAGAAGTGTCAGACTCCCTCTTAATAAAGAAGAATACTCAAAACTTCTTTTGGAGCTACCTCAAAAGATTGAGTCTATACCATTCTTGTTTTCCTATAAGATCATCTTTAGATGCAAAGGAAGAGATCAAAGGAAAATAGTTCATAGAAATAAAAATAAGAGAGAGAGACTAAAATAAATAAATGTATACTTAAGAATAATAAATACTTATCCTTGATCCATAGGAAGATCCATATGCATTAAATCGAAGAATGCCTCCAATGGGGAATGCAACATTGGTTGAGATAATCATTCACCTCCCCTCAATGTAGGATTCCCACATGCTCATAATCATCAAAGATATTTTCTTTAAGTGCCTGACTTTATCCATCTTGATCATCAAGCTCTTTGGAGCTACTATCATAAGTTTTAGCATGCACAATGTGTAATGTATCAACTTTCTTTTCCTTTGACATCACATGATTTCCTGTGCATGTGAAGGATGTCGGTGTACTAGTGTTGGAACCTTAAATAGCATATATCTACGTTAATGTTTCACATTCGTATTCCATCTTTTCACAGTACATAATACCGTCAAGTTGCATTAATGTCATCGCATCTCCTTCACTGCATTGCAAGTAGGCATACCTTGACTGCCTTTAAAGGTTATGCTTAATGTTCGATATCTTTTAACTGTTCTGATTTTATCGTTCTGCACTGACCGTCATGTAAAGTCCGCTCTTCGCTTACCTTTCTTATTCGCCCAACCTGGTCACTTTTTTTTTTTTTAAGACTTTGGCCTGTTTAATATGATGCAACTGTAACATTTTGTGTTTTTATTGCACCAACCGATAATATAGCACCCAAAATCGGTTCTTTACCAGGCTTTGGTTGAGCAAAACTTGCCTCTTTAGCATTCAGTTGATCAGATTGATTCTTACTATTCTGAAACTGGAATCTAGGGTCACAAAAAAATGGTTTCGCAGGCTGTACTTTGGCTTGACCTCTGAAAATCTTGATGCAGTCTGCAACCCGAGATTTGACCACCTACATTCTTCTGTGCAAATGGAAACCTATGAAAATGAGATCGCCATTCTCTCCTATTAATTTACATGTATTTTCTTCAATCGCTGGTCCCTTATTCCTTACAGTATTTTGATAATCTATTTTCTGCAGGGTGATAGCTATATTTTATCTTTTTTTTTCTAATATCTTCCCTACAGTGAATGTCAGATATTCAGGGGCTTTTGAACACAGCATGAAAATTCTCAGCATCAGTTTCAATAATCTTTGGTGGAACAATTCGCGTGCTCCCAATAGACCTCTCCTTGAATTCTTGACAAGAATTCATGCCAAAAAAAAAACTGTTGCGCCTGTCAAAAATTCTTGACAACATATTTCTAGAGATAAAGATCTCTATTGTAGCTACAATCACCAATTGTTGTCACATGACAAACATTTAAAGAATATGAACTGCTCCTTTTGAATCACAGACAACATAAACAAAACTAATAAAATGATGATTACACAGAGAATGATAATGATATACTGCTGAATAATATTGACCAAAACTATCACTGTTCTGAGTCAGCATCACACCATGATGATCAATCAGTTGTATATCAATTACTCTGCATTCTAGAATCAAGAAGGATACATGGGCTTAACACCGAGCCAGCATAACAGACAAAGATAACGGAGAGATGTAACCCCTAATGAGATGTAGGAAACCTGACAGGGTTAAAATGCATAACTCCTGTCTTGTTGGAATCAATACACTGTCATCGCAACAGAGAGGCTCCACCGCATACAAGAGTTGAACATTCCAATACCAAAACACAGTACTTGTAATCACATTCAATATGCGGATTCCTCTTGCATTCCAATCTCTATTAGAATGATCAGTAATGGTTACAGAAATGTGTTGTTTCATCTTCAAAGGCATTGAACCAACAAAACGAGAATATCCATAAAGTGGATAGGGGACCCAGTGAGAAGTGAGCTGCTAATGGTAAAGATAATTGTGTGAAAAAAAGACTTTTACAGTAGCTGTCTGCACTAACGAGGAGGAACATGGTAGACACATGAATCAACAGCAGGCTGCAGATAGAATTCACGATAACATTGGCCATGCCCTACAACAGTTACTAAGGGATGATGCTATATTGTCTTTGCTATCTTAACAACCACATGAAGACTCTCTCGATACATGATGGTAACTAATTGATAGCTAGCAGTTACAAAAGAAAAAGGTCTCTTAGATTACAACACAGTTAGGCAAGAATTAAGTCACCGTCCACATAAATAAATGGCCTTTCATCTGCAACGCTGAAGACTATTCATAGTCTTCAAACGATGTGGCACTTCATATGGATGATGTTCAGCATTGAAAACTCTTTTTTTACAGACACAAAATACTCAACCATAAGAAAGGATAGAGATCACAGTAGAAGAGATTATACATTATCTTTAAATAGAAACTATCTCAGCCATAATACTGATGCAAACACACAAGTACATAGATAGCTCCCAGTATGCGTAAATTTTTAGGATTTGTGTCAGGTAGTCATCAATAATGATTCCTTCGGTGACCATAAGGAATTTGTGTAGATGAGAAACAAGGATTTGATTTTGTATCCATTGAATAAAACTTGAACTCATCGAATGTCTGTCAATCTCAAATATCAATCGCCCTTATTTCTCCATACTTGTCTCTAATGAAAATCTTCATCCCGTGGTTAGAAACTCTTTTGCATTAGGCAAGGATTTCTTACATTTGCAGTCGGCTCTGATACCATGTTAAGTAACATGGATTGAATTTTGCAAATGTAATTATCATTGCCATTGTTATTGATGTGTTCCAATTGCAGATTTGCTTCTCATATAAATATGAGAAGGAGGAGACATGTCTCATAAAGAGACATGTCTCTATAGTTAATCATCATTGGTTAGTATATTTAATATAACTAACCATATGTATAATATATAAAAATAATTATATATATATAATATAATATGTAATATATATATTATATATATAATAATATATATGTATAAAGAACATATAGCTAATGATGATTTACCACTTATAATGAATCTGATGATTATATCAATCTGACTGAACTACAATTTAACATAATGTGCTATCGGCAATTTGATTACATACAAACTGATTACATTACGTAGTTTCTTAATATAATCTTAAGTATATATGTATATGCATAATATTATATAATAATAATAATAATAAGACAGATATATATATATATATATATATATATATTTATATATTTATATATTAACTTGAGGATAGACATAAACAATATAGATTCAATTTCACACAAGCTAACTTCTTAACACTTTCAATATATTCAAAACTAAACATTGCAGATGTATTTCAAAATACAATAAGACCAGCAAAATCTCCAGTAGATACTAAGTCGTTCTTTCTCAAAATAACATTCGAAATGCCAGCATATGAAAGTACATTACATACAAATACAATTAAACTAGTAAACTCGCATTACATTCCTTCAAACACATTATTGCATTATACAACAACAATGCAATAACCAACATCCAATCCTAAATACAACATAATAGTCAGATTGGAAAACTTAAGAAAATAACTTGTAAGCACAAGCAAGACACCTAATGTAATGTCTTCAAGGACAATGGGTTTGCATCCACTGTCTGCTGAAATGAGGGGCTACGTCCTCATACTAGCTAAAAGCTGAAGCTTTTTGAAAAACTCTCACAAGAGAGAAAACTGAACTGAATCACAACTCAAGCATGCCCAGGAATGAGCCTCTTTCCCCTTTTAATACACAAACTAAGACTCTTCGACTCCCCTTTGGCTTTTGTCTTATTCCTTCTTGACCTTTTGCCCTCTTTATAACATTCAATTAATCTTTTAATAATTTTAGTCTACGCTCTCCTAGTCAATTTTAACATTATATATAATAAGACTTCAATATTTCTAATGTCCCAAAAAGGGACATTACAATATATTAGCGAAAGCTTTACTTGGATACGTTTTTCTTATTTGCAAAGGCACTTGATATATATGATGAAATAAAGAGGAATATATTAAGTCTGACCCATTATCCAATCACTTATTCTAGCTACTACAAATCAATAAAGTGGCAACCAATTTTCTAGTGATATTCCGAAGGGAACAGTTTTCAATCTTACAGAAAAATTAGGAACAAGAGAACCAATAATCTAACCCCATCTGCATTTCACTAAGGGCAATGTTCACTGATTAGGATGTAAATTTTGTATTTTGCCATTCACATGTATCATGCATTTTAATTATAATTTTGTTTTTTTGTTAAATTGTATGTATTGACTAAACTTCATTCTGTCATTTGTTATTCAATTTATGATCAATTTTAATCTGTTATCTAATTTACGTAAGTTCCTTCATGTGAGTGAGGATCTTGCCTTAATATTGATGTCTTAAATATATCAGTATACCAAATAAAGTGACATAATGATATCTCCATAATTTACAAGAAAGCATTATTATACACATTAAAACACATTAGAAAGAACACAATGCGAGACAATTCCTACGTGTTATATAATGGTCAATAAATATGTATTTATGTTAGATAATATGTATTTGTGTAGGTGTAAATAAGTATTTACTATTTACACTTTACTTAAGTTTACTTAGGTTAATGCATATTCATATTAGTTGCATGTAGACACCTAGGAGTTTGCATATTCATTTGAGTTGTCATGTAGGCAACATAGTACTTTGTGAAATTTCGCCAAGAAGTGGCAAATAACTTTGCTTCTTGTGAGAAGTTGACGCTGAGAAGTTCTTGAATTCTTGGCGAGAAGTTGCATACTTCCCCCAAGAAGTTAAAAAATCTCATGAGTAGAACTAGTAAAATTGGGACGCCTAGTGGTTTACAATTTAGTGGCCCAATTTACAATTTCAGCCTTTGGAGGAGATGAGAAGGGTTTTGATGGAGAGAAATAATCATTGACAACCTTGTAGATTGATTACAAGTGGATTCCAAGATATCTTCAGAAAATTCCGAATTTGAAGGAGGGTGGTTTTGCATCGGGATTGGATGACATTCAGGAGGAGGACAGTGAGAGTAAGGCCAATGAGGGCACTGAGTGTTAGGATACATATGATGAAGAGTTATTGCTAGTGCTAGCACCAGCTACATATTGAGTCACAATCTTTGCCATAGCTGTAGTAGATTGCTAGGGCTAGATCCCCTCCCACTCCTATAGTTTTTGCTAGAGCTATTGGGAAGGGAAAGAGGAAGATGTAGACTAGTGTTCATATTGTACTTGACATTTGTATTTGCTTATCTTTTTACAAAGACAATTTTCTATTTTTAATTTTCTTCAGAGTTTCATAGTCTCTAACTATATCTGCCAACCATCAACATTCCACATAAGGATGCACTTTTGTTACATATTGCATTTATATATATCTAGGTCGAGCTTGTGTGGTTTGTTTACTCACTTATAGGCTCATTAGATGTGTCTCCTTATTTAATTTTGCAAAAAAGTACATTTCTAATTAAATTTAACTCATTTCTAAAATTCCCAATACATGCCCAAGAAGTTATTGATTTATCTCTAATAATTGCCGATATCATTTTTTTTCCTTCGTTGATAAGTGGTAGAGAAGGAAAGTTTGAACTATGTATTTAATCATGAAGCCCCTGAATAATCTTTGTAGTTCTTCACCAATATGCACAAATATGACCTTTGAAAGGCTAATGTAGAACAATGGCACACACAATCAGCAACTTCAGTGCAATCATTCAATGCCTAAAAGTTGAATAATAATGGCTTCCAAGCTTGTAATGGCTCCTTCAGACCCTTGCTAGAGATACTTGTTAAATTCACAAAGTATGAAAGCACAAAAGTGATCAATTACATATATGGGAATGAGCTCTTAAGTCCTTTTTTATTCTTTTTTGTAGAGCTCAACCACATTCTTTACCAGTGTGAGATAAAAGATATATTCCCACATATTTTCTTTCGTTTAATTTAAAGTATATAACTTATATAACTTTTGTGCTTTTCCATAGTTTTGAATTAGACACCATTTAAAATAAAATTTAGCCACTTAAAGAACTAATCGTTGGGTCATGGCCCCATTGCCCTTTTAAATGATCATTGAAGTGACTTTATCAAATAACTTTATTATAAGTTTTTTAATATCATTGATTATACTCTTTTTTAAATAATTCCGATGTCAAACCATAGATTGCCATTGCAAATGGGATTATGACTAGTCATTTGATGCCTTGGTAAATTTAGTAACCCTCCTCTTTGACTTACTATAAATAATAAGTCCTCAAAAACACTCAAAACAAAGATAGTAGGAATTTGCAATTGATGACATTCTGCATTGTTCTATAATTGTCTTCCGTGACCTTTGCTAAGCATAGCAATTGCTAGGATAACTGAATCACTATAAATGGTAAGTCTTTCAAACTGCTTCAAACGAAGTGCTAATATACCTATACCTGGTCAATATCCACTATGCACCCTAGAAATGTCCCAAAATAGTAGGTAACCATGAACCATTATGCCCTCTATGCAAATAACTAGTCCACAAGGGTTGCAGTAATGGACTAATCTTATCAATTTAGCAACCTAGCTTATCAATCTTGTTATTATAATACTTATGCTCATCATGTCCTTGTCTTTTCCAATAAAGACATTTAACATTTGATGAGGATTCGTCTTTATAAGAGGTCTTGGGCTTAGGAGTAAGTTGTGAAGGACAATCCTTAGCTTTCTCAGAGGACTTAGAATCTTTATGTTGGTTCTTGTCCTTGCTACTTGAAGCCTCTAGATTCGGCTCCTTTACAAGGAGTATTTGAGACTTTGAAGGTGTCAATGTGCCCATTTGTGCCAACTTTGCTTGTTCCCTTGTGTGTAGTGTTGTTAAACCATCATGAGAAGGCATTTTGTATGCACTACCTAGAGCATCCATGGTAGCCTAACATGTACAAATAAATATAGAATAATCAAGACCAAGCTTTTGGACAATAGATAGTATCAAGTGGTCATCATATTTTGTAACCTTACCATTTAGACAATTGCTTGCGTAGAGAATTGAATTTCTTGAAGAAGTATTGGATACAATCAAAGTGTGTTGGATCAATCATCAATTTATTCTCCAAATTAAATTTATTCAACTTGTCTAGCCTATTGAAAAGATTCTTCCAGGCATTCCAAATCTCATTGGGATGTGTACAAGATGTGACATGATATCAAAGATCAGGAGAATCAGACAAATAAAGAGTAAAAGAGCTTCATCTCATCTACTAAACTACAATGTCTTTTCAACAACATTATAAAGGTCTGTGTAATAACCCTGACTGGTTATAACTTTGTGAAACACCAAATTCTTCTCTAATTCAATTGTTTGACATTTCGTCAAACACTTTGCAAGCAAGCTCTTATACCATTGTAATATCCTCTGCAATTCTGATTTTTATTTCTTTAGTGCTAATTTTAGAATTTCGTCAAACACTTTGCACACAAGGGATATATATATATATATATATATATATATATATTGCAGATCTAAAGTGTGATTTCTTTCTAGATGCCAAACTTTAATTGATACACTTGCAAAACTCCAACAACTGACAACAAATGTTTTTGTATTTTTTTTGAAACATAGAGCATTGACTATAAATGAGAAAATATGCATCTACATCAATAAGGCATTAGGGCAACAATTCTGATATAAATCAGATTACAAATGATCTTCTAAATTCATATAAATCAGATTACAAATGATCTCTACATGCCCTAAAATATTCAAATCTATCCTCCATGCATTACAAATGAAATAGATAGGAACTTGAAAAACTGCTCAAGGGAAATTTGGATTTTTACTGTAGCAAGTTCCTGTAGCAGCAATGACATTGTAGCAAGTTACTGTAGGGATGACATTATAGCAAGTTATTGTAGCGACGACATTGTAGCAGAGTTCCTATAGCAATATCCAACTTATTCCTTCTCCACAAATCTGGCCCTAGGCTACAAATTCGACACAATGAAAAGATTGATTTGTCTTCTCCAACAATCGCAACCCTTTGGAAGATATTTCACCACATTAGTTATGCAAATCAATGGCAGTGTTCATTCCCAACGATCAATGTAGCAACTGCAGAAACCTTTGGATGGACAAGTTATCTGGTAGAATAGATGACAATACATTCGATGCTCAACAATGAGGCTGCCCTCCCTATTTATTCTTTTCCTCCAATAGATGGACCTCCCTGTAGAAGAAATAAAAGAATATTTAATCCCCCCTTCTAGAAGATTCTTTTAATTTATTTAATTAACTTTAGTCACTTTTAATTAAATTAATTAATTATAAAAGTCACCTTTTAATTTTAATTTATTTAATGACTTTATAAGAAATAAATTAATCAATTTCTCCCTATTTCTCCACTTAGCCTTAAGAGAATGTAAAGGCTAATAACTCCATTGAGGTGCTAAAAAGATGGGGACATTACAGTCTACCCCCTTTTAATTGAATTTTTTGCCCTCTCTAGCACACTAACATTTTGTTAAACAATTCGCTTGCATATAGTTTGTTGAGTCTTTAAATGGCTCACAACTTTCTAATGCCATGTGATGGTTGGTTTGTTTGTTGGTTTAGCGAATCATTTTTTATTCAATATAAGAACAAGACACAATAAACTTGCACCAAATAGTAATGGCGTACATTATCGAATTTGCGCGCCTGGCCCATGGACCGGATTTGGGTTTGGATTTGCAAACCGTTATGTACCAGATTCACGTAGGGTCAGGATTAGACCATGTGGATTCAAGGATGGACTAATGGTTTGCGAATCCGAACAAACCACTGGGTCAAATTCGGACCCCGTACGAATCTAACATGACTCCACGCAGAATTGGAACAATCCGACTTGAATGCCTAGGGACCCACATGCCGAACATGGAATAAGCGCACACGAATCCACATATAATGCATATACATATATATGTATTTATAAATATATGCACACACGAATCCATGCAAATTATTATGGGAAAAGAATCACAAATCCATGAGTCAAATTTTTGTACCTAAACGTGTCCCTTAATCCAAATTGACAATTTAGGTAATACCAAAGAAATCAAAATATGATTTCTTTCAGAGTTCAAGAGCCTATCAAGAAATCACATATTAGATAGAGCTGTAATTTCTAGAGTTATGGTTATAATGTCTAGTAGACTACTACTACTGTAATGTTTTGTACTTGTTTAAATTTTCCAGACTTATCCAACATCAAAGGTTTTGCCGATGTAATGTTCCCACTCCTTAGGACAACTTTACCTATAGAAATAATTAATAATATAGCCTATTAAATTCAATTCTAATGTTTATTACCTAGGAATGACATTATTTCTACCCATCCTTAAGATTTCCTTTAATTGGGCTTCCTAATCCTCTGAGAGGATCCTCTATGTCCTGAGGAATGACCCTCGATTATTCGGCCTTCCTTCTTGAAACTTCCTTTCAAGTCGGGCTTCATCATCCTCTATGAGGACCCCTTGTGTTTCGTAGGACAATTCTCAATTAGTTAGCCATCCTATTGAAGGGAGTATCCTTAAGGCCTATTGAGTTTGTCTACCAAACCCACTACAATTCTCATATTAAAGACAATCACTATTTCTTACAATTCTTGATCTTGCTATTCCAATCCATCTTATATTTAGTTCCATGATCTTAATTTTTTATTAGAAGCTTATCATTATTAGTTACCCAAAGGGTCCCTATATACATCATTTAGAAGAAATAATATTTATAAATAATTACCATCAACCTAAATAAGTTAACAATCCTATCTATACATACTGTAGTATATCTCAACTATTGTGCCTACTTACCTCAGTGATGTTGGCTCGTAGTTGTTTAATGGTCTATTTCTCTATGTAATGGATTCCTTTTTGAATTAAAGTTACCTTTCCTATTCCAAGGGATGTCGACGCCGTTTGGAAATGATTTTGTTTAAATTTGTTAATGTATAGATTAGTTAAAATGTTATTAAATCTTATATTCATATTTCATTCTATATGTATGAGATATTTAATATACTCATATATATATATGTGTGTGTGTGTGCAAATATTCTAATATACAAATATGAATAAATAAGTTATGAATATTCACATCGATGTATATATATATATATATATATATATAATCTTATTCTATCGATATTAATAATTTGATGTCTACATATAATCGGGCATCAATATATTATTAACTGGTGTCAGCATATTAAATTGGTAATGACTTTAGTTGACCTGTCGTTAATATTAGTCACGCCTGATAGACGTGACTCAAGTATGAGTCATGGCTATTGGTCGTGACTCTTGAACATGATGCTCGCATATAAGATGTTGCTCCTCTTCGTCTTTGTAATACAACGAACACATAAATAAGTCTTCTAGTATATTACAGAGCAGAGAATACTTCTTATCATCTTCCAATATATATATATATATATATATATATATATTGTAGTACACCGGATCTTCATACCATCTTCAGTATTATATCATATCCTATCTTGAGTAGTTATTCTGATATCAGGTACTTTAACATGGTATCGGAGCAAGTTTAAAGAAGTAATCCTGATATCAGACTACAAATATCTAGGTTATAGAATCAACAAATATTATTTAAAATAAAATGGTGAATGGTATGAGGCTTGAAGACAGACTAGAAGGTGATTTAGATTTTGTAGGCTGGAAGCTACGTCTGAAACTTTTACGTAAAGAGCATGGTCTAAATAAGTTTATTGAAAAATTTAACCTATCACCTAAACGAAATGATGAACTAGAAAAATGGGAGAGTGACAACAATAAAGCTATGAAAATTATTGTGGATGGTGTTAAAACTCATCTACTCCCTGTAATCTCAGAACTAGATACTGCACATGAGATGTACAATGCTCTTGAAAATATGTTTGAGATAAACAATGTTGTTCGGATCATTACATTAAAGGACAGAATGTCAAATATTAAAACGAATAAAGGAGAGAAAATTTCCTCTTACTTCATGACAATAACTGAACTTTGAAATCAACTCTCATCCATAGGACACATCTGTGATGGAAAGGAGTTAACGATAATGACTCTTAAAGAACTTCCACCATCATGGGATATCTTTAGACAAGGGGTATGCTCTTGGTCAAAACTACCTAAATTTGAAAGACTTAAAGCTGATTGTATACAAGAAGAGTGTATGCAAATAGGTCGAGGCCAAAATGTTTCCTCCTCAAAAGAAGATTTTCAAGTTCTCTCAACTCAAGTAAATAAGAAGAAAAAAAATTAAAAGGAAAAAGGAAGCCACCTAACTTTTCCAAAATGCAATTTTATAGGTGTGATAAAATTGGACATCCAACATCTAGATGTCCTGATAGAACTAAGTCACAAGCTTCATTTGCAACCATTCAAAACTCTAATGGAAATTCTGAACACAATGCTTTCTATTCAGCACTCTCCAGGGAAGCATTAACCAGATCAAGTACTTGGATAATTGATAGCGGAGCCTCTCAACATATTGTAGGTTTTAAAGGACAGTTAGACTCTCTAAAAGAAGACTATGTTGATGAAGTAACCATTGGAGATGATACAAGCTATCCCGTAATGGGAATAGGAACATGTACTATTCCTCTAAAATCAAGGAAAACAATTGAACTTACTAAGGTACTATATGTACCTGGTATAAAAAGAAACTTGCTTTCTATCTCTGCTCTTGAAGATGAAGGACTCAGAATTACATTTATGGAAGGAAAGGTCTTAGCTTGGCCTAAGAATTCTAACATAAAAAAATGGCTCTAGACATGGATGTCTTTATCAGATTAACTTTCTCTATCTCTCTCTCTCTCTCACACACACACACACACATTCAGCTCTAATTCATGATTCCTTCAAAGAAAATGAAATTTGGCACAGGAGACTAGGTCATTTTCATTTTCGAGGATTACCTTCTATAGGAAAAATGGTAAAAGGCATACATAAACTTAATCCATACCATGAAGGAACTTGTAAAGGTTGTGCTTTAGGGAAGAATATTAAAACTACATTCCAAAATATTCAAACCAAATCCAAAGAAGTTCTAGAACTTATTCACTTAGACTTATGTGGTCATATGTCAGTTCCTTCTCTAGGAGGTTCTCTATACTATATCATATTTGTGGATGATTTCTCTAAGAAGACTTGGATCTATTTTCTTAAAAGTAAAGAATTTGAAGAAATCCTGACAAAATTTAAAGAGTTTAAAGCCCTTGTAGAAAACCTTTTGGAAAGAAAATAAAAGTCTTAAGAACAGACAATGGTAAAGAGTACATTTATAACATCTTTATAAATTATTGTAAAACCGTTGGGATCAAGAGGGAGTGTTCTGTTCCTTATAATCCTCAACAAAATGGAATAGATGAGAGAAATAATAGATCAATAGTTCATTCTGCTAAAGCAATGCTTCATGATCAAAATCTTGAAACTTTTATTTGGGGTGAAGTTTCAAATACTGCTGTTTTCCTTCAAAATAGGTGTCCTCACTCTTATCTTGAATTCAAGACCCCTGAAGACGTATTTACTGGGAAGAAACTTGATTTTAAATACCTAAGAATTTTTGGTTGCCTTGTCTATGTACATATTCCTAAAGAGAAGAGAACCGAACTAGAGCCCTCAGGAAAGAAAGGAATCTTTGTAGGTTATAGTGAAACTTCCAAAGCTTATCGCATCTATATCCCTGGACAAAGAAATATTGCACTAAGTTGAGATGTAATATTTGATGAAGATTTGGCCTACAAAAGATCTAAAGATGAAAATGAATTAAATTCAGAAGAAACTCTAGAAGAACAAAACTCTGATAATGAGAGGTAGTCTCTAATGGAGGAAGATAAATCAATTGAACCCATGGACATTACTCACACCTCTGAGGAAAGGAAAAGACCACTATGGGCGAGAAAGCTACTTGAAGAAAACAATTCCATTCCCTCAGATTTCATTAGGGAAAGAAAACGTCCTAATATATACTCAAGTTACATTGCATTAATGAGTGAAATCTCCAAATTTGAACCATCTGATGTCAAAGAAGCTATAAAACATCAACATTGGAAAGATGCCATAACAGAAGAATAGAGCTCCATACTTAAAAATGATGTTTGAGATATTGTTCCTAGACCCAAAAATAAATCAGTTGTCTCCTCAAAATGGCTATTTAAAATTAAACTTGCTGCAGATGGAAGTATTGACAAGTACAAAGCAAGGTTTGTAGCAAGAGGATTTTCCCAAAATGAAGGAATAGACTATGAGGAAACTTTTGCTCCAGTAGTTAGATATACTTCAGGCAGAACTGTTTTAGCCATTGCTGCATTCAAGGGATGGAAAATTCATCAAATGAATGTAAAAACTGCATTTTTGAATGGTTTTATAGAAGAGGAAGTTTATCTTGAACAACCAGGAGGATTTGAAGTACAGAATAAACAATCTCATGTATGCAAATTAAAAAAAGGCTTTATATGGATTGAAACAAGCTCCTCGAGCTTGGTATGAATGGATAGATCAGCATCTAACTAAATTTGACTTCTCTAAAAACATTGCAGATCCAAATCTATATTACAAGGTAATACAGGGGGATATGTTAATCATGGTTTTATATGTTGATGATCTTTTGATTACAGGAGAAAATCATCTAATTGAAAAATGTAAACAAGATCTCATATTTGAATTTGAAATGAAAGATCTAGGAATACTACACTACTTCTTGGGACTAGAAGTATGGCAGCATTCAAAAGAAATCTTGTTAAATCAAAGAAAGTATACTCTGGATCTACTCAACAAATTTGGCATGTTGGATAGCAAGGCAATGAAAACTCCTATGGAAACAAATCTCCTGAAACTAAAAGAAACAACTGAAGATTCTGAAAGTGTTGATCCTACTCTATATCAATAGATAATTGGTTCCTTAATGCATTTGGTAAATACAAGACCTGACATTTGTTATGCTGTAAATGTTCTCACTCAGTTCATGTGCAAACCTAAACAAACTCATTTAGTAGCAGCAAAACACATTCTCAGGTATCTCAGTGGTACAATTGGATTTGGTCTCAAATACACTAAAACTGAACTAATTCTAAGAGGATATATAGATTTTGATTGGGTAGGAAATTTAGAGAATCGTAAGAGCACTTCAGGATGTTGTTTTACCTTGGGTTCAACAATGATATCTTGGTTTAGTTGGAAGCAATTTTCAGTAGCACAGAGTTCTATAGAAGCCGAGTACATAGGAGCAAGAGAAGCTGTATAGTTGAGGAAACTTCTATTTGGATTATTTGGGAAGCCACTTCCACCTACTACTATTTGTTGTGATAATCTGAGCTGCATCAAGCTATCTCTTAATCCTGTGTTTCATAAGAGATCAAAACACATCGAGATACCATACCTCTATGTTCGAGACATGGTTGAGAAGGATGTAATCAAGTTGGAATATACTAGTACAGAGGATCAAATTGCAGACACTCTTACCAAACCATTTGCCAAGACAAAAGTGGAGCATTTTTGCAAAGAACTTGGTATGGTTGTAAAATTTGAGGACATGTCTCAGAGAAATTGATTATTGTACATTTTTTATTTATATTTTAAATAAAACCTGTGTTAATCATTAAGAAGTGACAACTTCAAAGGTGATTTCACTTGTATCATGAGAAGTTGTTGTAAAGTGACGTCCTTACAATAATTTGTAGCATGATTCATTCTTGAGAAAGTGTTTCATGTAAAAGCTTTATCTTATAAATCAAGAACTAGGTGGTTGATATCATTAATTTGATTATCTACAAGCTGCTTGTATAGATATATTTTCAGTACTTGGTGTATATCTTGCCCTGATATTCTGATAGGCCGTTACCACACTAAGTACTTGGTGATCATCATTAAGTTGATGTTTCTGATAGGCCATTGCTCTAGAGAGCTTGGTGAATATCATGTGATTGATATTTTGATAGGCCAACTCTCATATTACATGATTTCATATATAAGTTAATTATATTAATCAACACTTATATTTGACATTGTATAAAAAAAAAGAAGTCTTCTGATCAAAGACCTCTTATGTGTGTTTAAACTTTATCTTACTAAAATAAGAGGGAGTGTTAATGTATAAATTAGTTAAAATGTTATTAAATCTTATATTCATATTTTATTCTATATGTATGAGATATTTAATATACTCATATATATATATATATATATATATATATGTAGATATTCTAATATACAAATACAAATAAATAAGTTATGAATATTCACATCGATATATATTATCTTATTCCATCAATATTAATAATTTGATGTCTACATATAATCGGGCATTGATATATTATTAAGTGTCAGCATATTAAACTAGTCACGACTTCAATTGACTTGTCGTTAATATTAGTCATGCTTGATAGATGTAACTCAAGTATGAGTCACGGCTATTGGTCGTGACTCCTGAACATGATGCCTGCATATAAGATGTCGCTCCTCTTTGTCTTTGTAATACAGCGAACACATAAATAACTAAGTCTTCTAGTATATTATAGAGTAGAGAATACTTCTTATCATCTTCCAGTATATATATATATATATATATATATAGATTGCAGTACACCGGATCTTCATACCATCTTTAGTATTATATCATATCCTATCTTGAGTAGTTATTCTGAATAATATAAGTCTTCAATCTGATACTTTAACAAAATTATTAAGGACATCCACCATGCATCAATCTTCTGCTCATTTCAACCTCTTCTTATTATTGTATTGTGGTGTGATCTAGTTGTCAAAGGAATGTACCTGTCTATTCTTCTCTATTGTGTCCCCTCTTACTCGATGACATGGACCTTGTAACATGTTGGCGTCGTGTTTGATTTCCACTTGTGTTCAGATTGAAAAGACCCTTTGCTTAGTCCTTTCTCCTTGCGTGGGATTGTGTGTCGATGTGACAGGATGATCTACGTGGCTCCCTTAATAGGGTTTGATCCTTTGAAAACCCCATACTTGATCACTATGTATTTTCTAATTCCCCTCGTACTTGATGTGCAATCTTGTATTGTCGTACTCTTCCCCACCTCATTCCTCTTTGGTCTACGCATTTATACGGTCATTTGACTTACAAGACATTGCCCTAATAAATGGCTAAGGGATGCTTGGTCTTAGCACCATGCCACTTAATTATTTTAAATCCTTGTTAATAGTATAGTATGTGTGGTTTATATATTTGATACTTATTAGTATTATATTATTTATTTAGGACATTAGTATTATTATCATTATATTGTTTATTATGATCATTGTTTAGCATAGATATTAATTATCGTGTATTGACTAACTTCCTATTGAAGTTGATTATTATTATAGCACAATTATATCATATCACTTGCTTTGATTTATCATAGATCATAAAAATAAAAATTCTAATTGATTAATATATGTAATATATTTTATTAATTTGGGTTCATGACAACCGACAACCACATTCTTCCTGTCATATGACTCTAAACCCACCAAAATACGGTCATCAATCCTCCAACATAGACAACTGCCTGCAGCAGAAGTTATTAGCAAGAAACGTCCTCTAATTTGCATGTATAGTTCTCAAAATTTCCCTATGCTTAGCTTCAGCGGATTCCCACATTTAGCCTTGTAAGTGTTGTATCCCAGATGTAATATGCAAGGCCACTATGGAGTGTAAAAAACACCCTTAGTCTTAGAACGTATACTACCAACAAAAGGCATTCACACAAGCACAACTCACACAATATGGTTAGAACTCTTGTTAACTGTAATCTCCCCATTTTTGCTAGCATCAGAGTTGAGGGATTAGCCTATTATTTTGATCCTCGTAGGAAAATTATTGTGGATAGAGGATCTTCTAAGGCAGAGGCCTGGCTAAGGGAGGGTCTTGTCTTCTTCGCAATTCAGTATGTTCCAGTTTGGTCTTTGTTTGACTTAGATTGCACTTTGTTTGGGCTTGGTTTCATGCACTTGCTATTTATGGCAAGTTTGGTGATGATTGAGAGGGACCTTTTGCATTTTAGGAAAGTTCATTTGGTCAAATGGGGAATAATAGGTGTGACTCCTATTTCAAATGACATATTTAAAAGATAAGTATTTGAGAGTTATTATTATTTTTGTGGCCAAATTATTATTAAAAAATTAAATGAGAGCTTTTAATTGAAAGGTGTATTGATGAAGGCTCTTTAATGAAAGTGTAAGGAAGAAGCAAAGTTGCATTATAAAAGAGACCTCATGGAGAAAAAAAATTCATTCTTGTCTATTGCTTTTTTATTACATGTGAAGTTTCTTGAGGGTTTGATCATGGTTTTGTGAGAGGACTGATTCCTCCAAAACTGTTTTGCACTTTGGGCCATTGAAACACATGGTGAATTGTGCTTGATTTTTGAGGTTGAATTGCATGATTAGAGTTTGGAATCTTGGTGTTGTCATATACCAAAATCAATTCTTCATTTGCATTGAGTTGTTCTACTGAATTGGGTGTTTGGAATTTTCAGCCTTTCATACTGTGGTTACTGTGACTCGAAGGTATTTTATTTGTGCTGCAAATTAGTGTTAATTTCATCTGCTATATTTATCGAGTTGGGCGCGAGTGTTTCCTACCGCCATTGAAGTATTACAGCTGCCGAAGCATTCCTCCTAATAGCCAGGAACTGTTTCAGGGAGATTGGTGTTTCCTTGTTTGGGCAGCATCTAACATCTACATAATTGCAATTTGTACTAAGGTGGGAAGAACGTGATGGATCCCAAATTTCCAAAATTAAGGACTCCATTTATACCCTTTTAAAACCATTTTTATGTCATATTTCATCTTTTGATCATTAACATGCTGTCATTAGGACCAAAACCTGGAAGATCATATTGGTAGTGGGAGATTTGATCTGGATGATGTGTTAAATATATTTTTCAGCCTGTCCATTAATAAGGGCACATCGAAGTTACATCTTTTCCATGACGAGACATTCGCATCACTTTCAGATGATTGCAGTAGTCACTGATGGTTCGTTTCAAATTGTTCCAGCAGATACAATGAAGATTGATATATTAAATAATTGAAAAATGGATGCTATAATAGATGGTCTTTGTTCTTCTACTTGCAAATTAAAATCCATTTTTCTGGAAGCACCACATGGCGATCTTCAGACATGCTTGGACATGGCAAAGGTTGCAGATATAATTGCATTTGTAGCTTCCTGATGTTTATAGTGATGGAGTTGTGTTTGTGAAATCTGTAAAGTTAATATGTTTACTTTACCACAATAGTTTAACAACGTATGAACCAGTTCGAGGCTCTTGGAAAATGTTATTCCTTGTTTGGAGACATGAAAGGATTTGGAAAGAAAGACAAAAGTCATCACGAGACTCCACGTCAGAAATGAATCTATGCACCCAGCGATTTTGATAAGCAAGGAATGATGCTGTCATGATTACATATCGATAGTAATAAACAAGTGAACGTGTAATCTCATAGAGCACGTCTTCAATGTGCAAAACTTGCAAGGGGTCTGAGGGAAAACACTCACTAGCCAACCTTTTATACTCACAAGTGATGTGTAGCAAAAGACGATATCGAGCACCTCCAAATGCTTGGAATCAGAAACTCAATACTAGAACAAGAATAATCTTTTCCACACGCATTGATGTCAAGGAGGAGTTGTGATGTTCAAGGGGACATATAAGAAATTAAAAAGCCTGGTGACAAGTTCAACATGCTCAGTCGATTGTGAACTCCTAGATCGATCATTCCATCACAAAGGACAATTGCCACACCTGCCTAAACTCACGCCACAGAAGGAAATTATTTCTAAAGATTCATCTTATTTATTTAGGTTACAGCGAGGCTAATGTTTCAACAACGAGGTAAAATTTTTTTGAAGTGGGGGAGATATGTTTGTAGAGACATAAATCTAATGTTGATGCCAATTATTTTAAGGGATGAAGTTGTATATGTAATCTTAGATACTCAACGTTAGCGGGAGGATGAATATATACATACACCATTGAAGGTTGATGGGCGAGATAAATCAGCGAATAACATACAAAAGGCTCCGATGAAAACCACACAGAAGGACTCAATGAGAATCCTCTTCCTTAGCAGATACCTTTGCAAGTTAATTAAGGAGCCATGAAATTATCTATACTGAAGATTGTGTTCATCGCAGATTGATTACGTTCAAACTTTGCCATTCAATTACACTACACATCATCGAATATGGAGCAAAGGTTATTTGGACGATGTACATAAACATTATAATAGAAAATAATTTCTCCAAATTATTTATGGAATGAAATAAATTGATAATTTTCGGTGATTTAAAATTAGAGTAAGGTATGATCTAATAAGCAAAGAATAATTAAAAGGAAAAAGTGCATCCTTTGGCTAAGGGTCGCATCGTTTAATTGAAGTGAAACAAATAAATAGAAGTACCATTTGCAAAAAGAAGAAAGCAACAAGACATTTGACATCTAAGAAGAAGAAAAGCATTTACATTCACTTGGAAGGAGGAATAAGGAGCAAAAATATGGCTTTGTAATGAAAATTTAAATATTATATTGTACTGATGAATAAAACACCTTTTGTTTATATTTTAGGCATGGAGATTTAAATTGCAATTGGTTCATCCTTTATAATCATTTAAAATTTTTTGTAAACAATTTAAATGCTAGATAAGTGGACTGGGTCATTTATGATATTTAAAACTTGATCATCTTAGATATGGTGAAATATTAAATTGTTTCCGTATCTATGTCTAGGTCTCCCTACCTCAGGAGTTAAGCTAGAATCTGGACTAGTGTAAAATTGTGTATTTATATTTGTTCTGTCACATATTGATTATTAAATTGTTTATAATATAAGTGCGTAGAATTTTATAAAGTTGTACGTAAAAATCTTCATTGTAGTTGACTCTGTTGCCCTTTGCTTTTGAATCATTGGACTATTATTATTGGGTTTATATTTGCAGTCAGAAAATATGTATCTTCCTTCTTACAAGCATCAAATCCATAATTGACAAATATTACACAAAACATTCATTCAATTCAAACATCAGCAATTATTATTAAATTATTTAATGATAGCTTCTAATTGAAAGGTGTATTGATGAAGGCTCTTTGATGAACAATGTGAAGAAGAAGCCAAGTTGCATTATAAAAGACTTCAGGGAGAAAAATAAATCAATCTCGTCTAATGCTTTCTAATTACTTGTGATGTTATTTGAGGATTTGATCATGGTTTTGTTAGAGGATTGATTCCTCCAAAACCAATTTGCACTTTGAGCTATTAAAATACATGGTGAATTGTGCCTGATTTTTGAGTTTGAATTGCACAATTAAAGTCTGGAATCTTGCTGCTATTGTATACAAAGCCTAGTTTTTCATTTGCAGCAAATTGTTCTTGTAACATACCAATTTACTAAGCTGAAAAATAGAGAACATATTCTAAGACTATAACTGACTTCCATACAAAATGACATAAGGTAGTTGTAATCCACTACATCATATAGGAAAGAACTATCAACTGAATTCAGTTTACAAGGATAAGAAATCAGAATTAAAGCAACGACTATATCCATTTTATATGAAAGAAAACTAATATAACTTCCATAACCAACTTCTATAATTACATTTTGAAAGCAACTAATAATTAAACTACATATATGATTATGCATTTCAAGTAACATGTAAAGTATGTACAAGCAAAAGATTAAGAATTCATACATGTAACAAAATAATTGTCGATGTGTTGTGCAAGCCTCAATGAAGGGAAGCATTGACATAGGCTTAGCCTCCCAACCGTGGACCTTAACATCTCTCCACACAATCTCTTATGAGAAAGTCCCTACCTACCTCGGGTTTAGACTTGGGGCACCATAGTCTTGCCATCCGAGCATTCCGGTGTAGAGTGTCAGCTAAGTAGTAGACAAGGCTAAGGAATTCCTCCACAACCTCCCCTCTGTTAGCTAGCACTCATGACCTCTAGTGATCAATTGTGGCAAGCATGCCTCTAATCTACCTGGGCCAAGGATTTAGGTGGGCAAATGAACAACCCTGTCACCATTGCTCGACTTGACAACTAAATGTACTTTGGACAACCATGAGCTGACTTGAACTAAGAAGTTTTTTTCTTTTTTAGATGTTCATGTACTTAAGTTACTGATTCTCAATTTGTTCTTGCAAGGATACCTCTTCTTTTCACCCATTTATACTCGACCTTGCTGGTCATGGGTGCATTCTAGGAGATTTGCTAGTATCTATGTACTCTTTTATCAATTAGAATTTATTTATACCAATCCGATTCTTATCTCAATGGATAATACCACTGTATAAGTCAGGTATATGCCTAGTGAAAAATGAAGGAACCATCCTTATGCAAAATGTTCAATATGATGCATTATTTGAGGATTTGTTCAATAGTCTTAATGGAGTCACTTCAAGTTTGACTCTGTGGGTCTGTACTAGCGCCTGATATACATTGATACAAGAACTATTATGTACAGTGTAACCTGGGTGTGCGTACCCTAGTCAAACCTGACGCATCCGGTGCGCGTAAGCACATAGTGCGGGTGTGTCACGCCCCTGAGTACCCCCGATGGCTGATTTTGCGCCGCCGCACCTCGGCTGCACCGGTTAAGCACTTGAGTGGGACGCGAGACTCGGGTGTGTGGCGGGTGCTTGGGTGCGGGGGTGCTCACGGGGTGCGGCCGGCTGAATGGCCGAAAAGTTAGAAATAAAATAAAATTTTGCATTTATTTTTAGATTTGTTTATTATGCACGCTAACCCTAATTGGGTGTATGTCTCATGTGGTCTATTTGAAGGTTTAATAAGACCAATAGACCTCATTTTCATTTCACAATTTCATTTCATTGTTTTGGAGCAGCAAGGAGCTAACTGAGCAAAAAAGTTTGGTGGAGTTTGTGAGAGCTTAGTGGGTGATTTTGCAAGGGATTGCAAGATCAAGAGGAGCACGAAGATTTAGCAAGTGTCTCCTCAAGTTCAAGGTAGGTATTTTTATTTTATTTTAGAAATCGATTTATAATTTTTTAATTTAGTTTTAGATTTACTTTCAAGGTTCAACTTTAAATTCTTGAATGTTTCATTCTTGAATCTTGTTAATAGTTCTATGATTTTTATTAACTAGATTATTTTTTTCATTTTTCTTTAAACAAAAATTAAAAAATATTCTAAAACATATTTAGTATTTATTATTTAGTTATTTTTACTTGGGCTGAAATGTATCATGATCATTTTTATAATTTTATTTTCATTTTGTGAAATGCAGTTTTTTAAATGACATCTAAATCCGGCCAAAGTGGAGAAGACATAGAAATTAATGAGGCAAGTGCATCTGATTATGAGCCTGAGCCTGAGGGAAGCGATCATGGGGCTAATGTAGATGATCAATTTGAGGAAGAGCCTCCTTATGTTGCACTAGGGGTTCCTTCTATTGATTGCCCTTTAGAGATTTTGACAAAGTGTACTAGGGGTCCTTATGATCCAAAGTCCCCTCTAAAATAGTTTGCTTTGAAAATTACACGCCCTACACCTTCAGGTGGTGTCACACATAAATGGAAGTGTAATATATGTGGCGCAGAATGGTTTGGCAGCATTACAAGAGTTAATTCACACCTTTTTTGGATTGGTTATGGCATAAACCCATGCATGTTCTTGTCAAATCCTGAGAATGTGAAATATAGGATTGAAGTGAACAAACTATGGGGCGTTCTTGATGATTTTGATGCTCCAACACCTAGATCTTTGGCTGCTAGGCAACAAGTATAGAGTATACAGCAGTTACAGGGGCAGCGAGATACATCTATTCGTATCTTGCATCAGAGAGCAGGCACTATGTCACCTACACCATCCTTTTTCTGACCTACACACAGTTCAGCAGGGGGAAACAGAAAACAACTACAAGTTGTAGTTGTAGTAACCCCATTGCTCATTTATTTAACATGCAAGCAAGGGACCGGTTAGATGATGTTGTTGGTGATTTCTTTTTTTCCAATGGCATTCCTACACATGTGGCTTGATCTCCCTATTTTGTGAGGATGATGTCCATGGTAGTGAACGAGGCAGAGCTATCATATGTGCCACTAGGTGACCACAAGTTGAGGACCAGTGTTAGAGCCTATGACAAGGTTGGGATCTTGATGGAGCAGATGAAAGCATGTTGGATGGATTTAGGCTGCAGCATTATCATGGATGGGTGGACGAACATTAGTCATCGTCCATTTATCAACATTATGGTTACATACACCGAGGGCCAATACTTTTTGAGGGCAGTTGATTATTCAGGGCATTGTAAAGATGCTGATTTTCAGTTTCATGTGCTTAGAGAAGCCATTGAGGAGGTTGGGCCACAAAATGTGGTCCAAGTTGTGACAGATTTAACACATTTGTGCAAAGCGGCAGGGAGGCTTGTTGAGGTAGCCTATACGCATATTTGGTGGACTCCATGTTGTGTGCATGCCATGAACAATAAACTCAAAGACATGGGGAAAATAGAGTGGATTAGAAAGGTGGTTAATGATGGGAGAGAGTTGCAAATGTTTATCTGCAGTCACCATACATCACATGCACTTTTTAGGAGCTTCATAAAAAAGCAATTCTTGAAACCAATTGAGACCAGGTATGCATCATATTATATTCTCTTGGAGATAATAATTGAGTTGCAAGAGCCATTGCAACTCATGGTTATGACACAAGAATGGAATCAATGGTTTGAGTCCAGAATAGAGTAGGGGAAGAGGGTAAAGGAGACAGTGAAAAGTGATTAGTTTTGGAGTGACGCAAAATATATAGTCTCCATCATTACTCCAGTGTTTCAGGTGATTAGATATAGAGATGCAGATTCACCTAGCCTTGGAGAGGTTTATGAGTGCATTGATTCCATGCTTGGGCAGATGAGGGCTGCTATGTGTTAGAGAGACCGCACTATAGCATTCTATATGGAGCACATTGAGCCTATCATTCACTGTAGGTGGGAGAAGCCGAACACCCCTTTGCACGTGGTTGCTTGTGCATTGAACCCAAAATGGTACATACCTAGGCCTAGTAGAGTCACACCATTTCAGGATGATGAGGTGAAGAATGGGTTCTTTTGATGCATTGCCAGGATGTATGATACTGAGACTGCTAATGAGATTTGCATCGAGTGGTCTGAATTTGCTAGTCTTTTAGGTAATCCTTAAATCTTGATTCAATGCTCTAAACTCTTTATAATGATAAGTTCTTTTAATTGTTACTTATAACTTTATTTAAGTTATTTTAATATTATGTTGTAAACTTGTAACTTGTAGGATACTCAGATATTGCAAAGGTGGATCTCAAAACTATGGCACAAAAGAATCCCATTTTGTGGTGGAAATGCCATGGGTCATAGAAGTCAAAGATCACCTCACTAGCCATCTGACTGCTTTCTCAGGTTTGTAATTTGGAATTCCACCCCTTTATAATCTTAAGAGTTGTACGTAACGGATTTTAATTTATGATTCATCTATTCAATGATCTACCATTTATCATTTGTTACAAATTGTATGAACGTTTGTTTGTAAGTTGTAACTTTCAACTTTGTTATCTCAGGTGTCTATCCCCTCATCTGCAGAGAGGAACTGGTCCACCTATAGCTTCATTCACTCTGTTAAGAGGAACAGACTTACCTCTAAGAAAGTGGAGAAGTTTGTTGCTGTACATAGTTTCTTGCGGCTCAAAGATTGCAGGACACGTGAGTACAAGGAGAGCCCTGCAACATGATGGAATGTGGAGCCAGAGGATCCAACTTAGATTGATGAGGATGACGATGTAGCAGAAGCCAATGTAGGGGTAGTTGGTGTTCCTTTAGAGGATTCAAATCTTACCCACAAGGAGTCTAGTAGTTTCAGTGATGAGGACTTCGGTATAGGGGATAATTAGAGAGCACTTGGGATGATTCCATTCTCATTATTGACATTTTGTCATTTTGTTGATTGTATTCACTTTGATATGGCTATGATACATTATTTCATTTCACTATTTCATGCTACTTGGCTTATTGTCATCATGAGCATCTTTATGATATATGATATCATATTTGAACAATGAATTTTGAATCTTGCATCTTGAACTGAGTTAATTTGTTAAACGGTCATTGGTAATGGTTATGAATTTTCAAGTTTTAAGTTTGAACTTATGATCTGTGAATTGCATTTCAATTTTCTGTACTCAACTATATTTGACATGTTATATAATATAATGTATATTGAAGTATCATTTCATAATTAGCGTTTTCAGTCATACATATTATTATATATACTATGCAACCCCCCCATGAACCCTTGCCGTCCCCCCACCGTCCCCAAATTGAGGCCCTTTTTTCCCTGCACCCGAAACTCGTCTCGATGTCCTCCCGCATCGCTGCACTCCCGTGCCAATGTAACACTGATTATGTACAATGGAAAACAATGTTGATGTTTTATTAGAATTTTTAATGCTCTTGAGCCTTGGTTACGACTAAGATACTTAACGAAGATCGTGGATACACATTATCGTAATGTTCCTTCATTCCATAGTGGGATTCGTCTAAAAATAATACATCGTAAAAGGCATAGCATATGAAATATGAAATAAGACATGCGAAATGATTTGACGACCTGAAATGCAAACATAAAATTTGTTGTCATGGTTAGACAACATAGCTCCAACACAGAAATATACTCAAAAGCATGGCCGATATTGCAGTTGAGGTATTGTAATATGATCTAGGAATAATGCTTGTCTTCGGAAAGAGTTATGGAAAGAGGAAGAGCTTTGGCTCAAAGTAACCATATGGGAAAGAAAAATGATTTACCATCAGCTTGTCCTTAGCTGTGGGGAGTGTAAATAATGCATCTCATGGCTTCATCGGTTACAAGAAGGAAGTGACGATCAAGGCCAATCTTCGGTTACAATAAACTTCTCATTTCTTTTAAAATTCAAAAGGAATAATGCTGATATGAAGGTGATGTTCATCGATGTGGAGCCAAATTAGACATAAAGATTATACTTTCTCATGGTTTATATATCATATATATATATATATATATATTGTCATCATGCTATTGGATTTTACCGATAATTGTATGTACACATATACATACATACATACATACATACATATATATGTGCAAGTGTAAATTTTGAGAGCACATATAATTCCTTTTATCATTATATTGCTTGTGTACGCACACATATACGTATATATACATGTAGGTGCACATTACAGATGCTCGCAAAATAACATGGTGTCATTAATATATATATAAAGTTACAATTGTTGACCACTTCCACAGTCTCAGAAATAAAAGAAAAGCAATAGTTTCTCTCATGATATAATGTTTAATGTTTCTCTTGTTTTAATAATTGACGGAGTAGCTCATGACTGTCCAAGGTATACCTTGTTGCCTAGCCATTAAATCCTTCACCAAGGTAGGTAGAACCCATACCTGATGGTCTGACAGTGGACTAAATTGGTGCCCCATTCTTTAAATCCCGTTTAGCAATGCTTCCCCCCCTTGTTTGCTTCTTCAACAAAAAATGCATATTTCCACAATAATAACATGTTTCTCCATTTTACATTCAAATGTGAAGAAAACACAATAACTGATAACTGTTAGAATGGCTAGCCACCACTAATATTTGTCGTAAAATATAAGCATTCATTTTTTGTTGAAATAACAATAATCAACTAACAAGTCATTTTCACATGAATCAAATCGGTTAACCATAATTTCCATTTCATACAAGTGTAAATTTTGAGAGCACGTATTCCTTTTATCATTATATTGCTCGTGTATGCACGCATATATATATATACACACACACACACACACACACACATGTAGGTGCAAATTATAGATGCTAGCAAAATAACATGGTGCCATTAATACACACACACATATAAAGTTACAATTGTTGACCACTTCTACAGTCTTAAAAATAAAAGAAAGGCAATAGTTTATCATGATACTAAATGTTTAATTTTTCTCTTGTTTTAATAATTGACGGAGTAGCGCATGACTATCCAAGGTATACCTTGTTGCCTAGCCATTAAATCCTTCACCAAGGTAGTTAGAACCCATACCTGATGGTCTGACAATGGACTAAATTGGTGCCCCATTCCTTAAATTCTGTTTAGCAATGCTTGCTCCCTTTGTTTGCTTCGTCAATCAAAAATGCATATTTCCACAATAATATGTTTTTCCATTTTAAATCGAAATATGAAGAAAACACAACAATCGATAACTGTCAGAACGGTTAAGCACCACTAACATTTATCTTAAAATATAAGCATTCATTTTTTAGTCGAAATAACAATAATCAACGAACAAGTCATTTTCACATGAATCAAATTAGTTAACCATAACTTCCATTTCATACGATGATGACATCTGAGCAATTTTAATTAACCATTGCAACGACTATAAGATTATTTTAAAAGATCAAAAATTTGGGATGGTACATACCCTTCCCCTTGTGTTTCATTGTTGCCAATGAACTTTACAAAAAAGAGGAAACAAAATTCTACTTAAGTAAAAAATCATAGTTTAAAAAAAAAAATGATAGTCACAAAATTTTATGTTTCGGTCTCCTGTAGAAGAGATGGGAAATTTCTAGAAGATTTTATCATAATCTTCCTAGGTAGCATTTTTCTCAATATATTGGTCCCACTGGACCTTGCATTGGGTTATGTCTCGATTTTGTAAGCGGAGCTTATGCACCTCAAGTATTTTGAGCGTCTCTATTTCCACCACCCTTGGGTCTCGTACCTGCAAAAGATTCCAATCAATTACATGCTTATGATAGGTGATATACTTCTTAAGATATGATACATGGAATACATCATGCATCCTGGCAAGGGATGGAAGTAGTGCGATCCTGTAGGCAAATGGGTTTACAACTTATTGGAAACAATTCTTCAAATTGTATGTTGTCATTGATGTTACACAAATATCAGTATTAACCAAGCACCGTCAATATTAACTGAGCAGTCAGGCAATGAAAGACATTCTGTATCAACTAAGTAGTCGGGCAATGAAGGACATGTAGTATCAACCGAGCAATGGAGCAATGAAGGACATTCAATATCAACCAAGTAGTCGGGCAATGAAGGACATTTAGTATTCAGTATCAACCGAGCAGGTTGGCAATGAAGAAATCACAGTGTCCACCAAGTGGTCAGGCATCAAAGGAATCATAGTATTAACCGAGTATTAGCATATTGCACTTGTTAATTATTTTACTAATTAAGGCCAACTAGTTGGAAGTTTAATGATTATTTGGAAAGGTATTCAAGCCGACTTGACAAAGCTTATGATATATAAGAAAGATCAAGAAGTGCAATGAAGTGTGGAATATGTGGAATAAGATGGATATATGATCGAAGAAAAAAAAGAGAAAAGTGTGGAAGATAAGCAGCAAAGAATATTCTGATCATCAAGGATCTAGAGGTCAAGCCAAAATAGAGATATGAATTTTTAAAAGTTGCTTCATAAATCAGGTCAAATTACTGTTACCTTCTAACTATTGTAGTAGTGAAGAAATCTCCTAACAGAGTTGACTTAACAGTCAAATTGTAAATCCTCTAACAACATGACATTTCAAGATTGAAGTGTTTGAAGACTTCTAACAAGGCCACTCCTAACAGGGTGAACTAAATCCTCTAACAAGGTCATACCTAATAGTATGTATTGTAAGCTTTAATAGGGTTGGCTCCTAACAAGGCTCACTTAAGAACAATGAAAATATTGTAACTAGTTGCATGGTGGTTTTCCCAAATTGGGTTTCCGTGTTAAATCTTGGTTTCATCTTTGTTAATGTTATTTTCTTTATGCTTTATGTTTCTGCAACTAAGTTACTAAAGGTTAAAACATATTAACAATGATTAAGACTGCTTTGATAACCGATTTTCAACAAGAACTTAGTTTCAACCGCGCTAGATAAAGAATTGCATTATTAGTGAAAAAGTTTGATTTGACATCTAGGGTCAAGAAATTTCTTTTGTGGTAACTGATTTACCCCTCCCCTCTCAGTTACTCTCTTCAATTCCAACACTTCTAACACCTCAAAGGGCCCCACGTATCTTGGGGCCAATTTGGCATTATTTCCAAACTTGATAGTACTCTTTTGTGGTTATACCTTTAATAGAACCTTTTCCCCCACCGAGAACTCTCTAGGTATTCTTTTAGCATCTGCATAACTCTTCTATCTGTCATTTGCCTCTTTCAGCCTTAGACAGATCTAAACTACCTATTCTTCCATCTCTAATAGCATTTCTGCCCCAACGATAATTCTATTCTCTATTCAATTCCAACTTACAGGAGTTTTGAATTTATGACCATATAAGGCCTCAAAGGGTGCCATCTTGATAGCGGATTGATAAGAGTTATTATAGTCAAATTCTACTAAGGGAAGATGTTAGCATGAATGCTGATGATATTTCTTTAGGGGAGTATCCTAAGCATTGGAGAGTATTGACATGTTGCATTCATGACTGTGTTTGTCATTGATGTCAACATAGCAGTAAGTCTGTGAAGACTAATAGAGTAGCAGACATAGATCTTACTTGTATGGACAATGTCTTGATTTTCTGGTGATGGGTGTTTATGGACATTTTCTTCACTGTGTCTTGATGACGTGCTTCAATGCACAACATGTAAGTCGAAGAAGTACGAAAGTTTTACCTGATTTATAAAGAGTAGTCCAAAGATAGAGTACTTGAGAAGTCATTATATCCTTTGGCAACGATATAATCTGTTGATGCACGGTCAGCCAGTGACTTATGATAGTCAGATGATGATGTCAGCGGATGCGCAAGCCCTAGTGTTGCATGTGTGAGAAGTTGTTTAGATTGTGAGCCAACAGTGCTATTGTAATTGTAAATTAATTAATTATCTTATTATAATTAATTGGGAAAGCCTCAAGGCCAACTCGAGGAATTATTTTTAAGATATGGTATAAAAGAAAGATGTTTTCCTTGTTTATAACATTATTGTAAGATTGGAGTGTATATGAAGTGTGAAAAGGAGTATAGTGTTTACTAAATGCAAGTAAGTGATCCAAGGGATTATTGGATGTGAGATTTGTGATTTGATTACAAGATGAGGAGCAGAAGTTTGGTTGATAGGACAGAAAGAGGAAGGAGTAGTACTATTTATTTCTATTATTCTACAACAAATAATACAGAGATCATTTGGACAGTGAGTTAATTGATCTTGCCCTTGAAACTGTTTGGGTAGTGGGTCCAACTGTCTTCCACAACTCCTAATAGGGTTGGAATCTTCTAATAGGGATTCAAAGTCTCCTAACAGGGACTGATGTATACTGAATGTTGTTATTGACTCCTAACAGGGTCCGTCCTCTAACAAGGAATATTTATGATAGTACATTATCATGTGGGTACCATCCCCACTGGGGTTTTCCCTCTGATCAAAGGTTTCCCTAGTTAACATATTTGGTGTTATTATGCATGAGTATCTTGTTGTGGTTTCTGATTATATTGCTCATATGGTTAAAGTTTAATAAAGTTGATAATTGTGATATCAATTGGATAATTGATTCACTCCCCCCCTCCCAACCACCCTCTCAATTATATTGGTGGACTATATATTATAGTCAAATTCTACTAAGGGAAGTTGTATAGACTGTGAGTTGACAGTGCTATTGTAATTGTAAATTAATTAATTATCTTATTTTAATTAATTGGGAAAGCCTCAAGGCCGACTCAAGGAATTATTTTGAAGATATTATATAAAGGAAAGATGTTTTCTTTGTCTATAACATGATTATAAGATTGAAGTGTATTCGAAAAACGAAAAGGAGCAACGTGTTTATTGAATGCAAGTAAGCGATCCAAGGGATTATTGGATGCGAGATTTGTGATCTGATTACAAGATTAGGAGTAGAAGTTCGGTTATTAGGACAAAAAGAGGAAGGAGTAGTATTATTCATTTTTATTATTCTACAATGAATAATATAGAGATCATTTGGACAGTGGGTTCATTGATCTTGCCTTTGAAGCTGTTTGGGCAGTGGGTCCAACTATCTTCCACAACTCCTAACAGGGTTGGAATCTCCTAATTGGGATTCAAAGTCTCCTAATAGGAACTGATATGTACTGAATGTTGTTATTGACTCCTAATAGGTTCCATTCTCTAACAATGTATTTTTATATTAGTACATCATCTTGCGGGTACCATCCCCACCAGGGTTTTCCCTCTGATCAAGGGTTTCCCTAGATAACATATCTGATGTTATTGTGCATGAGTATCTTGTTGTGGTTTTTGATTATATTGCTCATATGGTTAAAGTTTAAGGAGGTTGATAATTGTGATATTAATTGGATAATTGATTCACCCCCCCCTCTCAGTCATATTGGTGGACTATATATTCTAACAGAAGATGCATTTCTCACTGGTATTGTCGATCCATACAGTACACTCTTAGAAGATCTTCCAAAACTTGGCTAACTCTATCTAACCATCAGTTTCTAGATGGTAAGCGGAATTGATAATTAGCTTGGTTCCCAAAGCTGAAAATAAAGTTTGCCAAAACCTGGATTTTATCCTAGCATCACTGTCAGATATAATCATTTTTGGAATTCCATGAAGTTTGGAAACTTCTCGAACGAATTTGTGAGCAGTCTTAGGTGCTCCATCTGTTAAGTTACCTGGCATGAAGTGAACCCCTTTGGTTAATCTATCTACCACCACTAAAATGGTGTTGTGTTTGTTCTGGGTCATGGGTAGCCCTTGAATGAAATCCATGGTAATTATTTGCCACTTCCATTTGAGAACCTCATTGAGGTGTAGTAGACCTATTGGGTAACGGTGCTCTCCCTTGATTCTCTGACACTTAAGACATTATCATATCCCTATTTTGAGAGAATTTTAATAATAATTAGATTATACAATGTTAGGAAATAAATAATGATAATAGAGTGATATTAAAACTAATACTAAAATATAAAAATAGGAGATAATTATTATTTAATCTATATTATGAATGAAATCATATTTAGTATGATATTTTAAATAATTTTAAATAATAAAAGCAAAATGAATAAATAAAGAAATTAAATTGAATACAAGAGACAATATTGTAGAAGGTATGTTAACTTTCTAAATAGAAATAAATAATATATCAATAATAAACACAAATAAATAAGAGAATAAATAATATAACATAGATATTATAAATTAACTAAATCTAATGAAAAGTCAAGAGATATTTAAGAAATAGACACGACTCCTTAAAAATAAGGTATAAAAGGGAAGAGAGTTTATTTTAGAGAGGGAAAAAAAAGGAAGGGGAGAAGATAGGAGTTCAAAAAAGAAAAATTAAAGAGAAATATAATATGAAGAAAATAAGAAAGTGACTTTTTGAAAAGGTATCAATGATATCGAAAGGATGTGAACCTTTGAAAGGGTCATAATTATGAATAGTTCTGACTATTTAAAAATATTTTAGTTATAAATTATTTGGACTTTTCTAAAGAATTTTAATTATGAAGTGTTGCGACTTTTCGAAAGGATTATAACTATGAAGTGTTGTGCCTTTTCAAAATATTTCTATTATGGAAGGTTGTGGCCTTGAGAAAGTGTTAGTGTAGTTTTTAATTTTTCCTATTTTGCTAAGTTTTTCCTACACTTTTAATAATCTCGCTTAGGTTAATAAAGCATGTCTTATTAGGTGAATGGTTGTGAGGTGTCACCTTCCTACATGTGAGCATCCATTAGCTATCTTGGGAAGATACTTTTCTATCTTTAGTCCAATAGATGGTTGCTCCTCATTGGTTGGTGTTGCCACCTCGTCCCTCTTCGTAGCCTTTATAAGCATGCTACCTGACTTGTATTTGCATCTCTTGTTTTTGCATCCTCTTAATGCTATTTTGCTTCCAGCATTTGCATTACTCTCTTGGAGACTAACTCTATGATGCTATTTTGATTTTGTATCATTTGCATTCATAGTTTAGATATTTACTCTTTGCACTAGTTTTCTGGGTTATTAATCTTTTCAGATTCTAACAGAAAGAAGAAAAAAAAAGAGCCAAATAAGGATCCGAATGGACCACATAAAGAGGAAGGTAAGAGAGGTATGTTTATGGATTATATTTTCTTAATTATAATTATGAACTTATTTATATTAATTAATCATACTTGTAAATTAACACACACACACACACATAAGTCCCTTTTGAGGGAAGAGAGTGATCTTAATTCAGTTATAAGGCTAGAATATTTCATAGAGGTTAACATATGCATATGTGTCAAGGACCCTAGATAGAGAAAGTCTCTTCTAGGAAGGACCTTAAAGGGAGCACTTCATAGAAGATGGAGAAGTTATCGGGGATCTAAGGATCCTCAAGAGGGTCATTGATCTTGATGTGAAGACATCTTTAAGGTTGGGTTAAGACAGAGGGTAGAATAGTGAAATATATTTTATTATTGTATAAATCCTAACATTGGTTTTGCAGATATTATTGTCCTTGCTAGTGGGAACATTACAATGGTATCAGAGTATGATCTTGTCATCCTATAGGGTTAAAGAGGATCTAGAAAAATAATTTATATGAAGGACTAATATAGAAAGTTACTGACTATTAGAAAGGATTCAAGCATATCCATGATATCAACATAAGAATTCAGACTAAAAGAAATATCTATTTAAAATCAAGAGAAGAAATTATCTAATTGCTTGAGGACAAGCAATTTGAGGAAGGGTGGACTATCATATCCCTATTTTGAGATAGAATTTTAATAATAATTAGATTATACAATGTTAGTAAATAAATAATGATAATAGAGTGATATTAAAACTAATACTAAAATATAAAAATAGGAGATAATTATTATTTAATCTATATTATGAATGAAATCATATTTAGTATGATATTTTAAATAATTTTAAATAATAAAATCAAAATGAATAAATAAAGAAATTAAATTAAATAAAAGAGACAATATTGTAGAAAGTATGTTAACTTTCTAAATAGAAATAAATAATATATCAATAATAAACACAACTAAATAAGAGAATAAATAATATAACATAGATATTATAAATGAACTAAATCTAATGAAAAGTCAAGAGATATTTAACAAATAGACACGACTCCTTAAAAATAAGATATAAAAGGGAAGAGAGTTTATTTTAGAGAGGGAAAAAAAAAGGAAGGGGAGAAGATAGGAGTTCAAAAAGGAAAAATGAAAGAGAAATATAATATGAAGAAAACAAGAAAGTGACTTTTTGAAAAGGTATCAATGATATCGAAAGAATGTGAACCTTCGAAAGGGTCATAATTATGAATAGTTTTGACTATTCAAAAATATTTTAATTATAAATTATTTGGACTTTTCTAAAGAATTTTGATTATGAAGTGTTGCGACTTTTCGAAAGGATTATGACTATGAAGTGTTGTGCCTTTTCAAAATATTTCTATTTTGAAAGGTTGTGACTCTTGAGAAAGAAGAAATAAAAAGAGCCAAATAAGGATCCAAATGGACCACATAAAGAGGAAGGTAAGAAAGGTATATTTATGAATTATATTTTCTTAATTATAGTTATGAACTTATTTATATTAATTAATCATACTTGTAAATTTTATATATATATATATTAAGATCACTCTCTTTCCTCAAAAGGGACTCTCTTGATCTTAAATATTTAAGCCATCTGTTATATATATATATAACACATGGCTTAAATATTTAAGATCAAGAGAGTCCCTTTTGAGGGAAGAGAGTGATCTTAATAGCTTAGGATCAAGAGAGTCCCATTAGGAAGAGAGTGATCTTAATTCAGTTATAAGGCCAGAATATTTTGTAGATGTTAACATATGCATATGTGTAAAGGACCCTAGATAGAGAAAGTCTCTTCTAGGAAGAAAATTAAAGGGAGCACTTCATAGAAGACGGAGAAGTAATCAGGGATTTAAGGATCCTCAAGAGGGTCATTGATCTTGATGTGAAGACATCTTTAAGTTTGGGTCAAGACAAAGGGTAGAATAGTGAAATATATTTTATTATTGTATAAATTCTAACATTGGTTTTGCAAATATTATTGTCCTTGCTAGTGGGAACATTACAGGCATCCTGTCATGTATCATTCTCTTTTCATTCCCTTCAAAAAATACAAGGGTCTTATATCTGCCATCATCTTGGTCACCCCAAGATGTCCAAAATATAGAGCTGTGTGGAATTCTTCTAAAATCATTCTTCAAACTTCCGGAACCTAGGTTATGTACATCCTACCTATGTATCTCAACAATCCATCCTCTTCTAACTGATAATCTTAAACATAATGATTAATGAAAAATATGTCATACATAGTACCATGTAAATCAACCATTGAGTATCAAATAACAACGATGAACGATTCCAAATTCATTGTTCAAATATGATGTATCATAAAGATGCTCATGATTACAATGAGCAGAGTAACATGAAACAGTGAAATGAAATAATGTATTATGACCACATTAAAGTGAGTACAAACTACAAAATGGCAATAATGAGAATGTAAGGGTGGGAGATCGCTAATCATCTCCTAAACTGAAGTTCTCATCACCAAATTTAGTGGACTCCTCATGGGTAATACTAAGATCCTCCAAACAAATATTAACTAGCCCTACATTGGCTTTTGCTACATCGCCATCCTCGTCAATTTGAGCCAGATCCTCCGACTCTACATCCCATCGTGTTGCTGGGCTCTCCTTGTACTCATGTGTCTTGCGATCTTTGAGCCGCAAGAAACCATGTACAACAGCTACTTCTTCGCATTCTTAGTGGTAGGTCTGTTCCACTTAACAAAGTGGATGAAGCTATAGGTAGGTTAGTTCCTCTTCGCAGCCGAGGAGCTAGAAACCTGAGATATCAAAGTTGAAAGTAACAAACAAATGTTCATTCAGTTGTGAGAAATAATAAATGATAAATCAATAAATTATAAATTAGTAAAGTAAAACTCTTTAAAATTATAAAAGGGTGGGACTACAAACCTGAGAAAGGAATTAGATGGCTAGTGAGGTGATTTGTGACTTCTGTGGTCCATGACATTTCCACCACAAAATGGGATGCTTCTGTGTCGTAGTTTTGAGATCCAACTTTGCAATATCCAAGTATCCTACAAGTTACAACATAATATTAAAATAAGTTATAACTTACGAGTAATAAAGAACTTAGAACACTGAATGAAGAATTAATGATTGCATGTAAGAATGACAAATCCTAAAATCTCACTAGCAATGTCGCTATCATACATCTTGGCAATGCATTGAAAGAACCCGACCTTCACCTCATCATCTTGAAGTGATGTGACTCTACTAGGCTTAGGCATGTCCCACTTTGGGTTCAATGCATAGGCAACCATGTGCAAAAGAGTGTTTAGCTTCTCCTAGTTGCAGTGAATGATAGCCTAAATGTGCTCCATATAGAATGCTAGAGGGGTCTCTCTCACGCACAACCCTCATTTGCCCAGGCATAGAATCAATGCACTCATAAACCTCTCCAAGGTTAGGTGTATTTACATCTCCATAGCTAATCACCTTGAACATTGGAGTAGTGATAGAGACTGTATTTTGCATCACTCCAACATTGATCGCTCTTCACTATGCCCTTAACCCTCTTCCCTTGCTCTGTCCAGGACTTAGGCCATTGATTCCATTCTTGTGTCATAACCATGTGTTGCAATGGCTCTTGAAACTCAATCATTCTCTCCAAGAGAATGTAATATTAGGTGTATCTGGTCTAAATTGGTTTAAGAAATTGCTTTTTTACAAAGCCCCAAAAAAGTGCATGTAATGTATGGTGATTTTAGAGAAACATCTGCACCTCTTTCCCATCATTAACCACCTGTCTAATCTAGTCAATATTCCCCATATCTTTGAGTGCATTGTTCATGGCATGCACACGATGTGGAGTCCAAATATGCCTATATGCTGCCTCAACAAGCCTCCTTGCAGCTTTGCACACATGTGTTGCATCTGTCACAACTTGGAGCACATTTTGTGGCCCAACCTCCTCAATGGCATTCCTAAGCACACGAGACTGAAAATCAACATCTTTACGATGCCCTGAACACTCAAAAAGTATGGGCCCTCGATGCATGTGACCATAATGTTGATGAGTGGATGATGACTAATGTTCGTCCACCCATCCGTGATAATGCTACAACCTGACTCAATCCAAAATGCCTTCATCTTCTCCATCAAGACCCCAACCCTGTCATAGGCCTTGTCCAACATCGTGGTCCTCACCTTGCGCTCACTTGATGGCACAAATGATGGTCCTCCCTCTTTCACCACCATGGACATCATCCTCACAAAATAGGGAGATTGAGCTACATGTGTTGGGATGCCATTGGAAAAGACGAAATCACCAATCACATCATCTAATTGCTCCCTTTCGTGCATGCAAAGAACTGAGCAATGAGGTTTCTAGCACTAGGATTTGCATTTGCTTTTTGTTTTCCCCTGTTGCTATCCTCTGTTGAATTGTTTGTAGATGAAGGAATGGATGTGTAGGTGACATAATCCCTGCTTTCTGATGCAAGATATGTGTAGATGTATCTCGTTGCCCCTGTAACTGTTGTATGTTTTGTTCCTATTGCCTAGCTGCCAAAGAGTTTATGCACTGGGACTGCAGTATCATTAGGAATGCCCCATAGTTTTTTACTTCAATTCCGTATTTCCCATTTTTAGGATTTGCCAAGAATTGGCATAAGCTCACACCATACCTAGTCCAAAAAAGGTTTGCATTAACTCTCGTAATGTTACCATATTATTATGTGCCGGTGGCCACATATATTACATTTCCATTTGCATGTGCCACCACCTACAGTTGTAAGGAGTGTAATTTTGACAACAAATTATTTTATACGGGACTTTGGATCATAAGGACCCTTAGCAAATTGTGCCAAAATCTCTAAAGGGCAATCAACAAAAGGCACCCCTGGTGCAACATAAGGAGGCTTTGAATCAGATTGGGCATCTACATCAGTCCCATGATCACTTTCCTCGGGCTCATATAGAGATGTACTTCCCTCATTAATTTCCATGTCTTCTTCATTTTGACCGGATGCCATTTAGAAAGTAGAAACTGCATTTCACAAAATGAAAATGATTATGATACATTTTAGCATAATTAATTATTAGTATTTTTTTGAAAACATTAAAATAAACTATTTTCAGCCTACTTAAAACTTCAGAAATTTAAAAAATATTAAATAAAATAAAATTTTAACCTATTTTAATAGCAAAAATAAAAATCATATAACAATAAGAAAATTTTAAAAAGAAAAACATAGAACTATCTAGTATTGATAAGATTCAAGAATCAAAAATGAAACATTGAAAAATTAAATGCAAAGCTGAAAGTAAAAATAAATTCTAGAATCTAAAACAAAACAATAGTAAAAAAGGTACCTTGAGCTTGATGAATTATTTGCAAAATAAAATCTTCTTGCCTCATTTGCTCCTCTTGATCTTGCAATCCCTTGCAAAATCACTCACTAAGCTCTCCCAAACTCCTCCAATCTATTTTTCTCACTTTGCTCCTTGCTACTCCAAAACAACAAAATGCAAATGTGAAATGAAAATGAGGTGAATTGGCCTTATTAAGGCTTGAAAAAGACTTCATGGGACCCACACCTAATTAGGGTTCCCATGTAAAAAGTAACAATAAAAAATAATATAAAAAAACTTTAATTTTTTTTGATATTTTTACTTGGGCGCCAGGCGCACCCCTCGCCTCCCTTAGGTGCACCCCGTGCGCACCCAAGACACACCCACGTCCTCATGTCCCTGACGGGTGCTTCGATCGGTGTGGCGTTGCCTAGGTGGCAGTGCAGAGTGTGGGTGCGTGACGTCCCTGCACTTGGGACGTATGTGCACCCATTGCACTTGGATTTTACCTTAGCTGTGTGCACCTGTGTTACACTTGGGCAGTGTCTAACATCAACATAGCTGCGATCTGTACTAGTTGGGAAGAATGCACAACTATTCATAGTCATTATCATTACCCTACTGCAAATTGATCTCTACAATTAGTTATATACAGGTTCTTTGATTTGATTTTAATTTCCATAGAGATGATACAATGAATTGCAACATTCAAATTTGATAATTGACATTTTTCACTCATTATTAGTGTTCATTGTAAACGGTTGGTATTGGAAAGAGGAGTTATAAGGTTGCACTATAACTGTTTGATAAAATGCCAAATTCTAGTTATGTGTTTCAGTTATTAGTATGCATGCCGAGTGTTTGTAGAAATGTCTACAGCTGTAGATGCACATTTCAAATGTGGAAATCATATGTATGCACTTGAATGGTCAGAAAAAGATTGCATCTATACTTCAATTCTTTGCTTGGATATCTAATAACCATTTGCAAGTGTCTAAACTAAATTTGAAATCATTTCAAGCAATTATTATCAATATTAAAATAAAGGACAATGAGATTGAGGTTGTATGCAAAGTGTTCAACAAAATGTCAAGCATCTAAAAAGTGAAGTAATTTGATGTTGTTGGAGTTAGAACCGGTTGGGGTTCTTACATCAACACTCACAACAAAAGCTATAAATCAAATACCAATAAAGATTGGAAACATATTCATATGAAGTCATAGTTTATCTCCAAATTAAATGTTTCTAGCAATCAGATAATAACATGGAAGTTCAACACAAACTTGATTTACCTTGAAATTGAGACCTGGATCCCAAGATTGTATCTTCCAACAATATCAAGATCGTTAGCATAGAACGTCTTCCTCCTCAATGCCCTAGAGAGAAAACCCTAACATTTCACTAGTTTCATCAGTTATCCAAGTATGTTGAAAGAGGACATTTACATCTCTTTTGTGTTTTCTAAGAGCTTTTTTGTCACCCTATCAATGTGGGATAAACAAAATCACTTTTTGCCCCTTCTCTATTATTTTGGGATTTTTTCTTTTTCGCCCCATTTTCCCACAATTTGTTTTTTGACTCCTATTTTATTGTCATTTCTTTTCCTATAATATTTCCCATGCCTTGTACATTATTTTCCTTCACTTAAGCCCCCAATAACATTTATTTATTCTTTCAATGTATTATTGAATAAAGGGGACCATTTAATTAAATATTTCCCACAGACTATAGAGTATGCATTAACAATGTTAAATAATTCAATTTAACTTCACATAATAACTTTATTAATGCATAGTAAAATTTATCAATGATAAGGCAAGAGCCTACAACACAATGGTAAATTGTGAGCCTCTTATCAAAGAGGTCTTGGCTTCGAATCTACCTGTGCTTTATAAAATAATAATACATAATTATTAATCTTGGCTTAGGCCTCTTACCGATAAAAAAAAATAAAAAAATAAAAAATAAAAATAAATTTTTTTTATCAATGATAAATAAATGGTCTTGTCGATATTAAGAATTTAGTATCAACATGCCATTGCAATTAGAAGTCCAACATGCCCATAATGACTTACTATGTATTAAGTGTCCCCAAAACTACCTCAGGACACCTCAAAATGAACGACCACCAAAACTGCCTAGGTTAAATGGCTGTCAAGTCCCTTCTATGTCCAAGACCAAGGAAAAATAGTCTAATGACAACATTGTGCTATGAGCGCTAGAAAGGGGACATTGCAAACACCTACTATGGGTTCAATATCTTGGCCATATGTGATACTATGAAACTTCAATGTTAGTAACGTAAACTCCACTTGTGACCTCCACTTATGATAATTATATGGAGTTAGAAATACAATTTTGGACCAATCAAAATGACTAAACAAGATAATGTTGCAAAATTCTTCACAATATCTTATGTGCAGAAGAAATGGACCCAAGACTAATATAACTTTGATTGAGAACAAGCACTATAAAATAGTAAAATATGAGAAAAATACCTCAACAACTGCATAAGTAACAAAAAAACCTTTTCAATGATAAATGATTTGCCAAAAAATGATCTCTAGATGCAAAAACTGTGTTGGTTTAAAAAAAAAAAACAATGAAAGACACTTTGTGGCAAGCGACAAGGGGCTTAATTGCAGCAAACAAATGGAGGGCTAGGTCGAGTCAACATTTGACTAGTATTGTGCACAATGGAAAGTCACGTTAACCACAAATCATCATGCACTTCAAATTTCATGAAGCTCTCTACACTTGTATGTTTAGGTGCACAAAACTTCGGCCTCATGGTCACATGGAGTCATTGCCAGCACACACGCAAGCACACCTCTAGGAGGTGTCACAATAGTCTTCAAGATCTATGGCAATAGCTAAAGACTGCACCATGCAACCATTGTGGGACTAAAGTCCATTAAGGTAGCTTCAAAAGTAGTTCGAAAGGGTCTGCTGCAAAGCTCCTTTGTGCAATATATCCAACCCTAATGCCAAAAATATTTGCTATCAAAATTTGGAATCTGCCCAGATAAAGATAAATCAACCAATGGACAGCTGTGAAAAAATGGCAGGTCTGTGTAAATGAAAAAGCATTTGCTGCTGCAAATACAAATTGGTGGCGAAGATCGCACCGGTCAAAAATACCTTCAGCAAATCCCATCCACCAATTTTGTAATATAAATCAATTAGAAAAAACTCTGTGCCAATGAAACAATGCAGCCCCAATGATGATGACTTCAGCCAAATAAAAGCACCCTTCAGCCTCAGAATAAACTCCCACACAGCCAACAAGGAGAAGCAATGGCAGAAGTGCTTGCTAACCATGATGATGCAGCAGGGTTTGTGCATATCATATCATAATGAGTTCGCACATGTGGCTGGCATGGTGAAAAAACCCAGATTGGACTGCAATTTATTGTGCACTCATAGGGTGGCCTGGATTATGTGCCAAGATGGGCAAGATGAACCCCCAGAACCAAGATAATTAAATGTTCCACAAAATTGCAAAATGATAAGAGAAGATTTTGCCAGGAAAAAAAACTGAGGAATAAACAATTGAGCAAAAACAATTTTTTGCAAATGATAAAGGCAAACAAATCCTCAATCAAATGCCCCTCAATACAGAAAATAATCTCACTTAAACTGACTGAGGAACTCCTAATATAAGAGACGCTGAAAGCATGCTCTGATACCATGTTTAAGTATGGATTTTACTTCAGGATCACAAACAGCAGAATAACCTTCACACATGAAGAGAAATAAATGTTTCACCAGAAAGATGAATTGTATAGAGATACCCAAATTAGTGCGCAACCTTGCTTATAATACCAAGGATGGTGAGCTGTAATAACCATAATGCAAGTACCTAAACTAAACACAAATGAAAACCTAAGTAAACCTAAGCATGAGTAAATGAAAAACTCATTTACTCCAACAGATATTGCTAATTCATGTAAACAATGAACTAATAAGGCCTTATGCCCTTGCCCAAGAACTGAACAATAGGCAACCAGTCTTTTTTGCAACATATGTTCAAACCTTAAGAGCTAAGCTGTATATATTGTAAAAAACTAAAGGTCTTGTCCTTAGGTTCTAAGATTTTTTTTCTTTGGTTACAGGGAGTTTCTTTTTCCAATTTGAGAAGAGGTTTTTATCTGAAGTTCTGTTTAATAATGAATAGAGTCTCTGCTTGAGTATTTTCTGACCCACAGAATATTTGCCAATTTATGTTGTCACTTTGCATTTCAAAGGTTATAGACTTTATTATATTACTATAATCTGATTTATTTACAGAATTTAACATAGCCGTGAAATATTGCAGTTTTTAGTAAAGAAGGGGCAAGTACACACACCACGAGCTGATCACTGCTTACCAGGGATAACTCGAGCAACAGTAAATGGATTTGATTCTTACCTTTATTATTATCATTTTTTTTTTTGAAAATTTGGAAAGTAAGGTTCTTAGACTTGTTAAAGGACTTCATTTGTCCGTTTCTTCCCTTTTCCAACAATTGTATTTCTAACAAACTAGGAATGGATTTTGATTTATACAGTACTGTTTCAGGTTAAGTATATACTATTCCTACGTATGATGTGTATGAGAGAATATTAACATGACATGTTTGAGTTCTATCCTGATGTAGGTGATTGATCTTGTGAAAAGTGAAGGAATATATCTAGAAGAGCGTCAAGTAAGCCTATCAGAATTCCATACTGCAGATGAGGTATCTGTCTTTCACTGTTCTACTGGCTTTTTGCTAAGTTTGTGGTAAATTATTACTAGCTTGTATTTTCAATAGGCTATTTCTCCTTCAATTTTTGGAAGTTTTTGCTAATTCAAAAAAAGTGTTACTTGAATTAGAAAAATGCCTGCTAGTGTTGGACACTTTAAATCCGTGCTAGGATGGATTGCTTGAAGACACTGCTTGCTGAGCATCTGTGCTCGCTGCTTTGCGTCTTGAAGTATATACCATGCATGATGCCTGGTTACCAGATACCTGTTTGTGTCCATGAAACTATGCTCCTAAAATTAATTAAAAATTTAGAATAAAATAAAATCTATTATAAAAGAAAAAATATATTTTTTTCATATAAAAATATAGGATCTGACGAAAATGGGAGACCCCTGTGAAATTGTTTTGCTGAATTATTGAAACATCGACATGTGATGCTAATATATGTTTTCTGCAAGTCAGAATCCTATAAAATGTATTACAACTCATAGTTTCTATGGTAAGTTGAAAGTGATTGTAGCTTACTGTTTAGTATTTATAAATCAAAACTGGGAGTTCTTATACTTTGCAACATGGGGTGGCTCGCTAAATTTGTAAATACTTGTGTAAAAGTTTGGACTTGATGTTTCTGCCTATAATTTCTCCTTTTGCTACTTTTTTTGTGGGGAACCCAACTCTTATTGTACTCTGAATTATTTTCTTATATTCTTTTATCATGCAAGGATTTTCTTTCACTACTTTTCTTTGTTTGTAGCGTTGAGTTCTGCTCGCTTAATTTGGCTATTTACGGACTTCAATAATGTTTTCTATGATATGCATATTTGTTATTTTCTTGATTTTTGAAATACACTTTCTATGCAGGTATGGACAACTGGTACAATGGGAGAACTTACTCCGGTAAGCTTGTTTGTTTTTTCCCTTTTACCAAGCTAGACATGCATGTTTATGTTTCAAATTCTGAAGGTAATGGAAGATCTTATCTGTATCCAACTTGGTGTTTTGTATTTTCTTGAAACAGGTATTGAAAATTGATGGCCGGACTGTTGGAGATGGAAAAGTAGGGCCTGTAACTCTAAGATTACAACAAGTATACCAAAAGATGACTGATTCTGGATTTCCAATACCTGAATAGGACAAGAATGAAGTTTATGCAAGGAAGGTTTTGTTGTGTATTTTTGTGATTGTGATTGAATATGTTATAATAAAAAGAGAGCATAAATTAATAAAAGTGGCATTAGGCTTGTCATATGGTGTACACTTAGATTGTGAGCTCACTTAATCTCATGTTTGAAAGAAGTTGTTGATGGCCATGTCGTTAAGTTTTAGTATATTGTCATTGTATCAGATATAATAAAAAGAGAGGACAAACTAAAAAAATAAATAATGTCAGTCCTATATTATGATATACACTTGATTGCAAGTTCACTTCATTTTCACATTTGAAGGAAGCTGCCGAAGGTCATGTTGGCTGATTGGAGCTGTGTATATCATATTGGAAAATAATTTAGACAATCTGTCATACTTCTTGTATGGTATTATGGTAATGTTCACTCTATATTAGGGTAGCAGGTATTACTTTTATTATTTTCTGTATATATTTTCTTATTTTTATTGCATTCCATGGAGTTCATTGCTTGTAACAGTGTAACATGGTCCTTGGGGGATAGGGGGATGGGTCTCTGGCATGGTGGGATAATTGGGTCCAATTTGGGGACAACAAGGGTGAGTGTGTTGTATATACTATATAAATAGTACTTGAAGTGCTAGTTACAAAAATATGGATAGTAATATAAGATGTAAATTAGAAAATTTGCAAATAACAAATATTAAATAAAGTAACTTGAATGTTGAAAAATGAACAATGAAACATTTCATATCTAATTACAAATTACAAATTATTAGACTAAATAAAAATGTCAAAAGAACGAATTGAAGATTTCTATTATATAATTTTTTTTGTAAAGATGATTAAAATGAGTAGCATAATATTAAAGCATGTACAAAATGTCAACATGTAGTGAAGGGAGACCTCTAGTCATCTCTTAAGGAAAACTCCTCACCTTTGGAATTGTTGGACTTCTTGCAATCAAGATTCGCGAAACAAACACCAAGTAGCTGTAATGTATTGACACACTCTCAATCTTACGACATTGTTTGAAGCACACCTTCACTGTACTACTCTATGGTGTCTTGGTAATTGACACCATACATCAACACCTTACACCTTCCACCCACACACTTATGACTCATTCATGGTTCTACTTGTACGACTCACATCTTTGACCTTCACACACCATACATCAACACCTTACACCTTCCACCCACACACTTATGACACATTGCATGGTTCTACTTGTACGACTCACATGTATGACCTTCACCCACGCATACGTTGCCTATGCTCTTTCCCCATGTACGACTAGATCACCTTTCATGATCTATATCAACTAACACTATTGTGTAGAGAAAGACAAACCTTTACCTGTACGGTCAGATCATCATATGGTCTCATGACCAAATGATTGTACTCCACATGTGCATCATATAGTAATCTTCAAAACCTAGTTTGTACAATCTTCAGTATGATAGTTACACAGAAATTTTGTTTTACGATCAAGTGAAACACTCAAATTTGGCATCGATGGAAGTACTTAGCCACAATATATTGCATAATACATAAGCATGGAATATTGATATTTGGATAGAGAAATTTTTTATTTCTCATATTACATTAGATATGGGCTATAGGCATAACATGGTGAGGAGTTACTTCCACCAAATCTGGAAATAGAAAAGAGGGAGGACCTCACACGTTTGAAACTCTGACAATATTGAACTCTTAACTAGAATTTGCAAATACAAAGAAAACATAAAATTCATGGTATCTACCATAATGCTAAACTATGAAGGGATCTAAGAAGTTTCCCAAAGTGTTACAAATGGGTCAACACGATGTAATGATTTATAACTAAACTAATTAATAAAAAATTGCTTGTAAGCTATTATTAATTTCGAGTCCGTACAAACATTTAATTTAATTGAAATATTCAATTATTTGAGGGACATTAGAGTCCTTGTGATCTAGTAATTGTTTGTCCTCAAGCAATTTGTGATGTCCCTATTTTACAACTGAATTTAATAATAAATCATAAACATTTATATTAATGAATACTATAATCTAATAATATACTAATATACGAAGGGAGAATAATAATAAACTAAATATTTGAAAAAAATTATAATGCAAAAAATGTTAAGAATGTTAGCTTGTGTGAAATTGAATCTATATTGTTTATGTCTATCCTCAAGTTAATATTACATAACTGATTCACACACACACATGCACGTGCACGCACGCACACACACACACACACACACACACACACACACACACACACACACGAACACGTGCACGTGCACGCACACGCACACACATGCACACACACACACACATAGAAGACTATTAGTTTGTATGAGATCAAATTGCCGATAGCATACTATCCTCACATAAGACTTTATTATCGACAGGTAATAATTATTATTCATATTGATATGCCATTCTAGGGATATCATATTGAGATGATATCTCCTTACACTCAAGAAAATAGTATGTTCTATATCAATCCTTCTTAATTAAGAGGGAGTGTTAAACCGTAGTATATTATTAGATAAATATCCTATATACATATATATCATTATATATACACTAGCAGTTGCACCCGAAGGAGCAAGGGGTACGTCGATAGTGCAAAAATGCGGTATTGTGTAAGATTCATGCTTGCATTTTTTTTTTTATCATATGACGCAAGATTATGAGGATCAAATTTTTTGTTTGTATGTTACCATAGACAATATTGTGTGGCATTTGAGAGAATAACACATCTCTAAAGCAATAAAAAATATGGTCTTAAACATGACCACACGCTAATCTGCACATCTAAAGATAAAATTCTAATTCAAGGTCATATCAAATAATGTTTAGTTGCCATAAATTTTGGAACTTTAAGATGTAATCTCATTTTTGAATCGAGGAGCTATATCAACTAAAATACATTGGTGCGATCAATCCCAAAAGGGAAACCTTATTCTTCCCCTCGACATACATCAGCGTGAATATAGAGGGTCTCTCTATGCACACCAGTCAAACAAAAGAACATCCGAATATGAGTTGCCGAATAACCACATGGGGTATCTTTTCAATGTGCCTATTTCACAACAACTTTAAACATTACGAAAAGATGATATTGAAATGAATAAATGCATCCAATTCTAAAACCAATGAAGTTAACACGCGCACACACACACACACACACACACACACACACACACACACATAAGATTATTAGTTTGTATGAGATCAAATTGCCGATAGCATACTGTCCTCATGTAAGACTTTATTATCGACAGGTAATAATTATTATTCATATTGATATGCCATTCTAGGGATATCATACTGAGATGATATCTCCTTACACTCAAGAACATAGTATGTTCTATATCAATCCTTCTTAATTAAGAGGGAGTGTTAAATCGTAGTATATTATTAGATAAATATCCTATATACATATATATTATTATATATACACTAGCAGTTGCACTCGAAGGAGCAAGGGGTACGTCAATAGTGCAAAAATGCAGTATTATGTGTAAGATTCATGCCTGCATTTTTTTATATCATATGATGCAAGATTATGAAGATCAAATTTTTTGTTTGTATGTTACCATAGACAATATTGTGTGGCATTTGAGAGAATAACACATCTCTAAAGCAATAAAAAATATGGTCTTAAACATGACCACACGCTAATCTGCACATCTAAAGATAAAATTCTAATTCAAGGTCATATCAAATAATGTTTAGTTGCCATAAATTTTGGAACTTTGAGATGTAATCTCCTTTTTGAATCGAGGAGCTATATTAACTAAAATACATTGGTGTGATCAATCCCAAAAGGGAAACCTTATTCCTCCCCTCGACATACATCGACGTGAATATAGAGGTTCTCTCTATGCACACCGGTCAAACAAAAGAACATCCGAATATGAGTTGCCGAATAACCACATGGGGTATCTTTTCAATGTGCCTATTTCACAAAAACTTTAAACATTACGGAAAGATGATATTGAAATGAATAAATGCATCCAATTCTAAAACCAATGAAGTTAACACAAACAAAGTTCTATAAAGTAAGGGAAAGGATGCTATTTAATACCTAACCACTCTAGAGGGAGAGTTGTTGTAGTCGTGATTCTTCTTGTTTTCTGATAATGGTATATGGATTATTCTTCATTCTTGAATATCTCTCAAAGGAGAATGGTGGCTACATACGAAGGTTGTCCAGTGATTTAACTCATGATATAGCCGTAAAAGTCAAACTTTGTTGTTCTGTTGTACCAATATCAATTGTTGTTTTTTGAAGCATCAACCCCTGGGATTTATGTATAGTGAGTGCCCATGACATGGATAGTAGTATTTGTCTATAACTTCCCAAGGTGACAAGTGCTATAGGTAAACTTTTTGGGTTGACTTTGTCCCAAGGCGGGCCATTGTAATTATCAAATCGTACAACCACATATAGAGGTAGTTCTGGGAGTTTACAACCAGGTGTGTACACAATATCTACCACCTACCCAAGTGATCCATTTACAAGACCCATTTGAATCCAAAGGTTTGTCTTGGCCTTTACATAGCAATATTTCTTTTGGAAGGTGATTGACATCACTAACGAGGTTTGGTTGTAAGTGTGTTTTTTTTGCAATACTAAGTGCAACAGGAAGATTGAGTAATTTAAGCATTGTTTGGTTGTGTAGCCCAATTGAATTGTTTGTAGAATAAAGGTGCATTGACTGATCAAACACACTTTTTTTGGAAGAAGATAAGTTTCTGTTTGTACGTTGCATAAGTAATTCCCAATCTTGTTCAGTGGATTCTGCATTTCACAAGGTGCACAACATGTGACGAAAGTCGATCCGAGTCTGAGTGTCATCTTGTTGGCGAAATATATTTGTCAATGTGATAACCTTTGTAAATTTATCCCAAAGATATTTTTCATTTGAGTGTGATGCATAAATAGGTTTATCCATGATAGGGGGTAGTTGCGCTAAGTCACCAACAAGAATTATAGAAGCACCACTAAAGCACATTTTTTGTTGATGGGGGAAAGCTTCACGCAATCTACTATCTATTTTCAAAAGAAGTTTTGGCCCAACGAAGCTAAATTCATCAATAAGGAGGTATTTCACATGTCTCATCTCCTCTTGAAAGACTAGTAGTGATTGTCCATGCAGTGGGTACATTTCTCTTATTGGTATTCTAAGGGTAGCATGTATTGTTGAGGCATGTATGTTGAATGCTGCAATTCCTATAGGAGCAACTGTAAGGAGTGGATTATTATTTTGAGATGCTAAAGCACAAAGTGCATGTTTGATGCAATGTATCAAGTACGATTTCCCTGTGCCCGCTATTCCTTGTATGATCATGTAAAGGGGTTGGTTGGAGGAAATTTCATTGTAATGCTCTTTAATAGTAGCAAGTGCTTGTTTTTGTTTGGGAGATAATGGATATAGTGGAGTATGTTCTTGTAATATGGAGTGATCATCTCTATGGGATGTCTTGTTCGTACTTATGAAATGCTCTGCAATGTTGTGCAAATGGGAAGGTATATAACATTCATCCCAATTGTGTATTTTATCAAAGTCACGTCGACCGAGCATTTCAAGGGTATTCAAGTTCTCACCACCAACTCCCATATGTGATAGAAACTCCCATTCATTCATTTCACTTGTACTCACTGGATCCACCTCGTTTGTATCATCTAAATCTTGTTCACGGTCAACCTCTGTAGCTATCAGCCGGTCTACATGCCAGACATGGTAGTTATTTAATTTTATTTGTTTCCAATTTGCAACAATGTCATCTTTAGTGAGACCAATATCTATAGAGATGCTACAATAATGATTGTACAAGAGTAGCTCACTCCAACAAAACATCTCGAATTGTTCAAACTCCTCATCAGGGTTACAATAGAAAAGAGGGAAAACACTGACAATTGCCTTTTGTTTTCTAACTTTCCACTTGCACCCTTTGCAAGCAGACGAAAATGAGAATGCTCTAGTAGTGTCAATTAATGACATTAGTTCCAACTCGGCGGGCCGTTGTATGTAGGAGTGCAAATAACTCACTAGTAATGTATTATCACCTGGATTTTTGTTAATCCGATGGAAAATTTTACATCCAACATTTAGTGTTATAAAAGAGTGACTACTAACCACAAGTGGTAACTTTTGTAGCATATGACATGTCTCTTGTGCACCAATAGCACGATCTGCAATAATCTCAGACATAAATCTACAATATGCTAATAGTGCGTGGTCTTCACCCATTTGTTGTTTGCATATGCATGTTAGCATATCAATACAACTCTCTGATTTTCTTTCTGCCTTTGATGCATATTTTGCTATATATTTGAGTACAAGAATCTGTGATACAACTAGTTGGTAATCCATATTGGCTCTCCATATCGAAATCATAGTTGGGTTGTGTATGTTCATCCTGTCATCATTCCATGCTGGCATATACGTTTTTTTCCCAGACTCATCACAGGCCAAAGATGAACTAACACTTTCTAAACATGGGGCTTTGTAGCAACATTCTAGAATACTACATCGTTTGCGTAAGCACGTTGCTTCACTGCAGTGTGTGTGTCGTTGAACACGGTTGATCAATTCCTCATAGTCAACATGCATATCTCTAGAGAGGATAGTAGTTGTATCTAGCAAACAAGGATCTTCTTGCAAAGACCGATGTTGGGTGTTGTTTCTACAAGATTGTGTGCGGGGATTCCATGCTTTGACATATTTGTCAAAGAATGTCCTCGCTCGTTCCACCTCATCCTGATTATGCCAATCGAGTCCATCTATGTCAGGTGCACCTGAAATCCAAATGAACCCATGTATATGTCTTGATCCTCGATGTTGCCATTCATATCTATACCAGTAATTTGACACATGAAAGAATTTTTCTAATACTTCTTCATGGAATATTGTGGACCTTTCATGCAAGAATAAAGATGTGGTGTGTGGGTTATTGATAATGTTGTCTGTGAGTTCTTTATTTGTTTGTGGGACTGATGGAAGGCCATCTGGAAATAGTTGTTGTAATTCAGGCCACTTAGCATCTGCAACACTAAAGGTGAAGAAAAGAGTAGGGGTTTCTAATTGGTTGATCATATTTGAAAGTTCACCACGATGTTTATTCCAATACGCATGAGTTCCCCTCAAGCAAGATCCAAAGTGCATCAATTCTTTAGCCAATTGAGTATCAGGTATTTGTTGTATGTGCAAGCGAAGGTTTTCAATGGTGATTGGGATGGAGTCCTCTAGATTTTTCTTGACAAAAATAGAAGAGATTCCTTGAGTCCGATGTCGCATCATTAGATTTAGTACAAAATAGCGAAACCTTGGATGGCTCCCAAATCTACTATCATGGTATCTCATTAAGTGTAATACATATTCATGCATCTTAACTTCTTGATAGCGGGGTTGCCTTGGTAATGCAATACCGCTTGGGAAGAGTGTGGGAAAAGCCATATCCAAAAGTCCTTTAGTGTTGTGTTCATTTATTGGAGAAGGATCAAACTCAGGCCAATGAATAATAGTATCCTTTGCATCAAAAATTTGCATCGTTTCTTTGATGATATCTATTTCACGCTGTCTATTTGGTAAGTTAGCCATAAATGATGATGAGTATAATATGTCATTTTCATTTTCATCCTCATCATATGGAACTTGAAATTCAGTTGAAATCTCATGTTCATTGTCTACATCAACAGTATGAAGCATGCTTGAAATGTCTATACTTCTATCTAGGAGTTGTTGCAGACACTCATCGTCTATTAGAACATCCTTATAGTATGGGTCATATTTTATATTATATTGTAATGCAGCCCAAACACGACCCCTACTTACATAGCAATCATAGTAAGTTCCATGGGTGTGGAGTCGTCGAACTATTAAAATGTCCAATTCTAAAATCCAATGTGGGAGGTATTTCGCTATTGATTTAATGTCTTGTGGGAAACTAATTGTATGACCATAATATTTATATTGTTCACCATGAGCATGAGTTACTTGAACTATTGGATTTACTCGTGCTATGAGCATTTCTTCAACTTAGGTTAGATTTTTTAACACATCTGGTTGTTTTCTTGGGTCCATATTATTAGATACTACAAATCAATATCGCCCTTTTGCATGAACACATCTAGTGCACACTAGGTCAGAACTTATTGAAGAGGTGTGCATGCCAGGGTAATATTCATTGCATACTTTGCATGTTACAATGTTTGCCAATGCATCTATCCTAGTACGAAACTTCTTAGACACTACTACAAAGTTTGTATCCATCTGGGGTGTCCCAATATTAGTGCGACATATTTTCTTTTTTTGTTCATGCTGCATATGACGACGAATACTAATTTCTTCTTTGTGCTGAGCATAATAATCACAATCTCTTTTTCGACGCTGGTTTTGTTTATTTTCAATTTCTGAGAACTTTGTGTCACAAGTTTGAGGAGAGGAGCTCATTATCTACAAAGAGATCATCATATTTCATGGTCAATAGTATATTAATAATAAATTGTGAAATAAGATGCCAACAATATCAATGTGAAAGAGAAACAAGTAATAATGTAGTTGATAATTGAAGGCAAGGTAGTAGAAACACCAATTCTGGTTTCAAATACCAATATTTTAATTCAAAAAGAGTATATCACAAATGATAAAGTTGTTGGTAAAAATAATATTTGGACCGAAGTAAATACAATCATAGAAATTAGAAAGCAACAACCAATAGTTTTATTCTCTAAAGATATAACTTTACTAAGTACAATTATAAGCAATTAATTTTTCAAATACATGGTATTTTCGTATGTTAGTATTTAACAATTATGTTGCCAGTAAAAAATACAATTATAAACAATTAAATAGGATCATATTTCTATTGAAGTAAAACAATCATAAAAATTAAGAATCAACAACCAATAGTTTCATTCTCTGAAGATAGATCTTAACTAAATACAAGTATAAACAATTAAATTCGCCAAATAAATGGTAGTTTCATATGTTAGTATGTAGCATCAATGTTGGTAGTAATAAATACAATTATAAACAATTAAATCTGCCAAATACATGGTATTTTCATATGTTAGTATGTAGCATCAATGTTGGTAGTAATAAATACAATAATAAAGATTGATATTTACCAAACATTTTGTAATTTTAATATGTTCATACATAGTAGCAATGTTGGTAGTACAATTATGTGCTTGTCTTATTAGAGTACAAGCATTAGAGGTATATTTAAGCACCCTTGTCTTCCATATCATCGATTTTACTGATCAAGGAAGCATTTTCTTCTTCAAGATTGAGAGCATCCACTTTCGTGACTATCGACTTCAAATGACCTTGACGAACACTTGAGTCATATAGAACTAAAATACTGAAGAGATACTATTTGAAACAACCTTGTTTGATTACTGTATCTGCATCAATCTTTGCTTCTTGATTGAATTGGAGCATGTATAAATCTTGTGTTGACATACTCAAAAGGTAGGTGGCGAGTTCATCAAAAGCAACCACCCAAAGTGTGTTTGTATGATCTGCTAGCTTCATTTGAAGTATGTACCTATAATACAATCTGCAAATGTCCTATTGCACTTTGCACAAGTCCACATTTCAGCAACATTTTTAACAACCTTTTTCTTACATTGTTTACCACTCAATCGAAGGGGACAAGATGGATAGTAAATTGAATTCATTTTTATGAATTGAATTGTTGCCTTTACAATGTACTGAAAAGTTCAAGAGCCATTCATTGTTTGTTCCTCAATTTCCACAATTGTTTTCCTTGGAATTTGTAGTGGCACATCTACAATGTGTGTTGATGATAAAATATCCTTCCCATTATGATCAAACCATATCCTCAATTTTGTTGCCTTCTCTATGTTTGGATTGATGAAGAGTTGAGTACTACCCAAAGTGCTTATGACCTTTCCATTGTATTCAGTGGCTTTTCCAGCTTTTATTGCAAGAACAACAACCTAGTGTAAATGATACATTTCTTGAAGTTGTGAACCCTCTTTTTGAGTGGTTGGTCCCCATAAAGTTACATTTATGGTAGATGAAGACAAATCTATTAATTGGAGACTTCTTCTAAGAACTTCTGTCTCATCAAACCTCCTTATTGTGGTACATGGATCCACACAAATAACTATGCCAATAACATCAACAAGGCAATCATTGGCCACGTGGATGATCTCATCAAGCAGGATGAAAGAAAACTGATGTTTTGAAACTGATAGGTCATCATCTAAGAGTGAAACCCTAGAGTTGTCTTCTAAACATATTTCAAGTTGGCTATTAAGTTTGTTGTAGAGCTTATTCGCTGTCTTCACAGTACCACCCTCTATTGTATATATAGATCCTACTTGGATATCCATGTAATGAAGATCTACAATTTTGTTGAAGCATGTGATACTTATTTCAATTTTCTCACAATCTATAATGTCAAAAGAGAAGACTTTTCCATCTCCATGTTGGGTCTTGAAGTGGTGAATTTCTTTTTTCGTTGTAACACACCCCCTTATAAGCCACCTTGTTTGATATGGATTCAAGTTTCTAATTGGAGTAATAGTAGGGTTGATTTCTTTATTCTTCAAAGACGATGATATCCCAAGTGTCACTCTTTCCGAAGGTAGTTGTAAGGCATCATTTATTTTAGGCACACATGTCGATGGAGAACCCAAGTTTGGGCCTTCCTCATTGCATAGAATATTGAGTAAGGTAAAATAAAAGTAAAAACCAAAAGATGCATTTGAGATTAACACAGAACACACAGAGTGTTTGGGCCACTACCAGGCTATAAAGTAACAAAAAAAATGTTTATGGAATCAAAAACTGAATAGCATGTGGAATATACAAATGGGAAAATTTTGATTATAGAATGAGACGACCTAAAATCCACTTAATCTGGGAATTAAGCTAAACATGTACTTACCTAATTGAAAGAGACAGTTCACAAAGCAAGTTTCCTGTTGTTAACGCGTTTAAGGGATACTGTTTAGTTTGTTCACAGGACATTTTATAGACACTGCAGGTGGTGGGATAAAATGAAATAACTCCACATAATATCTGCCATAACAAATCAATATACAAATATCGCCCATCTATGAAAGATTTGGTAGGATCCTGATGGATATGGTAATAGATGTGTTAATAGATATGTCGGTGCAACATTTATTACCTGATTTAATGCATAGCTAAAGCAACTGTGCCAAACTCCCAAATGGACATAAAATATTATAATCCTCGTGAAATGTTTGAAATTACTATCCACCGCTAACTTTAACAAGAGAAGCTTCCACAAATTCCCTATCACTCAGATTGGCGAGTAGGGACGATAGTTAACTTTAGACCAAAAAATACATATATCCAAAAAAAATGTTCTATAACACCAATAAAGTATTATTTACGCAGAAAATGGGAACTTTCCCCAATTTGGTTAGAAATTAAGAAATTTCCTCCGCCAAACTTTCAATGTTTTTGGGATCTTTGCCTTTATTTCCAAATTTAAATTAGTTTTATAAACTTAGGCCAAAACCACATGAGCTTTCTTTAGCCCCATGGCCACATCATCCAGACAAATTCTTACTGAGATGACTGTTTCAATTTTTGTCTTATTTATTGTTTGTTTGTTGATGGGAAAGTATACTAAGAATACTTTTCCCATCATGTCACTTTTTATGTTTTGTTTGTTAATACATGTTAAAAAGATTGCAATTAGAGGAATCTCGGAGCTCAATCTACTCTCACTTAAACCACATTGTATTGAGTAGATAAATACTGCCTATAGTGCTTGGTTTGCTAAATGGATAGGTTTATATGAAAATCCCACATATAATAGCCTATCGGCTAAATATATATATTACACACACACAAACACATGGTGAGTTATATTAAATATACTAACAAATGATGATTAACTATAGAGACATGTTTCCTCCTCATATTTATATGAGAAACAAATATGCAATTGAAACACATCAATCAAATTGGCAATGTTACTACATTTGCAGAAACGGTCCTAGAAAATCAACAAAAAAAAATTGTATATTTTAATAATAGGTCAATATTGTATATAATAATTATTACAACTGTAATATATATATATATATATATATATATATATATATATATATATATATATATATATATATATATATATATATATATATATATATATATATATATATATATATATATAATGAATAGTATAACCTCATAATAAATGAATAATACTACTGGCACTGTAATGTTAACATAATAATCAATTATTAATACTATCACTTAATACTAATCATATTCTAATGTATGAAGGAGACATAATTGATAACAAATAAACTAAATATTTGATAAACAACTATAATGAAATATTATATATAATTATTACTACAACTATAACATAAATGTTTAAAAATCTTCCTTCTATGTATTTGGTTGACCTTTTGAGGCCTAATCTTCGAATCTTGTTGGGGCAATCATCATTTCTTCATATCTTCATCATTTCTGCTCTCTCCACCTCTTCTTGCTTATTTAGTTTAATCTCATTTCACCTTTTCTTCTTATTTGACCTAATTTTAATGCTTTCTCAACGTAGTCAACTAGGGCATAATATCACTTCTTGGTGGTCGTTCTTTGGTTTTACTTGCTTATTGGTCATCATAGACCTTACTGTATCTCAATTTGATCATATTTGGCTCCTTTTTGCATCTCTCTACCTCATTTTGATTTTGATCCTAATGGGGCAAGAATATTCTATCATCAATGCAAATTGATTTTCTATGGCTATTTATCCTTAGGAGTATATGCTTGACCTTTCCATTTGCTCTTGATCTATCTACTTGCTTTGGCTACTTGGATTGAAATATTAGTGCCCAACTTGAGAATTGATATTGTTTATCTCTCTCTTAATGCTCAGTCCTGCCACTAACAGGTTGAGCATTAAGGATTTGCTATCTCTTTGTGCTTTGTTCTTCAGAGTCAGATCTCACTATTTGTCTCTTGCTTCACTTTTTCATTCTTTGGCTTAATGTGTTCCCAAATCGATCACACATTAGTCAAAGAGGAGCTAATGTTATCACCAAAAAATGGTTATCTAGACTACGAGCTCCCTTTCTAGTGATTTTGCATAATTTATCTATTGCTTATCTTTGATTAAATCATCAAAAAATTATTTATTCAATTATAACCTATAGTTTGACCACTTTATCATAAGTCTCATATTTAATAAAAAAAACTTGCTTCCTTTTAATTAAATAAAAAAAACCCCACTTCCCATTTATCCTAACTGTGCACACATAAAACATTATTCCTATTTTAAAAATTAAAGAAAAAATATTTCTGTCTACGCATGAATGCACAATTTTGTAGGTGAGAGGAATCTTCTATTTTAAAAATAATTTTAATTCTCTTCCACACATTTCTTTCCCTCTCAAAAGTCAACCATTGATTGTGATTGGTGGAGATGCTTGTGCACATGGATCACCCAAGATGCATTCTCCTCCCTTGATTATGCCTCTTTCTCCTCTTAATTCCTGCCATCATTTATCTTTAATAGGAGAACTCTCTTCTCATTCTCTCAATCTTAGACTCCCATGCTAACATTATGTTGTAGGTTTTCTTGGTGACTTTTGGATATTTGAAGGACTTGGAGCACTCTTGCATTTGCATCTCTTATTTTCTTTCTCATTGTTGCATCATGACATCCTTAGTTTAGCTTTTCTTTTATGCTTTAGATTAGCTCACCTAGTTTAAATAGTGGTTTTGCAACTCTTCATTTTGTTATCTTGCATCTTGCATTTCATTTTAGTTTACTTTGCATTTGCATTGCATACCCATTTGAAGATTTTTGGATATTGGCACTCATTGCCTCTACTCTTTGAATCTCTTGTTCTATGGTGTACCATGCAAGGGTTGCATAGCTTGGTTCATTTGAGAGCTGTCATTTCACTACTTGCACCTTTGCATGACATAGATACATTGGTATAAGCCACCTTTTCAAATGCCCTCTTTCATGGGTACTCTTGAGTTTAATGGTTTATAGAAGTGTGACACTTTTTGTAAACACACTAATGAGTCTTTGACAAAGATTGGAGCATTTTAGTGCAATTACACAATAAGGGTTGCTCATCATTTCTAACTTGACCAAGAGGTAGAGGACTTGATTTTATGTAGATGTGGATTGGCACTAATTTTATACCATCCATTATGGGATGGGTTAACATCATATTTCTTAGATGAGATCAACAACTCCAAGTTAGATCACTTGTAGTATAAGAACATCCAAGATTGCCCAGTAGAGGATAGAGATGGTGGTTATGTCACATGAACTTATGATTGTCACTATCCCCACAGTGCAATTGGACATGTGTGTCAGTTATATTGGGACTCAAGTGTTGACAGAGTTGGTGCTTTAGTTAGGTTGAGTATCAATTAATTGTCTACTCCATTAGTGTCTACAGTTAGTTTTTAGATAATTTACTTATTGATGTCATTTATTTTTGTGTTGATGCTATGGGAGTTGATTGTGCACAATGTGGATATCACACAAGTTTACCATTGGGATCCTGGTGGATTGTGATATTTTTTTTTCTCCAAGATTGCTTAGGGATACGCAATCTTAGAGAGGGAAGATTGTAATGTCCCCATTTTTGAGTTTTGGTAGATTTGATGGATTCAATCTATCATTGGGTCCTTGTATGTTGACGCTAGTATTTAGAGGACCTTGTTATGGAGTTATTAGGCTCTCTAGTGGCCTATGGTGAATTTTGGCTCCATTTTGAGGTACTTACTATTTATAGTTGGTCCCAATGAGCTCAAAGGAGTTAGAGGATTTGAGTGATTATCTCTGTTTTTATTTTTGGCTTTTGGTTTGGGGTCCAAGAATCTTGGAGGGAGAATCTATTTTTAGTAAGTCACCCCATCAAGTTCATTCATCATCTTTCTCCATTAGGGTCATTAATTTGATGTTAGATTTCAATTACAATTCTTCTTCGGTCATTTTCAAAAGAATAATTAGTATTTAATTACATATTCTAAGTTTTCTATTTTTGTTGGTATTGTAAATTGGCCACATTAGTGTCATAGATCCTTAGATCCGGGTTAGGAAGTTTGAAATCTTGGGCACAAAAAATAATGATCTTGTGTGTCAGGATCTCATGATATTGATGAAAAGGTCATTTTTGGAGCCAAATGGAGTTGATAAATTATGTTATTCTAATATGTGCTTAAGTAAAAAGTAAAGGGGATTTAAGTGAAATTTTATTGATGAATCTCTTGGGAATTTGGTGTGTGGATGAAGCTACACTTTGTTTAATGTTATAAAAAGGACTTATGAAGATTGTTTATTCCTTTGCCATTTGGTTTTATTAAATTTTGTGATTTGTTGAGGGTTTCAACATTGGTTTCTTTTAAGGACTAATTCCTCCATCTTTTGTTGCACTTTAAGCCATTGAAATATATGGTGAATTGTGCTATGATTGCAAAAGTTTAATTTTGTGATAAGGATTGGAAATTTGGTGTTGTATACCAAATTTTCCATTAATATGTTGCTAGAAAATCAAGGTTTAGATGCCACCATTTAACATTCATTTCTATGTGAATCTGATATTACTTTGAGGGAAATTGATAACTGCAATCAGGTGTTAATCATCTTTAATTACAATGTCGTCTTGTATGGCCAATTTGAGGGAATTATCAAGGGTTATCGTAAGTCATTGTTGAGCTATGATTGCTTGTTTTGGAGTTTCACTTGGCCATTAATTATCTGCATATTATAACATTGCTCAGGCAAATAATATCAAGAGGCAGTGTGGGAGTTTTCTACAACAATGTTTCGTACTAAGAAGTTGCAATTTGTTTATGCTAAGTAGCATTTGCATAGGGTTTCTGCAAACAAGTTTGACATGGAGTTATCTAAGACTTAGCTGTAATATATATTGGATGCCAATAGATATTTAGGTTCCCTATTCAAATTGTTCTTTCATTTGAATTGTTAATAATAATTTTCAAGTGTTATAATTGTAAAGAAGTAAATTTATCTTGGCATTATTAGTAGTTTCAAGTTGTGTTGTTTTTTTATGAGCATTTGTATCTTGTGGAAATTGCAAAGCCATATATCCCTAAAAACCAAATGTTCCAAAACACATTCACAATTCCTCAACATAGTTTGGGAGTGAACCAACAAGGCTCAGACAAAAAAAATGGTATTTCATCAAAGAGTGTGCAATGTATGAAGGCATTTGCAATCAATTTGAAAAAAAAATGAAGGTAAATGATTTAAAGGAGTTTTTTGAAGAAGCTAGACTTCAAAAGATTGCAAGCTTCTTACTGAAGATTCTTATTGGAAGAGCCAAAATAGAAAAGAACTTAAATGTACTTTAATCTAGTGTATTGGTCTCTTAAAACACTAAGTATTATAAATGTTATTAAAATACCTTCTTTTATTCATTCACAGATACTCACAAGTTTGTCATATTGCTTCATTCTATGTCATACAAGTTGGAAACCTATGAGAAGGTGCTGCAAGAATATTTTAGTATATTATAAATACTAGTTTGAATATTGATTAGTCAATGACAAACTTGTAGGCACATCAAGTGCATTAAGTAACTCAAACATTTTGGAAATTAGGAGTGATTGTGCCACAAGTACTTCCAATTTAGTAACAGTCCTAAATGGTAAAAGATTCATGCATGTGAATCTAACATCATCCTTTGTCACTCACCATATTAGGTATTTAACATGAAATATCATTTTTTTACTTTCACTTCACAATTTGACTTGTAATGAATTTCCAAACAAATATAACAAAAGTTATAGGGATTCTAAAAATTAATAACATTTTGATGAAACAATGTTATTCTATCTTATATATTCATGTTGCTAAATCATGCCAAAATACCAAAGACTAAAAAAATAGTCATGGTTGTTGCAATGAAATCAAATTTATGGGTTTCATGAAAAATAAGTCTAATATTATCCATCCTTATGAAAATAGCTTATAGTTGGCCACATAATTAAACTACAAAGGATTTTGTTACTAATTATTATTGAAACATGGGGACACATCCTCCCTCCAAGTTTTTAGTATTGGGATGTCCCAAGGATTGGGGAACAAGGGGATGGGGACTAGGCATCTCACCATCTCCATTTTTGTGCCACCCAATCACCGTAAGGGATATGGTATTATGTAGAAGTACCTTGGATGATAAGGTGATGTCCAAACATTCATTCACTATCTAGGGGACTTCTATACATCCCCCATTGGCGGCGCATAGAACAACCAATTTTAAGTAAAATTTATTATGCTTTCCTTGAACCCTAAATGAAGTTGGGCCCCATCTTGGCCTCTCTAAGCCAGAATAAGCCCCTTCATTTTTATTATATTTTCATTTCTCATTGTTAACTACAAAAAATAACAAAGACCAAAAAGAGAGACATGGATGGTTGAGTAAAAGGAGAGAGGAAGTGAAAGAGGAGCGAGGAGAAGATGGGATAAATTCTAAATCTTTCTTGAAGAGATTCATCAAGCATATGCAAACCCTAAATAGGGGTGGAATCATCTTTGCCACTCCAAGCCTTCATAATCTCCTTCAAGCTTCATTTTTTGTCACATTTGCACTTCTCATTGTTAGCTACAACTAATAGAGAAGATTGAAAAGGAGAGAAAGGATTGATTTAAGGAATGCAATGAGTGAATGCAAGTGAAAGAATTGCAAGAAGTAGAGGAAAGTTCTACACCTTCCTTGAAGAGATTAATCAAGCATAAATTAAGGTTTTGTTTTACTTTCTATTTTTTTTAAATATCATTTTTTAAAATTTAAAATCTTGATTGTTCATTGTAATTTTTTTTACCATGTGACTATTTTTATCATTTTTGTTTTTCAATTGATGAATGTTTTAAAATTTAACGTTTCTTTATTTTTTTTTAATGTCTTTCATTTTTTCTTGTCTCATGTCTAAATAGGTACTAAAAAATTATTATTAAATTTATGTTGATAAATTTTAAGCGCAAAATGAATAATTTATGATGATTATTCATTTTTTCCTCAACATTATTGAATTTTATTTTAGACTTTAAAATTTGTTGAAATTTATAAGTTTTAATTTTTAATTTTTTAAGTAGGCTAAAACTAGCTTTATGATATGAGTGGAGTTGAGATGGAGATTTAACTTCTAAGCATGCAATTTGGACATATTATAAGGTTGAGGTTGAGTAGAGTGACCAGGGGGCTGATTGGATGCTCAAACTGGTTCCATGGCTAGTGGACCAACATCTATAGATTACATCTCCCAAATTTTAGCACATTTTTATAGGGGTCCTTATAATCCCAAGTATGCTCTTAGACATTTTGCAACAAGAACAACAATCCTAAATCCATCAAGTGGTTAAATAAGAAAATAGAAATGCAAACTTTATAGTATGGGGTGGTTTGGGAGAATCACTAAAGTTAACACACACTTCCTCTTTTGGAAAGGAAATGGTGTAAATCCATGTAATATTTTTAGGACCCTAAAAATATCAAGTACTAAATTGATTTCAACAAGCTTTCGGTGTTCCTAAAGACAATGTCATTGCAATGCCTCGTACTTTGTTTTCTAGACAATAAGTTTATGCAATTCAAATGAAAGGGTAGAAATATGTTTCTACTCATACATTGCATTAGAGAGAAGGGATGATGTCAAGGTGAGCTTCATGACCTTCACCCACTAAGAGTGATGCAGGAGCATCAAGAGTCATGTGAGACCATCAAGACCAATATGTCAAAATTGAAGTAATAAGGTGACTAAGGCCATTATTTTTAATGCAAATAATGTTTTCTCATGCATAAGATTCAATTTGTAAGGCCATTCAAGCCATTTTATAGTCCTTATGATAATTTGGTCCTATGACGGTCACAACTTTTCAAAGGTCCCAGAATAGGTCAAGGGGTAAAAAATGTTTGAATCATATTAATAAATCCAATTGGTTAAGGGTGTTGTTTCAAAAAAATCCTAATGAAAGGAGTTTCTTTTCAAATTTTCTTCAAAATGACTATTTGTGTTCTACATAGAGTCCCATGTTGAATGGGCGGTCCTTTGTTCAATCTTTTTCTCGAGGCCTTATTTTTTATGTGTGTATTGATTATTACATCACCAAATGAGCCTTGGTTCCTATAAGGTCAAGGAGAGTGAGTTTTTTGATTTGATCATTGTGTGTGCATCATAATTGGTATCAAAGAAAGGAAATAAATCCTTGTAGGTGAAAGATTGAAGGCTAAGAGAAGGAGTTAGAGGTTGTAGTCAACGTACCCCCAAGAGTTAGTGCAGTAGTTGCTAGGGAGTTGAGAGCCCCAAGAGATAGGATGTAACTCATAAAGGCAAAGGATTGAATAAGAGGAAGGGTTTCTAATGAAAAAAGTGAGAAAGAAGATGAGGGTGAAGAGGAAGCCCATCAAGAGGAAGAAATAGACCCAAAGGATGCAAGGATGGATGTCATGTCCACAATTTCTAATAGCATATTTTAACTAGCTTAATTAATTAAATAATCCTAAAATTGAATCATATCACAAGGAACTATTTAATTAATTGATTTAATTAATAGAGTGGCCTAATTTTTATTAATTATCTATAGTTTTTTTCCCATGTTGACATTCTTTTGTGAACCCTCGGGAGTTTTCTTTGAAAGGGTATTTATGTGCGGCATGTAGGAAGTTTTTAGTATGCAATTAATATTATGTTTATTGTATTGAAAATTACTATCGAAGTTCAATATTTTTCACCATTTCAAAAATGCAAGACCTTCCCCTTTTAGCTATCACAGTTTAGGTGGGATTCCCTCACCCTATTTTGTCATTTATATTACTTTTCTTGGATCTAGAAAATTGGAGCACCATTCTTGTATGTAGATATTATAGTTTATGGAATCAATATGGTTCATATATGTTTAGTGTATGTCTTGTGCATTATGACAAATTTTCTAAATATTTGATTTTTTTGGTTCATAAATAATTGTATAGTTAGATTGGACAGGTCACAATGACTTCTTGTCTATGCTATTCTTACAATCCACCCTCCTTACTATATTCCCTCTTTTATAATTGTTAGCCCTCGCACAGACCCCAATTAAAAAAATTAGATTTTGGGTCCTCTCCATGTCAATCCTTTCTTAGGTGAATATTTGATATGTTATGCATATGTCTAGAACCTAAGTGGACTAAGTTCCATTGGTATAAATGGTTTAGGGTGGTTTAGTTGATACAAATGGTTCATCTTAGTTTAGAACCATTTAGACTAGTTCAAATTAGTTCAGGCATCTACATTCAGGTTCATATTGGTTCAAATTGGTAGATTTAGACTCAAAGTATAGATTTAGATTCGAAGTTTAGAAGTGCAAACCTCGGTCCAAAGATACATTCAAGTTCCTAAGCTTGTGATAGTTTAGTGGTTCACACTAGTTTGATTGGTTCAATTTAGTTCAACCAGTGTTTAACACACACAATCAGTTCAAACTAGTTCAATGTGACTCTCATGGGTTTGTGCTTAGCCAATTTGCAAGGTTTGCTGAGTCAAGAGGTGCAAATCTAACATAGACGATGGTATTTATAGTTTTGGATTATAATCAACATACGTATGTTATTTGAGAAAATGTGGATACTATTGATTATCAAGAAGATACACATCGAGATAACACAAATTTATGGCCGAGCCATCTCCAAACTCCTTCGTCATCAATTTCCAAATAGAAAGGGAGATTGGGTTGTCCTTTGTGAAATCCAATGTTATAAATTTCTATTCAATGAAATTAATACTATCCACTGGAGGAAGTTGTTAGGAAATCTATGTGCAAAGATGCCTTTGTAATGCTAATTTATAGGGGAAATGGGAAATATTTCAAATCTACTTCAAAATATTGAGATGCATGTAGAAGAAACAAGAACATAGAAAAATAACATGCACACAAGATAAACATAGAAGATTAGATTTAAAGTGGGAAACCCTTTTGAATAAAAACCCTCCACCCAAGAGCCTAAGCAATTTTATAGTAATCAATATTTTATACAATGAAGTACAGATTTTTGCACAAGCTAATAGGCTCAAATTGCCTTTATAGTCAACCTATCTTTCACCATACAAGTCCAAAAAAACATGTAACCATTTATACATTGCAATTCGTTATGAAATCTATACAAAAACCATTACATTACAAAATAGTCTATCAATACAACAGTTGGTTACTAGCTAAGAGAGTCACTGCACAATAGACACTCCCTTCGATATCAGGCATCTAGTCACTCTATCACTCCCTGGACTTTCTATTTGCCTCAAGAATCTTACTTTGCCTTAGGACATTCCCTTTTTCTCGGGACACTACCTTCACCTTAGGAATCTTTCTTCACCTCAAGAATCTTTGTTCACCTCAGGAATCTTCCTTCGCCTTGGGACATTCCCTTCACCTTGGGATACTCTCTTTGACTAAGGAGTATTTCTTCACCTTAGGAATTCTCCTTTACCTTAGGAAATTCTCTTTGCCTCAGGAAGTGATGCAGGAAAAGGGTGAATAACTACAGCCAAAGGCTCACATAGCTATCCAAACCACCCTACAAGAGTTAACACTATGAAAGAAAACACAAAGAACAACAACCAAAGGAGGAAGAAGAGTGAAATAATTTTGTTGATTTATCAAAATATCTTCATACATGCCCTGCTGTAAGGCCTTATGGGTGTACACTCGAAAGTGTCCCACTCTAAACCATTCTATCCAAACAATTCCATGAGTTGGAATGCTTAGATGCCGGCTTAGAGCTCCCTATCCATGGAGTGCAAGAGAGTATATTTTAAGAATAAGAAGGCTCTCAGATGAGTCTTAGAGATACTCTTCTTGCTAGTAAACCATGCAATGGGAGGTTCCAAAGACAAGATGCAAGAATGCAAATGTCCCAAGGAGTTCCTCAAGGATGCAATGCAAATGAAGATTAAGCTAGAATGAGAATGTCAAATGCAGCTATGCTAGAATATGAATGAGAGTGTTACAATCCAAATATTAAGCTATGTGAGAGATTATTGCAAAATAGAAGCTAAACTAACATGCAACATGAATCTAAGCTAAAATGCCATGGATGAGAGAATGTAGACAAGGAAGAGAAGTTCTCCACAAAGCTCCAAATAAAACCTGTTAGAAAACCTGCAGCATAACAATGTTCAAAAGATGGATGGATTGAGGGGGAAAGCTCTCTCCCTTTTAAAGATGTATGGACGGTGGAGATCAAGATGAAGATGGTGGATGATCAACGGTTGAAATTGAAAAGAGGAGTGATCCATGTGCACACACAAATCAACCAATAGAATATAAGTTGACTTGTCATATAAGACAAAAGTCACAAAGCCTTTTCTTTTAATTGCAAAATAGAAAAAGGACTTTATGTGTGCACTTTAAGCGGGTTAGAAGAATGGGGTCTTTTATTTAATTAAAAGGGGACATGTTCTTTTAATCAAATAATGAACTTAGGATAGCATAATCAAACTATAGGTTATAATCAAATAAATTGATTATTAGCAATTTGGTCTAGGTAAATGATTAAATTAATTTAGCCAAAATGCTGAGAAGGGGGCTAATAGTCTAGATGACCATTTTTAGGTGATTACATTTGCCCCTCTTTGACTAATGCGTGATCGATCTGGGAACACATTATGTCAAAGAAAATCGAAGCCAAGTAGGCGATGATAGATATAGATGTCTAATTCCGAAGAGTGAAATGTAGAAATAGATAGCAAGTCCTGAATGCACAGCCTAATAGCAGTAGTAATGAACACTAGGAAGAGATGATGTTAGAATTCAAGAAGAATACTAACACTTAGAAAAGCAGATAGAGTGAGAGCAAGTGAGAAGATCAAACAAATGCTCCTAAGTAGTGATAGAGTATTTATGCCCCCTCGGGATCGAAATTGAAATGAGGTAAGGGGATGCAAAAACTGGCTAGAAATGAGAAAATTAGAATATAGCAATGTCCAAGATGACAGATAGATGATTAAAACCCAAGAATGACTATAAGAAACTGATAAAATGCCCCAGTTTGACTAGAGTTGACCTTGAAGGATATAGCATAAAAATAAGGTCGAAATGAGTAGAAAGGTGATTTTAGACATGAAATAGTGAATTTAAGTAGATATGAAGTATGGAAATGATGAAGACATGAAGAAATGAAGATGCCCCAGTGATGATTCAGAGATTAGACCTCAAAAGGTCAGCTAACTGCTCAGAAGAAAGTAGAATTTTAAAAGACAATTTTGACCATCAAGATGAACTCAAATTTGGATTTCGATCCCGAAAATGAATCCAGGATGTTGAAATTATTTAAGAGGTCAAAACTTTATATAATGTGATGATAAGATAGAAAAGAGATGAAGCGAAAGATTTAAGAAGGTGAAAAGACATGAACAAGAAGAAAGTAAAGAAATATATGAAAGGAGTTAGCTAATATGTCCACAAAAAGATGAAGAGAGAGCTCTCCCCATATGCAAGAATGCAAGACTAAGCTAGAAAATGAACCTAAAATGCAAGCTAACATGCAAAGTGGTTTACCAGCAAGAAGTGCATAACATTTAGACTCTTAATTTCATCATTGAGCATTTATTAGGGACATCATGAGATCATACAACCATCACTAGTATAACTATGAGGATATGAATATGATCGATATTAGATAGGTATGTGGAAATCCAATCTAAGCATCAGAGACATGTAAGTCAAGATAACTACACGATTAGATTCCTTAAGTTTAATTTAGCAAGATTACACCTGTATCAAGGCATAAGCGCCAGGATAAACCCTGAGTGCGGTCTTGCAAAACAATCAAGGATGATACATTTATAAGTCAAAGTGTTGAATAGGACAAGCATGAATGCTTACAACACTATAGACAAACAAAAGTATACCCACAAGTAGAAATCAAGAAAATATGTCCCATGCCCCCAGTCTTCTAGTCAATGACATCCTTGAAAGACTATTAGGGAGGGAATACATGGCAAAGAAATCATCATAGACATCACACAAAGTAGATAAATGTTAGCATAGCTCAGTCGTTTAAGTGCGTGTGTGTAAGTCACTTGGCCATTTCTTCCAGACTTGATTCTGATAGTGAGATATCGCGACATCGGAGACCGTAGGTAAACTATCTGTAAAGTGTTAAAAAACACTTGATGTCAAAGTGGGGGAAGTGTTGAGAAACACTATTTTGTGAGTTGTCAAAGAAACCCTAATCCACAAGAATACTTCAATAGGCTAAGTAGCTATGCCCCCAAGATGAGGACAAGAAACAATTCCAAGCTAGGAGATGTGTAGCAAAGTGGATGATTGAGATTGATAGACATAGGTGCAAGGGTTTCAAGTAGCGCCTGTTTCTAGGTTTTCACCACTTTGACAGATTTTTTTTTTTTTTTTTGGTGATACATCAAAGTGAGGTTTTCACTAAGATGATCATTTTTTCAGGACATTTTCTGATTTTTAAGATTTTTTCAGGCTCATAGATATATACAAGATAGCTGAGCAGCAAGCCTCTAAGTATAGAACTTCTTCAAGTGTAGGATGTTGATAGGTTTTGCAAGTTCTTCACCCTCTGAAGTAGACAACTGGTAAGCACCAGACCCAAATGATGTTGTGATAATGTAAGGACCTAACCAGTTAGGTTCAAATTTCCCTTTCTGTTCTCGATTTTGCTGATTTTTGGGATTCTCTCTAAGCACGAGTTCACCAACTTGGAACTCACGGGGGTGAACCTTTTTGTTATATTGTGTAGACATGCGCTTCTGATAAGCTCTCATGTGATCAAAAGCAGCCTTGCGCCGTTCATCCAGAGTCTCTAATTCCTGTACTCTCATAGCTCTATGGTCTTCATCGGTTATTAACCCATGTAAGGAGATGCGCAAAGAAGGTATTTCGACTTCTAATGGGAGAACAGCCTCAGAGCCATAGACTAGAGAAAAGGGTGTAGCCCCTGTAGGAGTACGAATAGAGGTTCTATAGGCCCAAAGTGCCGGATTTATTTGCAAGTGCCAATCTTTCCCAGACTTGTGAACTGTGCGGTGTAGGATTTTCAGCAGCATTTTATTAGAGGCCTCAGCTGGGCCATTCCCTTGGGGATAGTAAATGGAAGACCAGTGTTGCTTAATTCCAAACTTTTTGCACAGCTGTTTTAAGTCTTTATTTTTGAATTGTCCTCCATTATCTGTAACAATAGAGGATGGGATACCATATCGACAAATGATGTGATTCAGTATAAACAGGGCAACATGTTTGCCTGTAGCAGCAGATAATGGTACAGCTTCAACCCATTTAGTGAAATACTCCGTTGCTGTGATGATAAATTTATGACCGCTGGATGAGCTTGGATGGATCTTTCCTACCAAGTCAAAGGCCCATTGCTGAAATGGCCAATATGTCACAGAAGGGATTAACTCTCGCCCAGGAGCATGTATCAAGTTACCATGGAGCTGACATTTCTGACAGGACTTTGCATAGCGCACAACATCAGCTTGCATGGTGGGCCAGTAATAACCCGTCCTAAGCAGTTTTCGGGCAAGTGTAAGGCCATTAGAATGCGCCCCACAAATGCCATCGTGGACTTCGGCAAGTGCCTTCTCGGACTCTTCTAGTTCTAAACACCTAAGCAACGTTCCGTCTAGATCCCTCCTATACAAGTCACCAGAGACCAAAGTGTAGTGTGAGGCATTACGAAGGAGTTGGCATTTTTGGTTGCGCGTGAGGGTTTCGGGAATAACCTGATCACGTAGGTAGGAGAAAATAGCCGCATAGCGAGAGGAATCGTGACCTACAACAGTGTAGATCACCTGGTTATCTGAAGAATCATAGGCTGGATGACACAATTCTTCCACCAGGAACTCAAATCGCGATTCATGTTCTTGTAATTGGAGGATAGATGCTAAGGTGGCCATAGCATCAGCAGCCTTGTTTTCTGCTCTAGGAATTTGTTGGAATGTTACAAAGGTAAAATAGTTCCTTAGAGCATCTATCAACTTTTTATAAGGGATCAATTTATCATCCTTTGTTTGATATTCATTATTCACTTGGTTCACAACCAGTTGAGAATCCCCATAGATGTGTAGCTCAGTTATTCGCCATTCAAGGGCCATTTTGATCCCATTTGTTAATGCTTCATACTTTGCAATATTGTTTGTACATGGGAACAATAATTTGTAGGATTTTGGGATCGTATAACCATGAGGGGAAACAAACAACACCCCTGCTCCTGCTCCATTCTGTGTATGGGATCCATCAAAAAACATTTTCCATGTTCTGTCAGTAATGTTCATGATTGAGGCATCTAGAAACTCAATTTGTAGAGGTGCTACATCTTCAAGTGGGAAGTCAGCCAATTGGTCAGCTATGGCTTGTCCTTTGATTGCCTTACGTTCAACATACTGAATGTCAAATTCGGAAAGAATCATCATCCATTTAGCAAGGTGACCAGTAAGTGCAGCTTTACTTAATAAATATTTCAAAGGGTCTATCTTGGCAATCAAGTGAACTATGTGGGCCAACATATAATGCCGAAGTTTTTGGGAGGCAAAAACTACAGCAAGGCATGCCTTCTCTATACTTGTATAATTTAGTTCATAAGCCACCAAAGTTCGACTAATATAGTATATGGCTCTTTCTTTACCCGTCTCATCACTTTGGGCTAAGAGTGCTCCTAGAGAAGAATCCGTAGCTGAAATGTACAGAATCAAAGGTTTTCCCAGAATGGGTGGCATCAAAACTGGCGGTTTTGCCAAGTAGCCTTTGATTTGGTCTCAGCTTTGTTGACAGTCACTGTTCCAAATATGGGTAGATCCTTTATGCAGATTTTTATTGAAAGGTTGAGCCTTATCAGCTAATTGAGAGATAAATCTTCTTATGGATTGTAGCCGTCCTTGCAGACCTCTAAGCTAACTGATAGTCTTTGGTGGAGGCATATCCATGATAGCTTGGACCTTTTCAGGGTCAACCTCAATGCCTTTTGCTGAGATGATATAACCTAGCAATTTTCCAGAAGTGACACCAAAGGCACATTTTTTTGGATTCAACCTAAGTTGGAATTGTTCCATACGGTCCAATATCAAACTAAGGTCTTTGAGATGTGTGTCTCGTTTCTTTGATTTCACCAGTGTGTCATCAACATAGTCTTCCATGTTTTTATGCATCATATCATGAAAGATGGTTGTCATTGCTCTTTGATATGTAGCGCCAGCATTTTTGAGCCCAAAAGGCATGACATTCCAACAAAAGGTACCCCATGCACATGTAAAGGCTGTCTTTTCTTGGTCTGCTGGAGCTATCTTTATTTGGTTGTACCCAGAAAATCCATCCATGAGCGAGTACATCTCATAACCTGCAGTCATGTCCACTATCATATCGATGTTTGGTAGTGGAAAGTCATCCTTGGGGCACGCTTTATTGAGGTCTCTAAAATCAGTACAGACTCGTATGGATTTGTCATGCTTGGAGATAGGTACAATGTTGGAAATCCACTCAGCATAATCAATGGCCCTAATGAAGTTTGCATTCAATAGTTTTTCTAACTCTGTCTTGACCAGTAGAGCCACATGTGGATGCATTTTTCTTAACTTCTGTTTGACAGGCTTGACATCTGGTGAGATTGATAAGTGATGCATGATGAGATCTGTATCAAGCCCTGGCATGTCAGAGTATGTCCATGCGAAGTTGACCTTCTTGTCTTGAAAGAACTGAGCAAACTGTGTCTTTTCTTTGTTTGACAAAGATTGAGCTACATGGATAATCTGAGGACATTCTTCTGTTCCCAAGTTGATAGACTGTGTAGGTTCGACTAGAACCGAAGATCTATCCTGGAAATAGCTTGGCAGACTACCAAGTACCTCATCCGCAGGTGCCTCAGAGAGGTTTTCACCATTAGATACGTCTTTATTTTTACTTTTTTGAGGGTCAGACACCGCCACAATGTGGTTTTCGCCGTCTGATCGCTTATTTTTTCTTTTAATTTTTTGACTGAGGTACTTGATATCTGATTTCGTCATGTTAACCGCGGGTTCGCTGGTGGAAGAAATGACAGGTTCAATTGCGTTTAGATAACAAGCAATCTCATAGTCATTTTGGAAAGATCGTATTTCAAGTTTTTGATTTTGGATAGACCAATCTATGAGCTCTGGGTAAATTAGCGAGAGTGAGGGAGAAGTTTCAATGTGATTGATATGGAAGGAGTCATTTCTGGTGACCTGTGAAGTTGAGCCTATAGAAAATGTCGCAAAAGAGTCCAGCTCAGGAATAGTCCTAGAGGAACTAGCGTGATCCATTGAGACATGTTGTGAGTCAAACTCATCTGACCTCATACTAGACCGTTCGACTACATTGGGTTGGGTTGCATAGGCATGAATGACATCCACCCCTAGCTCGCAAGATGCATCAGAGAGGCTTTCCCATTCATACTCATGAGAATCTGTACTTTGACCCCTATTTATGAGATGAGCAATATTCTGCCTAATTCGTCCTCTATTTATGTCCTCAGAAGTAGACCCTTCTTGTTCCTGTTGTTGGGAGGTAGAAGCTTCTTCATTATTAGCAATAACTATGTCTTCTCCCCAAAGGAGGGAAGTGAGAGGAACAAAGTCTTCATCTTGTGTAGTAGTAGCAATTACGGGAGAGTCATCATCCTTCAATTCACTAGACATGAGTAATTTTTGACTACAGTTTGGTGTATTATTGTCTAGCCCAAAGCCTAGACCAGCGGTGTCTCGAGCATCATGACCTTGAGTGTGACTTAAAGGTTCAACTAGAGCATTCTTACAACCAATTAAGGACCCGTGGCCCTGGTAGCCCATTTTTGTCAAAAATTTATAGCCTTTTCCATATTTTTTGGGAGAAATAGGGGTAGTCATTGTAACCTCCTCGTCTTCCTCTTCTCTGTAGATCCAGTCCCTAATGGCTTGTTCTTCCTTCTCTGCTTCCAGTGGTATGGAAGATTGCACAAAAGTGCCAAAAAGTGTCATAGCAGAAGCAGAAGACTTCTTTGCAATAGTTGGTTTCCCATAAGACCGAGGGGAAATTGGTAAGGCAACAATAGAGTCCAAAGTGTACTCGCCCATACCAAGGCTCATCATTTTCAATTTTTGTTCACATTCTGTGAAAGATGGTGCTAGCTCATGAGAAGAGCGATTGTGCGGGACTAGCATTTCGGCAGCAGATAATGTGTTGATAGACATGGAGTTGTCGCCAGGGACAACCACTTCAGTACCATTAAAAGGGAACTTAATGCACTGATGGTATGTAGAGGGTACTGCTTGCATATCATGAATCCATGGTCGTCCCAACAACAAGTTGTATGCAAGTGGTATGTCTAAGACTTGGAAAATGACATTCTTCTCAACTGGACCAACTCTGATTGGAATTACAATTAGACCTTTAGAAGGCCTTTCAACCTCATCATAGGCCTTTATAGTGATTTTGTGCTTAGGATCGATGGCAAATTCAGACATGCCCAATTGTTGGATTACATTGAACGAAATGATATTTAACCCTGCACCATTGTCTATCAAGACTCGACGAACATGGGTACGAAAGATTTGAACTTCGACATGAAGAGCAAGGTTATGGGGATGACTAAGAGCTCGGTCATCTTCTTCAGAAAAGGTGAGATAGTGGGGCGAGGAGATGTGGTTCACCATAGCTTGGAATTGTTCCGCATCAATATCTGTGGGAACATTGGCAGAACGTAAAGCTTTCTCAAGGATATCCCTGTGCAAAGGAGATAACTCTAGTAACTCAAAAATGGAGATTTGTGCTTGTGTGCATTGCAGTTGGCTAACAAGATCATATTTGGAGATCTTGGAAGTAATTGGTTGCTTAGATGATGAAGCATTTTTAGGATCATTAGCAACTTTTAGGACAACCTTAGATTGCCCCCTAGTGACAGCGTTAAGTGGTTCACCCTGAGAAGATGAAGACTTAGCCACTCGGAGTACCACCTTGGGTCTAGTATCAGTATGATCTTGAGGAGTGGATCGTGTCCTTAAGACCACTCTTGTTCATTCATCTTTAGCGTCATAATTTGGCCAGTTTTCATTGTTGGAGCTTGCCATACATATGTATTCAATAGGCTCAAGCATGTTTATAACATTATCAGTGTTAGCGTAAGCATAACTAATTTTGGCGTCATGATTCTTTTTGGCAGCTACCCTTGAGGTCTCACCCTTTTCGTATTCAGGTAATGGTTTTTGGAAAGCCTTATGATCAGTATTCTTAACAAGGCCATCTGTAACAACTTTTCCAGCTTCGATGAGGTCTTGAATTACATCTTTGAGTTTGAAGCAATTCTCTGTGTTATGTCCTTTACTTTGGTGATAGCTACAAGTATGATCTTCTCTCCACCATGGAGGTCTAACAGGTGGATCGTAAGGACGTGAGTTGTCTGGTAAGGTAACCAATTTGTTTTCAATTAAGGTTTTTAAAACCACTTCATAAGGTTCGACCATAGGTGTGTAAACACGTCGCTTCTTCGCAAATTTAGAGCCTTTGTCAAAGGGTTGTGGTTTTGAACCTTCTTGTTGCTTTGCTGCATAGATGGCATTGGAAAGGTTAAACGCAGGCTCCTTAGTCTTAGGAGTGTCTACTACTCCGTCATTGACAACATACTTGTTTTTGTTCCAAGGTTTACCTTTGTCTTTATTGCTCCCATTGTTAATTCTATCCTTGTTTATGGTAATATCACCTTTTTTGATAGCAACATCCTCAATGCGATATGCACTTTCTACCATGGCTTTGAAGGATGTGAATAACTGTTTTCTTAGATCAAAGTATAATTCAGGTACAAGCGTGTTGACAAAGATGTCAATTTTTTCAGCCTCGGGCACTTGCCGAGGATACTGAGAGTATAAAGATCTCCATCGTTGAAGGTATATTGCAAAAGACTCTCCTGGTCTTTGTTTGATGTTGCATAAGTCTAGCACTGTCACAGGATGTTGAATGTTGTACGAATATTGCTGGATGAAACGTTGTGCAAGTTCGTCAAATGTTTTAAGAGGAGGACTCAATTTTGTGAACCACTCCATAGCTTGTCCTCTTAGACTTCTAGGGAACAAACGCATAAAAAAGGTGTCTTCATGCATAAAGTCCATGCTAATAGCATAGAAATGTCTCACATGGTCGTGAGGGTCACCATTTCCATCGTATTTGTCATACTTAGGAACCTCTATATCCTTAGGAAATGGTAGCATATATAGACCCCTATCAAATGGAAGAGCGCAAATTGATTCAACAAATGATGTCTTAGGTGGCTCTTTTGAAGTTTGCAGTTGTGTAAATTGTTTTCTTAGTTCTTGTATTTCTTCCCTTAAGATTTCAGCCTCAGTGGGCTCTCGTTTTGGGATAATATGTTCAACATTAAAACCTTTAGGGAGTTTCCATCCCCTAGCGGCCATGTATCGGAAGTATTGGTCTCCATTTTCCTCTAAAGCTCTGAGCATTAGTTTTTGGGCGAAGCCATCTTGTTGAAATTTGATCACATCTTCGCTAGTTACTTCTTCATCACTATCATGATGAGATGGTTTAGGTGAAGGACATGCACCAGTGGCAACTGTAGGAGTCCTTGGAGGTGTGTGATTACCATCATTATTTTCAAAGGGATTTCAAGGACAAGTTCCTTTATATCCTTCGTAGCGTGCCTGATTATCAGTTTCAGCTTGTTGATTTTCTCTCTCCGTAGCGTATATAGCCTCCAAAGTCTTTTGGGTTTCACGTGCTTGTTCTTCTAAGCGACGTTTAATTTCATTAGGATGCACCATTGTGACTATACCACTTGTACCCTCGGGTGTCTCAAAGGGTGTGCCAAAGGGATTTTCAAAACTATAAAGTGGGTTGTGTCGAACGTTAGCTGTTTGTGTTTGATCAAATTTGAGGTTCTTATCACAAGGTTGTTTGCGAGGACGTTTGGGTGGTGTTTCCAATTGTTTGAAAATGACAGGCGTGTGGCTACCGTTACCACCTTGATATCTAGTTGTGACCGGCATGTAAAGAGTTGTCTTTGTTTAGTAGGACAAGAAGAGTGAGCCAAATTTGAAGCTTTTACGATCAGGACTAGTCACTTGTCAAAATGTGATTAGATGGCTTGTCAAACAGTGCTCAAGATCTTACAGCACGGGTGACTCGAGCCGAGCAGACGAGCGAGAAGCTCAATAGTGGATAGCTAGAAAAATAATAGCTGAATTTTGACAAGTGATTTATCAAGACGTTTCAAGACTTACATTCGACGGACTAAACCCATCTTTTCAACTTAGGATGAATTCTTCACACACTGATACGTGGCCAAGATCAAGGGTGACTAGCGTGACGCTCCTTAGACCAAACAAATCTGACGGCAAACTCTGTTTTTGACCCAAAATGACTCTGATACTTTCTCAAAAGGAGGGTGACATAAGTTCAGCAAATAATGTCATGCAACAGAATTTTAGGAACAGTGCGATACTTTTTGTTCAGGCGACATATATTTATACCAAGTGTGACGGAATATAAGACATAGTGTGACATAATTTACTACTGACGTGCGACATAATTTTTGAAAAAAATGTCGCGCAATATTTCTCATGAAAGCGTGCGACAGAGTGCCAATTTTGTGTAAAAAAAAAAAAAAAAAAAATCAATTTTTTGGCTTGGAGTTTGTTTCAATTTGTCAATCAGATAGTTGTTTCAATCAGACAGCATTTCGTCTCAACTTGTATCAGTAAACAACAAGGTTTGCAAATAGTAAGTGTTGTAACATGTCTTCAAAACAATTGATCAAGGGTAAAAACAACCTTGTCAATACGCACTTGGGATATCAGAACAACCTTCCTAACAAATCTTTATCGGAATGTTTATGTTGCAAGAACGTTAACACTGGTCAAAACATTGAAAACAATAGCCAAGCAATCTACCTTAGAGTCATGGTTCATTACTCAACAACTTAGCCCACGCTTGATGCTCCTTCGCCTCACACCAAGTGGTTGCCCACAAGAGATATTGGCTTTGTCATGAAAATGCCATAAGCATAACCAAGGGAACACATATGGTGAGTGTAAATCTTGGGGTGATCCGGGTAGTCCACTAGGATCAATCCTTGCACCAAGAAGTTGAGCGGCTAAAAAAAAGGTAGTTACTAACTTAGAGTTTTTAGATCGGGCTTCCATTCATAGTGTTCCTCTTGCTCCCAATTACGGGACACCTCACCTTGCGATGAGTAACCGATCTCGCGATCACAAGAGTACCTTAAGCATTCTTGCCTAGTGATCTCCCTATGGTCGAAATCCCATAAGCGATCACACTAGATGAAGATAAACACTACGTCTACCAAGGTTTTGTGTCCTTGATAGCCTTGAGTTTATAGTGGGTTGGAAGAGCCAGGTAATCGGCTTGTTCCCACTTGGGTCGTTCCTCTCAGGTTGTCCGAGAGCAGGCCCTCTAAAGGATTCTAACTACACAAAGTGGATCAAATTTTGGAAGTCAAGATTTCTAGTTCACCACAAGGGTGAAGAGCATACTCTCCTATTCCAATCATTTTCTCCCAAACACGCCAAGAAGATTCAGTTACCCCTTGCTTTTGAAACCAAATGGCAAGTCAAGATTTCTGATTCACCACAAGGGTGAAGAGCATACTCTCCTATTACCAAAAGACTCCAATCACAAGTTTTATGTGCCTATGAAAAATGAACAATTATTCAATGCCACACATGAAAACAAAAAAGCAAGAAATTTGGGTTTTTATGCTTTGGGCAGCCCTGCAAACAATCGTTAGTAGCCCTTGTGCATTTGAAGCTTTGACATGCGTTCTTTTTATGCAATGTTTTAATTTTTTTCACAAGGATGGCAACCTGAAATCACAACTTGTTAGCAACAAAAGTTAGTGTGAAATAACATAAAAATCTGCAATAAAAAGTGGTGAGTTGCTTCAAAAATCTAATTTATCCTCCAACCAAGTACATGCAAAGAAAGTGCAAGTTAATCACAAATGCTTTCATTTTTACTCTTTGGTTTTGACCTAGTCAACAAGATTGGACTTTTTTGCTATGATTTCATATCCAAAAATGAGAATGAAAAAAAGAGACCCCTGTTAAAAATCAGAGAGCTTTTCAAAAATGCAAGAAATTTTAAAAAATCTCTTCATTTGCTCCCTAGAGATTGATTTTGTCAAAACAGGCCAAATTTATCAAATCGAGTTTTTGATCCTTAATACGATCTCAAAATTCAAAACACAAAGAAAGAACCCTCATTAGAATTGAAAAAAATTTCTGAAAATGTAAGTTTTTAAAAAAAAATTGCTGATTTTCGATCAAATGACTTTTTATGAAAAATAAAGAAAAACTCATAACTCTAGAAAATCACGTCAAAATGCTCTAAAAATCGGACTGAGACATTTTGAGCATATATCCAACCTGCAAAAAAAATTTTAGAACCAAACTCCAAGCGGTTTAAAAGATATGATCAAATCTTTAAACCAACTAAGTTTTTGGCCTTCAAACCAATTTACTTATGGCTTGGCCTTAAAACCAAAGTGATAATTCTACAAAAGCATTTGATTAGACCCAATATGCTGTTGTAAAAAACCAGAGATAAGAAATGAAAGCAAATGGAGCTGAAAATTTGATTCAAGCCCCACGGTGGGCGCCAAAAATGTACACTCGAAAGTGTCCCACTCTAAACCATTCTATCCAAACAATTCCATGAGTTGGAATGCTTAGATGCCGGCTTAGAGCTCCCTATCCATGGAGTGCAAGAGAGTATATTTTAAGAATAAGAAGGCTCTCAGATGAGTCTTAGAGATACTCTTCTTGCTAGTAAACCATGCAATGGGAGGTTCCAAAGACAAGATGCAAGAATGCAAATGTCCCAAGGAGTTCCTCAAGGATGCAATGCAAATGAAGATTAAGCTAGAATGAGAATGTCAAATGCAGCTATGCTAGAATATGAATGAGAGTGTTACAATCCAAATATTAAGCTATGTGAGAGATTATTGCAAAATAGAAGCTAAACTAACATGCAACATGAATCTAAGCTAAAATGCCATGGATGAGAGAATGTAGACAAGGAAGAGAAGTTCTCCACAAAGCTCCAAATAAAACCTATTAGAAAACCTGCAGCATAACAATGTTCAAAAGATGGATGGATTGAGGGGGAAAGCTCTCTCCCTTTTAAAGATGTATGGACGGTGGAGATCAAGATGAAGATGGTGGATGATCAACGGTTGAAATTGAAAAGAGGAGTGATCCATGTGCACACACAAATCAACCAATAGAATATAAGTTGACTTGTCATATAAGACAAAAGTCACAAAGCCTTTTCTTTTAATTGCAAAATAGAAAAAGGACTTTATGTGTGCACTTTAAGCGGGTTAGAAGAATGGGGTCTTTTATTTAATTAAAAGGGGACATGTTCTTTTAATCAAATAATGAACTTAGGATAGCATAATCAAACTATAGGTTATAATCAAATAAATTGATTATTAGCAATTTGGTCTAGGTAAATGATTAAATTAATTTAGCCAAAATGCTGAGAAGGGGGCTAATAGTCTAGATGACCATTTTTAGGTGATTACAATGGGTTACGGCCAAATACAGATACATTCACATTTAAAGATCCAACAACAAATTTGCACTTTTAGTTCTGCTCTATAATCTACTTCCCCAAAATCTTGCCTAACTCTAAGCCTAAACACTCAATATATACTTGCCAAAATGGCTTATAGATTACTCTAGAACATTACATAAGAGGAAGGCTAACCCAACAATGGTCTAGACACACCCTAAGAAAAGATCTCAACATAAACATCGCAATCGAAATAAATCTCGCAAGTCGGCTCACAGAAATCACGTCCAAATGCTGACTCTCAGCATAAGAAGGAGAACTCAGCACATGAAGGTTCACTTGGCATACACTGGTAACTCGGCACATGAAAGAATTGCTACAATAACTTGGCACATGAAGGAATTGCTACAATAACTCAACACATGAAGGAATTGCTACAATAACTCAGCACATGAAGGATTGCTACAGTAACTTGACACATGAAGGAATTGCTATAGTAACTCGGCTCCAACTAAGTGCTACAGTAACTTGACACCAACTAAGTGCTATAGTAACTTGACACCAACTAAGTGCTACAGTAACTCTTCTCTAATTGAGTGCTACAATAACTCGGCTCAAACTGAGTGCTACAGTAACTAGACACCAACCGAGTGCTAGAGTAACTCAACACCATCTGAGTGCTACAATAACTTGGCACCAACTAAGTGCTACAGTAACTTGGCACCAACTTGTAGATTGAACAAAAATGAGCAAGATAATAAGGCAACCAAATATGCTCCTGCATCAGACAACTGGGGTTGAAAGAAAAGATTCTCTTGAATCATTGAGATGTCACAACTTGAAATGAATCTAACTCAAATCGAGGAATCCATGAAGCATCTTCAATAGGTCTATTCTTCCACTTCACCAAATATTCATAGTAATATTTTCCTCTTGTGCTCTTGCCAACTCTTTGATCCAATATCTGTTCAACTTCTTCAATCTACTTCTTAGGATAATAATTTGTTACAAAAACTTCATCCTCTGACTCATGATACTTATACAAATCAATAATCTTAAATATAGGAGATATATACATCTCATTAGGTAACTCAACTTTATAAGCATCACCACTATCAAACTTCTTCAAGATCTTACAAGGTCCAAATTTCTTCATCTTTAGCTTGTTGTATATTCCAACTGGGAATCTTCCTTTCTTTAGATGAACCATCACCTCATCACCAACTTGAAAATCATGATGTCTTCTAGACTAATTAGCATTCTCCTTATACTTCTGATTACTTTGTTCCAACCTCAACTTCACTTCCTTATGCAAAGACTCCATAAAATCAGCAAATTCTTCTCCTGCAGTGCTTCTATTTTCTTCACCAACATCTCTGAAATCTGATATACCTCTATAATGCATTCTAGTAACAATCTCAAAAGGTGTCTTCCTTGTACTCCTATTCACAAAATTGTTATATGCAAATTTAGCTTGTGCCAACACCATCTCCCAACTACTTGGCTTATTCCCAACTAAACATCTCAGCAAATTACCCAAGCTTCTATTCACAACCTCTATTTGTCCATCTGCCTATGGATGGAATGTAGAACTAAAATTTAGCTCAGTACACATCTTCTTCCACAAAGTCTTCCAAAAATAACCAACAAACTTACTATATTTGTCAAAAAAAATACTTCTTGGTAATCCATGCAATCTCACAATCTCTATAAAGAAAAGTTTAGCAACATGCTCAACGTCTAATGTCTTCTTACACAGTATGAAATGAGCCATCTTAGAAAATTTTTCCACTACAACAAATATGAAATCATACCATTTCATTGTCTTAGGAAATCCAAGAACAAAATCCATACTGATGTCAGTCCAATGTTTCTCAGGAATGATAATAGGTGTATACAAACCAGTATTTTGACTCACTCCTTTTACAATTTGACAAACTCCATAGCTCTTTACAAATTTTTGAACATCCTTATACATTTGTGGCCAATAATATTTCTCTTTCAGCAAACTCAATGTCTTATCAATTCCAAAATGTCCAGCTAATCCACCACTATGCTTTTTCTTAATCAGATTCAACCTCATATAACTTCTAGGAATACAAAACTAAATACCTTTGAACAACATACTTTCTTGAATGAAATAATCATCCTACTTATGTGATCTATCAAATTTAGTGCTCTGCACTCTCTCCCATGCCTCAGAAAAATTAGGACCAACATCATACAACTCTTTCATTTCATCGAAACCAATTATTTCAATCTTCATTTCAATCAACAAAGAACCTTTTCTACTCAATACATCAACAACTCTATTAGTAACTTCACTCTTATGCTTGATCACAAATGTAAAAGTCTACAAGTACTCAACCCACTTCATATGTCTTTGATTCAACTTATGTTGACTTCCCAAGTATTGTAAAGCTTTATGATTAGTATGCAATACAAACTCTTTAGGAATCAAATAATGTCTCCACTTCTTCAATGCTTGGACAGTAGCATAAAATTTCTCACTCACATTCTTAGGTGTAGGTCATTCCAAAATTTCTTTAACCTTCTTAGGATCCATCTTCAAACCATCAACTAAAATCACAAATCCCAAATACACAACCTGCTCTCGCATAAGATAACGCTTTTTAAAATTGATCAACAACTTTTCCTCTTTCAACCTCTGCAATACTTGTCTAATATGCTCAAGATGTTCTTCCTTAGTCTTATTGAATATCAGAATGTTATCCAAATAAACAATCACAAACTTACCCAAAAATCTTTTCAGAACTTCATTTATGAACCTCATGAAAGTACTAGGTGCATTAGTCAAACCAAAAGGCATAACCAACCATTCATACAAACCATCTTTTGACATGAAAGCAGTTTTCCATTCATCACCTTCTCTGATTTTGATCTGATGATAGCCACTCTTCAAATCAATCTTGGTAAAATACTTTGGTCCACTCAAACAATCCATTATGTCATCCATCCTCGGCATAGGAAACCTATATTTCATTGTTATCTTGTTAATGGCCCTAAAATCAGTACACATTCTCTATTCTCCATTCTTTTTAGGTGTTAATACAATAGGTACAACACATGGACTCAAACTTTCTCAGATCAAGCTTTTCTGCAACAACTCATGCACTTATCTATTAAGTTCTTCATTCTTTGTAGGTGTTAATCTATATGGTGCTTTGTTTGGCAAAACTAGCTCTAAGAATCAGATCCATACAATGACTTATACTTCTCACTAGAGGTAAACCATTAGGAATATCATCAACAATAATGTCTTTATACTCATTCAAAAATTCTATAATTTCTACTGGTACTCGGCTATCACTATCTTCTATCACTCAGTCATTACTAGCTTCTGTTGCTTGGTCATTACTACCAACACTTGGTCTTCTAGGATGTATAGCAAAACAAACTTGATTCTTCACTTCCTTTTCAAATTGCTTTCCATTAACCATGCCAACCTTTGTTGTAGTACAACTGACGTCATTTGGAGTTTCAATCAAAGGCAACAATGTTTTTTTCTTCTCATTTCCCAAAGAGTATATTGATTCAACCTTCCATCATGTACAACATATCTATCATATTGCCAAGGTCTACCCAACAAAATATGACAACAATCCATGGGCATAATATCACACAAAACTTCATCAAAGTAATGTCCAATTTTGAACTTCACAAGACATTGCTCACTTACCAATATCTTTTGCTCATCTTTGATCCATGAAACATGATAGGGTTTAGGATGCTTTAGCCTCTACAATTGCAGCTTTGTAATGAGCTCCTCTAATTCCAAATTTGTAGAACTTCCACTGTCAATGGTCACTTTACAACATTTTCCAGCCATCTTACATCTTGTCTTGAAAAGACTTCTCCTTAAAATAGGTTCCTCATCACTTCCCTTAGTACATAGGGTTCTTCTCACCATCAAATTTTCTCCAGCCTTAGGTCCACTTGGTGAACCCTCATCATCTCTATGAATCACATCATTTATGTTACCTTGCCCACTTTTAGAGGATCTACATTCAAAATATCTATGTCCCTCTTTACCACATCTGAAACAATTACCATAAAATCCACCTCTAGAATAAGAATTACCTCTTCCTCAGTAAGAATTAGTACCTCCTCGATAAGAATTACCACTTTTCCATTTAGTCTTGCCTTTGTAATCATTCTTCCCTTCAGATTTTCCTTTATCCTGTACAAAACTCTCAGATCTGCCACCTTCATCATAAGATCTACCTCTACCTCTCTAGAATCTACCACCTCTACCTCTTTATCTTTGTTCATGCTTCTTTGCTAAGATCTCCTCAACTTTCAAGGCATATTGGTATGCTTCTTCTACTCTTTCCAACTTCACAAAACTTATTTCATCTTGAATTCCAGATCTCAATCCATTTATGTACCTTGCAATTTTCTCAACATCATCATCCACATGTCTAGATCTAATGTCCAATTTATAGAATTCCTCAGTATACTCTTTCAGACTCCTATTCTTTTGTTTCAAATTTTGCATCTTTCTCAACAAGCTAACTTGGTAATTAGCGAGAAGGAATTTGTTCTTTACCTTATTCACCATCTTTGGCCAAGTTCTGATCTTCTCCTTTCCTTTCCCTTGTCTATGAGTTTGCAAGTGCTCCCACTATAGTGATGCATGACCTTTCAACCTAGTGACTACAATCTTCATCTTTCTATTATCTGGAGTGTTTTCATACTCAAAGAACTTCTCCATATTAGAGATCCAATCCAATACAACATTGGTATCCAATTTTCCATCATAAGGAATAACTTCTATAGTAGGCTTTGAATTTTCCCTAGACAACACTTGCAACAATATTTCCTTATCTTGATCCTTTTTAGGTTATGGATTATGGTTTGGTGTTGGTGCTTCATCATCACTTACATCATCAAGATGTGCTCCTCTCCTCTGGGATATCTCCACAACATCTAATCTAGCTACAATTTGTCTCAATTGATCTAATATAACATCATCAACATTTCTTCTACCATGAACCATCTTTACAAATTAGGTTCCTGCAAGATCGTTACCCTCTGCAAGTTATAGGTCAAATCCACAAATTTTCCACCCTACAACCAAATTCAAATCAGGTTTCTACACAATCCAATCTCCACAAGGATGAACCTTAGGCTGTTATACCAACTGACATAGGCAAAGGGTGAATAAGTAGGGCCAAAGGCTCACCCAACTATCCAAACCACCCTGCAAGAGTTAAAACCATGGAGGCAAACACAAAGAACAACAACCAAAGGAGGAAGAAGAGTGAAATACTTTTGTTGATTCATGAAAATATCTTCATACATGCCCATTTTTAAGGCCTTCTGGGTTACGACCAAATACAAATACATTCACATTCAAAGATCCAATAGAAAATTTGCACCTTCAGTTCAGCTCTTCAATCTACTTCCTAAAAACTTGCCTAACTCTAAGCCTAAACACTCTATATATACTTACCAAAATGGCTTACAAATTATTATAGAACATTACATAAGAGGAAGACTGATCCAACAATGGTCTAGACACATCCCAAGAAAAGATCTTAACATAAATATCGCAATCAAAATAAATCCCGCAAGTCAGCTCACAGAAATCACATCCAAATGCTGACACTCAGCATAAGCAAGATAACTCAGCACATGAAGGTTCACTCGGCATACACTAGGTGACTCAACTCATGAAGGAATTGCTACAATAACTCGACACATGAAAGAATTGCTATAGTAACTCGACACATGAAGAAATTGCTACAATAACTCGGCATATGAAGGAAATGCTACAATAACTTGGCACATGAAGGAATTGCTATAGTAACTCGGCTCCAACTAAGTGCTACAGTAACTCGGCACCAACTAAATGCTACAATAACTTGGCAACAACTTGTAGATTGAACAAAAATGAGTAGGATAATAAGGCAACTCAATATGCTTCTGCATCAAGAAGTGTTTCACCATGCCCACTAGTACTTGTCGTACCATACAATAAATTGAGATTTGTTGTGCTTCATAATTCTAATAATCTCCCACTTGATGAAGTATGAAGTTACTTAATAAAGGCTAACAAGATTGAGGGGCATTAAACCCCATGGAGCTTGTGCACCATTTGAACTTAGGTATGTTCACAGACTTTGTCAATGCATCACCACAATATCTATGTATTCACAAGCACCTGTAATTGATCAATTCATGCCAACTCCAAATGCGACATTACAATATCACAAAGTATTCAAAAAATTATCATTATACTCAATACAAAGAAACTAAACCAAGATCAACATGTCAAAGTTCTAACCATGGCCTCAAGAACATAATCATGACAACATGATATAAAAAATATTAACCAAAGAGAATATATGCTCCATTTAAACATATCACAACATGTTAATTGAAAATAATCAACACCTTTATCAAAGAATCTATTGAGCTCTCAAGATGTCAACATCTTTAGTCACATGAAGATTAACATCTCCAAACAGTACTTCAACAAATGTGAAAAGATCATTTTGCAACATCATAATCTCATGTGTCCAACATTTGCAATACTAATGAAGATCATTCACTATGTCTCTACCAAAAGCTTCCAGTGAATTATGGTGTCAAGTTACACATGACATATACATCACTACCAACACCTCCCTACCAGATAGGGATAACACAACTAGGCAGGTTTTGATACCACTTGTTAGGAAAGCTACATGTGGAAATGCCTTCCTAATGCCAATTAATAAGAAATAAAAAATATTGCAAATCTACTTTAAAACATTGAGATGTATGCAGAAGAAACAAGAACATAGAAAAATAACATACACACAAGATAAAAACAAAAGACAAGATTTAACATGGGAAACCCTTCTGGGAAAAAATTGACCACTCAAGAACCCAAGAAACTTCTTTGTATTACAGTAATCAATACTGCATACAATGAACTATAGATTTCTGTATAGGCTTAGATTGCCTTTACAATCAACCTATCTCTCACTATACAAGTCCAATGAAACATGCACTAATTTATACTTTGTGATTCGTTGTGAAATCTATACAAAAATTGTTACATTAAAAAATGGTCTATGATCACAACAGTTGGTTACTGGTTGAGAGCATCACTACACAATAGATACTCCCTTTCGCATCAAGCATCTAATCACTTTGTCATTCCTTGGACACTCCCTTTGCCTCAAGACACTTCCTTCACCTCAAGAATCTTCCTTTTCCTTGGGACATTCCCTTCACCTCGGGACACTCCCTTTGCTTTGGGAATCTTCGTTCACCTTAGGAACCTTCCTTTTCCTTAGGACATTCCCCTCAACTTAGGACACCGGCTTTGCCTTGGGAATCTTCGTTCACCTCTAGAATCTTTCTTTACCTCAAGAATCTTCCTTCACCTAGGGAATCTGTTTCATTGTACTCACCAGTACTTGTCATACCATATGACAAATTGAGAATTGTTATAATTAATCATGTAGGAGTTGATGAAATCTAACTCCACAGCTCATCAAGATCACTTGCATGCAAATAACTTGTCGAAGGGAAACTAAGAAGGAAGAGGTGGAGCTTGGAAAAACTCTAAACAAAAATGAGAGAGAACATATTGTAAAACAAAGAAAATGTATTTACAATGAAAAAGGAATGAGAAAATACAAAGAGAGAGCCCAAATATAAAGGCCTCATGGAAGCTTGTAGAACAAGCTGGAAAGTGGTAGAAGATAAGGTTGACAACTAAGCATCCACAAAAAGGTGGAACATACTAGAAGGGAACAAACTCCCGTGTTGTCAACAACTCATCACTATAACTATTAACTACATGCATTAACCTAAGTAATCTTAAGTAAAAGAATAAATAATAAATAAATAAATAATTATTTACTCTAACACCCCCCCTTAAGTGCAACTTAAGGGAGTGCCTTAAGCTCACAAAACTAAGATAAAATGCAGAATGGGTCCTGACAACAAGGCCATGCTAGGTACCCATGTACAATGTAAAGAGATGCAACCTCTAAAAATGAGGAAAGAGAGAAAACCATGTGTGAAAAACCCTCTCCCAAAAAGAGGTAACTTAGTAAAGAATTGAAGAAGCCTCCAACTAGGGGAATGTCCCCATAAAATAGGAACAAGGAGTGATCATGAAGAGCATCACTAAAGCATGAAGAAGCTGCAAAATCTGCCATCAGAAAGAAACTATTGATTTGAAGAACCTCCATGAAAGAAGAAGGCACGAACCAAGCGTGTCTATATGGTAGATGATCTATCTCATCGAAATGCATAGGCATCTAGTCACTACAATCACATCGTATATAAGATCAACCACTGAATGCATAGCTCACACTATCAAACCATCGAACCATGGATGTATTAGAACAACAACATAACCCCCCTTAATGAAAATGGGGTGAGATGATAAAGAACTAAGAAGGTGGGCCAAAATCCTCTGCAAATAGAACCAAGAATGACGAGAGAGGAAGAGGTAGAAACACCTGTAAAGACATGGTCACAATGAATTTGCATGGGAAAACAAAAGGAAGAAGGCCTAAAACAACAAACAACTATCCCCCCATGGTGCTTTATAAAAAGAAATGCAAGTACGAGTGTCTCAAAACAATGTTCTTGAATCCAAAATGTAAGAGTGGCACTTTATCTTAGTGTATATACATAAAAGTGCTTACAAATGATGTCTACAATGATTAGAAAAGGAAAAAAGTTGACAAGTACAACCCAAAACAAAAGAAACCATGCCAGGAAAGTGATCCTCAGACCTTAAACACCCAAGATATCCACCATAGAGAAAAAATGCCAAAAAACATGATAGAAAGAGCATGGGCTAGAATCTAAGGAAAAAGTCTACATTTCTAAAAAGGTGACAAACTAGCTTTCCAAAAATATAACGTGTTCAAAAAACTGACATGGGACACAAAAGATAAGCTTGCTGGAATCAAAAATAGAACTTTAGACTTCAACTGGAAAAAGGGCAATAAAATTATATCAAAACCTAAAAATACCTACACCAATGTCTCCATTTTGAAACTAGCTTTTCGATACTTCTTTCGGATTGGAAAAATACCTCTGTATGCTCAAGTTATGGTAAAAAACCACAAGTAGGTCAAAAAAGACCTTAGAGAGGTGCAAGAGGAATGCTAATGCAGTGCTAACATCATCATTTCACTAGAAAAAACTAACAGCCTAGGGGCTGTTGTAGCAAAAAAAGGTGCCATGTGGTGACTCAGTAGGGTGATGTGGTAGGGTCCACGTGGCAAAGTGCCAACGTGGCACCCATGCCATGTGTCACACCCGTGGCTACTAACTATGCTCAATAAACTGCCATGGGGTAGGTGAGTAGGTGGTGATTTTATCAAAAATGCCAACAGTGCACACTGACTATGTTGAGCCAGGAATAGGCAGAGTGGAGCGGAGCTGTACTAAAACCCGAGGTAGAGGTGAGCCAAGGGAGAGCTAGCTGGTTGCACCATCAACGGTGGGTGGTGAGCAGGTGGTGGTGCGGGGGCCAAGCGGTGTTGTTGGTGCTGGTGTGGTGCAGTGGTGGCCCCACAGTAGCAGCCACCCGCTTTTTATTTTAATTTTTTTTTTCCAAAAATTGTTCGTACAATAGGGCCTACAAGCAATTTTTTTTGCCTCCAAAATTGACAAACTTTATTTGAATCCTGACTATAAACGGGCTTTCAGATCCAATGGTAGTGTCCATTTGAGCCCAAAGTGCTCCGAAAAAATGCTCTTCCCCTGGATTGAAGAAAAATGCATAAACAAACTAGGGATTGTGTCTCCAAATCAAGACTTCAAAAAACCTTCAATGAAGTAGTAGTGGGGTGGCTCTGATACTATGTAGGAGTTTATGAAATCCAACTCCACAGCTCACCAAGATCACTTGCATGTAAATAACCTATCGAAGGGAAACCAAGAAGGAAGAGGTGGAGCTTGGAAAAACCTTAAAAGAACATGAGAGAGAACATATTGCAAAATAAAGAAAATATATTTACAATGAAAAAAGAATGAAAAAATACAAAGAGAGAGCTCGAATATAAAGGCCTCATGGAAGCTTGTAGAACAAGCTGGAAAGTGGTAGAAGATAAGGTTGACAACTAAGCATCCACAAAAAGGTGGAACATGCTAGAAGGGAACAAACTCTCATGTTGTCAACAACTCATCACTATAACTATTAACTACATGCATTAACCTAAGTAAGCTTAAGTGAAAGAATAAATAAATAATTATTTACTCTAACAAACCCCCTTAAGTGCAACTTAGGAGAATGCCTTAAGCTCACAAAATTAAGATGAAATGCAGAATGGGTCCTGACAACGAGGCCATGTTAGGTACCCAGGTACAATGCAAAGAGATGTAACCTCTGAAAATGGGGAAAGAGAGAAAACCACGTGGGAAAAACCCTCCCCCAAAAAGAGGTAACCTAGTGAAGAAATGAAGAAGCCTCCAACTAGGGGAATGCCCCCATAAAATAAGAATAAGGAGTGATCATGAAGAGCATCACTAAAGCATGAAGAAGCCACAAAATTTGCCATCAGAAAGAAACTGCTGATCTGAAGAACCTCCATGGAAGAAGAAGGCATGAACCAAGCGTGTGTATATGGTAGATGATCCATCTCACTGAAATGCATAGGTAGCCAGCCACTACAATCACCTCATATATAGGATCAACCACTGAATACATAGCTCACACTATCGAGCCATTGAACCATGGATGCATTAGAAAAACAATATAACCTTCCCTTATTGTAGACGGGGTGAGATGAGAGGCAACTGAGAAGGTGGGTGAAAATCCTCTACAAATAGAACCAAGAATGCTGAGAGAGGAAGAGGTACAAATACCTATAAAGACATAGTCACGACTCTACATGGGAAAACAAAAAGAAGAAGGCCTAAAACAACAAACAACTATCTCCCCTATGGTGTTTTATAAAAAAAAATGCAAGTACAACTGTCTCAAAACAACGTCCATGAACTTGAAATGTAAGAGTGACACTTTATTTTAGTGCGTATACATAAAAGTGCTTACAAATGATGTCTAAAATGATCAGAAAAGGAAAAAAGATGACATAAAAGAAACCATGCCAGGAAAGCGATCCTTAGACCTGAAACACCCAAGATATCCACTATAGAGAAAAAATGCCAAAAATATGATAGAAAGAGCATGGGCCAAAATCTAAGGAAAAAGACCACATTTTTGAAAATGTGACAAAACCAGCTTTCCAAAAATATAACGTGTTCAAAAAATTGACATGGGACATAAAAAATAAGCTTGCTAGAGTTAAAAATAGAACTTCAGACTTCAATTGAAAAAATGGGCAACAAAACTACATCAAAACTTGAAAATACCTGTAGCAATGTCTCCATCTTGGAATCAACTTTTTGATTCTTCTTTTGAATTAGAAAAATATCTCTGTATGCTCAATTTATGGCCAAAAAATTGCAAGTAGGTCAAAAAAGACCTTAGAGAGGTGCAAGAGGCATGTTGATTCAGTGCTAACGTCAGCATTTCACTAGAAAAAATTTGACAGCCCAGGGGCCATCACATCAAAAAAAGGTGCCACGTGGTAATGTGTTGACTCAATAGGATGACATGGTAGGGTCTATGTGGAAAAGTTCCAGTGTGGCACCCATGCCATGTGTCACACCCACAATTGCTGACTATGCTCAATAAACTGCCACACTAGTAGGTGAGCAGGTGGTGACTATACCGAAAATGCCAACAGTGTACACTGATTGTCTAGAGCTAGGAACAGGCAGAGTGGAGCAGAGCTATGCCAAAACTTGAGGCAGAGTTGAGCCAAGGCAGAGTTAGCTGGTTATGCTACTAGTGGCAGGTGGTGAGCAAGACACAACAGGGGCTGGGTAGTGCTGCTGATGTTGGTGTGGTGCTGGTGGAGCAACGGTGGCCTCATGGTAGCAGCCGCCTACTTTTTTATTTTATAAAAAAAATTTCTCCAAAAATCGTCCATACAACCATATGGCAGGGCCTACAATCAAAATATTTTTGCCTCCTGGAGCTCTGTTTCTAAAATTGATAAATTTTATATTAATCCTAACTATACATGGCCTTTCAGATCTAATGGCAGAGTCCATTTGGGCCCAAAGTGCTCCAAAAAAAGCTCTTCCCCTAGATTAAAGAAAAATGCACAAGCAAACTAGGGTTTGTGTCTCTGAATTGCAGCTTCAAAAAACTTTCGACAAAGCAACAATAGGGTGGCTCTAATACCATGTAGGAGTTGATGAAATTCAACTCCATAGCTCACTAAGATCACCTACATGCAAATAACGTGTCGAAGGGAAACCAAGAAGGAAGAGGTGGAGCTTGGAAAAACCCTAAATGGACATGAGAGAGAACATATTGCAAAATAAAGAAAATGTATTTACAATGAAAAAGGAATGAGAAAATACAAAGAGAGAGCTCGAATATAAAGGCCTCATGGAAGCTTGTAGAACAAGTTGGAAAGTGATAGAAGATAAGGTTGACAACTAAGCATCCACAAAAAGGTGGAACATGCTAGAAGGGAACAAACTCTCGTGTTGTCAACAACTCATCACTATAACTATTAACTACATGCATTAACCTAAGTAAGATTAAGTAAAAGAATCAATAATTAATAAATAAATAATTATTTACTCTAACAAATCATTCTAATAGAAGTAAGCCAAATTGAAATATAGCTAGTACAATATGAATATGTGTTCTTATTGTTTTGACATATCCTTTTGTCTTGAATGATTGACAACATCATCTCTTAGAGAATAAAGTAAGGAGAATTTCACATAAAGACTTGGATGTGCTAGATGTAAGAAAGCTAAAATGCTTAACAACAACATCAACATCAATAATGAAGATTTCCAACATCAATGAATGTATGCACAACATTGAAAAAATGTTCCAAGGATTGATAAAAACCTTGCACATATCACTCAGGTCCCCTATTCATAATGAAACCAATGCAAATACAAGTCACTAAACCACAAAGGAAGATGCAATCTCAGGTGGTTGGATATTTCATACAAAAAAGAGGGGCTGACTTTGAAGTAAATACCAATTGCCTAATTTATTTGTAAAACCTGAATGATAATCAATATTTTGGGAGCAGTTAATAATGATGTATTTCAAATTAGCAATTATGGGATTAATCTCTTTACTTCATGCATATCACCATGGAGGTGAAGTTTGGAGGGAGAGAGCATAAATTTAGTTTGCAATATGGTCGAGAATGATCATAGAATGCCTAACAATATGTTGAGATGAAGCGAATAATCATTAACCATTGACTTGTCCAAGATTTAAGTAGACCATTTGTGTAGAGAGTAAGGTTGAAAAGGAGTCAAAATTGAATTTATGGATGACATTGACTATGTAGGGAATTCTACATACCTTGGTAAAAGTTGTTCTTACAACCATCTTTTCCATTAATAGATGATAAGATCGTCTCTTCAATGGAAAAATCATCTAAGGTAACAATGACCAAACTATAAGGAACATTGAGGACTCTATCATCAAAAGGGAGGTGCAACATGTTTTCTCAAAGTCAAATTGAATGGGCATTCATATTAATTAGCATTATCAAATTTTCACAATTTGTTTTTCATGAAATGTTTGCTTTTGGATTTGATTGTGTGTTTTGTATCATCAACATTTCGGACCAAACTCTATGATCCATCAACGTGATGATGGATCCGAAACATTGGTGATAAAAAAAAAAACACACAATCAAATTTAGAAATAAAAATTTCATTCATGAGGTGCTCTCACCTATACTATAGAAACTCGAGGACCAATCCATTGTGTAGATGGTTAGATATCGGGTGTCTCCATGAAATATTGAACCAACGATGTAGTTAGTGTAAAGATAAGAAGTATGCACATGAATTCTTGACAAAGTGAGTGTTTTATTTATTATCAACATTTTAGATCACACTCTATGATCAATCAATGTTTCATTCTTTCATCCTAACAATGGATTACATGTGTGATCTGAAATGTTGATGATAGAAAAACACACACAATGGAATATAGAAACAAAAAAATCATTCATGGGGTGCGCTCACATACACAACCACCCTTAAACAGCACACACTAGGGAAGAAATTAAGCTTGGAAAAATAAATCAACTTTGACTATTTAACACTTTTAGTTTAGAAATCAAGCCTTAGTATGTGATGTTTAATCCACCTTCTCACATATACCATAGAGACCTGATGACCAATCCTATGTGTAGATGGTTAGATATTGGTTGTCTCCATGATTAGTGAACTAGAGGCATGCTTAGTATAAAGATGAGAAGTATGCACATGAAATGCTTGACAAAATGTGTGTTAATAGGGGAGTTGATGATTGGCCATCAAAAACCATCTTAATCCAATGCCAAAATGGGTTGAAATCATCCAAAACTTGCTTAAAAGCAATTCACAAGGAGTTTGACTGAATACTCAATCCACAAGAGAACCAATGATCTCCAAGTCTACATCAGTGTGTTTGCAAAAATACAAAAAATATGTGACCAAAATGTTATTGAGACTTTTACAGAGAAAGAGTCCTCATTTAAACATTAAAGGCACTATTAAAGATTATGTCATGATTGCATCAAATAAACATTACCATTACAGACAACAATATTCAGTTCAGAATTGTCAAATTCATCACTATCAACTTGAAACCATATGTAAGTTGAGCAAAATGCAACACCAGCAACACTCTATTTGTGCTTCATGCTAATTCATGGGCAAATAATGTTATTTGAAGGTAGAATCATAGGGAGAAGGAATATAAGCCTCTCATTCCTCCAATTCATACACAATGAATGCAGAAGCATAGATATAGAAGATAGTGGAACAAAATAGAATATGTGGATAATTGCGTTGGTTATCATAAATCAAACCCAAAGTTGGCAATAATCAGCTTGCATCTAACTATGGTGTCCGATTTACAAATAAATAGGAAAGGTGTCACAGATTAATTCTACCAATTCTTTTGATTTGATTATGAATTTGCAGAGGAAGAATAGTGTTGCCAACATATGGCTAAAGATACTGATGGCTTACACATCACACACTAAGGCTTGATTTTTAAGCTAAAAGTATTAAATAGTCGAAGTTCCAAGCTTAATTTCTTCCTTAGTGTGTGAAGTTTAACCATAGATGTGCCTTCTTTCGGATGCGACTATCCTCCCTACAAACTGTATAATTGACCAATTTTCAAAAAATTGAAAACATAATGGATTTTTCTAAAAATTTCATCATTTTCTTTTTATGATCTGCATAGTTTGTAGTCGAAAACAACAAATTTGAAAAAAAATACTTTGTTTCCCTAAATTCAAAAAAAAAGAAGTTTGACTTTATTTTGTCTTTATGTATTTTGTGTTGAGAGCCCTTCTAATGACCCATATTGAAAAAGAGGGACCCAAAGAAGATGATGAATATCTCAATAATGAGGTCGAGGTACATCTGAACTCATGTCAACATATGTTGGGATCGGTCCCCTAGGTTCGACATGCCTTGTTATAAAAATGTTTTCAAAAGATATATTATAAATTAAGCTGGGTGATTACTTTGCAAACTTAATAATATATTATTAAGTTGTAAAATTCAATCATGATAAAGGGAACAAACATTACATTTTGCAAGATTTAGTTACTGAATAATTATTTCTCTAACCTATTTATTCTAAAAATCTTTCAAGATTGGGGGTTTTAGATTCTACCTTTGGCTGGAGACTTTGTGCTATAGGTAGTGGATTTTTTAATATTTTTTGATTGTAATTGCAAGGGGAAAGAAATATTTTTTTTTCCAAATTGTAATTTGTGAGTGGATCTTTTTTATCTTTTTGTGTATTCAAAGAAATAAGATTTTGTATGCCAAATCTTTGAGTTTGGACAATTATTTTCTCACTGAGATTGATCTGTGAATTGATGGAGTCTTTTGCGAGTATAATTTTGTCTTGAGTGACTACATGCATGATAATCATTTGGTCTTTGAGCCTTAGTTATTCGTACATTTGAAAGAGAATGATATGCCTTCCTTCTTGCATTTTCTATGTAATGTTAGATCTTAATAAATGATCTTAGTGCCATTTATATGTTGTTTTAGTGTTTATTTTCTTTTGCATCTATTCCATTTTAATGGGTAGATATCTATGTCCCTTCCTTGCTTTCGAGTTAAAAGCATTCTTGCTTGTGGCTTAGTGGATTCATTGAAAATCTCATACGGGGAGCTGTGCCCAAGACAATTTAGAGGGCACTTATGTATTTCAATTGCAGAGCGACCCAACTATTAGACACATATATTTGTCTTCTTGGTTTGGGTATTCAAGGGTCAATTTTAAGTTTTTTTTTGGTAAAATATAAATCTACTAACTAACAACAATCCATCCTCCTACTTTACAGTTCATCCTCCTTCTTATTGTGTATTCTCTCTACCCTCACTTCTATCTATACAACCTACCATCTCACCATTGTATTCCTTTGTACTCTCAATCATATGTATACTCTCAACCTGCATAGGCATCGACCTTCATTGTACAGTCATCTTCTCCTATCCATATGGATACTACCCCTCTAGTTTTTACACTCCACCTCCAGAGCCCTATATGTTAGTGGTTTGAAATCATATGGGGGAAATTTGTTTGAACACCTATTAGAGAACATTATAGTAGTATCAGAGTTGGTGATTCTACCAGCCTACTGGGAGAATTAAGAGTTTGGACTTTGATCACACTATGGCACCCAATGATGCCATGTGGTCTCTATCTCAGTTTCTAGCCAATTAGAAGGAAAATATGTTGGTTGAATACTCCAAGAGCACTTTGTATGCAAATAGATGGATGGTGGCATTTGAGATGATCGATACAAGGTAGTCAATGATTTCATCCACTAGAAAGATATAATCTATTTGTTACCCAAGTCCAAGATGAAGGAAAGCATTCTAGAAGAAGATACCTGCACAAATATTGTTGAACCAACACATGATGATCAACTTGATGGAAATATGAGTTATACTAGTGACCTTTTGAATAAGAAGGCTCTACTAGAAGTTATTCAACTTCCTAGTTGCAAAGACTTGATTGAGGATTTTTTGCAGGACAAATATTTATAGTTGGTTGAATATGGAGTTTACCCTTTGGTTGAGCCTGAGGCATACAAAAAAACAAAGATCTGAAACCATCAACATGTGAACACTAATATTTTTATACTTGGAAAATAAAAGCTATGAAAAAATCATAATGAGCACTTGCCCAACTTGATAGATCATTGATATATTGCTTCAAAAGGCTCTTTCCCTTTGCATATACAATATAAAAAAGGATCTCATGATTTTGGAGTTACATTAAGAGGCTCATTTCCAAAGTAGTAAGGTACATAAAATAATTTATATAGTTGAAACTCACTATCAAAGATACATATTTCTCTCTAAAGGAGATAATAAGAAATTCTCCTAATAATGCAACTATTCTTCACAAATCTGTCAACACTACTACACTTGATCACACTTTTTAGTTCTCTACCAAAATAATCATTTTTTTTCTATTAAACATTCTACCAACAAACCTTTTTGTTCATTTTCCCCCTTGTCTCCCCAAATAATACATAAGTATAATGTATCTCATCGGTAAAAACAATAGGGTCAACCTACTCAAATGCTAATTACATGTCACCCTTGATGAAAACTAATTACAACTAGACCATAGCATAGAAAATATTACAATGAATTTGGGCATGCCAAGACTACCAAGAATGAAACAAAGGTTATACATTAAATATAGAAACTAGACCAAATCTGGACTCATGATACACACTTGGAGGAAGAGGGGCCAAAAACATGTTTCACATACCCCAATATCAAATAAAAAATTATTCAGTTAAGCCTAATAGTTAATTGAAACATGTAGAATCTCTCAACTCAAAGAGCCATACCATCTTGAACTATATACAAACCACCATACATTATGATATTACCCACATGCCACATCAAACATGCTATATTAGAATCCATTTTACCATTCTTCTCATCAAAAGACATCAAAATTTACATCTGAACCAAAACATAGACTAACCATGAAAAGTATTGCTAGTAACATTGCATATAGAACATGAAGAGGAGTTCTGAAAACATCAAGGAATGCCACAACCAAGACAAATTTATGAAGTTTAGTCTCCCAAGAAACACAAACACATACAAAACAACAAATAAATAAAAAGAAAATTTCAATAATGGAAGAATTGCAATAATTGAAGCACTTTCTTTCTATTATCTTCAAAGATACAACATTATAATATTCAAGAAAGTAACCCACTTGCGATTTTTCATCACAATAGTATGCAAACAAAGCCAACATGTGCACCATCAAAACTTCCCCAAGTAACCCCTATTTAGCCTCTTTATAGTGGGATACCTAACTTCTCTAGAAGGTTATGGAACTTGTAACTCCCCTTTATGAGGCAAATCAACTTTGTATTATTTTCCCCTACATTGGAATATGCCAAGAATATGTCGTTACATGGGTGTTGAAACTTATTGGAGTATTTGAAGGGAGTTCATATTTCCTTTAGGGGAATGAGAAAATTACAAGATCAAATTAGATGGTGGAGAAACTGAAGATACAATTCATTCTTGTTGATTATGATCTTTATTTTCTATAGAAAATGAAAGGGCTAAAGAAAGTAGGAAGATCTATTTAGGAATATATGGAAAAATTCTACCAAGTCCTCATCTAAACAAGTCATCTAAAATCTAATAAGGAAGAACAAGCTCATTTCATTAATGGGTTAAGGCCAAGTATTAATTAGGATTTGAGTTTAGTTAGAATGACTAGTATTGTAGAGGCATACCAATTTTCCTTAAGGGTGGAAGAAAAACCAAACAAGAAGAGTGAAAGAAAGCAAGGTGAAAGAGGTTGGGTGGAAGATCCAGTGGATGGACTTCCAGTAGGGATTTGGGTGCTTCTTTCTTTCCAACTTCAACTTATTAAGCATTTTCATAGAAACAAGATTATTTGTCCTACCACCATCAATAATGACATTGTATAACTCTATTAGAATATTTAGAATAATCGAGAGTTGGGGGGGGGGGGGGGGGTGTGGGCAATGAATCAATTATCCTAAGGTCTAGATGACCCAATTAAACTTTTAACAACTTCAAACAATTTATTCAATCTCATAAAATCACTTGGCCAAGTATTCATTAGGATTTGAGTTTAGTTAGAATGACTAGTATTGAAGAGGCATACCAATTTTCGTTACGGGTGGAAGAAAAATCAAACAAGAAGGGTAAAAGAAAGCAAGGTGGAAGATCTAGTATGGATTTGGGTGCTTCTTTCTTTCCAACTTCAACTTATTAAACATTTCCATAGAAACAAGATTATTTGTGCTACCACCATCAATAATGAGATAATATACCTTTGTTAGAATATTTAGAATAATTGAAAGGGGGGGTGGGGTGTTGAATCAGTTATCCTCAAGTCCAGATGTACCAATTAAAATTTCAACAACTTCAAACAACCTATTCAATCTCATAAATCACTCAAACAATATATCAACTTATCACCAACTTAACTTATTCATTCACCACTAGCTTTCTATTCATTATATGCAAACAAACATAAATAAACAACAATAAATAGCATGCATCAAAAAACAACATTCACACATAGATGACACTAGGATTTAATGTGGAAACCCAATTTGAGAAAAGCCACCAAGTAACAAGCTACTACTTTTCACTCTTTTGAAGTGATATCTATTAAGAACCAACCTTGTCAAAGGTTACAAAACATACTATTAGGTGTGATCCTATCAAAGGATTTAATCATGATCCAGTTAGGAGTGGCCTAGTTAAAGGACTTAAGATAATTCCATTAGAATGCCACTTTGATTAAAGGATTTACAAATGAGTGCTAGGTCAACCTTGATTAAAGGATTTTACTGCCATAATGGTTAGAAAGTAACAACTAGGTTTGACCTGTCAAGATCCAAATCACTTTGCAAATTAAGATCTCCATTGAGCTCAATTTCTAGTTCATTGAATGGACTTGATTATACTCTCCATCTTTGATCTTCTTGCAAACCCTTCAAGCAATTACACTTCACTAATTTTCTCACTTTTCCTCTGCTACTATTTTATTCATAGGTTCTCCACAAAATTTCTAATCAATAGTGAATCAACCTTGTTAAACATTCCTTACGCCTCCTTAAATAGGTAGCATTGATCTTTTTTCACTTAAACATCACCATAGATCTTAGGGTTCAATCAATTTATTTAATCTGTCCATTTTTTTGTTCTTCTTCTCCTTTCTTGAAACTACTAGAAACTTCTCTTTAAGTCATTTCTTTTGATTGCTTAACAAACTCAATTCATTTATTAAATATACCAACTCATCAATCCTTATCATTCACACACTTTTACCAATCCAAAAAATCAACTATGTCGGCCTCAAAACTTGATTCTTTACAAATTGGTAAAATGTTGTCACTCTGTCATCACTAAGTAGCTTGGTCTCTATTGTTCTATCTTGCTCAACTTACACTGGCTTGTTCAGTCTTCAATACACTTGGTCGCTACTACATTTTTCTTGTTCATCTTACTTGACCATAACTAACACTTGAATAATACTGCTTTTTCGGCTATCTCTTAAGTTCATTAATCATCTTGTTCATTGACTTACTAAAAATGTCACTAGATGAAGCTTAGTGTTTTACTCAATTTTCTACTTCACTTCATATAATTATTAAAAAAACATTATCTTTTCAAAGACTAACTAATCAAGTGCCCTTTGTAATTCCAACATAGTTGCTCCTCTATACTCAACAACTTCACTAGTTCATCTAGTTAAATCTCTTTTCAAATCCTCTTCATCAATCAAATAATATGACACTCTAGGTTATTAGCAAATGTATCACTAATAAGGTTTGACATCAATGATGATATAAAAATTATTTCAAATGTAGTTTCCAACAATGTCCCTCATTTGCATTGATGGAAACACCTCTAGTTGCCATGCAAATGCAAAAGACTCTCATGATTTTCCATTGACAACTCCCTTTTTAAACTATATTAGATCTTCATTAATATCCTTAGTTTCATTTCTATTCTCATCTGTGCAATCTCTTACACTTCTCCCTCTATGATACCAATTGTAGATTCTTCATTCTAACACCAATTATAACACCAACTATAACACCAACTATATTGGATCCCTTTTTGACATATCTTCTTGTAATTTGGCTTCTCCCACTTTTACTAGATGGTAACTTTGATCACACATTCTCCCTCTTTATTTGATAACTTGTATGGTATCTACATACATATTCTCTCTCTTTGAGAACAATTCCAAAGACACCATCCACTACATACACATTATCCTCTTTGTCACTGTCTGACTGATATTGCAATAATCACTCTCTCTTTCATCTTTAACTTGTAGCTTCATCTAATTATATCTATATCCTTCTTTTCACCACTTTAGTAAGCTCCTAAAGTATGACCTCCTACATCAACGTGTAAGATATTCTAATCATAACATTTTATGCAATGTTTAATCTCTTCTCATCTTTCTTTAGATATGGGAATGAGCCCTAACTTACCTCTTAGATACTCAAATTCATCCTTAGTCAATGCCTTAGTGAATATATCAACTATCTACTCCTTTGTGTTAACATATTCTAGTCTCACTTATTTGTCTTGTACTAACTCCCTCAAGTAATGATGCTTGATTAAAATGTGCTTGGTCTTTGTATGCATTACAAGATTCTTAGATATGTTTGTAGAACTTTTGTTATTACAATATATCACAATGGGTTCAGTAATCTTCTCCTTCATACCTCTCAACAATTGCTTGATCCACACAATGTTTGAATAATTAACTACTGCAACAACATACTCAACCTTTGTTGTGGATTGAGAAATATAGTTTTACTTCTTACTTGTCCATGAAATTAATTTATTTCCTAGAAAGAAAGCTCCTCCACTTGTACTCTTTCTGTCATCAATGTTTCCATCCCAATCAACATATATGTAAACTTTCAGCTCAAACTTGTCATTCTTCTTTTACCATAATCCACAATCTTCTAATCATTTCAGATATCTCAATATACTTTTCATAGCCATCCTATGACTCTTCTTAGGATTAACATAAAATCTCACAATTATACCAACTGCTAATGCAATGTTAGGTCTAGTATGAACAACATATTGCAATTTTCCAATCACTGACATGTACAATGTCTAATTTACTTTGGTAGAATCATCACTCTTTGAAATTTTGTGTCCAATCATCATAGGTGTTCCAATTGGTCTTGAATTTTCCATTCCAAAAGTATTCAATATGTCCTTGATATATTTTGATTGTGTAATGTAAATACCTCACTTCATCTAGTACACTTGCAAATCAATGAATAATTTAATCTCTCCAAACTTTGACATCTCTAATTCTTTCTCCATCTCATTAGAAAAGTATTTGCACAACAAATCCTGTCCTTCAAATATGGTATCATTGAAAAAAATTTCAGCTAGCAATATATTGTTCTTAGATTCAATTTTCAAGTATATATTGCTATTATCATTAGTTCTTGCAAAACCAATTTTCACCAAATAAGTGTGTAACCTTTCATACCATGCTCTAGGGGATTGTCTCAAACAATATAATGATTTGTATAATTTTTATGTAGGAGCATCTTGGTTGCCTTGCTATCCTACCCATCTTGGTTCATTCTTCCTGTTAGTGCCGAGTTGCAATCATTGACGAGTTTTTGTATGTGCCGAGCTATCCAATGTTGACTAAGTGTTTCTTTATGTGCCGAGTTGTCTAGTGTTGGATGAGAGTTCCTTCATGTGCTGAGTGAACCTGATGTTTACTAATGCTTGGTTCCTTCTTTGACTAAGTTTTCTTGTGATTGGTTCTTAGTTTGAGCCAATTATGTATTTAACTTGGATTATAAATTTAATGTAAGGATCTTGTCTTGGGATGTGTGCAAACCATTTTAAGGTCAGCCTTCTATTATGTAAAGATATAGAATCTTCTATAAGCCATTTTGGCAAGTATAAATAGGGCTGACTAGGCTAGGTTAGGTAGTAAAAAAAAGGACTAGAAGAGTTGGAAGTTTGAATTAAAGATTTGTGAGCAGTCTAAGTCTAGAATTTTGTAAATCTTGTTGGCCGTAACCTAGAAGGCCTCATAGTCAAGCATGTATATAGATAATTTGATGAATCAATAAAATATTTGTTGTTTATTCTCTCCTTAGTGTTTGTAAGAATTTTCCTAAGGGAAAAATTCACCTAGGGATTAAGAACTCAAACACAAGCACACAGTAGACCAAAGAGAGAGAGAGTATGATCATAATGACAATGTAATCAATATGCCATGCAATGTAAAAGTATACTAGGAGTGCCTGTATATAAAGGCCTCTAAGATACATCTAAAATGTCTCGTAGTCAACACCATGATGTGTCATACAACCAAGCACATGTCCACTAGATATGAGTTATCCTCCACTAAGCACAAAAGTATGTGCGGTGATGTGAGGATAAGCCTACAAGGGTGTGATATGCAAAACAATGTTGTAGACACCATGTGCTTAAATAGAGTTGTGAACTCCTGTGTTGTCTACATGACAACTCAAAAAGGTGTGCAAAGTCCTAAGTGTCTCACAAATAAAAATAATAAAATAATGCATTAACCTAAGTAAACTTAAGTAAGTGTAAATAGTAAATACTTATTTACACCAACAATGTTGTTCGTTGTGTTGTTTTCTTCTGTTGTGTTTACTTTGCAAGGTGATTGGAAAGTTAGGAATGCCTTTGACCCTAGCTTTTCAATTCCTACCTATTTCAAGTTTGCATACCATGCTCCCCTTTTCAAGGTCAAAAAATCTTTCTGGTTGTTCAATATAGGCTTTTCCAAAGATTCCATTAAAAAATGCAGATTTGACATCCATTTGATATACTTTGAATCCTTTGTAAGCATCATATGCAAGAAAAGTTCTTACTCCTTCCTACCTTGCAACTGGGGAAATGTCTCTCCATAGTCAACCTCTTCCTCTTGTGCACATCCTTTACAAACTAGTCTTTCTTTGTTTCTTGTGACTTCAACTTTCTCATTCAACATGTTTTTGAGTACCCACTTTGTTCCAATCACATTCTTGTCCTTTGCTCTTGTTCTTCTCTATTTGATCAATCCCCCATTCATTACTTTAATCCAATATTCATTCTCCAAAGCATATTTAATTGATCTAGGCTCAAAATCACATAGTAAACAAGTATCCTTTTTCAACTTGTTTCTTGTCATGACTCTTGAATCTTTATCTCCAATGATTTGGTCTAGTTTATGGTGTCTTCTAACATATTTTTCTAAGAAAAGTTCAAGTCTTCTTTCTTCTTGTGGTAATTCACTTGGTCCTTCTTGTTCATCTTCTTTAGGTATGTTTGGATGCAACTCAACATTGTCTATCTAGTGTTCGGTCTCCTCTCTCTAACATTTGATGTCTTCTTTGTGTGATTTGGCTCCTAGAGCCTGATGCTTAACAACATGTTGATGCTTATCAGAGCTTTTATGTTGAACCTTTGTAGTGTCTGGCTAGTGATGCTTGGAAGCCTAGGTTCTCCTTCATAGATGCACATAAAGTTTATGTAATCTTTAGGTTCTTTCTTACATTCATCTTCATTCTTTTTTGCAAATTTGTCAAATCTAACATTTGCACTTTCCACAATTTTTTTTGTGTTAGAATTCAAACACTTACATGCCTTGCTTTTAGTGGAATATCTTGGGAATATGCCTTCATCACTCTTTGTATCAATTTTTCCTTTCCTTGCATCTTTTAATACATAAAAATTTCCTCCAAAGACTTTGAAATAAATGACACTAGGTGCATAGCCATACCAAAGTTCAAAGGGGTTTTGTTTAACCTTAACTTGAACTGAGTTCAAATTATAGATTGCAATACTTACAACTTCTCTCAAAAACTTTTGTGAAACATTATTCTCCATCACTAGTGTCCTTGCACAATCCATGATTGACCTATTCCTTCTTTCATCTACCCCATTGTGTGGTGGAGTCCTTGGTGCACTCATTTGTCTCTTGAATCCCTTGTCATTGCAAAATATTTTGAATTCATTTGATATAAATTCACCTCCTCTATCTAATCTCAAGAACTTCAGACTCTTATTTGTTTTCCTTTCAAATCTAACCAAATACCACTTAAACATTTGAAATGCATAACATTTTTCTTTAAGAAAAATCATAGTCATCATTTTAGATAAATATATCAACAAAAAGAATAAAATACTTTTCACCATAATAACTTTGCACTCTAATAGGATCACATCAATCAATATGAACCAACTCAAAAATATCATAAGAAGAATAGGTCTTTCTCTTGAAACTAGAATTTGTCATTTTTCTCATTTGACATTTTTTTCACATCACTTTATCAGGTTTGCTCAATCTTGGTAATTCTCTTACTCTTTTCATCTCACTAAAGCTTACTAAATTATCAAAATTCACATGACATAGCCTCTTATGCCATAACCAAACATCTTCAAATTGTGCAAATAGATATGTATCTTCATATAGGTTTAGATAGAACAAGTTACCTCTTGTTTTCTCTCCACTTTCAATTAGTTCACCAGTAGCATCATAAATCTTTGCCTTCCTATTTTGTCATTCAACTTGGTAGCTTGAATTGTTCAACTATGCCACACTCAACAAGTTATATTTCAAACCATCAACCCAATATGCATTGTCACATCTGATCTTGCCAATATAATTGATCCTTTACCTTTCACATAACATGGTGCATCATTTCCAAACTTAATTATACTATTTTATCTTTTCAAATTTACTTGTATTAGTCATATGATTCGAGAAACCACTATCAATTATCCATATGTCATTCTTATTCACATGTGAAATTTAGGCAATTTTCTCATCTTCATTAAATTCATCTTTGATTGCAACATAAATAACTTCTTTATCATTTTCATCAGTATCACTATCAAAACCATCTTCTTCCACAATGTAACAATAATTTTTACCTTTACCTTTGTATTTTTATTACATCGGTTGTCTTTGTTATCTCTTCTTCCTTGGTACTTCTTGTCATTCGTTTCCTCTTTCTGATCTCTATCATGACATCTTCCAACAATATGATAGGTCAACTTTGTTACATGTAAAAAAAAATAGTAAATTTACCTTTATATTTTCCTTTTACTCTTGGTAGCCTTCTTGCCAATAATGCTTCAAGATCATCAAGATCATGATCTGATCACTATCAATATCCACATGCTTATTCTATTTCTTTCTTTTAGACCCATCAAGGGTTAGTTGAGACTTGAAAGAAAACTCAACAGTAGAAGGTCTATAGTTATCAAAATTTGACAATTCAAATGTAGTGAGTCAACCAATTAGACTATCTAGGGTCACATCATCACCAGATGTACATCTCAGTTCCTGAATTATAGATACTCTAATTGTACAGATATGAATTAAATTCCTCAATAAATTTCTTATCATAGTCTCATCAGATATGTTTCCTCCAAATCCTCTAATAGCATTCACAACCTCTTTGATTTGGCCACAATACTGTGCAACAATCTCTCCTACTTTCATTCTCATTTTTATCGAACATGCCTCTCAAAAATTTTCCTTTAGACCTTAACACATTTATGTCTCCTCCATGGATTTGTGCCAACTTACCCCACATTTTCTTTACAATAGTGCAATGCTTTACATCATCAAATTCATCATAAGTCAATAGTGCAATCCTTTACATCATCAAATTCATCATAACTCATGTAAGATCCCATATCTATCATCATTTGATTGTGCTCATGCTTCTCCTTCATTTGTTTAATAGTCATTAGTATAGGTACTTCAATGTATTTGTTGTACAAGTTTTATAGTGTAGAATCTCCAACTCCAGATAGGTGCAATCTCATCAAGCATTTCCATGGTGAGAAGTTCTCTTTGTTCAACTTAGGTACTTCTCTCTTGTACATATTGATCTTCATCTTTTAAGTTCCTTCAAACTTTCCTTACAAGCACCAAATCTTTGATACCAATTGTTAGAATATTCAGAATAACTGAGAGGGGAGGGGGGTGAATCAATTATCCTTACGTCCATATGTACCAGTTAAAATTTTAACAACTTATTCAATCTCATAAAATCACTTGGCCAATATATCAACTTATTAAAAACTTTACTTATTCATTCCTCACTAGCTTTCTATTCAGTATATGCCGACTAACAAAAATAAACAATAGTAAATAACATGCATCACAAAACAATATTCACACATATATGACACTAGTATTTAATGTAGAAAACCAATTTGGGAAAATCTACTAAGTAACATGCTACCACTTTTCAATCTTTTGAAGTGAGCTAAGCTAAGAGCCAACCCTCTTAAAGGTTACAAAACACATTGTTAGGTGTGACCTTGTTAAATGATTTAGTCACGCTATTAGGAGTGGTCTAGTTAAAGGAATTTGCATCATTCCATTAGGATCTCACTTTTATTAAAGCATTTTACTGCCCCAATGGTTATAAAGTAACAACTAGGTTTGATCTATCAAGATACAACTCACTTTACAACCCTTCAAGCAATCACACTTCACCAATCTTCTTAGTTATTCTTCGCTACTCTATTCTTCATGGGTTATCCATAAAATCACCAATCAATAAAGAACCAACCTTGATAAACATTCCTTACACCTCCTTAAATAGGTAGCTTTGATCTTCTGTTTCTTAAAAATCACTGTAGATCTTAGGATTTGATTAGATTCATTGAATTTGTCCATCATTTTGTCCTTCCTCTCCTTTCTTGAATTTACTAGAAACTTCTCTTAGAATCATTTCCTTTGTTCTCTTAAAAAACTCAATTCATGCATTAAATATGCCAACTCATCAGTCCTTATCATTCATGCACTTTGACCAATTCAAAAATTCAACTATGACAGTCTCAAAAATCAATTTTTCACAAACTATTAAAATGATGACACTTGGTCATCACTATATTCTTCTTCTCGATCATCACTGGGTAGCTTAGTCTCTATTATTTTTCCTTACTCGACTTACACTAGCTTGCTCAGTTTTCACTATGCTAAGTCACTACTACATTTTCTTCTTCATCTTTCTTGACCATAGCTAACACTTGACTAATACTACTTGGTTGACTATCTTTTAAGTTCCTTAATCTTCTACTTCATTGACCTAGTAAAATTTTCACTCAGTCAAACTTATTATTTTAGTCAACTTCTTGTCTTCTCTTCTATACATCAACTCATCTGTCTTCTTCACTTCATATAATGATTAAACAAAACATTATCTTGTCAAAGACTAACTGATCAAGTGCCTATTGTAATTCCAACATACTTGCTCCTCTAAACTCAACAACTTGATTAGTTCATCTAGTTAACTCTCTTTTTGAATCCTCTTCATCAATCAATTGATATGACACTTTACACTATTAGTAAACATCTCACAAGTAAGGTTTGACATCAATGACAACATAACAATTATTCCAATTGTAGTTTCTAACATATCCTAACATTACATTTTCACCTAGCACACAATAAAATCTTCCTTTAGTCAAGTTCAACCTCTTTAATTAGAAAGGCTCATCTGAAAACCAATACTTATCCTCTTTTAACATCTTTAGAATGCAATGATTTGGCATATTTATCTACATGTGCAACTCATGCATTTCCTTCAGGTCTTTTATTTTTTTTCTCCCTTAATGTTGAGGACACTCATAAGTTCTATGTCCTTCTTCTCCACAATGGAAACATGTCCCATAAAAAACTCCTCTTCCCAATCCTTGATCTCTTCCTTTTACTCTTTGATCCCTATTATTATGATTTTGGGAATGGTGGAAATTATTTACCCTCTAAATATAACTATTACTGGCCTCATCACTCTTTTTATGATCTTCATTTTAGCCTCCATAAGTCAACATGTTGGATCTTCCACCCCAATCTCTTCCACCTTTCTTTCTTTAAAACTTCTTGTTCAATTTTTTTCCACCCTTAAGATAAATTGGTATGCTTCTTCAATACTAGTCATTCTAACTAGACTTAACTCTTCCTAGATACTTGGCCTAAACCCATTCAAGTAATGAGAATTTTTTTCCTTATCATCTTTGACATAGCCTTTTCTAATGAGGACTAAGTATAAATATTCCATGTATTCCTAAACAAATCTTCCCACTTGATTCAACTCATTGGTGTTTCAAAACTACTAGGTTACAAAATACCTAATACAAGGATACAAGAGATAAAACCTAGTCTAAGGATTAGCTAATTCCCATATTTAACCAAATTCATCTCAAATCTAGACCAACTTCAATAGAGCACAAAACTCTCTACACGTTAGGCTCTATAGGGCCAAGGTGGGTACACCTCAAGGATAAATGATTGATTCTTTAATATCCTTTTTAAATTTTTTTTTTCACTCACTTTCTTCTTTTTAGATTCATCCCCTATAGCAGAAAATGTCAAAAAAATTCTAGATTTGTAATGAACTACTTAATTATAGTAGCCAACTATAACCCAAAGGAAAGCTACTACAAACAAGTAATGATCAACAATTTCATTCTTCATTACATAAAAAAAATTAATTTGACTTAAAAGTTATTTGTGTAACCAAATAAATGCATTAATTTGCATCACAATTTATGACTAGTGCCTTATCCATTGCTATATAGAGTCAAACCAATAAATAATTGATCTATTTAATTAATTTTCAATTAAATTCATCAGTTGTTAACCCTACACTCCATTCTTATAATAGCCCTCTCATATACCTAGAAATCTTACCAATTTATGGAAGCATTTACTTAATTATTTGAATTATAAGCAACAATAAATTGACATACAACCTATCCCAACTACTTTAAATTGTATGAAATTTTCCCATTCAATCGCAAAATAACAAGCATATAAAAATGGAGATAGAATTTAGAGACACATATATTCAGAACCGCCCCTTTGTATTAATTTTGTTTGAATGTAATACTCATAATATAACTCAAAATATGACAAGTTTTGTCATTAAATTTTCATTGTATTCAATATGAAAATCTGAAACAACACATAATTGACACAAAAATTGGAGCAACTCCAAATAACATAAAACACTAAAAATTACACAGACTTTAGACCATCACTCCACATCTTGAAAATTCTTTTATAGGAAGGATTGCAACAAGCTTTAGATGGGAGGACATATGTCAAAATTCTATTGGAGAGAGTATACAAAGATATTTCTATACTATTACATTACAAAACATTCTTTGTACTTTGATCAAAAATAGGATGTAGTTGCAAAATTGGTAGATGACACTTTCTGTAGGTGCCTTCAACATATTTCTATTTGTCTTTTAACTGCCTGTCACTATCTTTAGATTTTCTTTATCCTTTTGTCGTTTCTACTTTTAATTTCATCTTTATACTGACTAGTCACTTTCCCTAAATGGTAGGACCTTTATATCTTCAATGACCTCCCAGATAGCAATATCGGTGTCTACATCAAGCCAGGTGGCATTCCTAACTGCATTGAACTCTTCAAGGTGTTTGGTCCACTTTGCATTTGTTATGGCCTTGATCTCTACAATTATCTTTTACATTTCAACTTCCAACTTGTATAACATATCTATCACATCATATACCACTACCACACTTGCCTCATCATTGCAATAGGCTAGAAATCTAGGATGATTCAAAATTTTTTCAAAAGAAGATGACCATTCCATCCAATCCTTAACTCCTCCATCATTGTCCAAAATTGTGGGCACAAAACTGGGTGTTCCTGTGGAAATTGCTTTCATTTTGTTTCAAATCAATTGCAATTTTCCAACAAAGAAGCCATTCAAATCTTTTACCTTATTTATCATTTTCCTAACATTTATAATTATTACCTCTGGAAAATCTTTCTTTTGTACCAACATAGGTACAAGATTATGAAAAAATGTTGTGTAAGGAACCCATGCAGTTTAGAGGGGAGATAATAGAGAAATTGCCTCAGAACACTTATATTCTACCCCTTGTAAAATAATATAATTATTGTGTACATTTTTAGAAACTGGCTTTAATGCATTTACCTTGTGAGCCAACAAGTTTGTGATAGTTCTAACTTCAATCTCCTTGCCGAAATCCATCTCATCTTCATTTATTTCCATGGCTTGACCTGATGTACTTTCTATCTCAGGTATTTGGTCCTCTATTTGTATGCCTTGGTCTTTAGCCTTTGTAGTGGACCTGGTAGTGCTTTTCAAAGTCACTATTCCATTCTTCAATTGTAGGTTCCTACATTCTAAGACATATGTATTTTTCATTTCCTCTTCATAATGCCTACCGATTTTAATGTACTGCTCATAGGCTCCTTCTAGTTGTTCTTCTAGTACATCTATCCTATTTTTGCCCATCATTTTTGCTAATCAATTCTGCAACCCATAAACCTAGCTACTAGAAATAGAATGCACATTCTAGAAGATAACATTCCCCCTAGGGGACTCTTTAATTTCCATAAGAGTAGGATTTTGGTTTTCTGGAGCTAAGCTTCATATTGACATAGTTTGTGCATCAATATTATACCTAGAGCCTCTCAGTTCTCTCATCTGATTCTCATCTTCAAAAGATATGGTTCTTTCTTGTCTTGTCATTTGATCCAATAAAAAAAAAGAACATGTCCCATCCTAGGAAGAAAATCATACAACTTCTTTGCACTATCTCTTTGGCTTCTTCCACAGAACGAGTTTTGCTAGTAGGGTCATACTCCTGTAGCTTCTGAACCATCTCAACAACTACTTCATTTTAGTCACCTAGCTTCATTTGTAGGAGTAACTCATTATGTTTCAATTTAAATAGAAAACCCTTGAATTCCTTTTTTTTGATGAAGTCTTCATCAATCATGAATTCATTTGCCTCTATGATCCTGTCATCAAGCATTTGAGCTTAAAGTTCCAATTTCTTGGCCCTTTTCTCATCATTAGTGGCTTGGGTTATCATCATCCCTATTTATGGCTTAATTGCACAAGGCTATGATCTGGTAACTTTCTCACCTTCACAACCACAATTTTTTATTGGCCTTGTTAATTGGCAAGGATGTGAAGACTTCTTTTTTCCTTGATCTCTTTTTCACAACTGTTTATTGCTTCATTTGTCTAATCATCATGAAGTGGTGAAATGCTTCAAGCTGACCTTATTCATGACCTCACAACTTAATATATCTTAATTGTGTTGCCATATCAATGTTGCAATAACCACTTTAAACTTAATATTTTCTTTGTTTATAGTCTTACATCCCCAAATCTTAACCACAATTTTAACCTTGCAAAGATGTGATCATGAGTATTTTGTTACTTCACTACTCTAACCTCAACTGTTATCAATAATTCCTTGCGATGCTGCGATTGCTTAGACCTTAACTATCTTAATTAATTTTCACACATTAAAAACTTAAATTTTACTTTAATTCAAACATTTGTGATGGTGTGATGACCATTTACTTTAACTTTCAAATGCCCTTCGTAGTTTATCAACTCAAAATCACTACGTTTGGCTTAATCATGCAATGCTACATTGATTGTTATCTTGATTGTTTTGGCTCTATATCGCTACTTTGCAACATGAAATGTATTCAATGATTTCTAACCTATGATAGTGTGACAACTATTTAAATTTAACTATTTCATGCCATCAAAAACTCATAACTTAAATTCTTAACTCATTTCTTAACCTTGCGAAGACATGATTACATGCTTTCATTGCTTCACCACCTTAATCCCAAGTTACTCTTAACCTCCAGTGAAGATGTGCTAACCTTTAAAGTTAATTATTGTTTCCTTTTCCATCCTTGTGACTTAAACTTTTTGCTTTATCTAATTTCTTGTAGTGGAGCGAATGTCCAAATTTTGACTGCATGGTTCTTAATCGATTCTTCACAACTTAAAACATCATAAGCTTGATTTTGATTTGCAACCTTGCGATAAAGAACTTGTCACCTCTTCAAAACTTAAACTTGACATAAAAACTTAATAGCCATGAAGTTGTGTTGACTATTTTGCATCCTTACACCTTTCAAAATGGTTAGCAAAGACAAAGGGGTGATGTTGCAATTGAAATAGTTTCACAACATCACTACTTAAAAGAACCGAAAGGTGTGAAACACAACATGAAAAAAGGTTAAAAGACTTAGGGATATTAATGTATAAGAAAGATTTTTCACATATCTATATTTGATATTTTCATAAAAATTTACGAACATTTCAACTAAACATAAGACATGAGAAATTTCCCTAGGGTTTTTTCATGAGGAAAAACAAATTTTCAAAAACCCTAAGCAATCTCTACATAATTTCTTCTTGATTTTCATAGAATATCATGAAATTTTTTGCTGGGTGAAAAATCAAGCCATCAAAACCCTTGCATTTCCTTTATAAAATCAAACTTATAATTGATAGGAATGAATTTTCTCTTCAATCTCTCCACCATCTGATCCCATATTGTGATTTTCTCCTTTCCTCTTCTATTTCATTCCAATTGAATCTCTTGCCACAAAATTTATGCATGCTCTTTTAGTTGACCTTTGTAGATTTTATCCTCTCAAGATCTTTTATTTCTTCATACTCAAAATATTCTTCTAGATCATTGATCTAGTCGATCAACTACTCTAGGTTTAGAATTACCAAAATACAAGGAATTCAATCTTTGATCTTTTTCCAATCCTAGAAATGGATTTGAAAAATCTCATCTCTTCAAGATCCATATCTCTTTCTTCTTTAGATTCTTCCTCACTTTCATCTATTTCCACAATATTCATTCATATATGAATCTCCTCTTGCAATTCTTTCACTTGTTTCTAGAGGGCTCTAAAACCCTCTTCTATCACACCTCCATCTCTTTTGCCACAACTCCTTCTTAGAGACAGTTTTGTGCTTATTACTCAAACTCACAACCATGGTCCTGGTGCAAATATCCTCATAGTGATTTATCTACACTTAGGAACTCTTTCTCTGATACCACTTGATTTACTCTCCCTAATAACAAAAATACATAACAAAAATAGGAAAATAACAATAATTTGCAAGAACAAAAAAATGGGCTTCTCATTATCTCTAATAAAATTGAATTACAATATCAAAAAATAGAACATGAAAATCCACATGGGTATTTTACTCATAGTATTTTGTAGGCCAAAGTCACCATTTATATATCGAGAACTATCCTAGAGAATCCTACATGCCTTCTTTATATAGGAAGTTTTATACCACCGAAGAAGGTTCTAGAAATTTAGTTTTACAACCTGAGGAAAACCAACCCTAAATTATTATTATTTTTCATATTTTACTACAATAGAGTATTTTGTAACAAATTTTGCAACTCAAAATAAATTTTAAAGATCTTTATTTTTTTCCCATTTCAAGTGGCGCAACTTTCAAATACTATAACTCCTCCTTAGTTGCTCCAATTCACTATTATGACCCCTTTCCAAAATGCCACAAAGATCTCTATAGTAGTTGACTTGTAAAAGCTCCCATCGGCCAAGGTTTGACCACTTTTTAGAGTGTCCAAAGTATTTACTACTTAGTTCAAAACATTTAGACACTACTGCCAATATCAAAAATTTCCAATTTCTTCACAAATAGACTTGATATTGCAGTGAAACTTTACTAGTAGACCAATATATCTGAAAAGAGCCTTTAGGGATGAAATCAAAATATTATGAGCCCAACAACCAACTTAATAAAAATAGTCAACTTCTAGAAATAACATATCTACATCGAGATAACCTTTATTGAAAAAGAATTTTCTTGTTTTGGGTGATGCAAGATTGCCCTTACACCAAGGATGATTCTTCATCACTAGAGTAACACAACTTCTAGAGGCCATATCTTGTAAACCATATACTCATTTAGCTAATATGACCACTTTTTGGAAACCTCTCAAAGCATGCTACAACCCCCATTATAAATCACCATCATGAGATTTTTTCCCCCTTTTGGAGCCTTATGAAGGTCCTTCAAAATTCTACCACCCTGCTAAAATAGAAAATTAAATATCTTTGAAACTAAACTTGATTTTACCATGAAACTTTACCAATGTTCTTATATATCCAAAATGAACCTCCAAGATGTATATATCCTTATCATCTTATGCGTGGGTTTTTCTAATGAGGACTCAATAGAACTCTTCATTAAATTCTTGAATATATCTTCCCTCTTTCTTTGACCTTTGTATTTTCTTCAACAAATCAAGCACATAATTGACAGAATGAATTGTATCTTTAATTTCTCCACCATTGGATCCCATCTTGTGATTTTGTTCTTTTCTTTTCTCTTGTATCAACTCCTCTAGATTAAGAATCATAAAAAAATGGGTCAATCTTGGATCTTTTCCAATCCCAGAAATGACTCTAAAAAATGTATCCTCCTCATTATCCCTAGCCTTTTTTTCTTTTTCATGTTCAACGTGCCCTTCTTCTTCAAATTTATCCTCACTTTCATCTCTTCTTGCAGTATTCATTCCTACAAATATTGTCTTGCAATGCTTGCACTTGTCTCTAGAGGAATCCAAAACTCTCTTCTATCACACCTCTAACTCTTCTGCATACTTCCTTTGTGGAGATATTTTTGAGCTTATCTCTCAAAACCACAACCATGGTCCTAGTGCAAATTGCCGTATAGATGATGATCTGTCTACACACTCAGGAACTCCTTATCTCCTCTTGTTCTTCTGTAACCTCATCATCAATACCTCCTTCATGATACTCTATCAAACATGAAATATTAAACATTGGTGAAATATTTAGTTCAAATAGGCATTTTCTTTATAGTATTCTATAGGCTAGAGCCACCATCTATCTATCTAGAGTTATCCTTGACAACCCTACATGCCTTCATTATATAGGAAATTTTCCACACAATTTTGTTCTAAAAATTTAATCCTAGACCTAGAGGCTGACCAAATTTAAATTATATTATTATTTTTCATATTTTACTACATTATATTAGGCCCCAACAACTTTTAGAACTCAAAAGAAAAATTGAAGGAATTTCATTTTTGCCCATTTCAATTGGCACAACTTCTGAAGACCAGAACTCATCACCAATTGCTCTGATTGATATTATGACCTCATTTTAGAAATGCCACAAAAAAATCTACAATGTATGGATGTCAAACATCTAGTAAAATAAGGTTTGACCCCTGTTGGGAGCCTCTAAAGCCTTCAAAAAATGAGTTCAAAGTTTTGATGCCCTATTGCCAATACCAAAATTTTCCAATAACTTCATGTATATATTTGATATTATAATGAAAATTTACTAGCATGTTGATACATCTAAAATTAACCTCTAAGGATGAAATAAAAATACTCTTAGCCTAAACAACCAACTCACTAAAAATACCAAGCTTCTATAAATAACAACTCTGCACTAGGATACTCATTGAAAAAGACAACACCAAAATATTTTTGCGGGGTGCGAGATTTCACTTACACCCAGGGTTCTCTTGTATCAAACACCCAAGGTAATTTTAGAAGTGAACCTATCACATAATAGGAATTTAGAGGAAAAAAGGATGGTTAACCTCCTCCCTTTTCATCCATGATGAATTTTCAACATGCCATCTTTTCTATTTGACTACATATTTTTTCTATGTCCTTTTTCTTGTGATTCTACCAACATGACTGTCCAATATATCCTCAGTTTATTTTATAACTAAAGTAGTTGCTAGAATATTCCATTATTCTTCTATGACCTCATCTTCAACACCTCCTTTATGATACTCTCTCATATTTTAAATGTTAAGCAATGATGAAATATTCAGTTCAATGAGAAACTCTACTTCATAATCTTTTCCATGCTTCTTCACATCTTGCATGGTCCTTATTTATCTTTAACATATTATATATTCCCATTGGATATCTCTCATTCTTTAAATGAACCATGAATTTATCTCCAATTTAAAACTACTTCTTGTTGATTTCTAAGCCCAAGTTGCCTATTAGTGTCCAACACTTAATCATTTCCAAGGTAGCATTGGTAATCATTTCCAAGGAAACATTGGTCATTTATCTTTGTGACTAAGCCATCTAAAGAAGCCGAGCTACAAAGGACTTTTTTACAATTCATCATATGCCAAACAAGTCAAAGATTTCTGAGAACCCCAGTAGAGACCAAGCAAAAATACATGCCTAGTAAAATAATAGAGATTGAGAAAGTATATATGAAAAAAAAACTATGAAGACCAAGAAATATAAAGTTAATTAATGCCAAGTGAATTAGTATATGCCAACTGAATCAGTGCTAGCATGAATGTTAGTTATGGCCGAGCATCATAACATTCAATTATTGAGTAAACTAGTTTTGACATATGAGTTTGTAATGGCACAAACACAAATGTAAATAATTTTAGCTAACTTTTATATAACATTTAAAGATTGTAGAGACAATTGAGGAGTAGATTAGGTTTTTTTTTAGAAGGAAGTAATCCCAAGAAAAGAAGATTAACCAATCAAAAAATCAAAAGGGTAAAATGACAAAAGGGTGAAATATGGATTATTGATTAAGATCTAGATATTTCTACGATTATCTATTTAAGAATGGTTCTAACCATAAAAATATGATGGATTGTGGAATGATGTGAATGGAAGTGAGATGAAAGTGTGAAGGAGAAAAAAATCTTAAGACATAGCAAGGAAGGCTAAGCTAGATAAGAAGATCAAATAGAGAAATCTAGTAGTTAAGGACATAACATAGCATATCAGATAAGGCGACCAATTTGAGATATTGAAGAGAGGAGATTTATAAAAAAACTTTTAGAGAAAACTAAAGGATCAGATACTAAGATATTCTAATAGATAAATAAGGGAAAATCTCTTAACCAAGTGTTTTTAACAGACCTTATTTAAATCTCCTAACAGAGTCCTTACTTTATTGTAAGTGTAAAAAACTTTACTCAAGTTAAGACCTAATAGTCTTGTAAAAGTTTTAACTAGGTAGACCCCTCATAAGGTAGATCATCATATGTGATCAAATTTTATCCCTAACATGAATTTTTTTTTGTTGCAATAGTAAAGAGTTGTGGATTTCATCCCCACCCTAGATTTACCTTCACCTTGGAGGGTTTCTGGGTTGCCAAAATCTTTTTTTTTGTATTTATATTTTCATGGATGTTTATATGCTTAGATATATTTTATTTTGGTATTATAGTTTGTGAGTATATGGTATGAGATCTAAGATATGAGATGGACTAGTAGTGAATACAATTAATATTTTATATTGTTTAAATAATAAAAAGTTTTATAGATCCTAATACACCCCCTCTCAGTATCTTGTTTCGCAATAAGACTTCCAACAATTGGTGTTAGAGTTTAATTATCTTGAAAGAAGTCCAACAACTTGTGCTTATAGATCTTGGAAATGGAGGAATACAAATTGGGAGAGATCATTGAGAATCAAATGATTGAAACTTAGATCATACTACAACTACTTGAAGGAGCAACAGAAGAGTTAAGGACATCCTTAAATAAAAGGAAAAATATTTCCATTGAATAGAATGACACACTATATAAGGAAGTTGATGTCGAATAATTACTTAATAATGGAAACATTAGTGGCAGTAATACAACAATAGTAGATGTATTGGAGAAGAAAAAAATTATAAGTAAAGAAGTCATAAAACTTAAAAGAGAGTAGGAAATTCAATCAGTAAGACTATGTGAGGTGACTAAACAAAAGAAGAAAGATGAAGAAGATAAGATCATGGATGAAGAAGACATAAGAAAAATGACTACTAGACTTGAAGAAAAATCATTGGATGTGTAGAAGCTTACAAATACTTAGCTGGACATGATGAATTAGTTATTACTTACAAATCAAGAGTTGAATAGAAAGGACATGAAGATTGAAAATATGAGATCACATAGTGACCAACTAAGGAATGAGTTGAGATCTAAAAAAGAACTTTTGCAAAGAATGAACAAACTAATTGAAGCTATCAGATATTGTGAAAAACTAATAAGATCACCAAGGTTATCCAGTGATACTTCTGGTCTAGGACATATCAAGCACTCTATTAATCTCAGATTGGTTTTGAAATATGAGTGCTAATACACTTAAGTCATTTTCTTAGTTCATGTTGAACAAGTAATGTATGTCGAGCATAAGATGTCAAATAGTCTATGCTAAGAAAATTTATGCATTATATGTCAGGTAAGCAGTAAGTGCTGAGTCACTCAAGTGACAAGTAGACAGATGATGTTGAGTGATCAATGGGTGCCAAGTCATTCAGAGGTTGAGTTACAACATTGAAGATATAGTGGATGTAGAGCATCAAACAGTTCAAGTGCCAATTAAATAGTTTGTGACATACAACTATTTGTAATGACACACACTTCTATATAAATCATTTTTGAACAATTCTAGATGACAAGGGAAAATCTATACTGAGGATCCCTATGTAGTACATGTAACCAATTAGTTGAAGGGATATTTTAAGCAGAAAAATGGGTGAATAAAATTGTTACCTCATACCTAACCCTAAGTCACATTAGTCTTCATAAGGAGTAAAAAACCTAAAATTCATGTTCATATTGGCCAAAAATCTAAGCAATCTATCTTCTTTCTTAATATCAAAAATTTATGTTCATGTCAGCCAAAAAGGTTTACATAGAAGTTTGCACCATAACAAATATATATGTCAAAGATTGGTAACTCGACATCAATAGACTCTAATGGTTGGTCTTCACTATGCTCTTTACACTAATACTTAGTTGTTGAATGGCTCGACACTTACTCTTGCTTGGTACCTAAATCACTCAACACACACTATTTTCTTGGCTCCTTCTACTTGCTTGACACATGAGTGACTTGATACATACTGACTACTGAACACATACTAGAGCTCGGCACTAACTTTCATATTACTTGGCATGCATTGTTTGAAGGCTTATGCTTGACATGCACTATGCACTTGACTTGTATTGTTCTTTGTTAGACAATGACTAAGTGTTTTGTCACTACTTTGTCAGAAGCATAATGAGATTAACAATCTCCCCCTTTGACATGAGTGACAAAAAAACTTTTCATGGCATATAAAATCTTATTTTATGCATAAGTCAAACAATATATCAATTCTATTCAGCTTTTATACAAAATTTTAAAAATCTCAAAATTTGCAAAAAATGTTGTCTCTCATACCTTATTACACCCCTGAATAAATATGTTATTTCATTTCTTTAAATCTTCAAAATCCCCCCCTTTTGACACTTATGTCATTTGGGTGCTACACTTATAGTGTATTTTTCCAAAATGGCTTATGAAGGTCCATTATGATTCCCAAAGTAGAATCCCAATTATCTCTAGTTACATCTAAAGGTTGAATCTATATTTCTAGATTTGGTGCCATATCTACTAGAAATTCTTGTGTAGAAAGATGAGAATCTTTCTTCAACAATGTTTCTGGAAAGGTTAGTTCCTTCTGCAAAACTTCTATGTGTAGGGTTGGCATGAACTAGATGTTGATCAAAGTTGATTTGATATTTGCATCCTTTTCTTGCAACCTAGCAAGCCTACTCTATGTCAGCAATAATCTTTGAAAATGAACTTGACTAGTGCCAGGAGATTGCCTCAATGTAATACTTGATAATTGTAAATCTCCTTGCAACTAGTCAATTGACTGTTGAGTTTATTTAGTAAAGATATCAACATCACATAATTTTTTGTACATAGAGAAAATGTTATCCAAAAATTTCTTCACACTCTCCATCTTAGTTGATAAATAAACTTGTCTTAGTGCAATGACACTAGATATCTTGTCCATAAACTTAGTGTGAAATTTCATTTTAGACCATTATAATAACTTTACATTTGTCTCTATATCTTTGTCCTTTATCTTATCAACTATATGTACAATTTTCTCTAAGATAGGTGTATTGGAAAATGAATCTGAAATATCAAAAGCATCTACAAAAACATCTCTAATATCATGTAGAACCTATTTTTTCTTATGCTTCCTTCTCAAGATTTCTTGCCTTGATTTCTTCTATAGAGCCTCTCAAAGAACATTCATTTCTTCAAGTGTGATTTTTGTTGGATCAAACTATGGTAAAAAGACTTCATCTAGACTCACATCCTCAAATGATGTAGTCCCACCACTCTTAGGTGTATTGGTACTCAGCCTTTGAAGAGTATGGCTACTAGGAGGAGGTGTAGTAACTAGTAAAGTGACCAATGTCTATATGGCTACCTATTCCTCTATCTCAACATTCATCTTATTCTCTTCCTCTTGTTCAACAACTATCTGATCTTTAACAGGTTTTAGTGAGGTGAGTGTAGGATTCTCTTCCTTATCCTCTTTTTGTTCATTACCCTCTTTGTTAATTATGACAAATGCTAGAAACCCTAAAATTTGTAGATTTGACAATAATGTAGTTGTGGTATCTATCTTCTTCTCTTTCATCTCAATGAAAACAATAGGCATTGACAATGGTGCTTGGTTAGGTTCACCTTTCTGGTCAAGGGTTACAGTTTGATCTACTATTTATTCATGTGTTTTCATTTCCTTAACTTCTGCAACATGTGGGGGCATAATAGATGTGTCTTGATGTTGTGTCTCAATGGTTGTAATCTCAAAATTTTGAGATTTATCAATCCTTACCAATATAGGATTTGTACATGGAATAAAAGTATTGCCAGATTCCTATTGTAGTCTCTTTAAATCTTCCTCACTCAATGGATTTACATTCTATGTAAGTTATTAGGCATGTCCTCAATAGTCATTGAGTCTCGTTGACTCTCTTTGTCTCCATGTGTAGGATTGGTGCTCGATTTATTAACATCCTATGCATCTTCCTCAATTGTGTCATCCTGAGTAGTTTCATCCTATTCTATTTCATTCTTCTCTACCTCTAATCATTTCTTCTCTTCTACTATTTACAATGATTGTGTGGTCAACCCATAGATTATTTTACAAAGTAATTTTATCTGGGTTACCACCTCTTCAACTCTACTCCTCAAAATGTAAAAGGCTCTATGTTTAGGAGAAAATTGCCCTTTTTGTTTCTCTACAACCATTGTAATCATTTTCTTATAAAATTCAAGCATAAATTGAGCTAAAGTAGCCTCCCTAATTTTTTTTTTAGTCTACATACTAAACTTCCATTTCTGCTCAACTCTTTCATATAAGCTTTTAGGTAATGAGTTAGCAATCTCTAATGGAGTGGTTTCAACAGGTGTAACCATATCATAAATAAATTCTTCAATATTGTGCTTATCTCCATTATCTAACTTATCAAAATCAACATAGTGAAAACCTATAAAAATTGCATTATTCTTTATATTATCACATAGGTTTTCAATATCAGATGAAGGATTGTGGCTTACCACTTTGAATTGACTAATGTCATTAGATTCTATCCTTTCATTGTCTAATGCCTTCTAAAATTTCAAACTCCTCTTCAATCTCTTAGTAGGCATGTTTAGCTCTACTATATCATCCTTCGTTTTACTTTTTGTTGATTGAACTTTCTTGGATTGTACTGTATATGAGAAATGTTAGTATGCTAATAGAAACCAAATTTAAATAAAGCTTCTACAAACTAAACAAAATTCATAAACTTCAAGATAGACTAAGATGAGCTCTCAATTAAGAATATGAGCCATTAATGGGCTCTCTCAATAAGAATCTCTCTTGTTGAGTGGCTTTGTTGAAATAGATAGGATGTATGCTCAAGCTTATGCTTCAAAAAGGGCTTCAAATGGAGTTGGAATTTGGGTGTGAGTGTATGGTTTTGATGTAAAATGGCTTCTTAAAATGGCATTATGACTTTACTTCATGGATTGTGTTAAAATGGATTGGGAGAGGATTCCTTAAATAGGCAAAGGGTTTGAGGGATCAAGGGCTAGGATGCAAGGATGGGAAAAAGCTTATGGAAGGCTCAGATTGCATGAGAGGAGAGCACATGGATTGTGCTTTCTTACAACCAATTAGGGAGTGACACATGTCATAGGGTGAGAGGATGGAGGAAAGGGGAAGGATGAGTCAACAAAGGAGGCTCAAGGGATAAAATCTTCATAAAGACCCTCATAATGGCTTGTAAGAGCAATAAAAGGGCTTGGAAGAGTCATTTATGGCCTAGTGGGCTTCATAAAGTTTTATGGTTGGGATATTTTGAGGGAGATGAGAGGAATTTCGACTTGGGCTTGATTAGGAAGGTTTTAAGCTTGCTTAGGATTTTGCAAATGATTAGAGGATGGATTAGGATGATTTAGGATTAGCTTAGGGATAGGCAAGTGGATGACATTTAATGAGGGTGGGTGAAGGAGGAGATATTTGTTAACTTTGGCTTGGGTTAGTAAGTCTTAACCCATGTTTAGAGAATGTGACAAGGTTAGGAGGGGATTAGGATTAGGTTTAAAGACATCTTCTAGAAGAGCCTAGAATTTGGATGAGGATAAAGACTTTCTAGAATAGTCTAGAACTTCCTAGGATGAGGATGAAGACTTTCTAGAAGAGTCTAGAACTTCTTAGGATGAGGATAAATTAGATTTTTAGGAAATAAATAAAGTTTTATTTATTTCAAGGGTTTGGGTTGAGGAGATATTTATTAAAACTTTTTTAATAAACATGAGGATTAATATTTAATCTTAATTAAATATTTTGAGTTGGGATTAGGGGTAAGAAATGATGGGATTAGCCTTTAATCAAAATTAAAGAAGGATTCGAAGATTTTGGAAGAGGTTAGTGGTCTTAAGGAAATTGGGCAAGTTTTGGGCAAAAAACAAATTTTTTATTTATTTTGGGTTTTTTGGTCAATTTATTAATTAAATAATTAATAAATAAGGAAATAATGTTTAAATAAGATTTAAAAATTTTTGGGAGGGATTCCTTAATTAAATATTTTTAATTAAGATAAAGGGATTTAATGGCATAAAAATAAATAAATAAATAAATTAAATAATTAATTAATAAATGATAATGTCATCAAGAATTTTTCAGAAAATAAAAATACTTTATTTTCTAAAGGTTGTTAGGTGTCTACAGTACAATGGCAACCCTTGTGCTTGACCTTGTCAAAGGTGTATCTAGCTTGTGTTGTTCCTTCTTTGCCACTTTCTTTGGTTTCTCCATATTTTTTTGAGCCTTCCTCTTCTTTTCAGTGTTCTTTGGTTATTTCTTGGCTTCCTCTTCATCCTTTGAAGCTTGATCTTCTCCTTGTCCTTGTGTAAGTTGTAAAGGTCCTTGACCTCATTCATCATGATCATCATGATCATCTTCTCCTTCACCAAAGTTTTCTTTCAATTTCACCATTTTGTTCTTCTTTCGAATGAAGTGGTAGTTTGCAAGTTTATAATTATCCTTGATTTGGCTTTATCATAATTCCCAAAGGATGTAGCATCCTTGACAATCTCTTCTGCCAACAATGCAATTATGGTTGTTGATGCCTCATCAACCTTTATCTCATATTGTAATGGTCTCAACCATCCGACACTTGGAATAGCTATTTGAACATAGGTATAGTCAACATCTACTAGGAAAAAAACATCATTATAATGTTGCTCCACTAGAGATACATGAATTCTTGACCTCTACTTCATTGATTTCTTGAAATCTTCAAAAGAACTAGTGAAATTGAATCAAAATTTTCTCCTAATTGCCCAATGAATTCACCTATTTGTTAGGCAACAGACTAACTAGAATTCCATACTACCTTGCCAAATTTATAAAAAAAAAATTGTACATAAAAGAATAGAAAAATAATGAGTGAACCAAACTTACATGAAGAACTCTTTTCCTTTCTGATAGCTTCTAGGTTTTCTGATAGTTGTTGAAGTTTTAGCTTGGATAGGTCATAGGTATGATCTTGTAACCTAGGTCAACAACAATGCATAGCACACTATTGAGTCAAATTGACTTGTAGAATCTATGTGCTATCACTCTTGCTATGAATGCAATAATATGATCTTCAATTGTATCAATTGATATTCCATTCTTGTTCGATATGGCTCCAATATTCTTCTCAATTACTTATTTTTCATAGCTCTTCAATGTCATTGGCCTATCTAGGGTAGGATACCTTGTTACTTTATGAATGATCCTCTTTGATATTTTGATAGGTTCATTCTCTAACCATAGCTAATTGTCATGTATTCAACTCAATACAATATTTATCCATTTTATTTTGAAAGCTTGGAGAAAATCTAGGGATGTGTTTGCTCTACAATATAGTTTTCTTCTTTCAAAACATCATTCTCACACAACTTCTAATATGTCTCTCCAATTTTTGAGTCTCCAACTTCTCCAACCTTGCATGTATAACAACATCTAACATCCTGAATCATCAAAACCTTTGGTGGAATAGTCGATAATGCACCAGACGGATCTCCTTTATATGCAATCTCTAGAATAATGTGAAATGATGGTCTTCAAACATCATTACTCGTCAATTGTACATTGGTAACCTCTTTACCTTCCTTTCTTACTCCCACCGATGAAATTTCTACCATTTTTCACTTGCCAGGGTTTGAAAAATGCAAAATAGTATAACTTAGCACAAGTGAAATACCTTTCAAATTGATGTAAAATGTCATAGAGTAGTTGAGTTTGGTATATAGTTTTTGGAATCACTTTCTCAAATCACCTTTGTGCTCTTTGATCTTCTGGTAAACATAAATGACTCAAAAAATAGAGTATATATCCTCTAAAACCTTGCAATTAATGCTTAGTGCATATACAACTGTAAGCTTGGTCACTATATGATTTTCAATTTACTTGGCTATCATAGCTAGCTCAATAGTCACTACATTACCTCATTACTCGACACTTACTACAATACTTCCAATACTCAACAATAAAAAATTAAATAACATAATGATAGATTGTCTCTTTCTTATTATTACTTCATTGCATCTTAATATATGATATAGATCCTTTTCATTACTTTAGTGCTTGTAACCAATACAAAATATATCATTTTAGATGTTAGTTCCACACATACCTTTGATTTCCTAGTTGGGGGTGTTGTGATCACTTGATCCATTGGATAAAGTGACCTCATCTTGGCTTGATGTACTGCGATCTTCCATCTTTCTCTATGTCTTGTTCATTTCTATCCTTACCTTCTCAACATCTACCTTTCCTTTACCTTTTTAGAATTCATTGCTCGGTGCAGGTGATCGAGTTGGACAATTTTTACATGACTGGTCTTAAGATAGCTAAAGCTTACAATCTCATTCAACCATATGTTGTAATTATATTTGAATGTGTCTTAATGTAATTTACAACAAAATGACCATACTCACCACAGTAATGACAATTATACCTTGTATTGTAATACCAATCATAAGAATTCCCATGATGATTTACCTTGGTTTTCTTGTTTGATGTCCACTTGGGTTTGGATCTGTATTCATATGCCTTGTGTCCACACTTTTGACAGTGGTAACAATATCCTTCAAATCTATGAGTGTTGATGGTATTTTTCCTACATTCATGTGACTGGTGTCCTTTTTTCTTATAGTTATGACAATGTCCCTTGAATTTCTACTTAGGGCTTTGATTTCTAGTGTTGCTCCTACAAAAAATTGTTGTGTGATCTAATTTTCCATAGTGATGACAAGTGGGCTTGTTTTTATTTCCCTTATTGTTCATTTTTTCACCACTTCTAGATGATTCTCCTTCCTTAGCAATAGAATATCCTAGTCCAATTGTTTCATCATTACTCCTTGGTGTATTCATCATTTTTTCAAAGTACTTTATGTATTCACTAGGCATGTTAACCTTTTCTTTTCATGTCTTCAATTCATTCTACAATAGGGAATTTTGTGTTTCCAAAGTTGTAATCTCAATATCTTTTCTATTCAATTCTTGACTTGAAATCATCAGTTGATTCATCAAATCCAATTGAGTGCTTGATAACTTTTGCACATCTGATGACTTCTCCTGAATTCTATTAGCTAGTAGTCTCTTGTCTTCTTCAATCATGACTCTATCTTCTTCAACTTTCTTTTTCAATTCAGTTGCTTCACATAAGAATACTGACTGAGTTTCTTGTTCCCTTTTAAGATTCTAGACTTCTTCATTTAGGGCACTATTCTTTTCCATCAGATCTACAATTGTTGCATCAAATTCATAGGAGTTTTTGTTCTTAAATAATCCAGTAGTGTCTTCTTCTTGATATTGAGTGTCATTTTGTTGAATGGTCAATCCTTTCTTTTCTTCAATGAATGTTGTAGTTCATCTCTTGCCTCTTTAAGTTGATGTAGGGAAAGTTTTATTTCAATCTTTTGGTTCTTAATAGTCTTTCCCAATTTGTAGAATTCCATCTTCAAGATATTATCTCCAAAGTTGTCAAACTTTACTTTCTAGAGAACAAAGCTCTGATACCAATTGTTGGAAATACAAATGGGAAAGTAAGTTTTATTGGGGGGGGGGGAGGGGGCATTGAATCAACACTTAAAAATTTGACCTCTAAAACATTTCACCATTCATCCATTTCATAACTTAACATGTAAACTAAATAAGTAACCATGCATCACATCCAAAGCATATAGTAAATAAAAACATAACACATAAGATTTTGGTTACCCATAAACCCTCCATTGAGAAGGTAAAACTGGGGTAGAGACGATACCCACAAATCTTTACTATTGTAGTTGTAAAGTGTGGTCTATTATGGCTACAATTTTTTATATCATAATCTATGTTTTACCCTATGAAAGGTCTACCCTATTAATGGCTTACAAGATTGTTAGGTCTTGCATTGATTAAAGGATTTAAACTCACAATTAAGAAAGCACTCTATTAGGAGATTTACAAAGGTCTAATAGGACTACTCTATTAAGAGATATACTCTGTATCATCTGTTAAAATGATTCAAAACCTAGTACATTGGTTAACACCTTGCTGCTTAATGTCATATCTCCTCTTTAATGGTTATCTCTTGATCCTCCTGATCAATTCTATCTTATTTATCCTTTCACTTCTTATCTATGTTCTTCTCAAACTAATTTTGCATTGTAGTTCCATAACTTAGCCATCATTTCCATCATGAAATGATTTCTATGCTCTTAGCATTCTCTCCTAGAACATGTAGTGCTTCTCTTTGCATCCTTTCTTTCATACTTACTCCCCCTTAGGGTTTACTTCTTTTTGTAGGCATTATAGAGATGGGATAGGTCATAATCAATGGCTATGGTTGATCCTTATTGCTACCTAATTCTTCCCTTAATCTAATTGGCTAAATGTATTGTATAGGGATTCATAATATGACTAGATCCTTATTTCCTAATATCAAAAAATTCATGTTCATGTCGGCCAAAAATGGTTTACATATAAGTTTGTGCCATAACAAACATTTATGTTAAAGACTGGTAATTTAGAATCAATAGACTATGATGCTCAGCCTTCACTATGATCTTTATACTAATACTCAACTTTTGAATGGCTCAGAACTTACTCTTGCTAAGCACTTGAATCACTTGGAACACACTATTTCTTGACTCCTTCTGTTTACTTAGTACATGAGTGAATTGACACACACTGACTTCTCAACACATAGTAGTGCTCAACACTATCTGTCATATTAATAAACATGTATCGTGTGGAAGCTTATGCTTGACATACACAATGCACTCATCTTGCACTATTCTTTGCTAGATAATGATTAAGTGTTTTTTCACTATTTTGTCAAAACCACAATGAGATTGACATTTGGTATAGATCCTAAGGTAGTTATTTGTTTACTTTTCCCTTCTAGCTCATTTTTGATGTAAATGTGTTTTTCTTGTAACTTTCTCATCTGGACTCCATTTTTCACAAATTAGATATTGTTAGAAAGATGGTTCTAAGCTTGTCCTAGTGGTGTAAGTTATTTTCAGTCTTGGTACATTTTAATGGTTGTTTTTGCTATCAAAGTGAGGAGTTATATTTTTCTTTGCACTTTCGGAGAAATATCTTGAGCTTCCAATCTCTAATTTGGGATTTCTTTATATTTTTGGAAAGGTCTTTGAGATATCTTTCTAGTGATGGTAGTTGTTGTTCTAGATTTGGCTCTAGGCACATTCTATTTAATCTTTTGAATTTTCGCATTCTGGTGAATCTCTTGGTTGTTTTAGGTCTAAGGATTATTTTTTTGTCTTCAATTTATTCATCATGGGTTGTAATATATGTTATATCAGCCTTATGTCTCTTCTAGTCTATTTAGACATCTCTTGTAACATTTATGCAAATACACTGAGATAAAGTGCCACTCTATTGCATTTCAGGATCTTGCACATCTTTGTATTTTTTGTGCTCACATTACATCTTAAAGTTCCTTGGGGGGTTTCATGTTGTCTATATTCACCATTTTCCTTTTTCAAGTGAATGTTCCTTCCATTACATTAGCCTCATGATGTGTCGATGACACATGCCATTATAGGTGTTTGTAACTCTTTTGCACTCTCAATGTTCCTGGTTGTTTTCTCTATAGGAGATATTGCACTTAGTTTCAATGTTCATGTCTTATCTCTCAACATTATAGGGGGCTTATGTTGGTTCTATTGTTTTCTTGGTTCAATGGAGTGAGCTATTTATTAAGTATTTGATTCTATGTACTAGGTGATTGTAGTGGTTGGATACCTATGCATTTTTGTGAGATGGATCATTTACCATATAGACATTCTTTCATTCCTATTTTTGGAGGCCATAAAGATATCTTCCATATTTGATTAATCATCTCTTTAGACTAAGTATTCTCTACCTAATCATGTTATATATAATAGAGGCTCTTTAAATCAATAGTTTGGTAGTGTTTGCCGCTTCATGCTTCAATGGTGTTCTTCATGATCATCTTTTGTTCCTATCTTCTGGGCCATTCCCTAGTTTGGAGGCTTCTTCAATCCTTCACTAGTTCTTTCATCATTCTTTCCATCTCTTTTAAGAGTAGGGTTTTTCCATGTGGTTATTTCTAATTCTTCTCTTTTCAAAGATTTGGTTGTGCTTAGGTACCTCATTAGGCTTTGTTTGCTAGGACCAAAATTTAATTTTAGCAATATTTTCTAGGTCTTTAGCTAAGTATCCCTATGTTTATCTTAAGGGGAGGGTGTTAAAGTAATAATATATTTCCTTATTAATTAAATCATTTTGATATAATTATTAAAGTCACTTATTATCTCTAGTTTACTTTAGCTAAAATCTGGGCATATAATAATTAACTCTTTTATTAATTATTATCATGCAACCTAGGATTAACTAGTTAGGGTTTTGATATCCTTTTATAAGGATTAATCTCTTTCTAATTTATTCATTCAATTTTGATAATAGCAATCTCTCTCTTTTCTCATCAAGAATGTCTCATCTGTGGATCTAGTTTTTGCTTCTCTCTTTTTGTGATAGGTGTTTTCATGAAGGTGATTCTTGGGAGCTATGAGGTTTATCTTTCATCAACTTCAACATGAACCATGTTAATGTTGATCTCAAATTGGCTTTAACAATTGAGTGTCAATACACTTAAGAAATTTACTAAGTTCATGCCAAGATAGTAAGATATGCTAAGTATAATATGTATAGATGTTGAGTTGTAATGAGTGCCAAGTTACTCATGTGCTAAGTAAATCAAGCGCCAAGTAAATGGATAGAGCTAAGAAAGTTTCAAGTGCCAAGTGAATAGAGATGTCAAGAAATTTCAAGTGCCGAGCCAGATAGAATATAGTATGTGTCGAGCATCAGTATTAACAAGTGTCAAGTAACACAGAATTGACCTAGTTGTTTGTGATGGTACAAGCAATGCAAATCATTTTTGAGTCGACATATGGATAGATCTCAAAGATTTTAAGATAAGATTGAATCTATTTGGATTCCCTATGAGATCAACATGCAACCAATCAGAAAAATGGAAGGAATTGAGCAGGAAAAATGGATGAATCTTAATTGTAGATTCATACCTAACCCTAAGCCACCAAAGTCCTTTTAAAGGGAGATGAAGCGCCATAATTTAGTGTATGAGAGAGAGCATTAGAGAATGCATGTGAGGAGCTGATGTTAGAAAAGATTTGAAAGAAGTGAAAAGGGATGAATTGATCAATGCACATTCAAGGTGACTTAGAAGAAGGATAGAATTACAAAATCAGTTATCAGAACAAAGGATTGAGGATACAACAATTTCATATCAAATTAGAAAGGATCAAGATGGACTGAATTGAGATCTGAAATCAACAATACTAGATTGTAAGTGTATCAGATCAAACATTCTGCTGTAATTTCTAACAACTGTATTAGAAAGATGAAATCCTTTGTATTAAGGTTAACTTAACAGTCATTATGAAATCCTTTAATAGGGTGACATTCCATGTAAGTGTTCTAATGTCCTTTAGCTAAACACACTTAAATTAATAGGGTGTTAAAATCCTTTAACAGGGTGGGATCTAACAATCCTTTGTAAGCCTTTAACATGGCAGGCCTTTCATAGAGTAGATCATGAGAATGGTCAAAATATGTAACCTTAATAGGTGAACTTTATTGCTATAGTAGTGAAGAATTGTGAGTGTCATCCCCATCCCAGTTTTACCTTCTCATTGGAGGGTTTTTGGGTAATCATATTTGGTGTCAAGTGTTTATGTGGATGCATTTACTTTACATATTATTTCAATATGTTTATGCATGCATTGTTTTAAAGTGAAAAGTTTTATTGGTTAGAGATTAGTACTTCTGATTCAACCCCCCCAGAAGTATACATTTCCCATTTGTATTTTCAACAATTGGTATCAGAGATGAGTTTTCATCAGGAGAAGCCTTATAGCTTGGAGAAAAGATCTTGAGATGGAGGTTTAAAAGTTTGGAAAGACCATTGAGAATCAAGAAATTGAGATACATCTCTTACTACAACAATTGAATGAAGCTAGAGATGCATGAAGAAGTTCACTAAAGAGAAGGAAAGAGATTGCTGAGATTGCTATGGTAGAAAATGATACTCAATACAAGGAGATTAACACCAAAAAGTTATTTGTAGATGGTAACTCCTATGAATTTGATGCAGCAATTGCAAATCTCATGGACAAGAACAAAGCATAAGATGAGGAGATTAGAAATCTCAATTTAGAACAAGAATCACAAGCTATGTTGCTATGTGAGGTGACTGAGCAAAATAAAAAAGCTATAGAAGACAAGACCATGATTGAAGATGACAAGAGAATTTTATCAAATAGATTGGAAGAAAAATTAGCAGAGCTATCTAGGATCTCAAACATGCAATTGGACATCCTAAGTCAAATGATGAATGCTCATCATGATTGAATGTGAAGGACATTAAGATAACTACATTGAAGTTGTAGAATGAAAAATTGCAAAATGACTTGAAAAGAGAGAAGGAGTTTGCTAAAAGTTTCAACAAGCCAAACAAAGCCATCTAGTACTTTGAGCAACTACTAAAATCCCTTAGATCTAGTAAAAAGACATCAGGATTGGGCTACACAAGAACTAAAGAAGGAGAATCATCCAAAGCTGTCGAGGAAAGAAAAAATAAAGGTAAGAAATCTAAACCTACTTGTCATCATTGTGGAAAGAAAGGACACAACTAATGTTTATAGGAGCAAGAATGCTAGTCAAAATACTAAGCCAAAGAACATGACACATTGTTAAAAGTGCAACAAACAAGGTCATTAGGCACATGAATGCAGAACAAGAACCATGCATACACTAAAATTTGAAGGACGTTGCTACAATTGTTAGAAGTTTGGACACAAATCCTTTGAATGTAGATCCAAGTCCACATGGTCATCAAACAGGGGAAGAAGCAATGAAAATACCTATAATTGGGATTACAATACAAGACATAGCCATCATTATTGTTAAGAGTATGGAAACATCCTTGAGAATTGCATAAGAACACACTTTAGTGGTAGCTACAATAGATGGTTGAGTCAAACTATGTGCTTTAGTTGTTTGAAGATTGGTTATATTAGCAAGCATTGCCCAACAAGGAAAAAGGCACCCAACTCAGAGTTCAACAAGAGAAAATGCAAGGTAGATGTTGAGCACATCAGAGGAGAGATGAGAAAAACATGGAGGAAGAAAGATGGATGCAACACATCAAATGAAGAGATCACTTCACTTGAAAGGTTAAGTGATCACATTTCATCAAACTAAGCAAAAAGAGGTATGTGGGACTAATATTTAAAATGCCCTATCATACATTAGTTCCAAGATAAGTTAGTACTAAAAAGTATAAACTAGTATGAATAAAGATGCAATTCAACAAGGAAAAACCAAGGTCAAATTGTAAGTTTTCATCTTACTGCCAAGTGTGAAAAGTTCTCTTCAATTGCTAAGTAAATTCTGGTGTGTGCCAAGTTGTTAGCCAAAGTCAGTTGAATCTGACTCAGTAGTAGCTACTGAGTGATGGAAATTCCTATTAGAGGTGAGTAAGGGTAATTCTAATAGCTTCTAAGTGATGGAAAACCAATGGATGCTGAGTGAAACCAAAATTGCATAGAAGCTGAGTTTACGACTGTATAAGCACCATGCATTAAATGTGATGTTTTGAAAGGGTATAAGGTAGATTTTTTCTTATTTTTCTTCATTAGAAACATAGAGAAAGAGTGAGTAGAGTAAAGAAGCAATTTTTGAACAAGAATGAAGCATTTTCACATATTCCAATAATGATCAAGCATCATTCCATCGATCTAAAGGTATTCTTCACGTACTGAGTTACATAGTTTTATATTTGTTGAAACCCTATCTTGCAAAATTTCTTCTAGCTCTAAGAATCCTAAGGATAAGGAACCTTTTGAAGTTCAGTTGGTTAGTAATGAGGTAAAACAACTAGACTTTAGGGCTATTCTAGAGGTTGCATACAAAAATGACCCAATAGGAGCATTATCTGTCATTTCACCCAAGGTTGTAATGGTTAAGGATGTAATAAAGTGTTACAATTGTAAGGTTGAAGGAATAGGAGAGATGGAAATTCATTAGGCATATGATAAATTATGTGAAAATGGAGTATTAAAAGAAGAATTCCAAATCGTAGAGAAGAAGGGCTTAACCCATGCCCTAGATTTCCTCATTGTCTTCAAAATGAAATGGATAAGAATTGTCTTAAGAAGATGATGGAAGCATGTCTAGAAGGAGGACCTATCAAACTATCAAAGAGGATTGTGCATAGGGTTATAGGATATCCAACCCTAGAATGGCCCAAAACCCTAAGGAGTGACTCTAAAGAAGTAATTGAGAAAAATACAGGGGCAAAGTGGAACAAAAGAGGAATGACAATAGATACTATCAAGGATCCACTTTTTGAATTTGCAGTAAGGGTCATATCTCACAAATTCTATCAGTCAAGCAGACTGAATAGTGTTCCATGTATAGCAGTTGATGTAGGATACAAGATTGTGAAGAAAGATCATACTTATGATCTGGCAGAGCTATAGTTACAACAAATCATTGAAAACCTAGGAGCAATAAGGAGATCTAAAAGTGATCAATTTAAATTTGGTTCCATATTGATATGCATATTCTTTTATGTTCAAAATGAGTTTCCCTCTTTTGGTAAGGTAGGATGGAAGACCAATAGGTCTGTGGCTGTACAAATAAATGAGTATATTGAACAAATGAGAGACAATTTTGAGTTTGTGATGACTAGTTACTTTGAGGATTTTAAGAAGTCAATGAAACAAAGGCTGAGAATTCCAATTTCCCTGGTGGAGAAGTATTACAATGACATATGTTTCATTATAGACATTGATTACAATTTTATCCAAGCTACAGTACCCAGAGTGAGATGGCTAAGGCCTTTAGGGTATGCAATCAACATAGATGAGGCATCAACTTCCATCACTACATTACTTGCAAAAAAAATTGACAAGTTAGAAAAAATATTTGGTAATTATGATGTTGTCAAATCCAAGGTTGAAATGGAGTTGAAAACTACCTCAACTTTAAAGAAGAAGGATAAAATGGTGAAGAAGCTGAAAGCTAAATTTGGTGAGGGAGCTAAAGGTGATGAAGATGATGATGAAGAAGAGGAGGAAGAACAAGAGCAGGGCCAAGAACATCTTGCCCTAACCCAAGTTATGGGTGAAGATGAAGAAGAAGGTGCTGAGGAGGAACAAGCTAAGGAAGCACCAACAAAACAAGAAACAAAGAAGAGAAAGGCTAAGACACAACCTAAAGCTCAACCAAAGGGTAAGAAAATTACAAAACCAAACCCTACAAAGCCTACTGCTCCAGCCACAAGAGCAATCACAAGGGACACCACTCAAAAGGCTAAGGAGAAAATAAAAGAAAAGCAGAAGGCTACTAAACAACAAGGTCTTGCGTAGAAGAAGTTAAGGATAAAATATATTGCACAACCTAAATTTGATGATGAAAGGACTGAGGCAGAGGGCACAAGCCAGTTCAGAGTGGTAAGTCATGCTCCCAAGTCTAATATTGAAAACATTTGTAATAATATTAGGGATAATGTAGACTTAACTGGTTTGAAAAATATTGATTTTAATAAATTAAGTAGAGAAGATCAAATCAAGGTTGAAGAATTAGTGTATGCCATGATGGAAAAATTCAAGAATACCCCACTTGAATTTGACACTATAATGCCCAAGGATTTATATTCAATTGTTGAGAATAAATGAGATTATTGCCTAAACATGGAGAAGGAAATAAGAGATTCTATATTGGCACAAGCGATGCCAAGAATTGTCAAAAGGAAAAATAACAAAGTAAAACAAGAAACATGGTAGCAAGTTTGCACCCAAGTATAGAACATTCAACATACTTCAAAAAAAGATTGAAGATGTTGTAAAGAAGTCCACTCAAATGTGGAAGCTGATATATGGGCTAACTACTATTAAGGAAGGAGAGGAGGATCCCTTTGAGGGAAGAAACAATGGAGAAGATGAAGAGAATGATAATGAAGGTGAAATTGATAAAGAAAAGGGAGACAACACAGTGGAGGAGACAACATAGAAAAATGATGAAATGGCAACTATCGAGGAGCAACAAACAAACCAAGGTGTGAAAAACACACAACTACCACCATTAAGACCTCCACATGACACAAACACACTTGAAGAGATAGTAAAAGATGTTCCTAATAGCCCAAGTCAGAACATCAATCCACTAACTGTAGATGATCTAAAGAAGATCCTTGACCAATCAACATTACAGGCAAAATTGTGTGATAATCCAGTGTTGGTTAGTGTGGATGAGTTATAGAAAGTAGTAGCTAACTTAACTAGAGATAAGGTGAAAACACAAGAACCACCTTCTATCATCCCTATAGCTACTAGCAGTCAACCTCAAGAGCAAGCATCTAAAGATACATCAGCTAAGGTTGATACCACAGTCAAAGTTTTCATGAATGAACAATAATCTAAGATTTCCTAGGAGCCCACAAAGGAACAAATAGGACATACAGAGGTATCTATACCTACTGCACAAACACAAGGTGCACCATAAATAATTATGATTGATCAAGGAGGATCAAAAGAAGACAAGGAAATTCCAAAGGAAAAGGAGCAAGAAGCCATCCAGACATTGGTTAATTTACCAACTACTGGCACTCCAACCAAAGTCCTTTAGAAGCCAAGCACTGATGCAATGCCACTTCAAATTTTAGCACCAGGCTCAAGCTCAACAAAGGTTGCAAGGGTACTTCACTATGGAGACCCAACATTAGATGAAGAAATAGTCATACCAAAATATGACTATGCAACCATGAACCTTGAACAGATCAATGAGATGCAAGAGGCATTGGAAAGGAAGGAGAACCAAGAAATACTCAAAAAGGAGTATAAGCAAAGGCAAGCATTACATGAGATAAAATACATCTTTTTAGATGCATTTAGCTTGCAAACACCTGATGAAACCAAGCTAATATTGGAACAACTATCAAAAATTATTGAATAGGTGACAAATGAAGACCAAGAAACCAATGCAAAACTCATGGAATAGTTTGAAAGGAAGTTTCAAGGTAAAGTAAATGAGAAGATATCTAGTGGAATAGCACTGTCACAAGTAGAGCTGGCTACAAAGATTGAAAAAGTGAAGAAGGTACTTGAGAATATATTCTCACTGTACACCAAATTGTGTGACCCCACACTCTTCACAAAAGAAATGAGCCAAAGGATTATTAGTCTGGAACGAATCTTGAAAATATCTGGTATTCAATTACTACAAAACCTAGCTCAAAGTGAGAAGCACTTTCATTCCATGCTTCACACACAAAAGGAACTAGCTATATTAACAACAAAAGAGGCCAATACAAGAGCTAAGCTAATCTAGATTCAAACCCCCATAACGCTCACATGGATATACTACAAAAAGAACTAGCCTATGTTGAAACAGTACTCAAGAAAGATCCTAATATTTCAACATTAGATGGATTAGTTCACCTTTTAGTAGACACAACCATCCAAATCAAATCACTAGATGTTGCAATAGACAACTGGGATGCTGCTCTCAAGATTATAATGAAAGTAAATAAGAACTTCTTGGATAAATACAAACTTAGTGTATAGACTCTTTAACATCAATGTCAAAAATAGGGGGAGATATATGCAAGGGGGAGACAAGATAAACAAAGAGAATATACAAAAGGGGAGAACAATCAAAGAAAGAGAAAACAAGATATATGCAAGGGGGAGACATGTGAAAAGGAGAGTTATAAGATAAACAAAGAGAACAAACAAAGGGGGAGAACAATCAAAGAAAGAGAAAACAATAGGAAAGTAGAAACAGGGCATATCAAAACATATTAGATAAAGAGTATCAGAATGATTTAAGCCAAAAAAGAAATAGTAGAGCCAAATCTACTCAGGGAGATTTTGGATACAAAAAAGACACATTAACTCAGGGGGAGTCACAAAATTTTGAGGTATATAGTTTATTACAAAATTTTGAACAATTTTGAAGTTTTGTATATATTCCGAGTTGGATGTATATTATACTTGAGGAGATTAGATTCATCATGTATAGTTAAGTGTTTTTGCCACTCATGTCAAATGGGGAGATTGTTGATCTCAGATTGGTTTTCACAATTGAGTGTCAACACACTTAAGAAATTCACTAAGTTCATGCCGAGCTAGTAACATATGCCGAGTATAATATGTATAGATGCCAAGTTGCAATGAGTGCCAAGTCACTCATGTGCTGAGTAAATAAAGTGCCGAGGAAGTTTCAAGTGCCAAGTGTAGAGTTGATGTTGATCAAGTTCAAGTGTCAAGCCAGACATAATTATAGTATGTGTCGAGCATTAGTATTAACAAGTGTTGAGTAACACAGAATTGACCTAGTTGTTTGTGATGGTACAAAAACTAGTAAACTATTTTTGAACTGACATATGGATAGATGTTGAAGCTTTGAAGATAAGATCGAATCTATTTGGATTCCTTAAGCAATCAACATGCAACCAATTAGAAAAATGGAAGGAATTAAGCTAGAAAAATGGATGAATCTCAATCGTAGATTCCTACCTAGCCCTAAGCCACCAAAGTCTTTTTAAAGGGAGACAAAGCCCCATAATTTAGTGTATGACAGAGAACATTAGAGAATGTATGCAAGGAGGTAATGTTAGCAAAGACTTGAAGGAAGTGAAAAGGGGTGAATTGATCAATGTACATTCAAGGTGACTTAGAAGAAGGACAAAATTGCAGAATCAATTATTAGAATAGAGGATCAAGGATACAACAATTTCATATCAAATAAAAAAGGATCAAGATGGACTGAATTGAGATATGAAATCAGCAATGCTAGATTGTAAGTGTATTAGATCAAACATTCTATTGTACTTTCTAACAACTATATCAGCAAGATGAAATCCTTTCTATTAAGGTTGACTTAATAGTCATTGTGAAATCCTTTAATAGGGTGAGATTCCATGTGAGTGCTCTAAAATCCTTTAGCTAGGCACACTTTTAACAAGGTGTTAAAATCATTTAATAGGGTGGGATCTAAAAATTCTTTGTAAGCCTTTAACAAGGTAGGCCTTTCACATGGCAGATCATGAGAATGGTCAAAATATGTAACCTTAATAGGTGAACTTTATTGTTGCAGTAGTGAAGAATTGTGGGTGTCATCCCCACCCCAGTTTTACCTTCTCATTGGAGGGTTTATGGGTAATCATATCTGGTGTCAAGTATTTATGTGGATGCATTTAATTTACATGTTATTTCAATAAGTTTATGCATGCATTGTTTTAAAGTGAAAAGTTTTATTGGTTAGATATTAGTACTTTCGATTCACACCCCCCCCCTTCTCAGAAGTATACATGTCCCATTTGTATTTCTAACACTTAAAGGTTTATATAAATGTACATGGAATTAAGAACTTTACTAGATCTAATTTCTTTATTGCAATATTAGGGATATAGGCTAATCAAATACAGAAAAATATGTGACATAGGAGCATCATGGGTGTAAGAGAAATCTTGCATAACCCAAGAATATTTCCTTTATGTTTCTTGAATAAGGGTTGTCTAGTTCAGAGTTGTTTTTTCTAAAGGATTTCTACTTTATGAGTCAGTCATACAAGCTTATAATGCCCTAATTTTGGAGGTGGAAGTTCATCTTGGATATATCAGCTTGCTAGTTGAGGCTTAGTGCCATATCATGAGTATTCATGAATTTATTACAGATTTTTTGTGCAATTTTGGTAGAAATACTTTAGGCTTAGTTTTGAAGGTCTTAGATGCCCCAAATGGGCTTTCAAATGGGGTTAAATAGAGCTTGTTCAAGTCAAGCCTTGTAGATAAGAAGATGAGGATTTTGGAATGGGGTTATAATACCCAATTAGAGAAATGACTCACAAGTTATGGTCTTTTGAAGTTGGGCCAGCCAAAATTTGGAAAATAAATGTCATAATTGATTTGAGTTGGCTCTATATATAATTCTAGGATTGGTCAGTCTCAACGGTTAGGATTTAATATCTAGAAGCTTCTTAGGTGGTGTAAAATTTCCTATATAAGGAAGGCCCATAGATTGTCTAGGATAGCTCTATGTTGAAAATTATTTTAATGAAGGCACCCATGTGGATTTACATATTGTATTTTAAAATTCTATAATTCTACATTTGTGACAATAATAAGAAGCCCATATTTTCTTCTCACAATTTTTTTCTATTTCTTTGTTTTAGTTATGTATTTGTGTTATTAAGGGGAATGTCCTTTATCAATTAGTATTAGAGAAGATTTTCCTAAGTGTCTAAATAGATCACTGATTGTGAGGCAATTTGCACTAGTATCGTGGTTTGGGCAGAGTGCATAGATAGTGATCAATAATTATGACAAAATTTGAATTAGGTTTTTGTGAAAGCACAAAAATGCCTCCACAAAGAGAGCATGGTGGAAGAGCATAGGAATTACACCTAAAGCTTTTAGACCCCTCCAAAGATAGATGTAAGAATTAGAAGAAAAAATATGTAGAGGAATAAATCTTGTTGTAATAGATGAAAGTGAGGATGAAGGAAAATAAGAAGAAAATGTTAAAGAAGATGCATTTTGAACCCAAAAGAAGAGAGCTTTTTTAGGGCCATCTCTAAGATTAGAAACAAACCTAAGTTTGAGGCTCCCATATTTTTGGGAAATCTTAACCTAGACGAGTTGATTGATTGAATAAATGAATAGGAGGAATACTTTGAGTATGAAGATATTGAGGATCTTGATACAGTCAAGTTTGCGAAGGCCAAACTAAAGGGTCATGTGAAGATATGTTGGTAAGAGATTTAGTTGGAGTGAAATAGAAGAGGGAAGGAAAAAATCACAAGATGGGACTAGTTGATAGTTAAATTGAAGTGATAATTAATTCTCATAGATTATGAGCTTGATCAATTGAAAATAATGCAAGGGTTGAAGCAAGAATGAAGATTTCTTTAAGAGTATATCAAGGAGTTCTCATCAAAAGAGGCCATGCGAAAGTTGACGTGGACAAAGTTTTTCATTACCTTAATGGGTTAAGGCTAAGTGTTCAAGAGGAACTAAGTCTGCTATGAATAAATGGTATTAAAGAGGCATAAACCCAATTTTCCTTAAGAGTTGAGGAAAATATGAACAAGAAATTTGATAATAAGAATAGTAGAAGAGGTCAAGGTAGAAGATTTGGTATTTGGTCTTATGGAGGCCAAAATGATGATTAGAAGAAGGAGGATGAAGTTAGTGGTAGTGGTCAGAACTAGAGGGGAACCAATTCCAATCATTTTCATGATCAAAATAATATAGATTAGAGAGGAAATGGAAGAGGAAAATGATATTATAGAGGAGTTTTGTGGAACATTTTTTCACTATGCAGAAGAGGGAATAGGGAATTTTAGTCTCCCTAATGCAAAGTAAGGATAGATAGGAGAAAAAAAGGCTACAACAGAGTTGTGCATGCTAATAGAGGTGCCAAATCATCACATTCTAAAGATACTGAAAGATGATAAGTCCTAGTTAATAGAAGAGTCTCGCTGAGTGCTAAAAATGAACTTGATTAAAGGAGGAGCTTGTTTTGCACAAGGTGTAAACGTAAAGATAAGTTTTGTGATGTGATAATTCATGGTGGAAGCATCAATAGTATAGTGCCATAAAAGATGGTAACAAAGTTAAAGCTCAAGAGGTAGAAACACCCACATCCATACCATATTGTCTAGGTCCAAGATGACCATAAGGTCATGATCAATGAATAGTGCCTAGTAAATTTCAAGATTGGAAGCTACCAGGATGAGGTACTTTGTGATATCGTACCTATGGACATATATCATATGTTTCTAGGTAGGCCATAGAAGTTTGATAGGAATATTATAAATGAAGGTCATGCAAATGTTGGAAACTACAATTGAGACAATTTTTATGTTGTCATTGATGTCAAACCTTATTGGTAAGACAATGCTATATCATTTGAGTGCCATATCAAGATGATTGACGAAGAGAATTTGACAAGATGGACATAAAAAAAGCACCTAAAGGAAAGGTTTAGTTATGAAAGAAACTACAATGGGAACTTGATTAGTTAGAATTTGACAAGAAAAAGTTATTATTTCTTCATAATCTAAGTCAAGAAGATAGTTGCACTGAAGCCTAGAAGACTTGATCAAAGGATGACCAAATGCATAGGCATGACAGAGCAATAGAGAAAAATATTAAAGAACTTGAAGTTTATGCTAAGTGATGCTAATGTTGACTGAGTGCTAGTATAAGCCCAAAAAATATAGTGTCAAGAAAGCATCAATACTGATTGAGCATTAGTATAAGTGTCAAACAGAAAAGTTAGTAGTGACCAAACAATCCAATGATGATCGAGTGTTAGAACATAGTGTTGGCCGAGGGACAAAATTTGATAGAAGATGAGAAATTCTTGATTTCTAGCTGACACAATTGATCTCTTGGAATATGTTAACTTTGTTAAAAATAAAGATGGATGACCTAGAACATTTAATTCAAAGGAAACCATGCATGATAATTTCTATGCAAGAATTCAAGGTAAACTTTTGAGAATTTTCTAGAAGAGAATAGAGGAGACAAAATGTTGGAATGATTCGATGAATTTGACAAAACCCTAAGATCTACAATGATGTTTAAGAGACAAAATATCATAATTACCTATTTAAGAAGGCATATGGGCTAATCTAAAGTGGTTGAAAAGTTTTTAGTAGAGTTGGTAAAGACCTAATTAACCTTGGAGTAGTTTTTGATGCTATTGATATCCCAACTTGAGTAGAAGGCTGAGAAGTGTTTTGAAGAGGTGAAGAAGTGATTTCTTGAAGGAGTGACAAGTATATTAGAGACAAAGATGACAATGGAAGCCATTAATCCATTGATCCATCTTATATAAATCAATTAATCAAGGTGATATTCTAATGGAATAATCTAAAGTCCTCTAATAAGACTACTCCTAATAGGGTGATTCAATCCTCTAATAGGGTCACACCTAGTAGTGTATTTTGTAACCTTTAATAGGGTTGGCTCCTAATAGAGATCACTTTAGAAGAGTGAGAAATTGGTGACATGTTACTAGTTATATTTCCCAAATTAGGTTTGCACATTAAATCTTGGTATCGTACTTGTGTGGATGACATTTGAGATGTTTTATTGTTATTTTTTTACATAGTACAAGTTTGATAAATATTAAGACAATGGACTACAAGTTTGCTGATTTTTTATTATAGATACTGACCTATTGAATGTTTAGATCTAAAGTATTTGAAAATATTAAAATTATATAAGAGGAGAAAATTGAAATATTGATGATGAGACTATGATCAACAAGGTATTGAGAAATATAATTCCTATCTATGCTATTAGAGTTTTTGCAATACAAGAACTGATATGTACCCCTGGTAACAAATTAACTTTGGAAGGTGTAATTGTTAGGCTTACTACTTTTGAAATGTCAAATTTTGATAATTTCACTCCTACTTCTTTTGAATTTTCCTTTAAATCACAATTAGTTATTAGTAAGAAAGGAAAAGGAAAGTGTGTGAATAGTGACAGTAATGCTTCTAGTGATGAACTTGATGAGCCCTAAACACTAATGGCAAGAATACTTTCAAGAGGTAGAGGAAAATACAAAGGTAAAATTCCTATTAATTTTTTTTCATATAACAAAGTTGGTCATATTATTGCAAGGTGTCCTGACAAAGAAGACAAGAATGAGAAAAGTGAAAGCAAGTACAAAGGAAGAAGAGATGACTGAGACAATAGGGGAAACAAGGACTACAAAGAAAAAGGTAAAAAAATCTTGTTATATTGCTAAAGAAGAAACTAATAATGTGATGCAAGAGCATCTTGGGTGTAAGAGCAAACTTGCATCACCCAAAAATATTTTTTTTTTCATCCTTTTCTATTTTAATAAGGACTAGTAAACAAGAGGGTTACTATTTCTGAGAACTTTCTATTTTTAGTAAGTTTTTTACACAAGCTCAAAATGTTCTCATTTTCTATATGAAGGCTCATTTTAGAATTATAAGCCTATCATAAAAATATCATTGCTCTAGCTTAAGTATCAGAGAAGTTATTATGGATTTATGGTGGAAACTTTTGAAGAAAAATCTTTGAACTCAATTTTGAAGGCCCTAGAGGCCTTGGATGAGGTCCAAAAACTTGACAAAAGGGCACTTGCACCATTCCAAGGTTATAGATCAAGAGCTGGCATTTCTAAAAAGTGGTTATAATAGCCAATTAGAGCAACGGCTTGAGGGTTACGGCCTTCCAAATTTGGGCTACCCAAAATTTGTAAAATAATTGTCAAAGATGTATTTAGTTGACTCAATATGTATTGTTAGGGTCTGTCGGCCCTAGGTTTTAAGTTTGAATGTCTAGAACCTTCTCAGGTGGCATAAAATTGCCTATTTAAGAAAGGCCTAAACATTGTCTAGAATGGCTCTGGGTGGCAGTTCATAGCCTTGTCTTGTAGATTACTATAATGAAGGTTGCCATATGGGTTAGCATATTGTACTTATGAATTTTGTAATTCAACATTTGTGACAAAAATAAGAAGTCCATATTTTGTTCTCGCATTTGTTGTTGTTTCTTTGTTTTTGTTATGTGTTTATGGTATTAAGCAGAGTACCTTTCATCATAATGAATCTAAAAGTAATGATGAAGAAGTTGTCTATGTTTCTATTGATTGGAAAACTTGAGTAGAAGGTTGAGGAGTGTTGTGAAGAGGTGAAGAAGTGATTTCTTAAAGGAGCACCAAGAAGATCAAAGACAAAGATGATAATAGAGGCAAGTTAGTGGATCATCATATGAACCAAATTGTGATGTATAATTTCAAAGTGAGTTGTATCTTTTAGATCCAAATTGGTATTACTTTCTAACTATTGTATTAGTATTGAAATCCTTTAATCAATATTGACCTAATAATAATATATAAATGCTTTAATCAAGGTGACATTCTAATATAATATTCTAAAGTCCTCTAACAAGGCCACTCCTAACAAGGTGATTAGATACTCTAATAGGGTCACACCTAACAGTGTCTTTTGTAACCTTTAATATGGTCGACTCCTTACAGAGCTCACTTTTGAAGAGTGAAAAATTAGTCACATGTTACTAGTGCTTTTTCCTAAATTGGGTTTTCACATTAAATCCTAGTGTCATACTTGTGTGGATGTCATTTGAGATGTTTTACTATTAATGTTTTACATTATGTAAGTTTGATAAATATTAGGACAATGGACTAAAAGTTTATGTTGCTGATTGTTTATTATAGAGATTGAGCTATTGAATGTTTAGATATAATGTATTTGAAGAGATTAAAAGTAAAATTGGTAAATTAGGACCTTGGACAATTGATTCACCACCCCACCCCCCTCACTTCTAAAAAAAAAAAACCTACACATTAACAAAGGATGGAGTGAAACATAAGATGAAGCTATTGAAGGATATAGATGAAAAGGTATGTAGTGTTTTTAGAGTTTTTTTTGTTGATGGAAAGGAGTTCTTAAAGGGTATAAGGTTTAAGCATATGTTTTTTTCTATAATTCTAAATGATGGTAAAGAAGAAGTAGAAGAGGTATCTACATAATTTATAGATTTCTCAGAAGAGCTTCTAGATATTGTATCTAATAATGTACCTGATGGATTACCACTAGTAAGGAATATTAGTCAGCACATGGACTTGATTCCAAGAGCCAAATTTTCAAATATGATAGTGCACATAATGACACCAATATAAAGTGAGGAGTTAAATAGACAAGTGCATTAATTTTTTCAAAAGGGGTTGGATCGAGAGAGTTTAAGTCAATTTTTTGTACTAGTAGTATTAGCACCAAAGAAGAATGGATAATGGAGGATGTGTAAAAAATTGTGGTGTATCAACAAGATCACAATCTACTATAGATTCCCATTGCTATGGATGGATGATATTATGGATTCTTGGAGAGGAGTTGTATATTTCAAAAGGATAGATATAATAAGTAGGTACCATTAGATTTGGATTAGAGAAGGAGATGAAAGGAACATTTCCTTCAAGAGAAGGGAAGGATTTTACAAGTGGTTTGCCATGCATTTTGGGCTAACCAATACAACAAGAACTTTCATGCCACTCATGAATGAGGTACTGATAGAGTTTTTGGGTAAGTTATTTATTGTTTACTTGGATGATGTTTTGATCATTAGTAAGAAATTGGAGGTGCATTTGAGGCACATTCATAAGGTGTTTGATAAGTTGAGGGAAGAAAAGTTGTTGATAAATTTGAGGAAGTATAATTTTGTGAAGGAGTTGGTGTACCTAGGATTTTTAGTTTCAATAGAAGGTCTAAATATGGACCCTAAGAAAGGGAAGAATATCCATGAAAAACCTTCACCAAGGAGTGCATTCGAGGTCAGATATTGTCATGGATTGGTTAGTTTTTACAGAAAATTTATCAAAGGTTTTAGAAGTAATTATATTGGACTACTGACTAAAACAATGAGAGGGGAATGGAAAAAATTTAAGTGGACTATAGGAAATTTTTAAAAAAGTTTTTTTTAAAAAATTTAATAGAGTATCTTGTTCTAGAACTTTCAAATTTTAACAAGGTGTTTCAAGTAGATTGTGATGCTAGTGGCACTATAATAGAATCTTTCTTGAGTTAAGAAAGTAGTCCTATTACTTATTTTTGTGAGGAGTTAAATGATTCCAAAATAAAGTTTTTTGTTTATGATTAGGAATTTTATGCTATATTTCAAAAATTGAAGAAGTGGAAACACTATCTTCTTCCTAAGGAGTTTTTTTGTATAGTGATCATCAAGCTTTGCAATAATTGAATTATCGGGGGAAATTGAACTGAAGGCATTTGAAATGGGTTGATTTTTTGCAGAGTTGTACATTTTTTTTGAAACATAGGAGTGGGAAGTCTAATAGAGTTGTAGTTGGTTTTAGTAAGAGACAACTTTTTCTAACAAAGATGTAGATTGAGGTGGTTTGGTTCAAGGAACTCAAGAATTTTTATTTGGAGGATCCTAATTTTGCTAAATCTTTGAGAACTTGTATATAACCTATTACACTTGATAGGATGAAGTGGTTAGATTTTATAATACAAGATGAAATTTTGTTCAAAGGAAGTCAATTTTAAATTCCAAGAAGTTCTATGAGAGAAAATCTTATCAAGGAGAAGCATAGTGGAGGATTGGCTGGACATTTTGGTAGAGATAAAACATTTCTTCAATTGCTAAGAATTATTATTGACCACATTTCTAGAAATATGCCAATATGTTTCTACAAAGTTGCAAAGTATGCAAATGGAAAAAGGAGTGAAGAAAAACAAAAGGTTGTATCAACCTTACCTATACTAGAGAAGTTGTGGCAGAATGCTAGTATGGATTTCATTCTTGGTTTACCAAGGACACAATGAGAGTGTGATTCAATATTTGTGGTGGTTAAAAGGTTTTTAAAGATCACACATTTAATTCCCTATAGGAAGACTAGTGTTTTTATTCATGTGGTGGAGGTGTTTCTCAAATAAGTGGTGAGACTACACCGTTTTCCAAAGAGTATAGGTTTAGATTAGGATACCAAGTTTGTTGGATATTTGTGGAGTACATTGTAGAAGAAGTTGAATAAATATTAGAATTTTAGCTCATCACATCAACCATAAACTAATGGAAAAATAGAAGTTGTGAATTGGAGTTTGGGAAACTTGCTAATATGCTTGGTTGGAGATAAGCCAAAAGGATTGGATTTTATTTTACCATAGGTAGAATTTGGATACAATAACTTTGTCAATAGTAGTACTAGTAAATCACCATTCAAGGTTGTATATGAGGGTAGTCTGATAAGTGTTTTTGAATTGAGGTAGTTGGATAAACGAGAGGTAAGTAATGCTAAAGTAGAGGATTTTTTTGAACAGTTGAAGTACATCCATGACAAGGGGAGGAAAAAATTACAAAGATGAATACACTATATAAGGCTAAGGAAGATGTAAAAAGGAGGCATAAGGGATTTTTGATTAGAGATGAATTCATGGTTCATTTCAGGAAGGAGATATTTTTGGTGGGTACCTTTACAAAGCTAAAAATGAACAAGTTTGGACCATGCAAAACACTCAAAAGGCAAGATTCTAGAAATGCCTATGAAGTAGAGTTTCTTGTTGAACTAGATATTTCACCAGTATTTAACATTTTAGATTTGATAAAATATTATGAAGGAGGTGATGTAGATGAAGTTGTAAAAGCACAATAGAGTATTCCAACAACTACTTCAACTACAAAGGAGATTGAGGAGTTACTGGAAGTCATGTTAGAAGAGGCACAATGAATAGAACATGTGAAGAGTATCTGGTCAAATAGAAAGTGAATCTAGTGGAGGATTCATCATGGCTAGCAAGGGAGGAGGTTGACCATCTTGGTTCTCCTCTGACTACCTAAGATGTGATAGGGTCACTTCTCAAATTAATTTGAGTGTCTAATCCATGAGCATCCCATGTGTAAGAGAAATCTTGCATCACCCAAAAAAAATTTCTTTATGTTTCTCAAATAAGGGTTGTCTCAATGCAAAGTTGTTGTTTCTAGAAGATTTCTACTTAGTAAGTTAGTTATACAATCTCAAAATATCCTAATTTCAGACGTGGAGGTTCATCTTAGATATATCAACCCACTGTTAATCTCAAATTGGTTTTGACAAGTAAGTGTCTATATACTTAAGTCATTTACTTAGTTCATGTCAAACACATAACATATGCCAAGCAAATCATGTAAGTTAGAACATGCAGAGTAAATAGTGAGTGTTGATTCAGTCATATGTTGAGTCATTCAAGTGCTGAGAAGACAATATATGGTGAGTGATATAGGAGTCAAGCAAGCAGTACATGGCAAGTCATTTAGATGCCGAGTGACAACATTGAAGTCACAGTATGTGCTGATTACCAAGGATTTTAGATGTTGAGTAACACAATTTTTTCATAGTTGTTTGTATTGGGAAAAACTACTTTGTAAACCATTTTTGAGTTAACTTAAGGATTGAATTACAATATTTTGGTGATAAGAATGAATCTCAATTGGGAATTACTATGTAGTACATGCACCCAATCAGGTAAAGGGAAGGTTTAACTGACAATATGGATGAATCACAATCATTGATTCATACCTAACCCTAAGTCACCTAGATCTTCTTAAGGAAGAAAAACCCAAAAACTTCATATGTGCGAGAAAGGGAATGGATAAATGATTAAGGAGAGTCTTCTATGTGAAAACTAGGCATTTGTGGTGACCAAGGCATTATGATTTGAACTGAATTGAAGAATCAGTTAAAGGAGAGTAGAGGGAGGAAATAGTGAACATCAAAGAGTCATCTAATCAAGAAGGATCAAGTACATAGCAAGATAAAGATGGTCTGTCATCAAGAATCAAAGTTCTAATCATAGAATCAATGCTGAAACATTCTAATAGGTGAATCAATTAAATCTCTTAATAGATTAGTCCTAATAGGCTGAATTGAAATCCTCTAATAATGTGCTTACTTAATCGTTACTTGAAGTCCTTTAAGCAGGCACACTTCTTATAGAGTGTTGAAATACTTTAATAGGGTATGACCTAATAGTCTTTGTAAGCCTTTAATAGGGAAGACCTTTCATAGGATAGGTCATGTTTCATGATAAAAAATTATAACCTTAATTGGATATACTTTATTACTACAATAGTGAAGATTTTTGGGTGTCATTCTCACCCTAGTTTTACCTTCTCATTGGATGATTTTTGGGTAATCATATATTATTTCATGAATGTGTGAATGCTTACTACCATTCTTTAGATGAATATGTTTTACATAGTATTTTAGTTTAATATGTGAGATGGATGTATGGTGAATATTTTATGGTTCAAAGTTTAAAGCACTAATTCCACCCCCCCCCTAGAAGTTTACTTTTCTTATTATAATTTCAACAATTGGTATCAAAGCCTAGTTCTCTAAAAGTGAAGCCTAATAGCTTTGAGGAAAGATCTTGGAAATGAAAGTCTACAAGTTGGGAAAGATCATTAAGAATTAGTGAATTGAAATACAACTCATTCTACATCAGTTGAATGAAGCAAGAGATGATCTAAGGAAATCATTGAAGAGAAGGAAGGAAATTTTCATTGAGGAGAATGACACACAATACCAAGAGATGGACACTACTAAGATATTTGCAAGTGGAGACTCCAATGAATTTGATGTAGAAATTTTAGATCTAATGGAAATAAATAGAATTCTAGTTGAAGAGATCATAAATCTTAAGATAGAGCAAGAATCACAAGCCATATTACTATGTGAGGTGACCAAACAGAAAAAGAAAGCTATGGAAGAGAAAGCCATGGTTAAAGATGACAAAAGAATTTTGACTGACAGACTAGAAGAGAAATCATCAAAGGTAACTAGGATCACTAACATGAAATTAGAAACTTTGGGTCAAACGATGATTGAAAATTATGAACTGAATGCCAAGGACATTGAGACAAGAACACTAAAGTTGCTGAATGAACAGTTAAGCAATGATCTGAAAAGGGAAAAAGAGTTTTTTGAAAGTTTCAATAAATCAAGTGAAGCTATCAAGTATTTTGAATAGTTGATGAGGTCTCCTAGATCTAACAATGATAAATCTAGACTGGGATACACAAGTACTAAAGAAGGAGAATCATCCAAAAGTGCTAAAGAAAGAAGTAATAAAGGGAAGATCTCAAAGCCTACTTGTCATAATTGTGGTAAGAAAGGACATATTGCTAATGTGTGTAGGAGTAAGACTGTAAATTAGAATGTTAAGCAAAAGAGCATAGGTCATTGCTATAAGTGCAACAAACAAGGGCATTAGGAACATGAATGCAGAACCAAGACCATGCACACTCAAAGATTTGAAGGATATTGTTATAATTGTCAGAAGTATGACTATCAAGCTTTTGAATGTAGATCTAAATCCATGTGGTCATCAAACAAGCAAAAAAAGGTAAAGAACAATGACAACTCTTACAACTGGGATTATAATACAAGGTATAGTTGTCACTACTGTCAAGAGTATGGACATGTTCCTGAGAACTATATTAGAACACATTTTAGGAGTGATTACAAAAGGTGGTTGAGTCAAACCACATTTTAGCTATTTGAAGACTGGTCACATTAGCAGATATTGTCCAACAAGGTCAAAGGCACCAAGTTGTGAATTCAACAAAGGCAAAGGCAAGGCAGATATTGAAAATGTTAGAAATGAGATGAACAAGACATGGAAGATAAAGGAGGATTGTAGCACATCAAGTACAGATGGGAATCATTTCACCCAATAGGTTAGGTGATCACACCTCATAAAACAAAACAATGAAGAGGTATGTGGGACTAATATTTAAAAGCTATGACATACAACAGTTCCAAGGATCTAATTGTAAAAAGATGATATATACATGAATAAAGATACAAAGTGTTATTAGAAATCAAGGAAAAATCTTTAAAGTTGTGTCAGCATTTTCATGTTACTACCAAGCATGAAAAGTTTCTTATGGTTTCCAAGTGAATGGAAAGACATGTGGATGTTGAGTGAGCTAGAAATCTGTTGATGCCAAGCTTATAGCTGTGTAAGGGCTATATGATCAATTTCTTCTCATTTAACATCATTTTTAAATCAAGAAAGAAGTTGAAGAGCTAAAGGCAATCTGGAGAATTTTAATTGTGCATTTGTAGGAGATTTGAATGGCTATTTGACACCATTTCATTAGGATTTGTAAGGTATTTATCAAGTGTCAAGTTACGTAGTTTCAAGTTTTGTAAACCCTAGATTTATGTCATGGCATCTAGTTATTTGAAAGTGAAAGGTGTAGAGGGAAAATAAGTTTTAAATATTTAGCTAATTAGTAACAAGATTAAACAACCTATTTTCTAGACTATTCCAGACATGACATATAAGCAAGATCCCTTCAGTGCGTTGTCTATGATACCATCATGGGTCTTAATGATACAAGATGTCATGAATTATTATAATTGCAAGAGTGGAAGTATATGTGACATGGAAATTAGAGAATAATATGGAAGATTATGTGAAAATGTAGTATTGAAGGAAGAATAAAACATTGTTGAAAGGAAAGGGTTAACCTGTGCCCTAGATTTTCTAAATGTCTTCAAAACTAAGTGGATTAAGATTGTTTTGAGCAGAATATATGACAACTTAGTGTGGTTTGATAATGGCCAGTTAAAATTACAAAGAAAATTAATAGGGTATCCAACCCTAGATCAACCAAAAACTATAAGAAGTGAGTCAAAGGAAGTCATTGAAAAGAACATAGGAGCCGTATGGAACAAAAGGGGTATGACCAGTGATATAATCACAAATCCCCTGATAGTTTTTATAGTGACAGTAATTGTGCATAAGTTTTATTAGTCAAGCAGATTAAATAGTGTACCTTGCATTGCAGTGGACATGGGCTGCAAAATTGTGAAGAAAAATCATACTTATGATCTTGCCGAGTTATAGTTGCAACAATTGATTGAAAACCTAGGAGCAATAAGGAAGTGAAAGAGTGCTCAGTACAAATTTGAATCTAGTTTGGTATGTATTTTCTTCTATGTGCAGAATACATTTCCTACTTTTGGCAAGGTTGCATGGAAGAAAAATAGATCAATTGCAGTACAAATAGGAATATTCATTGAACAACTAGGCAATAACTTTGAGTTAGTAATGACTAGTTATTTTGAAGATTTCAAACAATCTATGAAGAAGAGATTAAGGATACTAGTCTCACTAATGGAGAAGCATTACGATGATGTTTGCTTTCTAGTTGACACTAATCATACATATGTTCAAGTAGCAATTTCTAGAGTGAGATGACTACGACCATTAGGTTATGAGATAAATGTTGATGAGGCCTCTACAACAATCACAACATTACTTACAAAAAAAGTGGATAAAGAAGCAAAATAATTTGGTAACTATGAATTGGCCAAATCAAAAATCACTATGAAGTTGAAGACTACCTGTACAATCAAGAAGAAGAAAAAATTGGTAAAGAAACTAAAAGAAAACTTTGGTGAAGGGCTGAGGAAGAGGAAGATTAAGAAGAAGAAGAAGAAGAAGAAGAAGAAGACGAAGAAGACACACAAGTTCAAGCACCACTGGCTTTGACATAAGGTCAAGGAGAGGATGAATAGGATGAGGATATAGAAAATGCAAAAGATGTTGAGGAAGAAGAAGTTGAGGAAGCACCCACTCCTACTGACAAAAAGAAAAGAAAGGCAAAGACACTTATAGTGACAAAACCAAAGAAGGTTGCAAAACCAAGTCAACCCAAACCAAAAAAACCTACCACAAGGGTTAGTAAAAGAGTCACTACACAAAAGGCTAAAGAGATAGCCAATCCTAAATAGTAGGAAGGTAGATCACATAAAAGACCAAGAAGAAAGTATGTTGGTTGGGCTAAATATGATGAGAAGACTAAATTTGATGGCAACAACCAATTCCAAGTGGTCAGTCATAGTCCCTCTTTAGACCTAGATAATTTATGTGAGAACATTAGAAACAATGCTGATTTGTCTGATTTCTCTCACATTAAATTTGATAATCTTGAAAAGATTGAAAAAAATAAAGTAGAGGAGGTAATATATGCCATGATGGCTACTTTTAAGAAAGCTCCTCTAGAAATTTCCAAATCCATACCTAAGAGTTTATATGATAGAGTTGAGCAGAAATGGTACTATTGTCTAGAAATGAAGAATTAGATCAGAGAAACAACCCTCACTCAATTTATGCTAGAACTTAGCAAGGCACAAATGTCTAAAGCCATAAGGAAATATGCTAGAAGATTTTTACCCAAGTATAGGGCATTTAGCATACTATAGAACAACATAGAGGATGTTGTAAAGAAGTCCAAACAAATGTGGACGATAATGAACAAGAATCTATTGAGGTAGAAGATGATGAAGAGGATAATAATGAAGAAGGCATAGTTGAAGGAGACATTGATATGAATATAAATGACTAGGAAATGACTGAGGAAGAGTAGCAACCAGAACAGAGAGTACAAGATACACAAATGCCAAGTGCCAGCCCTCCACAAGTAATAAGTGTAAGTACTAAAATTGTTATAGTAAAGGATGTTTCTAATCCTACTGATTAGAACATTGACCCCTTAATAGAGGAAGATTTGAAAAGAATACTTGTCTAATCCACACTTTAGGCCAAATTATGTGAGAACCCTGTATTGGTAAGTGTTGATGAAATTCAAAAGTCAGAATCTATGACTACAAGGGAGTAAGTGATAACCAAAGACACACCTACAATCACTCCTCAAGTCACAAGTGTACAACCTTCACAAACCTTAGTTGTACATCAAAGGAAGGAGATAGTAGGATGAATTGTTAGTACACCCATGGACAACACTCTAGCCTTGACAAGGTTGAGACAGTTTGAGAAGATAAGCTAGAAACACCAATTAATGATGGGACACCAAATCAAATAGGTCAAGTAGATGTACCTGCACCTCCAACAAAAGTTCAAGGTGCAACTAAAATCAAAGAGGAATAAAAGGACAAGATTGAAGAGACAAATGCCACCCAAGTTGAAGGATCTAGAATAAATTTAAGCACTAGTAACATTCCCAGAATTAGGAACTCTTTCCAGTCAAACTCTGCAAAGACCAAGCACAAATGCAACACCATTAAAATTCTTAATTATGAATCCTAGATCATCTAAGGTAGAAGAGGTAATTTATTATGGAGATGTTAGCCTACATGAAGAAATTATTTTGCCTAAGTTTGATTATTTAGCAATAACATTTGAGAAGATGGGCATCCTACAAGAGGCCCTAGCAAGAAAGAAACATCAAGAACTACTCAGAAGGGAGCATAGGAAGAAGCAAGCTTTGATTGAGATCAAAGATATTTTCTTAGATGCATTTAGTCTGCCTACTCTAGATGAAACAAAGCCAATCATTGAACAATTGACCAACCTAGTGGAAAGAATAAATGATACAGACCTAGATAGTAATTCCAAATTATTAGAATATTCTAAGAAGAATTTTCAAAATAAAGTGAATGAGAAGATATCTAGTGATATAGAAATAACACAAGTTGCATTGGGAACTAAGATAGAAAGTGTGAAGAAGGTACTAGAGAATATTTTCTCTCTATACACCAAACTATGCAATCCTACACTCTTCACACAAGAGATAAGGAATCACATCTTGAGCTTGGAAAGTCAAATGCAATCATCTAGTATCAAATTTCCCATGACTATAGCTCAAAGTGAGAAAAATTTTAGGACCCTGTTGCAAACTCAAATTTATTTAGCAACACTAGAAGTAGATGAAGCCAACATAAGGGCTAAATTAATTAGCATCTAGTATACATTGACTCCTCACATGGAGATTCTACACATGGAGCTAGGCTATGCAAAAACACTTATGAAGAAGGACTCCAATATTTCTACATTAGATGGCTTAGTACACCTTACTACTAAGATAGCCATCCAAATTAAGTCTTTGGAGGTAGCATGTGATAATTGGGATACAACTCTTAATATTATTCTTGAGGTCCATAAATCTTTTTTAGACAAATACACTATTAGTGTATAACCCATTGACATCAATGTCAAAAAGGGGGAGTAAGAGAAAAGAGAAGAGTAAGAAAATGGGGAGTAAGATACAAAGTACTAGAACAAATCAAATGACTCAAGGGGAGTTATGAGATTTTGAGGTATAAGTCATGTTGCAAAATTTTGATATTTTGAAATTTTGTATAGAAGTTGAATAAGAATTCATGTTATGCTCTTAAGAATAAGAATATTAATGCATGACCAAGTATTTTTGACACTCATGTCAAAGGTGGAGATTGTTAATCTCAGCTTGGTTTTGAAAAGTGAGTGTCTATTCACTTAGGTCATTTACTTAGTTCATGTTGAACAAGTAACATATGTCAAGCACAACATGTAAGTTAAAGCATGTGGAGTAAACAGTGAGTGCTAAGTCACTCTATACCGAGTCACTCAAGTGCCGAGCAGATAGTATATGTTGAGTAATGTAGGATTCAAGAAAGTAGTACATGTTGAGTCATTCAAATTTTGAGTGATAGCATTGAAGTCATAGTATGTGCTAAGCACCAGGGACTTCAGATGCCAAGTAACATAGTTTTTCCATAGTTGTTTGTATTGGCACAAACTACTATGTAAATCATTTTTGACCCAACTTAAGGATTGAATTACAATATTTTGGTGATAATAATGAATCTCAATTGGGAATCCCTATGTATTACATGAACCCAATTAGGTAAAGCGAAGGTTTAAGCGAAAATATGGATGAATCATAGTCATTGATTCATACCTAACCCTAAGTCACCTAGATCTTCTTAAGGAGGATGAACCCAAATACTTCATATTTGTGAGAAAGGGAATGAATAAATTACTAAGGAGAGTGTTGTATGCAAAAACTAGGACATTCAAGGTGACCAAGGCATTATGATCTAAATTAAATTGTAGAATTAGTTAAAAGAGAACGGAGGAAGGAAATAGTGAACAACATAGATTCATTTGGTCAAGAAGGATCAAGTACATAGTAGGATAGAGGTGATCTATCATCAAGCATCAAAGTGTTAATTGCAAGATAAATGCTAAGACATTCTAATAGGTGAATTAGTTAGATCTCTTAACAAAGTAGTCCTAAAAGGTTGAATTAAAATTCTCTAACAAGATGCTTACTTAATTGTGAGTTGAAGTCCTTTAACCAAGCACACTTCTTATAGAGTGTTGAAATCCTTTAACATGGTAAGACCTAATAGTATTTGTAAGCCTTTAATAGGATAGACCTTTCACAGGGTAGATCATGTTTCATGATAAAAAATTGTAACCTTAATTGAATACACTTTATTACTGCAGTAGTGAAGATTTTTGGGTGTCATTCCCAACCCAGTTTTACCTTCTCATTGGAGGGTTTTTGGGTAATCATATATTGTTTCATGAATGTGTGAATGCTTACTTTCATGATTTAGATGTATATGTTTTACATGGTATTTTAGTTAAATATGTGAGATGGATGTATGGTGAATATTGTATGGGTCAAAGTTTAGAACATTGATTCACTGCCCCCCCACCCTTCTCAGAAGTTTACTTTTCTTATTGTAATTTCAACACCTACCAGTTGAGGCTTAGTGCCATATCATGAGTATTCATGAAGTTATTATGGATTTTTGGTGTTTAATTTTGGTAGAAAAAATTTACGATCAATTTTGTGTTGGAAGTATATTGGGAAAGTAAGATACCAAGGGAGAAGGGTGAATGAGGATATACAAATTTGTTTAACTTCTTGTAACAAATAAAAAATCAAATGTATTCACCTTTAACCTATCTCATATCTAGATCATAAACCATATAACCATAAAATGTTATGCTGAAATATATATAAGTGTGTATCACATCCATAAACATGAAAGTAAATGTAAACACATAACACACAAGATTTGATTACCCAAAAATCCTCCAAGGTGAAAGTAAAACTGGGATGGGGATGAGACCCACAAATCTTCACTGCTACACCAATAAAGTGTGTCTATTAAGGCTACACTATTTGATGACTTCTAGTGAACTACCCTATGAGTGGTCTTCCCTATTAAGAGCTTACAACACTTATTTAGTCTACATTGATAAAGGATTTAAAAATCTCAACTAAGTAATCACTCTACTAGGATATTTGAATAGGCCTGTTAGGACCACTCTGTTAAGAAATTTACCCTAATTCACTTTCTATAATGTATCAGTACTTGATCCTTCATTTAGTACTCAGATGCTAGATTACAGATCTTCTCTTTTCAATTATAGTTTGATCTCCTTACCATATATACTTTGTTATGTCCTTCACTACTCTTCTCAGCTTCTCTATCTAATCTCTTTGCTTCTAACAAAGAAACATAACCTCCTTTTCTATCTCTACTTCTATCCTCACATCATTACATGATTCAAGGTTTAGGTCCTCCTTAAATAAATAATAAACAAACCTTCTAGATCAAGATCAATGATCTAGATGCATCTCTTTTTCTACTTAGTCCTTTCATTTTTATGATTGGCCAATCACCTAGCATAGGGATCAGTGATCTCTGATAAAACACATTATTAACTCATATTAATCATTGATCATGTAATCATGTGTAGAAGTCCTTTTTTTTTGACCTCAATGTTTGTGTCATTCCAAACATATATATCAAAATTGGTTCATCAGACACTTGTATACCCTGAAACTCAATCATAACTAAAACTCATGTTGTCCTTCAAAATTTGAATTCGTAGCACATATTGTGTAGCTCAACATGAACTACCTCATTTTATCTCAATTTCCACTAAATTTTTTTTTACTTGACACATGTTGTCACTCAGTTCATACTAGAGTACTCGACAATTAAAGACCTACTCAATTCAAATTGAAATATGAACAATTCTACTATACATCACTCATTCTTCATTACATGGCCTGGTTGTAGTGATGAAAAACCAACACTACCTAGGAAATGATTGAGTGTTTGACACTAATTGGCAACATGGCTTAGAGATAAAAAAATCTCCCCCTTTGACATGAGTGCAAAAATACTTTGTCATGACTCAACATTTCATTCAAAATTGCAAAATATAAGTACTCCCCCTTTGTCGATGAATTGATCTCCATAAAGACTTAACTAAATACAACATATGTACATGAAAAAATATATACAATGTATTGTCAAAATTTTGATGTCATACCTTGCTCTATGTATTAGATATCAGATTCATCCATACTAACAACAATTTATATTCTCCTTTCATTAATCAATGAAATTTCCCCCTTAATTTTGAGACTTATGTCTGCTGGGGTGCTAGAGTCTTTTTACTTATCCAAAAATAGTTTATGAATATGTAGGATCATTACTAGAGAACTATACCAATAGGGTCTAACATATTTCAAAACATAATTTTTTATTTCTAGCTTGACAAATAGAGCAATCAAATTGTCTACAATGGAGGGATGAGGATCTCTCTACACTAAATATTTTGTGGTTTGTAGTTACTTTTGCATAATCTTTGCATGGGGTATGAGCATTGATTGAATAGATATTATTTTCCTCTTATTTGACCATCTTTATGTTAGAAATCTAAAGTCCACCAAGATAACTAAGAGGCAGGAAGGGGGTGATTTAGTTATCCTATTATTAAAACATTTATCAACCTTAATAATATTTAACCATGTGAGAAATGTAAACAACAATCATAAGAAGATACACATATGCAATAACACTAGATATGTTAACTAGGGAAGCCCTTGATCATAGGGAAAACCTCAGTGGTGATGGTACCCACAAAATAATGTACTAATATAAAAGTTCCTTGTAAGAGGATAAACCCTATTAGGAGTCTATGAAATACATTTAGTACATATCAGTCCCTATTAGGAGATTCCAACCCTCTTAGGAGTTGTGGAAGTCAAATGGACCCACTATCCAAACAACTTCAAGGGAAAGACCACTGAATTCATTGTCCAACTAATCTATGAATTATTACTTGTAGAATAATAGAATGAACTATACTTGCACTTTCCTCTTCCTCTATCTTGTCAACTAGACCAATCTTTTATCTCAATCAGATCACCACCTTCACATCCAATAATCCCTTGGATCACTTACTCACATTTACTAAATACTCTTCTCTTGTTTGCTTGATCTTAATTGTGATTCATAATCCACATCTCAAATAAAGAAAATGTTCTTCCTTTATACCGTATCCTCAAAATAGTTACTTGAGTCAGCTATGTGCCTTTCCCAATTAATTAAATATGATCTCAATAAGATAAATAATTATTTCAACAATCACATATTATCATTGGCTAATAGTAATCAATAATTATTTCACACATTTGATCTAGACCTCGGACACTTCATTGCATTACCAAATAACTATCTTCTTCCAATAGCTAACTTCATATGTCATGAATATATCCCTATCAAAAGATATAACATGAAGATCATTAACCACTTCTTACTTGCTCCATTTTGGAAAAATCTCCACCAAACATCACATAACTTGTGTCTGTCTTCATAACTTTTCTTGTGCACTTGACTCCATACTCAAGACTCACTATAGAACATGTTTGTGACAAAAAAATTCTCCAACTAATACCAAACGTCTTTACTAGCTCAATCTTAATTTTCTACTCTACTCACCTTCAATACTATGTTGACATCAATGAAAAGAACAGTCATGAATGCAACATACAATCTCATCAACTACCTCAGATACTCCCCAAAGAATATCATCGACATTCATTTCTAAAAAAGGCTCCCTTTGGCATTGATGGAAAACATTTAAGTTCTTGAATACTGAATTAGTCACTAATGTTGTAGTCTTCTTCTTTTCAAATACTCTTCATCAATCAAATCTGACACTCACTAGAACAACTATCCATTTGTACTTATCTTCCCATTTTCATTAACAACTCCCCCATACAACTAGAGAGTGTTTTTCATACATGTCTCTTCCATACTCAGAGGATGTTTTTCATACTCATCTCTGCCCCATTGGCATCAATAAAAAAGGTATCAATATGTCAATCTACTACTTCAATCTATCCAATCTTCTCAAGTGTCCAAAGACATTGTTCAATTAGTTACAAAGAATCCTTTTTGACTTTGTCTAACCATAGATATTCCCCCATTCAAGAAGCACAAACATTCAGCCCAATAGTGCTCTATACCATTGGATTGATGCAATCTTTGCATCATGTACTCAAAGGTAGATAGGGGCATAACCCCAAGCATACCATGCAAATAATCAATGTTTCCTTAGGTAAAGGCTTAGCGAAAATATTTGGAGTCTACTCCTTTGTGTTGAAATACTCGAATTTGATTTTGTTTTATGCAACCTTTTCCCTTAGTATATGATACTTAAAAGATATATGCTTAGTCTTAGAATGCAATACTAGATTCTTGACATACTCATTATCCTTGTGTTGTCACAATATATAATAATAGGCTCTAAGAACTCATTCTTGATATCCTTCAATATTTGTTTCATCTTAATAACATGATTATAGTTATTTGCTACTATAACATACTCTATTTCTACTCTACTTTGTGAAATACAAAACCAAGAAACCAATCTTCCTCCAAGGAAAATGCTCCACCGCTAGTACTTTTTCTATCATCCATACTACCTGCCCAATGCACATCATTATATGCATACAAAGTAAAGTCATTTGATCTATCATAGCATAGACCAAAGTTAAGTGTCCCCTTCAAATATCTAAAAATTCTTTTGACTGTTACATAATGTGCCTCTCTAGGATCTTCCTAGAATCTTGTAACTATTCTAGTTGCATTTACTATATTCAGCCTTGCATGAGTCAAATATTGCAATCCACCAATCATAGATCTTTACTTCTTCTACTCTATTGTAGGCATCTCATCTTTGCAAGATGACTTATGACCAATTATCATAGGTGTACCAATATATTTACAAATTTCTAATCCAAATATTTTCAAAAAATCTTTCAAATACTTATTTTGAGAAATAAAGATACCTTCATTGTTTTACACAAACTAAAAATCCAAGTAAAACTTCACTTCACCAATAATGCTTATCTCAAATTCATTCTTCATTTCATCAAAAAATTCATCACTTTCTTCATCTTCAACTCCAAACATTATGTCATCAACAAATATTACAATAACCAACAATCCTTCTTTTATTTCCTTCAAATAAATATTTCTATCTATAGTACCTTTGATAAATACCAATTGTGGTGAATACTTATCCAATCTTGCATACAAGGTTCTAGGTGCTTGCTTTAATTTGTACAATTCCTTGTTTAATTTGCATACCATATCATTTTTTTATGTCAAAGGAAAACCTCTAGTCTATTCAATGTACACTTCCTCCTCTAATTCTCCATTCAAAAATGTTGATTTTACATCCATCTAATATGCTATGAATTTCTTGTTAGCTACATAAGCCAAAAACATTCTTACTGCCTTCTTGCTATGAATAACCTTTGCATACTATATTTTCTTTATTTCTTACTACTTCTCTATGCCCATTCATCTTTTTTTTGAATACCCACTTAGTTCCAATCATATTCTTGTCTTTAAGTCTAGGGACCAATTCCCATGTGTCATTCTTTACAATCTGATCCAATTCTTCTTTCATTGGTTGAATCCAATGCTCATCTTTGCATATTTCTTTTGCATTATTAGGTTCAACTTGACAAAACAAACATAATTCACATACTTATTCATTTACCTAATTTCTTGTCTAAACTCCTTTGTTTCTGCTCTTAATGATCTATTTAGGAGGGTGATTCTTTGATAACTTCTACTAGGAGTTGTTTACTCAACTATTTCTTCTGCTCTAGGCTTAGACCTCTTCTCTTTAATCTGATTCCAATTTCGCAAGTCATTTTTAGTCTCAATCACAACTTCACCAATTCTATGATTAGTTATGTGATTAGTTTCTTCATCAAAATCATAATCAAGTATCCTTTCTCAAATTCCAAAATTTTCATCCACTTTAACATTTGCGCTCGCAACAATAGTTTTAGTTCTATGATTATAACATCTATAAGCTTTTCTTTCCAATGAATAACCAAGGAACATACCTTCATCACTTCTTGCATCAAACTTACCAATATCATCACCTCTCCTTATATAACACTTACTTCCAAAATTTTTGAAATACTTAACTGATGGTGCATGTCGAAACCATAACTCATAAGATGTCTTATTCATACCTTTTCTAATGTGTGCTCTACTCATGGTATATACTACTATATTTACTACTTCTCTCCAGAATTTCTTTGATACATTGTTCTCAAGCATCATTACTCTTGGTTCTTCAACTATTGATCTATTTTTCCTTTTTGATATTCCATTTTTCTGAGGTGCCTTAGGGTTTATAAGATTTCTCTTAATACCATGTGCTTCACAAAAAAATTTAAACTCATTTGATGTAATCTCTCCACCTATATCATATCTTAAATATTTTATCTTACAGCCTAATTCATTCTCAACTCTATTCTTGAATACTTTAAATTTCTCAAATGCTTTAGACTTTTCTTTAAGAAATGTTACCCACATAATTCTATTAAAGTCATCAATAAGAATCATAAATACATTTCACCATAGAATCCTCTTGTCTTTGTAGGACCACTCAGATTTGTATGAATAGTCTCCAACTTAGCTGTAGTAGAGGACTTCTTTCTTGGAAAATAAATCTTTTTCTTCTTAGCCATCATACATTCCTTGTATAAAATATGAGTAGGACTCATGATTTTAGGAAAGTACCTTACTACAAATGCACTACAATATTGTCAACATTTATGTGGCAAAACCTTTTATGCCAAAGCCAATTATTATCAACTTGTGTAACCAAACACGTCATCTCAATAGGATTCAACTAAAATACATTACCTCTGGATCTTGTACTAGTATCAATCATCTTACCATCTTTTTTTTTGATAGTGCATGTCTTCAATATGAACTATAAATGATATCCTTTGTCCACCAGCTATCCAACACTCAAAAGATTATGTTTCAAACCATAAAAAAAGTAACATCATCAGTGTTAGTTTTATCATCAAGAGCAATAGATCCTATTCCCTTAATGTGGTATGTTGCATTCTTTCGAACTCTTCCTCCATCATATCTATTAAACTTGAAAAACTTGTTCATATCACCAGTCATATGATGTGAACAACCACTATCTATAATCCAATCTACTTTCTAATCACCTTGTGACAATAAAGTTGTAACTTCTTTTTCAATACTTTCTTTCTTAATAGAAACAAATCCTAGTTCATCATCACTCTTACTATTTTCTTCAGATTCCTCTTCATCATCATTTGTATACAAACAATTTCTAGGATTTCTAGACTGAAAATTTGTTCTAAACTTCTTTACTCTCTTAGGAAATTTAGATGCAAAATGATCGTGTTCTTTACAAGTCCAACATTTAAAGATTCTCTCACTGTCAGGGTCTCTTTTCTCAAGTAGTGCAATACCTTCCTCAATATTTTCTTCTTCTTTTGATTTGCTTTTGCCACTACTTGTGAATTTTCCACCAATTCTTATACTTTTGAATAGGTTTGGCCTCATGTTAAATGCACTGAATGTTATCTCAATCTTAGGTAGATCTCCAATTTTTTTTAGACTTACTTCTACTTACTCTAATATTCCAAGTAATGTTTCTTTGGAGAATTTTTTTTTGCAAGGTATCACTTGTTCAATCATCATTGCTACCTGCTTGAATTGTGGTGTCAAAGTCGTTAAGATCTTCCATATGATCTCATCTTCATCTTTAGTACCTCCACATGCTTTAATTCCTGCAACAAATTTTGATACTCTACTAATTTATGTTCTAATAGATTCATCTTCCATCATTTTATCTTCTTGAAATAAACATATCCAATTCTACAATCTAATCCTTTTCACATGCTTATCACCTTCATAAATAGATTCTAAAGTTTCCCAATCTGTATGAGCTATAATCAAATACTTTACCTTATTGTAATCATTCTATGTAATAGCTATCAAAATTGCTTCTCTTTCTCTTAAGTCACACATGGATACCATTCTTTCCTCTTTAGTGCATTTCTCAAAATCTTCTTCTTTGACTATTACCTTGCTTGTCTTCATGATCAACCAATATCCTAGACCCATGCATAGAAAATGAGTTTTGATCTTTTGTTTCCAATTTTCATAATTGATTCCATCAAATTTTGGACTTTCCTTTCCATAGTTCACCATAGATCTCCTCAAGTTGTTAAGCTTTTACTTCGAGGACATGATGCTCTGATACCAATTGTTAGAAAAATGAAGTCCACCAAGAGAACTAAGAGGTGTGGTGAATCAGTTATCCAATTATTTAAACATTTATCAACCTTAATAATCTTTAACCATGTGAGAAATGTAATTAGGAACCAAACCATAAGAAAATACACATACACAATAACACTAGATATGTTAACCAGGGAAACTCTTGATTAGAGGGAAAACTCTAGTGGGGATGACACCCATAAAATGATGTACTGATATAAAAGATCCTTGTAAGAGGATAGACCTTTTTAGGAGTCTATGAAATACATTTGACCCATATCAGTCCCTACTAGAAGACTTTTAATCCATATTATTAGATTCCAACCTTGTTAGAAGTTGTGCTAACCCTGTTAGGAGTTTGGAAGGCAGGTGGACCCACTGTCCAAACAACTTTAGGGGCTAGACCATTGAACTCACTATTCAATTGATCTCTATATTATTCCTTTTAGAATAATAGAATGAATTATACTTGCACTTTCCTCTTTCTTTATCCTATCAACTAGACCAATATTCTATTTTGATTAGATCACCACCTTCGCATTCAATAATCCCTTAGATCACTTACTCACATTTACCAAATACTATGTTTTTTCTCACTGGATCTTAATCACGATTTGTAATACACATCTCAAGCAAAGAAAATGTTCTTCCTGTATACCATGTCCTCAACATAATTACTTGAGTTGGCTATATACCTTTCCCAACTAATCAAATACAACCTCAATAAGATAAACATTTATTTTGAAAATCACATATTATTGTCAGCTAATAATAATCAACAATTATTTCACATGTGCAATTTGGAACTTGCACACTTCATCACATTACCAAGTAACTATCTTCATCTTCTTCCTCTTCTTCCTCTTCTTCTTCCTTGTCCTTGTCCTATTCCTCTTCCTCCTCCTCCTCCTCTTCTTCTTCTTCATCCTCCTCTTCCTTTTCTTCCTCATCTTCCTCTTCTTCCTCATCTTCCTCCTCTTATTCTTCTTCCTCCTCTTCCTCTTATTCCTCTTCTTCCTCTTCTTCTTTTTCCTCTTCCTCTTCTTCTTCTTCTTCCTCCTCTTCTTCTTCTTCCTCTTCTTCTTCATCTTCCTTTTCTTCTTATTCTTCTTCCTCTTCCTCCTCTTCTTCTTCATCTTCCTCATCTTTGTCTTCATCTTCATCATCATCTTCATCTTCTTCTTCTTCTAAAAATAATTAATTGATTTGGTTGTGTACCTTTCCCAATTAATTAAATACAACCTCAATAACATAAACACTTATTTTGACAATCACATATTATTGTTGGCTAATAGTAATCAACAATAATTTCACATGTGCGATTTGAAACTCACACACTTCATCACATTACCAAGTAATTGTCTTCTTCTTCTTCTTCATATTATTTTTCCTTTTCCTTGTCCTCTTCCTCTTCATCTTCTTCTTCATCATCATTGTCCTCTTTTTCTTCTTCTTCCTCTTCATCCTCTTCTTCCTCCTGTTCCTCTTTTTCCTCATCTTCCTTGACTTCCTCTTCTTTCTCATCTTCCTCTTCTTCCTCATCTTCTTCTTCCTCTTCCTCTTCATCATCATCATCATAATCATCTTCTTCTTCTTCCTCTTCCTCCTCTTCATCCTCTTCCTCCCCCTCTTCTTCTTCTTCCTCCTCTTTTTCTTCATCTTCCTCATCTTTGTCTTCATCTTCCCCATCTTCATCTTTGTCTTCATCATAATCATCATCATCTTCTTCTTCATCTTCATCTTCATCTTTATCATCTTCTTCTTCTTCATCTTCTTCATCTTCCTCTTCTTCTTCTTCCTCTTCCTCTTCCTCTTCTTCCTCTTCCTATTCCTCTTGTTCATTTTCTTCTTCTTCAGCTTCTTCATCTTCCTCTTCCTTTTCTTCTTCTTCCTCCTCCTCCTCCTCCTCTTCTTCTTGTTCCTCTTGCTCCACTTTCTTCTCTTCCTCTTCTTCTTCTTCTTCATCTTCTTCTTTGTATTTGTCTTCATCTTCCGTATCTCCATATTCATCTTCATCTTCATCTTAATCTTCCTTGTCCTCTTCCTCTTCCTCTTCCTCTTAATCTTCATCTTCCTCCTCCTCCTCCTCCTATTCTTTATCTTCCTCTTCTTCCTCTTCTTCCTCATCTTCATCATGCTCATCTTCCTTGTCATCTTCTTATTTTTCTTCTTTTTCTTCCTCTTCTTCCTCTCTTCTTCCTCTTCCTCTTCTTCTTCCTCTTCCTCTTCATCATCATCATCATCATCTTCTTCTTTGTCTTATTCTTCTTTTTCTTCTTCTTCCTCTTCCCCTTCTTCTTCTTCTTCTTCTTCTTCTTCCTCCTCCTCTTCCTCTTCCTCTTCCTCTTCCTCTTCTTCCTCTTCTTCCTCTTTGTCTTCCTCTTCTTCTTCATCTTTCTCCTCTTCATCTTCATCATCTTCATCTTCCTCTTCCTCGTCTTCATCTTTTTCTTCCTCATCTTCCTCATCTTCTTCATCTTCCTCTTCATCTTCTTCATCTTCATCTTCCTCTTCCTCATCCTCCTCTTCCTTGCCCTCCTCATCCTCATCCTCATCATTGTCCTCATCCTCGTCCTCATCCTCATCCTTATTCTTGTCCTCCTCCTTCTTTTTCCTTGTCCTCCTCTTCCTCTTCTTTTTCTTCTTCCTCTTCCTCTTCCACTTCCTCTTTCTCTTCCTCTTCCATTTCCTCCTCTTCCTCTTCCTCTTTCTCTTACTCTTTCTCTTCCTCCTCTTTCTCTTCTTTCTTCTTCTTTCCTCTTCTTCCTCTTCCTCTTCCTTTTCCTCTCCCTCTTCCTCCTCCTCTTACTCTTCCTCTTTATCATCATCATATTCTTTTTCTTCTTCTTCTTTAGCAATCTATAGGGGTCCTTCACCAAGTTTTCCCTCAAGATTGGCAATAATTTTATTTCTCTTTTTGTCCAACTTAGGCACCTTTTTTGTATCAACATTGTTGAAAATATGATCAGATAGATATCTTAAGAGTTTTCATTTATGGTAACATGTATTCAACATTTTATTTATGCATTTAGAGTTAGAAAATTGTCTAAGTGTTAGATAGTTTGCAATAGTATAGAGATAGATGTGATATGTATGGACAACACACTTTGAATCAGCTTATGCATAGTTGAGGAGAGAATTATAATGATTTCATGTTGATATGGTTAAGTGCACATATGTGTATGGATAGTATGGGATTATTTATTATTGAAATACAAGTATGAGTATTTGATAGAGCAAAATAGAGCATAGAAGAGAATTGAGTTGTATGGCTTAAGGAATTATTTTGGTAACAAAATAATTACTAAGTCATCACGAGCCAAATTTTTGGATGTTGATCCATAAGTTATTTTATATTATGTCAAGTGTGTGAAAACATGAAGGCCAACTAAGCAAATATTTACTAATTTGCAAAGTATAAGTAGAGATCTTATCTTGCACAGATAAGTGTGTGACCTATGTGATATTTATGATAGATGTGAAGTCGATGAGATTATAAGAGAACTATGTGATGCAAGATTTGATGTATTATTAGAGAAAGTGCAAATTACAATAATAAAAAAGTATTATATGTATATCTATTCTTGTGAAGAACTTTATTGTATAAAATCCTGTTATGGAAGTGGGCTCTTCTTGCATACATTGTATTTGATCTACCAACTCCTGACAAGGTTGAAGCAACTCCTAATAGGGTTGAGGCTTCTAACAAGGTCTATTCTTCTAACAAGGACTTGAGACACTATGTTTATTTCATAAACTCCTAACATGGTTAATATCTTTAATAAGATTCTTCTATTTAGTGGATCATCTAGTGGGTATCATATCCACTAGGGTTTTCCCTTGGCTAGGGTTTTCCTAATTAACAAATAACGATATTATGAGTTCTTGATGTACATGGTTATATTTACTATTCAACATTGTTGGTTTACTTTCATATGCATATTAAAAAGTAATTAACAATATTCATTTGTGGAAAAAAGTCTATAGAATACTAATTCACCCCCCCTCCCAATATTATCTATTTCTAAAAATTGGTATAAGAGCCTAGTTACTCCAAAGAAGTTTAATAGCTTGAGTAAGTTCTCTATTAATATGGAATAGTTAAAGAAAAACCTTGAAGAAGGTCTTGAACAAATTGACCTTCTTACAGAAGAAAGAGAGAACCTGAAAGATATGTATGGAGATGCATAAGTCTACATTGGCAAACTGAAGACAAGATTGATGATTAGAAATATGGCAATGAATCAATTGTGTAGACTAGTGAAAATGATTAAGTAGGAAATTTTAAGAAATAAAATGAGATCTTGAAACATGAATTGAAAATTGTTCAACTTAAGTTGAGTCTTAAGAAAGATAGTAGTAAGAGTAAACCTAAACTAAAAACTAAGAATGCAAACCTTAGATCCTAATTGAGTCAAGTAACATCTGAACTAGATACCATCAAGATTGAGCATGCAAAATTAGAAAATTATAGCATTATTGTGAAAGAATAATTGACATAAGATAAGAAAGAATTAGAGAAACTCTATTTCGGTAGTGAGAAGATTGATGAACATATATTTCACCAGAGATATTCTTATGATAAGACATGGCTTGGATATCTTACTAGACATAAATCAGAAAATAAATTTGAAATAAGAAGAGAACAAGATCTAGTTGTTGAATTCCCTAAAGAATCTAATTTGAGTAAGGTAGAATCAAGCACAACTACTGAAGTATCAAAAGAACTTGAATTAGTTGATTATTCAATAATACATGATGAACCTAAAAAAATAGAGCAAGTTGATAAACCTAAGAAAGATGAACCACCAAAGGAAGTAAGACATGAGTTTAGAGGTAGATGTTTCATATGCAATGAAGTTGGTCATATGAAAAGAGATTGCATAGGTAAGTATTCTAAAACTATTACAATTTTTTATTGTTATAATTGTCATGGTTATGGACATAAAGTAGTAGATTGTAAGAAACCTAAATTTGATGGAAATAATGCAAATAGTATAATGTTTAGGAACACTGACCCTATAGGTAATGGAAGAGAGAGATCACAAAACAAATCTAATGATGGAGAGAGACTTATTGAAATCTGATTGAAAAGATCATTATTAAGAGAGATTGTTGAAAGAGGGAGATTGTTGAAGAAGACTATGTGTTTCAATAATTGTTTTGTCACTAATGTCAAACCTACTATTTACTGGTAAGACAACTACTTACAAGATTCAAGTACTATCACTTAGTTGATTGATGAAGAGGATTTGATCAATAAGATGTAACAAAATCACCTAAAGGATAGGTTGAGTTATGATTATGTAATGAAGTACAAGGATTAGTTAAGATAGTGATGACATGATGTATTGATAATCTAATTATGGTTACAAATGTTGGCTACACTAAGAAAGTTTAGAAGAATAAGTTACACAAATTTTGTCTATCAAGATTGATTGAGTGGATAGTATGTACTAAGCAAAGTTAGTGCAGGCTAAGTAGAAAAGTTAGTTGGAGCTGAGTGAAAGAAAATTCTAGTGGATATTGAGTAAGACATTTGATGTCGAGTAAAGTTTAGTTGATGCCGAGCATTAGTATACTTTAGTTGATGTTGAGTGATTTTACAATTGATGCTGAGAAAGGTAGTATGTGTTGAGCATTAGAAGGTTGATAATGTTGAGCTGTTGCATTATGTTAAAAATCAAACATTCATCGAATCCAAGCTGACAAGTTTGTTTTCTTGAAGTTTGTGAACCCAGAGGAAGATAAGAGATGAGTTGGTGGCACAGAACTTGATGTAAACCATTTTTCGGTGAATTCAAATGAATTCTAGGAGAAATTTCTAGAATTTATAAGATATGGGGTAGATACATTGTATCCTACCTAATCCACCCAAAAACCCTAAATTGGACGATAGAAAATGAGCAGGAAAATATCCTAATTTCCTCTTTATATGAATGTCTGGTCATGAAGCAAAAGTTTTCATATGTGAGAACCTAAGGAGGAGAAGGAGTTAAGGGTTTTGCTTCATCAAGTGACCCAAAAGAAGAGTCTAGAATGACATGTTAAGCAAGAAGGCTTAAGAAGATGAATGCTAGAAGGGTGAACAAGCTATCAGAGCTACAAAGTATGAAGGCCAAGTAGAATTGAGGACTAAACAAAGATCTATAATTTGTAAGAGAAGTTGTAAGTTGTATTAGATCAAAGCTCTATTGTTACTCTCTAACAATTGTATCAGTCTAGGGTAAATCCTTTAGATTAAGGTTGACCTAATAATCATTTGTAAATCCTTTAATTAGGTGGCATTCCAAGTGAATGGCCTAAATTCCTCTAATAAGGCTCACTTCTAATAGGGTGATTGAAATCCCTTAATCAAGTCACATTTAATAGTGTGTATTGTAACCTTTGACAAGGTTGGCCTTTCACAGGGCATCAATTCAAAAGAGTGAAAAGGAGTAGCTTGTTACTAGTTTTTTTCCCCAAATTGGGTTTTCACATAAATCAATGTGTCAAGTGTGTTGATGGATCTATTGTATTTCATGCTTTACATTTTTGCAAGTTGATTTGATAGTAAAATACAAGTTTTAGTGATTGCATAATTTAGTAAGTTGCATGCATGGGTATGAATGTTGTATGGGTTCACTAAGTTGCAAAAAAATTTATTTATACATTTGGCCCTTGGATAACTAATTGACATCCTCCCTCTTAGTTATTCTAAAGTATTCCAACAATTGGTATCAAAGCCATATGCTTAAGAGGACTAGTTTCAAGGTACTAGAAGTACAAAGATCGAGATGTCTAAAAGAAAAGTACCCAAGCTCAATAGAGATAACTTTCCTACATGGAAAAGTTTTATTAAGCTACACTTTGGAGGACTTGGAGATCATGCACAATCTACCATTTTAGTCAAATATTTTGATCAGGCTGGGGCCCTAACTACTAAAAATATTAGAAGAACAAAGAACACAATCAAGTAATGTTGGAGATTGGCTCTACCCTAAGCTATGTCGAGTTTGATGATATCAAAGGTCTTGATAGTGTAAAGAAAATGTGGGATGCCCTAGCAACCATTTATGGAGGAGACAAAAATGTTCAAAGAGCCAAATTTGAGAGTCTCAGAGGTAAGTTTGATGATATGATAATGGAAGAAGGTGAGAATATTGCTCAATATGTTGCTAGAATAAAATAAGTTGTTAGTGAAATATAGATGATGATACTATGTTAAGGAAAGTCTTAAGACCATTATTGCTTATTTATGCTATTAGATTTTCTGCAATTCAAGAATCGAGATGTATTCCAAGAAATGATCTAACCCTTGAAGTTCTGGTAGGTAAACTCACTACTTTTGAGCTATCTAACTTTGATAATTACAAACTTGAGAGTCTTGAATCTGCTTTCAAAGCTAAGTTGTTATTGAAGGACTCTAATGAAGTGAAGCAGAAGAAGAAGAGAAAGATAAAATATGTATCCAGTGATAGTGATACAGATGAGGAAGATGTTGAATAATTGGAGGACTACTGGCAAGAATAATTCAAAGAGGTAAAGACAAGTTCAAAAGTAAGTTACCCATCATTTGTTTCAATTGCAATGAGGTTGGCCATATTGGTGCAAGATGTACATAGAAGAAGAACTATAGAGGAGGTGACAAGTACAAGATCATAAGAGAAGATGACAACAAAGATTACAAAGACAAAGGCAAGAAGTCATGCTACATTGCTAAAGAGGAAACTGGGGATGATTTTGATGAACATGATGATAAAGTGGTGTATGTTTCAATGAAGGATGAATGTGATGAAGATGAGGTGACTGCACTTGTGACTTGTGTGAACAAAAATGATAGATGGATTATTGATGGTGGATGCTCACATCATATGACTGGAGATAAAAGTAAATTCATTACCTTGAATTGTTATGATGGAAATAGTGTAAGATTTGGTAATGATGCACCAAGTTTGATAAAAGAAAAAGGTTCTATCAAACTCATAGACAAAATTTCATGTGAGAATGCTTACTATGTTGAAGGACTAAACTATAACTTGTTGAGTGTTTCACAATTGAACAATTTGGGATGCAAGGTTGAATTTGGAAACAATAATGCTAAGATATATGACACAAATGGGAAACAGATTGGAAAAGGTGATCAAACTAGAAGCAATCTATTCTATCTTGATATAGAGGATGCTACTTATCTTGTTACAAAATTTGGTAATGTATGGACTTGGCACAAAAGATTTTGTCATGCTAATTTTGATAACTTGGTTAGTATTAGTAACATGAACAAAGTTAGAGGTTTGCCTAAGTTTAAGAAACCATATAATGTAGCGTGCAAACAATGTTAGCTAGGAAAAATGACAAAGTCAAGCGTTAAGAGTAAAGCTTATACATCTAAAGAAATATTAAAGATTGTTCATCCTGATTTGTGTGGAGCAATTGAGGTGCAAAGCTATAGGGGAGATAAGTACATAATGCTATTTGTTGATGATTACTCTAGGATGATGACAATTGTGTTTTTGAAATAGAAATCTGATGCTTTTCAAATGTTTAAGTGGTACTTGGCAAGAGTTGAGAAAGAAACATGTAAAAGTCTAAAATGCTTGAGATCTAATAGAGGACAAGAATTCACATCAAATGAGTTTAAGATGTTCTATAATGATAGAGGATTCAAAGGATAGACATCTGTCCCTAGGACCCCTCCATAAAATGGGATATGCTAAAAGGAGAAATAGGTTTATAATGGACTATGCTAAAACACTCATAATGGAGAAGAATGTTGCTTTGAAATACTAGAGAGAAGCTATAAGTACTACTATATATATATATATATATTGAACCATGTGCAAATCAAGAGAGGTACTCATTCAACACCTTTTAAACTATGGTATGGATATGCACCCAATGTAAAATGCTTTAAGGTATTTGGAAGTAAATGTTACATTCTTAAAGATGTTAGGAATGGAAAGCTTGATACAAAAAGTGAAGAAGGTATATTCCTAGGATAATCCACAAGTAGAAAAGCTTATAAGTGTTTAAATAATAAAACTAACAAAATTATGGAAAGTGCAAATGTGAATTTTGATGAATTTACAGAAATACATCAGGTTGAACCCATAAAAGAACCAGAAGAATACAAATCATTTGTATACTTCTATGAAAGAATGCCTACTGAGAAAAATGCTACAAACTAAGCTAAAAACCAAATGCACGTTTTAGTGACCACTGAGTCATATCCTGTGAATGTCAAGTTACATTTAGGAATTGAGCTACATTTAGATGTTGAGTTACAGAATGAAGTGGGTGCACATTTTGATTTTGAGATTAGTACACATGAAAGAGATGCTAAGATACCTGATAGAGATATACACAATGATTCTAAAGCTGAAAGACAAAATCAAGAAACAAGAGTTGTGCCAAGATTGTCTAAATATGTCAAAAGACATAATCCTACTGATCAAATCATTGGAGATAAAAATTCTAGGCCAATGATGAGAAATAGATGAAGAAGTGAATCATGTTTTTTGACCATGAAGGAACCCAAAATAGTGAAAGATGCATTACAAGATGTGGAATAGTACAAAGCCATGGAAGAAGAGATTGAATAGATAGAGAAGAACAAAACATGGAGTCTGGTTCTTAGACTAGAAGACAAAAATGTGATTAGCACCAAGTGGGTATTCAAAAACAAGCTAGATAAAAATGGTGAAGTCATAAGAAATAAAGCAAGATTAGTTTGCAAGGGATATGCACAAGAAGAGGGAATTGACTATGGGGATACATTTGCTCCTATTGTTGGAAAGGAAGGAGTAAGAACTCTACTTGCTTAAGTTGCATACAAAGGTTTCAAATTTTATCAGATAGATGTTAAATCTACATTTCCGAATGGAATACTAGAGGAAGTAGTTTACATAGAAAAACTAGAAGGTTTTGTTGATGATAACAATAAGAACATGGTATGTAGATTGCAAAAAGCTCTATATGGTTTGAAACAAGCACCAAGATCGTGGTATGCAAGACTTCATACTTATCTTGTGAAGATTGGATTTGAAAGGACTGGTGATAATAACAATCTGTACATAAAGATAGAGAAAGGAAAAGGTATTTTGCTATCTAAAATATTTTTTGATGATATCATATTTGGAGGACAAGATGCTTTATGTAAGGATTTTGCAAATTAGATGAAGCAATAATTTGAAATGTCTATGTTTGGAGAAGTCATATTTTTTGTGAGATTGCAAGTGTATCAGATGAAGTATGGTATATCACTAGTCAAAGTATGCCAAAGAAATACTAAAGAATTTTGGATTAGAGGATTCCAAATCAGTAAGTACACCTATGGTGATAAGATACAAATTCTCAAAGAATGATGATTCTGTTGAGGTGAATCAAACATTATATAGGTCTATGATTGGCAAATTGCAATATGTAGTGCATAGCAGACCTATATTGTATTATCTGTAGGGGTAGTTGCAAGATTCTCTATTGATCATAGGGAGAATAATTCAATGGCTATGAAAAGAATAATGAGATATCTAAAAGGAACAGAAGATTTTGGTCTATACTACAAGAAGAATGAAAAGTTTGGATTAAAAGCCTTCACTAATGCTGATTGGGATGGAAACATTGATGATAGAAAGAACTATTGGATACAATTTTTTAATTGTGTGTTGTCTTTGATGTCACACAAATGTCATATCAGGCAAAGGACAGAGTCTACCGAGCTCAATTGGTCAGCAAGGCAAATGATAGAGTCTACTAAGCACAGATGATCAACAAGGCAAAGGACAGAGTCTACCAAGCCCAGAAGGTTAGTAAAGAAGGTTTATAGTGTCTATCAAGTAGATAGTTGTTACTGAGCTCACTCGATTATCAAAGGAAATGTGATAGAAGCAGTTCTTATTGAGCTCTCATGGACAGAAAAGGAATTCAGCTCTTACCAAGTAAGCTTGGTAGCCAAAGGATTTTGTAGAAGTTGCAATGTTAACCAAGTCAAGATGGTTAACTTAGGAAATTTTTGGAAGCAGTATTTACCAAGTAGGGTCGGCTAGTGAAGGATTTCGTTGTTTTATGAAATAAAATTTATTTGTTTAAAGTAATATTTGTATTCGACTGATGTAAGGTTTATTGGTAAATGTAACATGTGAATGAGCCGACTTGATAATTTGAATGGTATAAATAAGAGGTCAAATTGAGAATTCTAAGTGTGAGGTGGATTTGATGTGATATAAAGACTGCTTATTGTGGAAGCAAATTTTTAGGAATGATCAGAGATCATTGAGGAGGAGCAAAGCTATATTTGATCAAGGAGGATCTAATGATGCAAAACAGAGATCTGTAATCAAAAAATTCAGTTGCATCTTGTTCAAGTCAATTCATTGTTTCTTTCTAACCATTGTAGCAGTGATTTCAAATCTCTTAACAAAGTTGGTTTAATAGCCATTTTGTAAATCCTCTAACAAGGTGATAGTTTAGTTGAATTGTTCTAAAGACCTCTAGTAAGGCCACTCCTAACAGGGTGATCAAAATCCTCTAACAGGGTCACACCTAACAGTGTATTGTAACCTTTAATAGGGTTGGCTCCTAACAAGGCTCACTTCAGAAGAATGAAAATTGGTAACTAGTTACTTGGTGGTTTTTTCCATATTGGGTTTCCACATTAAATCTAGTGTCTCTTGTGTTCATTTAATTTAACTTTTGCATGCATATTAATAATTATGAATGCTAGATGATTAGTAACTAGTTAATCTACTGAGTTACAACATTCTTATAGTGTATACTGAGTATCAATAGTAAATAGGTATTTAAGACATCTAAGGGATCTGTGTTACTCCATCTATAATTCCAACAATTGGTATCAAAGCTTTTGGTGCTTTTAGGAAAAGATTTCAAAGATCTAAGCTAAAGATCAGGATTCCTTACAAGAGGGAAATTCCAAGACTTAATAGGGATAACTTCTTAGCATGGCAAAGATAGATAAGACTTCATCTGGCTTCTATTAGTGATTCAGAATTGAAGTATCTTGATGAAAAATATGAAGAACCTGCTGGTACACTATCTATCGATGATATTGCTGAAAAGAAGACTCACAACAACATGATGATAGATATAGCATCTACTCTGAGTTATGAAGAATTTGATGATATCAAAGATTGCAAAACTACCTTTGAAATGTGGAAAAAGTTGAAAGAGATCTATGGAGGAGATGATAATGTGAGAAGAGCCAAAGTAGAAAGTTTGAGAGAACAATTTGATCAAATGAGGATGAGAGAAGATGAAAACATTGCAAAGTATGTTGAAAAATTCAAAGCATGTGTTAGTGCAATCAAAGCATCTAGTGGAGATATCAAGGAGGAGATAGTTATAAGTAAAGTTCTTAGAACTCTACTTCCTATCTATGCAATCAGAGTCTCTGCAATTTAAGAAAGAAGATGTGAAGCAAATCATAAGATAAATTTGGAGGCCATAGTTGGAAGATTGACTACATTTGAGTTAGACAACTATGATAATTATGTTCCAGCTACCAAGAACATTGAATTAGCATTTGAAGCCAAGCTTTCACTCAAAGAAAAAGGGAAGAAGACAAAGGATCCACAGTCAAATAGTGATGAAGAATCTGAACAAAGTTTAGATAGTAATCTTGAGGTGGTTGAAGCTCTACTAGCAAGGAAATATTCAAGAGGTAAAGGGAAATACAAAGGTAAGGTCCCTCTAATCTATTTTTCTTGTGAAGAAATTGGGCATATTACTGCTAGGTGCCCAAATAAGTAGAGCAAGGATGAGAAGAAAGGTCACAAGTGCAATGGCAAGAGAGACTTCAAATCATTCGAGGATAAATGTAAGAAAACATATTTCATGGCTAAAGATTCTAATGATTATGATGAAGAAGAAGAAGATGAAATTGTCTACATTGATGTGAAAGATGAATCTAATAATGATGAAGAAATGACACTTATTTCTCATATGAGTAGAAATGATACATGGATTATAGATAGTGGTTGTTATCATCACATGACTGGTGATAAAACTAAGTTTTAACATTTTGAAGACTATGATGGTGGCAGTGTAAGATTTGGTAACAACGAACCTTGTTGTATAAAAGGAAAAGGAAGAATCTCACTAACGAGAGAACTTGTATGTGATAATGCATATTGGGTAGAAGGACTAAAGCACAATCTGTTGATTGTGGCACAACTACTTAATAATGGATTTAAAGTTGAATTCATACAAGGAAAAGAAAGACTGCTAAATGACAAAGGTAAGCTAATTGGATCAGGCACTCAAACAAAAAGTAACTTATTTTATCTTGAACTTGGTGAATGTTCATGTTTTATTGCTCAAGTTGAAGAAAGTTGGTTATGGCATAGGAGGTTATGTCATGTAAACTTTGACAACATGATAAAAATTAGTAAATTCAGGAAAGTAAGAGGCATTCCTAACATAAAGAAACCTGAGGTTGGTCTATGCAAGAATTGTCAAATTGGTAAAATGGGAAAGAATAGCTTTAAAAGCAAGAACTATCAGACTGAAGAAATTTTAGAAATTGTGCATACTAATTTGTGTGGATCTATTGGCATTGAAAGTTATACTGGTGAAAAATATTTCATTCTTTTTTTTTATGATTATTCAAGAATGATGATTATCATGTACCTAAGAGAGAAATTAGAAGCATTTGAAAAATTCAAATGGTATTTGGCCAGAGTAGAAAAGGAAACAGGAAAAAGACTAAAATGCTTAAGGTCTGACAGAGGTGGTGAATTCATTTCACATGAGTTTAATAACTTTTTCATTGAAAGAGGAATCAAAAGACAAGTTTCAACACCTAGAACTTTTGAACAAAATGGAATAGCAGAAAGAAGGAATAGATCTATCATGGATTGTGCAAGAACCTTAATGATTGAGAAAAACATTGCTATCAAATATTGGAAGGAAGCTATCAACACTGCAATTCATACATTAAACTAAGTATAGCTGAAAAGAAACTCATTCAAAACCCCCTATGAGCTATGGTATGGCTACAAACCCAATGTAAGTTACCAAAAAGTATTTGGAAGAGAATGTTACATTCTGAAAGAATCTAGAAAAGGTAAATTTGATGTAAAAGGTGATGAAGGAATATTTTTGGGATACTCTTGCAAAAGTAAAGCATACAGATGTTTGAATTTATCTACTCATAAAGTCATAGAAAGTGCACATGTGAAAGTTGATGAGTTTTCAAAAAGAACTAAAGAAGAAAGCAAAAGGGAACTTAAAGACTATAGGAGATTTGTTTACATTGAACCTGATACAATTCCAAATACACCTATCAATCAAGAATCTTCAACTCCTGAGTCTTCATTAACTGAGTCACAGGAAGTTCAAACTGAGCTAGTACCTACCGAGTTGCAAACAAAAGTTACCGAGTCAGCATCTATCGAGCTCAAGCAACCTGAATTAGAATTAGAAGTGCTTGTATTAGCCAAGTATTTTAGGAAACATCATGCACCAGATCAGATCACTGGAGATAAATTAGAAGAGACATTGATAAGAAGTAAGTTGAAAAGCACTTGTTTACTTGCTGATTTTGAACCTAGAAATGTCAAAGATGCACTAGACAATGAAAGTTGGACTGAATCTATGAATGAAGAGATAGAATAGATAGAGATAAACAAAACATGGACTCTTGTACCTAGACCCAAAGACAAGAATGTGATTGGAACTAAGGGGGTATTTAGAAACAAGCTAAATGAAGATGGTAAGGTATCAAGGAACAAAGCTAGACTAGTATGCAAAGGATACTCTCAAGAAGAAGGTGTAGACTATGGAAAAACTTTTGCTCTTGTTGCAAGATTGGAAGGTGTCAAAATCTTACTTGCATGTTCTTCATACAAAGGATTCAAAGTTTATCAAATGGATGTGAAATCAACATTTCTCAATGGCATTTTAGATGAAGAGGTTTACATTGAACAACCTGAAGGTTTTGTTGATCTAGAGAAGAATGACATGGTCTGCAAATTGAATAAAGCATTGTATGGTCTGAAGCAAGCACCTAGAGCATGGTATGAAAGACTGCATCACTATCTTATTCAAATTGGTTTTCAAAGAACTAATGCCAATAGTAGTTTGTACATAAAGGAAGGACCAAATAATAAGATTGTTTTGGCAGAAATATTTGTAGATGATACTTTATTCATAGGAAATGATGATCTTTGCAATTTTTTTTTAGAACAAATGAACAAGGAGTTTGAAATGTCAATGTTTGGAGAAATCAAATTCTTTTTTGGTCTTCAAATTCATCAGAGTAAGAAAGGTATCTACATTACTTAATCTAAATACATCAAGGAGATACTGAAATTTTTTGGTATGGAAGATTGAAAACTAGTTGGAACTCCTATGTGTACTAGATTGAAACTTACCAAGGATGATGAATCAAAGGAAGTGGATCAGACATTGTATAGATCTATGATTGGAAAGTTGTTATATGTAGTGCACAAAAGACCAGATATTTCTCTTGTAGTAGAAATTGTAGCAAGATTCTCAGCAAAACCAAAAGAAAATCACATGATGGCAATCAAAAGCATCATGAGATACTTAAAAGGAACTAAAGATTATGGATTATGCTATAAACTTGGAAAAAATCTAGATTTAAAAGTGTTCACTAATGCAGATTGGGTAGGGAATGTTGATGAAAGAAAGAGCACAAGTGGAGGAGCTTTCTTTCTTGGAAAAAGGTTAGTTTCTTGGACAAGTAAAAAGTAGAATTGTACATCCCAGTCCACAACAGAGGCTGAATATGTTGTAGCACCAGTAAACTGCTCAAACATTCTGTGGTTCAAACAATTATTGGAAGGTATGAAGCAAGAAATCAAAGAACTTATTGTTATGTTTCGTGACAACACAAGTGCAATTAACATATCCAAGAATCTAGTGATGCATTCAAAAACCAAGCATATTGCCATAAAGTATCACTTTGTTAGAGAATTGGTATAAGAAAAAAAAATCAGATTGGAATATGTCCATATGAAGGAACAAATTGTGGACATATTCATAAAGACTTTACCTAAGGATGCATTCTTGTATCTTAGAGGCAAGTTAGGGGTCATTCCCCTATCTGAAGCTCACTAAATTATAGTTTTAGTGAAGCATCAATAGAAACAGAATTGAAGATCTATCAATTGATGCAACAAACCAATGAAGACATTGCATATGAATTAGTACATTAGGTACAATGCTATTTAGTTGATTTGTGTTGTCTTTGGCATATGCTGTCAAAGAGAGAGAGTATACTATCATATCTTTCTAAAATTTTCAAAATAATAAGAGTTTGTGAAGGAGGGAGATTGCTGTATTTGAAGAAAAGAGTAAACTATTCTTGTTTTCAAATTTTATTTTGCTATGACATGTTGTGTTGCCATCAATGCCAAAGAGGGAGATTGTTGGATATAATTGTTTAATTGTGTGTTGTCTTTGATGTCACATAGATGTCATATTAGGCAAAGGATAGAGTCTACCAAGCTCAGTTGGTCAGCAAGGCAAAGGATAGAGTCTATCAAGCCTAGATAGTTAGAAAGGCAAAGGATAGAGTCTATCGAGCCCAAAAAGTTAGTAAAGAAGGTTTACAGTGTCTACCAAGTAGACAGTTGTTACCGAGCTCACTCGGTCATCAAAGGAAATGTGGTAGAAGCAGTTCTGATCGAGCTCTCATGGACAGAAAATGAATTCAATTCTTATTGAGTAAACTCAGTAGCCAAAGGATTTTATAGAAGTTGCAATGTTAACCGAGTCAAGATAGTTAACTTAGAAAATTTATGAAAGTAGTATTTACCGAGCAGGGTCGGCTAGTGAAGGATTTCATTATTTTGTGAAATTAAATTTATTTGTTTAAAGTAATATTTGTAGCTGACTGATGTATGGTTTATTGGTAAATGTAACATGTGAATGAGCCAACTTGATAATCTAAATGGTATAAATAAGAGGTCAAATTGAAAATTCTAAGTGTGAGGTGGATTTGATGTGATATGAAGATTGATTATTGTGGAAACAAATTTTGAGGAATGATCAGAGATCATTGAGGATTAGAAAAGCTATATTTGATCAAGGAGGATCTAATGATGTAGAATAGAGACCTATAATCAAAAAATTCAGTTGCATCTTGTTCAAGTCAATTCATTGTTGCTTTCTAACCATTGTAGCAGTGATTTCAAATCTCTTAACAAAGTTAGTTCAACAACCATTTTGTAAATCCTCTAACAAGGTGACAGTTCAGTTGAATTTTTCTAAAAACCTCTAGCAAGGCCACTCCTAATAGGGTGATCAAAATCCTCTAATAGGGTCACACATAATAGTGTGCATTGTAACCTTTAATAGGGTTGGCTCCTAGCAGGGCTCACTTCAGAAGAGTGAAAATTGGTAACTAGTTACTTGGTGATTTTTTTCATATTGGGTTTCCATGTAAAATATGGTGTCTCTTGTGTTCATTTAATTTAAATTTTTCATGCATATTAATAATTATGAATGCTAGATGATTAGTAACTAGTTAATCTACCAAGTTACAACATTCTTACAGTGTTTACCAAGTATCAGGAGTATATGGATCAAACAACTGCTCAAAGGAATGAAGGAAGAAATCATAGAACTAGTGATACTTTATTGTGATAATACAAGTGCTATCAATATATCAAAGAATCCAATGATGCATACAAAGACAAATCACATCGCAATCAAGTATCATTACTTGAGAGAGTTGGTTCAAAATAAAAAGTTAAAGATGGAATATGTTAACTCAAAGGAACAAATTGCTGATATCTTCACAAAACCATTACCTAAGGATTCTCATGAGTATCTAAGAGGTAAATTAGGGGTGATAACCATATCAAAGGCTATCTAAATAACAAGAAGAGTGCCCTGCATCAAACAAGCTAATGTTCATATTGTACAAATTGATGCATTGGATCTTACTTTAGGATCTGCCTAAAGTAATCATAGAGTTAAAACTTCAGATTAGTCACAAGAAAGGTGACAAAGGGAGAAGCTGAAGAAACTACAAAAGATTATATCTGCATAAATTAAAATGATGAGTTTTTTATATACGTCTTTGGAATTTTTGTCAAAGAGGGAGAAATTACATTAAACTAATCATCATCAAATGAGAAAGTGTAGTTAGGGAAAGGGGATATTGTTGGTGTAAATAAGTATTTACTTATTACACTTACTTAAGTTTACTTAGGTTAATGCATTATTTAATTATTTTGCATTATTTTATTATTTTTATTTGTGAGACACTTAGGAGTTTGCACACCTTTTTGAGTTGTCATGTTGACAACATAGGAGTATGCAACTCTATTTAAGCACATGGTGTCTACAACAATATTTTGCATCTCACACCCTTGTAGGCTTATCCTCTCATCACCACACTTACTTCCATGCTTAATGGAGGATAACCCATATCTGGTGGACATGTGCTTGGTTGTATGACACATCATAGTGCTAATTATGAGGTATTCTAGATGTATCTCAGAGGCCTTTATATACATGCACTCCTAGTGTACTATGGTGAACAAGTTATTGAATACATTGTTATTTTGATCATACTTTCTCTCTTTGGTCTATTGTGTGCTTGTGTTTGAGTTCTTAGTTCTTGGGTGAATTTTTCCCTTAGGAAAATTCTTACATGGTATTAGAGAAACTTGGAGATTTTCTCATCACATAGCCATTTTGAGACCATCATCTTGCTTCATCATCGCAACTTGACTCTAGAGTATCGCAAAAATTGGGAGTGTCCAGCATCAGATCTGACCTCACCATTGCATCTGGAATGTTGATTCAGTGAAAATTGGCTACAAAGCTGCCTACCCTAGGCCAAAGTCGATTGTGAGGCAAAAATTTTTTGCAAACTGGCACTTGAAGGACCAATTTGCAAAATTGGTATGATCATTTTAGATCCATACATTTAATTCTCAAATCTACTTTTTTTCATTTGCATCTCTGCAATTTTTTTGGATCTGCATTATTTTCTTGAAATTTTTTGGCCATCGGGGCCATAGGAGAGATTTTTTTTAGGTGAAGATTGGAGATTGTTGGTGCAAATTTGATATTTGCATCACATTCAGAAGGTCCAAAAATCCCCAGATCAGATTTTGTTTCATCCAAATCAGACATTTGAGGCGAAATCTAGAGCCATTTGTTTTTTGTCTACTTTCTAGATCTGCAATCACATTATAGGTTTTGTAGACAAAAATACTACTTTTAGAAATAGGCCCTAAATTGGCAAGTGGCTTTCAAGTGCCAACAACATCTTTTTTAGGGGGGGTTCTTTGATTTTTTTTTGGAGGTTTCATTGATTGATGTCATGGAGTCTTGTCAGATTTGTCAATTTGGTATTAGACCACAGTTGACAATAAGGAACTATTACAAATGGAGGACTTTGATTATTGACCATCTAAGAGAACATCCAAGATTGCTTCCTTATCTCTATTCAATGCCACCACATTTTGATTGGACATATATTATCAATCTTAATCAATTTCTACGTAAAAGTATGAGTAGAGAATCTTTTGGTCCTCTTAGATTCGCACATTTTCCTTGTGATATTTGGTGGTCTATTTGGGAAGCATATGGAGATCCATGTGATCCTCCATCTCCAGTGGACTTTCTACATCCAATCACTCCAACTATGGTTTCTTCAACTTCAAATGAGATCACACCTCCAGCTCCTATTGCTCCTATTGATCCTATTACAACCACAGATGGTTTAGAATCAGTGCAATAGGATACTTTATGTCTTCTTACTGTACCTTCATGCAAAGACTTCCTTTTAGACATTGCACAATTGTTCGTGGAGTTTCACATTGAAGATGTGGGAGACATTATTGATGAAATTTGTCTTGTTTTTGAGGTGGATACTTCATCCTTTGTCTCAGTGATAGATTCATGTACTTCAACACTGTAGGGTACTCATGGTCTTCAAGGTGATAATTTCTTGCCAGACATTTCAGTTCTATTCTTGAAGTCACACACAGTAGACATGGGAGACTTTTATGATGATTTCTCACTTCTCTTTGCTGAGGCAGATTCTTCTACAGTTATTTTACATTCTCTACATGATCAATCCTTCAAGACTGGCATAATTGTGGATTCTTCTTTACAACATCTGTAGGAGGTCTCTCTCACATTTGGGAAGACTGTTGGTTTCCTAAAGTAAGTTCTACATCCTTCCTTGTTCGATCTACTCTTCTCTTCAATAGTTTTGGAGGAAGCCATCATCAGTATCGACACAAGGACTTTTGAACAGGTTTTAGAGATACCAGTCATCATAGAGATTCCTTCTCCATCTAGGGGATGCATCTCATAGGTACCCTTGCCTTTTTTTCTTCCAAAGGGGAGGAATATCATACAGAGGTCATGGATAAGCTTCTACATCAGAGCATTCTTCACTGATTGGCACACTACTTTTAAGGGGGGGGGGGGGGGGGGACTACCTTGTCTCCTTCTCTTTTTTAGGGGGGGACTTTTTCCTCATAGGAGGTTTTGTCCTTCTCCATTCTTTCTTGTATATACATGGATGTATGTTGTAATGGGGGGGTCTTGATTACTCCATCCATCCATGCATCCATATTTATCTCTCTCTTTTTTTTTTTTTTGGGGGGGGGGGGGGGGGGGGGGTGTTCGCATGAGGTTTTCCCTCTTTCCTTTCTTTATGGGAGATTACATTTTCATTATGTACATGGGTACCTAATATGGCCTAGTAGCCGAGACCCATTATGCATCTTCATCCTAGTTTGTAAGCTTAAGGGCATTCCCCTAAGTTGCACTTAAGGGGGGGTGTTGGTGTAAATAAGTATTTACTTATTACACTTACTCAAGTTTACTTAGGTTAATGTATTATTTAATTATTTTGCATTATTTTATTATTTTTTATTTGTGAGATACTTAGGAGTTTTCACACCTTTTTGAGTTGTCATGTTAACAACATAGGAGTATGCAACTCTATTTAAGCACATGGTGTCTACAACACTATTTTGTGTGTCACACCCTTGTAGGCTTATCCTCTCATCACCACACTTACTTCCATGCTTAATAGAGGATAACCCATATTTGGTGGACATGTGCTTGGTTGTATGACACATCATGGTGCTAATTATGAGGCATTCTAGATGTATCTCAGAGGCCTTTATATACAGGTACTCCTAGTGTGTTTCAATATCACATTCTAAACAGAGCAATGTATTCAGACATACTCTGGTTAATTGATCATATCCATTTTTGGTCTACTGTGTGCTTGTGTTTGAGTTCTTAGTTCTTGGGTGAATTTTTTCTTTAGGAAAATTCTTACAGATATTGATCATAGAGCCAAAATGTATAATGATAGAGGGAGATATTCCTTATAAATGCTAAGGGAGAAAGTACAAGAGATTGTTGTCAAAGAAGCTAGAGATTGTTACCGATCTTAGAGGGAGATAAGATAAATGCTAATGTTTTTGATTAGAAGAGGACACATGAATGATGTAATAAAGAGGGAGAAATCCTAATCTACCTAGTAAGAGGGAGATACACGAAGGAGCTCAGAGGGAGTTATGAGAAAAGAGTTTTGTAACCTAATCAAAAGATGGAAGTTGCTGACAGAAGGAGAAATTTTGATACAAATTTTATTTTTGGTATTGTCCTACTATTTTAACCTAGTTATTTTTCTTGAACAAGATGTTCATCAGTTGATTGACTTGGTTGATTAATTTGGTTTTCCATTAATGCCAAAGAGGGAGATTGTTGAAATCTGATTGAAAAGATCATTATTAAGAGAGATTGTTGAAAGAGGGAGATTGTTGAAGAAGACTATGTGTTTCAATCATTGTTTTGTCACTTATGTCAAATTTGCTATTTTCTGGTAAGAGAACTACTTACAAGATTCAAGTACTATCACTTAGTTGATTTATGAAGAGGATTTGATCAATAAGATGTAACAAAAGCACCTAGAGGAAAGGTTGAGTTATGATTATGTAATGAAGTACAAGGATTAGTTAAGATAGTGATGACATGATGCATTGATAATCTACTTAAAGTTATAAATGTTAGCTACACTAAGAAATTTTATAAGAATAAGTTACACAAATTTTGTCTGCCAAGCTTGACCGAATGGATAGTAGGTGCCAAGAAAAGTTAGTGCAAGCTGAGAAGAAAAGTCAGTTGGAGCCGAGTGAAAGAAAATTCTAGTGGATGCCAAGAAAGATAGTTGATGTTGAGCATCATTAAACTTTAGTTGATACCAAGCAATGCAGTATGTGTCAAGTATCATAAGGTTGATAATGTCAAGCTACTGCATTATGTTAAAAATCAAAGATTCACCAAATCCAAGATGACAAGTTTGTTTTCTTGAAGTTTTTGAACTAGGAGGAAGATAAGGTTGATGAGCTAGTGGTACAAAACTTGATGTAAACTATTTTTAGGCAATTCAAATGGATTCTAGGAGAAGTTTCTAGAAAAAATAAGATATGGGGTAGATACATTGTATCCTACCAAATCCACCCAAAAATCCTAAATTGGATGATGGAAAATGAGTGGGAAAATATCCTAATTTCCTATTTGTAGGAATGCTTGGTCACGAAGCAAAAGTTGTCATGTGCAAGAACCTAAGGAGGAGAAGGAGTTAAGAGTTTTGCTTCATCAAGTGACCCAAGAGAAGAGTCTATAGTGGCATGTTAAGAAAGAAGGCTTAAGAAGATGAATGCTTGAAGGGGAACAAGCTGTCAGAGATGCAAAGTATGAAGGCCAAACAAAATTAAGGATTAAATAGAGATCTATAATCTACAAGAGAAGTTGTAAGTTGTATCATATTAAAGCTCTACTGTCACTCTCTAACAATTGTATCAATCAAGGGTAAATCCTTTAACCAAGTGGCATTCCAAGTGAATGGCCTAAAGTCCTCTAACAAGGTTCACTTCTAATAGGGTGATTGATATCCCTTAATCGGGTCACATTTACCAATGTGTATTGTAACCTTTAACAGGGTTGGCCCTTTATAGGGCATCACTTCAGAAGAGTGAAAAGGAGTAGCATGTTACTCGTGGTTTTTTCTAAATTGGGTTTCCATGTAAATCAGTGTGTCAAGTGTGTTTATGAATCTATTCTGTTTCATGCTTTACATTTTTGCAAGTTGATTTGACATTAACATATAAGTTTTTGTGATTGCATAATCTAGTAAGTTGCATGCATGGGTATGAATGTTGTATGGGTTCACTAAGTTGTGAAAAGTTTGATTTATACATCTAGATGTTGGATAATTGATTTACCACCCTAGTTATTTTAAAGTATTCCAATAAGACCTAATGGAGAAAAGAACTAGTTTGTGTCTTACAAGTGTAACAAACGTGGACACATTACAAGAAATTGAAATTGCAAAGCACCTAAAAGTTAGAATGGAACCAATTAGAGAAGAAATGCACCTATGTATTAGTTATGTAATAACTTTAGACACACAACAAGATATTGTAGAATAGATAGAAGAAACTTCAATAGGAATCCTAACATAGAAGGAACAATAAAAAAAATGATAGAAGGAATGAAAATGGAAGTGATAATAGTTAGAAGGAAGTAATCAAGGAATATTTTGATGAATTCAAAGAAGCATTTGTGAAAGCTAAGGATCCAAAAAGCTCTTATACAGTTTTGGAGGAACAATATTTTGATGCACCTAATGATACATTGAAGTTAGCAATTGTTTGTGACTCATCCTACCTAAATTAAGTAGTTTTAGAAGAGGGAGAGCATCAGTTAGTTAGAATTGATGTTAGAGAGAGAGAGTTGGAAGTTGCATTGTTAATAGGAGGTAAATGATATTGAAAGGATGCTATGGTCAAGTGCATAAGCTTAGATATGATCATAGTAAGCAAGAACTCATAAAACAAGTTTACTAGTAAACATAGACAATATTTGAATTTGTGGCAGATATGCATTTAATACATAGTTTGATTTGAAATGATTTAAGGATCACAAATAAGATTGTGGGTACCATTTTTTATGTGAAGTGTCTTGAGTGAATTGAAGAGTGATTTGATAGAAATTTAAAGTGCAAAAATAAGTTCTTGAAGCACAAAGTTTAAGAAGCCCTAAAACATAATTTTAAGGTATTTTACAGAGCTAAAACTAAGTTTTTTTTAGTGCATATAGTTGAATTTTGATGGCTAGTTAGACCATTTATGATGTGAGTGAAAGGACATGGTATGTATTTAAGAGATATCCATTTTTTTTGCTTATAGATGATGTGTTAGGTGCATTTTTACAAGTTCTAGAATAATGTGCTTCATGTTGAAGATATTAGAAGCTATATTCATTGCAAGATAGAAAGTATAGGTGATGATGATATACACTAGGACTTGGGATTCATGTGCAACAATGACCTAACCTTGAAATTTGAGTATGCATACCTAGATGGTTTAAATCTTGTAAAGCATATGTTTTATATAGAGTTTGACAACTACAATTGGATTCAAATCATTTTAAGTAGGGCACATGATGATATGTTCTAGTTAGGTGATGTGCAAGTAGAAATTAACAATGCCATAATTCATAAGGCCACAAGATTGGGTAATGAGGGATGTAATCCTATTAATGAAAATAATGTAAGGAAGATGGTTGAGACCAATCTCTTTACAAAATTTGATGGAAGGAATATGAAGGTAGACTTAGTTTAGGACAAAGGAGTGAAATTATTGAGCAAGATATTAGGGTACAAGTTTAACCATGGTTCAAGGGTTAACTTAGTAATAGCTAGATTTTTACATTCAACTTATGTAATGGAAATTCAGGGAAGAAAAGTAAATTTGTGTGAGATTATTAGATTGCAGTTGTTAGATAAAATTGAAAAATTTAAGAAGACCAAGAGCATAGTCTTTAGATTTGAGTCCTTACTAACTCATTTATTATTTTATGGAACAAGGAAGTTCCCAGGAATAAAAAATTGGGATAGCAATGAATGTGCAATGAAATTGGCAACTCAATACTACAAATCAAAGCTAGACAATGTTAGAGATGACAACATTGATAGAATGATGAAGAATTTCCAAACTAAAATGAAATAGAGGTATAGAATACCTCCATCCATTGTAGATAAGTACAAGGATGATTACTTCATGGTGGAGACAGATAGCACATGCATGGAAGCGATGGAACCAAGGGTTAAGTTCATAGAGCCCATTGGATATGAGATGAGTGCAGAGCTTATAGAAGGCTATGCATAGATCATACTTCAATCTAAGAAGGAAATTGAGTGCCTTAGATGGGGAATCTATGATGAGAAGATGAGAATAGTTCATTCTGAACTACATAGTAAGGAAAACAATAAGAAAGTAGAAAAGTAATTGATCCATCCTTAAGGAATCAGGTATGACCTATGCAGAGTTCAACGAGGTAAAGAGAATTCATTAGAGATGAAGACAGGTGGGTAGTCTAAAGTGAGAGAAACAATTCCTATTACTATTTTAGGACCTTTAGAAGGTATAACCATTTCACAACCATGTGTGTAGGCCCCCATTGCACCATATGAAATAGTTATGCAAGTGTAACCATCAAAGACAAGAAGTGATCAGCATAAAAGGTAGTCAGAGGTGGAAACACCTATTATGCAAAGGAAATCAAAGAGATTGGTGAAGGTTAAGCAAGAACCTACACCATCCACCAAGAAAATGGTCAAGCAGACCACCAGTAGACTAGAAAAGAGAAGGAAGACACTACAAGTTAGTGAAATCTAAATATTCTAAGGATGAAGCTAAAGATAGACCTATTGAGAAAGCAACACAAGAAGGCAGAACTCCAGGACATAAGAAAGCATGGAAATCTAAGGTAGAAAACCTTAACATGCAAATTATCAATGATGACAATTTTTTACAGTTGAAAAAGTATTAAAGTTTGTACAATAATATGGATAGAATGTAGTTAGAGAATTCCATAGTAAGGAATATGATATTATAGAATAAGAGGTTTGATAGTATACAAAGTAAGATTCCAAAATATCTACTTAATAAGTTGTTAAATAGAAAGAAAATAATGTTAGAAGAAGACAACAATTTGAGAATAACTAACTCCAAGGAGGACATTAATAGAATTTTGAAGGGTATTGAGGCCTTTCTAAGGAAAAAAAGAAGAGAAATTCTTTTGATGGGAGACAACTATGAGGATGTTAGGAAGGTAACAAAAGAGGCAATCGTAAAATTCATGACCACAGTGCCAGAGGTGAGTGCATAGTCCAAACCTCTAAGCCCAATCTATGTGGAAGCAAGCATACCTTCCAATAATGGAGAAGAACTAGAAGAGACACAACATACACCCTCACAACCATAGATTGTTATGGGTATTGAATCCATGCAAGTGTACAATACTCACATAACTATGGATGCAAAGGAGAATGATTTTACAACATTTGGCCAGATCATTGTTGGTAATATCACATCATATACTAGCTCTGATAATGATGAAGAAGAGAAAAAGAAGGAAGAGGCTAAGAAGAAGATAAAAGACATGGAAGAAGAAGAAAAAAGGAAGGATGAGAAGAAAAAGCTACAAGAAGAAGGAAAGAAAATAAAAAAGAGGAAGAGGAAAAGAAGAAATTTAAGAGAAGAAGAACGGAAGAAGAAAGAGGAAGAAGAGAAAAGAAAGAAAGCCAAAGAAGTAGTTGAGAAGTTGGAAGAAGAAAAATAGAAGGTCAAGCAAGAAAAGAAGATTGTAGTTACATCCATTCTAGTTGTAAATCCTATGGTAGTAGTAGTAGCAACAGTAGAAGTGGCATCTGATGATAATGATGATCAAAAGGGACTAATGAGTTCTTTGAGAATTTTCTCCAAAAGAATAAATCTATAAAGTCTCTAAAGAAGACACTAACTAAAGTCTTGGATAGAATGCAGAAGATAGTTACCACAACTATAACTATTCCATACTTATAGTTAAAGGCGCATTCATCCAAGTGCAACATTACATAATAAAATAAAATAATACAATATAACAATATTATGCAATGTGTGCAACACCCATTATCTCAAAAATCTCCCACTTGTATACATTGGATAGGGTCAATTTGTAGCCACATAAATAAACAAGGGAACAACCCCTCCTAGAACATCCACCATATCGATCAAAGTACACCAAGTGCTCCATCCTAGTACCTAAAAAAAAATCAAAGTATCCATCTTTTGAAACATGAATAAAGTAACCTTATATTATGCCACTTCCACCGAACATACATAGAAGCCATCCAGAGAGAAAACCACCCAATCTGTGACATTGGAAGATCATAAAATCATTTACCAATTGAAATGCCAAGCACAAAAAACTTGATCCAAAGCTAATCACATGTATTTTTAGTTGTCAAAATATCCATAGCTGAAATATCACCCACAACAAGTGCCAAAACCATCCAACTATCCATACCTCCAAAGGTATACCAAGTGAATCTCACATCACCAACATATCAAATCTACAACCTACAATCACAGGCCTTAAGAGAAATACCTACCACATATATACCAAGAAACTCCCACTACAAAAGATAATATCAAATCTATAACCAATCCACTCACAACATCTCAAATAAGTGAATCCATATAGTCTTAAGGATTGTTGGTGTAAATACATATTTACTATTTACACTTTACTTAAGTTTACTTAGGTTAATGCATTATTTTATTATTTATTTTGTGAGACACTTAGGATTTTGCATACCTTTATGAGTTTTCATGTTGACAACACAGAAGTACACAACTCTAATTTAACACATGGTGTATACAACACTAGAGTTTGAATCATTCACTGAGTTGTCTTGTAGACAACACAGTTATTAACACTCCCTTTTTAGCACGTGTTGTCTACAACATAAATTTGCATGTTACACCATTGTAGGCTTATCCTCTGATCATCACACTTACTCCTATGCTTGATATAGGATAACCCATTTCTGGTGGACATGTGCCTAGTTAAATGACTTATCATGATGTTGATTCCTAGGCATTCTAGATGCATCTCAGAGGCCTTTATATACAAGCACTCCTAGTGTACTTTTATTACATTGAATTGAATACATATCAATATTCTAATCATACTCTTTCTAGTCTACAGTTGTACTTGTGTTTGATTTCTTTGTTCTTGGGTGAATTTTTCCCTAAGACAAATTCTTACATGGTATCAGAGCTTGGAGAATCTCTCTTCACATAGTTTTTCGAGACCATTGTTACTTCGACACCTTGAACCAGATCTAGAGTACTACAAAAATTCACCTACCCTAGGCCAAAGTCAATCATGAGGCAATTTTTTTTGCAAATCAGCACCCAAAGACCTTGATTTGCAAGTTTGGGTATGAACTTTTTTTAGATCTGCAATTTTTATTTAGATCTAGAATTTTTTTCTCTACCATTTTTGTTTGTATTTTTTTTCAAATTTTTTTTTGCCCTTCAAGTAGTAGAGAGTTTTTTTTTGCAGAAGTACCAGGTAGTCATATCCTGACCTTGCACATGTACAAAATATTTTGCTACTAGGTGGTATATTCTTTATTTTATAGTGGGTTTTATTGAAAATTCCAACTGGCAGTGACCAAGGTTTATAACAAGGTGGATGGTTATTCTACTAATTATCAGCTAAATTAACATTTTCGTCGACAAGCCCCTACACAACCCCAACCACTGCATTTGATATTCATATTGCGTAGGGTTTCTTTTAAACTTTCAAATATTACCTATTCCCATTGATGTGGGATAAATATTAAAACCTCGGAGCACTTTGGATTTTCCAGCAGCTATGACTATAACCCCCGGTGGCATTGAAGGAATTTTGGCATGTAGAGAAGACGTTTGGTGACACCTATCGCTACGCGGATTTCATCAATTTGGCCACGCGGATGATTGCAGAACTACTGTATTTTGTAACCTTCAATTGATGAGTATATTCTAGTAGAGAAGACACTTTCTAGCCCACTACATGGGCAAGCTACAGGTACAACATCCGCCACGTGGCCCCATCCAACGCATCCACCACATGTCCTTGTTAACAACTCAATGCAATGCCACATGTTCAAACACATCAAACTGCCACCTAAGCCACGTGTTTAGACATTTTTCATGTGTCACATGCTCATACATTTTCCATTTGTCATGTCCGTACTATCTGTATGGTCCAATCAACTGCCACATCATCTTAATAATTTTATTTGCTGATGTCAACCAGATATGAGAAACAATTGAAGGTCATCTGACCGCCACTTCTAGGAATTTTATAACTGATGTGATGGCCATTTGAACATCAAATTTAAGCTAGCAATTTCTTCCTAGACCACTCTTCAGATGAGTGGTTTGGTCATCTTGACTTCTGCTATCTTCAACAACTTTTCTTAAAACACATGGTCAAAGGTCTACCTAACATCAACTTTTCTAAGGGTAAATATTTATCATGTTCTATGGATATGCATCTCGAGGAGAAGTATGATAAAGGGAAGTCTTCTAGAGCACTAGTTGTTCTTTAGCTAGTTCACATGGTTTTAACAGGACATTTTGCAGTGACATCAGTTAGCTAGGGCCACTACATCCTTTTTTTGTTGATGACTTTTCATGCTTCACATGGGTCTAATTCCTTTATCACAAGAATGAAGTGGTTGATAAGCTTCAAACCTTCAAGAGTCATGTCGAACAAAAATCCAAGAAAGCCATCAAGGTTCTATGGATGGACAATGAAAGAAGATATATGGATAGAAGACTTAAAGACTTTTGTAAACTTGAGGGAATTGATCTTTAGAATCCACCACCATTGATTTTGCACAAGATAGATGTTGCAGCACTAAGGATTAGAACTCTTAAATCCATGGCAAGTTGCATGATAAAAGCCAAGTCTCTTGATCCTACACTAGAAGTCAAAGCAATCAGTAATGCCACTCACAGACTTAGTAGGTCTCCTCATAATGCCTTAGATGGAAAAACTCCTTTTGAGGCATGGTGTGGCAAAAAACTAGTTTTAAGTCACTTTAGAGTCTTTGGTTGTCCAACATGGGCAAACCTATCTTCCAAGGGATGCAAGGCACCGACACCTAGGCCTTGTAATTTCATCAAATATGAAGATAGTGTTAAGGCATATAGACTTATGGATCTTAAGATTCATGAGATCTTTGTGGAGAAGGATGTACACTTTGAGGAAAGTCCACCCAACTTATCCTCTAATCCTCTCCGCACTTCATACACTATGGAAACTGATAGTGCTTCAATAGATTCAAACACATGGGGTTCTATTGATAGTTGCAGTGAGAGGTCACGACATCAGTATAGTCTACATGCATACATTGCCACAGTGATAGGTCCAACAAAGTAGGGTACAACTTTTCTTCCAACTTCAGCAACAGGGGATTACTACATGACAGACATTGTAGGTTTGTTCATGGAGTCACACAACACAAATTTGGGAGACAACCTTGATGATTTACATCTTCTCTTTGATGAAGATGATCCTTCTACAATTGTTGCAAGGGCTCACCCTGACCCTCATGTCCATTCTATACATGATTGATCTTTACAGGTTGACATGATTATGGATTCTTATGTACAATAGTTATCGAAAGCCTCTTTATCAGTTAAGGAAATAGTTGGCTCATTGGGATAGGTTCTACAGACATCCTTGCCAGAACTACCTTCATTCTTTTCAATAGTGTTGGAAGGGGCGACCATCAACATTGACATAGGGACAATTCAACAAGTTTTAGGGCCACCATAAATCTTCAAGATTGTACCTTTTCCATTGTTTCTTCTAAAGGGGAGGAACATCATCCAACATTCATGGACTAGCTTCTTCCTTGGAGCAACAATCACTGGTCGACATTCTTCATTGGAGGGGGGACTACTTGGTCTCTCTTCCTCTTCTTTCTGATGGGGGGGGGGACTTTTTCCTCTTATGAGGTTTTGTTCTTCTCATTCTTCACTATTGTATATACTTGATGTATGTTGTAATGGTGGTGTCTTGATTACTCCATCCATCCATGCATCCCTTTTCCTCTCTCTTTTTGGGGGAGGGTTTTTCCCATGAGGTTTTTCCTCTTTCTCTACTTTATGAGAGATTGCATTTCATTATGTACATGGGTACCTAACATGGCCTGTAACCGGGACCCATTATGCATTTCGTCCTAGTTTTCATAAGCTTAAGGGCATTCTCCCAAGTTGTACTTAAGGGGGGGTGTTGGTGTAAATACATATTTACCATTTACACTTTACTTAAGTTTACTTAGGTTAATGCATTATTTTTTTATATCACATTATTTATTATTTATTTTGTGAGACACTTAGGAGTTTACATACCTTTATGAGTTGTCATGTTGACAACATAGAAGTATGCAACTCTAATTCAGCACATGGTGTCTAAAAAATTAGAGTTTGCATCATTCATTGAGTTGTCATGTAGACAACACAGTTATTTGCACTCTTTTTTTAGCACACATTGTCTATAACATAAATTTGTGTGTTACACCATTGTAGGCTTATCCTCTCATCATCACACTTATTCCCGTGCTTAATGGAGGAAAACCCATATCTAGTAGACATGTGCCTGGTTGTATGACTTATCATGATGTTGATTCCTAGGCATTTTAGATGCATCTCAAAGGCCTTTATATACAAGCACTCCTAGTGTACTTTCATTACATTGAATTGAATAGATATCGATATTCTAATCATACTCTTTCTGGTCTACAATTGTGCTTGTATTTGAGTTCTTTTTTCTTGGGTGAATTTTTCCCTAAAGAAAATTATTACAATGATATCCACAACACATTAACCAATAACCTATAAGAACAACATCTCTCATAAAAAGTCTCCAACACTCTCCAAAGTTCTCCACAACTAACAAAGGAAAGAGATAAAGAAATAACCATGTCATCTCTCAAATGACATTCATGAGCATAAATCGGTGATCGCAATCTCTAACCAATCTCAAATCCAATGTAATCAAAATCAAACATCTAGGAAGATAACCAAGACCAAAGAGAAACCATGCAAATCATAAGTTGTATCATGTCTTTCTACACACACCTATAGATGTAAATTGTGCAAGTATGATCTACTCCATATAATCGTAGCCAAGAAGCCTCAACAACACCCAAACCATACCATATAACTAATCATGGATGTAAGCCTCTCACAAGAAGATCAAACTCATAAACTATTCCTAATCCAAGGAATATGCCCAATATAAAACCATCTCCCAAACTCAACCAATATAACAACATATGCAAATGGAGATAACCAATGTTAAACCATCTCTCAAATGAACCCTCCAAAACTAACTCATGTACCTTAGCTCAAGATCCATATTCATGAAAGACAAGCATAAACATAATGCACCTAAGAGAAACAATGGGCTTCACCTCTCAAGTAGCAAACTATAGAGTAGACCAGGACTGGTGAATGAGAATGCTCATCAAGATATCCAAGTCTCCAACCAAGACTCATCTAAGAAAAATCTCCTCTCAAGTCCATATCAGGTGAATGCCCCTCAAAATCTCCTATTGAAACCATCAACCATCCCAAAAAATACTTCTCTAATCCAAGGAAAATCAACATCACCACCGTCTCTAAGTATCCATGAGAACCTATAAATAATCAATCCATGCCAACTCCAAATGCAACATAGCAATATTGTGAAGTATCCAACTTATGATCAATATACTCAATACCAATAAATTAAACTATGATCATTGTCAAAGTTCCAACCATGGCTTGAGGAACATATACATGAAAAAATAATCTAACCATCTCAACCAAAGAGATAACATGCTCCATATGAACATACTATAACATGTCAAAACTCTAAACACATATCAAGAGTATACCATGACATAAAAATGAAACCATCCTAACACCAAGGATAACACATCAAATGAAAGCATAAACCACACCTTTACCAAGAACCCATTATTCCTCAAGATGAAACCATCTCCACACACCATGAAGAAAACCATCTCCATATACCATGAAGAACCATCTCTACACACTATGAAGATAACCAAGAACCCCATGAGTACTCAAGGTCTAACCATCTTCACACACCATGAAGATAACCAAGTGCACCATGTAAATTTTAAAGATACTTCTGCAACAACATGATCTAAGACAAATCTTCAACATCTGTAAACACTCAATAAATATATCAATGCCAAAAAAAATCCCTCCCAAATGTGGTACCAAGTCACCTATGGCATCATAACGTCCATCTCCTACATGAAGATCCTCCAAGTCTATACACACAACCAAAGTGTCAATACCAAGTAAAACTAAGATTTCCAAACCAAGAAGATACAAACCAAACTAGGAACTAATCTTGCATTGTCACCTCATCATTGTTACAAACTCCCACCAAACTATGTATCCAGGATAGCCATGACATGATGATGAAAAACCATCCTCTAACCATGAAAATCAACCAAGGAATCAAACCATCAACAAACTCAAAGTGTACATCATGAGCTCCTCAAAAGGAACCAAATAACCATGATCCTCAACCAAGAAGATATACCACCATAGTCAAATTAGGAATCCAAACTAATGAACATTAATGATGTACCTATATACCCAATCTTCTCATGAAAAAATCTATGACACTGTGATCACATCCATAAACCAAGCATCTAACTCTTAATGTGTCCAACCTGTCAGCATAAAATAGTCAACCATAACTCTCCACCATGAGTATACTTAGTAACAACATCTCATCCCTTCTATAGGAAGAAAAAAAATGATAAATCATGTGACTTAGGGCATAAAAAACCCAAATCCAATCCACCAATCTAAATATGCATCAATAATGAAAGATCAATGGGCAAAGACAACCCATAAAAAAGATATAAATGCAACCAGTAAGTATAAACCGCTTATAACATTGCACAACTTGTAAATCAAACAAGTCATCATAAATATCCAAACCAAACAATGATAACCATATCATCATGAGACCAATTTTAAATATGAATTGAGTGTACAATGACATCAAATCTTAAATCTCCAAACATACAATGTCATAAACTCACAATGCTACCATAGTTAATATAACCATAAACTATTCAGATTAATATATCACTAGATAAACCATACCAAACCTACACAAAATTTGAACCAATATGTAGAGCTCTCCAAGAGCTTTTCATTGACTACTCAAAGTCCAAAATATGACTCTGTATACCCAAGTTATGCCCTAATTTGTGCTCAAAATAAATAACATCTAACTTTTAGGCCCTTCAAACCTAACAAAGTGTCAAAATCATAAAACCAAACCTATACAAAGTTTTAGTGCTCTAAATTAGATTTCCAACACCTATAAGAAGTCCAAAATATGATATCCTAAGAGAAAGTTATGACCGTTTTACTAAGATAGTCTTTTTACCATTTTCACTATGAATTTTTTTTTTTTTTGTGACGAAAATTTTGACAGGATTAAATTTGATGGCCATCACAAGCTGAAACTAAAAAAATCTTTCATTTCCTTTGAACATGGCCAAACTAGGGCATATTATATATCAAAATTTATGGACACATTGACCTAGATCCAATGGTGAGGTTTATTTTTATCCAGGATGTCATTTCTGCAAGTTCCCCCTAAAACCCTCATTTAAATGAAACATCTGAAAAACTCTTTTGTCCAACAATTTCACATGCCCAAAATCTACCATTATCCCATCATAACAACAAACCAAAAACCCTTAGATCTACAATAAGAAACTCATATATCTTTCCCTCTCTTTTATCCTCTTATGCATTTCCATGGATTCAATCTAGGGTATGAAAACTTGCAATGCATTTCCATGAATCTAGGATATGAAAACTTGTAATGCATTTCCATGAATGCTAGTATGAAAACTTGCAAGAAAGAATGTAATTATTTTCACATAACCCATAATAGATCTAAAATAATTATGCAATTAAAATCCACATGCAAGAGAATAGACAACATAACCACAAAAATTGTGACACAAGATATACCCTAAGAAACCCTCATTGAGGGAAAAACCAAGCCTCCAAAAGCATCCATCACAATGTATTATTCATAAAAAACACCATTTCAATACAAGAATGTAAGCCTTTAAAGCCATAGCCACAACCAAACAATCTACATGAACAAACATGAATCCATACATCCCATTTTATGCTTCTAACTTTCACAAATGCTCCCTTGACTAACCCATCAAGCCTTGTTTCACTTGACTCTTTCCCTTTTTGCTTTTTGTCTTGTCTCTACAACTACCCTTGTGGCTACTTAAATAGGAGCAATTCCCACAAAACTACCAAGTAGTATTACATAAACCATGTGCTACCTAACCATTTACCCCACATTTAATATTGGGCATTTAATTATTTTCCCCAATATTAAAAAATTACATGAAACATTATCACAATGTTATAATAAAACTCATCAAGTATATCCCATAGGAATCTTTCCATGTTGCACGTCCATCCAGATGCAACATTACATAATAAAACAAAATAATGCAATATAACGATATTATTCAATGTGTGCAACACCCATTATCTCAACATTACATCATTTTGGGACACAACCAATTTTTTCAAATGTTGCCATCAATGCCGAAGGGGGATATTGTTGGAAATATGGTTAGATAGATGTCTTGAGAGTTGTCATTTATGGAAACATGTATTCAACATTTTATCTATTCATTAAGAGTTAGAAAATTGTCTAAGTGTTATACAATTTACAGCAGTACAAAGACAAATGCGATGTTTACAAATGACACACTTTGAATAAGCTTGTGCATAGTTGAGGATATAATTATAAAAATTTCTTGAAGATGTGGTTAAGTTTGGTTAAGTTCATAGATGCATGTAGCTAGTATGACACGAGTTATGATTGAAATACCAATACAAATATTTGACAGAGTAGAACAAAGCATAGCAGAGAATTGAGTTGTATGACTTAAGCAATTACTTTGGTAACAAAATAACTAATAAGTCATCATGAGACAACTTTGTGGATGTTAATCCATTGGTTATTTTATATTATGTCAAGCATGTGAAAACATGAAGGCCAACTAAGAAGAGATTTACTAATTTGTGAAGTATAAGTAGAGATCTTATCTTGGATAGATAAGTGTGTGACCTATGTGATATTTATGATAGATGTGAAGTCAATGAGACGATATGAAAACTATGTGATGCAAGATCTAATGTATGATCAGAGAAAGTGTGAATTACAATAGTTAGAAAGTATTTTATGCATATCTATTCTTGTGAAGAACTTTATTGTATAAATGCATGTTAGGGTAGTGGGCTCTTCTTGCATACATTGTATTTTATCTACCAACTCCTAATAAGGTTAAGTCTTCTAACAAGGCCTAGTCCTTTGAAAAGGACTCAAGGTACTCTATGTATTTCATAAACTCCTAATAGCTTCAATATCCTTAACATGATTTTTTTTAAGTGGATCATCTAGTGGGTATCATCCCCACTAGGATTTTCCCTTGGCTAGGGTTTCCCTTGTTAACAAATAATGGTGTTATGAGTTCTCTATGTGCATGGTTATATTTACTATTCAACATTATTTGTTTAATTTCATATGTATGTTATAAAATAATTAATAATATTCAGTTGTGGGAAAAAGGTTGTATAATACCGATTCATCCTCTCACCTCTTACTATTATCTATTTATAATAAACATTTTTATGTTTGATGTCTTCTTCTTCTTTAGTAATTTATCAGGGTCCTTCGCCAAATTTTCCCTCAAGATTGGAAATCATTTTCTTTCTCTTTTTGTCGATCTTAGACACTTTTGTTTGCATCAACATTTTTATCTTTTTTGTCTCATAAGTGTCAAATGGCTTGGCACTCTTATCACTATCTTTAGAAATCAAAGCTATCATAGCTAAAGTTATCTCATCTAAATTCACCTCAAATTACATAGGTCTTAGCCATGCAACCCTTGGTAATACAATTTGTGCATAAGTATAGTTAGTTTCCACCATGAAACAAATGTCATCATATTAGTGATCAACAATTGACTTTTGAATCCTCAATATATTCCTTATTTTTTCCTTAAACTCAAAATATCTATCCAAGATAGTCTATAAATTTTCTCCCAATTATTCAATGAAATCATAAATTTTTGTGGTCACTAGTCTGGTTCTATCCCACACAATAGTAAATATAGTTAGAAATGAATTTTGCACATAGGAAAATATGCATATCAGGAGTAATCCAAGCTTACATGATGTATTCTTTTCTTTCCTGATTGCTCCAATATTTTTAGCTAATTATATCACTTGTAGCTCAACAAGGTTGTAGTTGTAATCTTTCTTCACAATCTTATACTTGAAGTCCATTGCAGTGCCTGATACACTATTCAATTTGGTTGAATGATATAATTTTTGTGCAATTACACATACTTTGAATTCAATAACAAGATTTTTAATGCCATCTATCAACATTACTCAGTTATTCCACTTGACCTTTGTTTGTTGTTCAATAACATTTCTTGCTGAGCAATGCAAGGTCTTTACTTGATCTAGGGTAGGATACCCTATTATCAATGAATTATCACCTTGTTCATTTTAATTGGCCCACTCTCCAATCATAATTTCATGTCATGTACCCTACTTAAAATAATAGTGATCCATTCAACTTTGGAAACTTTGGGAAATGCTAGGGAATGAATAAGCCCTTTCTTAGAAACAAACTTATTCTCATCTTTCAATACTCCATTTTCACATGTTTTTCATTAGCATTTATGAGTTCAAAGTATCCAATCTCCCCTATCTTTCACATATAGCATGAAAAAACATCATGCACCATAATGATTCTAGGATGAATCAATGACAAAGTGCCTGATGCATCTCTAATAATTGTGACATTTAAGTATGCCCTAAATTTTGGTGGGGATCATTGATCATTCCTTATAATCTATGAATTACTATCCCTCAACACTTGTTTATCAATGCTAGATGCAAATAATGCTATTTTTGAACTAGGGTTTCAAAATAAATTCAATTGCTTCACAAAAAAAATGAACTCGGTTCACAAGCCTTACTTCACTTTTTAATTTATTAATGACATGTTATAGAATCACATAATACTTCTCACAAATTTCTTTGTTGATCACCCTTGAATCACTCTATAAGTTTGAAATTTCCTAGTGAATAGAATTATCTTTAAAATTTGATATATAGCCTCAAAAGGTTGAAATAGGTTTTCAATAAATACTTTTTGCAATGGTAGATTCATTATAGTTGTCCTTGGTCTTAACATAAAATTTGGTTTGCACAATATCTTTCTTTCATTTCTTGGTCAAGACCACCACTTAGTCACTATTGCCATTTCCATGTATGGCTTGGTCTACATATAAACTCATTATGCAGGGGAGCCTAGTTCGTATAGCAATACTTGGTCACTATAGACACTAATATTGATACTCAACATATATTATGCATATGATATCTTTTTTCAATTTTGTCCTAGTGCATCTTGATTCATGTAGTAATGGACTTTAGCATATCTTATGTTAGGAACTGGTATGAGACATGTCATTCAAATGTATAGTTCCTTATATACCTTCTTTTTATAGTTATAAGTAGTGTGGTCACCTAATCCACTAGATTCAATGACCTCAACTTCATTGGTTCCACTACTTCCAACTTCTACCTTTTTTCTCCAGGTCTAATTCTTCTCATTCCTTGTTTGTTCTACATCAACTTTTCCTTTTCCTTTGGTGTGTACATTTCTTGGTGTTGTTTCTTGAGTCTTCTAGTCCTTTCTTACATGTTCAATCTCATGACAACTATAAAAAACTAAACTCTCCATTCATCCAACTCTTAAATTATCATCTAAAATGTGTCCTAATATAATTTTCTTCAATATGACCATACTCACCTCAATAATGATAGTTATTCCATTTTTTGTAATCCTAGTTATATGAGTTTCCTTTATTAGGTGCATGCACTTTCTTCTTGCATGTCTAGTTAGATTTTGGCTTGGATTTGCATTCTTGAGCTCTATGTCCATATTTTGATGATTGTAGCAATGACCTTCAAAGCTAGGTGAAATAGGTGTATTTCTTTCCTTTGACCTACATTAATGTGCTTGGTGTCCTTGCTTCTTGAAATTAAAATAATGTCCATTTAATTTTGGTTTAGGATTTTTCTTACCAATCTTGCTTTTGCAAATTTTTGTTGTGTATCCCAACTTTCCATAGTGATAGTGTGTAGGTTTTTCCTTTGACTATGCATTTCTTTTCTCTCCACTCTTTGATGATTCTCCTTCCTTAGATAGGTTTTTGGTATAGCATAGATTAGATGTGTCATTAGGCTTTCTTTGCAATCTCATTAGCTCTTCATAATATCTCATAGCTTCTTTAGGCTTGTTCAACCTTTCAATAAGTTCATTTTTATGTTTCAATTCATTATTTAGATGCTCATTCTCTGATTTTAGATTAGCAATCTCCACATCCTTTGTACTACACTCTTGAGTTATAAGAAGAAATATATTGGTTATATCAAACTGATTTTGAGTAAGTCTTTGTACTTCATTGTTCTTGTCATCAAGTCTTGTAGATATATGATCTTTATCTTCTTCATCTTTCTTTTCCTTGTTAGTCACTTCACATAGTCTCACTAATTGGATTTTATTTTCTCTCTTGAGTGCTCTTACTTCTTCAATTAGTGTATTGTTCCTTCCCAATAGGCCTTCTATTGTTGCATCACTTTCACTAGAATTTCCATCTTTGAGTAGTCCTTAGTGTCTTCTTCACATAGAGTGTCATTTTATTAGATCTCCAAGTCCTTTCTTTTATTTAAGGGTTTCATCAACTCCCCTCTTGCTACTTCAAACTACTATAGTATGATCTGGATGTCAAGCTTCTAATTCTCAATGATCTTTCCCAACTTATAAGCCTCCATCTCCAAGATTTCAACTCTCAAGTTATTAGATTTCTTCTAAGAGAATAAGAATCATATACCATTTGTTGAAAGTTTATTGGCAAATTAAGATACAAGGGGGGTGGGGGGTTTAGATCTACAAAGACCTTTAACTTCTTATAGCAAATAGAAAATAAAATGTATTCACCTCTAACTCATCTCATATCTAGATGATAAACCGTATAAATATAAAATATTATGCTAACATAGATCTAACTGTGCATCACATCCATCAACATGAATGTAAATGTAAACACATAACACACAAGATTTGGCTACCTAGAAATCCTCCAAGTTGAAGGTAAAACTCTGGTGGAGATGACACCCAAAAATATTCACTACTATAGCAATAAAGTGTGCTTTTTAAGGCTATAGTATTTGACCACTTCTATTGATCAACCCTATGAGGGGTATGCCTTTTTAGGAGCTTACAAGACATATTCAACATACCTTGATTAAAGGATTTAAAACTCACAACTAAGTAAGTACTCTATTATGGAAATTTGAATAGTCCTATTAGGACCAATTTTTTAAGAGATTTACCCTAATTCACTTCATATAATTTATTAATACACAATCCTTTAGTTAGAACTCTGATGCTAGATTACAGATCTCCTTATTAGATATACTATGTTCTGTTCTTCACTGCTTTGCTTGGTTGCTCTATCTGATCTTTTTACTTCTAACAAATAGACATAGCCTCCTTCTCTATCTCTACTTCTATCCTCACATCATTACATGATTTAGGGTTTAGGCCCTCCTTAAATAACTAATAGATGAACATTCTAGATCAAGATGAATGATCTAGATTCATCCCTTTTTTTGCTTAGTCCTTCCACTTTTCTGATTGGCTAATCCCCTAGCACAAGGATCAATAATCTCTAAAAAAATGCATAATTGATTCCTTAAACTACTCCTTGATCATCTAAATATGTGTAGAAGTTGGCAAATTTTTTTTACCTCAATGTTTTTACCATTCCAAACATATATATAAAAATTATTTCTCTTGGCACTTGTATACCCTAATGCTTGGTCATAACTAAAATTCATGACGTCTCTTGGAATTTGAATGCTTGGCACATACTGGGTAACTCAACATGAACTATATTGCTTTATCTCAACATCCACTAACTTTTATCTTACTTGGCACATGTTCTCACTTGTTTCATATTGGCACACTTAGAAACTGAAGACTTGCTTGGCTCAAATTGAAATGTGAAAAAGTTTACTAAACATCACTCAACCTTCAATATATGGTTCAATTTTAGTAATGACCAACCAAAACTTCATAGGAAATGAAAAAGTGTTTGAAAAAAAGTGGTAACATGGCTTGGAGACAATTTTTTTGAAGTTATTAGAGGTCCTTGATGGGCTCTAAAATGGGGTCGACTGAAGAATGAGCCAGTTAGTCCCTATAGATTGAAAGCTGAGGATTCCAAAATGGTGTCATAATAGCTAATTAGAGCAATGATTCACAAGTTATGGTCTTTCAAAGTTGGGCCAACCAAAATTTTCAAAACAAATGTCATAATTGATTTCAACTATGTTAGTGAATTTTTTTCCTTCTTATCAATAAGATACAAAAAGAAAGATAAGGAAAACTTCCACCACAATTGAGTTCTTTTGAAAGAACTCTTTATGTTTTGAGGCACAACTCCCTCCTTAAATGATGAACAATACTATCTTTTATTTCAAAAGAATTGGACAGATGAGACATTTTTACCAGAAAGAACTAAGGTTATAAAACACTTTTCCATCACTGTGCAATAGTATTGCAAGATTATTGTTGGTTCTATGCTAAGTCAATAAAATTAATTAGATGTATTATGTAAACTTGAATGAGATGTGATTGATCCAACTAAACAAGATAAATAAAGAACCATTTATAGAATAGAGCACACAATCATTAATCACAACCAAGGAAATATCCTTATAAAATGAATCAAGATTACCAAAATCATATGATCTCAAATGCCAAACAATGTGTTGCAATAGTCCAAAAGGATTTTTTGATTCTATTTCTTCATCCAAATAAATGGCACTACAAAATTGTTTAGTTTGAATCTACCTTAATAACTAAAGTTCTTATAGAAAAATTACTAGAGTATCAATCCTAAAAAATATTAAAAGTCTTACATTAGTTATGAAACTAACTCCAGCCAAGGTCGATAAAGTTAAGACTAGAACTAGAAAGAAACTAATTTAAGAAAATGAAATATTTAAATGGTCAAAAACTTAGTCCTAAGCTAAGTAGTTGTAATGTTGACTAGATTTCGTAGCTTTCCTTGCCAAAAATTCATATTGCCTCTCACATATTTCCAATCTTTGGAGGTGACTTTAAAATCCATAATCTCTTTTTGCTACAAAATCCCTAATTTTTTTGTCCTCAACTAGATGCTGGTGACCTTGCAAACATGCTCTAGCTTCTTAATCTGCATAATCAAATGATCATCATTGATTATGATCATCGAATCTATTTGAGAAACAACAATTAAGTTTGCAGTAGAGACCTCTTTGATATCCTTAAGAGCTTATAACTTGTCTGGGCAACTTGCTTCTGTCTCCTTCAGGCTCTTATTAGATTGATCATTATTGCCTAAAATATTCACATTGATACATTTCACATCATTATCTAATATTTCTTTCAAAAAATCAATTTCTTTGACCAACTTTAAACTTTCTTCTAAGCATTATTCAAGGACCATGTTTCTCCATTCCAGGTTGGTTCTGGTGATGCATAAGAAGTCTGCATCCACACTAGAGTTTTATTTTTCAATTAGAAACTTGTCTGCTCCATATTCTTGGACCTCAGTGATGTAACCCATAATAGCCTCCCATTTTTCTTTTTCTTTAGCCTAGACACCTAGCTTTGTTTCCAAATTGGCCATCATCTATTTGGTTTTTACATTTGTTTTGGCCAAGCTAGCTATGTAACTAAATTCATGGGAAACTACAAACTCAAGCTATTCATCAAATACTTGAGAGACTGGTCTATCTCTTTTCACTTGGTCAATGAATTTATGATTAACCAGAGAAGTCACATCGATCATGGAAATAGCTTGGGGTTGGCATTCAAATTCCATATTTTGTAGATTATGGATATATTCTGTTAGCAAGCAAATAGACTATTTCAACTCTTTCTTTTCTTTCTAGTTCTTCTAGATTTGATTGGTTAGCCTCGCATGTCCTATATCCAAGATTTTCATATCCATAGCTCTAGAAGTTGGCCTAAGAACCTTTTTCTCTATAGTATAGCCTTGTGGTGTAATGTCATCTAGAGTTTTATCTTCAAATGACATGGCTACATCGACAACCTTGTCTCTTGTCTATTCATCAACCCCTAGTATAGTTTATATCTTCTTCTTTTTGATTTTGGGTGTCTTTCCCAAAAAATTCCCAACCATGTCTTCAATTGAAATGCCTACAATAACTAAGCTCATTTTCTTGTTCATTGATAAATTGAACTAGTTTAGTTCCAATGACTTTGGATGGAGGGGTTTGTAAGGAAGGGGAGACATAATTAATAATCTTTGAATCGGGTGCATTGAAATCACATGCTGGTAGCTAATCATTCTAATCCATGGCTTCTTGTATTCTTTATTTAGAAGGTTAAACCACAACTTCAACCACAATTGGGTCTATACTAGTATCTTCCATAATAGCCTTTTAGTCTTTCTCTTTCTTAGTGCGGGAGCAAGTCCACTTTGCTGGTCTTGTAGGTAGAGCTAAACTTTGAACATTGGGTTCAATTTCAACTTCAAGGTTCAAAATACCTATAGAGGAAAAGGTGACACCCTTATCAGTATCATGAATAGGTAGAAGTGAACTAGAGCTAATGAAGGCCTCTCATGAGGCTTGCTTTGCATTTCTCATATTATAATGCCTTTTCTTCTTTAACCAATTCTTAATCCTCTTAATGACTAGGTCATTCTTGGTCTACAAGTCATCTTCCTTTGAAGAATCCCAATCAATTTCTAGCATAGGAAAGACTTTGACCTAATCTATATAAAAAGAATCAACCACTTCTTCATCTTTGTCTTCCCTCACACCTTTTATATTCATATGAAGTTTGAAGTTTTTAAGTTCTTCAAGGTGAACCTAGACCACCATCTCTTCCTAACTTCATAATCATTATCACAATCAGCCAAAAATTCTTCTAACTAATGGATATGTGAGAATGCAGGGCATAACTCAAATAGGGGTCAGGAAAAATATTTACCATCAAAGTCAAGGTGACTAGTATAGATCTCCAAGTTCATCAACTTTAGTTCATGCTTGAGATCAAATGCATCTTATATAGTTATGCACTTGTAGTGACTGATCTCTGTGAGAAAAGTAGAACTAGGACCTCTTCTAACCTTGCAAGTCCTATCAACCTTTACCACCTGTCTACAAACTTCTATTAGAACATAATAGTCTAGACAATGCCTAAGCAATTTAAAATGTTTTCATTCATACCCACCAACTTGAATATAAGTAAACTTAGAGATTTGGGTGAAGAAACTACCATAGATTGATATAAATTATGTTTCTCCTTAGTCAATCTTTTCTTCTCTTTCCCTTGAAGCTCAAAGAACAACTTAGCAAGGAATGTATCTTGCACTCTTTTAAAATAATTATGATTCTTCTCCTTTTGCAAGGAGGGGAAGTATTCGTATATGAGCATGTCATTTACCCAAATAGCATGGGGAAGTCCAACCCATATTTTGCAAAAAGCTAGTACATAGAATAAAGTATCAGCTCATATAAAAACCAGACACTCCAGATGCTTGGGAAAGCTCCTCATGCAACCTATTAGCTATGATTTTTGCCTAGTCAATGTGTTTTTTTAAATCACTTAGGATGGCTTGGATAAAGAAATTCATCCAATTCTCTTAATGGAAAGCATGTTTATTACCTTTGAACCTATTTAGGAGAGTGATTACATCTTTTAATTTAGGAATCTTATGCTCTGTTGTTAGAGGATGAGGAAGACTATACCCCCCTTTCTTTGGTTTGAGCAGCCAATTTTGGGCAATTGCATTATTGAATGTGTTTGGGTCTGACATAAATTTTGTGTTTGAGAGACCAATTGTCCAGGATTCATATTCTTCATGTGGCAGAATATTCAAAGCACCCATGATTGTAAACCTATTCACATAGATGAGAATTTCTTTGAGATATATCTTAATGCATCTTTGGGCAACATCTTACCTATTCCTACACTTTAAAACAAGTTATGAGCAAAGTACTAATTTTGGAAAACAAGTAACCTTCAATAATCCACTTTTGGCAATCTTTTCTATGATGGAACCTAGTTTTGGCTTAGAAAATTTGGAGAGTATCTTGTTAATGTCCTCATCAGCAAGAAAAATATCCTTTAATGCAAGCAAGAAACTGGTAAGCAAAGTGACATGCTTTTCTTTTGGTAACTTTGGGAAAGAACTAACCATGGAAACAAAGCTAAACAATCCCTTTATAAAACTTGTTAAGAACAAATGATAATGAAAGAGGCTTAATAGGGTTACTTTCTTAAAGTGAAAAAAGTAATAGTAACTATTGAAGAGGACAAAAAGGACTAATCATATAGGAGAAATGACAATGCACTTGCACAAATAATTATGTTACAAATCGCCTGCTTACCTTATTTTGTAGAGAGTATAATGAAAAAGGAAAGTAGTTTAGAATAGTCTTTAAATAGGTACTGACATCATGATTTAATATAGGAAATATCAATTTGACAAGAGTATTTAATTAATGAGTGCTTATGCCCTTGCACGTAACAATACCAATTATTCATTACAATGTATCACTTCAACCTTTTCAAAAATATTTTGATGAATCTTCATACTATCACTTGCTAACCCTTGTGCGTACTTTGAGCCAGTTAACTGAAACCTTGAATCATTTTGAAGTTCAAGATTTCAAGTTTAAAGCTGATAACTATAAGAAATTTGGCATATGAAACCATCATCGACCTTGGGAATGGAAACACGACTGACAATATATGGAATTGAACAAAGATTACCCAAAGTTTAGTTTCAAGGATGCCCAACATTCAAAAATTCTCATTGATAACATCAAGCTTGAAAAAAATATGGACAAGGGAAGAAAAATTTGTACTTTGAACTCAATTAGTTTGGAGTTCAAGTTCAAGGAAAATAAAGAAAATATTTGTGCATACTGATCCGATAGGAAAAAAAATTTGATAAACATTGAAATTTGAACTTGATTGAGTTCAAGGTTCAAGTTCAAGACTTAGAATAGAGTAAAATATATTGAAAACTTTGAGAAATATGTATAAGGATTTTACTTAGGTAACAATTGGCTCTAACTAGGGATTTAGAGCATTAGGGACTGAAAATGAATTCAACATCTTTGGTTTTACAAAAGATGGCTAAACAAAATAGGAAAGGAAAAGAAGGGAAAGAAAAAAATAGGAAGCACACAAACAAAAAAAACAATAGAACATATATACAAGAAGGATAGAAAGGAACAACCTTAAAGATGATAAAGCTTAAGGTCTTGCCCATTATAGGATAGGGGAAGCTCTATTCCATCCAAATATTAAGGTATGGAAGAATTAGGACTGAGAGCTTTGCTGATTTTGAAGGGGCCTTTCCAAAGTGATTCAAACTTGCTATGAGCACCCTTTGGTTCTCTTTGTTTATCCCAAAGCAATACTTGATCATCTTCCATGAATTTTCCTAGCCTCACTCTATGATAAAAAAAAAAATTGACTCACATTTTATGTTTAGTAATGTGATCAACCACCTTTTCCCTCTCTTCCTCTACTTTCATCAGGCAAAAGATTCTTTTCTCCAGGGCATCTTTAAACGTAGCATCTTCTAGGGTCTTTCGAAGATTAGCAACGACTAGTTCTAGTGAGAGTGATAGCTGAGTCTCTACACCATAAACCAATTCAAATAGTTTCAAAACAATAGCTCTCTTAGGTGTTGTGTGATTTTCCCATAAGGCTTCATACAACCTTTACTGCCAAATGCCAATACTTGGCATTGTCACTAACCAACTTTCTCATGCTAGAAATAAGATTCTTATTAGAGGATTCTAGTTGACCATTCGCTTGTGGAAAATAGTTTGAAGCATGTGAGCACCTTATCCCATTATCATAGTAGAAAAGATGTAGTTCTTGTGAGGAGAAGTTTTGGGCATTATCAATTACCACTTTTTTTGGGACACAATACTTGACCAAGATGTTTTCCTTTAGAAACTAGCACACCACTTCAAACATGGTTCTCTTCATAGGTATTGCTTCCACTCATTTAATGAAATAATATGTGGTAGTTAGGATATGAGTATGTCCCACACTAGAGGTAGGATTAAGCAGACCAATAAAATCCAACCCCCACTTCCTAAAGGGCTCTTCTATCATCACATGTCTCAAAGGGAGAGCTGCCAACTTGGGTTTACCTACAAAAAGTTTGCATTTTTCACATCGCCCTCCCCATTTGTATGCATCACCAAACATACCTGGCCAATAGTACCCACTAAAAATAATTTTAAGATAGTGACTATTGATTAATAATGTCCCCCACATGCTTCATTATAGAAAACTTGGAGTACCTTTCCTTGCTAGTCTTTGTCAACACAATGTAAGAACATACCATCTAAGCCTCTTTTGTAAAACACATCATCTACTATCACAAATTTTTCTGACTTTAATTTTAAAGCTCTCTTATCTTTTTTGGTTAGATGTTGAGGACATTCATCATAAGTCAAATAAAAAGAAATATCAAAGAACCATTTATCTCTTAAGCCTACTAGAAGCACATAATTTTCACCATCAGTGGGTTCTTGTTGATCCTCGATGATGAGCTTACATAAACCCTGACCCCTCACTAACTTAGTGGGTTTAATTTATAGATTAAATTGTTGAACTTTAGAAACCCAAATTTCCCTATTATTGACCACTACCTCTTGTTGTGTTAGCATACTTTTTACTATAGCATTTGGTACTAGAACTATCATGTGAGAGTGCAAAATACAATAATAAAATTGTTTGACTACCTTTACTACTAAAAATGCCTATTTTTTAGTGAGTGAGTACCTCAATTCATGATTTTAAAGAGGTATACTCATGAAGGAAATGAGAATCTCTTCACTTTCCTCATTTTTCTATAGTATAACAATAGACATAGTGTGTTCACTCACATAACAATGTATTATAAAATCCTTTTTATAATCTAAGTGAGCTAGGATGGGTGCTTGAATGGTAGATATTTTCACTTTATCAAATTCCTTCATGGCTTCTTCACTCCATTTAAAAGTTTCCTTCTCACTAAGAAGATTTTCAATGTATCTGGTAGTCTCTAAAAACTTTGGTACAAACTTCCTATGAAAGTTGATCTGACCGAAGAAAGATCTGACTCCATTTCAATTAGAAGGAAGGCACAACTGTTGAATTTCCCTGATCACTATCCCATCTTTTGAAACTAGATGACGAATGAGCTTTCCCTCTATAACATGAAAAAGGCACTTCTTGAGATTTAGTAAAACACCATGTTCTCTACATCTCTGGAGGACCAACCTTAAATATTTCAAATGTTTCTTTCTCCCCATAGAAAATATAGTCATATCATCCAAATAGATGAAAATGATATTTTTCAACAAATGACTAAAAGAAGAATTCATGGCTCTTTGAAAGGTTACACCAACTTTTATTAGTCCAAAAGGCATCTATCTTTATGCAAAGGTACTCCAAGGAGTGTTGAAATAATTCTTATGTTGATCTTCAAGGGAAACACTTATCTAATTATAGCTTAAACAATTGTCCAACATGGACATCATTTTAGTGCCTGCTACCTTTTCAAGGATGTGATCCATATTAAGCAAGGCAAAATTATCCTTCAAACTTTCTCGATTTAGATTCTTGAAGTCTAAGCAAATCTTAATCTTGCCACTCTTTTTACAGACCGACACTATGTTAGCTACCCAAGTGGAATGGTGGATAGGGTAAATTATGCAGGCTTTCAAAATTTTATCAACTTCCGTGAAGATTGCATCAGCTACTCTAGTATTGTAGTTTCTTAGCTTCTATTAAAAAGGAGTGGCTCCAAGCTTGAGTGGAATTTGATGTTTGAACTTCCCTTGTCTAAAATTTTTTATATCTTCATAAGACTAGGCAAAAATGTCATTGAATTTATTCAAAAATTTGGTCAATTTTGTTTTTCCAAATTGAGTACAACATTTACCCAAATCAATCATCCTTAGTTTCTCTTCTATGCCCATATTAATTTTGTCACAGTCTCCAGACTTCTCTATCTTCTTTGTCCCATTAACAAGACTTTTGTGATGAAAATCCTTCCTATCAAATAGATTTTCCAAGGCTACTAGCCCCTTAGGGATTTTTTCCTTTTAGTTAGCACTTTTGTATCCTTATTTGAAATATCTTCAAGGCAGAATTTGTGACATTCTAATGAGGAACCTTAAAAGAATATATTTTCAAAAGCTTCTTTCCTGTGCAAGAAAGCATTGATGTTGGCATCATTATTGAAAATTTTCCATGAACCATAATTGTTAAGAATACTAGGCTAATGGATCAATTCTATAGTGTATATGTTTTCTTTGAAATTCAAGTGGGAAATCAATAGAAATGTTGATCTAGAAAGAGGATCAAAACTTGTGTTAAGTTCTCATGGCATAGATTCTATAGAAAAGCCCTTGAATTCCTCTAGCTCATCCCATACTCTATTCCTATAGTCCTTTAGTCTAGGATTTTCAACAGCGAAAATGTTTTATACCTTCTTGACCACCAATTCAGCATTTCCTCTGGCCTTTAATGATTTTATGTCTTTCTTCTTAGCTTCTTCTATCCCCAAAAGCAAGACATCATATTTGTCTATGTTATTTGTATTATCAAACTTGAGCTTCAAGGTGAAAGGGATGATCTCATCCAAAGGGGAAATGAGCACTTCCCTTGCTCTTGAGCTGAACGAGGCACAAATGCCATCAAATTATAAAGTCTACACACCTTCATTAGTTAAGCTCTTAGGTTGAATTATATCTTCTTTAGGTAAGATGCCATAATTAGAAAAATCACTTTCTTGATATAAGATGTGGAACCTGGTATCTTCTAAGGGAAATAATTCATATTTGGCTTTGGGCTTACAATTCAAGACTACCTTTTTGCTACCAATTGGTATAGTTTCTTGTTACTATTCTAACTTTATCTCCCTCCCAAGTTTTTATAGAAGGTTCAACTCAATAGCATTCCATAACTAGCTAGAATGTTAGCAATCAAGATGTTCAGTACAATTCCTTTTTTGAGAAACTCAGCTAGAGTGACTTGAGCATCTTTGATTTGGCCTACAAGTGAGACTTTTTTGGAGTCCATTGCATAACATTTTCTTGAGGTTTGAGTTATGGGTAGATCTAAATCATTTGCTACTGATAGGCCAACACTAGGGCAAATAATAACAAAACAATTAACAATTTTATGATGAAGTTTGGCCGGTCTATATGTGTCAATCTGAGAGTGTAAGCTTGTGAAAGGTGTCTGAGTAGTATGCTATCAAGGCATGATAGTTGTGAAATAAGGAATTATGAATGCATCTACAAAACATAGAATTGAATCTATGAAAAACTAAAGAAATCCTAGTGACAGGAACTATCACTTCCTGGCGACAGGAACATCAGAAATGTAAATAACTCAATAAAACTAATATGTAATAAAATTAATTACAACTCTTAATAGATTATTGTCTCATAATCTAATTAATATGAAATATTATTATCTAATCAAATATGGATATTGAATATATAAACTAATACACTATGATTAAATATATATCATGTAATGCTAAGCTGATTAAAATACAAATGGAAACTAACTTAAATGCACTTCATATAGAAATAAAAAGAGATCACTAGGTAACTTTGGAGTGGGCCCTTCCTTCTCACCTGCCTGGTGATGAAACCAAGTAGTAGTCTTAATTTTCTATAATCATGCAAATATAAACTTTATATTTCGAAATGATAATGATCTATTACAATGTTGTGCATTTTGTAAAACCTATACATTTTCCCCCACAATATATCTCACACTTCTTATATATACGTAGGCTTAACCACTTATTAACTACTCTAATATACATGCCATCTAAAGAATGGCTATTACACAAAAAATCTATAATAGAAATCCACATCTTTGCAAAGAATAGACAATTTTGTCACATCAGTTTAGAAAAAAAATATTGTTTTCAGCCATCATTTTTGAGTCATGGTTTTGAAGAAGGTTCAGCTATAAAAAACTACAAATATAGAGCAAATGGTGTGTATTCTGTCCACGTGATTCATGCAGGTATGGGTAGAATAGGTAACATTTTGTTATTTTTTATAGAAACAATATCATCTTCAGCCAATAAGGTTTTGAAACAATTTGAAAATAGTATGGTTTTAAAATGGTTTAGAATATTTTGGTTTGATTTCCATGTGAGACTTGCATTATTAGTAGAAATATGGAGTAAGATTTGATCAGGTTTGTTTTGCTATTCAAGTATACACTATCCTTATTGACATCTTCTTGCTATACATAATCTTTAGGCACAAATATGTGGTGGAGAGAACCATGGTTTGTTTCTAGTTGATAAATATGCACCATAGGTTTCTTAACATCTTTACGTAAATCTCCTTTCTATCAACTCCATGTATTCAAATATTTGTAGCAAATGTGTCTATTTCAAAGTTGATGGAGTTTTGTATTGGTGAAAGAGCTACCAAAAGATACATAGCTAGAGATAGGAAGAATCATAACATATTACCAACTTGTTAGATAAATTAAATTTCATCTGTTTATTCACATATTCTATCTAATAACTGTATTAAATATTACTCATAAATATTAGATCATATGCAACATAGAAGGATAAAATAGAATATTAAAATAGGTATTGAAATGAACATGAAGGCTTATATGAAGGATAAAATATGGCATAATATGGGACATAGATTTCTCTCATTAGCTACAAAGGATGGAATGATATTATCTAAAGCTCCTAAATCTATGATACAATTATTCAGCTTGTGACCATGGATAAACAAAGACACATAGAATGGAGTTGGTTTGGGAATGCCAGGGGTATCTTTAGCTAATATTTTATCTGTATTCTCTATGGGTGGTGTAGAGATACACACAAAATTGGTCAATGGGGATGTCTAAGGAATATCTAGGCTTTTCACAAACTCTATTGACTTATTTAACTCACTAGGATTTGAACGCAAATAATCGGCCGAAGAAATTTGAATTCTAGAAGACTCACAAAATTTAGCTATATCAAAGGCAAATTCAAAATCATTTGTTTTTAAAAGAATTACCTCTAGTGTAGAAGTCTTAGAAGTATCAAGGGCCTTCTTTGATTGATTATGTAAGGTCTTCCATTTGCCAGTTGGATTAGAGATAGAAGGATCATTAGGAGTTTTACTTCCTCTATGGCCTCTTATGAGCACTGTGCATAAAGGATCTTCAAGGATGACAAAAGCATTGCCCCCCCCCCCCGCTCAGAATTAGACTCATATTTGAGGAAATAATTTACAAAGTCACTATGACCTCTTGAGTCTTCATTAACATGGATCTCTTCTATTATCTCCTTATTAGCATTTAATTCATTGGAATGGATTATTTAAGGACATGAAGTACCATTATGATCATCTATAGAGTGAAAAATATAAATGTTTTTCTTATTAGCTAAAGTATCTTCAATTAATAATTTTGGTTTAATGGAAGCATATTAAGTTTGTTAGAAAAAATAGTCCAGCAAGATAACTAAGAGTTGGGGGGGGTGTTGTTGAATCAGTTATCCAATAATTAATACATTTATCTTCTTTAAAAAAACTTAACCATTCAACCAAAATAAACAAAAACCATAGTATAATGTACATATACAATTACGCCATATATGTTGACTAGAGAAACCCTTGATCAGAGGGAAAACCTCAATGGGAAAGATGCCCACAAGATGGTGTACTGATATAAATATTCCTTGTTAGAGGATGGACCCTATTAGGAGTCTATTACAAAATTTAGTACAAAGAGTCCATGTTAGGAGACTTTGAATCCCTATTAGGAGATTCCAACCCTGTTAGGAGTTGTGCCAACCCTATTAGGAGTAGTAGTACAATGTATGCAAGAATAGCCCACTGTCAAAACATGCAATTTCAACGACAAGAAGAGCTTACTACTCAAACAAGAAATTTACTATTATGTTCTTCTTTCCTCTATTTTTTCAACTGAACCAATCACTATCAGACCTTGTAGACCAGCTCATGAACCTCAGATCCAAATATCAAACTTAAAATCACTCAACAAAACCTCAATAATAAAGTTTCCTTCACTTCTACACTGCTCTTCTTAGCATCACATTCCGCACTTACTATTGCTTACAAATATCATCTACATCCATATCATGATAAAAGGAAAATTTCCTTCCTTTATATCAAGTCCATCAAACAATTTCTTGAGTTGGTTGTTAGACCTTCTCAATTAATCATTATAGGACCACATTAAGAACATGTTACACTTAGCGATAACATTAATCTTCCACCTTGCAACTTCAATAACTTTTTTTACATGCAATATTATGATGGGAGAACTTAGCCATGTCATCACCAACATTTTTTCTTCATGTACTCAACCTTAATTCTTAGAATAACAATTCTACTAGGAGATATAAGAAGTTTACTAGAAGAAGATTTTGTCAACTCTATCTCAAAATGTACATCACCAACACTTATATAACTTCTTCCAGACTCATCATTTCTTCTTTTGACATTAACTGCATATACCAAATACTTAGAAGTATCTCCCATAACCTCATATAGTTATAATACTCAACTAGTTTTTCGTACCAACTTGATCTTTCCACTATTCTTCTATCAAATACTACAAAAAGTTACTATGTTGACATCGATGACAAACTTATTCATGAATGTAACATACCATCATAGTAACATATCTACAATACTCCCCCATAGGAATATCATTAGCATTCATGCTTGCAACAATCTCCCCCTTTGGCATTGATGGCAACATATATGAAAAATATCTAGTTCCAAGAATACCAACAAAAGACTGTTCATCATTTTTTCAAATCTTTTTCATCTATCATTCTTCCCCATTGATATAGATCAATGTTCTTTATGTCAAACTATCATTCCATACTATGCTCATGTCAAAATTCTCCTCATTATGATCTTCTCATAATGTAGCACTTCTCCTTCTCCCCAACATGTTTTTTCATGCTAAACCTTTCCCCCATTGACATCAATGTCAAAGGTTTCAACAACCAATTTTACCACATCAAAACTCTACAACAATTGATTCTTACTTAGCTCAATTTTTAAAAGATACTATTCACAAAAATATCCAACAAGAATCCTAAATGACTTTGTCCATCGTAGATACTCCCCCATATAGGAAGCATCAACATTCAATCTAGACAACAATGGTGCTCTGTTACACTAGACTGATGCATCCTTGCATCTTCTACTTTGATGTAGGAAAGGGCATAATCCCAAGAATACCTCACAAATACTCAAAAGTCTCTTTGGGAAGAGGCTTAGTGAATACATTTGTAATCTTCTCTTGAGTGCTCACATAATCCAATCTAATTTCCTTTTCTGCAACTTTCTCTCTCAACATGTGATACTTAATGGAAATGTGCTTAGTCTTTGAATACAACACTAGATTCTTAGAAATATTTACTATGCTTGTGTTGTCTCAATGTATTACAATAGGTTCACTAATTTCTATCCTTATATCCTTCATCATCTACTTCATCCAAAAGAGTTGATTGCAATTGTTTGCTAATGCAACATATTCTACTTCTATTATACTTTGTGATGTACAATCATGCTTCTTTCTCATCCAAGAAACTAATCTTCCTCCAAATATGATATCATCAAAAAATATTACCAAAATCATCAAACCTTCATCAATTTATTTCCAATATAGATTACTATCAACCATACCTTTTCTATATCCAAGCTTTGTCAAATGCTTGTCCAACCTTGCATACCAGGTTCTAGGTGCTTGCTTCAAGCCATGCAATGCTTTCTTTATTCTACATACTATGTCCTATCTATAAAAGTAAAAACTTTAGGCTATTCAATGTACACTTCTTCTTCAAGTTCTGCATTCAAAAATGCTGACTTGGCATCCATCTGATATACTTGGAATTTCTTCTATACAACATAGGCTAAGAATAATCTTATTGCTTCTATTATAGCCACTAGAGCATAGGTCTCCTCATAATCTATCCCTTCTTGTTGTGAGTAACCTTTGCACACCAATATTTCTTTGTTACTTACAACTTCACCTTGTTCATTCATCTTGTTTCTAAATACCCATTTAGTTCCTATCACATTCTTGTTTGCTAGTTTGGGGATCAATTCTCATGTCTCATTCTTTACTATATGATCAAATTCTTCTTTAATAGCTTGTTTCCAATAATCATCTTTGCATGCTTCATGTGCATTCTTAGGTTCAACTTGAGATATCAAACATAATTCTTTATTGACTCTTCTTTTTCATCACACCTTTATCTTTTATTCCGATGATCTGCTCAGATGGGTGATTCTTTATCATGTTCTTTCCCAAAGTAAGAGTTTCTATCTCAACTCTTGGCTCTACTCAAGGTTTTGAGCTTTTTTCTTGCCTTGGCTCTCCTTCATTCTACAAACCATTGTTAGTCTCAAGAAATACCTCATCATTCCTTGGCTTAGTAACAACATCATTATCTAAATTTTAATCAAATATTCTCTCTTGTATCTCGAAATTCTCATCAATGATTACATTTGCACTTTCCATAATAGTCTTAGTTCTCTGATTATAACATCTATAAGCCTTGATTTTCAATAAATAATCAAGAAACATACCTTCATCACTTCTAGCATCATACTTACCAATATCATCATCTCTTTTGATGTAACACTTACTACCAAAAATTATGAAATATCTAACTATAGGTGAGTGACCAAACCACAATTCATAAGGGGTATTGTTTGTGTCTTTCTTGGATTGCACTCTATTCATGGTGTAGATTGTCGTATTCATAGCTTCTCTCCAAAATCTCTTGGATACATCATTCTCAGCTAACATAACACTTGCAGCTTCTGTAACTGACCTATTCCTTCTCTCTGTAATGTTATTCTATTCAGGGGTTCTTAGGGATGATAATTGTATTTTGATTCCATTTTCTTCACAAAACATGTTAAACTCATTTGAAGTAAATTCTCCTCCTCTATCTAATCTTAAACATTTAATCTTCATACCAGATTCATTCTCAACTCTATTCTTGAATATCTTAAACTTATCAAATGCCTCAGATTTCTCTTTAAGAAATTCAACCCACATCATTCTAGAAAAGTCATCAACTAGAATCATAAAATAAATTTCACCATAGAATCCTTTAGTTTTTGTAGGACCATCAGATCTATGTGGACAATATCCAACTTCATTGTAATAGTAAACTTCTTATAGGGAAAAGAAGTTCTGTTATGCTTTGCCAGCATAGATTCCTTGTAAATTATGTTAGTAGGCTTTACAATCTTGGGAAAATCTCTAACGACAAACATACTACTAGTTTTCAAAATATTTTCAAAGTTTATATGACAAAATCTCTTATGCCATAACCAACTATCATCTACCTTTGCAACCAAACATGTCATTTCAATGGGATTCAACTGAAATACATTAACTCTAGATCTAGTTCCTATTTCAATTACCTTTCCATATTTATCTGTGATCATGCATGTTTTCTCTATGAGTTATAACTTGACCTTTTTCTACTAGTTGTCCATCACTCAAAAGATTTTTCTTTAAACCATCAAAAAAATATACATCCTCAGTGTTAGTTTTTCCATCAAGAGTTATAGATCCAATACCTTTAACTTGACATGTCGCATTGTTTCCATCTTTAAAAATTCCTCCATCCTGACTTTTGAAGTCAAAAAACTTCATATCACGAGTCATATAATGTAAACAACCACTATCAATTACCCAATTAGATTTCTTTTCAACTTGTGACACCAAAGCTACTTTTTCTAAAATTTCTTCTTTAATTGCGACAAATTCAATTTCATCATCACTAGCACTTAATGTTTGTTCATTAGAATCATTGTCTAATAAATATAACACCCTTTTAGTTGTAGTATTGGACATCCCTTACCACCAAAGTAATATGCTGATTTTCATTAAATGCCAATCCAAGAGCGTGAACTTGAGATGATGTCTGCAGAGTATATGCTCTAGTTTTCACTAAAAGTCACTACTACTTTGAATGCAACTACTGTTAAGGAAATCTAGTTTATCCAAAGGAAAGATGACTATTTAAATACTCGAAAGGAAATTCTAATTATTTAGCCATACATTTATGCACCTACTGCTGCAGGAACAGTGACTGGGTTTATTTCCAATGGTTACAGGAACAACAGTTCTAACTTTAACTTAGAAAACTAAGTCTAACTTCTACTTACTAAAGTAAAACTCCACCTTCCGTGTGGGCCCCCATGGAAGAATGAAGGAAAGACAACTCAGATAAGAGTGTAAAAACTCAGCAAAGGCATGTATTCATCAAATATGTAGTATTACAATAATTCAGGAAAAAAAATAGTAAGATGTCTATCAACTCTGTCTATCTATTCACTACTACTTAACCTCATAGGTACAGACGAGGTCTTATTTATAGAGAAGAACAAAAAACTCCTAAAACTATGACTTCCCCATGAAGGAAAGCTAGTTACAACTTTAAGACTGCAAACATGCAATTGGAAAGACATCAATTCTCCCTTAAATTCCCCACAAATATAGAGATCACAATGAATGCTAGATTTGCTTATTTATTTATCTTCAAACAGCTTTCCAAGAATCCAGGTATCATACCTTGCATGTTTAACTAATTGCTTTTATGCTTATTTCCTTGCTCGACCACTTTATCAGTTCTTGCTTGGTTATTCATTAAAACAAGCCCCTTCTAACTTTGCCGCCAAGTCTTCTAGTTGCAACGGTGTCATAACGATCCTCCTTAATGTCATCAATGCTTTAGTGCTATTCCTTCCTAGTTTGTTTAACTCCCGCTCATCTTGTATCTTGCGATCAACATTTAATACACACAAGACTTCCTGCAAACATTTATTTTCATTTATTAGTTTATAAAGAAAAGGCATTAATTATTCAACTAATAGTTTTTGCAATCTCTTCGGCTGCAGGAAGGTCTACCCATATCAAACATTCATGAAGAAAGATTTTTACCACAAAATGAATCCCTTTTTAAATATAATTTTGACTATCATTTTATACCCTATGTCCATACTTTATACATCAAAGAGTTCAAAACATTTAGACTAAAGGATGATAAAGTTCAACATGTTATAAACAAATGTTCATAAAAGCGGCTAATAAAACTTTTGTTTCTTCATGTCATCATTTTCCCCCCCAATCATCCTGAGGCTGGTCCCTTTAGCATCTATAGGTTTCTGATCCTCATTCGTAGTCTAAGGTCATTGGCAATTTTCTCCCCTGACTCATGAGCTCTGTAATTAAAATAGCCATGATTTTGTTTCAATCTTTCCCATTTTTGTTCTTCAACAGTCATGTTATATTCAACAAACAGATCATGTTTTCCAACCATAGGATGCAGGAGTATTGGCGGTTGGAAACAAAGAGGTACCCAATAATTTTTCTAATTTCTTCCCAACGTCAAATACTTGGGCATCCTGCTAATGGCTAATTCTAGTTTTTTAGGGAGAGTGCAACTCCCTAGTTTTCAGGTCTTCTGGCAATCGAATCCATCTTTGAAGAGAAGCTTGTAAAGCATCAAGGGCATTTTCAGAACAATGTTGCTCCCAATCCAAAAATGCTTGTTCGCGAACAGGATGGATTTTGGCAGCAACACTACGATTATTGCTAACAGAAAGCCAATCAAAGAATACTCTATCAGTGTTCTGTATTTCTGGCCGAATGTACAATGGTTCAAACATTTCCTTTTCCCTATAAGGAGCAGCTTGGTTCTCACGACTAATCTCATTCTATATCCATAACATAACAGCCCTAAACTGTACATCTCCTACATACAATAATGAATTCCAATCTTTATCATCTGGTACAACAAGGTTATGAACATATAATTCACAGAGGAGATTCTTCAAAGGCATTGGAACTGAATTGAATGTTGCATAAAATTCTTGAGGAGTATGTAAAGAAGGATTCAATCCCCTGGTAATTCGTGACAATTGAAAATTAATCATTTGCTCCTTTAGGAACAGTGTATAAACTGGAGATGGGGACCTACAATTGACAAGCTCTGGAATGAGCTCTATGATCTTTGTGACACATTGCTGCAGGATCTTAATTTCATCATCCTTTTCTTCAATTTGTTGTGCTTGTTCCCTGATAGTTCTGAGAATTTGTTTCTTCTCTAAATCCCAATTTTCTTTCTCCCATTGAAATTGTTGGTACAAATTAAAGCTGGCTGTGAACGGAATGGAAATTTTTGGTGGTGTGTGATGATGGACAATAGGTTTGTAATATTCAATGCAGTGCTCAAGATGATGGTGGTCAGCAATGTTGTCATCCTGAGAATGCTGTTGTTCAAAAAAATCATTATGTTGATAAGGAACAGTGGTATCAACTTTTTCTGAAGGGGCAATGGCTATAGGATGGGGTGCAACAGTCGTTCGATCTAGAAATGTTTCAACAGTTTCCTGAACCATTTCTTGTGCAACAAATGGATATTCCTCTAGTGGTAGATTATTAGTTTCCTCTACTGGATGTCCAATCTCAGGCTTTATCTTTTCTGAGGACTCTGTGTCACTATCAATATTAATAGGACTATTTGGTTTTGCAGAAATTTCCTTAGGATTATTTTTATGTTCAGGAGTAGGTGCTTTATGCTCTAGTGACTGTGCAGATGTAGGTACTAGAGTTTCAATATCAATAGATGGAAAAGGAGGCTCAGCAGGTGGCGCAGGAGGTTCAGCAGGTGGCGAAGGAGGTTCAGTTCTTATATTCATCCCAGACATTCTAGTGACTCGTCGTGGGGTAGAAATTGGTTTCCTGCCCTTATCAATAGATTTCCCTTTACTCAGGTTAGGTTCTTGTGATACTAGAGGTTCTTTTCCTGAACCTCCCCCTGCGACATCTATGTGTGATCTTCTCCTCCTATGAGTTGAGGCTTCTATGGTTGAAATTTTCCTCTTTTTAGGCATGGAAGTAGAAGCCAAAGCTTCTTGAGCCATTTTATATACTACTTTTTTGACTCCTACAATAGTTTTCTCTCTTGTCCCTACTCCTTGCCCTTTAGGTCCACCCCTTCTAGGTCCATCTGACCTTAACTTTACAAAATCATCCCATGTTCCCAAGTGCTGCCTAGTCAACTCTTTTTCAATTATAGCCCTAATCAAGAAATGGTGGGATACCGACTGGGTTTTGCCTTGTTGTAAATAGGTAGCTTGCCTCTTGATGATATTATAAAGGAAACTTGGAAGATTTACAGGAAAATCCCCATGCCGCAAACCACTCAAAATTTTGAAATGAACAACATGCAAATAGGAATATCTTCCTTCACAGGTAAAATATCTTATGATAAATTCAGCAAGGTGGATAAATTGCAGAGGGAGAGATAACCATAATGTACATTTCTTTCTATTTTCCTCTAGCCGAGAATCTCTCGGTACTGAGAATTGCTCCTTTTCTTGTCATGCATCCATATCCTTTGTCCAACGTTCTCCAATTGTGGGTAACCCAGAAACTTCTGCCACCACTTCTTCAGTGAATTCTACCCGAATACCCTTAACAATTGCATATCCATCCCTCAATGTATTATGAAATTGGAGTGCAATTTCTTGATCAAACTACTTCAAATTGAGATAATAAGCCAGCCAACCTTGTTGTTGAAACAAACTACATGTGGCTAGGTCTGCCAGTAAGACTCTATGATCTGCTGGTTCATGCCGCTGAGGTTCTTCACCCATATTTTTGAAAAAAAAATGCTAGTATAGGCGATTTCTCTGCAAGTGATTTTGAAAGTATGGGTGGTGATAGCTACAGGGGTTTTAGCAAAGGGAAATTGCAATGCTTCAATACTTTCCAAACATCACATCCTTCAGTACTTTATGACAGCATTTTAATCACCAAATCATAATGGGAATAAAGATCATGCTCAAAAACATATGCCATATTAATGAGGAGGTATGCGAAATCATGATTTAATATTATTTCACACATTTTGAAAGTACAAAGGGTTGCCAGCTCATTACTAAAATGATCCTTCCTCGTACATCCTATATGCTAACTTAAAATTTCCTTGATTTTGCATTCATGATCAATTTTCCCTCCCCCCAACCTATCAGAGACTAGGTCCCACCAGACCGTAAAGATTGCAAATTCCAAAAATTGAAATAACATGCTTTCCTAAATAAATAATAAATTAAATAAATAAATGCAAAGGGGTCGAGTGTGAATGACCTGAGGTGCGATAGGAAGGATGAACCAAAAAGTGCCTTGTTAGAGAAACAAAGTGAGATGGAATGATGATGGAAAGACAAGAAGATGGGATGGAATGAGGTGAAAAAGGAATAAATTTTTGCATGAGCGCAAATTTTTATTTATTATGAAGGCCTTGAAAATAAATTCAAGGGGTTGCAAGTGTCTGAGTGGAAGCCTCAAACAAAGTGGCTGCAGGAAGAGATGTTTCTGTTGTTGTGAACTATTGAAGAAATTCTTCCCTAGTTGCTGGTTTATGATATAACTTCAGACGATGCCCATTAACCAGGAGTTTGAATCTAACCAGATCAATTGTTAACAGTTGAACTGCTCCATTGTAAAAAATTGTAATGATTTCATAAGGACCAAGCCATCAAGTTTGGAATTTGCCTTGGTGATGTTGATATCGTGAATCATACAGGAGTGCCCAATCACCAACAAAGAATTCTCTGTCTTCAATGAATTTGTCATGCCATTGCTTCCTTTGTCTTTGAACTAATTCTGTATTATGAAGAGCTGATTTTTGCCATTCATCCAACTCATTGAGATGCAGAATGCGATTTTGTTGTGCTGCAGGAAGGGTAATATCAAGTTCCAAAGTTGTCCGCAGAGTTTTATGTTCGAATTCAATAGGCATGACAACTATCTTCCCATAGAGGATTTGGAAAGGCATAAATCCAGTAGTGGATTCCCATGTTTTTTTGTACGCCCATAAGGGTTTAGGAAGTTTAGCTGCCCAATCTCTATGATGCAAAGAGACTGTTTTAGTGAGAATATGTTCCAGCTTTCTATTTGTTACTTCTACCTGTCCATTGGCTTGTGGATGATACAGAGATGATTTTCCATGCCAAATTTTATATTCCTCCATGAGTGCTGCTATCAGGTTAGATGTGAACTGAGGCCCTTGATTTGATCATAATTCTTGTGGAACACCAAATCTGGTAAAGATACATTCGTACAGAAACTTGGCAACATTATTGTCACGGGGATGCTTCATGGGTTTTGCTTCAGCCCACTTAGTAACATAATCAGTAAAAACCAATATGTAACTTTTCCCTTCTGATGGTGGTTCAATAGGGCCAACAAAATCAATTCCCCATTTATCAAATGGCTCTACTACTATCTGTGGCTGTAGGGGCATTTCACCTATTTTTGTCGGTCTACCCATTCTTTGACATTTATCACATTTTTTTGTATACTGAGCTACATCTTTGTGAAGTGTAGGCCAATAATAACTTGTATTCAAAATATTTAATGTAGTCTATTTTTTAGCAAAGTGTCCTCCACAGGGCTCGTCATGACAAGCACGAAGAACATCATATGTTTCATCTTCTCTGAGACACCGCCATGTTACTTGATCTGGCCCAGTATAGAACATGAATCCTAAGATCCATGAGAAATTAAAACTCTTTTCTGCTAGTAATCATTTTTCTTTTGCAGAAAAATGTAAAGGAATTCATCCAGTAGTTAGATAGTTGGCAATGTCAGCATACCAAGGATTTTGTGTTGATAAAAGAAATAGATGTTCATTAGGAAAGCTATCTTCTATGGTTGCAGGATCATCAGGTGTTTGAAGATGACACAAGAAATCAGCCATGACATTTTCTTTACCTGGCTTGTTAATAATGGTGATGTCAAATTCTTGCATTAGTAGCAACCATCGAGCCAATCATCCAGAGATTGCTAGCTTGTTCATCAGATATTTGATAGAAGAGTGATCTGTATGTACAAATATTTGGTATCCTATAATGTAATGTCTAAATTTTTTCAGAGCATAAATTACAGCAAGCAGTTCTTTTTCTGTCACCGTATAGTTATACTCGGCTCCTTGAAGATTTTTGCTAATATAGTAAATTGCATGTTCTACTGAATCTATTTTTTGGCCAAGTACCACTCTGATGGCATGATCTGAAGCGTCTCTGTGTATATGAAAAGGTAATCCCCAATTTGGTCCTCGAAGCACTGGTGCTATTGAGAGGACTTCCTTAAGCTGTAGGAAAGCTTTTGTACATTCTAAATCCCATACAAACTCTGCATCTTTTCGAAGCAATTTGTATAAGGGTTCTGTAATTTGACTGAAATCTTTGATAAAATGTCGATAATATCCTGCATGTCCTAAAAAACTCTTGACTTCTTTCAATTTGGCTGGTACAACTAATGTATGTATGATTTCTATTTTTGCTGGATCTACTTCAATTCCTTTAGGAGAAATAAAGTGTCCCAAGACCACTCCTTGCATCATCATAAAGCGCTTTTCACTATTTAATGACAAGTTGTAGTCTTTGCATCTTTGTAAAACCTTGTCCAAATTTTCCTTGGCTTCTTCAAATGTTTGCCCATATGTGGTGAAGTCATCCATATACACTGCCAAACAATTTGCAGATATGTAAAAAAAAATGCTAATGACAACTCTTTGGAAGGTTGCGAGTTCATTAAACAGACCAAATGGTAGGACAAAATAAGCAAATGTTCCCCATGGACATGTAAATGTTGTCTTGTCCTAATCTTCTGGTGCTATCTAGATTTGATTGTAACCACTGAATTCGTCTAAGAATGAAAATTATTTCTTTCCTGCAAGATTGTCAAGCACTTGATCGAAAAAAGGTGATGGAAAATGATCCTTCTTGGTAGCCGAATTAAGTTCTCTATAATCTATGTAGACTCACCATTTTCCCCCCTTTTGGGAACAATAACTAATGGTGATACCCATTGGCTATCAGAAATAGGATATATGAAGCCAGCATTGAGTAACTTTTGCAATTCATTTTTGACAATATCCCTTAATGTTGGGTTTATCCTATGCTGAGGTTGTCTCACAGGTTTATAATTCGGACTGATATAAATTCTATGAGTACAGAGTGTAGGATCCAAACCTTTCATATCTATATACTCCCAAGCAAAAGCATCTTGATGCTTTTGTAACAGCTTCAGGGTATCATGATGTTGTGCTTGTGATAAGGACTTTATTATATTTAATTCTCTTCTTGGAATGATTGTTGTTTTGACTACTTTTTTAGCCATTGAAATTTGCACAATTGGTCATGAATCTATCTCATGTGGCAGGAGCGAATGCAGTTCATCAGATAAAGGCAGAATGCTTTCTAAGATATACTCTTGTATAGAAGATGTCTCAGGTTGTGTTCCATACTCATTCAGTATAATGGAAGAAATGACATCTTCTTCTTCTTTAATGTTTACAAATGAGTCCTATGAGATCATCATCAATTTTTGAATAGAATCTATGTCCATATCAAAGTCATCCATATTTGGCCAGACAACTTGATCATCTTATAGCTAAGGCTAAGCAGGAGAGTACAAGGTCAAATTTTTAGTGTTTGTTCCATCTAAAATAGTCATTTTCCCTGATTGGCATGCAATATAAGCATCTACTATTGCTAACCATGGTCATCCTAAAATGATAGGGTAGCCTCTAGTACTTGTTTTTGGAGAGAGTACAACAAAATCAACTGGATACTCCCATGAATGTAATATAATAGTGACATCTTCTAGCATACCATCAGGAATGATGGTAGAACTATCTGCTAATTGCAAGATTGTTGGCGTCTGCCTGAGACCAATAATACTTAATTTGGACACCACTTCTTTGGTTATTACATTGATGGATGCTCCTAGGTCTATTAAAACATTTTGTACTTGTACTCCTTGAATGGTGAGGGTTACTACTGGGCTTCCAGGGTCTGCATATTTAAGCATTTTGCAGTTATCTAGCATAAGATCAGAAAGTTGTCCAAGTACATGGATAGTCTTTGGGTCTTTCTTTTTCCTTCCTAGTTTTTTAACATAGGCTTCTTTGATGGATTTTGAATATATAGGTACTTCCTTGATTGCATCAAGTAAGGGGATTTTTACTGTCATTTTCTTGAGTTGATCAAGCAAGTCTAGTGCAGCTTGATTTTCACTTAGCAATATTTGTTTTGTTAACCTACTGGGAAATGGTGGTACTTTGGCTGTAGAAGAAATAATGGTGACAGGTTCTTGAACTGACTCAGCACTTGTATCATCTATTTTTGTTATAATAGGCTGCTAAGGTGAAGGAAGCATTGTTCCATATCTTAGATGAATGTCATTTAGGGTGATGGAATAAATTTTTTGCTGGGTTGAAGGTTTTGCACTATTAGGGTTAGGTGCAGGTTGTGCAGGTAACTGAGGCTATTTTGGAAGGGTTGTATTGGATGTAGGAGGCATTAAGGCTTGTTGTTGAGGAGGTTGAGTCAAAGCCGGCTACTGCTGATGCTGCTGCCAATTTTGAGTTTGCTGCCAACCTTGCCGAGGTTGGTGCCAGCCTTGGTTAGGCTGCTGCCACCCTTGGTTGGTTTGTGGCAATCCTTGGTTAGGTTGTTGCCAAACTTGGTAAGATTGTTGCCAACCTTGGTAAGGTTACTGCCAATGATTATAATTACCATGTTGTTGTTGCCATTGACTATTACTACCATAATTATGGAGTGGGTCTTGAGGAATACCTGATCTTAGAGCCCATGGTCTTTGTTGAGCAACATAAAAGACTTCCCCATCTTCATCAATTACCTTGAACTCAGTAGGTATATGTTGTGATTCCATGCTAGCAACAGGCTTACATTGATAGTTGCATTTCTTTTCTCTGCAATGGGGGCAATATTCTGCCAACATACTATCAACATCTTCCTTCTTCCTTTGTGCTTGCATGGTATCCAACTATGTAGCAACATCATTAATGATGTCTTGTTTAAAATCCAATAAGAGGTTTGATAATTCTGTCTTAGATACTGCTGTCCTAGGAGTCTTTTGGAGTAAATCCCTCAAACTTCATTCTTTTTTTGTTGTTGCTCTGGAATAATTTAAACAAATATTCTGGATTTCAGCCCACGTCTTCTGTGTAATGTCACCTCCAGCCATTAATTCTAAAGCTTCCATACTCCTGTCATGTACTCCTTTAAAAAAGAGGTTCTTTTGAGACTCCTCATTCAGTTGATGTTATGTGTTGCACTATAAGTTAAACATGAACCAGGCAACATAGTCCTCCAAAGTCTCATCCTCCTTTTGTGTCATTTTAAAAATGTCATCTCCTTTCAAATCATGGCTTTTGCAATATTCCTTATATTTTCTAAGGAACAAATTATTCATAGTTGGCCAATCTATCATAGCATTGGCACCTAAACTCATCAACCATCTCAAAGTGGCTTCTTTAAGAGTTGATGGAAACAATTTCAGCTTATGGGTATCAGTTGTGTAGTCATAACTTCGACAAAGGATGTCAAACTCAAAGAGAAAGGTTTCTGGATCTTCAGTAATAAGGCCATAGAATTTAGGGAGGGTAGCTGAGGGTATATTTTTCAAATTTTGATTACCCTGCTAAGGAGGAATTGGAAAGGGAAAGGTAGGTTAAGCTGCTGCCATTTGTAGATGTCCTAGTGGTGGCTGATAAATGACTAGAGCTAATGGATTATCTTGATATTCTGGCTCAACAAAAAGATTATTCAAATGAAAAGATTCTTCAGATGTGGTTGGTGATTGTACTTGTTCTGATACTTCTGCAAATATGTTCTCAAATAGTTCTTCTTCTCTCTCTTCTCTTTCTTCTCTTTCTTCAGAGTTAGGATAAGAAGGATCTTCCTGATTGAAGTTGGGAAGAAATCTTCCAAGGTGATCTCTTCTTCTATGCATGCAAAAATGCTGAAAATGAAACTAAATGACTCAATAGTAAATACTAGACTGACACCATCCCCGGCAATAGCACCAAAAATATGTCTAATCAATATAGCACCCTTTTAGTTGCAAGATTGGACATCCCTTACCACCAAAGTACTATGCTAATTTTCATTAAATGTCAATTCGGGTGCGTGAACTTGAGATGATGTCTGCAAAGTATATGCTCTAGTTTTCACTAAAAGTCACTACTACTTTGAATGCAATTACTGTTAAGGAAATCTAGTTTATCCAAAGCTATTTAGGCATATTTAGGCATTTTACAGTTATCTAGCATAAGATCAGAAAGCTATCCAAGTACATGGATAGTCTTTGGGTCTTTCTTTTTCCTTCCTGGTTTTTTAACACAGGCTTCTTTGATGGCTTTTGAATATATAGGTACTTCCTTGATTGCATCAAGTAAGGGGATCTTTACCATCATTTGCTTGAGTTGATCAAGCAAGTCTAGTGCAACTTGATTTTCACTTGGCAGTATTTGTTCTGTTAACCTACTAGGAAATGGTGGTACTTTGGCTGCAGGAGAAACAGTGGCGGCAGGTTCTTGAACTGACTCAACACTTGTATCATCTATTTCTATTATAATAGGCTACTGAGGTGAAGGAAGCATTGTTCCAGATCTTAGATTAATATCATTTAGGGTGATGGAATAACTTTGTTGCTGGGATGAAGGTTTTGTACTATTAGGGTTAGGTGCAGGTTGTGCAGGTAACTGAGGCTATTTTGGAAGGGTTGTATTGGCTGCAAGAGGCATTAAGGCTTACTGTTGAGGAGGTTGAGTCAAAGCCGGCTGCTGCTGATGCTGCTGCCAATTCTGAGTTTGTTGCCAACCCTGTTGAGGTTGGTGCCAGCCTTGGTTAGGCTGTTGCCACCCTTGGTTGGTCTGCGGCCATCCTTGGTTAGGTTTTTGCCAACCTTGGTAAGGTTTCTACCAACCTTGGTAAGGTTGTTGCCAATGATTATAATTACCATGTTGTTGTTACCATTGACTATTACTACCGTAATTATGGAGTGGGTCTTGAGGAATACCTGATCTTAGAGCCCATGGTCTTCATTGAGCAACATAAAAGACTTCCCCATCTTCATCAATTACCTTGAACTTAGTAGGTACATGTTGTGATTCCATGCTAGCAACAAGCTTACATCGACAGTTGCATTTCTTTTCTCTACAATGGAGGCAATATTCTGCCAACATACTATCAACATCTTCCTTCTTCCTTCGTACTTTTATGGTATCTAACCGTGTAGCAACATCATTAATGATGTCTTGTTTAAAATCCAACAAGAGGTTTGATAATTCTGTCTTAGATACTGCTGTCCCAGGAGTCTTTTGGAGTAAATCCCTCAAACCTTGTTCTTTTTTTGTTGTTTCTCTAGAATAATTTAAACAAATATTTCAGATTTCAGCCCACATCTTCTGTGTAATGTCACCTCCAGCCATTCAGTCTAAAGCTTCCATACTCCTGTCATGTACTCCTTTAAAAAAGAGGTGCTTTTGAGACTCCTCATTTAGCTAATTTTGTGTTTTGCGCTATAAGTTAAACATGAACCGGGCAACATAGTCCTCCAAAGTCTCATCCTCCTTTTGTATCATTTTAAAAATGTCATCTCCTTTCAAATCATGGCCTCTGCAATATTCCTTATATTTGATAAGTCACAAATTACTCATAGTTGGCCAATCTGTCATAGCATTGGCACCTAAACTCATCAACCATCTCAAAGCGGCTTCTTTAAGAGTTGATGGAAACAATTTCAGCTTATGGGCATTAGTTGTGTAGTCATAACTTCAACAAAGGATGTCAAACTCAAAGAGAAAGGTTTTTGGATCTTCAGTAATAAGGCCATAGAATTTAGGGAGGGAAGCTAAGGGTATATTTTTCAAATTTTGATTACCCTGCTAAGGAGGAATTGGAAAGGGAAAGGTAGAGCTAATGGATTATCTTGATATTCTGGCTCAACAAAAAGATCATTCAAATGAAAATATTCTTCAGATGTGGTTAGTGATTGTACTTGTTTTGGTACTTCTGCAAATATGTTCTCAAATAGTTCTTCTTCTCTCTCTTCTCTTTCTTCTCTTTCTTCAGAGTCATAATAAGAAGGATCTTCCTGATTGAAGTTGGGAAGAAATCTTCCAAGGTGATCTCTTCTTCTATGCATGCAAAAATGCTGAAAATGAAACTAAATGACTCAATAGTAAATACTAGACTGACACCATCCTCGGCAATGGTGCCAAAAATATGTCTAATCAATATAGCACCCTTTTAGTTGCAAGATTGGACATCCCTTACCACCAAAGTACTATGCTGATTTTCATTAAATGTCAATTAGGGGGCATGAACTTGAGATGATGTCTGCAAAGTATATGCTCTAGTTTTCACTAAAAGTCACTACTACTTTGAATGCAATTACTATTAAGGAAATCTAGTTTATCCAAAGGAAAGATGCCTATTTAAATACTCGAAAGGAAATTCTAATTATTTAGCCATACATTTATGCACCTATTGCTGCAGGAAAAGTGACTGGGTCCATTTCCAGTGGCTGCAGGAATAGCAGTTCTAACTTTAACTTAGAAAACTAAGTCTAACTTCTACTTACTAAAGTAAAACTCCACCTTTTGTGCAGGCCCCCATGGAAGAATGAAGGAAAGACAACTCAGATAAGTGTGTAGAAACTTAGCAAAGGCATGTATTCATCAAATATGCAGTATTAGAACTCAGGAAAAAAAAATAGTAAGATGTCTATCAACTCTGTCTATCTATTCACTACTACTTAACCTCATAGGTATAGACGAGGTCTTATTTATAGAAAAGAACAACAAACTCCTAAAACTACAACTTCCCCATGAAGGAAAGCCAATTACAACTTTAAGACTACAAACATGCAATTGGAAAGACATCAATTCTCCCTTAAATTCCCCATAAATATAGAGATCACAGCGAATGCTAGATTTGCTCATTTATCCATCTTCAAACAGCTTTCCAGGAATTGAGGTATCATGCCTTGTATGTTTAACTGATTGCTTTTATGCTTACTTCCTTGCTCGACTGCTTTATTAGGTCTTGCTTGGTTATTCATTAAAACAGGCCCCTTCTGACTTTGCCGCCAAGTCTTCTAGTTGCAACGATGTCATAACATTTCTCCTTAATGTCATCAATGCTTTAGCGCTATTCCTTCATAGTTTGTTTAACTCCCACTCATCTTGTATCTTGCGATCAACATTTAATACACACAAGACTTCCTACAAACAATTATTTTCATTTATTAGTTTATAAAGAAAAGACATTAATTATTCAACTAACAGTTTTTGCAATCTCTTCGGCTACAAGAAGGTCTACCCATATCAAACATTCATAAAGAAAGATTTTTACCACAAAATGAATCCCTTTTTGAATATAATTTTGACTATCATTTTATACCCTATGTCCATACTTTATACATCAAAGAGTTCAAAACATTTAAATTAAAGGATGATAAAGTTCAACATGTTATAAACAAATGTTCATAAAAAGGGCTAATAAAACTTCTGTTTCTTCATATCATCAATCATTATCTTCATTTGCATACAAACACTCTCTATCTTTTCTAGGCTTGTAATTTCCTTTATAATTTTTCTCTCTTTTAGGACACTTAGATGCATAATGATCATATTCATCATAAGTCCAACATTTAAAGATTTTCTTACCTCCTTTTTCTCTTCTTACTAGAAGGGCTACTTCTTCAATCTTTCTGTCCTCCTTAGATTTGTTGCTGCTAGAAAAATCACCTCTAGCACTTGTGCTCCTTGATAAATTAGGTTGAATATTCAAGGCACTAAAAGTTGTCTCATTTTCATTAATTCTCTGGATTGTCTAAATTCATTCTTAACTACTTCAAGTCTTCCAAGTAATGTCTCCTTTGTGAAATATTTGGTACAAGATTTCAACAACTATATCATCTAAACTGCTGACTTAAATGGTGGTTTTAGAGTCTTTAATATCTTCCATATAACCTCATCATCTTCTTTGGTTCCTCCTTGAGATCTAATATCTATAGTAATTTCTGATATCCTACCTATATATGTTCTTATAGATTCATCTTCTATCATTTTAACATCTTGAAATGCAAAAATCCAACTTTGTAACCTCAACTTCTTAGAATGTGCATCATGTTCAAAACTAGTTTCCAAAGCTTTCCAAATCAAATGTGAAGTAGCAAGTGATTTTACCTGATTGTATTCAATTTTAGGAAGCGTAGTCAATATTGCTTCTCTAGCTCTCATGTTGCACATAAAAATATCTCTTTCATATTTGGTACAATTTTACAAATCCTTTTCAACAATGATTGTCTTCATTGATTTTGTCAAGATCTTATATCCCGAATCCATCCACAAAAAATGTGTATTCATCTTTTCCTTCTAGCTATCATAATCTATTCCATCAAACTTCAGACTATCTTTCCTAAACATGCTTTCCATGGATCTCCCAAATTTGTTAAACTTTATCTTCAAGAACCTAAGGCTTTGATACCATTTGTTAGAAATAGTCCATCAAGATAACTGGGGGGGGGGGGGGGGGGGGGGTGAATCAATTATCCAATAATTAATACATTTATCTTCTTTAAACAAACTTAACCATTCAACAAAAATAAAAAGTAAACATAGTAAGATGCACATAGACAATTACACCAGATATGTTGACTAGGGAAACCCTTGATTAGAGGGAAAACCCTAGTGGGAATGATGCCCACAAGATGATGTACTAATATAAACATTCCTTGTTAGATTATGTACCCTATTAGGAGTCTATTACAACATTTAGTACATAGAGTACTTATTAGGAGACATTATATCCCTATTAGGAGATTCCAACCTCATTAGGAGTTGTGTCAACCCTATTAGGAGTTGTAGTACAATGTACACAAGAAGAGCCCACTACCCAAACATGCAATTTCAACTAAAAGAAGAGCTTACTTCTCAAACAAGTAATTTATTGTTATCTTCTTCTTTCCTTTGTTCTATCAACCAAACCAATCAATGTTAGACCTCGTACACTAGGTCATAAACCTTAGATCCAAATATCAAACCTTGAATCACTTAGAAACTTGGCAATGAAGTTTCCTTCACTTCCACACTGCTTTTCTCAACATTGCATTCTGCTCTTACTATTTCTTACAAATATCATCTACATCCATATCATGATAAAGGAAAATTCCATTCCTTTATATCAAGTCCATAAAAAAATTCCTTGAGTCAGTTGTTAGACCTTCTCAATTAATCATTATAGGACCCTATTAAGAAACATATTACACTTAGCAACAACATTTATCTTCTGCCTTGCAACTTGAATAACTTTATGTACACATAATATTATGATGAGTGAACCTAGCCATGCCATAAAAAAATGTCATCTTCATGTCCTCAACCTCGATTCTCAAAATAACAATTCTTCTAGGAGATATAACAAGTTCACTAGAACATGCCTCTGTAAACTCTATCTCAGAATAAACATCACCAAAACTTATAGAACTTCTTCCAAACTTATCATTTCTTCTTCTAACATTAATTGCATATACCAGATACTTAGAAGTATCTCCAATAACCTTAGATAGTTATAATACTCAACTAGTCATTCATACCAACTTGATCTTTCCATTGTTCTTCTGTCAGATACCATAGAAAATTGCTATGTTGACATCAATGACAAGCTCAGTCATGAATGTAACATATCATTATAGTAACATATCTATAATACTCCCAATAGGAATATCATCAACATTCATGCTTGCAACAAGGTTGTCTTTCAACTACACCTACATTTTGAAATTTCCTTGGGATGTCCTGATATGGAGTATTGATCTTTGGCATTGGTCTCTTGATTGTCATTACTTCATTCAACAATCTCTAAACAAAAGGGTTGGTTGTACCTAAAGAAGATGGTTGCAAACTTGAAGTTAGCATCTCTCTTCTCCATTTTCTGGTGGCTAGAAGATCATCCTCTAACTTGAAAGCTGACCTCTAAGAAAAATCTATATTAGCTACTCTATCCCTTCTTAGTTGAAAACTAAAATTTGTTAGCATTGCATTCATGAAAAAGCCTTTGCAGTTTTCAGCATTAGGTCTTTTGGCAATAGGAATTTTATGAAATATCTTATTGAACTTCACCACAAAATCAGGCATTGTTTCTTGCACTTTGTTCATAAGTTGTGTCAACTATAGCAAAAGAGTATGTTCATCATCTTTTGATTTGAACCTAGCTTCCAATGCATTTTGCATAGAAACCTAGTCAATGATTGCTCCATTTTGGAGATGGTGGAACCAATCTATGGCAGCATCAGTTAGGGTTTGTACAAATAATCTTATGAATAATTTTTTTGTGGCAACCATAAGAACTTTGCAAGTAGTGTTAAAGGCATTCAAATATTCATTGGTAGGCTTCTTCCCATCTCCATTAAATTTAGGCAAGACATCCCTAGCTCTCTTTCTGGATTAGGTCCTAAAGCAATAGGGCTAACTTTGGCACCCCAAGGGTTTGCGACCATCTGAGGTAAAGTGAGGTTCAAAGGCAAGGCATTGAAGTAGGTATTAATGTCCTTGGTAAGATTAAGGCTTGCAAACTTAACACAATAGGGGATAGTTTTTTTAGGAGAGGTTGGTCTACTTTTACTTTTAACAAACCTTCTTTTCCTTTGAGCTAGATCAGGGGAAAAGTTTTGAATTTTTACAAACTCATAGGATTGATCCAAAAATCCTTTCTTATCCTCACTCTAGGTATATTTATTGCCAATCCGATAGGAAAAAGAACTAATGAATGTTGAACTTTGAACTTAATTGAGTTCAAGGTTCAAGTTCAAGCCTCAAATTAGATTAAAAGTCATTGAAAATTTTGAGCAATATGTATGAGACTTTTACTCATGTAACAAGATGACTCTATATGTAATTTTAGAGTTGGTTGACCTTAGGGGTTAGGGGTTAATGTCTAGAAACTTCCCAAGAGGTGAAAAATTGTCTATTTAAGGAAGGCTTGTAGATTGTCTAGGATGGATCTAGGTGATAGTTGACAACTATGTATTGCAAACTATTGTAAGGAAGGCACCCATGAGGATTTGCATCTTGTGTTTCAAAATCTTAAATTTTGCATTTGTGGTGATAATAAAAAGCCCATATTTTGTTGTTATTTTTTTTGTTTCTATTATGTGTTTGTGGTATTAAGGGGAGTACCCTTCATCAATATGGATAAAAACCCAATTATGAGTTGTAGAGTATCATCACCTATGCTTGATCAACTTGAATTATTTATTGCACTACATATTTTCCTACACATTAAAAATTAACCTTCATATAAATCATATTATATATCATGTCATCAATTATATATCTCGTATCTCTCTTATCAAGGAAAAAATAAATAATATTTATATCCATTCAAAACATTTCTTAGTCATTTGGATAAGTCCCAAATAAACAAGTAAATTAATAATTTACTTAATCAAATTATCAATCAATGGTATGATAAGAAAAGGATAAACTTTCCATAATCATCTAAAATATAATCAATAACCAAAATAATTCATCTTACCAAAATTCAAGTTTAACTAAGTAAATCATTTCATTAATGTTATGTCCCTGATCAGAACTATGAATCCGATACTCAAACATGAATATCTCTTGAATTCTAAAACTCCAAGAATTTTGATCATAGAATTAGATCCTTATAATTGTCTAAAAATGTTATTCATAATTATATAAAATATTTTTATTCCATTTTCTTGTGCCATACTATATTGTACATGTATACTACTTCTTATTCTATACTTAGTTATTTAAATCAACTCTAGAGTAGTACTGGGTTTGACCATGGAGGAAACTTCATAGTTAAGCACACTTAGGCTAGAGTAGTATTTGGATGGGTGACCTCCCAGGAAGTCTTGGTGCTTCACCCCTATGAGAATCACCTAGATCCAATGAGTGCTAAGTGTTCCATTTATTCTCATGAGAGATGGATTCATGTTGAATCACTACTCATGAAACACGGGTCAATGAGTTTGACTCAAAATCACACAGATAAATCTTGATAGCAATATCACAATTTGGCTTGCTATGGAAATTATCTCCTACTTATCAATTGATGAGCTTAAGGGCCTTTCTAATGATTGGTTCATAAGGTACAACACTTGGTGAAGGTTTTGCAAATGGGGTTGCAAGCTTTGGATTTGACCATGGAGGAAACTCTGTAGTTAAGCATGCTTAGGTTGGAGTAGTACTGGGATGGGTGACCTCTTGGGAAGTCTCAGTGCTTCACCCCTGTGAGCATCACCTAGATCCAATGAGTGCTAAGTGTTCTATTTATTCTCATGAGAGATGGATACATGTTGAATCACTACTCATGAAACATGGGTCAATGAGTTTGACTCAAAATCACACAGTTAAATCATGATAGCAATATCACAATTTGACTTGTTGTGGAAATTATCTCCTACTTATCAACTCTATATTAGTAAGTGCTACAATGGATGATGATAAATAGTACCAATTATCACCCAAAAAATCATGCAAACTCGTCGAGCTAACACAACATAATCAAAAACCCCAAGAGACAACATTGGAAAGGAGAGAGAATGATATATATTTTATTGTTTCAACATTTTACACCACACATGTTGCACCATAGGACATTCTTGATTGTGGCTACATAGAAAGATTCAATTATAGAACATATCCTTCATGTACCATGCTAATAAATGTTTAGATCTTATTATTTTCTATAGAGACTGAGCTAGTAAATATCTAAATCTGAAGTATTTTGAAGTGATTAGAAGTTCAATTGGTACATGTGGACCTAATGATAATTGATTCAACACCACCACCACCACCCCCCCACCTCTTAGTTATTCTAAATCATTATAAAAATTGGTATTAGACCATCAGTGCTTGTAGAGAAAAGTTTGAAGGGATGTGCAAAAAGGGGGTGCCAAGGTTGAATAAAGAGAACTTCCTTGCATGACAGATTTTGATGACATTGTATCCGATAAGAGTTAGAAATGATGCAATAAACTATGTAGAAAATGCATATGTAGAGATACCAAGACCTCTAAAAGCTTAAAAAATGAAAGAAAAGCAAGAACACAATTAGGCTATGTTGGAGATTGCATCATTCCTAAGCTATACTAATTTTGATGACATAAAAGAATGCACTACTACTAAGAAAATGTGGGGTACACTGCAAACTATCTCTGGAGGAGGCACATTTTTTGAGAGAAAATTTAGAAAAATTAAGAGGAAAATTTGATGAGATGAGAATGATAGAAGGTGGGACCACTTCTCGATACTATGGATAAGTTAGAGAAGTGGTAAATGCTTTAAGAGGATCAAATGGAAATATTGGTGATAAAACTGTGATCAACAAGGTATGGAGAACCCTACTTCCTACTTATGCTATTAGAGTCTCTAGAATGCAAGAACTAAGATGTGCCCCTCCTAAAAATTTGACTTTGGAAGGAATGATTGGTAGGTTTACTGCTTTTGAAAATTCAAACCTTGATAATTTTACTCCTACTACTATTGAGTTTCCTTTAAAATCTCAATTAGATATTAGGAAGAAAGAAAATGGAAAGTGTGTGAATAGTGATAGTGATGTCTTTGATGATGACCTAGATGAGCCTTAAGCATTGATGGCTAGAAGACTTCCAAGAGGGAGAGGAAAATACAAAGGTAAACTTCCTATAGTATTTTTTTCATGTAACAAAGTTGGTCATATTGCTACAAGATGCCCTGATAGAGAAGACAAGGATGAGAGAAGGGAAAACAAGTACAAGGGCATAAGAGATGATAGAGCCAATAAAATAAACAAGGACTACAAAGAAAAAGGTAATAAATCTTGTTATATTGTTGAAAAGGAAACTCATAATGATTCTGATAGTAGTGATGAAGAAGTTGTCTATGTTGCTATGAAAGAAGACTTTGATAAAGATGAGAAAACTGCAATAATCTCATGTGTGAGTAAAGGTGATAGATGGATAATTGATAATGGCTAATCACATCACATGAGTGGTGATAAATGTAAGTTTAAAACCATTGAACAATAAAAATGTATTTGTGTTAAGTTTGGTAATGATGCACCATGTCTTGTGAAAGGTAAAGGATCAACACAATTGACTTATATATCAAGTGTGACAAGATTTATTGGGTTGAAGGACTTAACTATAATTTTTTGACTATTTCACAGTTGAACAAATTAGTGTATAGAATTGAATTTCATCAAAAAAAGGCCAAGATATTTGATCCTACTAGTGAACTAATTGGAAGTATAGAACATAACAAGTATATCTAGATTTAACTGATGAGATATTTTTGTTTGCACAATATGATGATATATGGTTATTCCATAAGAGTTTGTGTCATGTAAACTTTCATAATTTGGTAAGAATTAGTAAGATGAAAAGAGTAAGAGGATTACCAAGATTGAATAAACCTAATAATGCTATGTGTAAACAATGTCAATTGGGAAAAATGAAAAAGTCTAGTTTCAAGAGTAAAACCTATACATCTAATGATATTTTGGAACTGATTCATATTAATCTTTGTGGATCTATTGGAGTGAAAAGCTACTTTGGAGATAAATATTTCATTCTATTTGTTGATAACTATTATAGAATGATGACTGTAATGTTTCTATAAGAAAAATATGATGCTTTTAGTTTTTTAAGAGGTATTTGACAAGAGTTAAAAAGGAAATAGGTAAAAGTATGAAGTTCTTGAGATCTAATAGAGGAGGAGAGTAAATTTCTAATGAATTCAATATATTATGCAATGATAGAGGAATAAAAAGGAAGATGTTAGCACCTAGGACCCCTCCCTAAAATGGAATAGCTGAAAGGAGGAACATATTACTAACAAAGATGTGGAAAGTGAAAATGTGAAATTTGATGAATATGTAGAAAGAAATGAAGTTGAATGCAAGATAGAACCTAAAGATTACAACACATTCACATATATCAATGAATATTTTCCTTGCACCTTACTTGAGTTAGAGAAAAAGGCTATCAATAAATATAAAAATGTGAATGTTGAGCCACAATAGCAAGTTGTCAAGCAATAGACTGTAGGTGTTAGTAGAATGATTTTGAGATATATGAAGAATATTATGAACAACAGGAAGAAAATGTTGAGAAAAAAAAGCCTAAAGAAGTACCCAGGAAGAAATGCAAAATGCACTTGAAATCAATTTTCAAGATGAACCTACACGAGAAGAAAGAACAAAATAACCTACACTAACAAAGTATGTGAGAACACACCATGCACTTGAACAAATCCTTGGAAACAAAGACTCATTCAAGTGATGACAAGGAATAGACTTAGAAGTGATACTATTTATTGTGTGAGTTTCAGCCTAAATCAGTGAAGGATTCTTTGGAAAATGAAGATTGGATTCAAGCAATGAATAAAGAAATTGAATAAATAGAGAAGAACAAAACTCGGTCACTAGTACCTAGACCAAAGCACAAGAATTTTATTGGAACCAAGTCAGAATTCGGGAAAAAATAAATGAGAAAGGAGAAGTCACAAGGAAAAAGGTAGATTGGTGTGCAAATGATATGCACTTCCCGAGTTGCAAGATTGGAAGGAGTTAGAATATTACTTGCATATTCTTCTTATAAAGAATTTAAAGTATATCAAATGGATGCCAAATATTTATTTTTGAATGGAATAATAAAAGAAGAGGTTTACATTGAACAACCAAAAGGACATGTTGATCCCAATAAAAGGAACATGGTGTGTAAATAACACAAAGCACTGTATGGATTGAAACAAGCTCTTAAAGAATGGTATGAAAGGCTACACAATTATTTGGTAAATATTGGTTTTGCAAGAACTAATGATAATAGTAATCTATATTTGAAAATTGAATGTGGTAAAGGGATACTATTAGCAAAAATAAATTTTGACGATATCATAGTTGGAGGAAAAGATGCATAATGCAAATCATTTTCAGATGAGATGAAAAAGGAATTTAAAATGGCTATGTTTGGGGAAATCAAATTCTTGGTTGGTTTATAAGTATGTTAGATGAAGAAAGGTATCTACATTAGTCAATCAAAATATATCAAGGAGATATTGTAAACTTTTGATATTTAATATTCAAAACTAGTTAGCAAACCTATGGCGACTGGACATAAGCTATCTAAGAATGACGATTCTACTTATTTGAACTGGACACCGTATAAAATTTCCCTAGTAGTTAGAATTATTGCAATATTTTATACAAATATAAAGGATAATCATATGATGGTATTGAAAATGATACTAAGATATATGAGAGGAATAGAGGAACATGACCTATACTACAAGAAAAATGAAAAGTTTGAATGGAAAGTGTACACAAATGTAGATTGGACATGCAATGTTGATGACAAAAAAAGTACAAGTGGTGGAGCTTTATTTCTAGGATATAGATTAGTTTCACAGAAAAGAAAGAAGAAGAATTGCATTTCACAATCAACAACTAAAGCTGAATATGTTGCAGTAGTAGTGAATTGTTCCAACATTGTATGGTTCAAGAAATTGTTGAAAGGGATGAATGAAGAGATCATTGATCCTGTTATTATCTAAAGGGATAAAAAAAGTGCTATAAATATATAAAAGACCCCCATAATGCACACAAAGACCAAGTGAATTTCTATCAAGTATCATTATTTGCGAGAGTTGGTTCAAGATAAAGAAGTGAGATTGGAATACGTGAATGCAAAGGAGAAAATTGTTGATATTTTTACTAAGGCTTTACCTAAGGATGTAAATGAGTATCTAAGAGGTAAACTAGGGGTGATTCTCCTAGAAAGGCTACATAATCTAAGATGGAGCTCCATATCAAATGAGTTGATTAGAATATCTTATAGGATGATGTAGAATCTCATACTTTAGGAGCTTCCTAAAGTAGTAAAGAGAGAAGAACAACAATTTGTATTAGTCGTAAGGAAAAATGACAGATGGTGAATAAGATTTAGAAGTATTGACGTGAAGATATCTACATGGTAAATTTGCATGAGAAAGATGAATTATCTTTGACATTGTTGTCAAAGAGGGAGATAATATATAGTTACCATATGAAGAGGGTGATATTCATGAAGAGATGTTGCAAATAGGGAGAATGTATTAACCAAGAGGAAGCCAATTGATTTCATGCTTTGGTATGATAGAGGGAATATATGTGTTTCATATCAGAGCTGCATGGATGAGAATCATAATTAAACTAAGGATATTAATGATTTTCTAATACTGAACATAGAGGGATATACTTGAAGCAATTACATATTTTAGATTGCAAGGTAATAGGAGGTGTTACCATCAATACCAAAGAGGGCAATTTTTGGAAACTACAATTGAGAAAATACTTATGTTGCCATTGATGTCAAACCTTATTGGTAATAAAAATTCTATCTAAGTAGAGTGTCATATCAAGATGATTAATGAAGAGGAATTGAGAAGAAGGACATAAAAAATGGACCTAGAGGAAAGGTTGAGCTATGAGAAACTACAATGAACACTTAATGAGTTAGAAATTGACAAGATAATATGATTATTTAATCATAATCTAAGTGGAGAAGAAAATTGTACTAAAACCTAGAAGAAGTGATCAAAGAAAGATCAAATGCATAAGCTTGACTAAGCAAAAGAGTAGAAGATTAAAGAACTCGAAGCTTATGTCAAGTGATGCTAGAGTTGATCAAGAACTAGTATAAGCCAAGAAAAATATGTTGTGGACCAAGCATTAGTATTGCACGACTATCAAAAAGTATATTAGATATAACACTTAGTAGTGATCGAGTAATTTAGTGATGACTAAGTGTTAGAATCTAGTGTTGGTTGAGGAGTAGCATTTGACAAATTGTGATGAAATCTTGGTTTCAAGCTAACAAAATTAAATTCTTGGAATATGGAAAGAATGTTGAAGAGAAGAATGGATGACCTAGAGCATTTAATTCAAGAGAAACCATGTTTGAGAATTTCTATGCATGAATTCAGGGAGAAGTTTGAAGAAGTTTCTAGAAGAGACAATAGGAGACAAAATAATGGAAGGATTCAATGAATATAACCTAACCCTAAGATCGATGGTGATGTTTACACATAAATAAATTAGAATTACCTATTTAAGGAGATACAAGTGCTAAACCTTAAGAGATTAGTAGAGCTAGTGAAGACCTTAATAAGGTTGAAGTAGTTGTTGATTATGTTGATTGAAAAACTTGACCAGAAGTTTGAATAGTGAAGTATTGAGGTGAAGAGTAATTCCTTGAAGGATTTCCAAGTGAATTAGTGATGGAGATGATAATGGAGGCTAGTCAATGAGTCAACTGCTGGACCAAATTGTGATCTATTTTTGCAAAGTGAGTTGTATTTTCTAGATGAACCTTCTATTACTTTCTAACCATTGTATTAGTATTAAAATCCATTCATCAAGGTTGGCCTAACAGTTATATGTAAATCCTTTAATCAAGGTGGAATTCTAATGGAATGTTTTTAAGCCTTCAAAAAAGACCATTCCTAATAGGGTGATTAAATCCTTTAACAAGGTTATATTTAACAATGGGTTTTGTAATCTTTAATAGGGTTGGATCCTAACAGAGCTCACTTTAGAAGAGTGAAAAATTGGTTACATGTTACTGGTGGTTTTTTCCAATTTTGGGGTTCCACATAAAATTATAGTGCATACTTATGTAGATGTTATCTAAGATGTTCTACTATAATAATTTACATTTAGTAAGTTTGTACTAGTAGGGCAGTGGGTTGCAAGTTTATGTTACTAATTATTTGCTATAGAGATTGGCTACTAAATGTTTAGATATGAAGTATTTTTAAGTGATTAAAGTTCAATTGGTACATCTTGACTTGAGGATAACTAATTCACACCCCCCCTCTCTCTAAATTATTCTAAATCATTCTAACAATCCTTTCATCCTACTTTGTCTTTGTTAATCTAACTTGGGGTTATATTGAGAGTTATGTATATGTGTATGTGTATGTGTATGTGTATGTATATGTATGTCTATATATATGTGTGTGTATGTATGTATGTATATACATATACATATACATATACATATATAGACACACACACACACACACACACACACATATCAATTAGTGATTTTCAGATTATTTGGCTTTTTCTCATTTTTTATTTTTAGTTGGAGCATATAATTTTTTCGTAAGATCATAGTTAGGTAAGTGGCTCACAGAGGGTTTCATTCCCTATGTGGCTTCCAAGATAACCCATTTTGGTTAGATAATCAAATGATAAAATAATAATTTTTTAAAGATGGATTAAAACATTAATCAAGATAATCTAGCTACCTCTCTCGTAGGCTTGAGTGCTCATAAAGACTAAGGATGGGTTTGTGATGAGGAGCTTCTTCAACTAAGAGCCTTTCTAGCTCTTCCTAGGCTACTCCTAGCCCACTATAGGGTCTTCTCTCCTAACCCTAGCTTAGAGGATCTCTCTACAATCCCCTTTCCCCAAGAAACTCACTCACCATTTCAAACTTCAATGTCATTCTCCCAATTCACCCAAAGTGCATTCTTTGGCATAGATTGCCAAATCTCCCTCAAGTATACCAAGTGCCTCAAAAAATATATTTAACCTTCCTTCTAAGATTCTTGACTCATTCCCTATCATTTTGAACCATTTTTACAAGTCTCACTCACCCAAATCACCAAAATGACTAGTTAGGCCTTGTAGCCCTAAGAGCCCCTATTATCCCTCCTAGAAACAAGGAAGGAGTTGTAACTCACAAAAACCATTAATAAGTGTTGGTGTAAATTAGTATTTACTTATTACACTTACTTAATTTTACTTAGGTTAATGCATTATTTAATCATTTATTTAGGTGAGACATTTAGGAGTTTGTGTACTCTCAAGAGTTACGCAACTCTAATTATGCACATGGTGTCTATAAAATATGAGTTTGCATCATTTACTGAGTTGTCATGATGAAAACATAGTTATCCACACTCCTAATTTAGCACATGTTGTCTACACCATTGATTTGTGTGCTACACCATTGTAGACTTATCCTCTTCTATGCTTAATGGAGGATAATCCATATCTGGTGGACATGTGCTTGGTTGTATGACTTATCATGTTGCTGACTTCTATGCATTCTAGAAGCTTTCCTGAGGCCTTTATATATAGGCACTCCTAGTGTACTCTCAAGCTAGCATATTGAATGAATATCATCATTCTGATCATACTATTTATTTTGATCTACTATTATGCTTGTGTTTGAGTTCCTTGGTCTTGGGTGAATTTTGGCCTAAGCCAAATTCTTACATGGTATTAGAGCCGAGGAAGATTCTCTACACATAGCTATTTGAGACCATTCATGCTTCAACACCTCGACCCAAATATGAAGGATCCATAGAAATTGGGAGCATCTAGAGCCAAATTTGACCTCACTATTGCATCCAAAGTATCAATTCAGTGAAGTCAGACTATAAATTTTCCTATACTGGGTGAAAGTTGATCGTGAGGCAAAAGAATTTGCAAATCAAAACCCAAAGGCCTCGATTTGTAGTTTGGGTATGATCTAATTCAATCTAATTATTTCCATTTTTGAATCTATTAATTCTCTATATTTTCTAAATCTGGTATTTTTAGATTTATTACATAGGCAGAGAAATTTTTTTTGGCCGAACCGAGCAGTGACACCCCAACTCAGCTCTATAATTTTGGTGGAATATTCAAATTTATTAATTTACAGGGTTCATTATCATTTTGTGGGCATCTTAGAATTTCCAAGCATTGCACAACAGTCTGGGGGTCATACCATATATAATTTGGCAACCACTTTTCCAAATTCCAGGATAAATCCAACAGACATCAATTGTGCACACCTTATCTGCACCCGCAGTTGGCATTACCACCAATTTTTGACGAGTATTAAACTCTACAAGCAGCTTTTGTTTATATAAGCCTGTGGCAAAAACCTATTTAAACTCTTATATCATTGCTTCCCCAAACAATGTGGGATTATTTCCCATAAACTTGACCATTGTCAATTCCAATCCCAGCGTCGCTAAAAGGAAATTCTAGTGGATATTGATTCCCAACAATGGCAACACTCATTCTCTTGTAGGTGTTTGAATATTCCAAAGTGTTTGCAGGATTTTGACACTCAGTGAAATTTTGGCAGTGTAGTATCCTAGACATGTGGCATGAATTTAGTGGCACGTTCTATGCCACACAACAATTTTTGGTTCATCTAGCCTACCTACAATTGCTAGAAATGTGATAGAGTCCCATTCGATCATGCTGTCACATCCTAGTTAGCAATACATGGATAGGTCATGTCACTTCCATCTTAGTGTATGATGGGCCCTATCATCATCCATGCAAGCTTTCCATACAATATGGATTTTTGCACTATTTGTCATCTGTACAATTTCGTACTGCTGACATCATACTAATGTCATCACAGGGGCAAGATGTACTGACATCACCAGTTCACTAACTTAAAATTGACCTCGGTCTGATCATCATATTAGCCCAAATTTGAATTGCTGCAATGGCTATATGACCATCAAATTTAACCTCATCATTCACTGATGCAACCCCTCTCCAAATTGATTTTGGTTTTTTGTAGTCTGAATTTGGGAGGCCATAACTCGAACATCCGAACTCCAAATCAGGTGCAATTTTTTTTTAAAATTGGGTAGAATTTCCTGAATAGGTTCTATTTTTTTTGAAAGTGCATTATTTTTCATCTAATTTCTAGATCTATAGTCAAATTGTACTATTGTGTGGATAAATTGTCACTTTTAGCAATAGGGTATTTCTTTGCTTTGTATTGCTTCAGAATTGTAGCATATTGTAAAGTTCCAGATTTATAATCCATTAAGAGGTTGTAACAAGTAAAATTAGAAGTCCACAAAGGCAAAAATTAGCAAGTGACCCATTGTAATTGCACTACTAATAAAGTTCCCAAAGCATCTATTTTGGGGAGGTTTCTTGATTTAGTGAAAAGGGGGGGTGTTCTTGGTGTTGTGTTCTCTCTTTTCTGCACTTTTCTTTCATTTTCTACATTATGGGAAACTTTAAGTTTCCTAAATTAACTCTTCATAACTATGCTACATGGTCCATAAAAATGTGGTATCACTTAATGCATAATGGAGTTTTATAATATGTAGATGGTACTCTTCCTAAACTAGCAGATGATAAAGTTTTAGATAGTGATATTTCAACATGGGTAGCAATGGATAGGAAAGCCCTAGGTGACATATGTTTGGGGATAGATGATGAGATCATGTATCAAATCAAAAAGTGTACTACATCCAAGGAAGCTTGGGATACCCTCAAAAACCTTTATGGTAAAGAGTTTGAAGAGGATTTTTCAAAATTGAAGATGAGCTTGTCTCCTTAGATCCTAAGTCATATGACTCTATACAGGATTTCATCATCAAGGTGAATGAACTAAGGACAAATCTTATTGATTGTGGGAGCTCTATCAAAGATGAAAAACTAATCTATCTCATTCATAACAAGCTGCCATTGGAGTATTACACATTTGTATCTTCTTTTAACACCTCAAAGACTACATTAGGGTCTACCTACAAGAAAGTCACTTTTGATGAATATGCTAAACTATTGGATGATGAAGAAAAGAAGCTGAAATCAATAGGGATTCTCAAATCACCTCAGTCCGAAGCATTGGTGGCCAACAATGAGGGTTCTCAAAATTTAGTTGGACAATCTTCAAATAAAGGAAAGGGTAAGAAGAAATGGAAGAACAAATCTAAGGATACAGAAAAGAAAACACCTCAATCCAATCAACAAGGCAAGTCCCCGAATTCCAACAAGAAGGGGGGCAACAATTAGGAGAAAAAGAAGTGTGCTTATTGCAAGAAATAAAGTCATGAAGAGCATGAGTGTTATCTCAAGAAGATTGATAAGTTGACCAACATCATGAAGAAACATAATGTTCCATTTCCTAATGCTTATAAGGATAAAGGGTCTTCTTCAGATTCAAAGGGGAAAGGGCACACACTCATGGAAAATTCAAACTTTTCAAAGGAATAGATATTTGACTCAGGTGCCTCATATCATATGGGTTCTTCAAAGGAGGATTTTTCTTCAATGAAGCAATCAAGGGTACCACACATCTTCATGGGAGATGATAGCAAAATGGAAGTTGAAGGGAAAGGAAATGTGGAAAGTTTAAAAATGTTCTCTATGTTCCACACCTAAGTTCAAATCTCCTTTCAATCTACCAAATCACTCACCTTGGAGATGGACATAGATTTGAGTTCCTTCCAGACTTAGTACAGGTGCACAGTCTTAAAGATGATTCCTTGGTTGTAGTGGGAAAAGTGAATCATAAAAAAAGGTTGTACTCTTTCTCTCATTTTGTGCCCAAGTCTCCTTCAAAGGCCTTGTTATCACAATCAAATTCAAACATGCAATTATGGCATGAGCGGTATGGTCATCTTGACTATCGCTATCTTTAGCAACTTTGCACATACAAAATGGTCAAAGGTCTACCTCAAATCAACTTTTCTAAGGGTGAATGTTTAATAGATTCAATGGATATGCATCCAGAGGTGAAGTTAGAGAAAGGGAAGTCTTCTAGAGCAACAAGCATTCTAAAGATGGTTCACATGGTATTAGTAGGCCCTTTTGCATTCAGCCAGGGTCACTATATACTTACCTTTGTTGATTACTTTTCAAGGTTCACTTGGGTCTACTTTCTTCATAGTAAGGATGAAGTGTTGGACAAGTTTCTAGACTTCAAGACTCATGTAGAACAGAAATTCAAAAAGGCCATCAAAGTACTCTGAATGGATAATGGAAGCATGTATGTGAACAAAAGACTTACAGACTTTTACAGACATGAGGGAATTGATCTTTAGACTCTGCAAGAATTTATTCTGCATAAGATAGATGTTGGAGCTTTGAGGATCCGAACTCTTACATATATGGCAAGTTGCATGATCCATGCCAAGTCTCTAGATCCATCATTAGAAGTCGAAGCAATTTCTAGTGCCACTCACACTCTCAATCATTCTCCTCACCCAACCTTAGATGGAAAAAAACCTTTTGAGGCATGGTGTGGTAGAAAACCTATTGTGACACACTTCAAAGTCTTTAGTTGTCTTGCATGGGAAAATATTTCTTCTAGGGAATGCAAGGCACAATTACCTTGGCCTTGTACTTTCATTGGTTATGAAGATAGTGTGAAGGCATATAGACTTCTAGATCCTAACACACATCAAATTTTTGTGGAGAAGGATATACATTTTGAGGAACGTTCACCAAGCTTGTTCTCTACTCCTCTTTGTACATCATATAGTGTGGAAACATATAGTGACACTAGCAATAGTGCTTCAAAAAATTCAAACACATGGGGTTCTATTGACAATAGAAGCAAGAGGTCATTACATAAGTTCAATCCACATGCATATCTTGTCATAGTGATAGGTCCAAAATAGTAGGGTACACCTAGTCTTCTAGATACAGGTTCAGTGACAGATTTGGGGGATAGTATTGATGATCTACCTCTTCTTCTTGATGCAAAATCACCTTCTTCAATTGTCACAAGGGTTCCATCTGACTCTCTTGTTCATTCTCTACATGATCAATCATCACATGTTGAAGTGATTGTGGATACTTATGATCAGCAGTTGCAGCTGGGTTCTTCATCAGTTACAGAGACAAACAATTCTTTGAGATAGGTTCTTCAACTAGTTGAGAAGGTTCCAGAGATATCACTTATCCATGGGATTCTTTCCCCACATAATGGAAGTGTCTCATTTGTACCTTTGGAATTTTTCCTTCCTAAGGAGAGGAACACCATTCTATAGCCTTGGATCATCTTCTTCATTAGAGTAGTCACTATTCAACATTCTTTTTTTGTGGGGGGAGCCTATCTAGTCTCTCTTCCTCTTCTCATCATTCTCTTATGTATATACTGGATGTATGTTGTAATGGTGGGATCTTGATTACTCCATCCATCCATGCATCCCTATTCATCTCTCTTTTTGGTGGAGGGTTTTTCCCATGAGGTTTTCCCTCTTTCTTTGCTTTATGAGAGATTGCATATCATTATGTACATGGGTACCTAACATGGCCTCGTAGGCGGGACCCATCCTTCATTTCATCCTAGATTTCATAAGCTTAAGGGCATTCCCCTAAGTTACACTTAAGGGGGGCTGTTGGTGTAAATAAGTATTTACTTATTAAACTTACTTAATTTTACTTAGGTTAATGCATTATTAATTATTTTTGCATTATTTTATTATTTATTTAAGTGAAACACTTAGGAGTTTGTGTACTCTCATGAGTTATGCAACTCTAATTATGCACATGGTGTCTACAACATAGGAGTTCACACCATTCACTCAGTTTTCATGATGACAACATAGTTATCCACACTCCTAATTTAGCACATGTCTACACCATTGATTTGCGTGCTACACCATTGTAGGCTTATCCTCACATCTTCGCACTTAATTTTGTGCTTAATGGAGGATAATCCACATCTAGTGGACATGTACCTAGTTGTATGACTTATCATGTTGCTGACTTCTATGCATTCTAGAAGCTCTTCTAAGGCGTTTATATACAGGCACTCCTAGTGTACTCTCAAGCTAGCATATTGAATGAATATCATCATTCTGATCATACTCTCTTTATTTTGGTCTACTATTGTGCTTGTGTTTGAGTTCCTTGGTCTTGGGTGAATTCTGGCCTAAGCCACATTCTTACAATAGGCCTCTTAGCGTATATTATACTTTTGTTCCCTATTACTAACCCTTGAAGATTTTATAGGTCTAGGGTTCTAGCAATGTCCGTACTATAGGATTCAAAAAACCCTACTTTTAAGGGTTTTGAAAGGAATGTTAGTGTTTTCTTCTTCACAAGAATCAAACTCTATACCTAGCATCCTAATTTTAATTTTTATTCCTTAACATATTTCTCCTACCTTACCATTTCAATATTGACCCATGTCAATCGTCTGCTCTTCACAAAAACTCTTTACAAGCATCTCCTTGCACCTTGCCAAGCTTGTTTGCTTGCCTAAGGCTCACTTGTAAAAATATAATTTGGCCTTCCACAACCTCCACAAACCATATTTACACTATGTATAGAGGTTATTTCTTTTACTTTAGGAGTCATGGTGATTAGACCAAGGACACTCAAGCTATAGCCCATTCCATACTTGTTACACAAAACTAACCAACAGGGTTACTAAAAACAAACAATTTTCTAAACCTTATTAAATACTTATTTAAAAATGGAAAAACTAAATTTAGATTCAAGGAATGAACACAAGATCCTAATCCATTGAAAAAATTCCTTATTCAATCCATAATTCCAATCAAAACTTTAAACTAGGCTTCAAATGCTAGAAAATTGTCCTATTACATGTGTTGTCTGTACACCCAACTGTCCAACACTTGAAACTAAGTTGGAAAATTCTTTAATAGAATTTATAATTCATTCTAGAGTTAATTTCAAACCATAACTACCCAATTCATTGGTTTTTCAAAAACTTCCTAAAAAGTTGTCAAGCAATTTTGCAAAATTGCAAAGCTGTCAATGCAACTTTTTGACAACTTTTGCAATTTTGCTTCTAGACTTTTCAAACTTGAAAAGAATGTTATATAACCTCCTAGGATGACCTTAGAAAATATAAGGGCCATATTTACACAAATATTTTCCCCTTTTCATGAAATTTCATCTCATTTTGCCTCCTAGAGCAATTTTTGCAATTTCCTCTTATCAGGACCCAATTGGCCAAATTAGACTCCTAAATCAAAACCTATCAACTCAAACCTTGTAATAACACCTTAGGACTTTATAATTAGTCCTTATTATCAAAATTTTTGGTTATATCATTTACAAACCAAAAGTTAGACTTAGGGTTTGACCTTACCCTAGGTGCTCCTACACCATTCTCCCCTTGCATGAAGAAGTTAAAGTACTACTGGAGTTAAGAACTCATTGCTGATGCTTAGCTTCTTGAAGTCACCCTTAGAAATCCAAGTTTACTCAACCTTAGGTAAATCCACCAATTTCACCAAATGCTCCTTTTAGGCCTTATTTTTTGTGCTCTTCTTCACCCTGGAGTCCAATATCTTCTCAACATGTGGTTGTTTCTTTTCAAATATCCTTGTGCCTACTACATTATTGTTAAAATCTCCCTGATACTCTATGTCATCCATCTTAGGATCTTTGTATGGTACTAGGTCTTTCACATTGAAGATTGGAGAAATAGACATGTCCTTTGGTAGATCTATCTTGTAGGCATTGGGTCCATACTTCTCAAGGATCTTACATGGCCCAATCCTCCTCATTTGCAACTTGCTAGGGACTCCCATTTGTAAACTAGCCTTATTGAGATACACCATCACCAAGTCTTCCACTTGAAATTATAACTCTCTTATCCCCTCATCCTTCTTCTCCTTCAACTTCTAATTGGCTTCCATCAAAGTTTGCTTCACCTTATCATGCACCTCCTTCATTGATTGCACAAATTCATTAGCTTGTCCACTAATCTTGTAATGTGAAGGTAGGTCCCTTAACTCCATTATATCTCTTGGGTGAGTAACATAAACCACTTGGAAAGTACTTAGCCATGTTGTCCTATTCTTGCTATCATTGTATGCAAATTCATCTTGGGGAATAACTTGCTCCTAGCTTTGTCCATATTCCTTGGTGAGGCATCTTAATAGATTTCCCAATACCCTATTTATCACCTCTATCTAACCATCAATTTGAGGATGGTAGGTAAAGCTATGTGTTAGGTTTTTTCCAAGCCTCTTCCATAGGGTCTTCCAAAAGTGGCCTATTAGTTACTATACTCCTTGGCAAGCCATGTATCCTAACCACCTCCTCAGAGAATAGGTTGGAAATATTACTTACATCATGTGTGATCTTGCATGGTATGAACTAGCTCATCTTTCTAAACTTTTCTACTACCATAAAGACACTATCCATCCCTATCCTAATTCTTTGTAAGCCCACTATAAAGTCCATGTTGATGCACTCTCAAGGCCTATTAGGAATAGGGAGAGGTTAGTAGACCCCTACATTTGATGAAGTTCCCTTTTCCTTTTGACATATGTTGCATTACTCCACATACCTCCTAACATCTCTCTACATTTTAGGATAGTAATGGAACCTTTCCACAAGGTCCAAGGTCTTTTTAAGACCAAAGTGCCTATTAATGCCCCCATTGTGCTTCTCTTGTATGAGATCCTCCCTCATGGATCCCCTTGGGATGCATAACTATTTACCCTTGAACAATAGTCCATTCTACAAGGTATATTCATCAAACTCACTATGGAAATGATTAGAAAAATTACTACATACCTTATAAGACTCTATGAAATTAGTGTCCTCCTCATATAGATCTTTGAAGCCTTCCAAGCCAATGCTCTACAACTTGACTTCTTGTACTGTTAGAAACCTCCTACTCAAAGCATCTTCCACCTTATTTTTTGTCCCCTTCTTATACTTGATAGTCAAAGTATAGGACTATAAAAGCTCCATCCACTTGATGTGTCTCAGACTTAACTTCTCCTATGAGTTAGTGAAACTCAAAGCCTAGTTATCTATGAAGACAACAAACTCCTTAGGCAACAAGTAGTTCCTCCACTTCTTGAGGGCTTGGACAAGTGCATAAAGCTTTAGGTCATATGTTGAATACCTTGTCTTGGATTCATTAAGCCTCTCACAAAAAAATTCTAGTTGTCTTCCCTCCTAACTTAGAACTACTCAAATTGTTGTATTGCTGGCATCACACTCCACCAAAAATGGTCTCTCAAAAGTAGGTATAACCAAGATAGGTTGGGTTGCTACCTCCTTCTTCAACCTCTCAAAACTCTAATCTACAAACTTGGTCCACATAAATTTAGTCTTCATGCACCCTTTGATTGTATCCATCATAGGTACACGTATTTCACTAAACCTTCTTACAAACTTCCTATAAACTTGTGCCAATCCATGAAAACTCCTAACCTTAGTAGTATATCTAGGTGTAGGCCAACTTAAAATAACCTCTACTTTGTCCTTGTCCATTTTAAGACTCTCTTGGGATACTACAAACCCTAAATACACTAGTTCCTCTGTCATGTACTCACTTTTTTTTTCTAAATTTACTATCACCTTCTCCTCTTGGAGCTTCCTCAATACCAATTCTAGGTGTTTCATATGTTCCTCCTTGGTCTTGCTAAAGATGAGAATTTCATCTAGGTATACCACAACAAATACCCCTATATAGTCCTTCAAAACCTCATTCATGACTCTCATGAAGGTACTTGGTGCATTGGTAAGGCCAAATGGCATTACCAACCACTCATAGAAACCCTTACTAGTCTAAAATGTAGACTTCCAATCATCTCCTTCTTTCATCCTAATATGAGAATATCCACTTTGAAGATCAATTTTGGAGATGTATCTAGCTCCACCTAGACAATCCATCAAGTCTTCTATCATAGGAATAGGGAATCTGTACCTAATTGTGATTCTATTTATTGCCCTAGAATTAGTACACATTCTTCACTTACCTACCTTTTTTGGTGCTAATACCACTAGTATGACACAGGACCAATGTTCTTCCTAATCAGCCCCTAATCAAGCAACACTTGAACTTGCTTTTCAATCTCCTTGTTCTACTCTTGAGTCATATTGTATGTATCTTTGTTTGTTAGTGATGCTCATGGTATGAAGTCAATTTGATGATTTATGGCCTTCTTATGTGGTAGGGTTGGTGGTGCTCCATCATAGATGATGTCTTTAAACTGGTACAATAACTCTTACACTTCTATAGGTACAGGTGTAGATGAAGATGTCTTTCCTCTTTAGGTTTTGGCATAATGACATAACCTACTCTTTCACCCTCCTTCATATCCTTAAGGAATTATTTTCCACTCAAGAGAAATGCTTTAGTAGTAGACTTCTCCACCTTGTCTTCTTCCACTATAGACTGGATCTTAGAAATGACTCCATCCTTCTTAAAGGAATACTTATTCTCCTTCCCATGGTGTATTGCCTCCCTGTCATACTTCCAAGGTCTTCCCAATACTAGGTGACAAGCATCCATGGAAAGCACATCACACAAGATTTTATCCTAATACTTTCCAATGGTTATGTGTGCCCACACTTGTTCATTCACTAGGATATTTTGCCCCTTATTCAACCAAGTCACCCTATAAGGACACACATGTGGGATCTTGGTCAAACCAAGTTTTTGTACTACTTCCTCTAACAAGACATTATCAATAGACCCTGAGTCTATGATCACCTTGCATAATTTACCCAATATTTTTCATGTGGTTCTAAAAAATGCTCTCCTCTACTTTGGCTCATCCTTGACTAGCTCCTTAACCAATACCCTCCTCAACATAAGGTTTTCACCCTTTTCAACATCAAGATCCACTTCTCCTACCTTCTGATTGTCCTCTTCCTAGATATATGTAATTTTATTTTCCCTATAATAAGATGATGCCTTTTATTGACATCTATAAGTAGGGTGTCCTAGCTTACCACAATTGTAGCACTTCATGTTACTTTAGTGTAAACCTCTACTATTGTATCCATACCTACCTCTACCACCACTATTTGACCCTCTTCCTCTACTAGAGCCTCCTTTCTGACTGGTTTCATTGGTTTTCTCACTCCACTTAGAGTCTCTAGAGTTTCTCTTCTCATTACTCTTTCCACTAGAGCCTCCCATTGACACACCTCTGAGGTCTTTACCTCTACCCCTATTTTTAGAATTGGAGTCCCCTTTCTTCCCTAGTTTTTCTTCCAACTTCATAGCCATTTGCAAAAAACTCTGAAGAGTGGTGAGGCTAAAAAAAATAAAATCATCTTGTATGGCTCATTTAAGGCCATTTAGATACCTAGCCACCTTGATACTCTCTAGTTCTTGCACCCTTGACCTTAGTGCCAAATTTTGAAACTCCTTAATATAGGTGGCTACATTAAGATCTTTCTACCTGAGGTTCTGCCTCTACTTATAGATTTGGATCTTATAATCCTTTGGTAGATATGTTTCCTTAATCTTTACCACCTTTTCTTTCCAATTATCTATAGGCTTCTTCCCCTCACGTTCTCTTTTTTCCTACACAAACTTCCACCATGTCAAATCTTGACCTTTCAACCTAGACTTTACACACCTCACCTTTTGGGCCTCTATTGTCCCTTCACACTCAAAGTAGTTCTCAATGCTCTCAAGCCATTCTAAGACTACCTCTACATCCATCTTGCCATGGAATAAGGAAACCTTCTCTAGACTCTTCCCACCAAATTCTTTAAGGGCTTTTAGGAATGGTTCCTGCTCACCAAGTGGGGGATTTGGTTTAGGTATCTCATCCTCCAAACCCACCTTCTCTTTACCCTTGCCAAAGTCTTCATCCTCCTTAGCTAGGGTTTCATCCTCTATCTCTTTCAACTTGTCTTTCATCTCCTCTTAGGACTCACCTAGGACCCTAGTCTTCTCTTCTAATAGCCTTTTTTTCTCATCCACTTCCTTTGCCAACTATGCATTGGTAACCATCTTGGAAGATCCACTCGATTCAGTAGAATATAACATGCCACCACAAGCCTAATCTTATGGCTCTACTACTACTTTGATAGGGAGCTTCTTGAACTAAGAGCCTTTCTAGCTCTTTCTAGGCTACTCCTATTCCAATATGGGGTCTTCTCTCCTAACCCTAGATTAGAGGATCCCTCTACAATCCCCTTTCACCAAGAAACTCACCCACCATTTCAAACTTCAAAGTCATTCTCCCAATTTGCCAAAAGTGCATTATTTGTCCTAGATTGAAAAAAATCCCTCAAGTATACCAAGTTCCTCAAAAACAATATTGAACCTTCCTGCTAAGATTCTTGACTCATTCCCCATCATTTTGCACCATTCTTTCAAGTCTCACTCACCCAAATCACCAAAATGACTAGTTAGGCCTTGTAGCCCTAAGAGCCCCTATTAGCCCTCTTAGAAACAATGAAGGAGATATAGTTCACAAAAATAATTAATAAGGTCCATTTATGTATACTATAATTTTTTTCCCTATGACCAAACCCTGAAGATTTTGTAGATCTAGGGTTCTAGCAATGTCTATATTGTACAGATTTGAAAAACCCTACTTTTAAGGGTTTTGAAAGAAATTTTAGTGTTTTGTTCTTCATAAGAATCAAACCCTATACCCAACCTCATCCTTTGAGAATTTATTCTTTAACACATTTCTCCTACCCTACCATTTCAATATTGATCCATGCCAAGCATCTTCTCTTCACAAAAATTCTTTACAAGCATCTCCCTGCACCTTGCCAAGCTTATTTCTTTGCCCAGGGCTAACTTATAAAAATAGAATTTGGCCTTCCAAAAACTCTATAGATAATATTAACACTATTTATATAGTAAATTTCTTGGTCTCCAAGAGCCATTGTGATTAGACCAAGGACACTCAAGCTATAGCCCATTCCATACTTGTTACACAAAACTGACCAACAGGGTTACTAAAAACAAACAATTTTCTAAATCTTATTAAATACTTATTTGAAAAGAAAAAAATTGCACATTTATTCAAGGTATGAACACAATATCCTACTCCATTGAAAATAATTCCTTATCCAATCCAAAATTCCCATCAAAACTTCAAACTACGCTTCAAATGCTAAAAAACTATCTTGTTACAGGTGTTGTTCATACACTCAATTGTCCAACCCTTGGAACTGAGTTGGAAAAGTCTTAAATAGACTTAGTACTTAATTATATCCTCTATTTTGAATTATAATTTCCCAATTTTTTCATTTTGCAAGAACTACCTAAAAAGTTGTTAAGCAATTTTACAAAATTGCAAAGTTGTAATGCAACTTTTTGACAACTTTTGCAATTTTACTTCTAGACTCTTCAAACTTGAAAAGAATGTTATAAAACCTTATAGGATGACCTTAGAACATCTAAGGGCCATCTTTACAAACCTATTTTCCCATTTTCATTTAATTTCACCTCATTTCACCTCCTAGAGTAATTTTTGCAATTTCCTCTTATCATGACCTAATTGACCAAATTATAATCCTGAATCAAAACCTATCAACTCAAACCTCCTAATCACACCTTGGGACTTTATCTTAGTACTTATTATCCCAATTTTTTGTTAGAGCATTTGAAAACCAAAAATTATACTGAGGGTTTGACCTTACCTTAGGTGCTCTTGCACTAGTTTGAAAAGGCTAACTTCCTATTTGGTTTCCTGTGATATGTGGAGTTGGTAGATCAACTTCCTTGTCCCCCTAAAATGAATTTCCTTTCCAATTGAGCCCTCACTTGTGGTTCAAGGTCTAGAGGGGACAAATTCTAGTAAAACCAAGGTAGATAAGGGTTATGTGATGACACTATCCTAATTTTCTTAGGATTCCTTCTGTCTATCTTTGGGATTCACCTTTGATATCTTGTGTTATTCCTATTGTATAACCTTGTGAATTTTTTATGTTATTCCTTGGTTTGGATGTTACATTATTTTCTACTTTTAATGTGTCTCCCTTTTGGCATGGGTCCTTGTAATATATCTATTATAAGTATTGATGTATTTAATTTGGGATATTCCAAGGATCCCTTCATGTAGTTTGTCCTCTTGTACACATATGGGGGACATGTCATTTAGTTGTCCTCTAGTCCACATGTGAGGACAAATCATTTTATAATTCCTATTAAAAATTAAATTAGTTTATCCTCCTTAAGAGGATCTTGACACTTTACACACACTTATTATGAATGTGGAATTCATAGCAATGGGAGTTACACATGCGACCACATGAAACTCCTTTCTTATCTCCATAAAAGAGATGCTTCTTTCTCATTCTTATTTACACATCACATTGATGTTATTGTAATGAGCTATTTTCCTCCACTATTCTCTCTCTCTCTCTAGGATTTTTCCTTCATTCATAATACTCACAAAGGGTTTTCTTTGCTTCCCCTTTCAAATACTTTATCTCCTTGTTTCTCTACTTTGGTGTAAGCTCTTGGAAGTTGTTTATTTTATGGTAACATTTGTTCTAACTCAACTCTCTTGGATTGGTTTTTTTTCCTTGCTCTCATTTACTTTTCTTACATGGTATTAGATATTGGTTACTAACCCTTGTTTTGAGTTTTAGTGTTGAAGGTTTCCATTCATTGGAGCTCACCTTATTTGGAGACATTTTTTGAGAGAATTTTTTTTTGTGGCTCTAGCACATTCTAACTCTTTGCGTGTGCAAATCTTATTGTTTTTTCTATTAGTTTCTTCTAAACCCTTTAGAAGGCTTTCCACTAGAAGGTTGTTACTCTTGAAAAAAAATTCCTCTTGTTTTGGAAGGCTTGTCATCAAAACAAGAGGAACTTAGAACTAATATTTTATTACAGGTTTCTATTAAATTAACATCTTCTTGTAGGATATTCATTCTATTTGATGCACTATATTTTTTTAGAAATTAGTTCTCATTTATTAGTTTATAACTTTGGCTCATATTTTTAATATTTCAAATAATTTTTTAATCTCTATGAGCTAATTCTTTTTTGCAAGTTACATTTTCTTTTAATATTGATATTTTTTCACTGATCTTGTAGTTTTTTTCATTTATTCTATAATTTTAATGTTATAAATTTTAAGAATAGCATTCAAATTTATTGAAATCTCAAATAAATCTCTATTTTTGTTAATAATGCTACTCTCTTTGTTTCTCATATCATGTGTAATGCCCTGCTCAAAGATCCTTGGAACAAAGATAAATAAAAGCCAAGATAAATTTTTTTTAAACAAGTATGGATGCAAATGACAATAAACATATAGGGATCACAAAGATCACAATAGAAGACTTAATCAACAATCTTGACTACCAATGAATCTCCAAACACCACTATCAACTAACGCACTCAAACAAAAAGACAAAAACCAACGATGATAATAGAACATATAATCTCCAATCTGTCGAAGCCTGAAAATAGAAGCAATCCTAAAGGGTAATCAAAACATCAAAGTGCATTCTCCAAAAAATAGCAGAGATGCCCCCTATTTTCTACATGAGAAAATACAACTGATAGTCTCGCACAAGGAAGCATGCTAGGTCACATGAGGAACTACTTCTCGCGCAAAGGAATGCTTGGCCTAGCTACTAAAACCATTGTACTAATGTCGAGGCTCACGCGAGGAAGTTCAAGCAACCATGTGAAGAAATGCAAGCCTCCACATGAAACAACAAAATCTCATGTAAGAGAGTATAATCTCACGTGAGGAAACATAGTAACAAGCAAGGAAAACAAAAGATGAAAAGATAGGGAAAACAATTCCTCCACACTGGGAAGTACCAGATCCACAAATTGAGACTTGAACACTCAAACACAAGAAAGGCATAACGGAAAAGAAACTAACCATCTTAAACATATCAATAAAGGAATAGTACTAAAAGTAACATCGCAATGAATGAACATAATAGAACTCATGCGTAGTTCCTCCTAATTGTAATAGCATTAGGAGACCTCAAAGGCCCTAGCCATACCCCACACATAACATCCTAAACTACCAACTAGATAGTCAGAGCTATCTTATGAAGGTGTTACTACTAAAGCATAATATCATAAGAATAAGGAATCTAACATGCTAATCTAGTAAAGCAATAAATATTCCAACTAAGTAAACCACATCATCTAACCGTATTCTAAACATCATAATATAGAAATACATCAAATCAACTAACATCATCTAAACATGATATCCAAGCATTCCAATGAAAGCATAAATCACAAGGAAGCATACTTCAGAATCCTAAATATACCAAGTGAGACATCAAGCATCGGTCGCACTAAAATAATAGACCATCTCTATACATTGGTCCCTAGTAGTGGTATAGGTAGCTACACCTCCCAATCATGTGGAACCCATAGTTCCACTCCCACCATGCTGATGGAGATAATGATCCAACCATAAGAACACATAAAGCAAATGTCCATGGCTAACACTCACACCATATAGTAAAGATGACTAAAACCAAGAACGTGAGATAATGCAAGTACAACAAGTTCTGATCAAACACTCAATGGGTAACTATGTAGGGACTCATTGCATGGAGAGTCACTTGGCATTGAATATCCCAAGCTAGATATCGTGCAGCTCAACTTCCCAATGGAAGGCTCTCATACTGTGTCCTTTTATTATCTTAGTTTTATTACCCAATATTTTATTTAGTTATCATTTGTCTAAAAATTCTTCACACCAACCCTTTGGGCACAATGATAACTAGGCTATGAGATAGAAGCCCCCTCCATGGTGCTACCCTACCCTAACCATGCTCATCCAATGATGAGTGCCTATAGGCATGCATATTCCCAACCCAAACCCAAATCAACATACTTACTAATATAAAAATGGGATTTTGGACCTTGCAAGTCACCTGAAAAATTTGCGTGTGTGTGTTCGTGTGTGGCACACCACCATCACAAAGATCATAACACAAGGGCTAAATGAGAACATAAGAAAAATAACACTCAACTAAATACAAGCTTGAGAGGAGGGATGTGGAATGCATCCCAATGCAAAATAAAAGTGAAACAATGGTCTAATTGACATCCTAAGGATCCAAGTCCATGAACAATTTCATGCTAAGAAAACCTAAGAAAACTAGATAGTATGCAAATTGAGGTAAAAACCTCAAAACTTTAAAAAATAAAAATTAAAACCCATTTGGTCTTAAGGCACAAAAGCCACAAAATCTAATAAAATTTGGGTTTGGACACCACATGCAAAAACAACTAGCATAACAATGTGAAACTCCAAACCCTCATCCCAAAAATTAGGAAAATGTTCATACCCACCCAGTCGAGTAGAACTAGCAATTAGAAATGGAGGGGAACATTAGTTCTCATCCTTCTAACAAAAAAATACCAAAAATAATAGCAAAAATAGAGCTGAAATAAAAAAAATGAAAGAGCCCTACTTGATAGCCAAAAGGGCTAAAATAGGAATCAACCAAATAAAATAAATGTCTCGCAGAAGCTACCAAAATTTGTAGGAAATTAAGGTCTCCCTAAGCTAGATCCAACGAGACCGATCTCGTGAAGATCCGACACCTGTAGCTCTCACAAAAAATAGAAATGCAATCCTCTAGTAGAGGATTTTGGAAAAAGCTCTCAAATTTGTAATTTCCAAAAGTGAGAAGTGAGGAATTGATTTCCTCTTTGGATACTTATTCACTTTTTGAGTGAATAACTAATTAGGGAAAATAACTAGGTAACCTAGTTAAACCTTGAATCAACCCAAATGAAAATAGGCTATTCCAAGTAATTGGAAATCATCTATGGCAAAGCTACCACAAATTAAAATCAATTAAAAATAAATCCCAAAAATCCAAAGTCACATAAATTCCTTAACAACTTTTGCGACAATACAACCCTCTAAATGCACAAACACATTTACAAGTCTAATTTGGAAGGTTTAAATTAAACACTTAAATAAGATACATTGACAATATAGGGATGACATTGGTTAAATATGAAAGGTTGAATCACTAACTCCATGTGCCACTGCCAGGTATATAAATCTTGCATACTAAAACACATGATCAAGTGCAATTGCATATAATAACATAGCCAAAGAAATAAATGAGTTAAATACCCTAATTTAACCATTTATTTAATTATACCAAAATAATCCATTTACATCACTCACATTCACATATAGCATCAAAAAGTAAGAATTAATTAAATAACCATAACATTAAATCCAATCATATAACCAAATCAGAGATATGTCCAAATACTGGATAATGAAATATCATCATAAATCCATTGTCATCTCAAAATGACATCATCATACAAATATGATCAACTAAACAACATAGTAATCTAACACTTATGATATTGAAATCAAAGTATAACATATGACCATAAGGTCATCTAAAATGTAAAGATGACATGAGTAACAATATATCTTGGATCAAAATATGACCAAGTACAAACTACAAACATGAGAGGCACTACATTTTATGACCTTCTTTCTATTCTCATCTACCTCAATTTACATTATCGGGTGTTCTCTTGTTAGCCCTTTTTTAGTATCTATCATTGTGATTTTTTTTTTGTTCACTATTTCTTTATCTCTCTTCAATTTTATTCAAACTTTTTTTCTTGTCTAGGCCTTTCCCTACATTTGATTAATAAGTGGGAGAACCTCTTATCTCTTTGCTCTCCTTTAACTAAGTTTTTATATCTTCAATTTTGTTTATTTCATCTCATTGACTCACCTTGAGCTCTACTTCTTCCCCCATTAAACTCTTACATTCTTTCTATTCACCTAGCTCTCCTCCCTTTTCATTTTTCATTTTGCCTAATTGCTCCCCCAACAAGCGCTCCAAGTTTGATGTCATCTAGCTTGGTCAAGTTTTTAAAAAAAAAATTAATTTGGCCATTTTTTGGTTGTATCTTTATCAATTCTTTCCTCCACTGCTTCTCATACCATTTTACCTTCTCTCTTTGAGCCATTCCCGTGTGTGCTTCAAAACTCTAACATCTTTTATTTAGTAGTCATTATCTCTCCTCTCCTAGTCATGGTTCTCCTTTTGCTCCTTCAATTACTCCTTATCTGATTCTTGCAACTTCCTCATTATTATTTTTTCTTTCTAGCCTACACAATTATTAGTAATGCTCCTTGTCACTCCTTATTGTGTTGCTTTGCTGACAGTTTTCCAACTTCCTTTCTTCTCTAACTTTATAAAATTTAAGTCCTTACTTAATCCACCTTGGGTCCACTTAGGTACTTTATGCATATAACTTTATTAATTCATTAAAAAAAAATGTTTGATCTTTTTTTAACAAGAAAATCATTTTTTTTGTTAATTCTTTTACATTTCTTGTATTAAGTTTCATTTAATTAATTATTTTAATAACTTCAATTTCTCATTATTAAGTATTTTTATCAATCTTACCTAGAGATATTGTTTATTTAGTTAAGTGTGACCATTTGTTTCTTATTAGTCACCTCATTTTATATAGGTAATTGCTCTTTTATTTCTTTACATTATAAATTGAGTTCTCAAACATTGTTCAAGTGTACACTTTTATTCCATTATTAAGGTTTTTCTCTATCATTATTAATTTTAAATAAGAAGTTTTTTTCTAATCATGTCAACTCTAATTTCATAAATTAAACTTAATAGTTCTAATTACTATTCATGGAAGAACCGCATATCTTTCATCTTTCATTTTAAACACATATTGGATGTTACAACCGATGCTTCAGTTGAGCCCTGTGCAACCACCACCCAAGATTAAAAGGATGATTGGAAAACTAAAAATGAAGAAGATTTAGGATTAATTAGCATTTCCATTATTCCTGATTTGTATGTTTTAATTGCAAATTTTTCTAAAGATCATGAAGCATGGACAATTTTGCAAACTACTTATGATAGTGTAGATGAATCCTACAAAATACAATTGTAGGATCAACTTAAAGATCTTAGGCATATAGACTTCAAAATAATGAATCAATTTATTTTAAAATTTAATTCTTGTAAAAGTCATTTGATTGGTTTAGGTGTTCAATTAGCTGATATTTTTTTGATTCATATTATTCTAAAAAAGTGTCTTCCTAGATAATTTCAGCAATTCATAACTAATATTCATGCTCAACTTGTTATTCCTAGTTTTTCTTCTAAATTGACTTATGTTATTTTTCAAAACTTATTTCACCAAGAATAAGCTAAACTAATTCAATTTGGTACTCTTGATTTGAGTGAACATGCTTTCATGTCTAGGAATTCAAATAATAACTTTCGATCAAATAATAATAATCATAATCATAATAACCATAATCATAACCATAACAAGTCTAATCATCCAAATAATAAATATAATGTCAAACATAATAATAATCAAAGAAATAACTCAAATTCTAAACCTCATTGTACTTATTGTGGCAAAGATGGTCATGTTGTTAATAATTGTTTCAAAAAATAAAATGATAAAAAACCCATGAACAACAATAATCACCATAAAAAGTCAAATCATAAAATATGTAATTATAATGGTTCTAATTTGCTTCATTCTTTTACTTGTAGTTATAATATTTCTAGACCATTAGAATGGATTGTGGTTAGTGGTGCTTCTCAACATGTTACTTCTCATAAGGAAGTTTTTAATTCTTTGCAATCTCATTTGGCTAACAGTCCAATTCAATTAGCTAATAATCATACTTGTAAAATTGAAGGATTAGGTGATGTGAGTGTTCCTAATGGTAAATTTCATGATGTTTTTTATGTTCCTAATTTGAAAACTAGTCTTCTTTCTGTTGCAAAGTTATGTCAAGACTATAAAGTTGAATTCTATAAGGGTATGTGCTATGAGATTGATCCTCAAACTAATCAAGTTGTTGCTAATTCTGAATTGGATCATGATAACTTATTTAAATTTAATGAATTTTCTAGTTCAAGGTATTCTTTACATGTCTCTATTGATTTCAATATATGGTATGAAAGACCTGACCAATTAAATTTTGATTACATAACTTTGATGCAAAAAGTAAATATTGTACTACTATGTTTCTATGGATTTGATTGTGTTGAGATTTTTACCATAAATGTTTCAAATCACTTTGTTTTGCATCTCTTGCTCTTCGTCTTAATGATGGATCACGTAGTGTGATTTGAAACATTGATGGTAAAAATATTAACACAATCAAATCTAGAAATATAGTAGCACAATAAATGGATTGTGGAAATTTGATCTCTTTAAAGTAAATATTGTTGATGGATTGCCTCAAATTATTTCTTCCAAAATTATTTGCACTGGTTATATGAGTGGTAAGATGCATACAAATCCCTTTCTAAGTGGTATATCATGGACAAAAACTCATAAGTTGTTCCTAGTCAATAGTGACCTATTGGGCCCCATGGAGAATAACTCCATCCAAGGTTTTGGTATGCACTTACTTTTTTTGATCATTTTTCAAGAAAAACTTGGATCTATTTTTCTTGTAGCAAGGATCAAGTTCTTGACACTTTTATTGAATTTCATTTATATGTTGAAAGGAAATCCAATTTTAAACTTGAGATTCTTAAAAATGATAATGGGAAGGACTATGTGAAAAATGCTTTTCGTTCTTATTTAAAATCATGTGGAATTAAACATGAGCTTACTATTCCTTAGCACAATAAAATGGTGTGGCAGAAAGAAAGCATATGACCATTTTTGAAATGGCTAGATGTATGTTACATGCTAAGAATATATGTTAAAATTTTTGGGTTGAAGATATGTTTTCTGCCACTTATCTTATTAAAAGGACTCCTACCAAAGCTCTCAAGGATATTACTCCCAAAGAGGCTTGGTTTAGTAGGAAGCTTGATTTATATCACTTGAGGATTTTTGGATCTATTACTTATGTTCATAATCCTAAAAAAAAAGGTATAAATTAGATGCTAAGTCTTTTCCTTATACTTTTGTAGGGTATGATGAAAATACTAAGGGTTGTAGAGTTTATGATTCTACTACTAACAAAGTGCAAGTTGTCGAGGATGTTTGTATTGTAGAAAATGGAGTTCATGATTGCTCTAATGCAATGATGCAAAATCTAGTGGCACTAAAATAGTGCTAGTGGAGGACCAACCTCCCTATCTAATCCCTACTCTTCTTAATCCTCCGCAAGCACCAATTGTTATTCCTCCTCCTTCTTCTCATGCTATTAATGATAATCATGTTGCTACTAATGATACTTTTATAGATAATGACTCATCTTCTAGTGATGATTCTATTACTACTAAGAGAAAACCTAAATGGGCTCAAGGCTTACATAATGAAAGTGATGATTATATTACTAGATTTGGTGGACTTAAACCTAGGAGGATTAATTATTGCAATTATTCTTTGATGACTTCTGTTATGAATTCCAATGATCCTAAATCTTTTGATCAAGCTAACTCTAAACCTCATTGGCAAAAGGCCATGCAAGACGAACATGATTCTTTAGTTTCTAATCAAACTTGGGATTTAATTACTTTACCTCATGGTAAGAATTTATTTTCATGCAAATTTTTATATAAAACAAAGTTGAATGCCAATAATGAAATTAGTAAGTTTAAAGCTAGATTAGTTGCTAGAGACTTTTCTCAAATTGAAGGATTAGATTATAATGAAACTTTTGCCCCTGTTGCTAAAATGCCTACTATCAAACTTGTTGTTACTTTAGTTTCTAAAATGAACTGTAATATTCATCAAATTTATGTTAAAATTTCCTTCTTAAATGGTGATTTACATGAAGATGTCTATATGGCTCAACCCCCTAGTTTTGTTAAAAAGGTAGTCAAATGTTGATTTGAAAATTGAAAAAATATATTTATGGTCTCAAAAAATCATCTAGAGAATGGTACTCTATGATAAATTCTTTCTTTATTTCTCAAGGATTTTCTAGAATTAAGAATGATCCTAACTGATACATCAAACATACTCAAGATGATATTATTTGTTATTCTTTATGTGGATGACTTGATTCTCACTTCTAGTTTAGATGCTTTAATTTATGATATTGAGTTTCAACTTAATCAAAATTTTCAAATGACTGATTTAGAAATTTTACATTACTTCTCAGGCATGCAAATTTGGCAAACTCCTAAGGGTAATTTTCTTTCTCAAAGCAAGTATTCTCATGAACTTTTAGAAAAGTTTAAGATGCATGATTATAACCATGTTTTAACTCCATGTGAATTGGGAACTAAATTAGTGGCTGATATGAATACTCCTTTTGTTGACGAAACTTTGTATAGACAACTAGTGGGACGTTTGAATTATTTAACTCTTACTAGACCCAATATTTCTTATAGTGTTGGTTTGGTTTCAAGATTTATGTCCAAACCTCAATAAACACATTTAAAATTTGATAAAATAATATTAAGGTATATCAAAGGAATAATTAATATAAGATTATTTTATTATGCCAATTCCAATTTTATTTTACAAGGCTATACTAATTTTGATCTAGGTGGAGATCCCAATGATGGGAAATCTATTTGTGGGTATTGTTTCTTTGTTGGTTTAGGTGCAATTTCTTGGAAAAGTAAAAAAGAACATTATATTTATCTTTTCTCAACTAAATATAAATAAAAAGGTTGTACTAATGCATCTAAGGATTATTTATGGCTTAGAAGGATTTTTTAAGATTTGGATCTACCTCAACAAGTACTTACTCTATTATACTATAACAATCAAAGTGGTATTTCCTTAATGAAAAAATTAGTTTTTCATGCAAGGAAAAAATATATTTCTCTCCAACATCAAATAATTAGAGAAAAAGTTGAAGACAAGAAAGTCAAACTTCTTTATTGCAAGGGTGAAGATCAAGTGGCTGATATTTTGACAAAGCCACTCTAAAGAGACATTTCAATTTCATTGAAATATTTTAAGTTTACAACCCCTTGATGTAAGCTCCCCAAGTAAAGATTAAGGAGGAGTGTTAGAAATATTAATCTTTATTTGGATGTATTTAATCTTGGATATTCCAAGGAACCCTTCATGTAGTTTTTCCCCTTGCACACATATAGAAGACATGTCATTTACTTGTCCTCTAGTCCACATGTGAGGAAAACTCATTTTATAATTCTTTTTAGAAAGAAAATTATTTTATCCTCCTTAAGAGGATCTTGATACTTTTTGTACACTTATTATGAATGTAGCATTCATAGAAATTGGGGTTACACATTAGACCACATGCAACTCCTTTCTCATCTCCATAAAGAGATGCTTCTTTCTTATTCTTCTTTAGACATCACATTAATGTTATTATAATGAGCTATTCTCTCTCAGCTTTTTCCTTCATTCATAATACTCATAAGGGGTTTTATTTTATTTCCCCTTTCAGATCCTTTGTCTCCTTGTTTCTCTATTTTGATGTATGCTCTTGGAATTTGTTTATTTCATGGTAACATTTCTTCTGACTCAACTCACTTGTAGATTGATTTTATTTTCCTTGTTCTCATTTACATTTCTTACAATATCTTATATTGAGGGAGTGTGCCTTAAGGTTCTATGTGGTTGGGTGGGAAACAAAATAACATATCAAGTCTTTTTCAAATTTTGATCAAGATTTGGAATGATCTCACATCATCTTCGCTATTTTTTTTTTCATGCAGTCAATGTTAGAAACAATAGTCCACCAAGATTACTAGGAAGGGGGGGGGGGGGTGGGTGAATTAGTTTTCCAATAGTTAAAACATTTATCTTCTTTAAACAAAATTAACCATTCAAACAAAGAAAATAACAACTATAATAAGATATAGATAGATAATTGCACCAGATATGTTAACTATGGAAACCCTTGATTAGAGGGAAAACCCTAGTGAGAATGATGCCCACAAGATGATGTACTAATATAAGTATTCCTTGTTAGAGGATGGACCCTATTAGGAATCTATTATAACATTTAGTACATAAAGTCCCTATTAGGAGACTTTGAATCCCTATTAGGAGTTATAGTACAATGTATGCAAGATGAGCCCATCGCCCAAACATGCAATTTCAACTACAAGAAGAGCTCACTACTCAAACAAGTAATTTACTATTATGTTCTTCTTTCCTTTGTTCTATAAACCAAACCAAACCAAACATTTTCAAACCTTGCAGACCAGGACACAAACCTTGGATCCAAATATCAAACCTCACACTAGTACATTTGAGGTCATTTTTCGACCAAAATTTGTGACCATCTATTAAAATGTTTTAGATTGGTCGAAATATGGAAGGAAAAATCTCTTTTTTTAAAATCCATGCCCATGTTGGTCAAAATTTCGACCAACACTTAGTTGAACATGACAAAATGAAAAAGGGTTGCACCCACACATTTCATTGTTTTGTTAAATAAGGGTTTCGCCTGCCCATTTCATTTTTTTGTTAAATAAGGGTTTTGCCTGCCCATTTCATTGTTTTGTTAAATTGAGAGGCGGTAGATTAGCACAGAGGGTGGGAGGTATATCACTTGTAGGGCATGTGCATCTCAATTTGGATGTGAATACGCTTGGGCAACAAGGTCAACAGAATCTTTCTCATCTCTGCTAGTTTCAAAAATTCTACAGAGCGCACGTGGGGGAGCTACAGAAGCAATTTAGAAGAGGCAGAAATCAAGGAAGAGGCAAGAAATCAAGGTGCTTATCACATTTTTCTACCATGTTTTGCCCAATCTTAACCATGGCACCCATTAGGTCATTTTGAACAAAGCTTTTCTCTGCAATCTCTTTAGCAATTTCTACCACATGTATATCACACTTCATTTCCAATTGATGCTTTCCTATGTATGAGTACCCAATTCACTTAATCAACTTGCTGCATAAACTTTGCTAACTCTTCCAAGCTCATGTATGGTTGAGAAGAACAAAATTATCTCCTATATCATTTTGGACATTTATGGAGTCTTGGAGTCGTGACTATAGTATCTACAAAATTCTTCATAAAACACATAAATCCTTTTGTTTCCTAGAGATTTCTATGAATGGGCACTAATTCTAGCTAAAAAGGAAAGGTTTGAAACCCATCGAGTCACTTTTTCAATCATCTGGGTTTCTAGCCTGAACAACTGAGATGCCCACTGGGCATAAATGTTTTGATAGTTGATATATGGAACAAATGATAGTTGTTATATTTGAAGGTTATGTTTTTAGTATTTAATTGTTAGATGGGTTAAACTATTCAAGTGAAGGGATGATTTTCCTTATACAACTAAATCTAGAAACTCTTGTATCAAATCTTTTAGGTATGTTTTTCTTTAGCACCACATAGGTCACATAGCACCAACTCAATGAATATGAAATATTATGAGAAATTTTTAAAATAGAAAATTTGGTACATGAAAAATGAAATGGCATTTAAAACACATAAACAATTGATGGAAAGGAGTCTATTCTATCCAACAACGAGCCTCCTTGGCACCAGTGCTTTGATTGTTGATGCATTGCATGAATAGCAATAGCTAGATTTGATGAGTATGTTTGCAGTGTTCAATTCTTAGGTGGGTACACTATTCAACTGTAAAGATTAATTTTTGTATACTATTAAATCCAAAAACTCAAATTTCAAAAGTTAAATCTCTTTTCTATGTTTTTCGTTAGCACTACTTAGGCTCCATAGCATCAACTCAATGAATATGAAGTTTTTAAAGAAATAATGAAATTAAAAAATTGGGTACATGAAAGATGAATTAGCATTTCAAACACCTGAAGTATTGATAGTAGGGAGTCCATTTCATCCAGTGATGAACCTTTAACTGGGACACCAAGAACAGTAAGTGTAGTCATCAAAGCTATCATACATGTGTTATAACTTAATTGTTTCATTAATAAAGATTCAAGAACCTATCAAACATTTTGTTTCCTTTTAGAGATGTGAACCACAAATGACTTTATACATTATTATTTCATTCATTAGAGGTTCACTCACCAGGTAGGGGTGCTGCTCCACCTGCACTTGCTTTTATGACTTTGATTCCTTTTCCATGGGCCTCTTTAGCATATTCTACCATTCTATTAGGTGTTCAATGAGCATATTCAATGGTTATCTACAACACAACCAGAATTCAAATATCTTATCAAAATGTGTGGTACCAAATATTGTTGTATTCCATTCACTTAAGCATTTCTTAAAATTATTCTTCAGGAAATTGTGTGCAATTCAAATAGGCTTCACAAACCAACCTCATATTAGACACTAAATGATTTGATAATTTCTATAGCAGCTGTAATGAGTGGCAAATTAGAATCTGAGCCCATTATAATACCCACTTCTGGGCTACCTGTAAGAAATAGACAAAAGGAAGAAATCTTAAGAAAATAGTCTATGTATGTATTGAAACAAATCATAGAATGAAAAATAAGATAGAAAATAGTAATGCATAAGAATAGAGATATTGGAACTATAAAATCAATTGGGACAAACACCTAAAAATATTGAATAAATAATAAATAGTTAATTCACAAAAATGCAAGCATATGTCATGATCAATGAGTTGATATTGTTGTACATCAAGGGTCTAATACACCAAGATGATGGAAATGAACTTAAACATATTCATCTATCAATTGGAATTGATCCATTTTTTTTATCTACATGTTGCTAATCCTATGTATTCAAGGTATGATACATTGAGATGTTAGAAGGGAACTCAAGCTTGATGGACTGTGAAGTTTGATTTGCGATCTCTGTGAGCTATTATCATCCAAAAAATATACCCCCTTTCATTCATCTATCCATGAGCTATTTCTTGTTATTGTGATTGTGATTGAGCTTGTAACTCAATGACCTACTTTGGTTGCTAGTGTAGTTTTAGTCTTATTCTTACTTAGATTCACTCCTCTATCACAATGTGATGTCCCCAAATCTTATTTGATATACTAACAGATTAGATCTAACAGAGTAAATATTATTCTAAATAGAATAGGAAAAGGTGGATTATAATTAATGAGGACTGTCATCAACATTTATTTTCCAAATATAATTTTCAAGCCTCTTGGAGCATGCAGGGGAAGAAGCTGACATAGGTTATGAAATTATGCTATGCTCTTATTCTACGAAACCAATTTTGTTTGATTTTGGACACCAAACATATTACCTCACAACCATGTTCATGGTTGATAAGGCACTGTTAGAAAAGATTTCTTAACATATTCATTTTCTTAGAAAAGAGTCAATGCACAAAAAAATTCGTCAATGCACATAAAAATTCAAAAATCATTCCTAATGGATATAGAAAATTAATGAAATAAGGGGGATATGATCATATTGTGTGACTTATGAAGATAGATATTGGAACCCTTAACATGAACTAATATATTACTATAACCTTGTTAACATGTTTTTTTTTTACAACAGATGATATGTGATGCAACCACATTGTTCTTCGACATTGAGATCTTGGTCATGTTTGGAGGCTTCATAGATCAAAATTTACAATTATTTTTTATTGATCTTTGAAGGATTCATACATTAATTTACAATATTTTCAGTAATCTTCAAGGGCTTCAAAAAAAAATTCACTTTGTGTGATCTGTGAAGGCATCAAAGATAAAGTCATGATATTTTTAGTTATCTTTGAAGACTTCATAGATAGATATGTCAAATTTTCCTAAGTTCAAAGATTTTAGAATTTATGTATTTCATTGAAGGATAAATCCCACGGCATAATTATATTGTTAGTATCTATTTTCTCATAAACTAATTAGAGAGAAGTATATCATTGAATATATAGATTTTAGTGGCTTAAAATGAAATTCCATGTGGATGCATGGCCAGGATTGATATAATGCCTGGATATCCAAAACATCTCGGGGACAGGGATATTGCAAAATGTAATGACACACAAAATGATTACCTAGAGATTCAATATTAATAAAGGAGTGAAAGTCTCAATTAACAAGGGTAACAAACCATGTCTAATAAGGATAAGATTGAAAACTAAGAAAAGATGACAACTAAAAGAATAAAATAATTTTCCAATCAACTAGAATGTTAAAAACTTTCAGCAAATCCAATCTAATTGGATAAAATGACTCACCTTTGGATTTTTGAAGCAATGCTGGAATAGAGCAATGCTGCCACCACCCATGACACCCATTCAAAATGCAATTCGAACCTACTAAAACTATAAACCTTACAGAAAATCCAATGCAAATGGATATTGGGTCCACCCTTGAACCTAATTTGAAGCTCAATTTTATGGGGAAGAAAATAAATTATACATACCCCAATTCTCTCCCATTATACCTACATAATCAAAATAAAAATTAAAACAGAACATTAAGATCAAGATTCAAGGATATGGAAGTCAAATTACAAAAAGCACATTTATAATAAAACTTGGCACTATAATCTTCTCTAATTTGGATATGTATCTACCAAAGGATTCAGTCCACAACATAGCTTTTTTGCATTATAAACTATTATCCAAACCAAAAGTACTCTCATAAGGAAGATAGGGCTCAACCTTTTAGACCAATAATTACATGGAAATGTATGTGAAATGTCTGATCCTATAACCCACTTCAATTTCCTAATCATTTTTTTTTGTTCTCTCTCATAAGATTTGGTAGACATTTGTTGGTTTTGTGTCTGGATGAACTAATTTTAGAAGTTTACATTACAACATTTGTGAAATTATCCTTCAAAAATTGAGAAGGAATTCCATTTACAGGAGAGATTCTTGAGTGAATCTATCCACTTATTTACAGTAACTATCTTTATCTAAAGGAATTTGGCAACAAAGAAAACTTGAGGAAATATCAACCTTGTACAAATGGCTTTATGTCTTTAATATGTTGATTTGATTGTACAAAAAGCTAAGTTATCAGTTTGGCACTCATAGTCCCTGGATCTGGGTCTGATATAAAGGTTATTTGAGATCTAGTTTGGTGTAGTAATGCCTATGGGTTAAACCCATCAAACTCAAAATGAACTGAGTTGGCCCCTCTCTGGAAGAATGCCTTTATATATCATCTTAAAATGAAAGGATGTTGTTTTGTTTGCCTAGAAAATCTTCTTTAACTCTCTGCTCATGCTTTTTTATAGACTGTTTGTAAGGCATTCTTCCTTGGCTAGGCAAGAGCTAATAAAGCCCTATTGTATTTAGTTGTCTACTGTTAGAGAGTCTTCCCCAAATCAGGCCTTTTTCTACTGTGTGTCATCCAATTATTTTCATTGTCATTGTTTTTGTTTTTATATTTCAATATATGCAGATGTAATATATATAGACATGATGCAACATAAAGTACTGCAAGCAAGATCTTGGTGGGCATCAGAATAGTAGTGTGTCAAATAGTGCCTGACAGGTTGTGATGTGTCCTGGAGAGTTAGAAAGTGCTTAAAACACTTTATGACCTCTTGAACTTCTTAATTGAACCAAGAGCAACTTTTTCAAAATTGGACCATTAAAAATAGGTAAATACAATGGAAGTTTGTATGAACCAATTTTAATTATATTTAGGATTATGAAATAGACAACAAATGGTTGTGGGAATCATTTCTTAACCTTGTTATTAGAGTAAAAATAGTAGATTTTTATATCTTCCACTCACCATCAGGCTTTTAACTATCCAAGGGCAAATAGGCAAGAGAAGCCATTAATAAGGCATTGAAAAAGATCATTCAAAAGCCTTGTAGCATGGAAGGAGTAGATTGTGAAGACTTCTAGCAATTCTATTGGCTTACCAAATGACATACGTTGTTACTATCAGAAATACTTTTCTTCAGTAGATGAGAAGTAGAAATCCTTAGGACATATTCTAAAGTTGGATCTCATCCGCTAGATCCAATATGGATGAGAAAAAAGAGTCAGCTTCCCTTGGTAATGGAAATCCTCTCATCGCTTTCCCATATGCCCCTTGAGTTTTGTTTTCAAAGTGTTGCTTCTTAATAATTAGTAGGTAATTTTTCATGTTTTGATGGGAATTGTGCCATTTAACTAACAGTTCCCACATGGAGTAGTGCCTGCCAAACTACATGCAGGCTTTTTGTTTTCATCTTTTGAAGTTTTACCTATATGGGTGCATGTGTAGTTTTTAATGTGCATGAGAGTCCCTCATAGAAGACCTCAAGGGGATCATTTTTAAGTTTTTTGAGTTAGTAACTCTGAACTTTTGATCCTCTTTCTTCTCCTTATTATGTGACCATCTTATTCCATCAGCTTGTGTGTTGGTCTAGGTCACAAAAGCCTCGGGCTTATCATCAAAGTAGTATTCTAAATCTCAGATTAGGATTTTTTGTATTATAATCTAGTATTATAAACTAGTATAGGAGTAGTTATGCATATAATTTCATACATCTACACTGTAATTTTATTTTTATGCATGGTTAGAACACTAGCTATAGTTTCTTAGTTTAGGAATTGAAGCATTATATAAATAAGTATGTACAATATAAATAATATTGACAATTTGTTTGCAATAAAGCTTTATGCAATTGTTACTTCACTCATGGTGTGAGAATGCTTATATCTATGTCGTTTGATTTTTTTCCACATCTTGTTCAAACCATATAATGCAATCTCATCTATGAAGCATATTAAAAGCTAAGGGTTTGGAGTGACTCGTATACAATTCATTTTTTGTCATTTCATTATATAGTTTGAACAAGTGTGGAAAAAAATCAGATTTTTATTACGATTTTTTTGTTCACCAATCTATGTTAAACTAATCAGCAAGGTCACTTTCCTAATACTTTATGAATTGGATGCTATTCACAAGGTCAGTTTCCTAATACTCAATATAGTACTTGCTATTTAATTGAGATAGACACAACTCATTAGTTTGTTTGTATTCTCTTTGGATTTTGTTAAAGAAGATAGCTGAATGATATATGAACTAAAAGTTTTGTGGTGTCAACAAGCTTGTGCATCTCTTGAGCCAAATTACCAACCCCAGTGACATTTTTTGTTGTTCAAAAGCGACACCATGCTAGAATATTTGCAAACAACCATGCAGATAGGCATTCTATAGATAGACTTGGGAACATCTTGCCAAGTCTTCAGTACATAATAAAGCAACTGAATTTCATAAATTGTTTTTTTGATAGTTGATTTTTTAAATATTGCCCATCAAAAATTACTTAGTACATCTCATCTTTTTTCTGCACAAGAGCTTGCAGTTCTAAAGAATCTGATAGCAAAGAATTTGAAGAAGATATTGTAGCAAAGATATATTTGGTGTTCTTTTTAAAGTGAAAATGTGATTGGAAATTTTGTCAGGTGATCCCACAATAATGGGTTCCACTTTTTGACCAATTTTGACACTGAAATCAATATTTTTGCAACAAACGACATGTTCAAGTGACTATATCTCCAAAACTATAAATAATTTCAAGATGACATAAACTAGCGATTTTGAGTACTTTGTTCCTACTTTCTACCCATATTTTTTAATTTTAAAAAAAAATTATTTATGTCAATTTTTTTATCTCCTCCGAAAAGTGGTACATAATAAAATTCAATATTTTAAAAAGTGACAGTCCATTTGACACATAACTTTTTTTCTAGAAATGATAATGAAGTAATTCTTTCGATGTTAGATTTGTAACATCAATATCCAGAGGATGCATTTGGTTTGATTTATTTTGGTTGAATATTGTATAGCTTATGAAGTTTTGAAGTGACATGAACCGTAATTCAGACATACGTTCCATTTGACACAGATAATTTGAAGTCAATTTATCATAAACCATTTTTTTTTTAATAGAAATGTATCTCAATAAGCCAGTTCTTCCATATTTTTCAAAAAAGTTTTGACCTAGTTTACTAATTTTTTTGAGGTGTCAAAGTCGGTTGATGTTTAATCGGTAATGAACCTATAATGAGTTAAACTCATATTTGAAAGTCTTAATGATTAAATTATGTATTAAAATTATAGTCATTGGAAAGCTTGCTCTAAGCAGCACATTTTGACACTTTTTATTTTACAATAGGAGATCATTCTCCTGCAATTATGGAAGTCAAAAGAGCAAAAAAAAAAATCTGAAAAAAAGGTGAATTTTTTTATGATTTTGTATGTTCGTGCAAACATGGCATTCACACGAACATGTTTACCATGTCTGCGCAAATGTATGTTCGCACGAACATGTGCCATAAAATTTTGCGGCTACCAAAAAAGTTTGGGCATATGTTCACCCGAACATATGTAATTCAACGTGTTCGTGTGAACACTCAAAAAAATTTGAAAAAGTTTCCATTTGTCTTTTTATTTGCCATTGTATAACTATTTTCCATCAACCTGACCTACACACATTGTTTGCCTTTGGCATGAATTTCATTTGCAAAATTGAAAGCATCAATTTGGTAAAAATATTGTACATTTAAACTATTTATTTATTTCTTTCATTAGTGAAGTTGTTTGACAGATGCATTGAAGTTAAATTAAAAATTAGTAACATATTAATGGTGATAAAAAAATTATATTCTTATTGTGTTAGTAATGGTCTCCTTGCAGCATGTGGCAATCGTGGAATAAAGACATGATCATAACAAACAACTAATGCTTGTTTTGCAGGATGTTGTTGAAGACCATTGTGTGTTTGTCAAAACCATGTGTGTGGATTTATTAGATTAAATAACACTTTGTTTGGTTCTTAAAATGAACTTTTTATTTTCTTTCTGGTGTGTCTACAGTGTTTAAATCCCTAAGAGTCGCATTGGACGTATCCTCTCCTCTCGCCATTTGTGGATCTTGCATGTAAGAGAAATCCATGTAACTTTTATAGGAAGCCTGCCTTGGACCAAGATACTTGATATTGGGTATGCCAAGGGACGACCTCAGAGTGATAATGGGCCAAAAGCTAGGTCAACATTCCAGCCGCTATATAAAACTCGATTACAGTGAGAGTTGGGTCGACAATATTGTTGAGTGATAGCTCTCCTCCAGTACCCTTATGGTGCATCAAACCCTAGTTCTTGGGGCTGGGAGACCTTCTAAGGAAGTTTATCACTCACTTCCAGAATGGAATTCCCTTACTAAAAACCATGTTTTAGTGGCCAAAATCCTTTCTATCCACTAGCTCAAGGGGTCACCCATGCCCGTGAAAACATCCTACATTCTCGCAGTCCTTAGTAGAGAAAATAGTCCCTTGGGAAGCCATGCCCCTTGAGATGCAAATCTTGGTAGCCCCGATAAGTGAGTGCGCTATAAGGGGGAGCCTATGGTGCCAAGTTCCTAAGTTGTCCACTCTGGATAAGCACGGTTGAACTTTGGTTGAAGTAGGAATTTAGTGGATATAGTCCTAAAGCCTCGGTTGTGGTGTGATTGTTCACTTTTAACAATAGCTATTCTTGTCTTAATGTGTCTTGCGTGTGTGTAAAACATAATCAAGATAAAAGCTAACATTCAAATTTACACCTTGGAAACTTGCAAAACCTTGTCAAAACATCAAACATTGTCAAAACCTTGTCAAGATTTCACCTAAGTTCAAAAAACCTTATGTATACCTCTATCATCAGCATAATCATATTCCTAAATGTCATTTTTGACTTACCCTAGTGGTATATCCCCCTCATATTGCATTGTGCAAACCCTAACATCATTTTCACTATCAAACCCTATCAAATTTTCCATCAACCAACTTGTGTTCTTGATCACCTATCCTCATTTTACATTGCCTAAACATCATTATCAACCCTAGGAAACCATCCCTTGCATAGTCCACTTTGCGTACACCTACCTTTAGCATCTTTACCAAGTCCAAAACATAACCCTAACTTTCATTTTGCATATCATAATCTTCATCTTGCATACCTTCAAAATGACACCTTGCATTTGCACTTGCATAACATCCCTAGGAAATTTGCAATTTGCATATCAAAACCCTATGTCATTTAGAATTTCCTCACATTGCATAACATCTCTAAACACTTAAAAATCTCAAAAACACTCATATCTTGCAGACCCACATCTTAATTATCAAGTTTTGACCTCTTTTACCAACTACACACTTCATGGGCGAAGTTGGTAGTTTTAGGGCACAATTGGTAGTTTTAGGGCGCACTTGGTAATTAGGTGTTTCATTCTAGGTTCAAGAACCCTAATTTTCACTTCCACACCTTGCATTGCATCCCAAGACCTTAGGAAACACTCTAAATTATTCAAAACACTCAAAATTTGCATTTTAGGCACCCTGCAACTCTATTTTACCAACTGCAACATTTTTTTATCAACTGCACACTTCAAGTGCATAGTTGGCAGTCTAGGTACACACTTGAGAGGCATAAAGTTCATTTAAGTTTCCCTCCACTGCATCTGCATTCTGAGGTATCATGCCAGCACTCACTAGGACACAACCTTTGGAGTTATCAAATGCAATAATGGCACCTATAAGGTCTCATCAAGAATCAACCATCGAAATCATCTAAGGTACATTTGAACACATCAATGTTAATCCCTTGTTTGAAAAGATACCACCAATTCCTAAATATCCCAAAAGGATGTTAAGACTTGATTTTAGGACTCACATCATTTGGAGCTACATCATTTGGAGAAGAAAGAAGGACATGAGAGCTACAAACAAAAGAGGGGATTTCTAACATTATGTTTGCTTCTTTTGATAGCCGATGCCATTGTCTTTTATGTAGCAATTTATTCTTGAAGAATATTTATTATAATTTTTATTCTTGAAGAATGTTTGTGACTCACAGATTTTAGTCATATTATAATGAAGAATATTTATGCTTTGTTGTAGATGACTACATTTTATTGATTTCTGTCAAACAATTTAAAAGTACCAACAGTGATAGACAAATCTATATAGTGGTTTTTTTATCTGGTTATTGCACAAAATTTATCTTGAGGCAAGGGATAAATTATTATTTTTTTATATTTTATAATGGGAAACAAGAAGGAAAGGCAAAACAAATATGCAAGAAAAAGATCTGATGAAGCAGAAAAAAGAAATATTCAGAAGACTGTGGTACTTTATCATCAAATTAAACAAGGTGAAGGAAATGTTGAAGAAGGCTCAATAGAAGTAGAAGTAGTGCATATGGGAGAGAGGTTAGGAACACTCCCTACAGAATCTCAAACAATGAATGTTGAAGAAGGTTCAAGATCGGTCCCTACAGAGGTTCAAATAATAGAAGTCGGAGAAGGGTTAGAATCTTTCCCTATTGAATCTCAAACAATGGATATTGGAGAAGGCTCAAGATCGGTCCCTATAGAAATTCTAGCAATAGAAATCAGAGAAGGGTCGAGATCAGGTGCAGGAATTGGTATGGATGAACTCTTAAATATTGTCCAATCTGTAAAGTATGGTATTTCTCATAATAATTTAGATTATTTACTTAAAATAGATGTAGATAAATTGAGAAAACTTGCAGCTAGTGTTCAACCATTAAGTTTGTCTAAGAGAAGGTCAATGAAGAAGAAGATAAGAGAAATTATGACTCAATTTGATAATACTGAAACACTTGAACAAGCTTAGTTGCTTTCACTTTTTCTTACACAAAAAAAGTTGCAAGAGGCATTGAAATTGTTAGGTGTAAACACAACATCAAAGAAGAGAAGATTTTCTAGCATGCAAACTGATTTGATTGAAAATGTTAAACAAGGTTTGAGAAACATAGGAAAACACTCTCAAACTAAAGATAAGTCTCTGGCAAGAAAAGTGATGTTGATGTCTGTTGTAAGTAAAAATATGTCTCAAAATAGACAAATATCTTCAATTTCATTTGAAATGGGTTTTAGTAGGAAAACAATGAGACAATATGTTAAGAGAAGATTAATTGTGGATGACAGTACTATGGAGGGCAACTGGGCAATCATGTGTAGAGCACCTCGTTCTAATAGAATTGAAGAGTTATTAAAAATTTAGTCATATCATTTTGGATTGATAACACTCGTCCTTCATCAAATAGTAGAGATGTTATCAGGCATAAGATTGCACCTGGTGAAAGTACATGCATGTCATCAAGGAACTGAAATACACGTGTACATGTAAACTAGACCTCCAATATATATGCATCAAAAAATATATAAATCTGATCTACTACTAGAAGGACCCCTCAAGACGCATACGAACAGAATGACCCTCTGATTGAGTCTCATGTACATCCTCTCGCCAAGGCGCATCAACCAAGCCCTGCAAATATATATACATATATACATACATGTGTTAGAGTTTTATCTTTAAAACATATATATACATACGTGCATCATGTACATATACATTCAAATTAAATACAAATTTACATATATATATATCTAGTTTTAAATTTTTTTAAATAACTCTAAACAAACTATTTAAAACTCAAGCACCTGAGCACTACCAGGTGCTCAATAGAATCATCTCTCTCATGTATATGATGCCCTGAACCAATAGTATGTGTAACCATGTGCTCAACAACCTGTGCCTACATGATTTATTATGAGTTAAAGATTAAATTAAATATCTACATATATATCTGAACTGAATTTTTCAATAAATGAACATATTTTTTAATTTCATATATATTTAAAATTAAAAATAAATTATATATGTACTTGGGTCTCCGGAGGTGGAGGATGATCAGCAGACTCCATCATATCATCTACTAATGCACTTGAGCTTGAAACTCCATGTCCAACTACTAGTAAATTTGAGTGAAGTGGATTGTGTAACTAGCTAGGTACATTTGGTGTAGAATCAGTGCTGCCAGGTCTAAATAACAGGTCCATGTATGATGAAATACCCAGGGTCAAACTAGTATCAATCTTAGATAGGCCTCACAACTGCTCACTAAAATCATTAAGGCCCTCAGCTGTGATATGGACATCTCCAACTCGTATGCTTGAGTCATCTATAGAGTGTCATGAGTTTGGTGCCAAATGCTATGAGCTAGGCACAATGTATCATCGTTCACTGGTGTGACGGCCTATGTCTATGGAACTATGTCAAGGCTCTGATGTTTTCTAACAACATCCATCACCGTGTGTACTGGAATCCTCTGTGTATTAGAAATATAGCTAATAAAGTGCAACATATCCTCCAAAAAATACAGTGCCATATCCATATGTGTCTGCTGTCCTAAAAGACTACGAATATCACCTGGCAATGGTAGCCCAGCAGCTCTAAATGTATCATCAGAGGAGGCACCTAAAGTGCTACTAGATGCCTATGAAGATGGTCGACCAAGTGGACGAGGATGTCAACTATGAAGATAATGACCAATAGAATTTGATGTGATACTAGCCGCCGCAGATGCAATGTGCCCAATAGTGTCAATTGCCTCCCTCTGGGAAGCAATGACGACTCTATCTGCAATAGGCGCATGTGTAGGAATCAAAAGAGGCATCCTCGGTCCAACAAATTGTCTAAGATCTATAGGTGGTAGACGATCTACATTGCAGTACTGGTCATGATCTGTGATCTGACCATGCCCCTATCTACAATAATCAAGAATATCCAAGTAGTTGACATTGAGCCCTATATGAAACTTAGCATACAACTACTGTGCAAAATAAAGGGGTATTTGGTCATTATTAGGATAATGACCATGTGTAGCTAAAAATCATGGATAGATCATGCTAGCAATAATAGGGTTTCTGCATCATGTGACTCTGTAGCCTCTCACCCTACCCTATGTCCCCTCATAAGCTGGAAATAGCTCTCTCTAGAAGACGTCTTTGGGGGCTACCCTCTTGACATCATCGAATGACGCATCTCCTGAAACCTCAACCCTAAGCTCCCTAGATATGGAAGCTAATATGGCAGGAGTAAATGAATGGTGACCTCTAAACCTAGTTGTCAAATCCTATAAACTCTTACATATCGTAGTACATATGTCTCTATAAAGACCATCATCAGAGGTCAATATAGAGTGTTGCAGTCAAGCAACCTCATGCTCTGAAAATGCAAATAATGCATCGATATCGATGCGTGGAGGTGGTACAGCAGGACCTCCAGCAAGAGCTGCAGGTGCAGCCTGACCTGGAACATGAGCCGCACCAAGAGTTGGAACATGAGCTGCATGACGAGCCCTACATCAAGGTACACAAGGAGCCCCACCAGAAGTTGCAGCACGAGCCCCACCATGGGCTGCATGAGGAGCCATATCGAGAACTACATCAGGTGCTGCAATAGGAACCGCATCAACCTTTGTCGTAGTAGGAACTACATTAGGTGTCGCACCAGAAGCTGCATCAAGCATATCATGTGAAGCCATATCTATAGAAATGTATGAAGAGCTAAATTTCCTGTTGTACATAATTTTTTATTTTTAACATTAAAAATTATACACATGTAATTAAACATACATCACACATCATGGACCTAGATAATCTGTAACACATCTAGACCTAGATTAATTTGCATATAAGTATAAGATAATTTTAAAGTTGAGAGTTTGGTTATGGTTAGAGTTAATTTGTTGTTCTAAGATTTTATTATACTTTGGGGGGTATTATTAGAGAATTCAATTAAAGAGTACCTAATAAATTATTTATATTACTCTTAAATGATAATGTTTCAAGATTTGGGTTTCAAGTTGGGTTACATATATATCATTAAAAACAAGGGTCATACTTCATGTATGTACATGTGTTTGAATGTATGTGCATGTATCTCAAATGTAATTTTTAACAATTTAGGATTAGGGTAAACTTGTTTTAATTTTATGTAAGTTAGGCTTCAATTAGGTTTTCAAATAGGGGTTTAGTGTAATTAGGCTCAATTTTAGGGTAAGATTTAAGACCTTATGACACTGTCAGGGTTTACACGAACTTACATAATTTCTAGCATTGAATTTAGGGGTTAATATTAAAGTCCATGGTTAACAATTTAGGATAAGGGAACTTAGCATATGAAGTTTATGATTTGGTTCAAGATTATGATTTAGGGTATTTATTATCATTTATAATAAGTAGTTTTTTTAGTGGCTAATCTTTGCCAATCGACTATTTCATCTCTTTGAGAAATCACAATTTGGCTAATAAAACTTACATATGCGGTCAACCATGTCACCGAGATATTAAATAATTTGGGTTAAAATCCAAAGCTAATCGCTCATTAGTTTACACATAATTGGTCCAAATCTTGGTCCAATTGCCAACGTAATCTACATTTTGAACACAATTATTTTAAAATATTTGCCAATGTTTCCCTAATGTTTTCTTATTGGACAATGTTATTTTGCTCTTAAAATAAAATAATATTTTCCCTCAGGGTGAGCATCACCTACCATTTTACTGACGTGTGTCTCCAACTATCACTGTTTAGCCAACTACTTTATGTTTCTTCTTTGGGACACGTGTCCTAATTCTAGGAAGACTTAGACTTTATGGTATGTCATTTAAAATTAGACCTGAAATAGAGTTGAAGCCATTGATCTATATTACATCAACGGTCCAAATTAATTCCTCACCATAAAAATGTTAACATTAAATGTCATGACAACCAAGTTGGCAATAAAAAAGGGCACATTATTAATTAAATCTTAATGGATTGGCATACTACAAGTACATTTTACAATGTACACTTGGCATGTGGACCATGGACCACTTGCGACTCTATAAATTCACCAAAAATTTACATAATCTCTCTTTGGAAAATGACATATTATCAGACTATATTAATATTTTGTGTTATATGAAATAATTAATTCGCTTCTTACATTACGAAAAATGTTTAGATCGACAAAATAAATTTCCTACATTTTTTTTGCATACCAAATTTTGTTTTATAATTTGCCATAGTTATTATTAAATTTTGATACGAAAAGGAAAATTTTTCCAATACAAAATATTTTTCTCCCTTGCCTTGAATGGAAAAATTGCCCTTGATTAGAAATTTTTCCTACATATTTAATCTTGAATTCGCCAGCATTTTACATATTTCTCTCGAGAGGGGTTTCTTAAAGTTATCCCTATTTATAATATTGGGTTTAGAAATTAAATTTTGAGATCAAGGTTAGGGTTAGGGTTTGGATAATGGTTAGGGTTAGGGTTAGGTTAGGTTAGGGTTAGGGTTTAGATGTACATGTATGTTATATTCATACCTAGATATGCAAATTAATCTACATTCTTATATATGTATAATTTAGGATCTCCCCTTAAGACATGTCATTGAATTATATAGTTAATTATATACTTATAATTATTAAGACATTAAAAATAATAACATATGTACATTTAAACATGAATATTGAAAACATATGTATGCGCGTCTATATCTAACACATGAACATATTTACATGTACATTTATGAAATAAAATATATATTTTAATCTACATTCTTATGTATAATTTAGGATCTCCCCTTAAGACATGTGTTATTAAATATAGTTAATTACACTTAGTTATAAGATAAATTAAGATCAATAGTTAACATATACACAAATTATACATATAAAAATGTGAATTTATTAAAAACATGTACATACATCTACTTTTAACCATGAGCAAATATACATGTATATTTATGTTCAAAATAAAAAATTATACATTCTAATCTATAGTTTACATGTACAATTTAGGATCTAGACCCTTAAGATATGTTATTTAATTAAACATCTAAGATTAAGACATTAAAGTGAATTTTGTAATGTTTTTCTATTTTTAAAAAAATATTTTTCTATGTTTATCTAAATTTGTTTTCTAAATTTTATATTAAATTCTAAATTTTCTAATGTTTTTGCAATGTTTTTTTAAAAAATTGTTTTCTAAATTTTATATTAAATCATAAATTTTCTATTTATTTTTTTAAAGTTATTTTTAAATATTTTTTAAAATATTTTTTCTAAATTTTATATTAAATTATAAATTCTCTAATATTTTTGTAATGTTTTTTTCTAAATTTTCTAATATTTTTGTTACTTTTTTTTTCTAAATTTTGTAATATTTTTTTACAAATTTTTAAATATTTATTTAATTTTTTTTACTTTTTTTTTTCTAAATTTTATATTGAATTATAAATTCTCTAATGTTTTCGTAATGTTTTTTCTAAATTTGGTTTCTAATGTTTTTCCTAAATTTTTTACTATTTTTTCTAATGTTTTCTAATGTTTTCTATATAATATTTTTCTGTTTTCTAAATAAAAATAAAAAAACAATAAAAATATTAAATTAACAATTAGATGTGTTTTCAAAACTATTAAAAATGTAAATAACATTCAAATATATTTTCAAAACATAAAAAAAAATGCATTGAAAACATTAAAATCTACTTTGATAATATAACAAAATACTTCAAAAACATTGAAAATATTAAATTAATAATATTTTGACATACCCGATAATGAAAATCAGAACGAAAACGATAAGATGACGTCGCCAAAAGTAGCACAAACCACACGTTTGCTCGAATGCTCAATGAACAAGACTCGCCATGAAAATGACTTTGAAAAAGTTAAAAAGTCGATTTAAACCGCCGAAATTCGTTTCAACATGGGTTCGTGCAAACACGTATAATGCGCATATTCGCACGAACATATGTGCATACGCGCACATATGTTCGCGCAAACATGCGCATTGTACATGTTCGCATGAACATGTCCAAGTTGTTCGCGTGAATGTATGGTAAATCGAGATCCGAAAATTTGCTAGCTTTTTCAAGTTTCTTCCTTCCACTAAAGTGGAACCCATTATTGTGGGTTCACCCTATGTTGTCATATTTCACTTGCAGAAAGGTCAAATTGTAAATAGAGGTGAAGTTGTATGGATTTAAGTTTCTTCTTCATTATTTATAATGCTCTCATTTCCTCCTTTGTAGCTGTAAAAATACTTGTTTATTTTCACCTTTTCAGATACCCTTTACCAAGTTCTTCAAGATTCCAAAATATCTTGGGCTAACCCCACTCCAGCATGTCCTAACTCCTACTTGGTTCAGAGACCTAACTCCTTTTTATATGTGTCTTCCTCTTACTACTCCATCTGCAGGTTGCAAACAAATCATCCTTCTTCCACCAATGAGTCATTCCATTCAAGAAAGACCATGTCTGACGATATCAATGCACAAAGAAATAGGGAGACAATTGCTAGACTGTGGTCTAACTTAAAAAGAAAAGGTGATGGAAAATGTTATTGTCCTTGCAAAATGTGTAAGGGCTTAAAGAGTTGAAGATATCTAATCACAACAGCTAAGCAACATTGTAGGCAACATGGTCACATTGAAGGGGGAAACGAGTATCACCCATTGGTATGTATTTTAATAGTTTATAAATTACATAAGACATAATTTAATGATGACATCGTGGTCATGGTTAATATGAGGTCATCATTTTCATATAGGTCAACATCCTTGAATTTCATGTTATGAACCACGACAATTCAAAGAATGCGGATTTCCAAACAAGGGAACATGGAGGTGTGAATATTGAAGTAGAAGGTAATGATACCATGGAAGAAGACCAAGATGATGAAGATCACGATGATCAAGATGATGATGATAATGATGATGCAGAGCTTGATGTACCTTTACTTGAGAAGGCACAACAAGCCCTATATGAAGGCTTCAAAATAACTCTTCTTGCCATTGTATTGCTATTGGTGAACTTGAAGGTTATGAATAGTTTATCCAACGTAGAAATGACATGTATGTTAAGGTATGCCATCGTCTTTCATTATTTTACTTGTTGTATTGCATAAAAATGTAATAAAGGAATAACACTAAGCAACTAATGCACATTCCTACATTATCATACAAAACCTCAAAATATGAAAGAAGACATGTAAATGAACAACATGAAACAAAGAAGAGTATTAATGAAATCAAAATAACACATATATAAAACTCATGAAACCATCAAGTGTAGATAATTTCCTTGCTCATGGGATGTGGTTGCTCACAAATCCAATAGCATAACAATGAGGTAGATAGTGATTCCTAACAATGATGAGAGGGCTCTCCATTTATAGGAAAATGGATGCAACGAACGGTTCAAATTGAATGCAAGATGGAGGGCTAAGATCTCTTAGGATCAATGAGGTGTCCATGAGGTGGAGGCCAAGTAGACTCCAAGTGGATTAGGGTTTTGACCAATTAAAAGGGAGAAATATGCTCACACATGTGTGAGTGACCTTTGATGGTGACATGGTCAATGAGGTGTGAGAAGCATTTCTTCTCACACATGTGTGAGACACCTCAATTCTCATGCAAGAGGACAAGTGTGCAAGAGGTCTGAGAAGGCATGGCTACTCACACGTGTGAGACACCTTGACTCTCATGCAAGAGTACAAGTGTGCAAGAGGCATGCAAGACATGAGGAATGAGGAAAGTGTGAACATCCCTCACACATGTGTGAGCACACACTTAGGATTAAGAGGTGAATTAGCTAGGTTATTATGCAAAGCAAGCATGATTAGGAAGTGGGTTGGTTTAGAAAGGTGGGTTAGGTAGGCTAGTGAGGTTAGGTGAGGGTTAAATGTAGGAGCCATGTGCTCAAATTGGATTAAATTTAATATTTAATTCCAATGGGGATTAGGAGGGAATTAATTAAGTAAATGATATACTTAATTAAAGTGAATGGGCTAGGATTTAAATAAACTTAGTTTATTTAAATCAATGAATGGCTAGGATTTAAATAAACGTTAGTTTATTTAAATCAAGGTAAGGTAAACATAATTAAATAAATGTAAAATTTATTTAATTAAGGTAGGGGAATTAATTAAATAATGAATATTTATTTAATTGGCTAGGAAATGGGTTTTGGAAAAATTTAGGTGTCTACATTTTGCCCCTCTTTGATATAGCATTATTAATATTATATCAAAGAAGAATAAAATATAGTGGCTAGGAGGATAAGACTAGTAGCGTGATGCCCCAGTCATGGAAGGATGAGGAAGGATGACGAGGGTGGAAGGGTATGCCCCCTTGAGAGGACATGCAAGTTAGGAGAACATGGATGTTCTCTCAAAATGGATGGGAGGATGGAAGGGAGTGGAAAAATTATGCTGCAATGGTGTGAACAACCGAAGTTTGATATTGTACTCAACACTATGCACCAAGGTATGGGGAACTAAGATGACAATGGGTCAAGTACGTGAAAATAGGGGTCTAATATAACCATATGCCTTATGAAACCATGATATGGAAGACCATGATTCCTAGGACAATAGGATGCAAAGACCATGAGAAATGCAAAAAATACTAATGCAGACAAGTAACAAGCAATCATGCACGAAAAACCAAAAGCAAACCAACATTTTGCCCCTAGTCAAGCTGAAAACCCATTAATGGATGAATTGATGATGATTGATTAAGGATGGCAAAGCTAATGCTAAGCGTAATGCACATCCAAGGATTGGGAAGGATTCATCCCATGATGATGATGTTTGAATACATGGTTAATGGGTTATCAGCTAAGTGGGTCAAAGTGATGAATTGATTAGGATTGGCGTACAAGATTACAAGGTTAGATTGATTGCATAGTGATATTTTTTATTTTTTTGCTTTTATGATGGATTGGATGAATAGATGAAATTGAAATGAACATGGATGAGATTGGAAGAATGATATTGATAGGATAAAGAACAATGAGAGTAGAATGGAAATTGATTTGATGTGAAAGGATTAGAAGAAGGGAAATTTGATTGAAGAATGAATTTGATTGAAGTGAGTTGGAAGAAGTAGATTGAATGTGATATAGAATGAATAGAATGGATAGAAATGAATTGATTAGACAAAAGTGTGAGAGAATGGATAAAATGAATGGATTGAATGAATGTGAGATAGAATGAATAGAAATGAATTGATTGAATGAAGATGGGATAGAATGGATTGGGACCAATGACAAGGGAGGGTCAAGGTATGGTAAATGGAGGAAAAGCAACATGATGTTGGTGGATGCAAGGAATAGTGAAAGGATATGAGGGGCCAAATGATATGGTGGCGAAAAAAAATGCAGGGCCAAGGATCATGTTTTGAAGGAGTCCAAATGATGCCCCATAGCAAGGATATGAAAATGGAAGGAAGTATGGTGGGAAAGGATGCATGAAAATGGCAAGAGGGTGTGAAGGCGAGTATATGAAGGAAGAGAAGGCATGTGCTCTACCAAAGCATATATAAACATTTTGTATTATGCCTCTAATGGTGATCACGAGTGTGGGTATGAAAGTGGAATGAATAAGGGACATGGGAGGGAGAGTATGAATAGGGATAATGATATGAAGAGTATGCATGAAACATGGGATATAAAATGGAGGAAATGTATGGGATAACCAAGACCAAAGACATAGGAAAGAAGAATGGAAGTACGTAGGTGTATGGATGGAAAATGGATGAACATGACAAGGACTATGGGATGCAAGAGAGGGATAGCATGTCAATATCAAATATATGGAAGAATTATGGATGTATATAGGATAATGTATGGATAAGGAGAAAGGGACATGGAAAGTGCATATGGATGAATGAAAGGAAAGTGAAAGTCAAGATCAAAGATGGAAAGGGATAAGGAACGGTAGATGGAAGCATGGAAGGTATGTATGGAAGTGTAGTATGGCTAGAGCTTGCCCCCAGTGTAGAGTGAAAGTGGAAGAGGAAAAGTGAATAGATGGATAAATGGAAGTGGAAGACAATGGATACATGATAGGAAAATGAAGGAAGGACTCAAGCATCTATTTTCATGGATGGTATCCCTTGATATTTTTTTCCTTTCTTTTTTTTTAAAATTTTCAAGGAATTTTTACTATTTTCTCCTAGATGTTGATAGGGTAGTGAACGAAGGAAAATGTCTTATGAAAAAGTTTGGATTAAGGGATTGGAGTGGGTGGGAGGAAGATATGGTTGATGGATGCTAGGTTGGAAGACTTGTGAGTGAATGGATGAAGGAGATGGAAATATCTTCATTGGCACACACCTTGAAGGGTGATGGAAAGGAGGAAAGTGTGGAGGATATGTAAGTGAAAGTTGGGATTTTGGGATATAGGGACCCAAAATGGATGAAGGAGATGGTGGATTTGGAATTATGGATTGATGCATGAGGGAAGCCTTTGGAGTAGCCAAATTGGATGTCATTTGGAATCTTTCTTTGAGATGCATTGCTGCATTAAGTAGCTTTGGTATCCACAAAATTTTTGTATTTTTGATTTTAAGCCTTTGTGGCTTTTTGATTTTTCTTTGGATCAGATTTTTATTTTCGTGAACATGTATTTTAGAGGGGACATGTTGATCCTTTGGATTTTGTGGATTTTTGGCATAATTTGTTTTTTCTTTTGCATCCAATTTGCTTCCATTGGCTATGGTATGGGTGGATGAAGGTAAATGAGATGGAGAGCTTAGGGATCGTGAACATTGAAAGGAATTCAAGGATGTGTGTCTTTGATGATCTTGACTAGGGCCATAAGGGGATGAAGCAAAAAACATGGATATGATGGATGGATGTATGTAAGGGCCCAAAATGGAAGGAAGGGATGAAGGGCTTGGTGGTGGAATATAGTGACCTAGAATGGATGGAAGTGAGGAAGGAAAGGGACCTAGAATGGATGGATGTGAGGAAGGAATGGGAATATGGATATAAGGTCCTAAAATGGACTTGGAAGATGAATGATGGAAGTGTTTAGGTGTGGAAGGAGGAATTGTGGAAGGTGTACCAACATCTTGAGCCATTATTTCTTCAATGGGATACTTATTATTTTTAATACAAGATGTGAGTCCATGCGCATGGGGTTCATGATTGGAAGGATCATGTGGAGGATTAGGATCATGAAGGGGACTGTGTGGGATAATAGGATTTGGAAATGGGGTGGGATCATGAAAGGCAAAGGAATGGGTGCTTTGATCTTGACTTACAAGGGGATCATGTAGTGGAATGACTGGATCATGAGATGGAAAATGATCATGAGATGGAATGGAAGGAATGGAACCATGAGATGGAGTGATTTTATCTTGACATGGAGTGGAAGGAACTTTTGTATGAAGTGGAGGGTCTATGGATGCAAACTCTTGAGATGGAGTGGAAGTGGTAAAGGGTGTGCTAGAAGAAATGCCTTGATCTTGATTAGGAAGGGAAACCTGAGATGGACTAGAAGGGATAAATGGATCTTGAGGGATAGGGGAACAATGGGATGGAGAAATGCTCAGATCTAGGGGAGAAGAGGCATCTATAATGTCATGCTTGGGACGACGGTCTTGAGATGGAATTGGGGGTATCACTGTGGGTGATTGGCTCACTTCATTTTGTATTTTACACTTAGCCAAGAGTGATGTGAAAAATCCCTTACAAGGTGGGGATGATGTGGATTTTGCAGGATTAGGATTACGAAGGGAATTGCATGGAGGGTTGGGGTTGGATGGGACATGAGGACTAGGATCTTCGAAACATGGGGGAAGAGGACACATGGCATGGAAGTTTGACTCTTTTTGTTGAGTTGCTAGGAGATAACTCTTTAGTTGTTCCATTTCCATGGCAAGGGAATTTGTGTTTGAGGAATTGTGTGGGCTATGAATGGAAGTGTATGTTGTGGAAGGGTAATGAGGTGGATTTCCCTTGTCAAAGGTAGAAGAATAATGAACATGAGATGGATGAGAGTTGGATATGAAATGTTGAGGATGAATTTGATATGTAGGTTGAATGGGAGGTATAACTTCATATTGTCTTTGAAGATTGTCAACCATTTGATTAAGCAAATTCAAATCCATAGATGTTAGACGAAAAGTGATGAAAGATTTGAGGATAGATGGAATATGAACTTGGGACTAGGAGCAATTTTGGACTTTGTGTTGATTCGAATTGGATTTGACTTGATATTGATTTGATTGAATTTGATTTGATTTGATTTGGATAAGGGTTTGATTTGATTTGATAAAAACCCTATGATATTCCAAACAAGTGAATGTGAAATTTGAATGAAAGTCCAATGCTTGTGACAATGCTCCTATGTTCAAAGTAGATTTGATGCAATGTTGAATTAGAAGAAAATGTGAATGAAAGGAAGATGTAAATGGATTGAATTAAGAATTGATTAGAAATTACTAGAATTGACAAGGGATTGGATTAGAAGGATGATGATGTGGAGGATTGAATTAAGGATGAATGATGAGATTGACAGAGGAAATTGAATCTAGATGATGATGAATCATGACTAGGATGAAGGTTAGGAAGTAGATTGAATGACAAGGAAATGATGTGGACAAATGGAGATGATTAAGACATCAAGGAAACGGTTTGAATGATGAAGACTAGATGTATGAAGGTGATGAATGTGATGGAAAGAAGAAGTGATGTGGAAAACTTGACTAGGGGAACCTAAATCAAGACTTGTTTTTTTGTTTTTGAAATTGTTTTTGCAAATTTTTTGGATTTTTGAACTTTTATGATTTTTATGGGTTTTTATGTTTTACCATGTTTTTGGGTTTTTCAAATTTGAGATGCAAAATATATACAATGAAATATGTACAAGGCAAGTGTATTTAAAAAACTCAAGAACGTCAAACACACCAACAATCCTATAAGGTTTTGACTAGGATGTATAAGGATCAACTAAAGGGCGTCCTCAATATACACAAGGTATGTGAGGCCCAAATCTATAGATGAAAGAAAATACTGCCACATAGTTGGGGGGAGATGATAACCCAAATCTTCTCCTTCACTTCCCAAAGGTATAAATTTCTTTGGGGCTTAGCCAAGAGTGACAATATTTTGCTTCCAAGAGAGGTGTCTTTCGATTCACCTCCCAATTTTTATACTCTGCTAGAACATTGGAGTTGAGGTCATCCCAAGGGGTGATGAAATCCCTAAGCAGGCCTCCTAAAAAGAAAACAAGACCACTTATTTCTTGTGCACCCAAGATCACCTGAAGGCACGAGGGGAGGGAATACGTAAGTGGCCTTGGGGTTCAAAAAGACACGTGTTCATTCCCAATGAAAATTTAGGTTATGTAATCTACTTGAAGACACACGTGTTTAAAGCATACAATGTTCTTTCCAATTTGAAATAGTGCCAACATAAATGAAATTGCTGAAAATGAAATCAATTTCCCTTAAGGCATTCAAGATTGTGTGAGTTCATTTTAAGCACCAATTCCAAATGTGATCTAGTCTAGGCATACATGTCCATTTCCTTAAGGCATTCAAGAGTGTGTGATTGTTCATTTTAAACACCAAATCCAAATGTTTGCTACTCTAAACATGCATGTCAATTCCCTTAGGGCATTCAAGATTGAATTTGATTGTTTTAGTGTTTAACCATGCATTTAAAGACAAGTGTTTAAGAATATATGTTCATTCCAAAACAAAATTAAGGCAAAAAATTACAAGCAATATGGTTAGTGAGAAAATATCCTTGCAAAACCACAAGTTAGTGCATCAAAAACTTTGCAAGGAAAGTGGTAACACAAAGTTCAAACTTTGACAAAAAAATAGAGACATAAATAACATCAAAATCTCATGAAACCAACATCAACACGACGGGCTCAGAATTAGCTTTTCGATGATATTTCATTTTTCGAAAACGGAGCCCGTATGCTCAAGTTATGAGCAAAAAAGGGAAGGTTACTCCTTATGGTTTAAAAGGGCATGGGACTACTAATGCAGTGCTGACATCAGTGACCTGCGAGCAAAAATTTGACGGTTAAGAGAACGTCAAGCAAATTTTTTTTTATTTTTTGAACTTTTTGGAAAAAAAAAGCATTAAAAGTTAATTAAAAAGATTAAAAAGATTACTTTATTAACAAAAACGTTGAAAAGAAAAGTATGCTTTACAATGTTAATCTAAATATGAAAAAAAAGAAAATTAAAATAAACATAAAAACTTGAAATGGGCGGGAGGAGGGATGGTCGTGGGGTTTAAATGGGTATGGTCGACGACGGGGAGATGTAGGGAGCGGAGGGTTTGAGTGGTTAGGCAGAGGCGGCGAATTAGTTACAAGCTGCGAGCGGGGTTTTTATTTTTTTTTAGCGGGTGGTGGCCGCAAGGTTTTACAGATGGCAAGCTGCAGTGGGGGCGGCGATGCAGAGTAAAGGGTTGCTGCGTGGGGAAGCCAAGGTGGTAGGAGGTGTAGAGCCGAGGCGACGGTGGAGGAGTGAAATGAATGGCGGCGTGGACGGAGTTACAAAGGGTGGCGCAGATGGTGGCATTTTGCAGAGGACAACGAAGCATAGACCGTCAACATGGATGAGCAGAGGCCCACGTAGGGGAGCCGCTGGGGAGGACGAAGAGGGTGCCGAGAGAAGGGTTTGAGCGTAGGGGAGTTCGTAGGCAGTGACGCCGTAAGGGGGAGTGTCGGGCCACGGGCCAAGGGCCGCCAGGGGAGAAGGGGGAGCAGAGGAGCGATGATGGGTCGTGGACTGGGCGGCACGGGATCCTGGGGGGTGCAGACATTGGAGGCCATAGTTGCGGCATCGTGGAGGTCGCGGGTGGGGGGCTGCGGCAACGCGATGGTCGTAGCACCGTGTGGGAGAAGGGAGAGTGGGTTACAGTGGGAGGGAGGAATGAGAAGCGAGGTGGTTGTGGTGAGAAAGTGAGGGCAGCACTTTGCGAGGGTTTTAGCGGTGGTAAGGCCACAGGCGGTGCTCGTAGGTGCCGCCACTGGTGGCGCTTGTAGGTGCTTGCACCCAAAAAAAGAACAGTGTTAAATAATTTTATTTTTTATTTTTGGTTTGTTTTTATTTTTTGATTTTGTTTTTTTTTTAATAATTTTTTTTTTGTTTTTTTATTTTTTTAAATTTTTTTTTGCTTTTTTGCTTTTTGATTTTAAATTTGAACTAACCCCATTAAATTTTTTATTTTTTTAATTTTTAATCTATATATGTAAAAAGAAAAGCATTAATAAAATAAAAACAACCCCCTTTTCTTTTCTTTTTTGCTTTTAACCTATTTATTTATCAACAAAGAGGGAGTATTTTTCTTTTCTTTTAAATTTTTTTTTAATAACGAATATTTAATGCATATGTACCCTAGAACTTGAAAATAAAGCCATAAGCAAAATATAAAGTGTTTTATGTCAAAAAAACTTCCCTTAGGTCCTCCAAATGCAATGATGGGCTTTATGGCTCGATTAGAGGCTCCCCATGAAACTTGATTTCCAAATGCAAGCCTTCAACCTATGATCTTGAAAACTCACAAAAAACTCAAAAGCACATTAGATGGTTAGTTCGAACCCATGAAGTGGGTCCCACTGGGCATGCCAAAAATGTGTTGCATAAAAATGTAATAAAGGAATAACACTAAGCAACTAATGCACATTCCTACATTATCATGCAAAACCTCAAAATATGAAAGAAGACATGTAAATGAACAACATGAAACAAACAAGACTATTAATGAAATCAAAATAACACATATATAAACTTCATGAAACCATCAAGTGTAGATGATCTCCTTGCTCATGGGATGTGGTTGCTCACAAATCCAGCAGCATAACAATGAGGTAGATAGTGCTTCCTGAAAATGAGGAGAGGGCTCTCCATTTATAGGAAAATGGATGCAACGGACGGTTCAGATTTAATGCAAGATGGAGTGCTAAGATCTCTCAGGATCGATGAGGTGTCTGTGAGGTGGAGGCCAAGTAGACTCCAAGTGGATTAGGGTTTTGACCAATTAAAAGGGGGCAATATGCTCACACATGTGTGAGCAACCTTTGTTGGTGACATGGTCAATGAGGTGTGAGAAGCATGGCTTCTCACACATGTGTGAGACACCTTGATTCTCATGCAAGAGGACACGTGTCCAAGAGGTGTGAGAAGGCATGGCTTCTCACACGTGTGTGACACCTTGACTCTCATGCAAGAGTACAAGTGTGTAAGAGGCATGCAAAACATGAGGAATGAGGAAAGTGTGAACATCCCTCACACATGTGTGAGGATTTCCTCACACATGTGTGAGCACACACTTAGGATTAAGAGGTGAATTAGCTAGGTGATTATGAAAAGCAAGCATGATTAGGAAGTGGGTTGGTTTAGAAAGGTGGGTTAGGTAGGCTAGTGAGGTTAGGTGAGGGTTAAATGTAGGAGCCATGTGCTCAAATTGGATTAAATGTAATATTTAATTCCAATGGGGATTAGGAGGGAATTAATTAAGTAAATGACATACTTAATTAAAGTGAATGGGCTCGGATTTAAATAAACCTTAGTTTATTTAAATCAATGAATGGCTAGGATTTAAATAAACATTAGTTTATTTAAATCAAGTTAAGGCAAACATAATTAAATAAATGTAAAATTTATTTAATTAAGGTAGGGGAATTAAATAAATAATGAATATTTATTTAATTGGCTAGGAAATGGGTTTTGGACAAATTTAGGTGTCTATACTTGTAGTTCCCTTACAATTAACATTGGGTTTGTGTAGCAATTAATATTCTTTAAATTAAGAAATTATATTTTTGGTCATAGGTTGATAGGTGAGTGTTTGTTATCACCATCAAACATTCTACCTCGCTCGTATCGAGAATTATTTGCCATTATGAAAGATATTGAAATGGAGTATCAAACAATACATGCATGTTCGAACGATCATATTATATATCATAAATAGCATGAATTTGCAACACAATGCCCTACTTGTCATATCAGTAGATATCAATTAGATTGATTAACAAAAAAGGTGCCTCGCAAGGTTCTTCGACATATTCTCATTATTCCACATCTACAACGATTATTCAAGTGCAATAGCTTAGCACAATTTATGGATTACCATGCATGCAATAGAAGTCAAGATGACATTATGCGAATGCCTGTAGATGGTTTGACATTTAAGGAAATAGAGAAAAAATGGTCATACTTTAAAGAAGAACCTCGTAATCTCAAGCTTTCATTGGCAACAGACGGTGTCAATCCTTATGGAGAGATGAGATCTACTTACTCGGTGTGACCTATTTTTGTTATCAACAATAACATACCTCCTTGGTTGTCCATAAAGAGAGAGCACATAATGCTGACACTGATTGTTCCAGGTATATTTTTATTTAGTGGTCATCTAAATTAATTTATTATTACTAATCCATCAAATGGTCAAAATAATTATGTAATGTTTTTGCTCATTCAACTAGGTATGGACAAAGACAATTTCAATTTCATGCAATTCTTGTATGGACAATACATGATGCCCCTGGGCTAACACATTTTTGTGGTATGTTCTCTTCTTGACACCTCTTTTTCGGTATGTCAAAGTTAACACATTTAATCCAATTATACACAATCTTGTAGGTCTTCAGACAAAGGGTAAATTTGCATGTCCAATTTGTGGTCCAAAGACGAAATCTCATCATTCAAAAAGTTTAAGAAAGCAAGTGTTTGATGAGAATAGACACTTTTTGCACAAAAATCATAAGTACCGAATAACCAAAAAACATCTTTTCAATAGTCTAGAAGAGACTACATCAAAGCCACAGAGAATGACACCTCGCCTATGGAAGTTGGCATACAATAAAATAAATCATTGAAGTAATGTCATTCCATTTGATGGTTTTTGTTTCAAATTTATATTTTGATATTGTGTTTTGTTTACTGATGATGTGATTGATTCTTGTGAAGGTTGTCAAGACATCAATGACCAACTTCCAAAAGGACTAAAAATTTATCCTACGCAATTTACTAGGTTGTCGTACTACGAGCAACTTCCAATTGTGCATTTGTTTGATCCTATGCATATTGGAAAGAATGTAGCAAAGACATTATGGAAAATATTGGATGGAAGGTGTGACAAAGATCAAATTGTTAAAACTTTTAGTGACATTGAAGAATCCAACCATGCAATGAAAAATGGCATTCGATCAAATAAAAAATTGAGATCAGATTGATACAAGTACCCTTAGTTGGTTATTTTCAGAGCAGAAGAGCAATGCTATAAAAGAAGTCATTAAAAAAATATGATTTTCCATAGGATTTGCTGCGAACATAAACAATGTCATATCAAATAAAAGTGAATTTGGGCTACGGTTGAAAACACATGATTGGCATATATTTATTAAGGTAATTCATGTTATTTTGTATTCACTATATATTTATATACTGCATGTAGTTTCAATTGCATTCTTTTATAAAATATTGACAAGATCATTTTACAAATATTGCAGTACGTTCTACCTCTATCTCTCCCATGCCACTTTGCCAACAATTTCAAACAGGTTATATATGATCTTGAAAAATACATGAGGTGGTTGTCATCTAAAGAAATCAATAAAGAAGATATAAAATATTGGAAGAGAAAAATTTCTCTTCTGATGTGTGAAATGCAAAAGTGTCTACCTCCAAGTTTTCTCAATGCACAAGAACACTACCTCATACATCAAGTTGAGGAGATTGAATTATGTGGACATGTACCAACCAGGTCAATGTGGATGGTTGAGAGGCACTTGAAATTTTTGAAAGGCTTGGTTTGACAGAGAGCACATCCCGAGGGTTCTATAGTGGAGGGATATATGGTATACTAGACCATGGTGTACATTAGTGAATATCTTCCTAAGTTTGCAGCAAAGATCCATGTAGATCGTATTTGGGATCCCAACTCAATTAACAAATTTGAAGGGGAGTACTTGATGGGCAAAGGTAGATCAAGGAAAGTGAGAGGTAAATCTAAGATGTTATTATAGTCAATTAATTCTTATAAATCTTCAATATAAGTTATTTTTAATTGGTATTTTTTTTGAAATAGGTGGTCGAGAGTGGGATGCAATACATTTGTATATTGCGAACAATCTTGATTGGATGATGGAATGGATTGAACAATGTCGAAAAAATGTTTGCTTATTAACATGGGAAGGTGTTGCTTCATTAGTTATAGAAGCTCATCATAATGAAGATTCCAACGTTATGTCGATGGTAGTTGATCTAGTAAAGGGTTTAAGAGGTGGAGATGTACGTAGAAATTTATTAATGGTCATAACTCGATGTATGTTTCATATCAACTCACGATGCAAATAATTTACACACACTTCAAAAATTGTAGGTCAAGAACCAAAAAGCTATGTACTATCAGGACCATAGATTTTGCACAAAAAGGTTTGATGACATAAAGAAAACCTGTGATTCTGGGATAACTACAATTTTTGAGGTCACCAATATATCATCTAGAAATGACATACATCCTCAACAATCTCAAAATCAATACTATGGAATCTTGAATGATATAATTGAGTGTGAATTTAACACCTTCAAAGTAGTTCTATTTTTCGTCAAATGGTACAGGTTACGATTAAATCAAAATGATCCAGATAGAACGGTTATTCAACATGATAATAGATTTAGAATGATCAATACAAGGTCATTTGAGCTAGTTGGAGATGAGACCTATGTTCTTCCAAGCCAATGTGAGCAAGTGTTTTACTCAAAGGTTCCACATAAACAGGGTTGGTCATTTTTTGTTAGACATGATCCAAGAGGAAGGCCGATAAAGTATAATGTTATGGAAGAAGAAGATATTGAAGATAATGAAGAAGTAGATGATGAAGATCAAGATGATGATGATAACGATGATGGTGATGGTGATGATGATGATGATGATGATGATGATGATGATGATGATGGTGATGATGATGATGATGATGATGGTGATGGTGATGATGGCGACGATGATGTTGATGATGCTGATGATGATGGCGATGATGGAGATGATGATGGCGATGATGATGGTGATGATGGTGATGATGGAGATGATGACGATGATGATGAAGAAGAAGAAGATAATCAATGACTACAAACATTGTCACCCCTTCTATTGATGATCTTGCATTCCATATGTAAGGTAAATTTGTTCATGTTTACGATGTTGCATATTGTTCATGTTTTCTTCTAAGTTATTTGTAGCACACATGTATCATGTAATTTTTAGCTAACTTAAGATAAATGATTAATATAGGCAGGAAATTTGATTACATATTTATTGTGTTCATTTCTAATGATTACAACATATGTTATTTATTGTTACTAATGTTTATATTGTGTCTAATTATGACCCTTTTTGCAAACAGTCAATTGACTACAGGTACATCGTCACCCCTTCTGTTGACTATCTTGCATTCCATATATAAGAGAAATTTTTTCATGTTTGCGATGTTGCCTATTGTTCATGTTGTCTTCTAAGTTATTTGTAGCAAACATGTATCATGCAATTTTTAGCTAACTTAAAGTAAATGATTAACATATTCAGGAAATTTGATTACATATTTATTGTGTTAATTTCTAATGATTAAAAAATATGTTATTTATAATTACCAATGTTTATATTGTGTTTTATTGTCACCCTTTTTGCAAATAGTCAATTGACTATAGGAAATTTGACCCGTTTGGCATGGATTGTGCACAGTGACATAGATCAGTAGGTATAAGTCAATAAATAGACATAATTTTTTTATATTCTTCTTGTTTATCATTGAGCACATATGTTATAAATAGACATATTATATAATCATATAATATATATATAGACAAAGAAGGTCCGTATAGAAATATAATTGTATAATCACTTTCAACATACTACATTTTATATTTGTCACTTTCACTTTCCATTTGATGGATTGTAGGACCCACCAAATAGGTACTTGTCGGATCTATCTACATCGAATGAGGGAAATGAGGAACTAGTAGATGAAAGCTCTACATGTAGTATGGCTAAAATAGGGAGATCGACAAGAGGTCAAAATAATAGAAAAAAATTTGATAAGCACATGCAATTTTTCCTTGCTAATGGGGGCACATGTTCTTATGATGATGAGACCAAAGACGACATCAAGGTGCCCTTTCGGTACTCACACATTGAGAAAGAATGGGTACCAATGAGCTACCTCCAATTAACATAGATTTTTGTGTTAATGAGAGGATATATCGCATTGCTCCATCCTCATTACATGGTTTGGGCCTATTTTCCATGGATGGGATAAAGGTAGGTTACAACAAAGTTGTCGAATTGTTCAAGTATGTCGGTCCATGTTAAAATTACAATGATTGGATGCAGATTGTTCAGTATAAAAAAAGTATGTGTAGGTATGGGGTATCAACTAATTATATACAATGGAAAGAAAATGATCAAAGTAAAAGATTTTCTATGTACATTGATGGGAGACCAAAAGCAATAGGTAATATTGCAGGTTTTATAAATAGTACGTGACCTTCTTCAACTAGTAAGCAACCCAATTGCATATTTGAGGCACATGAGGGGAATGAAATTTTTGTTTGTGCAATAAAATCAATAAGTGCAAGGGAAGAACTGCTAATCGATTACCATTTAAATCACATAGATACAAACAAAGTTAATATCATGAGGGTTGTAAGTACTCTTTACCATTTTGTTAATAAGTTTTTTTTTGCTATCTATTGCTTTTAGTTAGCTAAATATTTTATGTTTAATCTTTGTGATAGGACGATATGGTTCTAATAGATGATAGAGATCACCAGGATGCTACTCCCACCCCTTCTTCAGTGAGGGTAAACCTTTTTGAAATTGTACAAGTTAGATAGTTGAAAAATGTTATATTATTACATTATTTTATTTACGGTGTAAGTACTATTTACCATTTTTTTAATAAGTTTTTTTTTGCTGTCTATTGCTTTGAGTTAGCTGAATTTTTTATGTTTAATCTTTGTGACAGGATGATATGGATCCGATAGATGATAAAGGTCACCAGGATGCTACTCCCACCCCTTCTTCAGCGAGGGTAAACCTTTTTGAAATTGTACAAATTAGATAGTTGAAAAATGTTATATTATTACGTTATTTTATTTATATTTTTTTAGTTTTTATGATAGTTTTACTGATATTCCTCTCACAATTTGATGTTCAGGATAAGGGTAAAGAAGCATTAGTAAGTGCCAAGCCACTAGCTATGTCTTCTAATGAGGATATTGCTGAAACTCCCGATTTCATAAAAATGTTGAAGAAATTTTTTTAAGAAATTAATTTAGAAGCAATGAAAATTTTTGATGAGGCAAATATGGAATCTGAGGAGATGATGAAGAGGCTATCAGATTTGAGAGCGCAAGCTCATTGTTATGAAGTAAGCTCCAATGAATATTTAGTTATAAGAAAAGTTTAATAAAGATTTGTATTTTATAATCTTTTATGTTGTGAAGTAAAATATGTAATATTGGAAAAAATACTTTATTGATGCAATTTTTTTAAAGAGTTGTAAGAAACTTTAAATACTAAATTCTTGTTATACAGGAATTTTTGGCAACTGATCCACAACTTGGTCAAGGACAATGCGGTGAGGCTGGTTAGTATTAGAGCTCCGACTGCCATTGGTAAAATAATCTTTTAGTTGACAAGTTAGAAGGAATTTTTTATTTCAAACATTCAAAACTTCTTAACTCTTACTTTTATTATTTCAGAATGTCTTTGCTAATAATGTATTGTTCAAGTCATCTAGTGCAGGAGACTCCTAAGAGGTTGATGGATGCCCGTACAAGGTTGCCGACTACAATGTCGGCAACAAGGGGACATCTAGATGGTAAATCCTTGTTTTGCTATATTTGGTTTTGTGTTAATTATGAGTTGATAATATTTACTTTAATCTTGGGCGCATCACATAGTGTATTGTTTTTTTTGTGGTAGGAGATGCACCATCTGGTACTCTGCCAAATGCGAATCATAGTGCATGTATTGGTGATAATTCACTATCATTTTTTGGAGCTACCCATATTTCTAGCACCGGAGCTATGCAGACATCGTTGTTGATTAATGATGATGAATCAATGCCTTTCAAATCTCCTAAGATTCTAGGTACTTTAAATAATATTGTTTTATATTGTAGTAAGGATTTTCTTGCAAGACGTAAACATGATAGGAAGTGGTTTAGTAGGATCATCTGAATTATCAATAACCTTTTGTCTATACCAGTAATTATCTAGTTTAGTAATTTGGTACATTGCAATTTCATGCTTTTAGTAGAAGATACTAACCAATTTTTGTATAGAGAACCAAAAGTGGGAGTCTTCTTTCATATTCAATGTTCAGTTTTCAATGATTTCCCACATCATTGCTATTGCCTGTTAGAGTTTTAGAGTGCTCACTTTCAGCTTCATTGTCTATTTTAGTAATATTTGTTTTCCATAATATCCCAGGTATGATCAGTGACAACATCAATTAAGAATGACAAAAAATGAAGGTCATGGCAAGTTATATGTATTATGCACTATTTTTTTTTTCAAGGTATACTGATTAATATAGTCACAGTACATTTTTTAGTTTCAGAACATTAGCAACAGAACCCTGGTAGAGTTTGACTGGTTTTAGACATTTTAAAAAAATTTCCAAACTTCTTTTTTGGTCAATTTTGGTCAAGTTGATCCTCCAACCCTGAAATAGATCACTAAAAAGATGAAATGTATCTCATTTTATGTATTTTTTATTCACTATAAAAAGTATTCTTCGCATGATTCATTTTAATGGTTCTTACTATTAATTATCCCATGACATTTTTTGCAGGAAATGATACATTTTATAGGAGGCTTTATGACCTCACACTGCAAAGATTTGGGCCCACCATACGTAAAAGGTGGAACATCATAACTGAACTAATTTTATCCCACTTTTTTTTTTTTCATATCATTAATTGGTGCAACATTTTTCCTTTCATTCGGGTCTTTTCTTATACTAGCTATATCTAACAATTTTGTGTTTTCTCTTAAAAGGTAGAACTACCAAGATCAAAAATTAAAAGATGAGCTCATCAAAGATATAGAGCATGAGTTTGGTAGTAATATTTTTTATCATAATAAATTGTTACAAAAAGCTTCCAGACATCTTAAGGTTGTGAGGGACACATATAGAAAGAGCCTCATCCTAAACCGGAAGTATGAGCGTCCTCCCCTTGTTTCAGTGAGTGACTAGAATGAGTTCATTTTGGATGCAAAGGAGAAAAGGGAACATCCAAAAGAAAGTACACCAAAAAATCTGAAAAGGTATGCAATAGTATTAACTACTAGTACATTAATGAGTAAATTTAGGGTTCAACTTTAGTATCAACAATTTCAACTAGCTCAATTTAATCTATCTATTGATGAAAGGTATGTAATTCATATGCTGACACAATTGCTTATAAATCTCAATCTCAATCTGGGCATAAATCCTACATAAGATATAAATAGTGCGCTTCTAACTTCACATATAGCTATATTATGTCTTGAAAATATAGTAATGTTCAACTACATGTACCATAGTTTTATGTGTTAGCAATATAGGTGATAAATGATATTCAGTAATTGTAATGACAAGTACAATTTTTTTGAAAAACTTTGGTGAATTTTACTAATGGTCAGTCTCCTAAAAGTAATAAGCATCACGTTCAATGCCAAAGACACAAGTTAATGACAACAATCATGTTCCTATCTTTGAAGACTGACAACAACCCTTGTAGATTTATATTTATTGGTATTGTGGAGAGATGATCTAGCCTACACTAGGTAAGACAAACTATTTGAGACTTCATTTGGATGACATGATGTATGTTATCTATAGACCATGGCTAGGCATAGAGCCATAAGATGATGTCTTCTCCTAGCTAGGATTCATGTTGGTATCTTAGCCACTGAATGGCCATTCTTCATTGAAGATAGAGAGTTTTCCACTAACCCATGTCTAGAGACAGTTCAACTATCAATACAGTATATCACAGGAGTATTGTAGTTACACTTGCTTCACCAAGGAGGTAAAGAAAGGTTGTTCTCCTAGATTGGACCAGATTAGATGTATGGAAGATGTTAGTGGCCTTACCATTTATAGGTGGGACTACTTTATAGATGTAGTGAATGATGGTGTCACTCCCTAGTACATAGAGCATTTGGCCACACACTCATTTCCTCATATAACTGATCCTATAGGGGTAGTTACTCAGGCACCACACCCTGATGTTCAGCAACCACAAGAACATCCTTTGAGGGAGGAGAGACCATTATAATGGCCACTGGTAGTTCTTGTTACAATTCCTTCTCATACTGTTAAATTGGATCTTAGATTGAGCAACAATGAATAGGCACATAGGCCTACTCATGTGAGAACTCACAGAGAGATGAGCACCATGGGTGTAGTAGGATGTGGGTGGAGGAGGGGATGATGACATGCCAAATTAGCCTCCACAGGTTTCACCCATAGGAGATGTATTAGCACAGACTCAAGATTCACTATGACATGTGAGGGAGAGATTGAGGACTTCTTAGAGGTAGGTGGGCAAGTTACAGGTGCAAGTTATAGTGACAACCAATTAGCAAGTCAAAAATGAAGTTCTTTGTTACAGGTACCTTTTTAGTTTTTAAAGCACAATATCATGTTTTAATATTGTATAGTTTTTTTTCTTAAGTTAAAGTATTCTTTTACTATAACAACATAATGTATGACCATTTTAGTAACTATTCTAACATCGCTTTATGAAAAATCCTATTTTGGCAAAGATGGTGATACGTAGTGCTATCTATTCCTTAGGAGATTGGATTGCACAGGTCTGTATCCCAACATCAACATGGAAAATGGTGTGAAATTGCACTTTTGTTGGTCGTGGTTGCATACCTATTGCACTCTTTTGTTTGAAAAATGAATAGAAATACCATATCTAGTAGCTTCTCTATGTTGTATTCATTTATTGGTAATGATTCAATGTCATGCCATTTGATGGTAGCTTCTAGAGTTTCATTTAGTTGTAAGGTGTGTCTTATCTTTTCAAGTTTGTATACTCCATTTGGTAGTTTGCTATTAATTGATGATGTCTGGGATCTTCTACCTTCATTGTAGTCTTCATCATCATCCAACTTGTTGTTTGGTATTTTCCATGTTATCCTCTATTTCCATGGTCTTTAGCATGGTTGTGTATTTTATCTATCTAGTTCAAAGACTCTATGTGCCTAAGGTGGAAGCCATTTAGAACTAACAGTTGGAGAGATCATGTTTCCCCTCGTAAAACTAGAAAATGTCATGAGTTTAAGGTTAAGAAGGAAGAAGTCGTAACATTTTGAGTAGCAAAATATGCTTAAAATTACATATTTAGTTGATTCTTTGGTGAAGTTTCTTATTTCAATTCAATTGATTTTGGTTGTCAACCAAATTCCTGGCTCCAATGTATATTGTATTTCAGTGCTACATTTTCATAGGGATCTAAGTAAAATGATAGTTGACTATTATTTATATTTGAGAATTTGTGTTGTGCCTTACTATGATCCTCTGATAATAGAGGACAAATCAATCTTAATTTGTTTCTCATGTCCCATGTTCGATGCTTCTTCTTGTGTAACTAACCACTTTTGATGTGGGTTATGAACTGTAATGCTAGTATGCTATTACACTGCCATTTATTATAGAGTAGATATAATAAGTATCTCTAAATATACTGTAAGGGTCTCTAAACATGAGTAAAGTAGTATTGCATAACATAGATCTGAACTCAAAATTCATGATGTTTTCCACTCTGGAGAAAGAGGGGAACTTAATATACTCGTAACACACCCAATCAGAAGAGATCCATTGGATGGTTTTTGTTGGGGTTTGACTCTCCTGGTGTAGTGCTAAGCTAGGCTTCTAGGTGCTAGGATATTTTCTCTTGTTGGTGGTTCTAGACCCGCTAAATGCTCTAGATAATTGTCTATCAAATTTTGGTTGAAGGAGCTATGCTTGGGTTGTCAAGTCTTACGCAAAGTTTGTCCTATTTTGTGGTGATAACATGGACTTTTATCAGTGCAAAAGTATGGTCTATAAATTCTTAGAGTCTCTAGTGCCTCTAAGATTTACACCATTGGGTGACCAATTATTTGAAGTCCCTAATGTTTGGTGACATTGAGCTATACCTATGTGAGTTATGTTTGGGTTTTCCTTCCTCATCTTCATTTCAATTTTGTGATTTGTTTTGCTTGAGGCCATTGGAAATTCTATGTTTATATTCTAGTTGAAATAGAGATCTCTCCACTTCAATCATGGTTGATGAGAGGCCATGGGTGAAGCATTGAATATGAAGGTTTTCCATTTTGTTGTAGAGATTGCATCTCTATAGGATACATGCCTAATGATTGTCATTTTGTGTTGGATAGGTGTTGTCACTTGATGGAAGGCTATGAAAAATGACCATTTGACAATTAGAGCTTCTGATTCTGTTTTAGATTTTCCTTTTGAGGACTTGTTTTCTAATGAAGAAGAAATTTTTTTTTATTATATTGATGCTTCTCATGTTTTTGGTCTGAGCTAGACTTCTATCGCTTCCATTCTTGTCACAATTGTGGATGTTAGACTGCATTTTACGTGTGATGCCCGCTAGCCTTGTGGCCTATGTTGTTGAAGTTACTGCTCCCACTTTTGTTTTGAACAAAATTCTACTGATAATGCTAACTCTTAAATAATCACTCTTGGGCCTTGTTGATAGGTTGTAGTGGGGTTTCCTTTGTTGCAATCCAAACAATAGTGTTGCTTAGACTTTTTTCCAAGTGCATAGGAAAAGGTTTACTTTATTGTGTTGTTGATGCCCTATGTTTATGTTTTCATCCCTTGTTTGTGTAAAGGTTAACAACCCCTTGTTTTGGCTATTATTGAAAAACAACATATCAATATCATCCTTTCAGATTGAACAATACTAGATGAGTAATGATACTATCTTGAAAAATTCAAGAAGCCAAGACTACAATATACACTTGTTTGATGAAGCAAATAAAATCCTTCCAACAATAATTAGTCAAAACTATCAAAGTGAATTTTTAGGATTGTATAAACATAATTGGAAAATGGATCAAAAATATTTCATGTCTTTCTCATGGCAACTTTGGTTATTATGTGTAAAATTGGCCTCATTCTTTTAACAATTATTTTCATGTTATCCATAGAATTTTTTTTTATCATTTAAGTTTCTTGTTCTTGCAAGATGAACTACGAGATGCAATGTTACTGGTGTTTGCAAATAAGTAGGATATTCCCAATGCAATGAATGCTACAGAGATCATGATAAACTTGGGTTGCATTCTCTTAGGCAGTGACACTTGTGAGTATTACATTCTTTATAATTTTCAGTATTAAAAATTGTAGATACTAATCATCTATTATGCTGCACTATTTCTACTTTGCATATAGTTTATCATCACTCTAGTAAATGAGAAAAAAATTGGAATGTTTAGTTTTTCTTGTGAAACAGCTTGTATCATGTCCTAAGGTATATACAAAGCATCTATGATAGTTTGTTAGAAATAAATCCTTTTATTTTAGTTCTTATGGCTTTTGTTTTATTTTGCAAGTTTGAAAGATTATAGTTGAATAGGGTTCAAGAATTTTGTATTACAAAAATGTCTTATTTCTTTATTGATACATGTAGATTGAGGAGATAAAAATTCAGTTTTGATGCATACTCATATGTAGGATGCAAACTTATTTTGATGTGACATTATGTGTGTTCTCTTTCACATTTTACTATCAATTTTCTATCCAATTTAATGACCCAAAACTACTGAGAAAAATTGTGAAGGTCACAATTGCTATTAAAATCTTGTACTACCTTTTTATGTTTATCACTTACCTATCTACAACTCCACTATCGATATTGACAATCTCTTGCCCTCACCGTGCAACTGAACTACTTTAGTTTTATTGATGCAGCTGAACTACGAGTGCCTTTTGTGTTCTTAACAGATCGTAAGCTTTCAACTTTTGTGAAGCCATTACGGATGCAAATGAACAACTAGTGAGGTGTCAATTTTAAGGCAATTTTTTGTTTCTATAATGTATAGTTCAATTGCTAGAAATATTTCATCTAGATTGTTAATTGATATATTGTTAACTTTTCATGTCATTTTCTACTTTGGTTGGGTAGTTCTCCTTGCATTTGTAAATCGTAAATCTTGTTGTAGTCTTTAGCCTAATGACAGTTTGGTATTACATCTAAGGCGATAACATAGTTGACTTAAAACTTTGCATTAAAGAAAACATCAAAGGATAATATTTGAATTGTGGATATTTGTAAATTATGTTGGTTTTAGACATAGTTATAGTTATATATGTGCTCTTATGATGATGTGATTGGGACTGTAAGTTTTTTTGTCACGTTTATCTATTTGAAAAATAGATGAAATTATTGGCTTTCATTCCTGATAAATAATTCTTTCCTAATTTTATTCTTCCCTGCAGGAACCAAAATTTAGACGTGTTGTGCCAATTATTGCAAAGGCTTTGCTCTCATAGGAGCCTTTTAAACTGCACAAAATTTGAGTTGTAAAGCATAATTGCTTGGTGGAGACTTAGAATATCGTGCACATTTCTTCCTCCTTCCCATTGTTTTGTATGAAATAAATCATGTGATGAATGAAACAATGGTGTGGAGGTAGAAATGTGCATGATACCCTAAGTCTCATGCACTAAGCAATTATGCTTTAGAATCAAGTTTTGTGCAGTTTAGAAGGCTCCTATGAGAGCAAAGCTTTTACAATAAATGGGATAGCTCATCAAAATTTCTACATATCTTGGTCTCAATTTTGACACAAATGCAATATTTTGGTCAAAATTTCAATGCAAAATTGGTCCACTTTGGTGTCACTTGTATGGCACCGGCAGAGAATTGTTAATTGCTTTCATCGCAATTTTGACACAAATGCAATATTTTGGTTGAAATTTTGATGCAAAACTGGTCCACTTTGGCGTCACTTTTATGGCACCGGTGGAGAAATGTAAATTTCTTTCATTGCAATTTTGATGCAAAATTATGAAGGTTTATGTCAAAATTTTGATGAGCGCCACTAGAAAATGAGGAAATACCACTTCAACTTGGACTAGGGAAATCGATGAAATTCGCATCGGTAAGTCTACCTTTATGTAGTCAAAATTTCAACGCAGAATGTATGTGGCAAAAAATTGGCCAAAAAAGACTAATGGCAAGCTTGGTCGCCTTATCGACCTTCTCTTGTCAAAATTTTGACCTTTTTGCATCAAAATGTAAGCCTATAGTTACTAGTGTCAAATCACTCAGTAAAACCTTGGCAATGAAGTTTCTTTCACTTCTACTCTGTTCTGCTCAACTTTACATTATGCTCTTATACTTCTTACAAAATTAATTTTCCATGTCATCCACACATCTTTCATGATAAAAGAAAATGTCCTTCCTCTATACCGAGTCCACAAAATAATTCCCTAGGTCAGCTATCAAACCTTCTCAATTAATCATTATAGGACCTCATTAAGAACATGTTACACTTAGTGATAACATTAATCTTCCTCCTTGAAACTTGAATAACTTTCCATAAATGCAATATTATAATGAGTGATCTTATCCATGTCATCATCAACATGTCTACTACACATCCTCAACCTTGATTCTCAGAATAACAACTCTACTAAGAGATATAACAAGTTTACTAGAACATGCCATTGTAAACTCTATCTTAGAAAGCATCACCAAAACTTACATAACTTCTTCTAGACTTATCATTTATTCTTTTTACATTAACTACATATACTAGATACTCAGATGTATCTTCCATAACCTTGGATAGTTAGAATACTCAACTAGTCATCCATACCAACTTGATTTTTCCATTGTTCTTCTATTAGATACCACAAAAAATTGTTATGTTGACATCAATGACAAACTCAATCATGAATATAACATATCATCATAGTAACATATCTACAATACTCCCCCATAGGAATATTATTAGAATTCATGCTTGCAACAATCTCCCTCTTTGGCATTGATGGCAACATAGATGGAAAATATCTAGTTCCAAGAATAACAATAAAAGACCATTCATCGTTCTTTTCAAATCCTCTTTATCAATCGTTCTCACCCATTGATATACCTTAATGTGCTTTCTATCAAACTATCATTCCATGTTGTACTTCTTCCAAACATGATGTACTCATGCCAAACTTCTCCCAACTATCATGTTATACATTTTTTGAACATGTTGTTTTTCATGCCAAAATTCTCCCCCATTGACATCAATGTCAAAGGTTTTAGCAAACAACTTTGCTACATCAAATTTTGCAACAACTGATTCTTACTAGCTCAAGTGTCAAAAGACACTGTTCAAAACAACATCCAACAAGAGTCTTAGATGACTCTGTCCATTACAAATACTACCCACACAGGAAGCATTAGCATTTAGTCCATACAAACAATAGTGCTCTATTACACTAGAATAATGCATTCTTTCATCTTCTACTCTGATGTAAGAAGGGGCATAACCCCTAGCATACCTCACAAATACTTAAAAGTCTCTTTGAGAAGAGGCTTACTAAATATATATGCAATCTGATCTTTACTGCTCACATACTCTAATCTAATTTCTTTTTCTACAACTTTCTTTCTCAACATGTGATACTTAATAGAAATGTGCTTAGTCTTTGAATGCAACACTAGATTCTTAGACATATTTACTATACTTGTGTTGTGACAATGTATGACAACAGGTTCACTGATTTCTATCTTTATATCCTCTAGCATCTACTTCATCCAAACAACTTGATTGCAATTGTTTGCTACTACAACATATTCAGCTTCCATTGTTTTCTACTTAATAGAAATGTGTGCAGTCATTGAATGAAACACTGGATTCTTAGACATATTTACTATACTTGTGTTGTGACAATGTATGACAACAGGTTCACTGATTTCTATCTTTATATCCTCTAGCATCTACTTCATCCAAACAACTTGTTTTCAATTGTTTGCTATTGCAACATATTTAGCTTCCATTGTAATTTGTGATGTACAATCTTTCTTCTTGCTCAACAAAGAAACCAATCTTCCTCCAAGAAAGAAGGCTCCACCACTGGTGCTCTTTCTATCATCTATACTGCCTACCCAGTTAGCATTAGTATAATTCATTAGATATTTCATACCACAATCCAAACTTAGATGTTCCTTTCAAATATCTAAATATCCTTTTGACTATTGCATGATGTGCTTCTCCGAGATTAGCTTGGAAACTTGCAATAATTCCAACTGCATTTGCTATATTTGACCTTGTGTGAGTTAGATATTGCAAACCTTCAATCATAAATCTATACTTCTTCTGCTCAACAGTAGGTGTCTCATCCTTTGTCGGTTACTTGTGTCCAATTACCATAGGTGTTCCAATAGGTTTACATATTTCCAAACCAAACCTTTTTTAGTAAATCCTTCAAGCACTTAGTTTGAGAAATAAAGATTCATTTTTTATTCTGTACAATCTACAATCATAGAAAATATTTCATTTCTCCTATCATACTCATCTCAAATTCTTTCTTCATCTCTTTTTCAAACTTCTCACTTTCCTCATCATTTCTTATAAATATGATATCATCAACAAATATGACCAAAATCATCAAACCATCATCAATTTCTTTCCAATATAGATTATTGTCTACCATACCTTTTCCAACCTTGCATACCAAGTTTTTGGTGCTTGCTTCAAGCCATACAATGATTTCTTCAGTTTTCATACTATGTCCTTTTCATATGTCAAAGGACAATCTTCAGGTTACTCAATGTATACCTCTTCTTCAAGTTCTCCATTTAGAAATACCAACTTGACATCAATCTAATATACTTTGAATTTATTTTTTGCTAAATAGGCTAAGAATAATCTTACTACTTCTATTCTAGCCATTGGAGCATAGGTCTCATCATAGTCTATTTCTTCTTGCTATGAGTTGCCTTTACATACCAATCTTTCCTTGTTCCTTACAACTTTTCCTTGTTCATTAATCTTGTTTCTAGATACCCATTTAATTCCTATCACATTCTTATCAACTAGTCTGGGAATCAATTCCCATGTCTCATTCTTTACTATCTAATCCAATTACTCTTTCATAGCTTGTTTCCAATAATCATCTTTACATGCTTCATCTACATTCTTAGGTTCAACACTGACTTTTCTTCTTGCCATCATACCTTGTTCTTAGCTTCCAATGATCTTTTCAAATGGGTGATTCTTTATCATCTTCTTTCCTGAAGTAGGAGTTGTTATCTCAAATCTTGGCTCTACTGAAAGGTCTAAGATTTGTTCTTGCCTTGACTATCCATCATTCTATAAATCATTTTTAATCTTAAGAAATACTTCATCATTCCTTGGCTTAGTAACAACATCATCATCTAAATTTTAATCAACTATTCTCTCTTGTATCTTGAATTTCTCATCAATTCTCACATTTGCACTTTCCATAATAGTATTAGTTCATAGATTATAACATCTATAAGCCTTTATTTTTAGTAAATAACCAAAAAAATACCTTTCATCACTTCTAGCATCAAACTTACCAATATCATCTATTGGAAATATTCAAGACTAGCTAGGTTACTAAGAGGGGAGGGGTGAATCAGTAACCTTAAAAACTTTACCAAATTTGGATCTTAATTGCAATAATCCAATTACCATTTAGTTCATCAAATTAGATAAAAATAGATGCATGAGAAATTGAAAACATAAATCATTTATAACACTTGAACACAATAATTTGGTGACCCATGAACCTTCCAAATAGAAAGTAAAACTGGGGTGGCAGGATGATACCCACAAAATTTCAATACTACAGCATAAATTTGGCCTATTAAGGCTTACAATGATCACTTCTACTAATCTGCCTTATTAGGAGAAATTAGGACTGCTAGGTCCACCTTGTTAGAGGTTTTACAAACACACAATGAAGTATGCACTCTGTAAAGAGATTTGATAAAAGTGGTCCACCTCACAATAGGTGTCTCATAGTTATGCTCTAGGCCATGCTTAGGAATAATATATTCAAACTAAGGACTATTTTACCCACTATGAGGTGCATTTAATCTTGTCAACCCAAGAATGTGTACTTCAAATGGTTGGCACAGTATGTGCACTAGGTCTCTTAATGAGTCACTAAGCTTATGCTACAGGAAAGTAAAATGAAAGGAAAAGAACTTACACTATTGCTATAGGAAACTAACACACTTAACTCTATCAATACTATAAATACAATGAAAGGATAACAAATATTCCAACTCGGTTGATCCACTATAAGTGCTCTCACATATGTTGTAGGAACATTCACAAAGTGTGATGCTATAAGAAGGAACTTACAACTTCTACTTATGAAACTAAGAATGCTTGGAAATAAATATATTCTATCCTAATCTAATCCACCTTCCAAGTGGGCCTCCTTGGTCAGCTTCACTAAACTACTAACACAAAAGAGAAGCCAAAAACTATTTTATTAGATTTCAAAAATTCATTACATAACACAAAATTGTAAAAAAACAACTGTAAAAGTTAACAATTTGTTCTCATAAACTCTTTCTTCTAATTAGATAAACTAATGCACTTGGTTTGATTCCTATTTATAGAGATCAAAACTTATTCCATAATAGAAAAATAAATGACCTAGCTTTAAATCTACAAGAGAGAAAATAGAAGGATAACAAATGAAATTGGGAAGAAGGAATAATGACTTAAGGCAGGAATAATAAAGTCTAAACATTAGCTTGCCATAGAATAAATGCAGAGAAGACAATAAGTCTTCATAGTTCCTCCTTACTCACTGTTGTGTCTTTTGGAACTATTATGACTTTCCTCCATCGTGGCTACTCCTTAGCATTCTTTTCTCCTTGAATGTTGTTGGTGCTCAACATTTGAATTCCTCCAATCATCTTTCATTCTTCATTAATAGGTTAGTTTCAATACAAAGACAAATTTGCAAATAAACATTTATCAAATTAAATTCAAATATAAGAACTCACATTTTGATAACTATATGAAATACTACATAATATATATAATACTAGAAAAAGTTGGCATAGTTTCTACCTGTAGGTTTATCATAGGTTTGGTAAACATAGGTCCACAAATGTTTTGACAAAGATAAAACAAAGTATCAACAAAGTATATTAAAACTATCATGAAATAAAGGAAAATTTTGGTCTCATCATCTGCCCCCTGCTAAACTAATGCTTGTCCTCAAGCATTGCATTTCCTTGCTGATGACCTGAATTCTACAATCTTTGTCCTTCCTTTTCTGTTGCTCTTGAAAGTGTAGTAAAATCCTCTCATTCTCTCCCACACTTCCCTTTTTTGATCTTCCTACTATTTGTCGAGTCTATCGGCATTGATGCTATACAAAGGCCATAGGAGCATTGGAGGCTACATGGTTAGGGGACACCACAACTTTGGTCTGACTTGCTTCCCTAACTCTAAATATTTTGGAACCTTGTAAAGTGCTACCTCCAAGTTGATGGGACTATGTGGTTCTAAATTTTTAAGAGATTCAAGTAGTCTGGCCCATCTACTCCTAGCAACACTCATAGCTCTGGTACCAAAGATCCTATCCCTTACTTTTGGATTCTTCTTTCCATAGGTTAATGTGAACCAATCCTTGAGAACTTCATCTGGCTTGCTACTCTTTGCTCTTAAGGGCAAGGGTTTTGTCCTTTCCTCATCCCTGTAATTATTTAGCTACCTATCATAATTTGATTCATTAGACATCTAGGACATGAGGGCTCTTAAGTGTATATTCCCTATGTAAAGCAAGGGACTTCATTGATTCTCTGAAGGGATAACAAAATTATGAACATATAATTCAACAAGTAAATTCAGCTACCAAGGTGGTAGAGTCTGATATAGTCCATAAAATTCTTGTGCTGATTTAAACTCCACATTAATATTCTTAAGAGTTAGCATTAATTGAAACAAAAGAAATTGTTCTTTCAAACAGAGAGCATAAAATCTTGGTGGTGGTCAACAAGCAAGAGCCTGATCAGAAAAATTTACATAGGGGATTCCCTAGTGGATGTTTTAGACAAAGTAGAATCTTTAGAAACTTGCTCTCTCATCCTAGGGCTTCTCCTTAGGGGGGTTTCTTCTTGCATCACAGCCATTTGCCTACTATTCCCTTTGGGTGTCTCTGCTATAGGAGTAGTTGCAATATGACTTTTCTTTGTTATCTTTTGTCTTACAATTGTAGGGTTTGGCTCTCTCTTTTCCTGAATAGAGATTTCTTCTTGCAGTTTTCATTTCCTCTTTTCTCTGCTAGAAGTAGGTTTTGGGGTCTCTTGCACAGGTGAAGGCACATTTTCTTAGGTCTTTTTGTCTTCAACCTCTTGGGTATTTTGTTTAGTAGGCTTATTAGTGGGAGCTACATTTTCCTCACTACTAGGGGCAGATTGGGGTTGCATAGCTTTAGCTTGCACAAATTCATCCCATGTCATGGGAGATACATCCCTCAGTGACCTCTCTATCAATAACTTGATTAAGGCATGATGAGTAATGGAATTATCTTTTCCTTTCTGAGTCTCTTCCGCACTAATGTAGAGCATATTGTACAAGAAATTTGGAATGTTTACTGCAAGATTATGCCTTACACAAATAAGTAATTTGAAATGATGTGCATCATGTATGAGAATCTGCCTTCACATGTAAAACACCTGATAATATGCATGGCTAATTCATTGTATGGCAGTAGCAATGACATTCTCTTGCAACCTTACTTTGTAAAGTCCATTTGAGGATCAGGTGGTCTAGTAAATTGAGCTCTTGCTGATCTTGCATCATGTGTGCTAGGGTAATGTTTTCCAACCATAGGCAACCCAGTCACTTCAGCAATGTGTTCCTCTATTGCAATCACTATTAAACCCCAAACAAAAGCTTCACCCTCATCAAATGTCCTTGTAAATTTTGTGGCTACCTCTTCATCATATGTAGTCGAACTCAAGAAATACCCTAGCCATCCGCATGCATTAAACCTTCTCATGACTTCTACATCCGAGAGTAACATAGTGTGTTCTATTGGTTCTCTCCTCTACAACTGTCCACCCATTCTTTTAACACTTCCTTTATTTACTCTATTTTCCTCCTTTTAAATTCAAACTTCAAGCTACTTCATTATTTTATAGACTCAACTCACACTTCTTTGTTTAAACAGACAATTAATGTCATGGCAAATTATTATGCACAATAATAAGGCTTTTAATGAAGGTAAATCATGAATATGTGCAAGAATCATCCGAAAATGAGGTTCAAATCACATAAAATTTAAAAACAAGTCACATCACAGCTTGACACAGAAAATCATTCAAAAATAAGGGGGTACAACATCTCACTTGTGTACTTATGGCAATTAATTTTCATTAATGAAGGGAATGGGAAGATTTGGAAAAATCTTTATGGATAAATAGAAATTCCATTGGATATTAGTGACCTTCCCTACCCCCCGCTAAATTTGGACAAGTGTCCACACTTGTCAAACCTAGTATGGGAAAGGGACTAGCATAAGGCCACCATCATATAAATTATGTAGTATTAAATATAATTAATGAAATTTGGAGACTATAAGTGAATAATAATTTGAAAATATTATACCTATCAATCTGATTATCACACGTACCAAAAAAAAAAAGGTGGCAGAAGTGATATCATCATTGGCAGCGTCCATCAACATCTCACAGGGTTTATTGAAAACATAAAAAATTGATGATGTGGAAAGTGGATGGATGGAAGATAAAGAAATAAGATGAGGTGGATGGGTGTAAGGTAAAGAGATGAGATGGAAAGAAAACGTGAATGGAAAAGTGAACTTTATGTGAACATAAAGTCTTTATTATCAGCATGCACAAGGAAACTAATGTTGAAGAGTGGCAGTTGGAAGGTTGACACCTTTGATTGCAGGAAGAATTGCTTGATTTGCATTTGAATTCGACTGCTAAAACCACTATAGGAAGTCCACTTTTTTTGGGGCTATTTGTATAATTTCAATCTATGACCATTGACTAGCAATTTGAAAGGTACCAAATCAATGGTAGTTAGTTAAACAACTCCATTATCAAAGACATGGCTAATTTCATATGGTCCCAACCATCTTGTCTACAGCTTTCCTAGCATATATTTAAATCTAGAATCATATAGTAGTGCCCAGTCACCAACTTGAAATTGTTTACTGATAATATGAGAATCATGCCATTGTTTCCTTTTTTTTTGTATTAGTTCAATATGTTCCAAAGTAGCTTTTCACATCTCATCCAAAGAGTTAAGATGTAGAAGTCATTCTCTTTGTGCTACAGGAAGTTCAATATCCAATGCCAATGTTGTCCTTAGAGTTTTATGTTCAAATTCAATTGGAAGCATTGCTACCTTACCATATAAAAGCTCAAATGGTGTGAATCTTGTACTAGTATTTTAGGTTATTCTATAAGCCCAAACAACTTCTTGTAATCTATTGGTCCAATCCCAATAGTGCAAATGGACTATTTTTGTTAAGATGTTCTCTAGCTCATAGTTTGTGACCTCTGTTTGTCCATTAGCTTGAGGGTGATAAGGATTGGATTTTTAGTGCCTGACATTATACTATTTCATCAACTCTGAGATGATACTAGAGGTGAATTGTGCACCTCGATCAATGACTAGATCTGTGGGTACACCATAGTGAGTAAAAATATCTTCATACAAAATTCAACAACTTTTTCATCATGAGCATGCTTCATAGCCTTAACTTCAACCCATTTTGTTAGGTAACCAGTGCACACAAGAATATAGGATTTCCCATTAGATGGAGGATCAATTGGACCAATGAAGTCCATTTCCCATTTGTCAAATGGTGTTAATGCCATCTAAGGATTAAGAGGCATTTCATCTGTTCTTGTTGGTCGACTCATCCTTTGACACTTGTCACACTTCCTTATATAGTTGACTACATCCTTGTGAAGTGTAGGCCAATAATAACCAGTTGTCAAGATTTTGAAAGTTGTTCTTTTTGTTGCAAAATGTCCTCTACATGGTTCATTATGACATGCATGTAGAATGTCATATGTCTCATCTTCTCTCACACATCTTCTCATAACTTGATCAGGACCAGTGTAGAACAATAGATTACCTATCCAGGAGAAACAAAAACTTTTCTCTACAAGCAACTTCCTTTCCTTGTAAGAAAAATGTGCTAGTATTTTATTGGCTACAATATAGTTAGCAATGTCTGCATACCATGGAGTTTGAACAACAATATGAAATAATAGTTCATCTGGAAATGCATCATCTACCAAAGTAGTGTCAGTATCATCATGATCGATTCTTGATAAATAATCAGCTACAACATTGGCTTTTCCAAGCTTATCAACAATAGTTATATCAAATTCTTGCAACAATAGTAACCATCTTGCTAACCTACCTATTATAGCAGATTTGTTCATGAGGCATTTAATTGTTGCATGATCAATATGAAAAAATATGGAATAGCCAGTTATGTAATGCCAAAATTTGTTGAGGGCATAAACTATTGCTAGCAATTCATTTTTAGTCACAGTGTAGTTTAGCTTTGGTCCATGAAGGCTCTTACTAATATAATAGATTGCATTTTCAAGATTTTGGGATTGTTGTGCTAGGACTGCACCTATGGCATAATCAGAAGCATCTGTATATATGTGAAAAGGTAAATTCCAATCAGGGCATTGTAAAACTAGGGTTGTAGTTAGAAGTTTATTAAGCTATAGGAAGGCTTCATCACATGCAGATGTCTAACTAAATTCAGCTTCTTTTGTGAGTAACTTATACAAGTGACTAGCTATTTTGTTGAAATCTTTTATCAAATATTTGTAATATCCATCATGACCTAGAAAAGATCTTACATCTTTTGACTTTGTAGGTATGGGAAATGTTTGAATTACCTCTATCTTAGTTAGATCCGCTTGTATTCCTATAGCTAATATGAAATGACCAAGTACCACGCCTTCTTGCATGAGCATGAAACACTTTTCATTGTTAAGTGTCAAATTATATTCTTGACATCTTACCAAAAAATTTTCAAGATTCACCATTGCTTCTTCAAAAGTGACTCCAAATGTTGTGAAGCCATCCATGTAGATTTCCATACAATCATGTGATATATCAATAAAGATGCTAATAACAGCTCTTTGGAACATTGCAGGAGCATTACATAGACCAAATGGTAAAATAAAGTATGCAAAAGTACCCCATGGACATGTAAATGTGGTTTTGTCTTGATCTTCAGGAGCAATACTGATTTGATTATAACCACTATACCCATCTAAAAAAGAGAAATATTTCTTTCTAGCTAGCGTGTCCAAAACTTGGTCTATGAATGGTAAAGGAAAGTGATTCTTTTTGGTAGCTTTGTTCAACTCTCTATAATCTACACAAATTCTCTATTCTCTTCCCTTTTTAGGCAGGGGTGACACCCATCTACTATTAGATATAGGATAAATAAAACCAACATCAACCAATTTTTGCAATTTAGTTTTAACTATCTCTCTAAGGCTTGGATTTATCCTTCTCTGGGGTTGACGGAGTGGTAGACAGCCTTCATTGATGTATATCCTATGAGTGCATAGTGTAAGACTCAACCCTTTCATGTCACTATAGTCCCATGCAAAGGCCTTTTCATGCCTTTGAAGCAATTATTTTAACTGTTCCATCTATGTGAATGTTAACTTAGGATTAACATGGAGATTATGACCTTTAGTCAATTCAAAAGTAGTGGTGGACTCTATCATAGTAGCTTCAAAGATTGGACTTTCTTCTCTTTCATAAGGTAAAAGTGGATAAATAATTTTAGGTTCTTTGAGTAAAGTAAAATTCTTATCACATTCCTCATATGTTATTAATTCCAACACAGAAGTTTTAGATACATCTTTTTCTACCACAAAAGTGTTAGTGAGGATATTCTAAAGTACTGAATCTTCCTCTTGCAATTTTAGAAAATATTGTCTATGCAACATCATGAGTTGTACTATAGAGTTTAACTCTTCTTTTTCATCCCCTAAATTTGGCCAAATAGATGTGCTTAAATCTGGTAATGGTTGGGCTAGAGGATATAAATCAAACTTCTTTGTTGCTTGGCCATTTGATATGGTCATATTCCCTGATTTACAACTTATATTTGCATCAATTGTGGCTAACCATGGTCTACCTAAGATGACAGGGTAACTAGATAGATTAACTTTGGGGGATAAAATCATGAAGTTTACAAGATATTCTAGAGAATCTAAGGTTACAACTATGTTTTCTATCATCTCATCAGGGGTAATAGTAGAACTATCTGCAAGTTGCAGAATTGTTGGTGTAGCCTTTCTATTTTCAACTTTTTCAGAGTATCCTTGGTCATAACATTTATAGAAGCTCCAAGATCTATTAAAGAATTTTTAACAAACTAACCATTTGTATGGACATTCACTACTAGACTTCCTGGATCAGAATATTTTGGTGTAATCAATTTCCCTAGCATGATGTTAGCCAATTGTCCCACAACATTAACTGTGGTGGGGTCCTTTTTCTTCCTTCTAGGTTTCTTCAAGTAGGCTTCCCTAATAGCTTTTCCATAAACTAGAACATATTTAATGGCTTAAGACAGAGGTATTTGGACATGCATGTTTTTCAACTGATCAACAATATCAAAAGGTTGTTCCTCTATTTGTTCAAGTTTCTTTTGTATTAGCTTTTTTGGAAAATGAGGTTCCACTGCTAGTTGAGCTAGGGTTGACATAGTAACATTGGTTGAGTCAACAGTTTTAGCAACTAAGGGTTTTGATGCTATAGGAGAGTTTGGTATTTCAATTATAAGAAGCATTTTAGGCATTGGTAAAGTTGTACCAAATCTCGGATGTATATCAAAAACATTTAGGGTGTAAGTAGGATACTACTGAGCATCAACACTATACATCGGCCGATGTGGCTGTTGGCTATTTGGTTTTGGCTAAGGTTGTGTAGGTAACTATGTTTTCTTTTGAGGTCTAGGATTTGTAGGTGGTGGCATTAGAGTAGGTTACTGAACTGGAGGTGGTAATTGTAGAGCACCAGTATTTTGGTTAGGCCATTGTTGACATCCCCTACATTAGTTTGTAGACTGCCAATTCCCTTGGGGTGGTTGCGATTAGTTTTGTTGGTTTTTCTAGTAGTTCTATTGGTTCTTCCATTGGTTACTCTATTGGTTAAGCCAAGGTGGTTGGGAATTCTGAGGTCATTGGGTTTGTTGTGGGTTGTTTTTCCCAACATTGTTCTAATTGGGTTGATTTTGTGGAGGAGGTTGGGGATTATAGTTTTTCCATTGATTACCATATGAATTTAAATTTTGCAAGGGGCCTTGAGGCATACCTTGACATTGGGCCCATGGTCAGCATTGAGAAACAAAGAATACTTGCTCATCATCTCCATCTCTCTTGACGTACTTAGTTGGAAGATGTTGGTTCTCCATGCTTGTGACCAGTTTACATTGGCAATCCTTTTGCTTCCAACAATGAGGGTAGTATTTAGCTAGTTGTTACTTAGCTTTAGCTTGTTTCTTCTTTGCAATCATTGTGTCTAGATGTGTAGTGACATCGTTGATGATGTCTTGTTTGAAATCTAACAATAGGTTAGATATCTCGAGCTTTGAAATGCCTTGACTGATTGCTTTAGTGGATCGAGGTCCTTGGCCTTTCTTCATGGTTGACCTTGAATAGTTCTGACAGATCTTCTTGAAGTCATCCTAGGAAGCTTGATATACATCACCACCAACCATTAGGTCCAATGCTTCTATACAATCATCATTCACACGTCCTAGAAAAACTAGCTTTTGTGAATCCTTAGACAAGGCATGCTGAGGGTTTTTCTGTAGTGTATGTAGAAAACATGAAACATAGTCAATGTTTCTTCCTCCTTTTGGGATATTCTAAAGACATCATATCCTCTTGAACTAGATGCTTTGCAATACTCTTTGTACTTATCCAAAAAGAGAGTTTGCATCTCATCCCAACTTCTTGTTACATTGGCTCCTAAGCCCATGAACCATCGTAGAGCTGATTTTTTCAATGTTGCTGAAAAAATTTTAAACTTATGGGTATTAGTGTTGTAGTCAAAACTACAACAAAATATATCAAATTCAAACAAGAAAGTATCAAGATCTTTAGTTGCAAGGCCATAGAGCTTTGGAAGAGCAATGGGAGGTATGTTCTTAAGAGTAGCATTGGGTACAAGACTTGGAAGAGGAAATGGAAACGTAGGTTGTGCCATGGCTGGAGGTATTAAATTATGAAGTTGCTGCTGAAAAAGGGATATTAGGTAGTGGATGATTAACAACTGGTGGATTTAGAGTAGTGTTATCAAGAAAACTAGCCAATAGTTTAGTGAAAGGTTGAAGACTGCTTATATCTATTGGTTTAGCTCTTGAACTATGACTCAAAAATGCTCCTACCTTGACACCATAACGATGCCAAAAATGGTTTTCCTCACAATAGGTGTCTCATAGTCATGCTCTAGGCCATGTTTAGGAATAATATATTCAAACTAAGGACTATTTTTCCCACTATGAGGTACATTTAATCTTGTCAACCTAGGGATGTATACTTGAAATGGTCGGCACAGTATGTGCACTACGTCTCTTAATGAGTCACTGAGTGTATGCTACAGGAAAGTAAAATGCAAGGAAAAGAACTTACACTATTGTTGTAGGAAACTAATACACTTAACTCTATGAATATTGAAAATACATTGAAAGGATAATGAATATTCCAACTTGGTTCATCCACTATATCTATTCTCACATATTGTTGTGGTATTCACAACACACACCCCATTCCTCACTAGGAATGGGGACCCCCTACTTTTTTTGTCTCTCGGACTCACAATTCGAGAGTTGGGAGAAGAAAATTTGTTTGAAAGTTTGAGTCGTAGAGTCAAAAAATTAAAAAATCACAAAAAAAAACCTCCTCTCACCTGCGCACGTGCTCCATTGTGTTTTGCACGAGGAGGGAGAGGCTATAAAACCCTCCACCCTTTTTTAATCTTCATTTTTTTCCCATAGATGAGCTCCCCCCCTCTCTTTCTTTTAGCGCAATGCCCTCATGGATGTGCATGCTGCACCTGCTTTGTGATGCTCATGTGCAGCGCCCTTTTGGGCATGCATGTTGGGCCCATGTGGCACATCTATAGCACTCAATGCAGCAGCTGCATAACGTACCCACACTCACACCTATGTGGCACCCTCCATGGTGCTCGTGTCCGTGCAGCACCATCCATGGTGTGCTCGCACTTTGACACTCGTGTCGGCACCTGCACTTGCGCAGTGCCCTCTAGTTTATTTTATTTTATTTTTTATTTTGCATAAAGGGTTTTAAATAATAATAATAATAAATATATATAACTTTAATTTTTTTTAAATAATAATAATAAAAATAAAAGGAATAATTTTTTTCTAAGTTAGAAATGAATAAGTCCCCAAGGGGGACTTTTTTTTGTCTTATCATGTGACTGATGACATCTTGTTTTCTCGTGATGTGTAGGCAACATAATTAGATGGCATCTACATCTAGAGCAATAGCAAAACTAGTTGTTTTCAAGTTCTAAGGCATACCCCCAAAGTCGAGGTTACATGATGATTATGCTAAATTCAAAGACACTAACTTTAGACACATAGACTTGGAAAATTTCTTGAACGTTTGCAACAATCCAACAAAAAGGTCAACCTTAGTGTCCACATTGATCCAATCTAGATTAGTGTGTGTAGCATCACATCCTGTGTTAGTGCAATCAGTTGAATTGGTTATGACCCTATCTTGACACTTCATTCCTGATGAAAGGGTAGTCAAGAGTGTTACTAGAGAAGTCATCTTAGATCTATGACCTGATAACATTGAGAGAGTCTTCCATCTTGCCAGAGCCAATCAATTCATCTAAATCTCCTATGAAGTAGCTAATAGATGGTACAAGGAGCATCATCAAGAGGCCGTCAATATCATACATTCCTTATACTTGATTAAGAAGCCACCTCAGGGAAATACAATCAGCAAAGTGGATATGACTCGAGGATATATGAAGGATGACATCAAATACTCTATCATTCTCTTGAGCAAAGTCATGGGCTTACCCGTAGTGGGTCATCTCACTCCATTCATGGTCAACTTCATTGAGACCATCAAGCACATAAAGATACCACTAGATTGGGCCACCACACTAAGTGAAAACTTGTGTGAGTAGTTGAGAATGGTAAAGGATAAGAAGAAGTTCTACATGACTTCTTACATGGTGTACCTACTTGTAGCAAGGGAAATGAACTATCCTGGGTTGTATAGGAAGAGCAGTATGTAGGATCCCAATGCCTGGCCATACATAGTTTACCCTCAGTTGGTGAAGAGGAAGCTCTCAATGCAAAGCAAGGAGTATAGGATTCTGAATGATGCATTCATCTTTATGATCATTTGATTCATTGAGGGAGAATATGGGAAGAGGTTGTCCAATGAAGCCAAGGCACAAATCACAGCTCTCGGAGCCTACTTCATCTAGTTCAAGACATTCACATATATTTGGGTAGGTGGTACATTTATCAATCCTAAGAAACTCCAAAGATATCTAAGTGACAAGCTAGTCCTATTGGAGATCTCAAGGTAGATTGAGTCAGCTTATGAGAGAATCAAAAGATAAAGGAGACCCTATTGGGAATGGCCATTGGTCATTGGGTCGTATCAAGTGAAGTAGAAATAGGACATTCTGACCTTCAAGTGGGAATGGGAGAACTATCCTCTTGAAGAATACAACTCTCCTTAGCCATAATTCAACAATGTGGGTAAAGTAGAAAGCCTGGCAGGAAAGGACTTCCATCATGAAGATGCCACTGAAGATCATTGGATGAACGCCACAAATGACTATGATGTCTGAATCAGGGACTATTGTAGGATGACTTTGTATTTGGTAGAAAAGGCTCTCCATTTGACTATCCCTGATGAGATAAGGCCACAAGACTCTAAAGAATTACTGGATCCCCTATTCAATACAAATAAAGTTGGTGAAAGAACCATTCTAAATGTAGAGGTTGACAGAGAGGAAGGAGATGATATCAATCATCAAATGAGACATGTCATTAGAATGACAAAGGACTAGATCAAGAAACCTTTTCCACTTGATCCAATTCTTGATACTATAATCTTCCATGCACATACTTGCCCAGAAAGGGGTAAGGGAAGGAAAGTCATAGTTCCTATCTTTGAGCTCCAGTCTCCTATTAGGCCAAAGATAGTCTACTAGCTTGATTTCCCAATGGGATATTATCATCCTCCTAAAAGGAAGGGAAAGAGGAAGAGAACCTCTCCTCAGAGGATTCAGATAGAACAAGTTATAGAACATGTGTCTTCTTGGCAACATGAACAAAGCTCATAAGATTTCCAAGGTATTGAAGCCTCTCAAATCTAGGATGAGCCTTAGTTGCCTCCTACTGTACCGAGCCAACCAGAAGAGGGAGAGATTCTAGAAGCCTCCATTCCTCTTGTACAAGAAGAGCCCCCTTCTCCTTTCATCTCCAAGAAACATAAGAGGATCAAGATTGAAATGAAGAAAAGGAAAAGGATTAGCAAAAGATTAATACCTAATCCATCTATTCCTAAAACTATTTTGGAGGAAGAAGAAGATGAGAAAGAAATAGAATCAAAAGAGGAGGAGGAATAGGTACCCCTACAAAGAAGAACTCAATTAGAAAAAGCTGCAGAGTTAGAAAGAAGAAAAGTGCCACCAATACCATCCACCCAAGTAGAACCATTAGAACTCTCTTTTTCAAAAGATGAAGTGTAGCAATGGGTGAATGAGAAATGGGAAGGAGATGAGAATGTTTTCTCCATAACAGATTTTGATTTCATGCCCATGGGTACAAAGTTGGTTGGAGATAAGATTAGAGACACCACTATAGGTGAGCACCAATAGGAGGATAGGATGAAAATGCCACTAGAGACACAAGGTCCTGATCTCACTCCTCCATCTTCACCATAGATTACAATGGTAGATAAGGGTATAGTAACTCCCCCACCTCCAATTTTAGAAGAAGAACAAGTTCAAAAGGAACCATTACCATAAGAGCAACCAAAACTAAGGACTACTAATGAAGCATCAAAAGAGGGATAGATGGTAGAATATGCACAATAGCCTTCCTAAGATGTTGAGGAGAAAGCTACAAGATCTACAGAGACTGAGGCTATAGAAGGAGAGTCTTCACAACAAAAGACAACTCCAAGCAAGAGTGATAAAGGGAAGGAGGTAGTTGAACACACCCCCTCATCATCAAGAACTAGATCTACAAGAAAACATATCCCAAGATGGTTCCAATAGGAGATAATGAGAAGTGCCAAGCATTAGTTTCATGTTTTAGAGGATGATATTTGTGATATTGTAGAGATATTGAAAAAACTTGAGTCTCCATTACATGAAGCAATGCCATTTGCATTCATCACTACCATACAAAACTTTGATTTATTTGCACAAGTGGCTCTCCCTCCTGAAGGTACAAATGTAGAAGCTATTAGTCTTGATGATTATGAATCAAACGATGTTATGTCAGGAAGGCCTATATGGGATTCAGCCTGAAAGATGATGACTATGGGAGTCAAAGAGGTTCTTAGGCACATGGAGCAGGGTGAGATTGAACTACGAACTCCTCAAAGGCAAGTTGAGATCCTAAAGGGATATTTAGCTAAAGTTGTTGGTCCTCTTGATCCTGAGTGCTTTGAGGAGACTCTAAATACCATTCTTAGAGAAGGGGAAGGTGTACGACTCAATCCACTTTTGAAACCTTGTCATGAATGGCAACACAACCTTGAGGATAAAGGTGTTACTATAATCATAGGAAGTTTGAAGTTGTTGCATGCTATCAAGAGAACATTGATAAGATTGTGGAAATTTTGAGGTAGGACTTCAATATCATGGATGAGGTACGAGCATGGAGCAAAGATTTGTAAACTCTACAAGCCATAAAAGGGAAAAAGTATCGCATTCTGATTGATGTATATATCAGAGAAGAGCTATACATGATAGATGATTGGATAGAGAAGATAGCAAATGGAAATCAAGTGATGAAAATATTGCATGATGAGATACATAGGCTCAAGGACCAAGCTCGGGGGCAAATTTTGGAAGCAGAAAAGTTGTACAGTGATGCATGCTTAAACATTTTTGAAGATGAAGAATGAGAGAAGTTGTTGCCAATTGAGGTAGTAGTGGAGAATCTCAAGAGGATATTAGAGGAAGCATCCAATGATGAAGATATTAGACAAGCCTTCGGGATGAAAGAAGCATTGTTAGAGTTGGACACCAAACTTAGAGACTTTGCAAAGACTCAAATTAAGGTGGACAACTATAGACAGAAGGTCAAGGACAAGTATAAGGCTTTAGATCTTCCAGATGTAGCCAAAATTATTGAGATGATAGAGAAATTCAAGGGAAAACATTGAAACATAGCTTTGGGATGAAGAAGAACAAAACTCAGATGCCAAAATTTCAATTTTGACACTTACTAAAATTTTGAGATTTTGACCTTGTCAAGGTCCACAACTTCATAGGCCTGCAGCTCTGCAAGTCTGCAAGTCTGTAGATTTTTAGCTCTGCAATTCAAAGGTGCACCGACAATTGACTATCAGTTCCAAAAATAGCACTTTCCATGCATCAGAAGCGCATTTTGATGGCAAGTTAACTCTGACACATGCCTAGTGAAGGGCTAGCTTCTATTTTTGCTATCTCCATACACTTTCACTTTGACTAATGGTTTCCTCCTACTTTCTCTCTTGTTTTTTCTTTATTTTTGACATGTAAAATCTCATGCATCCAATTAATGAATAAAATATGGATGGAGTCCCTCTAAGCACCAATTAGATTGCTAGTGTGTATATGTTTAGTTTATTTTTATTGTTAAAAGCATTTTATTGCATGAAAGATATCTCTCACTCTCAACACAAACTGAGGAGACGATTTCTTATAAATACACTATTGTAAAATGTAACAAGGGCTGCCATTATTATGTAATTAAAATTATGCTTTTGGTGCTCACATTTGGAGTGTAATGATTCTTTCCTAAATGTGTCATTATTTTGTGAATTTTGTTCATGGAATTGTGATTGAGCCAAAGGTTTATTGCATTTTTTCTGGTTATGCAATCTGTTAGTTCTAGTGTTTGCTACAGATATATGAATTCTGCTAATGTAACAAGCTTGAGAAGAGATCATTTGATTGTGTCTACATAGCTTTTCATCTCACATGAGCACACTTTTCATGGCCTTGTGATTTGATGAACAGTGAAATATCATACGATTGTTAAAGTTTCTCATCGATGATTGCATCAGTGGATTCTAGGAAGTGCTATTCCTATTTTCATTGGTTTCCTACTGATTTCTTAAAATTTTTAACTCGCAGTATGTTGTTTTCTATAGCTTATGTCCATTTAGGATTTCAATTTCATTTTATTTGCTTTCAATTTTTTTATTTTCTTTGCTAACCCCTTGTTAGAATAGGAACTCATTTTAGTTGCACTCTTAGAATTGCATTCATTAAAAAATAGAAAATACAAAAATATTGTTCTCTTTGGTGTGTTATTTTGAGATAGCAAATACATTTACTTTGATTCTGAGACAAAAGTGTTTTTTAAAACTAGCAAAGGCCTCCTCATGAATAGTTACATTTATGTTCTACTGAGCGAATTTTGGTATATTGCGAGACAAACACTAAACCTTGGAGCGGATCCTTAAAAATATTTTCTTTTCAAGATAGGAATTACACAATGGATTCCTACCGTTGACCTCGTGCAAAATGAATGCCCAACACATATGCTACAGGAACATTCACAAAGTGCGATGCTATAGGAAGGAACTTACAAGTTCTACTTAGGAAACTAAGAATGCTTGAATAAATCTATTCTATCCTAATCTAATCCACCTTCCAAGTAGGCCCCCTTGGTCAAATTCACTAAACCACTAACACAAAAGAGAAGCCAAAAACTATTTCATTAGATTTTAAAAATTCATTACATAACATAGAACTGTGAAAACACAACTGTAAAAGTTAACAATCTATTTTCTTAAACTATTTCTTCTAACTATCAACAAAGTATCTTAAAAATATCATGAAATAAAGGAAAATTTTGATCTCATCAAAAAGATTGTTAAGTTTACCTTGTTAAAGGATTTGGATTGGTTCACCTATTAAGATTAAATAGTAGATCTCTGACTTACAACTAGATTGCTGATAGAGATTCTTTGAAGTGTTGATCACCTTTATGTGATAGATATGTCTCTGCTACTCCTTTGCTGATATGGCCTTACAATACACTTTGTCTATTGCTAATTCACATTTGTACACTTTTATTTTACATTATTTTCACACATTCGTACTATTCCACACTTGGATATGATACAATACATTACATATATGTACCAATCCAATTTACATAATTACAAAGTCGGCCAATATACAAGTTAACATCAATATTACAAAGTTGGCCCATATGTAAACACTCAGGTTCTAAAGACTAACTTGGTGAATTTTTGATACTCAATGTCCACTGTCACTACTCGTCATTGCCATGCATTCGATAGAAGTAGAAGCTCAGTCCATACTAATCACTTCAATATAGTCTTGAACTCAGTCTGCACTAGTGACTTGGTAAATACTGTGTAACTCGGTAGAAACTAAATTACTCATTTACCATGATTGCACTCAGTAAACACTAATCATCCAATAAATCAATTAACACTAACTTTGCTTCACATGAACTACTAGCTCAGTAGAAATTGCAAAGCTTGGTAACCACTAAAATGCCCGGGTTGAACTGTTGAGCTTCACACTACCTGATTCTACTCGATTTGAACTATTGCACTTCACACTAACTGAATTCCCTTGGTAACCACTAAATGCTCAATAGGAACTGTAGATCTTGGTGGCTATTGAATTACATGGAAAACACTATAGACTATTCAATGAGCTCAATAGCCATACATAATCTAAATAAGTGTTGTCACTAATAACAAACTTGACTAAATGTCAACAATCTCCCCCTTTATCATTAGTGACAAAAACACTTATCATCCAAAACTTATATGCATCACAGTGTGGTACTAGCTTGGTATGGTATATTGTTTTTGAGATTTTTCAAAATTTGTATTTGTCTCTCTCATACATATACATAGCATAACTAGTGTCTCTCCCATATATCGTATTAAGTGTCTCTCCCCCTATATACATACTAAGTGTCTCTCCCCCTTTTTTGACAATAATGCCAAATATTTATTCAAAACTTATTTAAATGGAGACACCAATATAGGAAAGAAAATCAAAATGTACCTTAAGTATGAGTGCTAGAGTTCTATCCTAGTTCTCTTAAAAAACTTTGCTTGTATGTAGAGCAACTTGCACTTCTATAGAGAGTTCTATCATGTGATTTGCAATGGAGAAATTGTTGTCATGGATCAATATTTTTGAATAAACAATATGCTTCTACATTGTATCCATGATGGGAAGGATCATATTTTGAATATCTATTAATGCAGACTAGATCCTTAATTCTTCTCTCAACAACTCTGTCTACATATCTAACAAGAATCTAATCTTCATATGATATGCAAAGCTTGAGCTGGGTCAAGTTGCAACTATTGTGCACTAGCCTTCAGATCTTCATCAATAAATTCTAGTTTTCTCTTTATTTCCTTTGTAAACTCAATAACATTACACAACTTTCCAAAAAGTGATGTTACATTCATGCAAGAGGTTTCAAGGTTGGTCAAAATTGATGAAAGTTCCACTTGTTGAATGGAAATTTGCTAAGCAATTTGCTCAAGCACTTTATTATCAATTTTCTTTTCTACTTTCTCAATCAATTTGTCTTGATCACTAGAGTCCTCATTAACCTTCTAGACTGCCTCTTCTAATTGGAACAAAATGCGTTGAGAAGTATCAACTTCAACACCTATCACCTCAATCAAAATATTCTTGGCATCATCAATAATTTTATATTCTCTGTCTCTCTCCTCTCTCAATTTCTTTTGCTTTGCTTTCATTTGGAGGAGTTGACCAGCTATATGCATTTGATCTGCAATGATATTATCAAAATCCCATTTGGGAATTTCTATCTCCTCATCTAAATCTATATCCTCCTCTATCTCCTTACTTCTACTCAAAAATCTTATACTCAGTTAAGCCTTGGGTTCAACTATCCTTGTACTTAATGCCTTTGAATCTGGAATGGAAACAATTGTAGAGATAGTAGGACTAGCTATGAAAATTGATATAGTGCCAATAGATGGAATACTAACTGGTATGCTTCTTGAATCCAAAATTGAAGTATTTATAGAAGTATCCAAAATTGTAGAGGAAAAAACTATAGAATCCAAAATTGTACTTACTACAGAAGATTACAAAATTGTAGAACATACTATATCCATTACTAATGATGCTGACTTAGGAGCTAAAGAAGAGGGAGGCTGTAGCTCGATAGATGATGTGGTAGACACTTCTATCAGTGATGTGCTGAGCTATGAGGGAGTGAAGAGTGATTGGACATTTGATGTACCTATTTTTGTCACAATCAAACTAGTTGAAGTTATCCCTAATCTTGATGATGCTGCAAGTTTAGTTAAAAAGCGAGCAAGTGAGGCAATCACTATGGCTACTATCTTCATAGGATTAGTCTCCCCATCATCTTCTTTTTTTCCCTCGGTAGCTTCTTCCTATTTATCTTCTTCAACTGCCTCATTGTCAAAATGTTTTGGCTCAGTGTATGTTTCTTCTTCATCATTACTGTCATCATCCTTGACTTCTATTGGGAAGTCACTTTATTTATGGAAGTGATAAACATTCTTCCACATACTTGTGGCATTCTTAACGACATGCTCTCTATCCTTTATCAAAATTAAACAAGTATTGAATCTAAGAGTCATCTGATCTTCATTTTTCTTTAAGGACTCTTTTACCTCAACATCTATTATGCTCAATAGCAATTGCCTCAAGGTTTGTGCATAGATATCTTTAGTTGTTTGCATAGATAAGTCCCATCTTGGCTTTATTTTCTTTAATAATTCATTAGAGATTTGGGAGGCTATCTGATCAGGGGAATACTTCCATTTTCCCATCTTGGTTAGCACCAAATCTTCAACCTATTTCTTCTTAGCCTCTATCCTAGTTCATACTTCAATGATTTGAAGTTGGTTATGCTTGCACCTTCTTCCAATTATTTTAGTTTTTCTTGCAAGGTGGGAGGATGTTTGTTAAAAACAACTTCACTACCTTTCTTCCTTGATCTCTTGGTAAAAACTATAGTGGATGGCTTGGTGATGATCACCTTGCCCTTCTTCTTCATTGGCTCTTCTTCCTTTTTTGATTCCTCTTTATCATTTGCTTCTTCATCATCTTCTCCTTTACCCTCAATTAACATAAGAGGTGTGCTTGTTTTCAGTTTGGCTATCCTCCTCTTACCTTTGCTAATTGTCTATGGAAGCTTGATTTCAAGTTCTATTCTTTCCTTGGCCTCATCATACATTCCAAAGTATGGTGCCTTTGGATCAACATGTTCATTTATCAAGCCTTCAATAATGTCTTATACTTCATCAATTTTCAACTCATAGGGAAGAGGTTTTACCCATACAACTTTTGGTTTCACTACCTAAATGTAGACTCTATCACAGTCTACCATGAAACAAACATCATCTTTGTAATCTTTCTCCAATTTCTTGGGTATCCTAAATTTTTTATTCATTTTCTCGTTGAAGACATCAAAATAATTATCCATTTTGCTAACAAAATTTTCTCCCATTTCTGCAATATACTCATTAATTTGATATTGCACTAGAACATCCTTTCTCCATACTATCGTGCCTTTTGAAGGGAAAAACTTTTGAACATAGAAAAATAAACATGTCAAAAATGAACCAAATTTGCAAGGGTTCTTCTTGGAAGTTCTAATACTTTCCATGTTTTTTTTAAACTACTTCAAAAACAAATTTGCAAGATCATATGACAGATTGTTCTTCAAGACCTTGAAAGCCAAGTCTACTACTTCACATGACACAATATTTAGACGACTAGAACTATAGATCTTGTGAGCTATCACGTGTATTCCAAATTTTAGTTTTGGATCTATTACGTTGTTGATCTTCATACCTCTATTGTCCCATTCAGCTAGGATTTTCTTTTCTAACTCTACCCAACCTATGATTTTGGTGGTTTTGGCTTTGGAGAGCATGGGGAGTGTCTTAGCAAAATTTTAAAAATACTCCAAAAGGCTTCCCCAGCTTGAGATGCATATAATATACAAATTATGCTACCAATGTAGTAATTTTTAAGTTAATAGTAGTCTCATTTATCTCCAAACTTTGTCTTTTTGCCTGTTCCCAATGAAGAAATGTCAAATTTAGGACCTCCACAACCCTAGCCACCACCACAATCTCATCCTCTAGAAGAACTCCATTTACACATAATTCTCCTAGGGCATCATCCATTTCTAGGGTTCTGATTTCTTGAATTACACACTTAAAATGAGTTCAGATGTCATTAATGAGCAGTACCTTAGGAGGAATTTGTGATTGTGCTCCATTTGGGTCGAGGGTTTTAGCAACCGCCAGCACAAGTTTGAAATCAGGTGCTTTCCATTCAACTCCTTAGACCAACATTTCTAACCCTTTCCTTAATTTTCTACTGCTACTTGATGCTTCCATGGCTACTCAATAAGCTATGAAGTTTTTTGAAGGATTTTAGTAGTAAATTCCACTCAAAGTTGCTTGATCACTGTGCAATTCACTTGATCGCAATAACACTTAGAATTCTTAGTAAAATGAATTTGATTTCCTACTTTTTGTTAAAACTTTACCATTAATGCTTGGTACAAAGGTAGCTATGATGACTTCATTATACGCAACAGGCTATCATCCACTATATGTTCACATTCCTTGGTAAAGGCATCAAAATACAATAATCAAACATGTTCTTGTTACTCCCGACTTTGCTTGGTAGATTTCATGATCTGACCTTACTCAATAGAGAAGTCAACTTAATGATAGCTGATATCGATCTCTAGTGATCCTTTTGTATCTTGAATACTAATTTGGATCTTTGCTTCCTTTCAATTTTGGAACTATTTGGATGTGATCATGATAATGTAGTTCTAGTTCTTCGTTAAGAACTTAGCTAGAAATGGAGTCACCCACTTCTTGAGTGACATGACTATCATTGTTTGAACTAGCTTTCTTAGTAGATTTAGGAATCAATTGGAACCTCATCTACTTTCGAATGTTATCAACTTTTTTTTTTTTTCATCTTCAATTCTAAATGTATTGATGCAATTCTTGGCTAGATGACCAAGTTTGGTACAAGTGAAACATCTTATAGTGGTATCTCTTTTTCTTGTATGATATTTAACATAGTTCATGCCAATGTGTCCATATTCTCCACAGTAATGACATCTGCACCAAGTGTTAGAGTCCCAACCAAATATTGTTTTCACAATTTTTTCTGCTAGATTGAATGACTTGGTTTTACAGTCTGATGCCTTGTGACTTTTTTTCTTTCATTTGTGGCACTTGCCTTCAAATTTTTGTTTCTCTTTGCATTCATTAGCCTTGTAATCATGTCAATTTCAATTGTAGCAATTACCATTGAATTTTACTTTACCATTACTCTAACATCTATTTGATGTATGACCTATCTTACCACAGTGATTGCAAGTAGGTCTTTGATTGCTTTGAGCACCTTGTTTGGAGGATTCACCTTCTTCTTTGTATCTAATTCCTCCTTTTCCTTTTTATCTATAGAGATTCTGTTCATTTGGTTGATTTAATTGATTCATGTCTACTTGGGATTTCATCATTCTTTCATTGATATGCTTTTCAATGTTTAGGTCATTTTTCAATTTTTCACTAGTTTTCTTTTCAGATCTCAGCTCACTTCTTATTCTTTCATTGATTTTCTTTCCAAGTTTAGATAATTTCTTAATCTTTCATTGATCTATCATTGGCTCATGATTTCCTCATTTGCATTGGATATTTGATCCATAAGATCTACACGTTGAAGGGATTGGTTCTAGATCTCATTGTTCCTTCCATCCATTTCTTCTTTCATCTTGTTCCTCTATTCCATGATTTCACATAGCCTTACTAACTAAATTTCTTGTTCTTTTTTGAGCTTTCTTACTTTTTCTTGTAGGGAACCATTCTTCTCTAAGAGTTCTTTGATTGCATCATTTTCTTCATCTAAACTACATGAAGGGAAAAAGTCTTCAATCTTTTCTTCAATGTACTAATGATCATTCATTTGATTTGCAAGTTCCTTCCTTCCTTTTAGGGATTGGGAAAGTTTCTCCTTAGCTTTATTGAGTTGTGCAATGGACATTTCTAGATCCAACTTTTCATTATCAATTGCCTTATCAAGTTTTAATATCTCCATTGTCCTTGATCTTTGCTCAAGCTATCAAACTTTATCCTAAGAACCACAAAGCTCTGATACCAATTGTTGGAAATATTCAAGACTAGCTAGGTTACTGAGAGGGGAGGGGTGAATTAGTAACCTTAAAAATTTTACCAAATTTAGATCTTAATTACAATAATCTAATTACCATTTAGTTCATCAAATCAGATCTAATTGTATGCATGAGAAACTGAAAACATAAAACATTCATAACACTTGAACACAATAATTTGGTGACCTAGAAACCTTCCAAATAGAAAGTAAAACAAGGGTGGGTATGATACCCACAAAACTTCAATACTACAACATAAAATTGGCCTATTAAGGCTCACAATGATCACTTCTAATGATTTTCCCTATTAGGAGCAATTAGGACTGCTAGGTCCACCTTGTTAGAGGTTTTACAAACACACAATGAAGTATGCACTCTATAAAGAGATTTGAAAAAAGACTGTTAAGTCTACCTTGTTAAAGAATTCGGACTAGTTCACCTATTAGGATGAAATGGTATATCTCTGACTTACAACTATATTGTTGATAGAGATTCTTTGAATTATTGATCACCTTTATGTTATAGATATGTCATTGCTACTCCTTTGCTGATATGGCCTTACAATACACTTTGTCTACTACTAATTCACATTTGTACACTTCTATTTCACATTATTTTCACCATTCATACTATTCCACACTTGGATATGATACAATGCATTACATATATATACCAATCCAATTTACATAATTATGATGTCAACCAATATACAAGTTAACACCAACATTACAAAGTCAACCCATATGTAGATACTTGGGTTCTAAAGACTAACTTGGTGAAGTTATGATACTCAACATCCAATGTCACTACTTCGAATCATCATGCATTTAGTAGAAGTAGAATCTCAATCCATACTAATCACTTCAATGCAGTCTTGAACTTAGTCTGCACTAGTGACTTGGTAAGTACTATGTAACTCGGTAGAAACTAAATTACTCATTTACCCTAACTACACTCAGTAAAAACTAATCATCACATAGCTCGGTTAACACTAACTTCACTTCACATGAACTACTACCTCGGTATAAATCACAAAGCTCGGTAACCACTAAAATGCTTGGGTTGAACTACTGGACTTCACACTGCCTGATTCTGGCCAGTTTGAACCGTTGCACTTCACACTAACTGAATTCCATTGGTAACCATTGGAATGCTCAATAGGAACTGTAGAGCTCAGTGGCTACTAAATTACATGGAAAACACTATAGACTATTCAATGATCTCAGTAGCCATAAAAAATCTGAATAAGTGTTGTCACTAATAACAAACCTGACTGAATGTTAACAATCATCATCTCTTTTTATATAGCACTTATGACCAAAAATTCTCAAAGACTTAATTGTAGCTGAGTGACCAAACCATAATTCATAAGGGGTCTTGTTTGTGTCTTTCTTGACTTTCACTCTATTCATAGTGTAGACTATTCTATTCACAGCTTCTCTCCAAAATATTTTGGATACATCATTCTCGGCTAACATAGCTCTTGCTACTTTTGTAACTAATATGTTCCTTCTTTCTACAATTCCATTATGTTCAGGGATTCTCAAAGCTGATAATTGTCTTTTGATTCTATTTTCTTCACAAAACATGTTAAACTCATTTGAAGTAAATTCTCCTCCTCTATCTAATCTTAAATAGTTAATCTTCATACCAAATTCATTCTCAACTCTATTCTTGAATATCTTAAACTTATCAAATGCCTCAGATTTCTCTTTAAGAAATGCAACCCACATCATTCTAGAAAAGTCATCAACTAGAATCATAAAATACCTTTCACCATAGAATCCTTTAGTCTTTGTAGGACCATTGAGATCTGTGTGTAAAATCTCAAACTTTTTTGTAGTAGTAAACTTCTTGCAGGGAAAAGAAGTTCTGTTATGCTTTGCTAACACAAATTCCTTTCAAATTGTGTTAGTAGGCTTTACAATCTTAGGAAAATCTCTAACTACAAACATACTACTAGTCTTCACAATACTGTCAAAGTTTATATGAAAAAATCTCTTATGTCATAACCAACTATCATCTACCTTAGCAACCAAACATGTCATTTCAATAGGATTCAACTGAAATACATTACCTTTAGGTCTAGTTCCTATTCCAATTACCTTTCCATCTTTATCTCTGATCATGTATGTCTTTTCTATGAACTACAACTAATAACCTTTGTCTACTAGTTTTAAAACACTCAAAAGATTATGCTTCAAACCATCAACAAAGTATACATCCTCAATGTTAGTTTTACCATCAAGAGTTATAAATCCAATACCTTTAACTTCACATGCTACATTGTTTCCAACTCTAAGAATGCCTCTGTCCTGACTTTTGAAGTCAACAAATTTGTTCATATAACTAGTCATATGATGTGAACAATCACTATCAATTATCCAATAGGATTTCTTTTCAACCTATGACACGAAAGCTACTTTCTCTGGAATTTCTTCTTTAATTTCCACAAATCCAATTTCATCATCACTAGCACTTATTACTTGTTTATCAAAATCATTTTCTTCATTTGCATACAATCACTCTCTATTTCTTCTAGATTTGTAATTTCATTTATATTTTTTTTCTCTTTTAGGACATTTAGATGCATAGTGACCATATTCATCACAAGTCTAACATTTTAATATTTTTCTTACCATCTTTTTTCTCTTCTTACTAGAGGGGCTACTCCTTCTTCAATCTTTCTATGCTCATCAACTCTACTACTGCTAGCGAAATCTCCTTTAGCACTTGTGCTCCTTGATAAACTAGGTTGAGTATTTAGGGCACTGAAAGAATTTTCAGTTCTTGTTAATTCTCTGGACTGTCTAAGCTCATTCTCAACTACTTCAATCTTCTAAGCAATGTCCTCCTTTGTGAAATTTTTGGTACAAGATATTAGCAATCATATCATTTAAACTACTATCTTAAATGGCCATGTTAAGCTTTTCAATATCTTCCATATAACCTCATCATCTTCTTTGGTTCCTCCTTGAGATCTAATACCTATAAAAATCTCTAATATTCTACCTACAAATGTTTTTATAGATTCATCTTCCATCATTTTAGCATCTTGAAATGCACAAATCCAATTTTATAACCTCAATTTCTTAGAATGTTCATCACCTTCAAAAAAAATTTCCAAAGATTTCCAAATCAAATGTAAAGTAGCAAGTAACTCTACTTGATTGTGTTCAATTTCAGGAAGTGCAGTCAATAGGGCTTCTCTAGCTCTCATGTCACACATAAAAAGATCTATTTTTGCTTTGGTACAAGTTTTCAAATCCTTTTCAGCAATGATCATCTTCGCTGATTTTATCAAGATCCAATATCCCAAACCCATACACAACAAATGTGTCTTCATCTTTTCCTTCCATCTGTCATGTTTTGTTCCATCGAACTTTAGAATATCTTTCCTAAACATGCTTGCCATGGATCTCCCAAAGTTTTTAAAACTTTATCTTCAAGGACCTAATGCTCTAATACCAATATTTAGAAATAATAGTCCACCAAGATAACTGAGAGGGGGGGTGAATCAGTTACCAATAGTTAAAACATTTATCTTCTTTAATCAAACTTAACCATTCAACCAAAGTAAACAACAATCATAATAAGATGCACATTGACAATTATACCAAATATGTTAACTAGGGAAACCCTTGATCAAAGGGAAAACCCCAGCAAGAATGATGCCCACAAGATGATGCACTAATAAAAATATTCCTTGTTAGAGGATGGACCCTGTTAGGAGTCTATTACAACATTTAGTATATAAAATCCCAGTGAGGAGACTTTGAATCCTTGTTAGGAGTTGTGCCAACCCTATTAGGAGTTGTAGTATAATGTATGCAAGATGAACCCACTTCCCAAACATGTAATTTCAAATACAAGAAGAGCTCACTACTCAAAAAAGTAATTTACTATTATGTTCTTCTTTTCATTTTTCTTTACTAAACCAAACACTATCAAACCTTGTAGACTAGGGCATGAACTCAAATCCAAATATCAAACCTTGGATCACTTAGCAAAACCTTGGCAATGAAGTTTCCTTCACTTTCGCTCTACTCTAATCAACTTTGCATTTGGCTCTTGTGCTGCTTACAAAATTACTCTTCTATGTCATCCACAAATTTTTCATGATAAAGGAAAATGCCCTTCTTTTATACTGAGTCCATAAAACAATTCCCTGAGTCAGCTATTAGACCTTCTTAATTAATCATTATAGGACCTCATTAAGAACACATTACACTTAGCAATAACATTAATCTTCTACCTTGAAACTTGAATAAATTTTTGTACATGCAATATTATGAAAAGAGAACTTAGCCATGTCATCATCAACATGTCTTCTATACATCCTCAACCTTGATTCTTAGAATAAAAAATCTACTAAGAGATATAACAAGTTTACTAGAACATGCCTCTATAACTCTTTCTCAGAATAGACATCACCAAAACTTACATAACTTCTTCTAGACTTATCATTTATTCTTCTAACATTAACTACACATACTAGATACTCATATGTATCTCCCATAACCTTAGATAGTTAGAATACTCAACTACTCATTCGTGCCAACTTGATCTTTCCATTGTTCTTTTGTCAGATACTACAAAAAATTGCTATGTTGACATCAATGACAAACTCAATCTTGAATGTAATATATCATCATAGTAACATATCTACAATAATACCCCATAGGAATATCATCAACATTCATTTCTTGCAAAAGTCAAATGATTGGCAATATTCATTGTATCTTATTGTGTAGCTTCATGTTAATCTAATGATCTAACATTAACTATATCATAATATTGATGTATTGATGCAATATTGTTATGTATATGCAAATGAATTTTAATGATTACTTATAATTTGTAAATGTGGAAACATGTTCCTCTATTTTCTTATGATGAAAGAATTGGATAAATATGTTTGAGTTTGGTTTGGTCATATGATTATATTTTATCTAATTGAAATATTAAATAAATTTATTCAAATTTCAAAATTGTTCATAGTTTCATGGTGGCCTAAATGTATTAGTCATATATGTTATGTGTTTTTTGGTATCAACATTGGGGAACCTAAGAGGACCTTGCTATTTAATCATGTTTTAACATTCATGCTTGTATTTAATGTAATGTATCATTGACAAGCTAATATTATATGAAATTATAAATATAATGATAGTTGTATTCTATTAGAATATTTAGAATATCTGAAAGGTGGGGTGGATTAGTTATCCAAGGTCCATATGTACCAATTGAACAAACAAACACTTAAGCTACTTCAAATATGTTGGTCATGTTGTTGCCTCATGTTTTTATGAATATGTCATTCAATGAATTTTCCTTGTTTTATGAGAAAATTAGGGTTTGGTTCCTTTTCAAATTTAGTTATCCCTCAGAAAAACCCTAATTAAACCAAACTAATTCCCTAAGCAAGCCTTTTAGTTCATACATTTACCTTCTGAAAGTGTACGAGAAAAGTCATTTTTGAAAATATATATTTTTTGAGAACCTTTTAAAGAATTTTCATTTTGGCTTCATTATTCCCCAAAAATTTTCTTGCCATTAGATCTTTCTAAGATCTATGGTGGTCGTCTTGTAACTATAGAAACTTGCATTCACTTTATCTCATGCGACATAGCGACCAAGTATATATTACACCTAGGACCTAGTTGATATTTGATGTGGTTTCAATGAGCTTCACCCACACTATTGGATCTTCCTACATCAATGGTGGTTACTATGTCACCACCAAGAATTGTAAGGTTTTTTTTCAATCGTGACATGGTGACCTCCCACAAAAGTGAAACATGGTAGGGCCAACACTAAAGATAGGCATTGTAAAGTTTCTTTGTCATTAATAAGTTGTGTCATCATTATGGAATGTTAAAGGTGTAGTAAATAAAGTATCATAATGATAAACATGCTTATTTCATAATACCAAATTTCTCTAAAATATAAGGTGGTCACTATGTTGCCAGCAAAAATTATGAGAACTCCACCTGTAGTGACATTGTGACTTCCTATGTTAAAAACATGGTGGGACCTAATTTCAAAAGGGAGTGCCAAAAGAGTTGATAGTTATAAATGACTATGCTAGTATTTCAAGGTGGTATGATGTCACATACCATGTGGATCCACACTCAAAAAAGGATGCATGTTGATTAGAGCTATTAGATCAAAGATGCATCAACTGTGGGCATCACGTCTCTATGGAAGCTTTCTTGATCTTTAGTGCATGTGACATGGAAACCAAAAGAAAATAAGAAGGACCCACCACAGTTGCATTAAAACACTTCTAAAATGTACATCATTCGATCGAGATTACATCAATGGCAGTTACTATGTTGCATACAGAAGCTAATCGATATTTATGCATAGTGACATAGTGAGAGTGTGACACGTGTTCACAAGCATTGGTGGGTCCAAAATAAGTTGCCAATAGTGGAAGGAAAAGCTTATGTGGAGAAACTTGATTGGGTTGACCGCCAACCTGGCAAATTGAAAGTGAGTCATTCACAATTTTATTCCCAGATCATCAATTTTTTTAGAATTGATAGTGTGTTTTCAAAATTAGAAGGTGATGCCACCCTATTTCTCCTTACAATTCATTTATGAAAGTTGAAGGCTCCCCATGCAAATTAAAACCAAAGATATATTGCAATATTTCACCATTTTTATCTATGCAAACAAATTTTAGAATTTCAAAGAGCTAAGAGCCATTGAAGAATTGTTCCTTGTGTGACTGAAGTGTGAAAGAATCTTCAATATCCATAGTGTGTGCAAAATTGCAATGAAAGAATAAAAAATAGCCAAGTAAGTATCCAAATCCATAGATAGTAAAGAATTCTAGTATTTTGTGTCACTAGTAAACATGCCTCCAAAGAAAGTTTTCTCAAGAAAGATAGACTATGCAAGTAGAAATATACATGATGACCTTCTTGAACTATTGCCTGAGTCTACAAATGAGTCTGCCTAGATGAACAAGTTAATTTTTGTGAACCTTAGGCTCAATATTATGAATGGCCTATATGATAGAGGGAATTGGATTAGGGATGCTATTACTACAAAAATAGGGCTCCATCTTTTTAAGAAATGGTTTTCAAAAAGAAAATTGTTTGCTCCCCATGGAAACATTTGGAATTTTGATTTTGGAAAATTAGTGGTCCTTGGTGTTTTTATGGATTTAGACCTACTCATGGCCATTGCTCAAAATTATGACCCAATAGCTAGGATAGTGAGAAGAATAGATGGGGAATGACTAATAAGAATAAATATTGAAGAAATTCAAAAAGTTTTTGGTCTAGAACCATTTTTAGATTATCATATAACCATTGACATGCCAAGGCTGGAGAAAGAATACTTGTCTAAGAGGGATAAAATTAGGTAGGGTGCACTGAGGGCACGCTTGGGTTCAACTAGAAATTTTCCAGTGGTCATAGCATCTACTAAAGAGCCCTTTAAATGGGAATTTTTCACTTCTAGGGCCATAGATATATCTATGACTTTGTGTAGGGTTTTTGGTGAGGATGAGAAAAATTTTGTGCCAATAAATTTTATGTATATGATAACTCAAATTTCCTCTTTTGGTGTGGATATTATTTTTGATTTTACATCCTATATAGAAAAAGAGATCAACATAGGATTAGTTGGAATTGCAAAGAGCAAGGTGATAAAAACTTTTGGCCATTATTCACTATTAATGCAGATGTTCCTATTTAAAGGGGTTACATAGTTCGAAAAGGAGATGGTCCTAAATCAAAAATATGAAGAAGAGGCTCTGCCAATCTAGTTGTGGAGTGTAGACATGACCTAAGATATAGAGGAGGCTAGTTTTGTTAGGTTTGATAGTTATTTTGCCTCTAGATTAAGGTGCCTCTTATTAAGGGACAATCCCATAATCCCCAAGGCATTGATGGATTTTATCAGACCTATGGATAATCCTTACAATTTAAAAGTTTCCCACAATTGGGAAGATGTCATACCATATCTTGTTTCAAAAATTTTTAGGGTTTATGGTTTCCAAGGGACTCCCCATGTACTACCCTACTAGGTACCTTTAAAGGTAGGGATGGTTGAGGTGTTGTGGTAGCTAGGGGGATTGGAGGAAGCACAGTTGGCTAGAAGAGGCAGAGGCTCAATTTTCCCCACTTGTACTGTGGCGCATCATTTCATAATCATAAAGGGTGGTTGGTTATTCTTGTATAAATTCATGGAACAATACAAGATGGTTATGTTTCATCCTCATTTTTGTGATATTGAAGGATTTTTTGATGTGTTCAGAAAAAGGGCTAAAGTTGGTGCAAAAGACCACCAATTTTATTTCCCTAGAGACATAATAAGGAATGAGTTCTCTTTGCAAGAGAAGGAGATCAAGAAGGGAAAATGGAGAGTTTATTCTAGAGTTTTGGAGTTCATTCATTGTTTTGATAATAATTACAAGCCTCTAGCCAATGGAAAAACAAAGGCAGACAAGTTAAATAAACTAATGACCACTTTTCCTAAAATTATGGAGGTCATGAATGAAAGAAACTATTTTTTATCAATTCTTTTCTAGAAAAAGCCATAGAGGTCATGGGGAGGTTATCTTTTGCTCCTACATTAGGATCAGGTCAGTTGATTGTTCAAAAGAGACCTAGCTATAATGTGATCCAAGATAAAAGAGCCACTGTAGATAAAGGAAAACAAATAATAGGATCAACTAGTGTTGTTCTTGAGGAAAGACCTGATGAGCCCTCACCCAAGAGGCAAAAAATAGTAAAGAAACAAACACCTCAAATTAAGGAATATTCACCCACTTAGTTGCCATTACAAATAGGAGATGAGTAGGTCACTAAGGAGTAGGTGGAGTAGTTGGGATCCCAAGGGGGAGTTTTCATTACTCAAGCAGAATTAGAAGAGGGGAATCTTTAGGAACCTCCAATGCCAAGCCTTGAGTTAACTATGGTAGACTACAAAGGGAAGGAGTTGGACCCTGTAATGGAATAGGCCAACCATGAATTTATTAGATGATAATTTTGTTAAATCTAAAGCCTTTTACCAATTTTCTTGGGGAACAAACATTGGCAAGTTTGAGAAAAGATACAACAAATTGAAAATAGAGCATCTTGAAATGGAAGAGGTAGATGTACAAAACCAAGTAAAGGAAGAGATGATGCAAAAATTCAAGAGCTTGACCCCTAAAGAAGGGAGACAAATGATAAAAGCATCCGGCATATTACTGCTAATTGGGATATTGCAGATGCTATGGTTTTTAATTTTGTTACAAATAAAATGAGTGTAGAGGAAAAGGGGAAGAAAGAGATGAAAGGTGCAAAAATTCAATGAAGACCATGTTTCATTTTTCATTTGGTCAATGAGAAAAGGATCTAGGACTAGCTCTTCCTAGCTTGATCATACTAGCTTGATTGGTAGCCTAATTGTGAAGAGATTTGAAGAAACTACCACTAAGGAAGCAACAGAGCTAGGTGTTGGATCAACCAACTTCACCTTAGCTATAACTCAATGGGACAAGAGAGAAAAACTAGAGCTACAGGAAAAGTATGAGAAAGTCTTGGCTACATATAATAAAGAAGTTGAAAAGAGGATTGAACTAGAGAATAAATTGATGGGATGATCCACTAGGCCAAGAATTACTTATCCTCACCCACGAGTGGAACCTTTTAATTCCATTCCTCTCATTCAGATTCCAGATACACCACAAAGGCCACAATATTATACTGCAGAAGATTTTGAAGAAGAAAAAAGTAAATTATGGGCATTGCATGTGGAACTAGATGTATAATATGAGGACAAGCAAAGGAAAGCTCTCATGTATTTAGTTAATAAAATTGATTGGCCCTCATTTTATGAAAAAATAGTAAAGAAAATAAATATATGGGATGAAATAAAGGCAAATGGTAAAGCCCTGAAGCCAATTGTCAACAAATGGAGTAAAAGGAGTAGAGAGGTTACTCTTTTATGTTTTTATATCATTAGTTTATCACATGAACATATAGAAAAAAAACTTATGATGTTTTCAATAATCTCTTAGAATTTGATGATAAAAGAGTTGAGCTACAAAGGAGAATTATCAATTATCTAGACAAGTACAAGAGTGTTAAATTTGATTTTTTCCCACATGCTTTAGATAAAAAGAATAAACTAAAAAATAAGGAGAAATAGGCCAAGGAATTAGATTACCTATTTGGTCTAAGGATGAATAGAGTCATAAATGAAAAAGGAAGTGCATGCTAGGTAGCTACTACTAAAGAAATTGTAATAGTTCAATTATTCTTTGATTATTTAAGAAAAGATTTTGTTGAAATTAACAAAGTTGCAGAATATGTTATGAAAAAGAAGCAGGATATTCTACAATTTAATTGGCTAGATGACACACTTTTTGACAAGTGGATGGCAGAATTTGTCGATGCAAACCAATTAGAACATGTCGAAACTGATTATGAAGATATTGAACAAGATGAAGTAAAAATTATTGACACGTCAGTAAGAAAAGAAGAGGACAAAGATAAGCAACTAACTATAGTTGCAAGCATAGAAACCCAGACTATTGACTTGGTAGAAGAGAAATTAGATATAATTGTTGTCTTATCAATTCATGATGATATACATTGAGAACCTCAAGTGGAAGTTAGCCTACAACAAGAAAAGCCAAATATATCACAATCAATCCCATTAGCTACAACTTCCAAGAAGTAACAACAATAACTAGGCCAATCATCAAATATTTCACTCACAGAGAAATGCAACAAAAGGTGTAATAGAAAATGGTCCCACAAAAGAATATTATGATGTAAAGTTTTCTTGTTGCACAATTTCTTGTCTTTTATGACAATAACATTGTAGATATTTTTTTATCTTAAGGACAGTTGTCAATTCTCTATGCCTGAAGCTTGTTGCATCTCATACTATATAAATGAGATTTTGAGGCTAGAGAAAGGGTCTAAGTCATTTACAATTTTAGTTTTTACTAAGTGTTGTTCAGTCCAGTCTTGATGCAACCTTTGTTATGTATTTTCTCTGCAAGTATCTAAGAATACATTAATGTTATAGGATCTAGATGCCTTATCTTGAGGCATTTTGAGTTCTATTATAGTTTTTATACAATTTTCAAAGGAAATTAATATAAAGCATGAGTTGTCTCCATATCTATTCTTCCTGAATCTTGTCTCCAATTGTTATTACCTGGATATCTTGAAATTGTATAAGCAAAGCTTGTTCAATTGAATGCAGTTATGTCAAAGTTGTATATCATTTTCACTATTTCTTTCAATTCAATGAATTAGTTAAATGCTTTAGTGAAGTTGACAAGGTTTCCATGGTAGTAGGAAGGATGTGTATAAGAATGAGCTTTAGTGAGAATTGTTGATAATATTGATTGCAATGCAGTCAATTAGGTCTAGAAATTGGATAGACTCTAAATCCCAATGGATGAGGCATTGATCTATTAGTTCAATCTATAGATGGAGAAAACATGAATGAGCATTAAGCTTAAAATAAAATAAAATCAATTTTAATTTAATGTTTGAAGAATGTCAAAGTTGGTCAACACTTTTTTACATTTAACCTCTGAGTTTTAGTTAGTTGCTATTGCCCATAATTACTTGTAAATTTGAGAAGAATTGTGACCAATCTGCTATAAGGGATGTGTATTGTTATTAAATATCATAGAATGAATTAAGTGTATATGTAATATCATGTTGTAAATCTTTCGTCCATCAGGTGCACCCACCTTGGTTTTGCAAAGCCTAAAGAGTAGAAAATCTTGTTGATTTTGTTGAAGTTGGGTCCAGATTTGAAGTACACATGACTATTTATAAGAATTAGCTAATCCCTAGGTTGTTGTGATCTTTTTATCTTGGTATTAAGTATTTTTTCACTTAATTATGCGAAAACACCAACAAGATCTTCACAATCATTAGCTCAATCTCTATACTAAATTTTTAGTAACATCATGTAGTTCACTACCCTAAATATAATAGACTTACAGAACATAAATATTAATAGTAAATCACCACAAATAACATCAACACAAGTTTAACACTAGATTTAATGTGGAAACCCAATGTGGGAAAACTACATGTAACATGTCACCAATCTTTTCACTCTTCTGAAGTGAGCTTTGTTTGGAGCCAACTTATTAAAGGTTACAAAACATAAAATAAATTGTTAAATGTGACCTTGTTAAAGGATTTAATCACCCTATTAGGAGTATTCTTATTAGAGGACTTTAGAAAATTCCATCAGTATGCCACCTTGATTAAAGGACTTCAAAATGATATAATGATTTGAAGAAAAAATGGGCTTTGATTTGACAAATACAACTCACTTTGCAATTATAGATCTCAATTTAGCTCAAATGTTAACCCATTGACTAGCCTTCATTATCATCTCAGTCTTTGATTCACTTGGCAACTCTTCAAGAAATCAGTCTTCACCTCTTCTCAACTATTCTCATCCTTCTACTTAAGTTCATCAATAAATAGAATAAACAACTACTCCAACCTCTTTAGTTTGGCCCTTGTATCTCATTAAATAGGTAATTATGATCTTTTATCACTTAAACATAATTGTAGATCTTAGTTTTAGGTTAGATTCATCTAATGCTTCCAACATTTTGTCTCCTCTTTTATTTTCTAGAAACTTCTCCAAACTTCTCCTTGAATCCTTACATAGAAACACACAAACATGATTTCCCTTGATTTAAATATTCTATGTCATCTTTCCTTATCTTCAACATGCTTTACATATCCCAAGAAATCAACTCTATTAGATAGAAATTATGATTTCTCACAAACTATTAAAATGTTGTTCCTTGGCCATCACTGTATTCTGACACTCGATCATCATTGAATAACTTGGTGTGTGTACAAAAAAGTGTTACACTTATATAAAAAAATATACTCAAGAATACCCATGAAATATGGAGTCTCAATAAGTGGCTAATAGCTCTCTATCTATGATGTGCAAATGTAAAAAATAATAGTATGGTGATTCTCAAATGAACTATGCTATGCAACCCTTGCAAGGTGCACCATAGAATGAGAAATTCAGAGGTGAGAGAAAGAGTGCTATCATAAAATTATCACAATGCAAGTGAAATGGCATGTAGGCTATACTAACATCAAATTGAAGTTGCAAAATAAGCTAATCAAATATGAAGAGTCACAAGTCTTACTACTTAAGCTACGTGAGCTAAACTATGAGCATAAGAAAGACTAAGCAAAAATGTCATAATGCAAGTAGAATGAGACCAAAGATAAAATACCAAAATGAAAGAATTCTCCAAGTCTTCAAAGATCCAAAAGCACCTAGAAATCCTACACACAATGTTAGCATGAGAGTCTAAGATTTTAGAATGAGGAGAGGGCCCTCTCTTTTGAAGAAAAATAGATGGTTGAGATTAAAAGCCAAAAGAGGCATAACCAAGCAAGGAGAAAGAATTTTGAGTGATCTATGTGCACAAGGATCTCCACCAATCATAATAAATAGTTAACTTTTGAGAAGGTTTAAAATATGTGGAGGAGAATTAAAGTTATTTTAAAAATAAAATATTCCTCTCACATAGAAAGTTGTGCATTCATGTGTAGACAAAACTGCCTTGTTATTTTACTTTAAAAATAAGAATAATACTTTATGTGTGCACACTTAGGATAAGTGGGAAGTGAGGCTTTTTCTTTAATTAAAAGGGAGAAATTTCATTAATTAAATAGGAACTTAGGATATAGTGGTCAATCATAGGTTATAATTGAATAAATAAAGTTTTAATGATTCGATCAAAGATAAGCAATGGATAAATTATAAAAAATTGCTAGAAAGGGGGCCCATAGTTTAGATGACCATTTTTATATGATTAAATTTTCCCCTCTTTAACTAATGTTTGATTGGTGTGGGAACACATTGTGTCAAAGAATGAATAAGCTATGTAGGCAACAATAGATAGAGAGGTCTGACTTCAAAGAACAAAATGTTGAGCAAGATAGAAAACCCTAAATTCACAACCTAGTAGCGATAGTACTGAACACTAGAAGAAATAGAGATGGTATCAAAACTCAAGATGAGGACTAATATGTTGAAAAAAACACATAGATCAAGAGAAAATGGAGAGGTTAAGCATATGCTCCTGAGAAATATATAGCCATAATAAGCAAGCGATTTGCAGTGGTGATAGAATATTCCTACCCCCTCATGGTCAAAATTGAAATGAGGTAGAGGGGATGTAGAAATGAGTAAAATATGATCAAATTGAGATAAGATATAGGTCATGATGAAAAATAAGTGATTAAAGCCAAACAGAGACCACCAAGAAGTGGATATTATGACCTAGTTTGATTTAGTTTGACAAAGAAGGATAAAGCATGAGCATAAGGTCAAAGCATGAAGAATTGGTGAATGAAATGAAATAGAATGAACAAGAAGAGGGGAGGAAATAATAAATGATGAAGATCCAACAAGATTTAAAGATTAAACCTCATAAATTCATCCAACTACACAATAGAAGGAATACTTTTAAAGCACAATTTTCACCATCAAGATGAACACATATTTTGATTTTGATCCTTAAAAATGCATTTAGGATGTTACAATCACAATAAATAAGAGATGCATAAGGGTAGATAGATAAGATGATAATATTAACCCCTTTTGTGATGACATGAATTAAATAAGTGTTAAGTTAATTAGATAGAAGAAAAGAAAAGGGCAGTTAGTTGAAATGTCCATGAAAGATGGAAAAGACTATCTCAAAATTCAAAGGGAAAGCTAAGCTAAAATGAAACCCCAAAATGGAAGCTAATATGAAAAAGGTGCAGTTGCAAGGGTTATATAGACATGTCCTAGTTTTTATTATCGAGCCTTATTAAGGACATCAAAATATCATACAATCATCACTAGTATAACTATAAGGATATGAATATAATCTATAGCAGATTGGAATGTGGGAACCCAACATATGCATCAAAGATATAAAGGTCAAGATGATAGTGCAGTTAGATTTCCTAAGTTTGATGTAGCAAGATTATGGTTGCATCAAGACACAAAATGTCAAGATGGATGTAAGCATGCACTTCCAAAAAAATAGTCAAGGATGATACCTTAGAGATCCTAAGTGCTAAGTAGGACAAAAAATATGCTCAAGACACCCAAGATCAACAAGGTATGCCCACAAGTTGAAAGAAAAAGAAAACATGCCCCATGCCTCCAGTCCTCTAGTTCATGACATCCTTGAGAGACTATTAGGGAGGGAACACTTAGCAAAGAAATAATCATAGAAAAAACACAAAGAAGATAATCCAACAAGTCTAACCTAGTTTTAGTGTTTAATTGCACGTGTGTAAGTCACATGAGTGTATCTTTAGGACTCAATTCTACTAATGATAAGTACCATAGATCCTATACTGTAGCTAAAGTATCTGATAATTATTGAGAAACATTTGATGCCAAGGGGAGTGTTGAAAAATACTATTTAGAAAAATTCTAAAGAAACACCTATGCACAAAGACCTTGATAAGCTAAATAGTTTTTCCCCCCTAGACCTAGACAAGAGTTAATTCCAAGTTGGGCAAGGGAAAGTGATAATGAAGCAAATGAGTGCAAATAAAGACTAGTCGACACATGTGCCAGGGTCTTATGTAGTGCCTATTGGCAATATGGTCAGTTAGATGTCTTGATGGTTGTCATTTTTGGAAACATATATTCAACATTTCATTTATGTATTTAGAGACAAAAAATTGTCTAAGTATTAGACAGTTTACAAGAGTACAATGAACAGATTTTAACAGTATAGCTAATGCACAGAGAGTTATCTTATGTGTAGTTGAGGAAAGCTTTGTGACACCTTCATTATGATGTGTACCAGTGTGCATGTGTGTACAATTAGTTATAGTAAGTTTAACTATGTTGATATTTAATAGTGAAAAATAGAGCATAGTAGATAATAGAGTTTTATGGATTTGGGTATTGTATTGTATGTATAAATATGTATTGTAGAAGATAATAAACATGTATTGTATGTATATTTATTTTTTGTGAAGGAATTGAATTGTATAAATGCTTGAAGGGTAGTGGGCTCTTCTTGCATACATTGAAATGCATCTACCAACTCCTAATAGGGTTGTAGCAACTCCTAACATGGTTGAGGCTCATAGCAAGGACCCGTGACACTATATGTACTTCATAGACTCCTAGTAGGGTCAATATCCTTAACTGTATCCTATTGTTTAGTGAATCATCTAGTGGGTATCATCCCCATTAGGTTTTTCCTTTGGCTAAGGTTTCCCTAGTTAACAAGTAATGGAGTTATGAGTTCTCTATGTGTATGATTATATTTACTATTTAGCATTATTGGTTTACTTTCATATGCAAGTTATAAAGTAATTAACTATTTTCAATTGTGGGAAAAAATTTGTAGAATACTGATTCACCCCACCCCCTCCACCCACACCGCCCCCCCCCCCCCAAACCTCCCCCCCTCTTAGTATTATCTATTATCTATTATCTATTTTAAGTTGTTTACTAAAGATTGATTTTGTAGATTGCATATCCAGAATGTCGAGATGATCAACAACAGGTAGCAAGTTTTTGTGATAGAACTTTTGACACCTTTTCCATTGATGTCAAAGGGGGAGCACTGTGTTACCATGTAGAAGAATATTGTATAGATGTAAATGTATATTTAAGGGGGACCTTATGTATGTATCAATGTAAACAAGTGATAAGGAATGTAATGATCCATCAAAACGTGAATAAAATTGTTATGTTTTGAAGGCAATTTTTGTGTAGTTATTTTATTTGATTTTGTTTTGTATGACATCATTTTGGGACTTAGCCAATTTTCCCAAATGTTGCCATCAATGCCAAAGGGGGATATTTTTGGAAATATGGTTAGTTAGATGTCTTGATTGTTGTCATTTATGGAAACATATATTCAACATTTTATTTACACATTCAAAGACAAAAAATTGTCTAGGTATTAGATAGTTTGCAAGAGTACAGTAAATAGATATTAACAATATCTATGATGCATAGAAAGTTAGCCTATGCACAATTGAGGAAATATTTTTGACACCTTAATTATAATGTGTACTAGTGTGCATGTGTGTATAGTTAGTATGACACAAGTTACAATAAGTTTAATTGTGTTGGTACTTAACAATGCAGAATAGAGCATAGTAGATAACAAAATTGTATGGATTTAGGAGTTATTTTCATTTCAAAATAATTACTAAGTCATGTTAAGTTGAATATGTAGATATTATTTTATATTATTTCAAGCATATGAAGACATGGAAGTAGACTAAGAAACAATTTGAGAATGCACAAGATATAAGTAAAGATCTTATGTTGCTCAGTTAATGTGAATTAGAGTTGCGCAGTGAATGTATACGATGCACAAATATTGTGGAAGTTCCATGATTTGATGTGACATGTGAACTATTTTAAGAACCATTTGTGATCCTTATGTGATGCAAAATCTAATGTAAGATGAGAGAAAGTGTGAATTATAGTAGCAAGCATGTATTGTATGTATATCTATTTTTGTGAAGGAACTAAATTGTTGTTAGTTTAGAATATGGACATGGTTCTAAAACTTTTAGTTCCAGATTTTGAACTTCTCTAAAGTACTTAAAACTTGGTTTGAAGCAGTTAAAAGTGGTTTGATAGTTTGAAGTGGTTCAAAATGCAGATTTGTTAGTTTAGAAAACTTCAGAATTCTGTCTCAATTCATAATTCAAGTTTAGATTCTGTCAGTCCAACAGTTTCAAGAAAGTGCAAAAGTGCAGGTTAAGATGAAGATTAGGTCAAGTGGTTTGGAGTGTTAATAGGTTCAAAGTTTGAGAAGATTTTGAATTCAATTTGGAGACCTGGGGAATTCATTATTGTAGATGTCTTTGGTGATTTCAAAATATAACATCTGCAAATTCAAATTTAGAGTTTCAAAGATTTGAAATTTAGGTATAAAGGATTCATAGGTTCAACTGCCACAATTCAAATGGGCATCTCATAGGTAGAAAATTTTAGACTCATGGTTCATTTGCAAGGACATTGGATTTGAGTTCAGTTTTGATGCTTTGATGCAATTCAAGTTCCTGGTTGCATTAGATTTCAATGTTCACAAATCCTAATCAATTCCACAAGATTCATGATTTCAAAGCTAGCCCTTTAAGATCAGCCAAATACCTTAATCCCTCATTACAACTAACAATAGGAAAGTTGTTCATAACAATACAGAGCTCCAAAGACTTGGCCCATATCAAGTGTTTAATAAAAATGCTCAATCATATAACTAGGAGTCCCATATGTTGACCCTTGGGTAAATATAAATATTGCCACTAGGGGAGGTCAATTTCATCATTACAAAATATAAGTAATATGTTTGGCATAATTCCTAAGTAACAAAATCTATGCCAAAGCTATTCCTTTGAAATTGATCACCATCTTGACAAGATGGTGTAGACAGAGTATAATGTTTGACCAAATGTCAGCATGACCCGATGCATATTGGCGATGGAGGAAGGCACGTTTTAGTTGATGAAATTATCCATTTAGTGGCAAATCAAATTCAGAGTCAGGAAGACTCCATTTAATCCTGAAGCTACACATTTTGAATGTAAATCATCCTTAATACAATCCAATACATGACAGTTTGCAGCGTATGAATCAGAAATGGAAACCCATGACCGATGGAGATATGCAGCCCCTTCTCAATATCAAATAGTAAAGCCACTCTATAATACAAAATTTGAATGTTCTTCTCATTGGTTGCTCAGCTATGAAGATCCTGGAACAAATATATACAAGGTTCAAAACAAGATAGGCACAAATGAGTCTGTAAAATAGCCACAGGAACTTATTTCAGAGCACCTTCTAGTACCTCCTAATTGTGTAAGAATTCCTAATATTTGGTCAAAGACAACAATAATGGCATCGGATAATGAAACTCTAGTGTTGAGGAAGATACTCAATGTTTCTAAGGAGATTAGAGGTTCACGATCTGGAAAATTTAGTTTCATGTCTCACGTGCAAAGTTTAAGGAGCTACAATCCTTGGTCACACAGTATCTCCAAGTCAAGGGTGAGCCAAAGGTACCTGGCAATAAGGATCCTATAGTCAATTTGGGAAGATTTAGAAAAAAAATAATTCATTTTCTAACATGTGGCTGGACAAAATTTGAACAATTTTTCTCAATAAAAGTTGTGGTCTATCATCTTGTGCTCTAATAATAGAAGATGCATATACAAGCATAAATGAAATAGGTATACCTACAAAAATATGCAAAAGAGGGTGCTTGAAGTTATCAGTATATGTGGACCATGACACCTTGGAAAGATCCAGGTGGGCCTTTCCCAAGCATGAAGGTTTGCACAAAGATGCCTAATCAAGATCCGCACATTTTCTTCTTTCCGTGTGCAAATTGATGGAGAGCCATGGGTTCAACTGCCTTGTATTTTAGAAATAGCACATCATAGATAGGCTTTCATGTTGAAGAAGATTGTTGAGGAGCCTCTGATTCATGTTGTATCTGTCATGGTAGAAGTGCTTCAGAATGCCAATTGTGGAGGTGTGATTAATACTGCAAAAAAGAGAGTTCTTCTTAAAAAAATGGCAAGACCCATGGTATTCTCCTGCACACATAGATGAAGACCAAGTCTCTTTAAATATTGGCAACATCACATACATGATCAAGCTAAAATAAATGATGGTACAAGTAAGCTATTTGATCAAATATGAATAGCCATGGCTTCTTCCTAATATGTCAAAAACTATTGACATTGGTGTTCGTGTAATCAATATGTTGATATGAAGTAGCAAAGAGGTCAGTTCCTCTAATTAAGTGTTAGCGAATACATATAAGTGAGACACAATAGCATAAGTGAAAAATAGAAGCTATGGAAACCTTAAAAATATGGTGAAGGAAAAATGTGATGATGGTAAGTAATGACATGTGGAGGTTAATATGTAAAATGAAAAGGTTCCTTTAAATAGGTGTTATTGCTCATTTCTTAACCGAGTACAAATCCAACGTTGATTATCCATTTCACAAAAAGAAACTAATATGATGTTAAAATGGATTTGTATTAAAGTGTTTAATTATAAATTAAAACTTATGCACATATAAAAGTAAAAGAGGAAAGGAAGAGATGGGTTTCTTTCAAAGAATCAGTTATTTAAAATTGCAAGCAACCAACAATAGGAAAGATAAAAGGGCCAATGAAATACAAGTGAGAGGTTCCTCTTTCTTTTCTGGGCTAAATATTTTGGGTTGTAGAACAAAGGATTTTTTTATTTGAAGTTTTATTTTGTATTTTTTGAGAGAGAAAGAGCAATTTTTTGTTTAATTTTCCAAGCTGTGTGTTGGAAAATAGGGGATATTTTGATTGTGAATGCATGCAGGGGGGAATTCAGGTTTCCTTTTTAGTTAGTGATTTAGATGCATAATGTAATGAGCTCTTTGCTATTTCTACATTTTTAGAGGAGGGAACTCGAGAGATTGTTGCATACCAAAACTTTGAATCTGGGCAATTTTCTTTCCACTGATCATTATCTTTGTATGACTTCCAATTTTCTCTAAACACATTTATGTCATGGCTTTCTGAATATATCTGATTTCAAAGTGTCTTTAAAGCTCTGATTATTTTCTTTCTTAGGCTTTATTCTCTTTGTAACACTACATGGAAATGAACTTTGTGTCATTTGTTAATTATTTTTTTGTAGTAATTTAGATTTCCACATCTAGTATGTGTTTACAAGTAGATGCTTGTAATCCTTTCATGCTTTCTGGTTAAAAACATCCATAATTAATTCCTTGTATATCTTATATGGGGAATTGTACCTGATAAAATTCAAAGGAAGGTTATCAATCCAATGATAACTTGTCCAACTATTGGTGCCAATTAGTCCTTTCACTTGGGCATTCAGGGTTAGATTTGTATGTATTTCTTCAGAGGACAATTCGTTCACTAACAGATTTTTGGTGACTCTACTGGGGACAGAAATGAGGATCATTGCCTAACATTTGTTTCCATAGTTTTGTGATTATCTCTGTATGCAGTAGATTGGTGACTCTATTATAAACTTTCAGAATTTGTGGTTAAAGAGTCCAGTGTTTTCATTTTCAGAATTTGAGGTACCTCTCCAAGAATGGAGGTTGGTGGCTCTATTGAAGAAGGATACCCAGTGGCCTTCATTTTATATCAAGAAATGTTAATAGATTGGGTTCCAGCAAGGAATGAAGATACCTCAAATATCTTCATCTTTATCATACCTTTCAAAGATAATCCCATCAGAGAAGTTATGGAAGAAGTAGCAAAGCAAGTGAGCTGGTTGAAGTCTTTCTATGGTGCTATTCTCATCAAGAAGAAACCCCATATACCCAAGTAAATAAAATAAGGAGAAGCAAAGCAATGCTAAAGAGCTCGTAAATTCAGATGACAAGGTTTTACCACAATATTTCTTTAGCCTGGAGGCTAGATCTCTAAAATCCATAGGTACATAATGTCATCTAGACTCAAATGGTCCAAATAATAAAGATTTTCAGAATAGTATTTAGAAGCATAAGACTTTTAGTCTCATTGAAAGAATGAATAATGATGATTCTTTCAATTCTGAAATTTGTAATCAGCAAATTAAGGAATATGTCATATGTCATAATGAAGCCATTTCATATTCTTCTTTTGGAACTTGTGCTAATAGTAAGATGACATATGCTAATGATAAAGATTTATCTCACTCTAAAAGTTCTTTTTACAATGTGAATGTTGAGATGAAACAGAAAAATAACCATGAATATGAGATGTCACAATCACAAGAAAGATTAGCTATCAGAAAAAATGACCTTGCTAGGAAAATTCCAGAATGTAGAAATGGGTTTGAGCACCAAGACAATTTGATAAATGAAGAAGTAGATGGGATGCTTGATGGGCACAATGGTGATGTGTTTCTTTCACAAAGTGAAGTATTCCTGTAAGGGTAGATTTTGTGCTTAATGAAACACTTTGCTTTGCTGAATTATATCATTATATTGGGGGTTATGTAAAAGATGATAATCTTGTGAATGTTTGTTTATTTCAAAGAGAATTTAACCTCCCTTGATGGTGTTTCTAGACATCATATCTTTCATCTTGAAATTGGGAACCATTTAAAAGAAGAGGTGCAAAAAGACCAAGAAAGAGTACAAGTGTATGACATGATTTGGTTGTTTGGGAAGAGGTCCTTGGTGAACATTCTTATGCATGCATTCAACTTGAGGTCTAGTATTGAAGAGGTTTTTGGTAGACAATGGTTTAGAATTGTTCCACTAAGGCACAATCTACTTCTTTGAAAAGGTTCCTACTTTTCCCAACAGGTAAATGGATTCACGCAACTTCTTCTTGTTTCTAGTTCTCATGGTAGTTTATCTTCCTACATTTGTAAATATTGTAAATATGTTTTGGTGTGCGTAATGTTAGTTTGAATAATGTGAAAGCTTTGGGCTTGCTAGTAATTTAGATGTTTTGTTGGTTTTCTTTGCCCTATCCCCTCCACCCTCTCTGCAAGTAGCTCTCGATTTTCTTATTGACTCTATTTGCCCAATGGTTAAGACACTCATATTTGGCCAAAGATTACTAGAGTTCTCTATTTTTGCATCAAAAATAGTCCCACAGTTAAAACTCTTGTTAGTTCCCAATATGGACATGGTTCTAAAACTTTTAGTTTTAGATTTTGAACTTCTTTGAAGTACTTTAAACTTGGTTCAAAGTAGTTCAAAGTGGTTCGATAGTTTGAAGTGGTTCAAAATGTAGATATGTTAGTTCAAAATTCTATCTCAATTCATAATTCAAGTTAAGATTCTGTCAGTCCAACAGTTTCAAGAAAGTGCAAAAGTGCAAGTTAAGATGAAGATTAGGTCAAGTGGTTCAGAATGTTTTAGTTTTTTTGAAATAAGTTCAAAGTTTAAGAAGATTTTGAATTCAGTTTGGAGACCTGGGGAATCTGGTATTATAGATGTCTTTGGTGATTTCAAAATAGAATGTTTCAAATCCAAAGAGTTCATATGCTCAAAATTTGAAGACTCAATATCTGTAGATTCAAATTCAAAGTTTTAGAGATTCAAAATTTAGGCATAAAGGATTCATAGGTTCAACTGACACGGTTCAAATAGGCATCTCACAGGTAGAAAAGTTCAGACTCATGGTTCATTTTACAAGAACATTCAATTTGAGTTTAGTTTTGATGCTTTGATGCAATTCAAGTTCTTGGTTGCATTAGATTTCAATGTTCACAAATCCTAATCAATTCCATGAGATTCATGCTTTCAAAGCTAGGCCTTTAAGATCAACTAAATACCTCAATGCCTCATTACAACTAAAAATAGGAAGGTTGTTCATAACAATACAAAGCTCCAAAGACTCGGCCCATATCAAGGGTTTAATGAAAATGCTCAATCATATAACTAGGAGTCCCATATGTTGACCCTTGGGTGAATATAAATATTACGACCAAGGGAGGTCAATTTCATCATTATGAAATATAAGCAATACGGTTGGCATAATTCCTAAGTAACAAAATGTATGCCAGAGCTATTCCTTTGAAATTGATCACCATCTTGAAAAGATGGTATAGATAGAGTATAATGTTTGACCAAATATCAGCATGACCTGATGCATATTGACAATGGAGGAAGGCACGTTTTAGTCGATGAAATTATCCATTTAGTGGAAAATCAAATTTAGAGTCAGGAGGACTCCATTTAATCCCAAAGCTACACATTTTGAATGTAAATCATCCTTAATACAATCCAATACATGGCAGTTTGTAGCGTACGAATCAAAAATGGAAACTCGAGACTAATGGAGATATGCAACCCCTTCTTAGTATCAAATATCAAAGCCACTCTATAATACAAAATTTGAATGTTCTTCTTGTTGGTTGCTCGGATATGAAGATCCTGGAATAAATACCTAACAAGCTTCTGAACAAGCTAGGCACAAATGAGTCTGTAAAATAGCCATGTGAACTTATTTTAGAACACCTTTTGGTACCTCCTAATTGTGTATGAATTCCTAATATGTGGTCAAAGACAACAATAATGGCATCGGATAATGCAACTCTAGTGCTGAGGAAGATACTCAATGTTTCTAATGAGATTAGAGGTCCACGATCTTGAAAAGTTAGCTTCATGTCTCACATAGTAGAGTTTAAGGAGCCACAATCCTTGGTCACAAAGTATCTTCGAGTAAAGGGTGAGCCAAAGGTACCTGGCAGCAAGGATCCTATAGTCAATTTGGGAATATTAATGAAAAACAATGATTCATTTTCTAACATGTGGCTAGACAAAATTTGATCATTTTTTCTCAAGAAAAGTTGTGGTCTATCATCTCATGCTCTAATAATAGGAGATGCATATACAAGCATAAATGAAATAGGTATACCTACAAAAATATGCAAAAGAGGGTGCTTGAAGTTATTAGTTTATGTGGAGCATGGCACCTTGGAAAGATCCAGGTGGGTCTTTCCCAAGCATGAACAAAGATGTTTGATCAGGATCCACACATTTTCTTCTTTTCTTGTGCATATTGATGGAGAGCCATGGGTTCAACTACCTTGTATTTTAGAAATAGCACATCATAGACAAGCTTTCATGTTGAAGAGGATTGTCGAGGAGCCTCAAAGTCCTGATGCATCTGTCATGGTAGAAGTGCTTGAGAATGCCCAATGTGGAGGTGTGATTAATGTTGCAAAAAAGAGAGTTCTTCTTCAAAAAATGGCAAGACCCATGGTATTCTTCCACATGTAGAGATGAAGACCAAGTCTCTTTTAAATGTTGGTGGCATCACATACATGATCAAGCTATAATAAATGATGGTACAAGTAAGCTATTTGATCAAATATGAATAGCCATGGCTTCTTCCTAGTGTGAAGATAGGTGTGAATCCTTTGCAATGTGTTGAAAACTATTGACATTGGTGTAATCATAATCAATATGTTGATATGAAGTGGCAAAGGGGTTAGTTCCTCTGATTGAGCATTAGGGAATACATATAAGTGAAACACAATAGAACTAAGTGCAATAGAAGCTATGGAAACCCGAAAAATATGGTGAAGGAAAAATGTGATGGTGTTAAGTAATGACATGTGGAGGTTAATATGTAAAATGCAGAGGTTCCTTTAAATAGGTGTTATTGCTCATTTCTTAACTGAGTACAAATCCAAAGTTGATTATCCATTTCACAAAAAGAAACCAATACGATGCTAAAAGGGATTTGTAATAAAGTGTTTTATTATACATTAAACCTTATGCAAATATAAAAGTATAAGATGAAAGGAAGAGATGAGTTTCTTTCCAAGAATCAGTTATTTAAAACTGCTAGGAACCAACAATAGGAAAGATAAAAGGGCCAGTGATAGACAAGTGAGAGGTTCCACTTTCTTTTCTGGGCTGAAGACTTTGGGCTATAGAATAGAGGAGTTTTATTTGAAGTTTTATTTTGTATTTTCTAAGAGAGAAAGAGTAGAGTTTTGTTTAATTTTCTGAACTATGCGTTGGAAAACAAGGGATATTTTGATTGTGAATGCATGCAAGGGGAGGGAATTCAAGTTTTCTTTTTAGTTAGTAATTTAGATGCATAATGTAATGAGATCTTTCTTGTTTCTACATTTTTAGAGGAGGGAGACTTGGGAGATAGTTGCATACCAGAACTTTGAATCTAGGCAATTTTCTTTCCATTGATCATTATCTTTGTATGACTTTCAATTTTCTCTAAACACATTTATGTCATGGCTTTCTAAATATATATAATTTGAAAGTGTCTTTAAAGCTCTGATTCTTTGATTTCTTAAGCTTCATTCTCTTTGTAACACTGCATGCAAATGGACTTTGTGTCATTTATTACTTATTTTCTTGTAGTCATTTAGCTTTCCACATCTAGTATGTGTTTACAAGTAGATGTTTGTAATCCTTTCGTGCTTTTTGGTTAAAAGCATCCATAATTAATTCATTGTATATCTTATATGGGGAGTTGTACCCGATAAAATTTAGAGGAAGGTTATCAATCCAATGATAACTTGTCCAACTATTGGTGCCGATTAGTCCTCTCACTTGGGCATTCAAGGTTAGATTTGTATGTATTTCTTTAGAGTACAATATGTTCACTAACAATTCTATAAATGCATGTTAGTGTAGTGGGCTCTTCTTGCATATATTGTAATTGATCTACCAACTCCTAACAAGGTTGTAGCAACTCCTAATAGGGTTGAGGCTTCTAACAAGGACTTGAGACACTATATGTAGAATTGATAGACTCCTAACAAGGTCAATATCTTTAACTAGATCCTATTGTTTAATGAATCATCTAGTGGGTACACTAGTAAATTTAGGCCTAAATTTCCATGCAAAAAGGTTGAAATTTAGACAAGAGTAGGTCGAATAGGCAACTAAACTTGTTGTTGGTCTTTTTTAGTCATTTTTTCTATGTAGACATTTTGCGTCAAAATTTTGACTTCATCAAGGTGGACTTACCAACACGAATTTCATTGATTTCCTTACTTCAACATAAACTATTATTTTCCCATTTGCGGGTGTCACTGGTCAAAATTTTGATGTAAACCACAACTAATTTGGCGTCAAAATTGCAACCAACACTCCTTAATTTTCTACACTGGTGCCATACAATCAACATCAAAGTGCAGACATGTGCATCAAAATTGAGACCAAAGATAGGTAGAAATTTTGACGAGCTATGTCAATTATTGTAAAAGATTTTCTCTCATAAGAGCCTTCTAAACTGCACAAAATTTGATTCTAAAGCATAATTGCTCGATGCATGAGAGTCAGGGCATCGTACACATTTCTACCTCCACACCATTGTTTCATTCATCACATGATTTATTTCATACAAAACAATGGCAAGGAGGAAGAAATGTGCATGATATCCTGAGTCTCCACTGACCAATTATGCTTTACAACTCAAATTTTGTTTAGTTTAAAAGACTCCTATGAGAGAAAAGCCTTTGCAATAATATTGGCACAACCTGTCTAAATTTTGGTTTTTGCAAGGAAAAATAAAATTAGGAAAGAATTATTTATCAGGAATGAAAGCCAATAATTTCACTAACTAATATCTATTTTTCCAACAGATAAACGTGACAAAAAAACTTACAGTCCCAATCACATATATAACTATAACTATAACTATGTCTAAAACCAACATAATTTACAAATATCCACAATTCAAATATTATCCCTTGATGTTTTCTTTAATGCAAAGTTTTAAGTCAACTATCTTATCGCCCTAGATGTAATACCAAACTGTCATTAGGCTAAAGACTGTAGCAAGATTTACAAATGCAAGGAGAACTACCCAACCAAAGTAGAAAATGACATGGAAAGTTAACAATCTATCAATTGATGCCTCTAGATGAAATATTTCTAGCAATTGAACTATACGTTATAGAAACAAAAAAATTGCCTTAAAATTGACACCTCACCAATTGTTCATTTGCATCCATAATGGCTTTGCAAAAGTTGAAAGCTTACGATTTGTCAAGAACACAAAAGGCACTCGTAGTTTAGCTGCATCAATGAAAGTAAAGTAGTTCAGTTACACAATGAGGGCAAGATAATGTCAATATCAATTGTGGAGTTGTAGATAAGTAAGCAATAAACATAAAAAGGTAGTACAAGGCACCATTTTCCATGTTCTAATATGATGAACTACCTTGGAGCTAGTTCTAAACCTTGATTGCTTAATGTTGGATTTGATCCAATGGTACCATTATTTGGAGGAGGTCCCACAACCCACTTTCCTATTTATTTTGAAGGTGCTAACAGAGCATCTTCACTAGCTGATCTCCCTTGTGAGCTCTCAACTGAAAGAGAATTCCTAATTGAAGAATGCCAAAGATAGTCATCATGTGCCTATCAGTCGAAGATAGTCACAATGTGCCTATTGATAATAGGCACATCATGACTATCTTCGACATTCTCCTATGGCTCTTGTGGTTCTAATATTATAACATGAGGCTTCCTCTTCTTTTTTTGAGCATAAGGTTGATGCGGCCCTATAATAAGAAATAAATGGTTTTAATTTTGATTATGCACAACACAAAGAAAACCAAAATTTAATAGCAATTTTTAACAGAAAATGAACTATATAAACTTATAAAGCTCATAATAATAATAGGCCATAAACTTGGATATATTTGTTGTAGATTTCTAGGATGATTGGGGTGTACTTATCATCATGATCTAAATTTTGTAAGAGATTAGCATGTGTTATTTCTGCAAAGATAATTGCCTGAGAGAAATGAGCACATGCTGGTGATTGTTCACTTTATCTAATCTGGTATTTTCTTGCTAGGTTTCAAATTATTAATTTATATAATCTATTAACCAATCCAAGCCTTCCTATTATCCCTATTTTTTTAAGTTAATCATGGCCTAATCTTTGCTTCAAAGCTGAAGCCCAAGATTTACTCTCATTAGTATTCAGCTTCCATTGATGCTTGTGAGATTCCTATTTTATTGAACAGCTAAAGTATAACTTTCCATTCATTATATCTTGTCCTCGTAGCTAAAAAAATGCCACTATTATTTTCTTCCCATTCCCTATACCTTATTCACATAGTAATTGAAATGTCATTCTTATTTTGAAATCTATGAATTAAAAAGCAAAGTTCAAGGGAAACTAGCAGATAATATGATGTCAAATGGGCATCTCAAAAATTGTATGAACAACGGTCTCATAAACATACCATGCTTCATCCAGAAGAGCTAAAATTCCCCTTGGTTTCTACATATACAAAATATAGTTGTATTTAAGATCTTGGCCCTCAATTTCAAAAGTTTGTGCTCTAATAAACACAAATTTCTGACAAAACACTACAAGTTAAATTGAGAAAGGGATCATTCATTCTACAATATTTAGTCCATAAGATACTCAATTCTATAGAAAAATTATTATTTGAAGTTATGAATAAGTGTTAACCCCACTGATTTACCTATACCCAGGATGTTTATTAAGAACCTTAATTAAAATGATATATTGTTTGTATTTTTAACTATGCAGTTTGCATCTACATCTAACTAGAAAAGGAAATGGATATCAAAAAAGACCTTTACAATCAGATCCAAAACATCTTGATTGTCAACAAATTCAATGTAGCTCCAATCAATTTCTTCTCTTGTGTATTCATTTTGTTCCATCTAAAGACATGTTGCACAGCATATACAAAAATCCATAGAAAAAAGTAACTATCATACACAAAAAAATAATATTAAAATATTTAAGAAAATATACCCTGAGCAAAGAGCAAAAAAAAATGTATAAAAAATATATTTCTTTCAAAAATTATGATAATTTAATAGATATGGAAGTTTTTGACCTGATTGAAGTGTTGTTGTAGCTTCTCATTTGTAAGATTGATACAGAACAGTTCAAAACTGCAATTAAGAAAAAAATAGGTTTTCCTTAGCTCACCAAAGAGTAATATGTAAACATTTTGTATTATGAAAGCTTTCAAATATAGCTCGCTAAATTGCAGTGACTATAGCTACAAGGCATGATTTAAAATATGCAGTCTAAGGTTGCAATGTTTATAATGACTATAGACAAAAATATAAATTAAAACAAACAATATTATCATCAATGTTCTTAAATTTAGAATGAAATGGTTGTAAGTATGCATTTCTACCACATGCAAATGATTTTGAGATACAGACCTATGCAATCCAATCTCCCAAGGAATAGACAACACCACTTATCACCATCTTTGCCAAAATAGGATTTTCCATAAAGTAATGTTAGAATAGTTACTAAAATGGTCATAAATTATGTTGTTATAGTAAAAGAATACTTTAACTTAACCAAAAAAAAAACTATACAATATTAAAACATGACATTGTGCTTTAAAAACTAAAAAGGTACTTGTAACAAAGAACTTCATTTTAACTTGCTAATTGGTTGTCACTATTAACTATAAGTTTATCTTTAAAGTTTGAGCTTCACTTGGTTTTGAGAATAGTTCAATATTCTCTACTAAATAGGGCCAACCACGTGAAGGTGGAAGCTCATTTGGCCCCTCCCTACACCCCCCCCACCCCCCCCCCCAACATCACTCTAAGTTCCCCATTAACATTTAATAATGTTCATTCATTCATCCATTTTTGAAATATAACATTCAATCATTATAATCACATGATGACATTCATTAACAAATAAAATTCATTAACACACAACATTCATGAATAATTCATTAACATGAAACATTCAAGAGTAAGTCATTCATGAATAATTCATTAACACAATATTCATTAACACCCAACATTAATGAATAATATTCATTAACAATATTCATTAACAATATTCAAGAGTAAGTCATTCATGAATAATCATTTCTTTTTGGCTTTCTTGCTATTTCTTTTTTTCATAAAATTTCTAAGAGGAATATCAATGTCCTCGTCATCCCCCTCCTCTACTGGTTCTAATGCATGTCTCCTCCTCATCCGTTCAGGAACATCATGAGGTCATTGCACCAAAAGGGGGGTCTGCTGCAATAACAAGTACTTCATGAGTTAAATTCACACCATTTTATATTAGTGAATTATGAGTTTTTATTTAAGTAAAAGAACTATAAATCAAAAAATTAATTTAAAAGAACAAAACATAGATTTTCTTTACCTGAATGTGCGACATGATCTACCTACTGATCAGTTTGAACATCCTCTGGCACTCGTTCAGCATGACATGATTCTATATCCTCAACATAAAAAGGTTACACCAAGTTCAATCAAAGATGTTAAATTGTATTAATAATTACATAATTAGTTTTAAATAACAAATGAGCACCTCCATCAACAGTACGATGCACATCAGGGGCTTCATGATGTCGTGTATGATTTGTGTCACAATTAATAGGCTGCATTACAATGTCATGCACATTATTATGAAATAAATTTTTGCTCAAATATTAAATTTCTAATATATTTTTTGGCATATTTACCTATGCACATGATGCAAGAGACTATTCAGTTGGGGCAATGGAAGCTTGTTGTAGGTGTTCAGCCACCGCTGCATAGCTTTGCTTGAAGGCAATTTTTTTGTGTTCTTCCATGGCCTCCAAATTAAATTCAGCACCCTACATTTTTTTATTAATTAACAAAATTATTTTCATTTTATAAATAATTTTTCTTTGCAATTCATTTACTATTACTTACAACACGTGCTTTAATTTTTGAATATCCCCGAGAGCCAAGTCTCTTATGCCCAACCTTTTCTAGCCTAGCCTTTGTTGCCTTTGATGTGTCCTACAACCTATGAAAAGTTTGAAATATGTTAGATGATATAGATATAAAAATCAGTACTAATTAGTGGATTATTATATATTGGTATGAAGGTTTTAGCATAAAGTAGCATGTTCCACCAAAAATATGAAAAAAGGGAAGAAATTATAGCATCATACCTTTAATTATGAAATAGCTTCTAAAACTAAAAAATACCACATATATGCCTTTTAAATTGATCTTTAATTACACATTATTCACAATAAATTCAGAAATTTAAAATAACAAATTCAAATATTTTCTCATGTCATCATGTTGAGCTTGCAGGAAGCAGTGCACATATTTCAACAAGAGAGAGCACACGACTGTCAAAGTATGGTGGAAGACATTAGATGAAAAAGTAATTGTTTTTCACTGACTATACGAGTTGGAATATATAATACAAGAAATGTATATTGTGGACAATTCAAGATTAAATTTATAGGGAAATCTAGGCATGTTAGTAGTTTTCAAGTTAAAGATATCAGCCACATTGATGAGCTAGTCTTAATTCTTTCAATTTTTTTGTCCTTTCTCATGACATTCATTTCTAGTGACATGTGTAATCATGCTATTTATCCATGGAGTTCGTGATGTATAGGGGATAATTTCTAGAACAATCCATAATACTCAAGTTAGCTTGGTTGAATTTCTTGTAGAGGCTTAATGTATTAGTCATTGTAAAAGGGATGATGAGGGAAAATAAGATGGGCTGAAATAGTCGAGGGATAATTACATGTGTACTTCTTTCAGGATAAGTATTTCTTGAATTATCATTATTTTCTTCACAAAATTCTGTTGTGAATATGTTATTTTTGGTGGAAAAGATTTATGGGAGATCAAATAAGAAGTCTAAGTTGAAAAGAATGAGAAGGTCAAAGTTAGTGAAGATGATTTTTTCATACTCAGTGAGCTACCATAGCTTGAATTTATTGTAATTCCATTCATTAGTCAAAAAAATATTGCCATGCTTTTCCCATTTTCGGAAATCTCAACAACAAAAATCTATATTTGTAGGCACACAACATCTCTAGACCACCCTTTCATGCAAGGCACTCTTAATGCCTAAATGACAAATGATAACTTATAAGGTGGCCTAGTATACTCCAAAATAGTTGGAAAGGGCTAGTAACCACAAACAAATATGAAGGATCATGAGATTTCCACTTTCAATCCATGTGAATTCATCAAAGGGTTTTTATAGTATAGTTGTATGTGTTAGAGGTTCCAGGGCCATGGGAATTCATCAAAGGGTTTTTACAGTATGGTTTATGAGAACATAAACTAAACTAAACTAACATATAAATAGAAAATTAACAATTACCATCTATGTAGTGTATGCCCCTAGGTTGCATTGTTTCTATCATGGGCAAACTCTATTAGACTAGTTTTATGTTGATAACTAGTAGCATTATTTTGAGACTATCAGATATTGTGCTATGGATTCAGTTGATATATGATGTGATTATTTAGACTCTACATTTCATATATGCATGATGATTATTATATTGCTTTTAATTATTGATGATGATTAGTTAGATGGTTATTATCACACATGTTTTCTTATGGATACTTACCCCATACTTGCATGTGTATGGTGTGCATGTTTGTTTCTTATTGTATGGTGTTTCTGATGTGGTTAAGGAAGGGAGTCATAGTCACCTGCTAGTTGGGATCTACACGATGCACCACTTCCTGCCATTGCCTATTTAGCTTAGCTTTATATATATATATATATATATATATATATATATATATATATATATATATATATATATATATATATATATATATATATATATATATATATATATATATATAGTATGTACATGCATGGATTTTATGTAGGTTGCAGGTATCGAGTATCGACTTCCCTAAATTTCTAGGATGAGCATACCCTATTGCACTATCTCAATGTTAAGAGAGGGGAGATAAATTCTCAAGTCCAAATCCTAAACCCTTAAACCTTTTTGTCCTAGAGAGGTAGGACAAGTATTTGAGATATTTTACCTTCTGAATGTGTCAGATGACATAATTCATGATTTTAACCCTTTAGACTAATTTTATATGGATTGTTCTGTGATGGGTTTTCATATTTTATCTTGGAGGTCTATGGTGAATTTTCTATTAACTAAGTCTTAAATTAAAAGATTTAATTAATAATTTAATTATTTTGGAAGAATTAATATAATGTCATGATCTTTTGATATTTTGATTTTAATTAATTAAATGGGGAATTAATTGAGAAAAAGAATTAAATAAAAGAAATTAAAATTAATAATAATAATAATAAATTAATAATAATAATAGAAATGATAAAAGAATTAAAATAAAAGTTATAAGTTTTCCTAGGAGTAAACACACCTCTTGATTGTACATATGTCAAAAACATAGGAGTTAGCGCACAAATTAAGCACATGGTGTCTACAACCTTGTGACTCATCTAGAAGGTTGGAAAAGACTCATGCTTAGTTTTCTCTATGTTTCTTGTTTTGAGTTTTTGGGTTGACTAGTTTGTTGACCAGTTATAGGATGTCTACCAGAGGCTCGAGGGTTATGATTGTGATGTCATGATGATTTCTTTTGATCTTGATTCTTTATAAACCCAACCATGGTAATGTGATGGTATGCTCTATCAGATGTTTGTATTTACTAATTGTTATTGCTCATCAGTCTTCTTCAGTGAAGCTAAGTGATATGTATCTGAGACACTTGACTTAACCATTTTTGAGTCAATGATCAGTTATCCTTGGATTACTTTCTAATTGCCATGATGGGATTGAAGTGTTGATTTATTTCTTGATGTTGTCATTTTATGACATGTTTTCACTCAACCATTTTGGAGTCTTCGATTAGTATTATTTTGAGATACTTGTTGGTTACTTGTTGAGAACCAATGGATATTGTTATTATCAGTGATACCTTCAGTTGCCAATAGAGAACTATTGTGGTCATCATTATCTATGGATGCTTTTTATTTGCTCATGGAGATTTGATGCTCTTATTATGGATTATCTTTTGGTATTTTTTCAGTCACTTTTATAGGACTGTGATGATTTTGTGATTTATAATTCCATGAGCTTAGGGTAGGTTATCTACTTGTAGTTTCGAGAAGTGTCTTGCAATGGGGGTCAGGGCCCTAAGAGGCTACCACGGTAACTCATTGTAAGTTATTTTAATAAGTGAAAACATTACACCTAATACTGACTTAATGAACCTAATAAGATAATTATTTGTTCTTGCCCATGCCTCGAGTGCTAGTACAAACTAGGATGGGAGTAGAGAGAATTCTTGGTTGTGACCTTGCATTCCATAGTATGCCTCATCTATATGAGAGGATACTAGTGGCCACATAGGGATCACTAGGGGGTCGGGGTCTATTGGGAGACTACCAAGGTAACTCTAGCATGATCTGTGTGATGACACTTTCCCGCTTGCATAAGTAGGTTTCCTACATGTCTTTGTTGTGCCTCTGGGATTAGATGTCAATTTTTGATTGGAACCTTTGAGTTAGTATACTTTTAGGATTCCTGAATTTAGAGAGTATTTGTGCTATGTGTTTTGATAACCTGTTTAGGACTTGAGATTATCTCCTCAGCATGATGGGAGTGGACCATTTAGGTTCCATATAGTCAGGTGGTAGTGCTTTTTCACTCTTACCATATGAGATCCATTTGAGACACCGTGGCTAATGCATTCTTTGATTATGATGATGGACACGTATCCTTATATTGATGATTTGCATCTGTTAGATGATGTTATCTTAAGCTTTATTTTTGTATGTTAGATTCCTTTCTACATATGATGTAGTATGATTTAGGAGTGGCATTCCTACTATGTTAATACCAATGATCTCTTTGATAACTTGGGATGTTATGCATGGAAGGATGGCTAGGGCTCACAATGGTCTAATGATGCTATTTATGGTTGGGAGGAACCGTGCACTTAGATAATTATGTTTGTGATAAATGGTTAACTTTTATGATGGATGTTTATATCTTCTATGATGATGTACCATGTATGGTATTTGGTTCCATTTACTTTGTTGCATCATGGAATAGAATTAGAATGAAGATGTATTTTATTTTCACACATGTATATTCTTTTAAGCCTTTCATACCCTATGGCATGTACAATGGATGATTGAGCATTCAGAAATGTAATGTATGAACGTTAGAATTTTCATTATTATTTTATGTGGATGTAGTATTAGATGGAATCATTAATGGTTAATTTAGATGTGATTCAACTTTAAGGGATCCTTGAAGAATGTAACCTATTATGTATGTTTATTTTTACTTTTAGTTGAATGATGTTATTGCTTTCGCTACTATGTTATGAATGGTTTTACTTTCATGTTTCAAAAAAAAAAAAATGCTACCAAACTTAGTGAAACTTTAAGTTAATTCTTTGGATCCCTTGGCAGGGCATTACAATCTACATATCATTTATTGTCTTGATAATGAATCTAATAGATCACAAAAAGTGAACCAAAACATTCATGTCAAAATCATATTTAGTTATTTTTTGATAGCCTTTTTGCCACCATATGGATTACAAACAATGTTAGTTCTTCTCTTGCCATCTGCCCTGATGATGAATCATAGAATTTGATCCAAAATGTAGGCAACAAAAAATCTAGATGGTCTAATACAAAAGGGAAAAAAATCTTTCAATCATAAGGACTGTGGAAACTTCACGAATTTGATATTAACTCTTACCTATTATTTATCTCTATTGCACATAACTATATGATTGGTAGACCATCAATCAGATAGTATGCATCTTAGTAGATATCAGGTACCAATGTAGCCAAAAAAAATACATCTTAGACACCTACAAGTACAATACTAGTTTAGCATCCTATAACTTAGCTACACTATACTGTCAGGGAGTGCTTAGTTGTCATTAACTTGTGTTTCTAGCATTGAAAGTGATGCTTATTACTTTTAGGAGAGTGACCATTAGTAAAATTCTTGCAAATTTTTTCAAAAAAATTGTACTTGTCATTACACTGACTAAATATCGTTTATCACCTATACTGCTAACACATACAACTATGGTACATGTAGTTGAGCATTACTATACTTTCAAGACATTAATCCTAGTAGCTACTATGAGTGAAAAGGGTCATAGAATAACAAAGCAATAAAATAAGATTCAATTCAGAGTGTTGAGCCATGGGAAATGCACAAAGATTAATGGCTCAAGTTCGCTAGTAGTTTAGAATCTTTTTCGTGTTGTTTCTAGCCAATAGTTTTCCTGCATTTCATTGTTTTCAAATTAAAACTCTTTAGGCTAAACAAATACATTGCTTAGCATATTTGTTTTATTTCTCAAATCTACATTATGGTTCCCAAAATGTAGATACTCAACTAGTCTCTAATATATGTGGTGCCAAATCTCTGCTCCACAAAAAGGTAGGAGTACATAATATAGCTATATGTGAAGTTATAAGTGCACTATTTATATCTTATGTAGGATTTATGACTAGATTAAGATATATACAGTTGTATATGAGCATTCTATGTGCAATCAACCATCATAGTTTATTAAATGCCCAAATTCTAGAGAGCATTCATAATAGGGTGAAAGCAATTGTGTCAGCATATGAATTACATACCTTTCATCAATAGATAGATTAAATTGAGCTAGTTAAAATTGTTGATACTGAAGTTGAACCCTAAATTTTCTCATTAATGTACTAGTAGTTAATACTATTGCATACCTTTTCATATTTGTTGGTGTACTTTCTTTTGGACATTCCCCTTTCTCCTTTGCATCCAAAATGAACTCATTCCAGTCCCTCACTGAAATAAAGGGAGGATGCTCGTACTTTAGGTTTAGGACGAGACTCTTTATATATGAGTCCCTCACAACCTTAAGATGTCTAGAAGCTTTTTGTAACAATTTCTTATGATCAAAAATATTACTACCAAACTCATGCTCTATATCTTTGATGAGCTCATCTTTTAAATTTTGATCTTGGAAGTTCCACCTTTTAAGACAAAACACAAAATTGTTAGATATAGCTAGTATAAGAAAAGACCCGAATGTAAGGAAAAATGGTGCACCAATTAGTGATATGAAAAAAAATGGTGTGATAAAATTAGTTCAGTTATGATGTTCCACCTTTTACGTATGGTGGGCCTGAATCTTCGTAGTGTGAGGTCATAAAGCCTCCTATAAAATGTATCGTTTCCTACAAAAAATGTCATGGGATAATTAATAGTAAGAACCATTAAAATGAATCATGCAAAGAATACTTTTCATAGTGAATAAAAAATACATAAAATGAGACATATTTCATCTTTTTAGTGATCTATTTTAGGGTTGGAGGATCAACTTGACCAAAATTGACCAAAAAAGAAGTTTGGAAAAAAATTTAAAATGTCTAAAACTAGTCAAACTCTACCAGGGTTCTGTTGCTGATGTTCTGAAACTAAAAAATGTATTGTAACTATATTAATCAGTATACCTTGAAAAAAAATATAGTTCATAATACATATAACTTGCCATGACCTTCATTTTTTGTCATTCTTAATTGATGTTGTCACTTATCATACTTGGGATATTATGGAAAACAAATATTGCTAAAATAGACAGTGAAGTTGAAAGTGAGGACTCTAAAACTCTAATAGGCAAAAGCAATGATGTTGAAAATCATTGAAAACTAAACATTGAATATGAAAGAAGACTCCCACTTTTGGTTCTTTGTAGAATAATTGGTTAGTATCTTCTACGAAAAGCATGAAATTGCAATGTACCAAATTACTAAACTAGAGAATTACTGGTATAGACAAAAGGTCATTGATAATTCAGATGATCCTACCAAACACCTAATAAAAAGAAATTCCAGAATAATTAAACAACTTGCACAATATGACATACTAAAGAAGGTCATGAGGCATCACTCCACATCAAAAGCCCTTGCATTCACCATTTCCTATCATGTTTATGTCTTGCAAGAAAATCCTTATTACAATATAAAAAATAATTATTTAAAGTACCTAGAATCTTGGGACATTTCAAAGGCATTGACTCATTATCATCAATCAACAATAATTTTTGCATAGCTCTCGTGCTAGAAACATGGGTAGCTCTAGGAAATGATGATGAATTATCACCGATACATGCACTATGATCCGCATCTGGCGGTGTACTAGACGGCGCATCTCCTACCACAAAAACAAAATACACTATGTGATGCACCCAAGATTAAAGTACAAATTATCAACTCATAATTAACACAAAAACAAATATAGAAAAACAAGGATTTACTAGTTGGTCATCCCCTTGTTGCCGACATTGTAGTCGGCAATCTCATATGGGCATCCATCAACCTCATAGGAGTCTCTTGCAATAGATGACCTGAAAAATACATTGTTAGCAAAGACATTCTGAAATAATAAAAGTAATCTAGTTAAGTTAAGAATTTTTTAATGTTCAAAATTAAAAAAAATTCTAATTTTTCAACTAAAAGATTATTTACTAGTGGCAGTCAGAGCTCTGCTACTACTGGCCTTACCACATTGTCCTTTAGGTTGAGGATCAGTCACCAAAAAATCTTGTATAACAAGAATTTAGTAGTTAAAGTTTCTTACATCTCTTTAAAAAAATTGAATCAATAAAGTATTTTTGCACATATTACATATTTTACTTCACAACATAAAAGATTATAAAATATAAATCTTTATTGAACTTTTGTTATAACTAAAGATTCATTACTGCTTACTTCATAGCAATGAGCTTGCGCTCTCAAATCTGATAGCCTCTTCATCATCTCCTCAGATTCCATATTTGCCTCATCCAAAATTTTCATTATTTCTAAATTAATTTTTTTATTTTTCTCTTCAACATTTTTGTGACATTGGGAGTTTCAGCAATATCCTCATCGGAAGGCGTAGCTAGTGGCTCGGTACTTACTGCTAGTGCTTTACCCTTATCCTGAACATCAAATTGTGAGAGGAATATCAGTAAAACTATCATAAAAACTCAAAAACCTTAAACTGGTCTCACTTCTACCTCTTTGCTATTGATATCTGGGTGTCTCTAGTTTTTTGTTTGCTCTGCAATATGGGAGGTGAACCAAGGAAGCAGGAACCCAAAAAATGTGATGATTGGAAGGCTAGGTGGGATGTTTGGAAGATTCTCCAGAAAGGGAAGTTGGTTAGCTAGTTGGAGTGGTTGCATGGATTCAAACCCCATGTCACCACTACCTTCTTCAAAAATTGGGTGGATGACAAAGTTACTCTACATGGTGTGTCTGTTAAGCTAACTGAGGAATTCATTGCTGAAGTCACTAGTCTTCCCATGAAAGGTATCAAGTTTTTGAAGCAGACCAGTATTTCCAATCTGGCCTACAAAAAATTCTTGAAGACAAATGAAGAGGAGTTGCAATTGGAAAAGAATGGTGACTTCTTTGATGTGCAATAGATAAAAGGTATTTGGCATGATGTGCTTGGTTGTATTCACGAATATTTCATCCTTGATGGAAGAAATAAAAGGGTGCACAAATTCCACTTTGTCTTCCTTAACCATTTTAGGTACAAGGACAAAATTTCCTTCCCTTTTTATTTGCAATTTTCTTTGCTTCAAAGTTTGAATGCCCATAAAATGAAACAGTCTCAACCCATATTACATGAAGGTCTAATTTTACTCATTGAGGGTTTTTGTAAAAATAAGTCCATTGCTTTGTCCTCGTCCACTGGCAAGCATAAGAGTCCTAATCTTGTTAAAGGAAAAATGGATGAGAGTGTTAAAAAGAAAATAAAGGCTAAACTGAATCCCTCCAGTTCTCGAAGACAAATTGAGGAAGAGGAAACTTAGGTAGAGAGCACTGATGGCTCAGATAAGGATGCCCCTAAGGAAGAGGAGGGGACGGATGCTGGGGATTTTAGCTCTAACCTAGATGGTTATCTAGATTTGAAAGACAATAATGAGGATAGGAGAGAGGAAGATACTATGGAGGTGAATTCAAAACAGAGCAAGTTTGAAAATGAGGAAACTCATATTGTGTCTGGGGGAGGTGATAAAGAGAAAGAAAATGATGATTTAGCCATTTTGAGTGAGTTGGAAAACATGAGGAAAGCTTCCACTCCTCTTAAGGAGACTGAGGGACATGATAAGGAGGGCCAGAGCCACCATATTCATGTAGAGCCTAGTGAGGTGGAGCCGTTGGATGGGGAGATTCATATTGATAAAGATGGCCCTGTTCCACACACCATTGTTGATGATGTGGGTGACTCCCCAGTGAAGGAAACCAAACTCTCCTTCCTTCACTCTACTAAAAAAAAAGTTGACTCCTTCCTTCAAGTCGATTCCTAGCTATATAATGAAATAATGGGGCTGAAGAAGAAAATGGATACCTTCAACATAACTAGGAGGCTGACTGGGCTATTATTCAACACATGGAGGTGCAAATGGGCGATATCCCAAAAAAACTAAAGGATTATGAGCAGAATCTTAGATTGCTCATGAGGGAAAGTGGAACAAAAATGGAGCAAGTTACCTCTAGCATCTGTGTAGCTGCGACGACTTTGGGTAAAAGAGTTAATGAAGGAATCATATCTTCGGAGGGTCTAAGCAAGAGGACAAGATAGAGTTTAAGGAAAAAAGCTTTGATTGATGTTGTTTCTTTGGCTGCTAACTCCATCCAAGACACGGCTAAGATTGGTAAGGAGTCTATGAAGATGATAGAATTGCAATAGTTTCTTGGGTCTTCTTCTCTGGTCGGGTTCCTGTGCGGGTCCTGTTTGTTGGTTGGTTCTTCTGGTTCCTGTGTTTGGTCCTATTTTTTGGATTTTAGTTTTTAACTTGTACTATCAGTTCCAGGTCCTTGTAAAACCTGGGTATTTTATCTGGACTTTTTAGTGGTTTTAGGTCCTTGTAAAACCTAATTTTGATGCTACTTTTCAATAGGTTTATGGGCTCTTTGCTGTTGGATGGCTCATTTTTTCCTTTTTTGAGGATGTGAAAGGGTTTTGGGGTCCCTTCAAAACCTATTTTTACCGTAATCTAAAACTCAAAAACCTTAAATAAAATAACGTAATAATATAAAATTTTTCAACTATCTAATTTGTACAATTTCAATAAGGTTTACCCTCGCTAAAGAAGGGGTGGGAGTAGCATCCTAGTGGCCTCTATCATCTGTCAGATCCATATCGTCCTGTCACAAAGATTAAACATAAAAAAATTCAGCTAACTAAAAGCAATAGACAGTAAAAAAGAACTTATTAACAAAATGGTATATAGTACTTACAACCCTCATGATAGGAACTTTCTTTGTATCTATGCGATTTAAATGGTAATCTATTAGCAATTCTTCTCCTACACTTATTGATTTTATTGCACAAACAAAAGCTTTATTCCCCTCATGCGCCTCAAATATGCAATTGGGTTGCGTACTAGTTGAGGAAGGTCACATACTATTTATAAAACCTACAATATTACCTATTGATTTTGGTCTTCCATCAATGTACATAGCAAATCTTTTACTTTGATCATTTTCTTTCTGTTGTATATAATTAGCTAATAGTGCATACCTATGCATACTTTTTTTTTATCAAACAATCTGCATCCAATCATTGTAATTGTAACATGGACCAACATACTTGAACAATTCAACAACTTTGTTGTAACATACCTTTATCCCATCCATGGAAAATAGGCCCAAACCATGTAATGAGGATGGAGCAATGTGATATATCCTCTCATTAACACAAAAATTTGTGTTAATTGGAGGTAGCTCATTGGGTACCCATTCTTTCTCAATGTGTGTGTACCAAAAGGGCACCTTGATGTCACCTTTGGTCTCATCATCATAAGAACATGACCCCCCATTAGCAAGGAAAAATTGCATGTGTTTATCAATTTTTTTTCTAATCTTTTGACCTGTAGTTGATCTCCCTATTTTTTCCATACTACATGTAGAACTTCCATCTACCATTTCCTCATTTCCTTCATTTGATGTAGATAGATCTAACAAGTACCTATCTAGTGGGTCCTGCAATCCATCAAATGGAAAGTGAAAGTGACAAATATAAAATGTAATAAGTTGAAAGTGATTATACAATTATATTTCTATGTGGACCTTCTTTGTCTATATATACATTATATGACTATATAATATGTCTATTTATAACATACGTGCTCAAATATAAACAAGAAGAATAAGAAAATTATGTCTATTTATTGACTTATACCTGCTTATCCATGTCATTGTGCACAATCCACACCAAATGGGTCAAATTTCTTGCATATGTCAATCATTTATCTTAAGTTAGCTAAAAATTACATGATACGCATAAACATGAACAAATTTACCTTATATATGGAATGTAAAAAGGGTGACAATCAAACACAATATAAACATTTGTAATTATAAATAACATATGTTGTAATCATTAGAAATGAACACAATAAATATGTAATCAAATTTCCTGCATATGTTAATCATTTACCTTAAGTTAGCTAAAAATTACATGATACACGTTGGCTACAAATAACATAGAAGACAACATGAACAATAGGCAACATTGTAAACATGAACAAATTTCCCTTGTATATGGAATGCAAAATCATCAACAGAAGGGGTGACGATGTACCTGTAGTCAATTGACTGTTTGTAAGAAGGGTCATAATCAGACACAACATAAACATTGGTAACTATAAATAATATATGTTGTAATCATTAGAAATGAACACAATAAATATGTAATCAAATTTCTTGCATATGTTAATCATTTATCTTAAGTTAGCTAAAAATTACATGATACATGTATGCTACAAATAACTTAGAAGACAACATGAACAATATGCAACATCGTAAACATGAATAAATTTACCTTATATGGAATGCCAGATTGTCAACAAAAGGGGGTGATGCTGTTTGTAGTCATTAATTATCTTCTTATTCTTCTTCTTCTTCTCCATCATCATCATCATCATCATCATCATCATCATCACCATCATCGCCATCATCATCGCCATCATTGCCATGATCATCACCATCATCATCACCATCATCGTCATCATCATCACCATCACCATCATCATCATCACCATCACCATCACCATCATCATCGCCATCATCATCATCATCATCATCACCATAATCATCATCACCGTCATCTTGATCTTCATCATCTTCTTCTTCATCATCTTCAATATCTTATTCTTCCATAACATTATACTTTATCGGCCTTCCTCTTGGATCATGTCTAATAACAAATGATCAACCGTATTTATGTGGAACCTCTGAGTAAAACACTTGCTCACATTGGCTTGGAAGAACATAGGGCTCATCTCCAACTAGCTCAAATGACCTTGTATTGATCATTGTAAATCCATTATCATGTTGAATAACCATTCTATTTGGATTATTTTGATTTAGTCGTAGCCTATACCATTTGACAATGAATAGAACTACTTTGAAGACGTTAAATTCACACTCAATTATATCATCCAAGATGCCATAGTATTTATTTTGAGATTGTTGAGGATGTATGTCATTTCTCGATGATACATTGGTGACCTCAAAAACTGCAATTATCCCAGAATCACAAGTTTTCTTTATGTCATCCAACCTTTTTATGTGAAATTTGTGGCCATGATAGTACATAGCTTTGTGGTGCTTGACCTACAATTTTTGAAGTGTGTGTGAATTATTTTCATTGTGAGTTGATATGAAACATACGTCGAGTTATGATCATTAATAAATTTATATGTACCTCTCCACCTCTTAAACCCTTTACTAGATCAACTACCATTGGCATAACATTGGAATCTCCATTACGATGAGCTTGTGTAACCAATGAAGCAACACCTTCTCATGTTAATGAGAAACCATTTTGTTGACATCATTCAATCCATTCTGTCATCCATTCAACATTGTTCGCAATATAAAAATGTATTACATCCGCTTCTCGACCACCTATTTCAAAAAAAATACACCAATTAAAAATAACTTATATTGAAGATTTATAAGAATTAATTAACTATAATAACATCTTAGATTTACTTCTCACTTTCCTCGATCTACCTTTTTCCATTAAGTACTCCCCTTCAAATTTTTAATTGAGTTGGGATCCCAAATATGATCTACATGGATCTTTGCTACAAACTTAGGAAGATATTCACTAATGTACACCATGGTCTGGTATACCATATATCCCTCCACCATAGAACCTTCGAGATGTGGTCTCTATTGAACCAAGCCTTTCAAAAATTTCAAGTGCCTCTCAACCATCCACATTGACCTAGATGGTATAGGTCCACACAATTCAATCTCCTCAACTTGATGTATGAGGTTGTGTTCTTGTGCATTGAAAAAATTTGGAGGTAGACACTTTTTCATTTCACACATCAGAAGAGGATTTTTTCTCTTCCAATATTTTATATCTTCTTTATTGATTTCTTTAGATGAAAACCACCTTATATATTTTCCAAGATTATATATAACCTATTTGACATTGTTGGTGAAGTGGTGTGGGAGAGATAGAGGTAGAATGTACTACAATATTTGCAAAATGATATTTTCAATATTTTATAAAAGAATACAATTAAAACTACATGCAGTATATAAATATATAGTGAATGCAAAATAACATGAATTACCTTAATAAATATATGCCAATCATGTGTTTTCAACCCTGGCCCAAATTCACTTTTCTTTGATATGAGATTGTTTATGTTCGTAGCAAATCCTGTGGGAAAGCGTATTTTTTTTATGACTTCTTTTATAGCATTGCTCTACTACTCTGACAATAACCAAGGAAGGGCACTTGTATCAATTTGGTCTCCATTTTTATTTGATCAAATGCAATTTTTCATTGCATGGTTGGATACTTCAATGTGACAATTTGATCTTTGTCACGCCTTCCATCCAAGATTTTCCATAATGTCTCTATGACATTCTTTCCAATATGCATAGGATCAAACAAATGCACAATTAGGAGTTTCTCATAGTACAAAAACCTATTAAATTGTGTAAGACAAATTTTTAGTGCTTTTGGAAGTTGGTCATTGATGCCTTGACGGCCTTCACAAGCATCAATCACATCATCAATAAACAAAACACAATATTGAAATATAAATTTGAAACAAAAACCATCAGATGGAATGACATTACCTCGACAATTTATTTTATTGTATGTCAACTTCCATAGGTGAGGTGTCATTCTCTATGACTTTGACGTAGTCTCTTCTTTCCCATTGAAAAGATGTTTCTCGGTAATTTAGTACTTATGATTTCTGTACAAAAAGTGTCTATTCTCATTGAAAACCTGCTTTCTTAAAAATTTTGAATGACGAGATTTCATCTTTGGACCACAAACTAGACATGCAAATTTTTCCTTTATCTGAAGACCTACAAGATCATGTATAATTGGATCAAATGTGTTAACTTTGACATACCAAAAAAGAGGTGTTAAGAAGAGAACATACCACAAAAATGTGTTAGCCTAGGGGCATTGTGTATTGTACATACAAGCATTGCACGAAATTGAAATTGTCTTTGTCCTATTGGTCTGCAAATGTCATACATAGTAACCCCATTCCATAACACTATCAACTCATCAATAAGGGTTTCAATATATACGTTGATATCTTTAACTTGGTACTTACCTAGTTGGATGAACAAAACCATTACATAATTATTATGACCATTTGATGGATTAGTAATAATAAATTAATTTAGATGACCACTAAATCAAAAAATACCTAGAAAAATCAATGTCAACATTATGTGCTCTCTCTTTATGGACAACCAAGGAGGTATGTTATTGTTGATAACAAAAATAGGCCCCACTGAGTAAGTAGATCTCATCTCTCCAAAAGGATTTACACCGTCTATTGCCAATGAAAGCTTGAGATTATGAGGTTCTTCTTTAAAGTGTGGCCATTTTTACTCTATTTCCTTAAATGTCAAACTATCTACAAGCATTTTCATAATGTCATCTTGACTTCTATTGTGTGCATGGTAATCCATAAATTGTGCCAAGCTATTGCACCTGAATAATCGTTGCAGATGTGGAATAATGGGAATATGCCAAAGAACCTTATGAGGCACCTTTTTAGTTAATCAATCTGATTGATATCTACTGACATGAAAAGTAGGGCATTGTGTTGCAAATTCATGTTGTTTATGATATATAATATGATCATTTAGACATGCATGTATTGTTTGATACTCCATTCCAATATCTTTCATGATGGCAGATAATTCTCAATATGAGCGAGGTAGAATATTTGATGGTGATAACAAACACTCACCTATCAACCTATGACCATAAATACAATTTTTTAATTTAAAGAATATTAATTGCTACAGGAACCCAATGTTAATTGTAAGGGAACTACAAGCAAAATAATGAAAGAAGATGGCATACCTTAACATACGTGTCATTGCTACACTGGATAAACCATTCATAACCTTCAAGTTCACCAATAGCAATACATCAGCAAGAAGAGTTGTTTTGGATCCTTCATATAGGGATTGGTGTGCCTTCTCAAGTAAAGGTACATCAAGCTCTGCGTCAATATCATCATCATCATCATCATCATCTTGATCATCATGATCATTTTGATCATCGTGATCTTGATCATCCTGGTCTTCTTCCATGGTATCATTAGCTTCTACTTCAATATTCACACCTCCATGTTCCCTCGTTTGGAAATTTGCATTCTCTGAATTGTCATGGTCCATAACATGAAACTCAGGGACGTTGACCTATATGAAAATGATGACCTTATATTAACCATGACCATGATGTCATCATCAAATCATGTCTTATGTAATTTATAAACTATTAAAATGCATACCAATGGATGATATTTGTTTCCCCATTTAATGTGACCATGTTGCCTACAATGTTGCTCAGCTATTGTGATTAGATATCTTTGTGTCTTTAAGCCCTTAAACATTTTGCAAGGACAATAACATTTTTCATCACCTTTTCTTTTTAAGTTAGACCACAGTCTACCAATTGTCTCCCTATTTTTTTGTGCATTGATATTGTCAGATATGGTCTTTCTTGAATGGAATGAATCATTGGTGGAAGAAGGATGATTTGTTTACAACTTGCAAATGGAGTAGTAAGAGGAAGACACATATAGAAAATAGTTAGGTCTGTGAATCAAGTAGGAGTTAGGACATGCTGGAGTGGGGTCAGCCCAAGATATTTTGGAATCTTTAAGAACTTGGTAAAGGGTATCTAGAAAGGTGAAAATAAACAAGTATTTTTACAGCTACAAAGGAGGAATTGAGAGCATTATAAATAATGAAGAAGAAACTTAAATCCATACAGCTTCACCTCTATTTACAATTTGACCTTTCTACATGTGAAATATGACAATAGACAAAATTTTCAGTCACATTTTCACTTTAAAAAGAACACCAAATATACCTTTGCTACAATATCTTCTTTAGATTCTTCACTATCAGATTCTTCTAAACTGCAAGCTCCTGTGTAGAAAAAAGATGAGATGTACTAAGTAATTTTTGATGGGAAATATTTAAACAAATCAACTATCAAAAAAACAATTTATGAAATTCAGTCACTTTATTATGTACTAAAGACTTGGCAAGATGTTCCCACGTCTATCTGTAGAATGCTTATCTACATGGTTGTTTGCAAATAGTCTAGTATGGTGCTGCTTTTAAACAACAACAAATGTCACTAGGGCTAGTAATTTGGCTCAAGAATTGAACAAGCCTTTTGACACCACATAACTTTTAGTTCATATAGCATTCAGCTATCTTCTTTAACAAAATCCAAAGAGAATACAAACAAACAAATGAGTCGTGTCTATCTTAATTGAATAGCAAGTACTATAGTGAGTATTAGGAAACTGACCCTGCGAATAGCATCCAGTTCATAAAGTAGAACTTGGTAAAATTGTCCTTCACTTACACCATCTCTGAATAAATACCAAAGCTTTCACTAAGGAGACATAAGAAATGTAGAACTAAATCTCATCACAAAAACCAATCAAAATGAAATAAATTACCTATAAAATATGGTTCGCAGAGGCTTTTGTCTTGTTGCTCTGCGAAAAGAAATTAGTAGCTCCCTAAAAAGAATCAAAGTGAAATAATCATTCAAATTTCCTAATATCATACTTTAAATTTTGAGTAGCAAGTGAATTTATGAAAAGCATATTTTTAATTTTGAGAAGCAGTAACTTGTTTAAGAATTTTCAATTTCATTGGTTGGTTCAGTGTTAATAAAATGCATAATAATCAAGGTAGAAATTGTGCTCTATAGGGTTTTCTCCTCTTTCTCATTTAGTAATTCAAAACACATCCCTAATATGGTGTGTGAAGTTGTAAAATTTTTCCCCAAGTTAATTCTTTGTGACTTCAAGTTAGTCTTGAGATGCAACCACCTAACATTTGCACCAAACCCAAAATATTAAGATAAGAATTTCTCATATGAATTGTGTGAACCAGAACAATAGAAAACATGATCTATATTGAAAACCTATTGCCACTATTGATGGACTAGAATCTTCTCCAGGGTGTGTATGTGTAACATCTGCCCCACAGGAGTCTAAAAGACATTGTGAACTTTTTAATCAAGTAATGTTTCTTACTTGTGAGAAAACCTCAGAAACACAAAAGTTGATAATCTAAAAAGTTCTCCATGATTACACATTAAATAAATAGCAACAGATCTGCAAAATAATAAAAAGGAAACTTAACACCAACTTGTATCACGAATAATTGATCAAACTTGGATCACCTCAATGTGAAAATTCATTTAAGATATGGTGATTAAAAGTTAGGTTTTTTTTCTCAAAATAATTGCAACTCAAAGGACCAAATCTTTGCTGATTAGTTTAGCATAGATTGGTGAACAAAAAATTCATAATAAAAATCTAATTTCTTTTCCACACTTGTTCAAACCATATAACGAATGACAAAAAATGAATTGTATACGAGTCACTCCAAATCCTTAGCATTTAATATGCTTCATAGATGAGATTGCATTATATGGTTTGAACAAGATGTGGAAAAAAATGAAATGACAGAGTCACTCCAAATCCTTAGCTTTTAATACGCTTCATAGATGAAAACGTTTAATCTTCAAAGCCACCCAAATGAAAACACACAATATTTTGGTCTTTTTGTTTCAATAATCCACTTATCCAATGAGAAATCATACCATTAAAAGCTTCATTACAGTATTTATAAAGGTCTTAAATTTTGTCAATTATAATCTTCCATAGAGAGAAAAGAAGTTAATAATTGCCCAGCTTGGATAATTTTGTTGAAGGAGTTCTATGTTGTGGAACACTTCCAAGAAATGCAAGTTACATTTCAAAATAAACAAAGAAACACAAAGTTAGATGGTACTTTCTCCTTCTATAAATTTTATTTAATCCTAATATTAACATAAATTAGAACAATTTTAAATGACCATAAACAAATTGACTTTAGAAACTTTCATTAATTCTTGGAAATTTTTGAAACATTTAAATTGAAACCCAAAGTAACATGAATATTTGGACTTAGTTATCAAACCTTGTTTTAGTAGCATACTAAGGACTCCAAGAGCCTTACAGCAACCAAGGAGGGTGGAAGTAATCCACCATTGGTAAGAAATAAAGATTGCATGTGCATATATCCTCAGTCAGAGAGGATGATCTTAACAAGAACACATAAGAAATAAGATTAAATATTAGAAACAGCGATAAAAAAAATTTAAATTGGCCATTATATCAAGCCATCATTTGGATAAAAAAGTGGATCATCACATACACAAAATTGATGAACATCAGAAACAGCGATGAGCATATTACTTTCAGATTGATTTAAAGTTCTATATTTGATTGATACAATATAGAAATAATATTCAACAATATAAAACCCTTCGCCAATCAGCAATAAAAACTTTAAGAGATGATACCAAAACCTGATATAGCCCTAGGCTTCTTATAATTTTTGTTGAATTTTTTTGTGTTCAGATTCAATTAGGGTTCAAATACACTTTTCTATCTTAGTGTTAGTTGTCACTCTAAGAATGATGCCATCAATAATTGTAGTCAATGTCATGAATCTCTCTTATCAATGACTTGAAATCCTCATTTTTCTTTTACAAATGCCTCTTATGTTGCTAAAGTTTACCTAAAAATGTTGTCCTTAAAATAACAATTTTCTTGACATCTAACTTCTATTTGATCAATAATTGATTGTCTCATACATCTTTATATGCACATTTTTAGAAAATTTATGTGATATGTTTTGCATGGTGCTTCCAAATTTGATAGTCTACACATACAATAGTCAACACATACATGTTCAGACTATCAATGATTATACATTAAAAAAATATATCACAAAAGCACCTTAAAAGTGCATATAAATAGAATAGTCAATTAAACCTACCTAATGTACCTAAGAAGAGAAAAGTCATCAATCGTTAGGCTAAAATTTGAAAGATTGAAAGAAAATTTTATAATATGCAAAGTCTTGCCTCAAAAAAATCTGTCATTATTTCCTTAGAATGCTTCAGCAAGAGAAATGGCTCAAACAATGAGTGGTTCATAAGATGTGTAGACTATCAACAATTGATAACTTATTATGAAATATATAATATAAACTACCAACAATTATGCATAAATATGTATAATAAATAAAACTAATAACCAATGTAATCTACAACATGTGCCTAAGGAAAGAAAGTTTCATCAATACATGAGAACATTATAATGTGCAAAGTCTTCTATCAAGAAAGTCTATGCCTATTGCCTAAATATGTTTTCGAAAATGTAGCAGTTTACCAAACAATGGTTGGTTATAAGAATGTAGTTATCAACAATAAATAACCATTAAGACATTTGTGAATGAAAAAAAAATTTGATTGAACATTAAAGATTGTGATGATGCATAAAACAAACTATAGTCGTCTCTCACAAATTGTGTCACACTCCAAGAGATTTTTGGATTGAGTCATTCATATTATTTTTTGATATGTTCAAAGAAATCAAACCCTCAAGGAGTCCAAATTTTAGAGGAATATTACTTGGAAGATTGATGAACATGACTAAAGTGAATGTCTTCTTGTAGTTTAGATTCCTTCCTTTTATCCACATATTAGAGAAAGTGGTCAAAGCCTTTTGCTTCAAAATAAATACTATCATAGGTTTTTTGTACATTATTACCATTCAAATGATTGAGCATAGCATATATTTTTCTTACATCTCAAGGAATATTCCCTGATAAATTATTTTTCGATAAATCTAAAATTTGAAGATTCTACAATTTGACTAGATGAGATGGAATTTTGCCTTCAAACTCATTAGAAGCCAAGTTGAGAATTCTTAAATATATCAATTTTTCAATCCAAATAAGAATGCTACCCTTAAAATTTTTATTTCATAGGTCAAGAACTTGGAGATTAATAATGTTAAGAATTGATGAAGGAACACTGTCTTACAAAATCTTAGTGTACAAAGAGCTTTTAGATTTCCTAGCTCCTCTAAAATCTCCCTTTGCAAAATATTTAGAGCTAAATTTAAAACTCTTATGTTGGATCAAATCCCAATGCCTGTAGGAGTCATACCATTAGCTTGTTCTTTGACAAGTTCAAAATCTTCACATTAGCTTGTTCTTTGACAAGTTCAAAATCTTCACTACAAATTTAGAATCATTTGGATTTTAGAAGTGTACATCTAAACCTTGGAATTTCTCCACTCGCATTATTCCCTGACAATGATAGAATCAAAAATATGTTATTTGTTGCAGCAATAGACCCCATAAATCTTTTTGATAGATCTAAGGTGTATGAATCCATAGTAGGAAAAAAATAAAATAATATATTTCTATGCAAGTCCACAATATGAAAAATATTGGATATCTTCTGGGGTAGAAAAAATTCTAGCTTGTTGTTTGAAAGATTGAGAAAAGAAAGATTAGAAAGATCCCAAAACTACAAAGGAAGATTTCTTGAATGTTGTTACCTAAAATATCTAGTCGACATCTTGCCTTCTACATTGCAAGACCTTAATATAAGTTGCATTAGATAGGCAAACTGAGGAACCCACCTTGGAGATATATTAATGGAAAATTGATTTTCTAATTGCAAAGGAAGCACCACAGAATAGCTGAGAAGAAAAAGTGAATTGTCAAGGCAAAGTCTGAGGTAGCTAAATATCAAAAGCTATTAGCTTCAAGGTTGAAGGAATAACATGAACGCAAAAGTGAGAGCTTGGCCAAGAAGAGGGCAGCATCCCACCTTTCTACTAGATCTAAACCATCAATTGCTACACAATTTTGTTCTTGTTTCCTTAATGTTATTGAGGCTATTATGATAACACGCATTGCAGACTAAGTGCAATGGAAAATTGAGAGCAGAGTCAAGTGGTGTTACTTGGCTCTCTATAAAGTGGTGTTACTTTAGTTGACAACTTTTAAAACTTTATAATTATGTTGGGTTCATTGATGTGGCTCAAGGTTTTTGAAGGAGTTATCAAATATCGATGGAATGCATTGCCTATTGAAAAGTGGGATAGAATAAATAACTTTATATCAGATCTTATTGTTCAGGTATAGAATAAAAAATTCTACATCAAATCTCATCTCACAGTTTCATCTACTTTGGTTCTTTTTGCTTGAAATTTGATTTGATCTGTATGGAATTCATTGTTAGTCTGTTATTTTGTCTTTTCTTATGGTGCACTAAGATTGAAAGTTGGATCTGTTATTTTCTCTAGCTTTCGCATGATGAAGTCTCATCCTGTCAAGAGAAGCTTTATGTAAACAAGCTTAATGTTATACTAGTTTAGGTGAGCTACATGATTTTGTTCTGGTGACAATTTTTGTTGATATGTTTTCTTTATTGTAACAAGTGTGATTTTGCTTGCATATTTCTATTTGCTTTCAAATATGTCTCATCCAAGCGAATTATAAGGATTTAAAATCAAAGTAATAAATTTGAAATTGACTATTATAATTTTACTTTAGTACCTCTACTTATTCATGTCTATTTAGTTCTGTTAATTTTATCCATTTTATCAAGGCACTAATCTGTATATGCTCTTATGGAAGCTGCCTGGTAAACCCAAATTTAATTACATTTTGTAAAAAATTAAGAAAAAACCTTGTTGGTTGATTATATTTATTTTTTGAACCTAAGAAAGTATGCTTGCTTGTGAATTCTAGTGCCTAAATGCAAGCACAAATGAAATGAAGTTTGTCTCGCCAAACGTAAATAGCTCTCTACCAAATGCTTCCATATATTTGAGAATGGTGAAGGTTCCAATTTTAAACAACTTGTTATTTTCCTTTCTAAATTTGGATTGTGTTTTCATTGTGTTTGTATTAGATATTTCCTACTACTTCTAGGAAGCTTAAAGTGTGTTGGTGCATTGATATTACTAATGAAGGTATAACTTTATATCCTAAGAAACTCATACTACATGTCATTTCCATTAATTTATCTTGAATTTCAAGTAGACTGCCAAAAAAGAAGTGATTTAACAAATAAACTCTAAACCAATTAAGATGTGGCAATAAGATAAAGTGAATATTGTGTACAAAGAAGCTAATGCATTTTATATCAAAGTTTATGGTGCTCCATGCCACAAGAATTGTTAGGTTTTCTATTCTCCTTAGAAGGTGAGAAATCTCTCATCACAATTGTGCTAGGTCCCATATCATATCTGCTCTTTCTACTTAAACTGCAAGTTGTCACTTAGTAAACTTTTGATAATTAATAGTTATAATTAAGCAATTAGAAAATCCATACATATTTAGCTCTATCTTTCTATAATAGTCCTTTCCTTCTACCTACAAATTTGGAATGTTTCTTACATTGTATTATTCCATTCCATCATGTGAATTTGGTGTGATTATGTGATATAGGTAAAACACATTCAAAACTTGATGATGGTCATTTTTAGTGTTTTCACCTTTTTGGTACTTTTGTGGAATAACTATGATAAGAAAAAGGAAATCCAAAATGATACCAACAAAGCAAGAATCCCAAGTATAGCATTTCTTACTGTTGGCAATTATGGTTACTTTGTATCTTCAATTGTTTTTATGCATGTCAAGAAAGAAATAGATTAAATATATTATTTTGCATGGATGACCACATGTAGGTTACAGGGAGTACATAATGTACAATAGAAAAGAACTAGCTACGTAAAGGGCCATAGACATAAAATGGAGGGAAACCAACAAAATGTGCAAATAATTGGAAAATGGGTTTATTCAAAAAGTGTGTAAACTCAAACAAGTGCAACTATTAAAATATCAACTCGGGGACAACCCAGCTAAACATTTGAAACCAAGGAAGACTGCGCAAGTTGAGAACTAAATGACTTAAGTGTCAGCATTCAGTGACCTATTGGAGGAGCCACCTTTGCTATCATGTATCACTATAGGAGTACTAATGTTAAGTGCAAGAATGCCAATTTGGGAAAGTCCAGGGCACCTAGACTAGACAATCCTATGAAGCAACAGATTCTACATACAATTTAAGGGCCAAAACTTGAAGCCTAATTAGATTGTCGAATAGCTACAATGATATATTTTTTCTCAATCTGTTGGAGTGAAGTGAAAATTCTTCTAAATTGGCTAGCTTTGAAATAGACTTTAGAATTATTCTTGACAATTATGGCTTAACTGAAGTTAGTCTATTATCAAAAGACGACACAAAGATAGAGGAATCTAACTAGTTAGGTGGTGATTGTAGCTAAGTTCCAAAATTACAAGGGAAGAAAGGTTGTTGAAAGAGGATCTAGTATACCTCCATATATATTGTTCTGTTGGAGACTCAAGATCAAAAAAATTTTTAAAATTGCAATAACTGGGTAAATCGCTCCTATATTGCACAAGGCGATATACAATGAAACAAGGGAAGAAGAATGGTTTAGAAATAAAGGTGGGCCTCCTTTCAATCTAGGATTATTAGTAAGCAAACAATTTCTCATTCTTGAACAGGGCATATTGGAGAAAAAGTCACATAATAGTAGCAACAAATGATGTAATTAACCTATTTTCTTGTAGCAGTAGAGTTGGATAGTTTCAACCCATTTAATGAATTATTCAATAGCTACTATGGTGCCCACCTTTGAAGTCGAAAGGCCCTCGGGAAACTAGAATTTGAGAACTATCAATTTATTAGTTGTGGGCCCCTGCACTACCATGGGTCACAATAGGACGTAGCCAAATCTACCTAAAGAAACCCTGCTGGTGAACCCACCCCCAAGTGGGCCAGGTTATACAATGATGAATTTGTGTCCATAAATTAAAGCTATTTCTGACAAACATGCATATAAAATGTCAAAGCATTTACAAAGCACATAAAAATTTGTAAGCGGATCCCTCGAAGAAAAATTTCACCTTTTATAATGGTCCCTGCACAATGCTGAGTTTGGCCCTACACAATGTCATTTTCAGTTGACACGAGTCCTCATGCAAAATATTGTGTCTCCCTCAGCTGCACCCTATTCCAACACTACTCTGCTAGTGGCGTTCTTGGCTCTACCACACTTGAGTGGCATGTTTCCTATTCTTGGAACTTCACCCCTAGCTAGCTCAGCTACCAAACAACCCTTCTTGAATGCTCTAGAACCCTCAACACTGACTTCTCAAATGAATGTGATATTTTTTCCCTTTTAAAAAAAAAAATTATGTTGCCCTATGCATTGCAATTGAGACCAAAATAATTTGTCACAATTGCAACCAACACGGGCATGTTAATAGAAAAACAAAATTTTGCTTTATAAATCGACCAACCAACCCATTTAAAAGATTAGGTCAAAATTTTTGGTCAAATTTTAGGGTTAAATGCACTAGTGGTATCATCCCCCCGGGGCTTTCCTTTGGCCAGGGTTTCCCTAGTTAACAAATAATTGTGTATGGTTATTTTTATTGTTCAACATTATTGGTTTACTTTCATATGCAAGTTATAAAGTAATTAAAAATATTTAGTTGTGGGCAAAAGTTTGTATAATACAATATTTTTGGTGATACATCAAAGCACCTATTGCTAGTTTTTCACTAAGATGGTCAAATTCTTAGCACATTTTCTACTTTTTAGGACTTTTTTCAGCATCGTATATGATTTTTTTGGATTTTTTTGAATTATTTAGAGATTATTAGTTCTCAAGAAAGATCACATAATTTTTTTCTAGTGTCTGGCAAGGTGTAGAACATGATGAAGTAGCGAGATGGTGGATAAGAAGAGATGGATAGGCTACAAAAATGAAGTGAGTAAAGTGATCCTAAAGGATTGGTTCCTCAAGAGTACCCAAGCTGGGGAAAGATAGCCATATGAAGCACATTTGGGAAAAGCCAAGAAAGCCATGAAAGGAGATAGCATGTAGGATAACTAGTTTTTTCCAATAATCAAGATAACATATGGGATAAGAAATGGAAGCCAATAAGAAAGGTAGCATGAAAGTGTATAATATAAAAGAGTAGACATGTCAAGAGGCCTATAATAAACATGTTTTTATTTTTGTGATCAAGACCAAGAGGTTGACTAAATAGGATAGTAATGGGATAGACCAATAAGAATGAAGCTTGATAGGAAGGTTGTGAGTGAATGAGAAAGAAAAATAGGGAAGCTCATGGATAAGATAGCCAATACACAAGGATAGGTCAAAATCATCAAGATCAAAGAGGAAAGATAGAACAAATAGATTATGGAAGAATTATGCATGACACTTGTTTACTAGGTTTTCATTATGATACTTATCCAAGGTTCCACAAGAAGTCATTTTCACCATAGGATAATTTATTTCTCTTTACTTTTTCTACCAAGGCAACAGAAGAAGTGGTTTTCACCAAGGCACTTTTTTTTTCTTTTTTCTAATTTTTTGAGAGAGTTCAAGCTTATTAAATTTAGATAGTTCTACTATTGAAAGGATAAGTCATGATAAGCCAAGACCATAAAAAGGTATGCTCAAAGATGTTGATAGGGTGAAAGAAGACAAATGGTAGTAGGATAAGTATATGGAGGATAAGAGCTCATTCCTTGGAAGGATTGTAGGAGTATGGATAGTAGGTAAGTGTAACTTTGAAAATATTGCATAAGGGTAGTTCAAAAAGTGGGGAAGACCAATATTGACACACACCTTGGAGGGTTTTGAAATGATGGAGGAAATAGATTGAGGTTTAGATGTATGATTTGGTAGAGTAATGTTGGAGGAAGATAGAGTGGAAGGTTTTGAAATCTTCTTAGGAAGATTATTAGAAGAAAATGGAGTGGAAGCCTTTGGAATTGTGAATGTAAACTTTGATTTATTTTCAATATTCAAGTCTTTCAAAAGAGACTTCAGAATCCATATATCTTTTGAGTTTTATTTACCTTTGGATTCTTTAGAATCTATTTCTTCAATGATGAGTTTATGAACCCATATTTTCTTTGATTTAACTCTTTGGGTAGTGTACCTTTCTGGTATCTTCAATAATTTTTCTTTCTTTGTATTCACATGTTCATTAGATATCACACGTAAATCTTCATTTGTAAATAGATTATGTGTTTGTTCTTAAGTTGTTCATCTAGATTTCTTCCAAAACACTTGGGATTCACAGATGCATAAGGCTGATACGAATGGTTTATATGGATAGTTGGATGAAAATTCATCAAGAATGAGTACATTTGTTAATCTTGAGGCATAATGGGAGAGGTAGGAGTGGAAAATGTATGGGATAAAGGAACATAAGGCCCCAATATGGAAGGAAAGTTTGAAGGTTTTACCTTTGATGGATAAGAACCAAGGATATATTAAGGATATGCAAAGGGATAATGTGTAGGTATATCAACATCTTTAGAGTGAGAAATTTTGCCAAGATCATAAATAGACTCATGAGAAAATTTGATAGGAGAAACATTTTTAGTAGGAGAATTTGAAGCTTGAGCATAGTTTTGAAGTGGATATAGAGAAGTAGAACAAGAGGGGATACTTTGATCTTGACAAGTTTCTTTGGATAGTATATAAAGATCACTTTTCTCATGATTTTCTATAAGCTCAATGAAGGTAGTGGAAGCGGTGTCTTTATCATACTTAGTAGGTGGATAATTGTTAGTTTGTGGTGACAAATCAGGAAAGTGTACTATACATACTTCATAAATTCTTTGGGGCTTGAAAAAAAAAATGGTACTATTCATAGATTCGCCATTCGTAGATTCACCACTAAAGTAATGGCTAATATTTTCTAATTTATGGCCGAGATGTAGTAACCCTAAAGTGGTTTAATACTTGTATAAAAGAACTTAGGGTTAGGTTTGTTTTATAGTGGTGATTTGAAATTAGTTCTTGCAGTGGTATTGAGCTATAAGGGATTACAGATTGCAATCAGGTTGTAATCACTAGATTGTAATAATATCAGACTTGTTGTTTGGTGGACATAGCCCAAGGATTGGGTGAACCACATTAAATCTTTATGCCTTTTGTTCTTTTCTGTGTGATCTATAATATTATTGGTTATATTTGCATGTAATTATTATTTTTTGTTCGCGGTTTAATCCTAACAAGTGGTATCAGAGCGAGGTTTTTTTTTTAGTTATCCTCTATAGGAAAGTCTCATAGTTGAGTGGGAGTCTTATGGTCAAGTGGGAGCAATGGTAGACAAGGGTAAACTGAGGGTTGACAAGTTTAATGGGTAGAACTTTGAGTTATGGAAGATGCAAATGGAAGACTATCTTTATCAAAAGGATTTATGGAAGCCATTAGAAGGAAAAGAATAGAATTAGAGATCTATGTCAAATGATGAATGGGATCTTTTAGATAGAAAGGAACTTGGAATCATTCGATTATTCTTGGTACCATCAATAGCATTTAATATTAAAAAAGCAAAGATGATAGAAGAATTGATGCAAACCCTAGCAAAATTGTATGAAAAGCCCTCCGCTTCAAACAAGGTATTTCTCATGAAGCGTTTATTTAATATGAAAATGGCAGAAGGTGGATCTGTTGCAGATCATTTAAATGAGTTTAATACTATTACTAGTCAGTTATCTTCTATGGTATCAATTTTGATGAAGAAATTAGGGCTCTCTTGATTTTGTGTTCTTTGCCTAAAAGTTGGAATGGCTTGGTAATGGCTGTGAGTAATCATGTTCCTGGATCTAGTACCCTAAAAAGTGAAGATGTGATTGGTGTTGTTCTAAGTGAGGAAACTCATAGGAAAACCTCAGGTGGATCTACATCAGGAAGTGCTTTGAATGCACAAAGTAGGGGTAGAATGACTGAGAGAGGAAGTAAATCTAGAAATTGTGGGAAATCAAGAGGAAAGTCAAAGGGGAGGAGGTGTCAATCAAGAGGACTGAATGACTGTTGGTACTATGAGAAACTAGGGCACAAAAATAAAGATTGTTGGAATTGAAAGAAAAATGAAGGAGATAAACTAGATGGAGACAAGGAATCAAATGTGGTAAGTAACAAATCTAAAGAGGATGCTTTGCTTCTATCTTTAGAAAGTGTTGATGATTCATGGGGTTTTAGATTCTAGTGCTTCTTTTCACGCTACACCTCATAGAGGTTATTTCATTGATTATGTCCAAGGGGATTTTGGACTTGTTTATTTGGGGGATAATGAACCCTGTTAGATTTTTGGAAAGGGGAAAATTAAGATTAAGTTGTAGAATGGGAATCATTGGCTACTACATGAGGTAAGACATGTTCCAAGGCTGAGTAGGAATTTAATCTCGACAGGGAAACTCGATGATGAGGGTTGTGTAGTTACTTTTAATGATAAAAATTGGAAGGTTTCAAAAGATTCCCTTATAGTAGCAAAAGGTGTGAAAGTAGGAATCTTATATCTTTGTATAGGTCATATTGTTCCTTCTACTTTAATTTTTCAGAGAAAAATGAATGTTCAGGAACAATTGCTACAATTAAGCAAGGAGAACAAATAGTTGTTGTAAATTTTGATATAGCAAATTGTGGCACAATAGACTTGGGCACATGAATGAGAAAGGTATGAAAGTACTTCATTCAAAGAAAGTTTTACTAGGTTTGAAATGTGTTAATATGGGTTTTTTTGAAAGTTGTGTGTATGGAAAACAAAAGGGAGTGAGTTTTGTGAAGACTAGGAAGGAAAACAAAAAAGAAAAATTAGAGCTTGTGCATACCAATGTATGGGGACCGAATTAGGTATCTTCCCTTGGTGGCTCTCATTATTATGTTACATTTATTGATGACACAACTAGAAAATTATGGGTTTATTTCCTTAGACAAAAATATGATGTATTTCAAACTTTTAAGAAATGGAAATGCTTGGTTGAAAATGAGACTGATAAGAAATTAAAATGTCTTAGATTTGATAATGGTGGTGAGTATTGCAGTCATGAATTTTAAGATTATTGCTCCACTAATGGTATTTGTAGATAGAAAACTATTCCAAGGACTCCATAGGAAAATGGAGTGGCTAAACATATGAACAGGACTATAATGGAGCATGCAAGGAGCATTAGGTTGCATGATGGGTTACCCTTACACATGTGGGTGGAGGTTGTAAATACTACTATATATTTGATTAACAGAGGTCCCTCTACTCCTTTGGGTTGTGGTATTCTAGAGGAAGCATGGATTGGTAAGAAGGTGAGTTATTCTTTTTTCAAAACCTTCGGTTGTGAAGAATTTTCTCACATAGATTCTGAAAATAGAACTAAGCTAGAAGCTAAGTCAAAGAAATGTGTATTTTTTGGATATGGCATTAATGAATTTGGTTATAGGCTTTGGAATTTTGAAAATCAAAAAATTGTAAGAAGTAGGGATTTCATATTCAATGAGAATGTGTTGTACACAGATTTGTTGTAGCAACATGAGAGGAAAGAAGATGATTATGTAGTGTTGAATGATACTCCAAAAATTGATGTTCCAACCATTCCTCATGATGTGCAACAGCTGTAACAACAAATACCATACACACTGGTGAATGTTAGACAGTCAATAAAGAAAATTAGACCTCCACAAAGATTTTCTCCCTCTTTGTATTCTATTTTACTTACTGATGCCGGTGATCTTGAAAGTTATGATGAAGCTATGCAGGTGGATACTAAGATTCAGTGAGAGTCTGCAATGAAAGATGAAATGGACTCTTTCCTGAAGAATAAGACATGGGATTTGTGCAAGTTTCCTACAGGTAAAAAGGCTTTATAGAATAAGTGGGATTACAGGTTGAAAGAAGAGGAAGGAGGTAACAAAAGATTTAAAGATAGGTTAGTTGTAAAAGGATTTGCACAAAAAAAGGGAATTGATTTTGATGAGATATTTTCTCTTGTTGTTAAGATAACTTCTATCCATATTGTTTTAAGTCTTGTGGCTCCTCAAGATTTTCATTTGGAGTAGCTTGATGTTAAAACGAGCTTCCTTCATGGTGATTTAGATGAAGAGATATATATGACTCAACCACAAGGATTTGTGGTCAAAGGTAAGGAGAACTTAGTGTGCAAATTGAAGACAAACTTATATGGCTTGAAGCAAGCACCTTGGCAATGATATCTGAAATTTGACAGTTTTATGCATGAGCATGGTTACAATAGGTGTCATTCATACCATTGTGTTTACTTTAAGAGGTTGGATGATGATAGCTACATTATTTTATGTTTATATTTTGATGATATGCTTGTAGTTGGGTCTAACATGGATCACATTAAGGGGCTAAAATGCCAATTAGTACATGCATTTGCTATGAAGGATTTGAGGCCAAAAAAACAAATCCTTGGTATGAAGATTTTAGGGTTAGGGTTGTTTTATAGTAGTGATTCAAAGTTGGTTCTTGTGGTAGTATTGAGCTGTAAGGGATTATGGATTGTAATCAGGTTGTAATCACTGGATTGTAATAATATCATACTTGCTATTTGGTGGATGTAGCCCAAGGATTGGGTGAACTGCATTAAATGTTGGTGCCTTGTGTTCTTTTCTATGTGATTTATTATTTTCTATTATTGATTATATTTGCATGTAATTGTTATTTTCTATCTATGGTTTAATCCTAACAAGAATACATAGGATATGAAGAATGACCTCTTGAAGGAGATGAATGCTGCATGTTCTTGATCTTTCTTGACATGTATAGCTTTAGCTTTTTGAGAGTTATCTTTACATAGAGTCACTTCTAAGGACAAGGGAAAATGTGAGGTGTAGATGGTAGAATCTTGAAGAGATAGTGAAGCACTAGTTGAATTAGGAATAGTAAGCATAGCATCACATAAATTTTGAGGATATTTAGTCTTAGTAGCATGGAAAAGGTTCACAACCAAGTGTATATTAGCTTGATCTTCTTTTAGAGGCATTCCTTGAGGATAGACGTAGTCAATATGGAAAGAATTAGGTTATTTATTTGATGGAGGCATATTAGAAATCTTTGAAGTTTTAATAGGTTCACGATTGTTGGAAGAAGTAGGGGTGTTGAGGAGACCATCACTAAACATAGGTTCATCAACATGATCTTGCTCAAGAGAAGTATCGCCATCACATTGGTCATTAGAGTTATCAATTCTAACTACCTTGTCATCAATAAAATCTTGGACATTATACTTCAACTCTATGCAATCTTCGGTTTTATGAACTTTGTTTCTATGATAATTATAAAAGTAATCATCTCTCCAACATGGAGGTTTGATTTTAGGTTCATAAGGTCTAGTGTTGTCTGGTAATGTAATGAACTCATTATCAAGAAGTGTTTGCAAGATGGCATCATAAGAATCTTCTAAGGGAGTAAAAGTTCTCTCAATAGTATGTATGAATCTTCTTGCTATTCATCAAGTTCATAGGATTCACCAATATCTTCATCAAAGATTGGTTTATCATGAAATCTTGGCATAGGATCAAATGAGGTATCACTTACTTGCTCTCTAAGAGGTTTTAGATCCAATAAATGAAGTCATTTCTATATTGGAGAGACAAATTGTGTATAGTTAGAAGAAGAGGAAGATTATGATCTTAAAGAAGATGACTCATGTTCATATTGATAGCTTAAGGGAAGCTTGTGTGATGGTTTTATTCTTTTATCTAACATTTTCTCAATTTTAGACTTCATTTCTATCGTGCGCCTAGTGAGTTGAAGGTAAGCAAGATCATTTATCTCTTCTAGTTCTTTGTATTGAGCATATAGATCTTGAAACTCTTTAGTGGCATAGAAGAACTCATGATCATCTAGACTTCATTGAGATATGGTAGCACAAGGTTTGAAGCCTATAGTGGTAGATAGAAAATAAAGTATGAAGGTAACTAGAGGAAGCTAATAAGGTGACACAAGATAACTTGATGTCCAAACTATAGAGGTAGAGTGTCCAAGAATCTTACAACACTAGTGACTCAAGTCAAGAGCTAGGAAAGAAGCCCAAATATCAAAGTATATAAAGCAAGAGATATGACAAGTGAAAAAATTTCCTAATCAAGCAGTGCAGTCAAGAGATCAAGGTAACCATTTAGAAAAAGAGGGTCTTAGTAAGAAGACATAGACCAAGAAGGTATAAAAGAAAAAGAGTGTTAATACTAAGAGCCATTTTAAGAAATTTAAAACACTAGAGACATAAAAATAAAACTCAAATGATGAGACTTCCCCTATCAAGAAACACAAGAAAATTTTTGCACTTGATGTTTTGACTTGGTTGACAAAGTTTGACAATAGTTGATAGCATAGCAAGTTTGATGTTAGAAAGAAAATTTTTCAAGAAAGATAGTGACACATGGACTAGTCTTCAAACAATCAAGCAAGGGACAAAGGAACCTTTCATGATACAAGTATATGTGATCTCTAAAAAGGAAAACCCTAGAACTATCATCATGTGTATGTTCAAAACATTTACATGGGCCTAGCACTTTTGAGAACACATCAAGAAATACTACCTAAAGGACATAGTTAATAAATTAATTCCTTGGCCCACAACTTGATGCTCCATTTCCTCACACAAAGTGGCTTCCCACAATAGATATTGGGTTTTTCATATATGAGTTACCCATATCTAAAGGAACACATATTGATGAGTCAAATCTTGGGGTGATTCAGGTAGTCCACTAGGATCAATCCTTTCGTCAAGATAATGAGTAGAAAAATAGGGTGGCCTCTAATCCTAAGGTGTGTAGTAATGGTTCCATTCACAACACCCCCTTGCTCACAATACATGACACCTTATCACATGATAAGTAACAGATCTCATGACCACAAGAGTACCTTAAGCATTCTCACCTAGTGTTTTCTATATGGTCACAATCCCACAAGTATTTCCACTAGATGAAGACATGTGTTACACCCCCCAAGGCTTTGGCCTTTGTGAAGGGGTTTGTGATTATAGTGGATCGGATTAGTTGTGTTTTTCTTGTTCCTGCTTTAGGTCATTCGTATTGGTATCTTTCCACCAATAGAAGACCCTCTAAAGGTAAGATCTCATTATTGAGATTAACAAGGTGGATCCACACCAAGGAGATCAAGACTTTTGATTCATCTTAGAAGGTGAAGGTCATACTCTCCTATTTCTTGGTTCTTCTCTCAAACATGCTAAGAAAAGTTAACTAAGATCATTAAAGAGTGGAATATCCCACTCACTTTCCTGATCCAATGAAGGGTCAAGATTTATGATTCACCTATGAGGTGAAGAGCATACTCTCCTACAAAAAATGAACCCTACTTGAAAGTTTTATGTTCTTATGAAATGAAATAACTAATCTAATGCCACACTTGAAAATGAAATAAAATACAAGAAAGACTTGGTTTGATTGTTTTCTTTGGGCAACCCTACAAACACGTTAATAGCATTTTATCTTTGACAAGCATTCATTTCTTATGTTTTGGAAAGAAAGTGTGAAACCCCTAAGAAAATCTTAGGACTTCAAAAATAAGTAAGACATGCAACACAAAGTGATCATTTGCCTCAAAAATCCAAGTTGTCTTCCAATCAAGCGTATGCAAAAAAATTGCAAACTAATCACAAATGCTCTATTTTTAACTTTTTGTTTTCGACCTAGTCAACAAGATAAGATTTTTTTTCTATTATTTCAGCTCTAAAAACATAAATTCAAAGAAGAGACACTTGCTAAAAACTAGAGAGATTTCCAAAAATGCAAGAAATTCAGCAATATCTCTTAATTTGTGTCATAGGGACCCATTTTGTCAATATAAACCATTTTTTTTAAAATTGAGTTATTGATCCCTAATATGATTCAAACACAAAGAAAAAATTCCCTCTAGAATATAAAGGCCTTTTTGAAAATGTAAATTTTTACAAAAAATTCACTGATATGTGACCATAAATGATTTTGTATAGAAAAAATAAAAAAATCATAACTAATGTACATCAACTTAAAATTATCTAAAATTTGTACTGAGACATCTTGAATGTATTCCTAACTTGCAAAAAAAAATTCAAATTTGAACTCTAAAAGGTTTAGGAGATATGATCAAATCTTTTAAAACCTATGGTTTTTTTCCTTCAAACCAATGTGCACAAAGGTTAGCCTTAAAACCAAAGTGAGAACACTACAAAACCACTTGATTAGATCCAATAAGTTGCTATTAAAAATAAAAATGAGAATGTAACTAAAATTCAAGAAAGAAATGAAGCTAAAAACTTGGTTCTAGCCCCACAGTGGATGCCAAAAATGTGTGTACAAAAACTATCACACTTCTATAAACCATTATACTCAAGAATACCCATGAAAGAGGGAGTCTCAAGAAGTGGCTAATAGCTCTCTGTCTATGACATGCTGAAATGTCCCTTTTTTTATTTTATATGTTATTTCAAGCCCCTAATCAGATCTTTAAGATCAAACAACCAATCTTTCAAAGATCCACCAATTTCTCAATAAACCCCAAATCGGGTATGCCAGAAATAGTGCCAAAAACTTCACAGCTTCACATATTATTAGTAAATTTGAAAGTGGAAATTTTTATAGAAATTTTAGCAGCATAATATCCTAAAAAATGACATTTTCAGATCTATATAACATTTACACAACAGCTCCCAAACGGAGGATAAAAATAATGCTCATCGGGCTCCCGAAAACAACATAGAATAGCCCGAAAACACCACAAAAACACTAATAATCTATCATATAAGTATAATCATGACCAAATACATATATTCATATCTATTTTAACATATAAAAGTCTGAAATACAGTAACAACCCAAACTAATATGAAATACTCAACCAAAAACACCAAACTCTTACAAAAAACACACCCGAAAAACCACAAATCTGCACTATTCAGCACAAAGGAAAACTCTGCATGAGCATGCACATGGAATAACTTCAAACTCCCATCCTTGTACTTCTTGGAAACCTCCAAACTCCCATTATTGGGTCTCCTTCTCCATAGGTTTGGCAGCCTCTGAAGAATAACAAAGAAATGAGCAAAAATCAAGTTCTAAAATGAGCCTAAAATGCCTCCAAAATCCTTAAAAGAGGGCATAACCATAACTCACATCCAAGAGGGGTTAATAAAACATATTTTAATAATAATTTTCATTTATTAGTCCATTATCTTTCAAATATTATCCCCTTTTTCTGAAACTTCACCTTTTTGGGCCTACTTGCCTTAGAAAAGATTATTATTTTTAATTATTTGAAAAGGGGACATGACAAGTCCTCCCCTTCTAAATATTGCTTGTCCTCAAGAAATGGCTAAGAAATAGACCAATCAATCCACCTGGATCCCAAATGTAGTCATGAACTATACTATTGTCAATTAACATAGGCTCCTACAATATCCTCTGCAATATAACCAAGAGAAATCCATAATCAAACTGACAATTACTGCTCAACCAAACTCCAAAGTCACAACTTCCATAGTCAGAACCCACGAGATAAAAACTCCTAGAACATCAAAACTCAAGTAAAATGGACAAATCAAATTGCCAACATAGTAAATACCATCAATGCATCCCACTAGCCTATACGGAATGTACAATCCAACTCTGTAACAATGGTGAATGCTCCCGAATGAAACTGTACCAAGTATGAAGAATCCACACACTGTACAACTCCTGTAGTCAACACAACTCTGTAGATCACTAGCCACTATCTCATAACCATAACTCCCATGCACCCCTGATGGTGAAAAGCCATCATAAGATAAACAGCAAGAAATGGAACCTAAACCAAATTTGCCTGCCATCAACTCCTCAACACAATGATCAAATGCTAACTGATGTACATACCCTGTAATATAATGTTGATAAAAAAAACCAACCTCAGTCAATAGCTCACCATGAACAAGTGATACAACCCACTGTGACTGATCACCAGCTAAGTCAAGAGATGTCATAGCCAAAGGAGTAGAATCAATAACAACACCTGCTAAAGCATCACTCCAAAACTCCTGCTCTAAGTCATGTATTATCAAGCTGTCAACTACAAGACCTATCACTATGTCATACCCATCACAAATCTCATCTCGAGGCATCAAACTATCCCATAGCTGATGATAAGCACTAGGAACCAAAGTACATCTCTGTATCATCATCTCATCAACATGGTCATAAAAGGTGAATTGATGAGCATACCTCACAATGTAATGTCGATAGAATGCACCAATCTCAGTCAGTGGCTCAGACTGCAATCTAGATGTAACTAACTAAAATTGATCACTAACCAAGTTGGAACTGACTACTACTTCTGAAGACATCGCCAAGGGAGTAGTATTACTAGCAGGAACCATGCCAACTGTCGGCTCACCAACATCACACATGGTCTTTGATACATCATCTCTAGTGCCATTAGTACTAGAGGTCACCAGCATGTCAGGCATACCACAACAATCTATTGTAGCACCCAACTCAACTAAACCTGACTCTAGTGGGGACAAACCTGATATGCCAATGTTAGTATCAAGGATGGATGCATCCCCATCTCCACTATCTTTGAAAATCTCGACCATGGACATCCTCGGATCACCAGACACCATAGCTTGTGACTGTATAGAATCTGGTAAAGACTGTAGTTGCTCTAACTCCATGGTCACCTTAAAAAAATGAAATTGTGACTCCTTGAAAGCCAACTGTGTACTCTCAAGAATCTCAGAAGTCACCTCAAGCTGCTGAGTAAGCTCACTCACCTCATCTTCCTTGGCCAACAATGCATCGTATGTTGTACTGCCCCACTCCATAAGATAATCTCTATTGGCTACCAACTACATATAATCCTATCTCAGAATTTGGATAGCCTCCCATAAAGAGTGGAACTCTGTCAAGGAAAGATAACTACCTCCATGTTCATCACTAGTAGGAGAACCCCATCCATAAACTACTAACAACTAACAAGCAGCATCAAAATGCTGGCAAGCAATAGCAATGTCTCGCTCACTAACTCTCAACTGATTAGACACATGATGGCACTAGCTAGACTATCTCCTACAAACCTCCTCTAATGCACTATCTAAAGGAGTATCCTCAAAGTTACTAGTCTCTAGAGTATTACCATCCATATCCTATGAATCAACTCTAAAGCTCATATCAACATATGGAGTATCAAAAATTGTAGCGCTGATGTCTAACTCCTCTGTACCAAAAGAAACTGCCAAGGAAACTAAGTCTTCAAAATTTGCCACTGCATCCTCTTGGATTTCATCAATGCTAATATGACCCTGGGACTCATCTGTACACACTGCCAAATTTGAAAGATCATCAACACATTCTAGCAAAAATGGTTGACTAGATATATGAACAAAGCCCAACACCGGTGTATAAAAACTAATACCAACATCGAACAAGCTACTGGCACAAGAAAAGACAACACTGTACAATCTGCTAATCAAATCCATAATAGCACCCAAACAAACACTACTACCAAAAAGTGTTAAATATCTCCAGTCAACTGAATTCCAAATGCCAATATAAAATTCTTGAGTCCATATCCGTAAACTAGAATCACCTAGTAACTCAAGCAAACTCCTCACCTAAGTAATATGACCAATACCAACTAACTCCACATACCTATCATGATGGCATAATGAAGTCACAATATTGTCTTTGTTCACTTTCAGCTGGCTAGACAAATCATGTGAAGTACTACAAGCCTCAACCTCATGTGATGAAGCATCTAACTATTCCTGGTACTCTTTCTCAGCAAATTCATGAATGCTCAATGTCTACTCATCTCTACCAGGTATCTCACCATCATGCACAACAACATCCTCATAATCATCATCTAAACCCACTACGTTGTAGTCACTGCCCATGTTGTAACTATACCATCCTGAATATCTATGACATCACCCTTTGATAACCTGTATACAATTGTCTCAATTTGAGTATCAAGTTGACCATTACTATCAATTTGTGTAATATCATTTCTCACTACCTCCTGTGGCGGAGTAGAATTTGAGACCTTTGCCTGGCTATAAGCTAGTTTCTCAAACTCCTCATGCAAATTCTTAGTAATTGTGTCATCTGCCCTATGAGAAAATCTACCAAATAGAAATCCAATCAACTTATCCACCTTAGCTGGGTTAGAAAACATGTCATTCATCATACAATGGTGCTCAACCAACTGTTCAGACATGTCATAGCTTATTTTTCTAAGTTTATCTTGAATGTCTAAATAACCATCCTTTCTACTGTTCTGACTCTGGATATCAATTATCCAAGATCGTGTCCTCTGAGACTATGTACTATACCTGTCAATTCTAGATAAAGTAGAGTGTAACCCCAATAGGTTATAACTTCTTCAAACACCAAGAACTAACATGCAATTGATTATAAGTAGCATGCAACCATAGATTTGACATGCAGCTGATTAGAAGCAACATGCAACCACCAAATTCACCAAGAACTAACATGCAAATGATTAGAAGTAGCATGCAACCATAGATTTTGACATGCAGCTGATTAGAAGCAACATGCAACCACCAAATTCACCAAGAACTAACATGAAAATGATTAGAAGTAGCATGCAACCATAAATTTTGACATGCAAGATTTGGGTAGTTGTCAAAACTGACATGCAAACTTCTACAAACCCTCAGGCTGGCAAGATCATAGCTCTGATACCACTTAAATTTTCCTTTTCTGATTTTATATTTTGTTTCAAGCCCCTAATCAAATCTTTAAGATCAAACAACCAATCTTTCAAAAATCCACCAATTTCTCAATAAACCCCAAATCGGGTATGCCAGAAATAGTGCCAAAAACTTCACAGCTTCACATATTATTAGTAAATCTGAAAGTGGAAATTTTTATAGAAATTTCATCAGCATAACAGCCTACAAAATGAAATTTTCAGATATGTATAACATTTACACAACAGCTCCCAAACGGAGGATAAAAACAATGCTCATTGGGCTCCCGAAAACAACATAGAATAGCTCGAAAACACTACAAAAATACTAATAATCTATCATAGAAGTATAATCATGAAAAAATACATATATTGAGCTCTATTTTAACATCTAAAAGCCTGAAATACAGCAGCAACCCAAACTGATATGAAATACTCAACCGAAAACACCAAACTCTTACAAAAAACACACCCGAAAAACCACAAATCTGCACTGTTCAGCACAAAGGAAAACTTTGCATGAGAATGCACATGGAATGGCTTCAAAATCCCATCCTTAGACTTCTTGAAAACCTACAAACTTCCATTCTTGGGTCTCCTTCTCCACAGGTTTGGCAGCCTCTAAAGAATAACAAAAAAATGAGCAAAAATCAAGTTCTGGAATGAGCCTAAAATGCCTCCAAACTCCTTAAAAGAGGGCATAACCCTAACTCACGTCCAATAGGGGTTAATAAAATATATTTTAATAATAATTTTCATTTATTAGTCCATTAGGTTCCAAAGATTATCCCCTTTTTTCGAAACTTCACCTTTTTGGGCCTACTTGCCTTAGAAAAGATTATTATTTTTAATTATTTGAAAAGGGGACATGACACATGAAAAGGTGAAAAAAAATAGTATGGTGGCTCTCAAATGAACCAAGTTATGCAACCCTTCCAAGGTGCACCATAGAGCAAGAGATTCAAAGATAAAAGCAAGAGTGTTAGCAACCAAGAATCACAATGCAAGTGAAATGTAATCCAAGCTATACTAACATGAAATGCAAGGTGCAAGCTAAGATAATAAAATATGAAGAGTTACAAGCCTTCCTACTTAAGCTATTAGAGCTAAACTATGAGCATAAAAAAAGACTAAGCTAAAATGTCATAATGCAAGTAGAATGAGAAATAAGATAATATGCCCAAATGCAAGAATGCTCCAAGTCTTCAAAGCTCCAAAAGCACTTAGAAATCATGTAGCATAGTGTTATTAGTATGAGAGTCTAAGATTTTAGAATGAGGAGAGGGCCCTCTCTTTCAAATCAAAATGGATGATTGAGATTAAAAGCCAAGAGAGGAATAATCAAGGGAGGAGAATGAATCTTGAGTGATCCATGTGCACAAGAATTTCCACCAATCACAATCAATAGTTGACTTTTGAGAGGGTTTGAAATGTGTGGAGGATAATTAAAGTTATTTTAAAAATAAAATATTCCTCTCGCATAGAAACTTGTGCATTTACATGTAGACAAAAATGTCCTTTTCTATTATTTTTAAAATAAGAATAATGGTTTATGTGTGCACACTTAGGATAAGTGAGAAGTGGGACTTTTTATTTAATTAAAAGGGAGAAAATTCTTTTAATTAAATAGGAACTTAGGATATAGTAGTCAAACCATAGGTAATAATCAAATAGATAGATTTTTGATGATTCAATCAAAGTTAAGAAATGGATAAATTATACAAAATTATTAGAAGGGGGGTCTATAGTATAGATGACCATTTTTGGATGATTACACTCAGTTGCTACTAAATTTATTGTTCGACACATATATTGTCATTTGATCAATATTGATGCTCAGTCAACACTATTCTTCTTGGTGCCTAGTGTAGCTCGGTTTACACTAGCATCACTCAACATGTATTGTAAATTACTTAATATTTTTCTTTGTTGCTCAGTCAAGCCTATGCATTTGATCTCTCTTTGATCACTTCTTTAGAGCTTCAGTACACCTAACTTTTTCACTTCTAGTATGATTAAACAATCACTTTATCTTGTCAAAGTCTAACTAATCAAGTGTCCATTTGTGGTTTTTTCTTCATAACTCAACCTTACTTCTAAGTTCTTTTGTTATACCAATTTCTCAAATCCTCTTCATTAATCAGATATATATGACACTCAAATCAGATGGTAAATTGTTTGACATCAATGACAATGTAACAATTGTTCCAATTGTAGTTTCCAACTCCCTCTTTGGCATTGATAAAAATACCTCTAGTTACTATGCAATCCAAAACTTGTACTAAATCAAGAAAACTGCCTCTATGTATAGTATCATATATTTATTAATATATAGTATCATATCTTTATTAATATCCTTAGTTTCATTTTGATTCTCATCCATGCAACACCTCTAGTTCTATGAAATTCTTCATGCTTAATAAAACTCTTTGTCTTACTAAGTACTTCATGTGCTCCTTCTTTCTCATGATAACATCTTCACAACATCACTTCTTCATGGAAATATCTCTCTTTTTCTACATGGGCAACTAACTTTCTTATCCCTCTTAGACAATAATTCTAAAGACACTTGATCTATCTCATGCATCTTTTCATGTAGATATATTTATGTCAGTTTTGAATTCATCCTTTTTCATATGTGTATTATTGATACAACATTATGTCCTTCTTTATCTATACTACCTTAGTAAAATCCTAAAGTAGGACTAACTGCATCAACTTGTAAAATATTTTGATTAACACATTTGATGCAAAACATAGTTTCAGCTTAAGTAGCCTTATTTAGGGGAATCACCCCTAATTTACCTCTTAGATATTCATAAGCATCATTAGGTAAATCTTTAGTGAATATATCAACTATTTTCTCCTTGGTATTTGTGTATCCCAATTTCACTTCTTTGTCTAGAACTAGCTCTCTCAAGTAATGATACTTGATAGCAATATGCTTAGTCTTTGTGTGCATTACAATATTCTTTGATATGTTAATAGCACTAGTCTTATCACAATAGATAACAAATAGATCATTGATTTCTTCCTTTCATACCTTTTAACAATTGATCCATGTGATATTTGAACAATTCACTACTACTGGTAGATATTCAACTTCAACTGTTGATTGAGAAATGTAGTTTTGTTTCTTTCTTGCCAATGAAATTAGTCCCTTTCCTAGAAATAATGCATCTCCACTTCTATTTTTTCTGTCATCAATATTTCCTACCCAATCTAAGTTAGTGAACACCCTCAATTCAAACTTGTCATTCTTCTTATAATACAATCCATAGTCTTCTATACCTTTCATATATCTTAGATTCTTTTTCACTGCCATCATGTGATTCTCCTTAGGACTTGCAGAAAATCTTGCAACTATCCCAATTACAAATGCAATATTGGTTTGTTGTGAACAACATATGATAGTATTCCAATCATTTGTATGTACAATATGTAGTTCACATCAATAGAATCATCATTATTATATAACTTATGTCCAATGGATATATGGGTACTAATTGGCCTTGAACCTTTCATTCCAAAAAATTTCAATATCTCCTTGATATATTTAGATTGAGTAATGAAAATACCTTGCTTCATTTGATATATTTGTAGTCCAAAAAAGAATTTGATCTCACCAAACATAGAAATTTCAAATTCCTTCTTCATTTTCTCAGCAAATGATTTGCATAATTCCTCCTTGCCTCCAAATATGATATCATGAACGAAAATTCCAGATAACAATACCTCATTGTTATTACCAGTTTTCAAGTATTTATCATTAGTTCTTGAAAAACCATATCTTCACCAAATAATTGCATAATCTTTCATATCATGCTCTAGGGTCTTTCTTCAAACCATGTAAATCTGCATGTAGCTTACAAATCATATTCTTCTTTCTAGGGTCAACAAATCCTTCAGGTTTCTCTTTGTACACATCTTCTTCAAGTATCCCATTTAAAAATACAAATTTGACATCCATTTGATATACCTTAAATCCTTTCTAAGAAGAATATGAAAGTAGTGTTTTAACTCCTTCTAGTCTTGTAACAGGAAAAAATGTCTCCCCATAGTCAATACCTTCTTCTTGTGCATATACTTTGCATACCAATAAAGCCTTTTTCCATGTGACTTCACCTTTTTCATTCAACTTGTTCTTGAATACTCACTTTGTTCCAATAATATTTTTGTCTTTAGCTCTAAGCACTAGTGTCCATGTCTTATTCTTCTCTATCTACTCAATTTTTTCATTTATTTCTTGTACCTAATCCTTATTCTCCAAATCATCTTTTATTAATTTGGGCTCAAACTCACTAAGTAAACATGTATCACTTCTTAGTCTCTTCCTTGTCATAACACCACATTCTTTGTCTCCAATAACTTTCTCAAGTACATGAGGTATTCTCACATATTTTTCTAGTATATATTATTTTCTTCTCTTTTCTTCTACATGTGGGTATGTGCAGGATCATGGTCAACCAAACTATGCCCTTAAGTGGCAATGAAAAATTAGAAAATCAGGGTTATGTCAACTTGACGTGCAATTTTCAACTTGCTATGGACTTTCTATCAAAAATTTGAGAGAAAATAATTTCTAAGAAATTGAATTTAGGTTCTAAAATACTAGGCCTTATCTAAAAAAAATAAACATTGATTGGTCAAAATTTTGAATTTTAATACAACAGTATGAAAATTCTAGGACAAAAATAAAAAGTAGATGTATGTATGACCACCCTAATCAAAATCAAATGATAATAATTTTTAATAAGGTTCTAGATATAAGAAGTAGACTCATGCTTGGATGTGACACATAATTTTGGGTATTTTTATTATAATTAATTAATTAATTATGAATTTTCTACTATATTATTTTGAGAATTAAAAAACTCTCGTGTTTGACCACCTTAACTAATTCAAAAATCTAAAAAAATGAACATTTCTTTTTTTTCCTTATAGTATAAGAAGCATAGAATGTGATGTATCTTTTGGATTTCAAAAATGGTGTACCCTTTGAAAGTTACAATTATTTTTTATTAGTGCATCAATCAACAATTTATACGTAACTCCATTAGAAAATAAGTAATAATTACTTAGTGAACTTGTAATTTGACAAAAATTATATTTATGGAAAGATAAGAGCATTCTTAAGAAACCCTTTTCATTTCATCAAATTTCAGTGAGAAAAAAGTTGTCAGATACATATTTGAATTTAAAAAAACACACAAGAACAGGCCCAAAACATGCTTTCAAGATTTTTTGGAGTTGACCATGTAGGGTTGGTATCCAAAGATATACTAGGCCTTATAAAGGTATTAATTTTCTGGTTTGATATCATGATGGGTGGGAAAAAAATTGGAATAAATTTGAAAATACTTTGAGGCATTTCAAAACTATATATCTTTCAAATCGCCACTTTTTGGCACACCATGATCCTGCACATACCTAGGCTCATCTTGAAAATTTATTTATATTTCATTTTCTCTCTCTTTTTCAACTTCTAGTTCATTTTTTTCTTTCTCGGCATTTTCTTTCTGTTGTTTAGTTCCTTCTTTGTGTGACTCAACATCATTTTTTTTTGTTTCTGAGCACCCATAGTCTATTGCTCAACAACTAGTTGTTGCAACTTGACATTCCCAATTTTTTGTTGACTTAAAGATTTGTTCTATTGTCTAGGTGGGGTTTAGGGAGCACCCTCATTCACATATATGAATGTACTATAGGATTTAGGTTCTTTCTTGCATTCAACTTCATTCTTTTCTACATATTCATCAACTTTCATATTTGCACTTTTCACAACTTTGTTTGTGTTAGCGTTCAGACACGTATAATTTTTTCTCTTAGTGGAAGAACCTAAGAATATGCCTTCATCACTTTTAGCATCAAGTTTTCCATTTCTATTATCCTTAAGTATATATAATTTTCTTCCAAAAACTTTAAAATACTTCACATTAGGTGCACACCCATACTATAATTCAAAAGGTGTAACATTATACCTTTCTTGACTTGTAATTTGATCAAAATATAAATAGTTGTACTTACAACTTCTCTCCAATATTTATGTGACACACTCTTCTCCATCATTGGTTTTCTAGAACAATCCATGATTGATCTATTATTTCTTTTAGCTATTCCATTCTAAGGAGGGTTCTTAGGTGCTGACATTTGTCTTTTGATTCCTTTGTCATTGCAAAATATGTTAAATTCATTGGAAATGATTTCTCCACCTCTATCAGATCTCAATCATTTCAAACTCCTTCCTTTATCTATTTCAACTCTAGCCAAATACCACTTAAATAATTGAAAAGCATCAATATTTTCTTTAAGAAACATCACAATCATCATTCTAGAGTGGTCATCAATAAATAGAATGAAATATTTGTCTCCACAATAGCTTTGAACACCAATAGGTCCACAAAGGTTAGTATGAACCAATTCCAAAATATCATTAGATGAATATGTCTTGATCTTGAAAATAGACTTTGTCATTTTTCCTACTTGACATTTTTTACACATAGCATTGTCAGGTTTCTTCAATTTTGGCAAACCTCTTATTCTTTTTATCTTACCAATGCTAACTAAATTATCAAAATTTACATGACATAACCTCTTGTGCCATAACCAAATATCTCCATATTGTGCAAACAAACATGTCTCATCAGATAAATCTAGATAAAATAACATCCTCTTGTTTGATCACCACTTTCAGTCATTTCACCATCAATGTCAAATATCTTGGCCTTTCTCTAATGGAATTCAACTCTATAACCTGATTTTTATAATTATGAAATAGTCAACAAGTTATAGTTAAGACCTTTAAGCCAATAAACATTGTCACATTTTATCCTATTAGTCATCTATATTGATTATTTACCTTTCCCAAGACATGGTACATCATTACCAAATTTAACACAACTACCCTTGTATGGTCCAATATTCTCAAATTTACTTCTATCACTAGCCATGTGGGTTTTAAAAACCACTATCAATTATCCATCTATCACTTTTGTTCGCATAAGAGATTAATGTAGTTTTCTCATCTTCATCAAAATCCTCTTTCATAGCAATATAGACAACTTCTTCATCATTTTTAGAATAATTATTAGTTTCTTCTTCAGTAGTGTAACAATATTTCTTACCTTTTTCTTTGTAGTCCTTGTTTCTCCTATTGTCTCAAACATCTCTTCTTCCTTTGTACTTTCTTTCCTTTCTTTCATCTCTATCTTCTTTGTCATGACATCTTACAACAATATGACTAACTTTGTTACATGAAAAAATAGATTATACGAAGATTACCTTTTTTTCCCCTTTTCCTCTTGGAATTCTTCAAGCCATCTTTGCTTAAAGCTCATTAAGTTCATCATCATAAGTATCAATGCCACTCTTAACATATTTTCATTTTCCTTTCTTACTAAGAACTAGTTGTCATTTAAAAGTAGATTCAATAGTGGTAGGAGTGAAGTTATCAAAGTTTGACGTCTCAAAAGAACTAAGTTTACCAATAACACCTTCTAGAGTTAGGTCATTACCTATAGTACATCTCAATTCTTGTATTACAGAAACCCTAATAGCATAAATAGGAAGTTAAGTTATCAATACCTTGTTGATCACAATTTCATCATCAATATTTCCATCTTCTCCTCTTATATCATTAAAAACCTCTTTGATTCTTTCACAATACTAGACTATATTCTCACCTTCTACCATTCTCATTTCATCAAACTTACCTCTCAAACTTTCTGAATTAGCTCTTAAGACATTCTTGTCTCCTTCATAGATGTTTTTCAATGTATCCCACATTTCTTTGGGGGTCTTGCAATCTTTAATGTCATCAAAATTGGCACAGCTTAGGGCTAATGTAATCTCCAATATAGCTTGGTTGTGCTCTTGTTTTGCTTTCAATTGTTGGGTTATTAGAGGGACTATCATTATCTCCACATATGCATTATCCACAAAATGTATTGCACCATCACCAATTCCTGCTAGATATTCCCTCATCAAAATTTTCCATGCAAGGAAGTTCTCTTTGTTCAATCTTGGCACCTCCTATTTGTGTATCACTGTTGTTAACTTCAAGTACCTTCAAAATTTTCACTACAAGCACCAATGCTCTAATACCAATTGTTATAATGTTTAGAATAACTAAGAGGAGGGGTGAATCATTTATCCAAGGTCCAGATGTACTAATTGAACAAACCAACACTTAAACTACTTTAGATCTTCACAATCATTAGCTCGCTCTCTATAGTAAAATTTTAGTAAAATCAACTAGCAGTCCATTGCCCTAAACATAATAGAGTTGCAGAATGTAAATATTAATAGTAAATCACCACAAATAACATCCACACAAGTTTGACACTAGGATTTAACATGGAAACCCAATTTGGGAAAAACCACTTGTGACATGTTTCTAATCTTTTCACTCTTATGAAGTGAGCTCTATTAGGAGTCAACCCTATTAAAGGTTACAAAACATCAAACAAACCATTACATGTGACCTTGTTAAAGAATTTAATCACCCTATTAGGAGTAGCCTTGTTAGAGGACTCAAGAATATTCCATTAGAATTCCACCTTGATTAAAGGATTTACATATGACTATTAGGTCAAACTTGGTTAAAGGATTTTAAACTGATACAATGGTTAGAAAGTAACAATAGGTTTTGATCTGACAAATATAACTCACTTTGAAATTATAGATCTAAGTTTGTCTCAACTATTGATCCACCTACTAGCCTTTATTTTGATCTAAGTCTTTGATTTGCTTGGAAACCCTTCAAACAATCATTCTTGACCTCTTCTCAACTCTTTGCAGCCTTTTTTTAATTTTGTCAATCAATAGTATCAACAAGTTCTCCAAACTCTTTAGGTTAGCCCTTGTACCTCTGTAAATAGTTAATTTTGATCTTTTGCCACTTAAACATCACTGTAGATCTTAGGTTTAGGTCAGATTCATTGAAACCTTCAAACATTTCATCTCCACTTTTCTGCTCTAAAAAATTCTCCAAGCTTCTCCTTGAATTCTTTCATAGAAATGTGCAAACACAATTTTCCTTGATTTAAATATTCCAATTCATCCATCCTTATCTTCAACATGCGTTACATATCCCAATAAATCAACTCTATTGGCTGGAAATTATGATTTCTCACAAATTGTTATAATATTGTCCATTGGCCATCACTGTACACTCAATCATCATTGGATTACTTGATTGCTACTAAATTTCTTGTTCAACACATATATTGTCCCTTGGTCAATATTGATTCTCAATCAACACTATTTCTACTCAACACCTATTATGGCTTAGTCCACACTAGCATCACTCGACATGTATTGCATGTACCCCACTGGTACATTTTGTACCAAGTTCTTACAATAGTTTTGTCACAATTCTGATGGTCTTTCATTGGAATTTTGACAATGACGAGTTGTGACACCATAATTGTGATGGAACTACTGTCAAAATTTGGTACCAATTGTACTAGTGCCTTAATCTTCTACTCTGTTGCTCAGTCAAGCTTATGCATTTGATTCTCTTTGATCACTTCTTTAGAGCTTCAATACAACTGTCTTCTTCACTTCTAGTATGATTAAACAATCACTTTATATTGTCAAAGTCTAACTAATCAAGTGTTCATGTGTGTTTTCTTCTTCATAACTCAACCTTTCCTCTAGGTGCTTTTGTTATGACCAACTTCTCAAATCCTCTTAATCAATCAAATAGATATAACACTCAAATCATATAACAAAGTGTCTCACCAATAAGGTTTGACATGAAAATGAAAATAACATGCAATGTAACAAAATTCACACAATTGACACCAAAAAAATTATTGTGGCAACCCTGTAAAGGGGGAAAAAATACCTAGGACTAGCAACCCAAAATTTTTAGTCTTCTGAAGTGAGCTCAGCTAAGAGCCAACCTTGTTACAGGTTACATACACATTGTTAATGTGACTTTATTAGAGGATTTTTACTAAAAGATCATCTAGACCTTATCACTCCTTGATCATGTCTAAAGAGTGGTCTTCTCTAAAGGACTTATGAACTTCACTAATTGATGTTACCATATAGGCTTTCATAGACATTTTAGGTCCACTTGGTTTATGAGATTTTATGCTACAATTATTAGAAAGTAAAAAAAAAATGATCTATTAGATATAGAACTACCTTTCTTGTTAAGATCTCCTTTCTACTTGGCCTCTTTCTAATCTCTATTCACTTGATTGGTTGATTCACAATTGTACTCTTCCTCATTTCTTTCAACTCTTCTTGGTTCACTTGGCTCTACTCTTCTTCTCAAACTCCTTCAACAATTGCATTTAAAAAAACATATTACCATTCTATCAGCCTCTAACCAACAACAAAAAATAGTCTTGAACATCTCCTTAACTAGTCATCTCTGTGCTTCTGGATCCTTCCACTTATTGCCCCTTAAACATAATCTTGATTTCATATTTTATCAAATATAATGTATCTAGGTGCATATAAAATAGAACTTGTATAGAACTTCATGCTCGACCTTATCCTTCCTCAATATCCATCATCATATCCTTATTGAATTTTCTCATTCATTGATCATGTAAAAAAAATTGACATGTGCATTTGACTATCTCGAACATTCCATTGTTCTATCAAAAGTCAACATCAAAATTCATCTTTACAATCTTGATCTTCTAGTTGTTACTCGATAAACATAAAATTTTACTTAGGGAATATAGTACTCATTTAATACTAGACCTTCTCATGCAATATTGAACTTCCAACTTAACTTTTCCAATTGCTCGATGAGCACTATAGTCATTCAACAAATATTGCCTTCCTTCTTTAACCTTGTCACTTGATTTAGTTTATGTAGCTCAATGTATTACAAATATTACATGATCGTAAAAAATCAAATCAACATTACATTATGATTGTCCAACTCATTCAAGTGCCTATTGAATACCATACTTATCAACTATGTCTTCAACATACTTTCTTCAAAACCTCTTCATTAATCAAATGATATGGCACTCTACTAAATTATCAATGTATAGACAACTAAGACTTTGACATCAATGACAAAATAACAACAAATATGACTCTTTTACATACACTCATAGCATTACCTATTACATTATAAATTGGGACTAACAATATCCCCCTTTAGCATTGATGGAAACAAATAAAATGTGATTTTACATTACAAAACATTACATAGGATAATCAAATGTATGCATTGTCAACAATACAACTTTGCAGCTACGTGTCTTCACTGTCAGGTTCTCTATAACTCAACCTTTATCTTCAGTAGTAACAATCTTCATCAACATTTCTCCCCCTTAGAGTATGATCTTCTTTAGTTCAACTTCACTTTGATTATACTCTCCCTTTGCATATAATTCTTCTAATTTGTTTCATCTTCATTAGAAATAACTCTAATATTATCCTTTACTGATTCTCTCCCACTTTGAGTGATCTTCTCCAATTGATAATCTTTTCCTCCTTTAACATACATCTCTCTTACTCATTATTTTACTGACTCTCTCCCCCTTTGACAACAATGCCAAAGGTCACTATAGATTTCAATATGAAATTTACAAAACCTTGTATTTATCCTTGTACCTTGTATGTAAAATTTACATCAGTTTCATCATAGTCATTTTCACAATTTCATAAATGTTCCTAGAGTGTAAACTCCACAAAGATATTTCTATTTATCCATGAATTAATGCAACATGCATCTTCACCTAGTGAATTTTGGATAGGGGAAGGACCTCCTATTTACCTCTTAGATATTCAAAATGTCCTTAGGCAATGGCTTAGTAAATATGTCTGTAATTTGTTTTTTAGACTTCACATATTCAAGCCTCACTTATTTCTCTTGTACTTTCCCTCTCAAATAATGATACTTGATTGATATGTTCTTTGTCTTTGCATGCATCACTATATTTTTTGAAATATTTACTTCACTAGTGTTATCACAATAAATAGTAATGGGCTCGGTTATCTCACCGTGCATACCTTCCAATAGTTTCTTAATCCACACAATAGTAGAACAACTAATTGTAGTAATAACATATTCAGCCTTAGTAGTAGATTGTGAAATACAGTTTTTTTTCTTGCTTATCCATTTTATAAATCTTTCTCCTAAAAATAAAGCTCTACCACTTGTACTTTTTTTATCATCAACATTACCAACCCAATCAACATCTGTGTAGAATTTAAGATTAAAGTCATCATATTGTTTATATCATAGGCCATAATCTTTAGTTCCTTTAAGATGTCTGAATATCCTTTTCAAAATAGTCATGTGAGTCTCCTTTGGATGAGATGAAAACCTTGCAACTATACCAACAAAATGTGCAATATTGGGTCTACTATGTATAACATACTATAACTTATCAATCATAGATATTTATTGAGTCTCATTTACCTCCGCAACAGTGTTTTCTTTTGATAATTTCCCTCCAGTCACCATAGGTGTACTGACTAGATTAGACTCATCCACTCCAAATATATTCAAGATTTCTTTCACATACTTAGATTGAGTCACATATATACCTTTCCTTGTTTGATGAACTTGTAATCCAATGAAAATTTTGATTTCACCAAACATTGACATCTCAAATTTTGTACTTATTTGATCAACAAAGGTCTTACATAACATGTCATTTCCTCCAAAAATAATATCATTCACAATTATTTCAGCAATCAATACCATACTTTCAGAGTCACATTTCAAATATAGATTATTGGTTTTACTTGTTCTGGAAAATCAATCTTAATCAGATATGAATGTAACCTTTTATATCATTTTCTTAGTGCTTACATCAATCCATTTAATGCCTTGTTCAATTTACAAACCATGTTCTTCTAATTAGGCTCAATGAATCCTTCAAGTTGTTCAATATATACTTACTCTTCAAGTATTCCATTAAGAAATTCAAATTTGATGTCCATTTGATATAATTTGAACTTCTTGTAGGTAGTATAAGCCAACAATGTTCTTACACCTTCCAATCTTGCCATAAGTCCAAAATTAATATATTCCTTCTTCTTATGCATAACCTTTGCAAACCAATCTTGCCTTGTTTCTTACCACTTCTCCATTCTCATTCAATTTGTTTCTGAAAAGCTATTTTTTTCCTATCACATTCTTGTCAATAAATCTTAGTACTAATGTCCAGGTATTCTTCTTCTAAATCTATTCAATCTCTTCTTTCATGGCATTTGTCCAATCCTCGTTGTTCAAAGTAGCCTTAACTATTCTTGGTTCAAAATCAGCAATCAAGTAGGTAGTATCTCTTAATTTACTTCTAGTTTGTACTCTAGTATGTTTGCCTCTAATAATTTTTTCAGGGGAATTATTATTTCTCACATATTTCACCAATACAAGTTCATTTATTTGACTTTAAACATTTTCTCCACTTAGTAGGGGTTAAGCTTCGTGTTCAGCTTGTACTGCCTAATGCTTAGGTAAATCATTTTGTAACTTGGGTTCTATTGTTTGATGCTCAGTGGATCTTTGTTGTAACTTATGAAGTGTATTAGGTGGCTCTTCATACACAGACAAACTTGTTGTAATCTTTAGCTTCCTTCTTGCTTTCCAGATCATTCTTGTCTACAAACTCATCAAACCTTACATTTTCAATTTCAATCATATTCTTAGTATCTTTTTTCAAACATTTACAAGCCTTTCTCTTAGATGAATAACCAAGCAATATACCTCAATCTGCTTTAAAATCAAATTTATCATTCCTTGTATCCTTGTGAATATAATACCTACCTCTAAAGATTTTGAAATAACTAACATTTGGTCTATGACCATACCAAATCTCATAGGTTGTCTTGTGTATTCCTTTCTTTAATTGAACTTGGTTGAGAGTATAAACAACAATGCTAATTGCTTATATCTAGAATATATGAGCAACCTCTTTTTCAATCATTAGTGTCCTTGCATTATCCACAATTGATTTGTTTCTCCTTTCAGCAATCACATTTTGTTGTGGTGTCCTCAATGTAGATAATTGACTCTTAATACCATTCTCAACACAAAAGTTAGTTAATTCAATAGACATAAATTCACCACCTCTATCAGATCTTAAACATTTCTTATATTTTCCACTTTCTTTCTCAACTCTAGCTTTATACCATTTGAAAATATCACAAGCATGTGATTTCACCTTCATGAACATAATAGTCATCATTCTAGAATAGTCATCCACAAACAATATGAAATATCTATCACCATAGTAACTGTCAATACCTATTGCACCATATAGATCAGTATGCACCAATTCTAGGTTATCATTTGAAGTGTGTTTTTTGCGTGAAAAAATAGATTTTTTCCATCTTACTGAGCTGACATTCTTTACACATAACATTCCCTAATTTTTTGTAGATTCGGTAAGCCACTTACTCTTTTCTTTCTACTAACTTCCACCATGTTCTCAAAATTTACATGACACAACCTTTTATTCCATAATGATACATCCTCAACTTTAGAAAATAATCATGTCTCAATAGTAGGATCAAGATAAATTAAGTTACCTCTTTTTTGCATTCCAGTTCCAATCATATTACCTTCATCATCAAATATCTTGATTTTTTTGTTCTAAAATTCATGGTTATGACCTGAATTATTCAACTAGGAAACACTGAAAATATTATACATTAGTCCTTGTACCAAGTATGCATCATCACATTTGATATTATCATTCAATATTAGTGATCATTTACCTTTCACAAGACATGGAACATCATTACCTAGCTTAATAGTTCCACCATCATCAATTTCTTCAAATTTATCAAACTTACTTAGATAACTAGTCATGTGATGTGATCATCCTCTATCTATAATCCATGAATCAATTTTTCTAACATGTGAAATAAGGGAAATTTCATGTTCATACATTTCTCTGTTGGTATCTTCCTTGATTACAACATATACCATTTCAACTACTTTATTTTCTTCATCACTACTAGACTTAGTGTACTCTTCTTTAGCAATGTAGCATGATTTCTTCCCTTTTTCTTTGTAATCCATGTTCTTTTTGTACCTAAGATCTTTCTTTTCATTTATGTCATTCTTACTTCTATGACCAACTTCATTACAAAATGACCAACTTCATTACACTTGAAATAAATCAAGGGTGGTTTACTTTTGTATTTACCTTTACCTCTTGACAACCTTCTTGTAAGCAATGCTTCAAGTTCATCCTCATATTTGGATTTACTTTCTTCCTTACTTTCATTTTCTTTCTTAGAACTTCTAATGATTAGTGAAGATTTTAAAACATTTCCAATTGTAACCATATTATTGTCATAATTGCTCAATTCAAATGCAGTCAACCAAAAAACTAATTGTAGAAACTTTGATAGCATAAATAGACATAACAGTTCTAAGAATTTTACTTATAATTTCAGAATCACTGAGAGCTCCTCTAGCAACTTTGATTGTGCTCACAACTTGCTTACTTTGGTTTACAAATTGTGCATCATTCTCACCTTCTTTTCATCCTTGTGACATCATACTTTCCTCTAAGACTTTCATCTTTAGCTCTCCTTATTATCATCTCCTCCATGTACGAGTGTCAATGTTTCCCACTTCTATTTAGTAATAGTGAAATCCTTGATATCATCAAACTCGACATCATTAAGTGAAAGAGAAATATCAATTTGTGACATTATCTCCAATTCTAGATAGATGTAGCTTCATTTTTTCTTTCTATGATGAAAATTTTTCTTTGTTCACTCTCAATACCTCTCTCTTATACATATTTGATCTTTAGCTCAAGCTTCTTTAAACTTCTTACTCTAGGTGCTATGCTCTAATACAAATTGTTAGATAATTGAGAGGGGCATGTGAATCAATTATGTTTAGTTATCCTACAATCTCTTCAAATAATTTTAGTACCAAAAAACATTCATAAACATCATAAAACATCACTTGGTGTAAGTATTCAACTTCACATTTGATTTACTCAGTCACTTTACTCCAAACTTATATCTCACTGTTTTCTAGTAACTAGTTGATAGGAATAAAACCTAGTTATTATGGCCATTAACTTAGTTGTTACTAAGTTGTAGTAAATGAAATAACATGAAAAGTAACTTGCAACATAACAACATTCACACAATTGACACCAAGTTTTTTAGCATGGAAACCCTGTAAAGGGAAAAATCACCTAGGACCGACAACCCAAGATTTTCACTCTTTTGAAGTGGGCTCGACTAAGAGCCAACCTTCCTACAGGTTACATACACATTGTTAATGTGACTTTGTTAAATGATTTTAACTAAAAGATCATCTAGACCTTATCACTCCTTGATCTTGTCTAAAGAGTGGCATGCTCTTAAGGCTGACTTACAAACATCACTAATTGATATTACCATATAGGATTTCATAGACTTGTTTAGATTAAGGAAAAAATAGGTTTTTAAGGGACCCGAAAACTTTTAACAAAAGCTAAAGATTAGCATTAGGCACCACCAAGTTTTACAAGGACCTAAAACCTAAAGTTTATTAAAAAGCATTAAAAAAAATTAGGTTTTACAAGAACCTAAAACCTCAACAGTAACAGAAACAAACCCAATTTTTACAAAGACCTAGAAACTAAAGTTTTAACAAAAAATTGGAAATAAAAACACAAGAACCAACAAAATAGTCCAATCTAGCAACCAACACACTAGCAATCCCAACCAGCACTTACAACAACTCTTTAATGAGACACTTGTTATTTCATAGACTTGTTAGGTCCACTTGATTTACAAGATTTTCTACTATAATGATTAGAAAATAACAATATAAATGATTTGTTAGGTATATCACTACCTTCCTTGTTTAGATATGCTTCCTACGCAGTCTCTTTTTTATCCTTGTTCACTTGACTGGTTAATTCACAATTACACTCTTCCTCCTTCCTTTCAACACTACTTGGTTCACTTGGCTCTACTCTTCTTCTCAAACTTCTTCAATAATTTGCATTCACAACAAAATTATTACAATTTGATCAATCTCTAACCAGCAACCAAAAATTGTCTTGAACAACTCCTTAAATAGTTGTCTTTGTGCTTCTAGATTCTTTCATTTATTGTCACTTAAACATAATTGTTGATCTCATAATTTACCAAATAAAATGTATCTAGCCACATAGAAAATATAACTTTCATAAAACTCTATGCTTATCCTTATACTTGTTCAATATCCATCATTAGATCCTTATTGAATTTTCCCAGTCCTTGATCCTGTAAGAAACTTTGAATCATGCATTTGACCATCTCGAACATTCCATTTTTCCATCAAAAGTTAGCCTCAAAATCCATGTTTACAATCTTGTTCTTCTAGTTGTTACTCGATAAACATAACATTTTACTTAGGTAATATAGTACTCATTCAATACTAGACTTTCTCAAGAAATATTGAGCTTCAAATTTAACTTTGCCAACTTCTTTGTGAACACTATAGTCACTTGACAAATATTGTCTTCCTTCTTTAACCTTATCAATCAATTTAGCTTGTGTAGCTCAATGCATTACAATATTACATGATTGTAAAACAATCAAACCAACATTACATTATCGCTATCCAACTCATTTAAGTTTCCAATGAATATCATACTTACCAAATCTATCTTCAACATACTTTCTTCAAATCCTCTTCATCAATGAAATGATATGACACTCTATTGAATTAGCATAATATCTATCCAACTAAGACTTTGACATCAACGACAATATAACAACTGATATGACTCTTTTACATATATTTATAGCATTACCTATTACATTATCAATTGGGACTAGCAATGTGTGTGTGTGTGTTTGATGTGATTAGTTTTGGTATGGTTTAATTTTTAAAAATAGTATAAGTAGGTTATTATAAAACAAAACACATACAATTGTGGTACCATTTCATTTGATCAATTTTGGAGGATGGACAGTTAAAGCTGGGCAAGATACATATAGATGACAATCCAGCAGATATGTTTACCAAGGTAGTAACAAGGGAGAAGTCAAACTCCTCTTCAGCTTCGATTGGTCTTCTATACTAAACATGAATAAAAGAACAACAAAGTCCAGGGTGGTTTGATCCAGTGGGAGCCTCATGGAGTAGTGGCATAGCTACCAGATCAGTCTCCAAGTGGGAGATTGTTCTTTAGTGTGGAGCCTGATCAGTCCCCAAGTGGGAGATTGTTAGTTTGTGGTGACTGATTAGGAAAGTACTATACATCATAAATTCTTTGGGGTGAAAAAAAAATTTAGGCCGTGGTCGACATATGGCTGACATGTTGTAACTCTAAAGTGGCAAAAAATTACTTGTATAAAAGGGCTTAGGATTAGGTATTTTCATTAAGTTGTGATGCGAAATTGGTTCTTGTGGTGGTATTGAGCTATAAGGGATTACAGATTGTAATTAGGTTATAATCATTGGATCGTAATAATATCGGACTTGATGTTTGGTGGACATAGCCCAAGGATTGGGTGAACCACGTTAAATCTTGGTGCCTTGTGTTCTTTTCTGTGTGATCTATTATTTTATTTTATTGGTTATATTTGCATGTAATTGTTATTTTTTGTCTGTGGTTTAATCCTAACAAGATGATTTTTTTCAAGAGGATATAAATGCTTTAAATGATAAAATAAATTCAAATTAAACTTAGTATCCCATGAAAACTACACCATTTTGATTAAATTTAAGTGAAAAAATCCACTAAAAATAAAAACTAATAAAAAAATGCATGCAAAGGATAATCAAAGAAAAAATTACTCTTTTTACAATATTACATACCTCTTACATTTTAAAATAATCTTTATACTTAAATTTTTTTCTTAAATTTATTGAAATTATATATTACAAATATTAGTTTGAAAATATATGCAAGAGCCTACAACACAATGGTGAGTTGTGAGCCTCTTAATTGGGAGGTGTTGGGTTCAAACCTACTCAAGATTAACTAATAATTGAAATAATTAATTATAATAAATAATAATAATTAACCTTGGCTTAAAATATTAGTTTAAATATATAATCATAGACTACATTAAGAATTTTACATTTCATTGGTTTGCATTAGTTTAAAATTTAAGACATAGAAATCATTTTTAAGTGGTCCAAGTTGAAAAAGTATACTTTTCATTGATCATTCATTTGAAAAGTGTGATATGATTATGACCTTCTACCCAAATAAATATACAACTAATATAAGTAACTTATACTATTTGTTTTTATCACCATTATAGTGTGTAGTCTATTATTGTCACCATTGTTGCCTCTTCTTCTTGGTGGCATCATGTCCTTACTAACCACTTTGACTATGGATGCCCAATTTACTCCTTCACTATTGGTTGTTGAAGATGCTACTTCCAATTTATCATATTTGAATTCATGAATCTTTGTGTAGCTCCTTTAGAGGCTTCTCCTCAAGTTTAAGTGGTCATTTCCCTTTGTAGGACATCTTCAAATTTGGTGTATGAATTTCATTGTCTCATTATTCTTTCAAGATGTGTTGACATGTTTAATAATGTTGAACAATTGGTGAATAATTAAACTCTTTTAGATAATATTTTTACATAGATAGAAGGGTCTTTCTTGGAGAGCGAGGATGGTATTACATCTCTTCATTTGATTAAACTAGAAGATGACATTTATTGGATGAGTATCCAAACAAGAAAGGGATGTCTTCCTAAAATAATTTTAAATTCTCATTCCAATACCAAAGGTATGAGAATTGGTAGGAAAATATTTTGCTTAGTTTCTTATTGTTGTTGTTTGATATTTATGGGCTTGAGGTCACTTCATTTTGTTTCATCATAGCTTGGCTACAATTTTTTGTAAATAGTTTTGGAGCCCCTACAAAGCTTGTTTTATCCTTCAATAAAAAAAAACAATAGATGTATCTCATGTTTTTATCTTTAGAAACTAATTTTAAGATTAAATGCCTAAATATCTAAGATATGTTTTACCAGCATAAATTATCGGTCCCTTCCTTTAGTGGGAGACTATAGTTTTCATGTCAGTGTTCAACAATTAGTTCATTCTTTGGAACCTATGCAAACAATTTTATCCTATGATCTTATACAAAAAAATCATTTAAGTAAATTTTAATTTTTTAATTTCAATTTTTCCGCTGGTCGTACTTAATTTTCTTGGGTAGTCTTTTTATATTTTCCCAAATAAAATAGCAGTAAATGAAGGCAAGCAATATGTCATTTTACATGCTTGCTTACTTGTCTTTCCATGTGTCATTTTACATGTTTGTTTACTTGGATTTCCACATGTCATTTTGCATGCTTGTTTACCTACATAGAGATTGTTTGACATTTTTGGAGAACAAAGAGATAGGGGTGGGGGATTCTATTCCTTCTTTTGTATGAAATGGCATAAGCTCAAATTTTGTTCAAATGACCATTTTTTTCCCAAAGCATTTTGTTCTTATACTAGGACGTCAACATTCTTAAATGATCTTGTTCTCATGTTAGAGCAATGTGTTGGAGCTTTGCGGGATCACTAATGAAAACTTATCTTTCTATTTTTCTCTAAGATTAGGCTTCCCTGAGTTAACAAGATGGAAAGAAAGTACTCATAGTAGCATCATAATTCTCTAGCTATGAAGTTAGCCAACATATAGAGTAAGATTACTATCATTTTCTTTATTATTCTCCTAATCTCAAGTGCATAAAAGAAATTTTATTTTAGTAGAATTAAGTTTTTAAAGAGAGTCTTGGTTTTGGCTCTCAGCAATTTGTGTGGAAATATTGTGTCTTGAGTTCTACATGTCCTGCAAGAAAAGGAAAAATGGATATCATTGCATGTTGTTGAATATCTAGTTGGACTTGTCAAACTAGTCCAAGTTTTTGAAACATCTTTCCTAGAGAGGATGAGAAGGACTAGGTGAAGATGGTAGGGATATTCGGACTAGGAGGGTCTTGCAAGACCACTTTGGAAAAACCATTGTTTAATATGAAGCTTTAGGCTTATATAATGCATTGTGTTTCCTCTTTGATGTGAGAGAATCATGTGCCAAAGGTGAATTGTATTTCTTGTTTTACACATATTTCTTATTTTCTTGATATGAAGTTAACATGGTATGTGAAAACAAGAGCTCTAATTTGGAATGCATTAGTGGGAATTTTGAAGATCCAATTAAACACTTGCAAGATAAATGCCTGGTTGAAGTGAGTGGCCATTTCTAGAGCTTCAAAATTCAATATCACCTTAGAGGCTTGGGAAGACAAATGACAGATGAGTTAGGTGTTCCTTAGTTGTGTCAACTAGATCTCCTTAAATCCATGGCGTGTTTCTCCTTTAAATTTCAAGAAATATATATACATATATATCTAACCCACATCCTTATATGTAGCAAGCAAAAGGATTTATGCAAATCCTATAAAAAAAATCAATAGTAGGTGTTTCCATCCATTCAAGGATTCATCCTCGAAACTGCATTACTTATTTTACAAGAAAGTTAAATGACTCTATTAAGGCTAAACTTATGTTGTCAGAGATTGATAATTATCTTAGCAACTTAAAAAAACCATTCCTCCATTGATTCCTTTATGAAAATTTCAAAACATGGAAGAGATTAAGAGCACATTTCATACTAATACCTAGGTATTTCACTATTGTTTGCATGGAATTTAAATCTTAGTTTATGATAGACTATAAATTTTAGGCTACTAGTTTGGTAGTTGGAGTGTCTAACAATGGAGATGGAACTGTATTCAATTACATTCATGGATTGAGGCTACTATCTTTCTCTCAACAAAAAAAGCTCAATTATCTTATTTATTTAGTTATTCACTAAAATAAAAAATATTTTTTTCAAATTTATTCATCTAGCATTTGCATCCTTCGAGTCTACATCCAGCATAATGCTCTATCAAAATAATTGATTTTGAATGGAAGGCAATTTATTATTCACTATAAATGGAAGTGATTTCTTATGATTTTCCAGGGGAAAAAATAGTTTACTATTTTTTGAATTGTGTTTGAACAACCGAACCATTTTTGCTATTTGGATCAATTATTCAAATTTTCAGCCACTTTACATTGATATTTTAAATGTTTCAAAAAAATTCAATGTTTTAGAGATTTTTCGTGGAGAGGAAAAGAGAACTTTAGTATTCTTGAGTTTTTTTTTAAAGATTGGCTTGTTTTGTGTTTCTTATATCTGAGATTTTTTAAAATTTAAATGATCAATATTAAAATGTTTCAAAGGCTACTATCATATTTTGATACTTTATTATATAGATTTCATAGATTTAATTCTGTGTCTATTGTAGTATACTTAAGGATGATTTCTTATTTAAATAATTTAAAAAAATTAGATTATTTACGCTTAGTAAGATTTTGAGAAAACCACTCGCAATGATCAACATAAAAATTAGGGAAAACATATTCAAATTGATCATTCCATAGTTTGAAATGAGTAGTAAGAATACATAAAGTTTAGGAAATTCTACAGATACTTGTAACGATCTAATCATGAATTGGATTTTAAGATTGACGGTGTTTTAAATAATAGGATGGACTCACTCCCTTTAGAATATATATAAGAAAATTGCAAAAGATATTTTATGAATATGTAGAAATTTCTTTGGAGAGCTTTAAGAAATGCGCAGTAGATTAGTGGGAGTTGCTAGTTTTTAAAGGAGAATTTGTTTCCCCGTGGTCACAAATGTTGTAAATTTCATCTAGGTTTTTGCTCCCTATTGCCTTTGTTAGTGTGTAAGTTATGTTATATTCAACCTTGTCACATATTATGTTTGTTATCATATTTTCTTCATAATATTTTTTAAAAATATAAAGATTGTGATATTTATTAAAAATATAAAGGTTGGTTTGGTTAGAAGTATAGGGGTAGGCATGTGAAAGTATTTATGAACTATTTTTGATATAAAAGAAACCAAAACAAGGGGGGTGTCCCTTTACAATAGTGGAAAAACTACCAACAGACAACCAAATAGACCTCTTAACGATTTACATCAAAAACAAAAGTAGCATCATAACACTAAATAAAAGTAATAAAGTTCATTCACTTAACACTAACAGAGTTTAACAAATTAAAAAAAGGCATGTGGGTGGTCAACACATCGTACCACCCACAACCCATACCCAAGTTCAACAAAAAAAGAAAAACCATCAAAATAGAACATAAAGAAACAACTAGCAAAGAACTCAAAAAACACCAAGCATAGGAACAAAGGACCATCAAGAGGAAGACCACTAACTGGCAACCTTCTTGCCTCTCCCAGCAAAAAGAATTTTGGCCAAGTCCTCTGCAAGGAAATTATAGAGCAACTTTGAATCTTCCTTCCCAATGCCCTCTTCCTCCTTCTCATGAACTAGAAGTTGGAGAGTGGTCATAGCTGCATGGGTCACCTTCAAAGTGAACTTGGAGAAGAAGGTGAAGTCTTCCTCCAACATATTACACCGATCCTTTAGTTCTTGGAAGTCTTTACGAGTAACAGCCACCTCCTCCACATTTTTTAAATTTATTGTCTTGTTGCAATTCATCAATGACTTCCACTTATCCTGCACATCTAGAGTGTTAGTGGGAGCCCTTAATATTTTAATATCATCATTCTTTATGGTGGAAGAAATAAGGTTAGAGGAAGCCTTATAATATTTGCGGTCTTCCTAGTTAGTAGTGGATAACAGGGTGAAAGTGGTAGAAATATGAGTGGGGTCTTGGGACAAGTCCTTGGTAGGGTTCTTCGCCTAAAAATCCTAGGTGCCATCAATAGTGTCATCCCACTTCTCCTCTTATTTTTTATTAGTATCATCCTTCAACTTTTCCTTACGATCGTAAAATCTTAGCACTCTCCTTTGAATTAGTATCTTCCTCCTCATCCTCCTATAAGTGTCTAGCCATTTTTTTGAGTCTACCCTTGGTCTTGGCAAGCCTACCAGATCTTCCTTTGTCCCACAAATATCTTCATCCAAGTCCCCAATCTCAACCTCCACCCCCTTTTCAGTTTTTATTTTTTTATTGGAAACCAGCTCCAAAACTTGGGGTTTTTTCTTCCTACTCTTGACTGAGGTTTGGTTAGGTGAGGTTTGTCGAGTAGGGGCATAACTACCACCCGAAAACTCCAAATGAAGGGAGTCAATAGTGTGGAGGAAATTATCAATGATAATCACTCTAGGAGGGCATAGGGCCAAGTGGAACTAGAATAAATGAAACATGATCCCTTGGTATAAAATAGTAAAGTTAGCCCCTTTCTTTTCTTCCCCTAACATCCATAACTATCTCTTTTAGGGCATGCATCAAAAAAAAGGGAATGCAGACTAACTCCTTATTGTGAAAGTGATTAAGAAAAGGGAAATGGTAGAAATAGTACACGCCATATCTACCTTCTAGGGTGAGATACTTCATTATGATCAGCCACACATCGTCCCAGGGCTCTAGTAACTTATCCCTCCAAAAATTGCCACGATACAAGTCTGGGGCTTTGTTTCCTTTGAAAAGCTAGATCAACTAGCTTTGTCCTTCACCTTCATGATCTTCTGCCACTTCCTGCTAGTTATTTCAAGGCCCATTGCCATAGCTATGGTCTCCTCATTCACCTAGAAAGTGATACCATTGACAGTGACCCTCATGTCTTTCCAACTACTGATGAATTATTGAGAACAGTTCTCATCATAACTAGCTATGGCCTGCATATAAGGGAAAAAACCTCCTTCCTTTAGCATTATCTAGGTTTCCTACCTTTTGGAGAAATCCTCCATCTTTGAGGGCTCTAGTCTATTAAGGTCCCCTCCCATGGAATCTTGCTCTTCAATGATATCACTTTCATCAAGCTCAAAAATTTTCATTTGCAAGGAAAACACAACCCAAATTTTCGTAGATCTAGGGCTAAAAATAATGTGTCTGATGGTTAAAGTAGCTTCTTCCTTACACTTCATGGGGATGTAATATCCAGAATGTTCAGGAAGTCTTAAAACATCATTATGGGGGGTGAAAAGGATCCAAGCGTAATCCCTTAATAATCTGACAGTAAAAATAATGATAAATTTTTTCGTAATTAGCCAATACAACAAAAAATGATGGCTCTTTTTTTAAAGTCAAGGTTATCAATGCCTTTCCTTTTTTCATGCCCTTGCATAATGAAATCCACATAATTGATCCTCATGAAATGTCTTGTCAAATTTAAGGCAGTCTTAACCATCATAGTAATAAAACTAGAAAGGCTGCCAAAATTGTTAGTTCTCCAAATTTGGATATTCATCAAACATAGTTTGGAGGAGTTGTTTCCCTACTAATGAGGGAATTAATATAGTTTGGTAGCATTTAAGTGCGCGTCCATCTTTTTAGGCTACCTGAATCAAATCCCAAGCTTGTCATAGCATTTTTCACTGGATTGCATTTCCTGTAAGTGCGCTATAACTCATAGTGATCAAGGGTCATCAAGAATTGCCAAATGTCCCCCAAGATGCTATTTATAGCCTAACCTGGTTGGGCTCACCCTGATAGAGTCAATGATGAGTTTAGAATCACCTTCTATGACGAACTTCCTAAACCTCATCTCCACAACAAATTTTAGACCCCATAGTAAGGTAGTAGCCTCAGCTACATTATTGGTTCCCTACCCCAAATTCCCCAAGTAGGCTAACAACACTTCTCCCCTAGTGTCTCACAACACACCACTAGCTGATGCCAAACCATCTCTTTCCGCACCATCAAAGTTGAGCTTGATAGTAGACATGGTGGGAGGGATCCAACTGGTTCCTTTTCTTGCTAACATTTTTGAGTTGTCAAAGTGCTAGAAGTTGGGGAGAATGTTCCAATTTCTAGCAATCTCCCCATCCTTCATGCTCAGGGGTTCCTGTGATGCTCTAAACTTAGCCACCATAACATTCTCCATAATGAGCTTTCTCAATATCTCCCCAATAACCTCCTCCCCTCTTTCTTCCTCCCTAAAGATCCTATTATTCCTCTCCTTCCAGATACCCTAGCAAACATGTGGGGGGAAGATATTCCAAAGAATTTTGAGTAGGGGCTAGTAGAAGGGGCAATTCGAGTTCTCCACAAATTGTTCCATTCCTTTGTTCATGACCCAAACCAACAAGAATTTTCTCCAAATGTAGGACCATATCTTTAAAGTATAGGGACATTCAAGAAAGAGGTGCACAATGCTTTCCTCTTCCTCCTTGCAAAGATAGCATATGTTAGTAATCGGTATGACTCTCCTCCTGAGGTTGTCAGTAGTTAAGATCTTGTCATGCATGACCATATTAGATGGAGAAAGTATTTATGAAATGTTATATGTAAAAGGTAGATTAATATATTTTTGAAATATTTTATGTTTGAAGTTAATTTTTTATATTTTTATATTTTATATTCATTTTAAACAAGTTTTTTCTTTTTTTTTATCGAGTATATGAATTCTTTTTATTGTTGCATATTTTAGAAAAAAAATAATGAATATAAATTTTCTTAACTTCTAGTTATAATAGTTTCAATTTAAAAATGTTATTATTTTATTACTATGGTTCATGAGCATAAATAGATTATAAAAAAAAAATTAATTCAAATTTTAAATCTTAAAAAATATATCAATAAAATCTTTCAAGTAATGATTCTTTGAAAAATGGTCCTGGAAATCATAAAATAAAATTTTAAAAGTCAATTTTAAACTTTCTTAACTAAATAGAGTGAACATAATTGTGAAAATGATGTCCAAAATTAAAAGTAGTTATTTTTAAATGATTTTCTTGAAGTGATTTGATAGTATCTGAAGTGAAAATTTGAAGAAAAATTAATTTAGTTAAAATTAAAAATAATAATATTTTAGAATTTATAAATTGTTTTTTAAAATCTAAGGTTAAGAGTTTAGAGTTTAGAATTTAAGGTCTTATATTTTCTTTTTGAAATGAGTGACAAGTAATGTAATTTGTAATTTTTTGTAATTTTCTACTTGTTAATAATAATTTACATTATTATCATATTCTTATTATAAATTATTATAATTTAAAAAATTATCAGTAATTATTTTTAAATTTCTAATATGAGCAACTACACATTAAAATACTTTTATGTTTTTGTTAGCTTGTATTGTTCGTTTGTTTCTTAATGTCTAATACAATACTTTTATGATTCTGCTATGCTTGTTTGAACTTGTACTATTTGTTTGCCTCCTAATGTCTGATTCAATAACTATGTTATATAAATTCTCCCATGTAAACATGGCTATTCAATCAATTCAATTTTCATTTATACATATGAATTATCATTAGCACATGGCAAGGACTCAAGCTCTCTCAAACTCTTGTTAACTATTACTTTTTAATTCCAATCATTTTCAACATTTCTTTGCTTAAATGGTAAAAATATGCATCACTTTCTTGATAGCCTTATTGTAAGAAAAAATAATTTGTGTTGTATTTAGAGATCAATTCATTTGAATTTTAGTCAAATTTCATAGGAGCTATATTTCATTGCAATAAGTTCACATGTAACATGAAGCAAAGAGTGAATGTGGTCATTTGGTTCATATTCAAGATTAGACACACTTTTGTCTATGAAAACCTTATTAAGAAAAATTACAATAAAACCTCAAAAATAGTAGACATAATACAATAATTAGGATAATAAATAAAATTTCATTAGTTGTGTTCTTATCTACATCATCGTATGTATAAAGATCTTCAAAAGTAGTTTTATTATTTATAGGTTGTTTGATAATGGTAACTCTTGTAGAAGTTGTTCTAGACATGTATTTATTCCTATTAATGACATTCTAATCCACATGAAGAATCGTAGATACAAACTAATTTCTCAACTTTTACTATTTAGAATTCTTATGAATCTTTAAGGTCTAAACTAGCTTTTCTAAAATATGTTCAAAATTTCTAAAACAATATTCAAATGTTTCTTCATATGTCAATTAAGACGTGAGCCATGACTTTTAGGTTGTTCATGTTGCATTAGAGGCTTCAAAATTAAAAAAGTTTCAAATGCAAGCGACATCACTAATCTACCAATGTTCATTCAAAATTTGCACTTTTTGTTTTCTTTTTATAGTTAATTATTGAAAATTTCTAATAAGATAATTTAGCAAATCCACATTTAGATTGCAAAATCATCAATATATTTTTATATTCTATATTAACTTGATTTACCATCTTGAGCATGTATTCATATTTTTATGAAATTATCAATAATATTTGAATTGATGTAATATTCTTTAGTAAATTTATTTCACATATAGAATATAAATTATTGCATATAATGTCTAACATTCTAAATTAAATTTTTTTTTATGTCTAATCAAACCAAACCCACAAACCTAAAAAAAAAAAAAATCAACCAAATATTTTTTTAAAATGGTACCATATTTTCAAATGAAAAGAGCAACTTTTCAAGGTGTATAATTTGATCCAAAACAAGTATTTTCCTTACTAAAATTGTTATAATCTATTTCGATGTACTAATTCATGCTTCTGTATTTACTTTTATATAGACAATGTGAACTTTACTATAGTTAACCCAACCCCTAGAATACAAAACTAGGGGAAAGAAGTAGATGGGCTATCCCCCTCTAACCACCACACGCCATGCACTTAACATTTACTAGTTACAAACTAGAGTCTCTATATTTGTAATAATAATAATAATTAATAATCCTTTTCATACATGAGAGTCATGATTTATTAAAGACCATAGTCTTGCCAATGGAAAGTATTTGACTTTTTAGAAAGTTATGAGAGTGAAATTGATTTGATATGTTTGTAAAGCCGTCTCTTTTGGAGGAGTAGACCCATGGGTTGGGGGACAAATGTCATAATATTATATTGTTTTCTTCATAACAAGAAAAGGATTGAAGAGAAAGCAAAGGGATGTTTTGTTGATTAGATTATAAAATAAGGATTTCCATACATCTAGGCGACAACTATACTCATGCCTTGGTAAAATTTAGTCACATATAATATGGTCATGAGGTGCCCTAAAGCCATAATAATGCCTAATCTTTTGGATGGAAAAGTGGGCATTAGAGTATTTTGGTTTATTGTCTGAGGAATTGTTCAATCATCTGATCTAACCATGTTGAATAGGTCATGTTTTAATGAACCCATGTCCCCTTATTGTTGTACTATGCATTCATAAGGGGATCAAATAAGTCATTTTACCTATCCCTAGTCTTTAAACATCCTATAAAATATTGTTTATTTGGGTCCCCCATTACTTTGTGTAAACCAAAAAGGATATGACTTGATAAAGATGTATAATATGATAAGTGTGAAGAGCACTAATACATTATATTTATTCTAAGATTTAGAGGGCACACCATCCACATCACTGGAGTAAAGCTTGTTTGCTCAAATGGATGAGTAATGAGTAGGATTGTTTCAATCATATATAGGGAAGGTATCATAAAATTCATCAAATTAGGAAATTGTATTTATGGTGATATTTAAGGTTTTAAGATTTTTCTTAAAATTTTATAATTATAATTAAGTAGTTGGAAATTTGTAATATTGGATGTAAATTTCAAAGTTCTTTATTATTATTAGAATTATATTGTTATTATAGTAAAATTGGGAAGTTTAGGAATAATAATTGAGTCATCTTTTTTGCTTGGAGCATAATGTAAATATATGTGTCGATTTTCTAATAAATATGAAGACATTATAGTTTCTTACTTGAATTTACATTTATAAGTAAATAATTTGAGTCTATATGGTGAATGAAGTCATCAATGTTGTCATATGATCTTATTGTAGCCTCTATTATTATGTAAATTTTCTATAGTCTAGATAAAGTATTTGGTAATTGCAACAACTAGACATAAAATATTATAAATAATGTTGAAAGTGCAACATTAATAACTTTTGATTAAACTTAAAGAAGAAAGGAAAAGAGCAGATTAACAATTGTATAAAGTTTCAATCAAATAAATAATGATGAATCTATAACATAGATAAAATTGTATATTTTGTGAACATGAAATCAAAACATATCATATAAAGTTGTCATTTGTTGGATAAAAATGGAGTAACCTAGCTAAAGTTGTTGATGGTCACATTTAACTCAACATAAAAGACCCCACTAATGGTGAGGGTGCTATATATCATATGTGGGATCATGATAATTTTTATGAAGAGACACAAGTAGAAAAAAAAAAAATAGTGTCAATGACAAGTATAGTAACTCAAGTCCATTTTATTGTGAAGGTATTCACTAGCAAATAAGCTTGATGTAACCTAGCCAAAGTCACTCATCACTACACATGAAATCAACATAGGTCAATGTGTTATCAAATGAACCCAACATGTGAGATTTAGAGCTCATGTTGTATATCACATCACTATATGCATGATACCTAGCCTAATATAAATTAAAAATCAAATCTATGAGTGTAGAGCTTGCAACAAGTAAAATGGTAGTTAATGAGTACCACTTGATTATTCACACCTCTAACTCTTAGATTTATGGCTCCTTTTAGGATGATGTCTTCTTAGGATGTTAAATATTATGCAATTGGTGCAACTTTAGTGAGCCCTATCCCTATTGCTCCATCAACTCACATTGATGAGTGTCAACCACCTTCTACTACGATGACTCAACCTATTATACCATTCACCTCAAAGCTACTTCACCTACTCATGTAGTGGTTATTTGATATTAGATTACTTCGCCTCTATATACTTATATATCTACTACATGTATAAATGGGTCCTATGTAGAGGTATTGCATCCCTGTTATCATTGTTATAAAGACCATGTTGATAGCATTTTATGAACTATCATATGAAGGTAGAAGAAAGATTTTCCCAAAAATTTCAACCAATCTCATATTGAATAAGAAATTTAATAAAATTTGATTTGACATTAACTACAATATACCTTACGAGTTATTCCCAAGTGATAATTCCTAATAATCCTACTAAGAGGAAGAACAACTCTCTTGTATTTAGAACAAGAAAATAAAATAACAAAATTTGCATCCATCATGCCTGTGATATGCAAGGGACCATGGATTTTCCATTTTGTTTTTCACTTAGCTAAGTTCTAGCCACCTTGTGCTTTGATTTGATATTGGTGAGCTTTCATCTTATCAATGTCATCTATTGTAAGATAGCATGCACACTTTTTGCTTCTCGAAATACATGCCCAATCCAGTTTTTTCAATTTCTGTCAAATAGCTACCTCTTCTTGTTTTTGAGTTTCTAATTCTACACGCTTCAAGATTTGATTGCTTTGATGGAGATTGTTGAATTGCCTTCCATATTACTGGGTTTCATGTTCTTTTATTCATATAGAGCATTGAATTCAACTGCATTATTTCTTTCATTTACAAGTCATTAAGAGGAATCCCACCTCATCTTTGATGATACAGCTTGCACCAGGATTGGCTTGGGGTCTTGTCAAAATTCAAATTTACTTTGAAAATGTTTAGTGGGTAATTGTAGGTTTAATTCCACATCTTCATAATGTATCCAACCACATCTTTATAATGTATCCAAAGACTAAATTCTTTTTGTTTTGAATTTTAGACCTTCACATTCAGAAATTCACTAACGTCTACTTCTATCCTCTTCATTGTCTGCCTATGAATACTTATCTTTCTGTCAATGTCGCCCATTTCATAAATTTCAAATGACCATGAAGGGTTGCACTAGTAGAAAAACGTTTCAAAAATGGTTGTCGATGAAATATAAAAACAGAGATGCCAATTGCATGTTAAAAACTCTAATTTATAGTCTGTAAATGGAGTCATCAAGATATAAATTTGGTATAGTCTTGTTAAAGTTGTTCGTTATTGCATAAACTTGATATATATTCAATATAATACATACAAAAATATATACTATCACATAAACACACGATATAATCTTTGCAAAATGTGTGTTCTATGTAGTAATGGTGAGGAGTTTTGTTTTCATCTTTTCTTTCAGTGCTCTTTTGTGGGACAGATTTGGCACTTTTGGTAGTATGTTTGGGGCCATCGTTCTTGGCATGCTTCTTTTTTGTCTGAGTTCTGAGATCACTTGGAGTACTCTCTTCTAAAACATTTTTTCTTCAAGCTACTTGGGCTATTGGTTCTTCCTTTTTTGTTTAGCATGTTCAACGGGAAAGAAATAAGAGGATTTTTCAGGATGTTCACATCAAAGTTGTGCACATGTGGTGGAAAATTATACACTCTCTTTGTGATATAGTTTTTTGGAACTTGGGGATGCAGTCAATTGCAATCGCCTCAATTTTCCTCTTTACGGAGGGCTTTTAGGGCCCGTTTGGCAATGAAAATACAAGCGGAATAGGCATATGTAAATTCTTAAAATTTTGAATTTTCCATTTGAATGCACTCAATCGGAATTGGAATACGAAGTAAAATAGGAATACGTATTCCAATTTTGGCCCAAAAAAGAGGTTTTGCAATTCCACTCAAATAGGTGGAATTGGAAAAAGTATTCCTATTCCAGTTTTATTTATTTTAGAAAACATAAATTTTTGGGTCCTCAAATTCCCCATCAAATTCTGGCTGAACCAAACAGAGAATAGGAATACATACTCCCATTTTCTATTCCAAAATAAGTATTCCACAATAGCTATTCTTATTTCCGTAGCCAAATGGAAGGTTAGAGTTTGTTGGTCACTAGTATAGTAGTAGGACCAAACATTCTTTAGAGTGGGTCAACTTTGAGGGGCTTTGGATTACTCCTCCACCCGTAGTTTTAAAAATCAATGCTAATGGTTCTTCTCGAGGGAATAACAAGCACTGATGGAGTTGGGTGAAGTAGTTCTAGTGAAGTCCAATTTCTATTCTCTATGTATAAGGGCCTTCATACTAGTAATTTCATGCAGGCTTTTGTCATCTTTTTTGCTATGGAGCAATGTTGTGTGCATGGTTGGTGCAAGATATTTGTGAGATTGATTCTTAGGTGATTGTGAACTTGCTAACTAGACAAGAGCTTACAAATGTTAGTTGGCACTTGACTTTAGTTATTAATCATATTCTCCAATTATGTAGGCCTCTTGATTCTGTCATTTTTACACACATCCCTTCAGAGTGGAATTGTATTTTTGATTGTTTGGCTAAATGGGCTTTAGCACACATGTGGATTGGATATTATTGATAGGATGCAATTGCCCCTTGATTTATCTCATATTTTTTATTAACTTTTTTTTATCATGATAGTGGTCACTAAGATGCCTTCTTATTCTTTGTGGAACGATTTGTCCTTCTTTTCTATATCTTTCTTGTTGTTGATTAAATTCTTACCCCTCATTTAGTTTAAAAGAAGTCTATTAAAAAACTTGGTGATCACTTTCATGTGTTTTTTTCAATACAATGGGAAAAACGATTAGTTACAAAGTCACTTTGTTTTCCACTAAAAAGTTCTAGCATGCATGTTCTACAAAATCAAGAAGATCTAGATGGACTAAATTTACACACAATAAGAAAAAGAAACCAGCTCATAAACACAGCATATGCATTTATCTTTTGAAGATTGTACAAACTTTTGAAATGTTTTCTCCTATGCTAAAAAGAATAGACCAATACAAAAATGATCAAATCCACAAGCATAAAATTGACAACATGTAAAATGGTCTAGTTTGTAGCCTAGATAAAATAAACATTTAAACTTGGTATAACCTAGTTAAATTTGTTCATTATCATATGATTTTAATATAGACTAGATGCAACACATACAAAAGCGTATAAATGTGGCACGCCATATACATGCATGGAAGTGTGTTGTGGCACACTCGTTCTAGAGATCAAGAATATCTAGATGGACTAAAAATAAACAATCAACAATAGAGAAGGAAATCTATGAACCCCATAGACAAAACATGCACATTTGTTCCCTTAAAGATTGTGCATGTTTGTCATTGCACCAAAAAAAAATTAGACCAATCAAAAAACAATTGAAAAATAGAAATAATAAAGTTAATTGTACTAGATCAAGTCCACTTGTGTAACACAAATAACATATAAAATGATTGAGTTTGTAGCCTAGATGGAAGTTGTCAATACCAACTATCGTAGAAACTTTGAATAGTTAGTAGTTATAGATTATCACATGAACTTGATAAAGACAAATCATAACATACACTAAGTCATATATCATCACATATACATGGCATGGCCTTGCTAAATGCATCAAAAGTCACATAAAATTAGCTATCATGGCAAATAGGGATCCTAGAATATGAACTAAACCTTAGACGTAAAAACATCATCTGTTATGACATGAACTTGAAATACCCTTTAGTGTGAAGAGATTTCCACAACCCATTATGTAGATAGTGTTGCCTCTACCTTAAATTGTGTGCAAATTGCATACAATAAACTTAACAAGACCTTGCTAAATACATCAATGATAACATTAACGTAACATATAATACCTCTACATCCCAACGTGCATAGATCATAACCAAGTTCAATAAGAACTAAGATCGTATTCATGAATCTAACTAAAAAACTTGAATTTGACATAATTACATTTAATATAATACAACTAAGTGATTGCATGAAAAAATACTGAATTCAATTGGGTGTAAACTTTTGCATCAATGTTTCAGATCACATTATTTAATCCATCATCAAGATTAAAGTGACTAGCCAAATGTAATACAAAACATTGATGCAAAAGCTTACACAATTAAATCCAAAAAAACTTCATACAATCATTCGTAAAACTGTCAAAATCTAATAAATTAAACAACTAAAATAATGCAACATATGCTTTCAATTAAAAATACTTTTAGAAACCCCTTTAATCAAACAAAACCTATCAAATTAAAATATTTGGAAAGCCCCTCCACATGCAGGGCCGCCTATCAGGTTTGAGCCCTATGAAACCCCACAATTCCCCATCAGGTAGTTATTAAAGAAATCTCCTTGCTTTTTGGGCGAGAGAGACTCAAGAAAAAGTGATATAGTTGTTGGTTTGGGCAGAAAGCGTTGACATTAGGGGGGTCCCTTTTGATGAGATCCATATCTTCTCCCAATTTTGTCTTTGTTGATAAATTTTAGTTTCCATGATGACCAACCTTAGAAATTAGAATACTGGCCTGCAAAGATAGAATAGAATGGTCCTTTCAGGTTGCTAGTTTTCTACGTCATAGTCTGCCATATCTTTACATGTACTTTGCAAGAGAAATTAAAATAATACTAAGCAACCTGCCCCTCTTCTTGCTGGTCCATCTGACTATTGGCATCTTGCACTAAATGGACTTTTAATGAGTATAGATTTTGAACTGACCCGTGGAATCCTCAATCACACAACTACTCTCTGGGCTCCTTTCCAAACAGAGCAGGTACAGGAGACTCAATACCCCCATTGATTTCTCAACAAATGCTCTACAAACCCAGCTTGGGTTTTACCCCCATTCACACTAGATTCAGACACCCAATTTCATAAATCATCTTAAAAATACATTTTAGGAAAAGTTGGACACAGGATTGATCACACTCTATGATCTATCATCAGGAAGAGAGAATACAAGAACAATGTTTCGGATCACACTCTACGATTTATCATCAGGAAGAGACAATGTTTCCGATCACACTTCACTATCCATCATCAGAAAGAGTGAGTGCAAGAACAACATTTCGGATCACAATCTGTGATCCATCTTTAGGAAGAGAGAGTGCAAGAATGACGTTTCGGATCACATTCTTGCACTCTCCCTTCCTAATGATGGATCGCAGAGCGTGATCCGGAACGTTAATGCTAAAAACACACACAATTGAATCCATAAACAAATTTATACTTACTAATGAATTGTGGAAATCTGATAATGTTGAGTTCCATGATCCATCATCAGGAAAAGAGAGTGCAAGAATACTTCTTGAACTCTTTCTTCCTAATAAAGGATCGCGGAGTGGTGTGATCCGAAATGTTGATACTAAAAACACACACAATCAATACCGAAAACAAATTAATATTTACTGATGAATTGTGGAAATCTGATAATGTTGATTTTTGTTGGTTTAATTCTCATACTCTGTTTCCACAATGTTATAAACATGTAAAAGAAATTGACAAAACCACATTGAGATGTCGATTTGTGTCTATGCAATTGTGTCATTTTGAATGAAGGATAACCAGAGTCGGAAAAACTTAAGCAAATCAGATTTGGCATGAAAATCAGCATATATGAGCAGTTGGGGGTCTGCTATTATTATAAGAGACAGTGGGATTTGTTAGGTGTGTTTTCATTCATTCTGCTTGAGGATCTCAACTAACATCATTATAATGTTGTTTGAAATACAGTCAAAATTATGGTTAGACAAAAGAAACACTCCCATTTTTATAATGACAATTAGTACCATCTAAACCACCAAACCACCTGAAACCTCCATAATCCACAGCCATAGCCTTGCCCAAAACTTTCAAAATGCCTTGATCTTAAGGAATACAAATGAAATATAAACCAGCTAGATACTGAAATCAAAGAATGCAAGTGTTTAATCAATCTTATCCCCGTTTTCCATTACCATGGCAGTTCAGAAAAGCTTTCGAATTGCCATCAATCTAATTACTTAGTCCGGGGAATTTGAATATACAAACAGCTAGATATTATGGCAAACATTCAATTTTCTAATCTTCTAAACTGATAGTCTCATAGATGTCATTAAAACCCATTCATTCATTCGTGTACTCCACATAATTTCAACAAGATCATATGTTATCATGCCCCACGAATCAATAAGGCCATAGAAAGTAATTGTGTTCTCAAAACTTCAAATGAAATCAAGCATTCGAGTCTGAATCCTATAATATTCCTTCATATAAGATAACCCGCTTAAGAGATTATTTACATGGTTACGCAAAGCTTATTACTATGATCCTGTCTATGCAGAAAGAATACAATTAATTGACAAATCTAAAACACGATCGTTTTCCTTGCCTCAGACTGAAATATGGAACACTCTCCTTGGTTACAAAGAATAAATAAAACCTGAAACTTAACTTATGGTCCAATATATTGGCATACTTGTATAATAATAAATATCTAAAAGCCCATTTAACAGGCTAATCCTTTTCTTCTTTTTATCCCTTCCTCTGAAGCAATGCAAATCAAGACTCTACCAAGCCTGAAGCATGGTAGAACCATTGAAACTTTAACACTTATCAATATTTCTTCCTGCAATAAACAAGGGCAGTATATTGATTAGTTCCTTGTACTATTATAATTAGGTCAATCCTTGTGTAATGGGCTCTTGAGTAGCCAGATCTTGTGACAAGTATTCATAATGTACATGTGATCTCAATTCTTTTCACCAACCAAACAATCCTTTCAATGGTGGAGAGGATTTGGACCAGTGGGTACCGTTCTTTTCTCCACACCATACCTTGGATCTATCTCATCTCCATCATCAGCATCATCCCCAACAACAGCTACAGCAGGAGGGCTTCTATAGAATTCATGGCTGCTATACTTGGTAAAATAATTCAATGAAGAAACTCTCCTTGACTCCACCATGCCTAAATGTGAAGAAACCAGCAAGATGAAAATGAAGGAGGACAAGAAAGCCACTTTTGTTTTCATTCCCATAAGACACACAATACCATTCACACAGCTGAATTCCAATGAATGGATTGTGTATATATCACCGCACCCCACAAGCTCAAGGCACCATAACCAAAGAAGGAAGGTTAAGGAATGGATTGTGTGTGTATGTATCTGAATATATGTGTATATATCACCACACCCCACAAGCTCAAGACACCATAGTCAAAGAAAGAAGGTCAAAGAATGGATTGTGAGCATATGAATGTGTGTATATCACATCCATCAAGACAGCATACCCAGAGAAAGAAGGTCAAGGAATGGATTGTGACTATATGTATGTGTGTATATAAATATATATTTGTGTGTATATCACTTCTCTGAAGCTCAGGACGCCATAGCCAAAAGAAAGAAAGGGGGTCAAGAAGAGCAAGTGGGTATTGGATTTCTGAAGTGGGTATTGAGGAAATGATGTGGGTATTGAAGATATGATGTGGGTTATGTTAAAGAAGGCGTGAAAGACTTTCTTATGAAGCAACTACAGCAGGCATTCTGCTCCTTCTTCTTCTTCTTTTGATGCTGATGCTGATATTGATCTTGCTGTTGCTTGTTCTGCAATACATTGAATGAATTAAAAATGAGAGAGCAATTAAATTTCAGTGTTCCAAAGAGTGCTGTCCGTTGCATTCATGTTATCAGAGAGGCCTGAATCTGCCGTCCCTATATAAATAAGGACGTGCAAATTCTGGTCAGACGCCGATGAATAAGGCGACTTTCAGGAAAGAAGCAGCTCAAATCCAATACAATATGAATAACCAACTGTATTGTATGATTAAAACCAAGAAGAAATATATAAAGGATTTGTAAAGTTGAATGACGCTTACTTAAACGAGAATTCACGGAATTTCAAACAAATTATCTCACATGCGCTGTGAAATTTGTCGGTTATACTGTGTATTTATTTTCTGTGTGGAGTGCTGTTTACTTTATATGTTCAAATTCGAGTTTAATATGTAATTTCCTTTTTTAAATGAAAAGGAACTGTGCAGAAAACATCATCTCGGGTTTTTACATACAATAGGCTTCGAATTTTGGTGGGTGGGCCTTTTAATAAGAAAGAAATTATCTAAAGGTACTAGAATGACATGAGATATTAAAAACACACTATAATAACCTCATTCATATGTCGTTGGCATATACTTGAATCTCTAATAGTTTGCTCGTATTAGATGCCCATTTATGATGAATTATTAAGAGATTACAAATTATATAATACATTTTATATAAATATTTTGATAAGTTTATTAATCATAACAATAAATAATTTATAGGTTAAATGAATGGAGTGAATTTAAATTATGGTAATGATTGGAAGAGAATGGAGAAAGGATGGTCACAGAACGAGGTTGGACTTATTTACTATTAGATTTTTTGTTCTATAATAGACAGAGAGGGAACATAAATTGTTATATCATTAAAGCAACAAAATAGGGGTGTTGGCCTTATATGAAGACAAGTCAAATAGGCCACTTACAATTGGTGGAGAATATACCACTTACAACTTAAGAGCCGCCTCTGCTAATTCAAGGTTAATTCAATAATAGTCCCTTATTTGGACTTCATAATAATCCACACAGTTAATTCAATGATCATCAAGTTGAGGTTTATGGACATAGTCTTTTCCTTTTACCTTACTAAAGTAACCCACAAGGTCGAACATCAATCCGATAGATGGGTACCCCTCTAGAGGATATTATGTACATTCCTCAAAGAAAGTAAGAAGGGCATTTATCTCAATCATGGTGCATGCATCGATAGAGATGGGGAAATCCTAGTAGTGTTTTTGTTTTGTCATCTTCTACTCGTAGGCACTTTCCAATTGTCTCCCTATCAACAACAATATGAGCTTATCTTAAGGATATCTCAGAAGCTTATTTGTATAGAAAGTACTCCCCGATACTCTAATATAGGTAAAGGTCTAGTATTGGATATAGTGGGCCCTCAATTTACTAATATGGGTGGTCACTTCAATGGATAATCTCTTCGCACAATCCTCCTCAATGTGATGAATAACAACAAACACAAAAGCATCATTCACATTCTTGAACTTGGGACTCTCATTTGACAACTTCTTCCTTACTAGCTATGGGCAAACTGTGTAAGGTTGTATAACTACATCAGTTTTTAACACTCTTTTGGACAACCTTGGTTATTTGCCCTTCCAACAAGTAGTTACACCACATATGAAGTCATATAAAACTTGGGATCATTATTGACTCCCACCAGTTGATAATGTTTGTCATCACTAATGAAGGTTGCCCAACCAATCTTGTTCCATTAGGTGGGTAGAAGCAAGGAGTTGGGTCTCAATTCCGCAGAAGTCTACAGATTGAGATCATGCTCTTTTAGAAATGGATACCTATTTTAGGCTTGGGAACCCGATCCGAAATTTAAAAAATGGGCACCCATTTTTTTTAAATTGGGTACCCATTTTTTATTTTCAAAAAACGGGGTACCCATTTTTGAAAAGATAAAAAAATTGTATTTTTTAGAAATGGTTACCCGTTTTTTAAAAGTAAAAAAATGGGCAACTGTTTTTTACTTTTAAAAAATGGTTACCTGTTTCTAAAAATTTAAAATTTTGTTTTTTTGGGGGGATTTTATATGTTGATTTGACTTTTTCAAAACAGGTACTCGTTTTTTGAATTTCAAATAACAAGTGCCTATTTCTTACAACATGGGGCAATATTTTTTTCTCATACCTCAAATTTTGGTTTGGGATAGGATTGGTGAGACCAAGCCCATGCCTTGACTTCTCAAGATTTGGCTAAGGCATTGAACTAACAAATTCACGCCTTGCCATAATTTTTAGAGAGTCTTCCCAATCAATTTTTTTATGAAACAAAAACCCATTAGAGCTCTCATTGTCCTGATTTCAGAAATATAAATTTTATAGTGCTATGGTTTTATTTACTATTTTTGAATAATTTTTTATTGAAAGGTGGTACCTAAATGTAAAATTGTGAAGTTCACTAAAACTTTAATAACTTTTTTATTTTATAATTTTTCTTAAATTAATTTATATGACATCAATCTATATACAATTCTTTTGAGATTTTTTTTTTTTTTTTAAATTGAAAAAAGTGAATTTTTGATCAAATTATGGTGTCCGTACACGAGAGGTTTTAAAATTTACCTTTTTAGTCAATTAATAATTAGTAATAATTAAATATTTAATAAAAAATTAAGAAAAAATATTGTCATCAATCTTAGGTGTATTAGGTAACTCCCTTTAAAAGGATTTACAAAAATTCATTTATTTGTGTCAAATTATGGTGTTCGTACATGAGTGTGGTATGGTCCTGAAACAGGCATTTTGAAAATGTGGTTTTTTAAGATCCATACCAAAAACAAAATCTATCATATGGGTACACAAATAAATTACATATTCAAAAACTAGATTTCGAACATTAAAAATTTTATTTCTGAAATATTTTTATATTCAATCTCTAAATGCCTCAAATTTTGACATCAATCGACAAGAAATTTCAAAAATAGGAAAAACACTTCAACTTTTTGCCCAAAAGTGAGACCCAACTTCTTGCACTTACCTAGGTCCTAATCTTCTCTATGAAGTATACCATATGTAAGTCTAGTTTCCTTATAGTTAGCTAACTCATTACTCTTCTTAAGAGAAACATTTAATATCCAATGTTGTTGATCATGTAGCCTCAACTCATGTTAACCTTCTTTATCCTCCTCGGGGAGGTGACCTTGTCAAGTACTTCTAAATGATCAATTTGTTAGTAGCCATAAAATTGTTCTCCTACCACCTGCCTACACTCTCAAGGGAGATTATGTAAAAAGTATCAGCCTCTAGAATGTGTAAGACTTTTTCAATTGTGTATGACCTCAAGTCCAAGACTACCCCTCTAGATGTGTCATTTACAAACTTCTTGTCTAGTACATAGTGATGTCTAAGTGTCATTATCAGACTTGAGGATAATAATGTCATTGGGCAGGCTACAAAAGGAACCAAGATGACCAAAATCATTACAATGCAAATTATTGACCTTCCTAAAGGCCTCTTGCATTGTTCCAAGAACTCATGCTACTCAAGGTTCCAAAGCTTGGGATCTTTATTATCAAAGTGTCGAACAATAAACTTTGACTAAGGTGGGTTTCTTTGATACTTGTACTTCACTAGTTGTGAAGAAGCAACCTTTGTATGCTCAAAAGATGATCACACTTCTATGGACCATTATTCTTGAGATAACCCATAATGAAGAGCATCCCAAGAGCCAGCCTATAGCTCACTATCTATGGTGTGCAAGGATTCAAGATGGTATGGTGGCTCTCAAATGAACCCATTTAAGAAACCCTTGCAAGGTGCACCATATTAGAATGGAAGATTCTAAGGAGTAAAGGCAAGAGTGTCAATATCCAAGAATCACAAGTATGCGAAGAAAATGCAAGCTAAGCTAACAAGAATGAAAGAGTTACAAACCCCTAATTAGACTATGTGAGCTGAGCTAGTGCATAAAGGAAATCTAAGCTAAGAATGCAAGTAAAGCAAGTGAGTGCAAATGTGCTCAAGAGTGTGAGTAAACAAAACAACAACATAAAAATAGAGTGAAAAAGTGAGATATGAGAGAGTGAGGAGAGAGCCTCCTTTAAAAGAGAACTGGGTGGTAGGGAATAAGAGGCAAAATCTACAATGGAGAATCAATCTCATGTTGACTTTGTGTTGGAATTCTTTAGAATAACAAAGAGGAGGGGGGGTGTGAATTAGTTATCCAAGGTTCAGATGTACAATTAAAAATTTTCACAACTTAGTGAACCCATATCCATCAAACATTTTCATCAAACATGCATCCATTAGATTATGCAATCACTTAAACTTGTAGGTTACTATCAAATCAATTTGTAGAAATGTAAACATGAAACATAATAGATTCAATAACACATTTGACACAATGATTTAATGTGGAAACCCAATTTGGGAAAAAACACTAGTAACATGCTACTCATTCTCACTCTTTTGAAGTGATGCCCTATGAAAGGCCAACCTTGTTAAAGGTTACAATACACACTATTAAATGTAACCTGGTTAAAGGATTTCAATCACCCTGTTAGGAGTGAGCCTTGTTAGAGGACTTTAGATCATTCACTTGGAATGTCACCCGGTTAAAGGATTTACAAATGACTATTAAGTCAACCTTAATCCAAATGATTTACCCTAGACTGATAAAATGATTAGTGAGTAACAATAAGGCTTGATCTGATAACAACTTACAACTTCATTTGCAAATTACAGATCTTTGTTTCAATCCTCCATTTTGTTTGGCTTTCACACTCTTTAGTTCTGATAGATTTTTCACCCTTCAAGCATCCATACCCTTAAGCCTTCTTACTTTTTTTTCCAATGTAGTCTCTTCTCTTCGATCATTGAATGAAGCAAATACCCTAGACTCCTTGTCTTCCTTAGGTTCTTACACATCAACTCTTGCTTCTAACCAACCATCTCTATAAATAGAGAATTAAGATATTTTTTCATTCATCCTCCATTGTCCATTTTAGGGTTAGATTATATTAGATAGGATTCAATGAATCTAGCCCTCATTTCATTTCATTCCCTTCTAGAAACTTCTCCTTCAATCCTCTTTGAATTCACCTCAAAATGATTTATCTTGAATTTTGTGCTACTAGCTCATTAATCTTATCTTCCACACGGTTCACACAATTCAAGTAATTAAACTTGTCAGCTTAAATTCATCAAATTCTCAATCTTTCTCATAATGCTAACACTCGACATTAATTGGCTTCTGATGCTTAGCACATACTATGTTGTTTGGCATCCACTATGAAAACACTTAGTGTGAACTAAAGTTTACTTCTGCTTGACATCAACTAAAATTTACCCGACTTACATTGTTTCACTTGGCTTACACTAAAATTGACTTTTCTCGGCTCCAACTGATTTTTTGCTTGGCTTGCACTAACTTTGCCTAGCACCTACTATCCACTCGGTCAAACTTAGCAAACAATCTTAGTTAAACTTATTCTTCTAAACTTACTTAGTATAACAAACCTTTGCAACCTTAAGTAGATTATCAATGCACTATAATATCACTGTCTTAACTAATCCTTGTACTCTTTTTCATATCATAACTCAACCTTTCCTCTAGGTTCTATTGTTACCTCATTTGATCAAATCCTCTTCATCAATCAAACAAATGATAGTACTTAAATCATATAAGAAATTATCTTACTAGCAAGTAGTAGGTTTGACACTGAAGTCAAAACAATGATTGAAACATATTTATCATACTTGTATCAATTTGTTTTTAACAATCTCCCTCTTCGACATTGATGGCAAACCAAACTGACCAAACTTAATCAGTATGAAAAATCAAAATACCAAAAAGAAAGTAATTCTTTGTATTGAAATCTCTCCCTCTATCAACAACTTTCATCTTCTGAATAGGTTACCAAAAATTATGTTCTAATCAACAGACAATCAATTCATCCTTATGACTCCCTCTTAACCACATCTTATATCTCCCTCAACATTATCTTCCTCATACTAGGTAGATGTAATATATAATATCACTTTCTCCCTCAGCACTCTCTCAGTAGTTCTTAGTAAACTTTCTCCCTCTTTGACAAAAATGCCAAAGATTTGTCATCTTAATATGCAAATATGAATATTTTTCAGTTTCTCCCTCTATCACCTTTCTTGTGACTGATTTGAAGTTCCATCTCTTTGATTACTTTAGGCGGATCCTAAAGTAAGATCCACTGCATCAATGAGTAATATATGTCAATCAACTTGTTTGATACAGGGAACTCCTCATGCTTCTTAGATAGCCTTTGATAGGGGTATCACCCCTAGTTTACCTCTTAGATACTTATGAGCATCCTTAGGTAATGCTTTTATGAAGATATCAGCAATTTCTTCTTTGTTGTTGACATATTCCATCTTCACCTCTTTATCTTGAACTAATTCTCTCAAGTAATGATACTTGATTGCAATGTGCTTAATCTTTTTATGCATCACAGATTCTTTGGTATATTTATAACACTTGTATTATCAAAGTATCACAGGTTCAATGATTTCCTCCTTTATACCTTTGAGTAGTTGTTTGATCCATATAATGTTTGTTCAATTTATGGCAACAAAAACATATTCAGCTTCAATAATAGATTAAGAAATACAGTTTTGTTTTTTGCTAGTCCATGTAACCAGCCTTTTGCCTAAGAAAAATGCTCCTCCATTGGTGCTCTTTTTGTCATCAATATTTCCAACCCAATCAACATCAGTATAGGCTCTCAATTCAAATTTCTCATTTTTCCTTTAGTATAGTCCATACTTCTCTGTTCCTTTCAGATATCTCATGATTCTCTTTACTACTATCAAGTGATTCTCCTTGGGATTAGCAGAGAACCTTGCAACTACCCTTATAGATAATGAAATACGAGGTCTTCTATGTACTACATATTGTAATTTACCAATCATAGACCTATATAATGTTTGATTCACCTTAGCTAAATCATCATTCTTTGACAATTTATGTCTTGTCACCATAAGTGTGCTTACTAGCTTGGAATCTTCCAATCTAAAAGTTTTTAGTATATCCTTAACATATTTTGACTAAGTGATGTATATATCATATTTTATCTTGTACTTACAAACCCACAAAGAACTTGATCTCTCCAAACATAGACAACTCAAATTCTTGTTTCATTTCATTTGCAAAAGCATTACATAAAGTATCTTGACCTCTAAATATGATATCATCAACAACAAAATTTAAATAACAAAATACCTTTGTCTTTTTGTATCTTCAAGTACAGATTGTTGTTATCATCAATCCTCTCGAATACAATCTTTACAAGATAATTATGAAGTCTCTCATACCATGCTCTTAGTGCTTGCTTCAAACCATAAAGAGCTTTTTGTAGTCTACATACCATGTTTTTTTTGTTAGCATCAACAAATCCTTTTGGTTGTTATATGTAAACCCCTTCTTCCAATATACCATTCAAAAATGCAGACTTCACATCCATTTGATAAACTTTGAAACCTTTGTATGCAGAGTAAGAAAGAATAGTTCTTACTCCTTCCAGTGTTGCAATAGGAGCAAATTTTTCTCCATAGTCTATCCCTTCTTCTCATGCATAATTTTAACAGGCTAATCTTTCCTTGTTCTTTGTGACTTCACCATTTTCATCTAACTTATTTCTATATACCCACTTGTTACCAAACACATTTTTGTCTTTTGGTCTAGGAACTAGAGTCCATGTCTTAATTTTCTCAATTTGTTCAATCTCTTCTTCCATGGCTTTACTCCAGTCCACATCTTCTAAGGCATCTTTCACTAACTTGGGTTCTTACATGCTCAAAAAATATGTTTCATTTCTCAACTTGTTCCTTGTCATTGGTCTAGTATCTTTATCACTAATGATTTGTGCAGTAGGATGATGTCCCTTGACATATATAGACACTCTTAATTCAGCTATGGCTTCTACATTTGATTTCTCAACTTCTAAATCACTATTTACCTCTTTTTCAGGTAGCTCAACATCTCTTTCGTGTATACTAATTTTAGAATCAGAATGTGCCTCAACTTCATTCTGTAACTCAGCACTTGAATGTAGCTCATTTCCTAAATGCAACTTGGCATTCATAGTCTGTGATTCGGTAGTCACTAAAACTTGTTGTTGGTTTGGAACATGATTTACAACATCTTCTTCAACAAACATATCTTCATTAAAATTATACAAATAATTTGTATTCTTCTAGTTCCTTCATAGGTTCAGCCTCATATACTTCTACATATTCATCAAATTTCACATTTTCACTTTTCACAACTTTTTTAGTGTTGGTATTTAAACACTTATAAGCTTTACTTCTTGTAGAATAACCAAGAAATATACCTTCTTCACATTTTGCATCTAGTTCACCATTCCTAAAATCTTTGAGAATATAACACTTGCTTCCAAATATCTTAAAGTATTTTATGTTTGGTGGGTATCCATACCATAGTTCAAAAGGTGTTGAATGAGTACCTTTCTTGACTTGTACACAGTTCAAGTTATAGACAATTGTACTTAGAACTTCTCTCCAGTATTTCAAATCAACATTTTTCTCCATCATTAGTGTCCTAGTACAACCCATTATAGTTCTATTCCTCCTTTTAGTAATTCCATTTCGTGGAGGAGTTCTAGGAGAAGATGTTTGTCTTTTGATTCCTCTATCATTACAAAACATTTCAAACTCATTTGATGTAAATTTTTCTCTTTTTTCAAATGTCAAACATTTTAGAATTTTACTCGTTTCTTTCTCAACTCTTTCTAAGTATCGCTTAAACATTTGGAAAGCATCAGATTTCTATTTCAGAAACATAACTCTCATCATTCTAGAATAATCATCAACACACAACATAATGTACTTATCTTCTTTGTAGCTTTGCACTTCAATTGGTCCACACAAGTTAGTTTGAATAATCTCTAATATTTCTTTAGAGGTATGAGTCTTACTCTTAAAACTTGACTTTTTCATTTTGCCTAACTAACATTGTTTGCGAATTATATTGTCAGGCTTTTTCAACTTAGGCAAATCTCTAACTCTTCTCATGTTACTGATACTAATCAAGTTATCAAAATTAACATGACATAACCTCTTGTGTCATAGCCACACATCATCAAATTCTACAACTAAACAAGTAGCATCTTCTATATCAAGGTCAAATATATTACCTCTAGTTTTATCTCCTTTTCCAATCAGTATCATATATCTTAGCAATTTTGTTCACAAACTCGACCTTACAACCCAAATTATTTAGTTGTGACATACTCAACAAGTTATAGATAAGTCCTTCAACATAGTAAGCATTGTCAAATAAAATATTTTATGTGAGCTTGATAGAACATTTTCCTTTTATCAGACATGGTGCATCATTACCAAACCTTACACTATTTCCATTATAATAATTCAAGGTAATGAACTTTCTTTTATCTCTAGTCATGTAATGTGAACACCCACTATCAATAATCCATCTATACATGATAGGTAACTTACCTTTAAACTTTCCTTTACCTCTATGAAATCTCCTTGCCAATAGTGCTTCAAGTTGATCCACATCTTCCTCATCTGTATCAGTGTCACTAGACACATATTTGAACTTTTTCTTCTTCTTCTCATTGGGTTCCTTCAGTGACAACTTAGCTTTGAAAGAAAATTCAATATTTTTAGGTTTGTAATTATCAAAATTAGATATCTCAAAAGTAGTGAGCCTACCTACCAAACCTTCAAGAGTCAAATCATTCCCTAGTATACATCTTAATTCTTGTATTGCAGAAACTCTAATAACATAAATGAGCAACAATGTTCTTAAAAAATTTATTAGTATAGTATCATCATCTATTTTACTAGTAGCTCATTTATTGCATTAACAACATCTTTTATCCCACAACAATATTGAGCAACATTCTCACTTTCTTGCATTCTCATATCATCGAACTTACCTCTAAGACTTTTAACTTTGGCTCTTAGAACATTTTTTCCACCTCCATAGATAGTGTGTAGAGCATCTCACATTTTTTATGCACTATCACAACCCTTGATATCATCAAAATTGGCATATCTTAGGGAAGAGGTAATCTCAAACATTGTTTGGTTGTGTTCTTTCTTCTTTTTTTTAGGTCTTCAGTAGTTAGGGCTCCAATAAGATCGATATGCTCAACAAAAATGATAGATTGTGCATGATCTCCAAGATCTCCTAAGTGTAGCTTCATCAAAATTTTCCATGCAGGAAATTTATCTCTATTAAGCTTGGGTACTTCTCTTTTTGACATCTTGATCTTTGTGCTTCTAGTACCTTCAAACTAGTCCTCTTAATTAGATGGCTCTAATACCAATTGATGGAATTCTTTAGAATATTTGAGAGGGGGGTGAATCAGTTATCCAAGGTCTAGATGTACAATTAAAACTTTTCACAACTTAGTGAACCCATATCCATAAAACATTTTCATCATGCATGCATCCATTAGATTATGCAATCACTTAAACTTGTAGGTTACTATCAAATCAATTTGCAGGAATGTAAACATGAAATGTAACATCTTTAATAACACATTTGACACAATGATTTAATGTGGAAACCCAATTTGGGAAAAACCAATAGTAACATGCTACTCATTCTCTCTCTTTTGAAGTGATGCCCTATGAAGAGTCAACCCTATTAAAGATTACAATACACATTGTTAAATGTGACCCAGTTAAAGGATTTCAATCATCCTATTAGGAGTGAGCCTTGTTAGAGGACTTTAGATCATTCACTTGGAATGTCGCCTGGTTAAAGGATTTACAAATGACTGTTACATCAACCTCAATCCAATGGATTTACCCTGGGCTAATACAATGATTAGAGGGAAACGTTAAGGCTTGATCTGATAACAACTTACAACTTCATTTGTAGATTACAAATCTTTGTTTCAATCCTTCATTCTGCTTGGCTTTCTCACTCTTCAACTTTTTCACCCTTCAAGCATCCATACCCTTAATCCTTCTTTCTTTGTTTGCCAATGTAGTCTCTTCTCTTAGGTCACTGAATGAAGCAAATACCCTAGACTCCTTGTCTTCATTAGGTTCTCACACATCAACTCTTGCTTCTAACCAGCTATCTCTGTAAATAGATAATTAAGATATTTTTCATTCATCCTCCATCGTCCATTTTAGGGTTAGGTTAGATTCGATAGGATTCAATAAATTTACCCCTCATTTCATTTCATTCCCTTTTAGAAACTTCTCCTTCAATCCTCTTTGAATTCACCTCAAAATGGTTTATCTTTAATTTTGTGCCACTAGCTCATCAATCTTATCTTCCTTACAGTTCACACAATCCAAGAGATCAAACTTGTCAGCTCAGATTCATCAAATTCTTTATCTTTCTCATAATGTTGATGCTTGACATTAACTGGATTTTGATGCTCAACATCCACTATTAAAACACTCGGCACAAACTAACATCTACAAGTGCTTTGCATCAACTAAAATTTACTCGGCTTACACTATTTCACTCAGCTTACATTGAAATTGACTTTGCTCGGCTCCAACTAATTTTTTGCTTCGCTTGTACTAACTTTTCTTGACACCTATTGTCCACTCAATCAAGCTTGGAAAAAAAACTTCATTAAACTTTTTCTTCTAAACTTACTCAATGTAACCAACCTTTGCAACCTTGAGTAGATTATCAATGCACTATAATATATCTATCTTAACTAATCCTTGTACTCTTTTTCATATCATAACTCAACCTTTCCTTTAGGTGCTATTGTTACCTCATTTGATCAAACCCTCTTCATCAATCAAACAAATGATAGTACTTAAATCATATAAGTAATTGTCTTACCAACAAGTAGCAAGTTTGACATCAATAACAAAACAATGGTTGAAACATATTTATCATACTTTTATCAATCTATTTTCAACACTTTGTGCATAAGAATCTCTAGGAGGCAAAATCAATGGTAGTGTTTAAGAGGCAAAAGATGTGTGGAGAAGAAAGGAGATTCCACCCACCTTGAAAAGTGTGCCCTCAAATGTGTAGACAAAAATACTTTATTTTAATTTTTAAAATAAGAATAATTTTTTCCATGTGCATACATAGGATAAGGGGGACTTTCGGGAATTTGATTTAATAAATAAGGGACATGATTCTTATAATTAAATATGAACTTAGGATAAGGTGATCAATTATAAATTATTTAAAATTAAATCAATATTTGATCAAAGATGATAGATAAGAAAGATTTAGTCTAGTGTTTATAAATTTAAAAATGTAGAAAGGGGCCTCATAGTTTACTAGACCCATTTTGGGTGATTACAACCTTTTCCTTGGATAATGATGGCATTATTTAACCTTCACAAAAGGCCATTTTCATTAACTTTACTAAACTAAATGAATGCAATGCTAATAAAACTAAAGAGACTAACTTAAGGGGTATTAATGATTCTATAATGCAACTGACTAATTGACAACAAGATTGAAATAGGTTGACAAGTAACAAATTTTAGAGTTTTGGAGGTGTTAGAGTTGTTAGTGTACAAAAGTGCAAAATGTGCAAAAATTGGAATTCACAATACTATTTAGAGAGATGAAGTTCAAACCTTTAAGGATTTTTGGATGTGTCATAAACTCTAACATTTCTAAAGACTTGATGGAGATAGTCCATTTCAAAAAGTGAAGGCTCGATTATCAAAGTTTTTAGAGTCTTTAGGGTTTTTAGACTTGTGAAAGTTTGACACCTCTAAAAAAGTTTGGGAGTTAGCTTCTTTGATGCAAAGAATCTATAGGGAATCAAAGTGATCAGAGATATCAAAGGTGTGGTCTACTAATACCACTTGATAAAAGGTACTACACTTATTAGCACAACAAGATAGAGAAATAACAATGATTTGCAAGAACATGAAATTTGCTTCTTATTATCTCTAATTAAATAGAATTACATTATGTTAGGATTCTTAGGTTTTTTTTTTTTTGCGGGGGGGGGGGGGGGAGTGGGGGGGTGGGTTGGGGGAGGGGTGTAATCAGTTCAAAAAGATAAGCTCAAAACTTTAACCACCAATCTACAAAATTAAACTATTAACTTCTAAATAGTAAAGCATATGACCAGTATCAGTAAATAAAACATGACAATGTTAAACCACCACAAATTCATCACACATGACACACTTATTTTGGTATCATGAAAGCCCTTGTTTAAACATAAAAATTGTGATAGGGATGATACCCACAAATCTTACTACTATACTAAATGAGTTGTCTTCTTAGGAGCATACAATTACCCTTTCCATTGGTTCACCCTATTAGGAGGGAATTTGTACCTTGTTTGAAGTACAAACATATTTGCTAAGATCCACCTTGTCAAAGGATTTAGAAAACTCTTTTGAGAGATTACCTTTTGGGGGATTTACAACTAGAACCTATTAGGGTTTACCAAATTCATGGATATACCTATTATAACTATTAGGAAATAACTAAATCACTCATCTAGTTGTAGCACTCCTTGCATGTCAGATCCAACTAGTTCTTTGATCTGCTACAATGCACTTCTCTTCTTAATGTCTTGACCACAACTATTCAATCACTCTTCAAATCCTTAACCAACCTATCATTTCTTACATACATCGCTTATTCTATTTTAGAAATTTTTTGTGTATAATTGTTCTCTTTTGTCTCTTAATCTTGACCATCCATTCAAACTTTAAGTGTTCTTCTTATTCTCCTTAATAATTTCATGCATAGTGAAGTTTCATTATAATTTCCCCTAATCCTTCAACTATATTTACCTCTCTACAACTTGGACTTGTCAAAATGTGTTACCTTTACCAATGTACCATCTTACCTTTTACTTATTGATCTAATGATCCAACTAATACCAATTTTGACATGTATTTCCTTTACTCTATAGTATCACACTATCTAGTATTATTGCATATCTATATTTGACTTCTTTTTTGATGTGTTGTAAATTATCAAAACTTTATTAGCCTTTCTAATATATTCATTGATCATCTCTTGTGATCAATGATCATTACTTGTGTTTTTCCTTTACACATTACCCTATTGTGATGAACTAACTTAGTTTTCACCAATCAATGCTATGGATTTTAATTCTATGTGAATTTCTATAGATTTCTATCAATAAAAACTATACAAACCTTCACACAATCTTGATCTCCAAACTCCTTGAGTATTGATCTCCAATAAATACTGCTAATATTCTTCTAACAATCTCCCCCCTTTGGTATTGATGGTAATACACTTGAGATCTTTAAACTTGAATGCTCCCTCTGAGTTCATACTCTCCATTCTATTTTCCACATTCTCCCTAATGATCTTCTCATTTATCATCTCATCTTCTTCTACTATTTTTTTATTTTTTTATTTGATCTTTTCCCCATTCTTTATTCTTTCTAATTTTCTCCCCCTTTGACAATGATGCCAAATTTTTGTACCATATTAAATTGGAAGAACTTCAATTTAATGATGGTTTAGCACCCATTTAATATGATTTCATCATTTATTCACATTCATCTCCTTTATTCACCTTTCTTTTAAGTGGAATCAGGGTAGGACCTAATAGATCCTCTTTAAATATTTTATTTTCATGGTGTAAAGATCGGTGAATGATCTAACCACTTAATTCCTCCCTTTCCTTTATCCAATCACTCAAAATCTATTTTATGTATTGTAATAGTCATATCTCGAGTGTTGCACCTGATTTTTGGGATCTGAGACCTATTTTAGGACCCTGAGGGAATCTCAAGGGTTTTAGACCATGGATAGAAGGGACATAGTGCATCCCTTCCTATCAAGGATGAACTACATCCCTACTAGTCCAATCAAGGATGAAGTGTGTCCCTACCTAGTCCCTATATTGTGTCCACTTTCCAATCCCATTTCTAGATCGTTTTGCGGTGTTAACTTCTAAAGAAAGTTAATTTAGACCCCTTTATAAACCTATCCATTTACTTCATTTTGCATCACACAAGCATTATATCATCCATCACACTCTCAACCATTCTTCAAGAATTCAAGGCATTTATAAATCTCTCCATTGAAGACCAAGGACCCATGCATTCAAGTCATTGAAGGAGCTTATTCTAGATCTTTCATGGCATTTTCAACTCTCAAGATATCCCTTCATACCAAGATCCTTTGTTTCATCTTCTACATTAATCCTCTCAAGATCTACATTTATCTTCCATTTATTCCGAAGGAGGATTTCGAGCACATTAGTTCATGAAGGTTTTGGTTTCACTTTGATTTCATTTCGTATGGTTTTTGAAGTTGAGTCAATGCTATTGTATTTAATACTTGATTACATGTTGAATTCAAGAGAATATTCATAGATTTACATTTCTTCATGTTAGATCTATTTCTACTACTTTCTAGCATTCTATATTTTCTATCTTAATTCAAGAATAATCCCTAAATTGGGGTTTGACCAAGGCAAACCTCCCAACAACAAAAAAAACCCTTTTATTTTGGAAGTTTTAGATCTTGGAAAATAGAATAGGTTACATATTCAGATACCTTTTCATCATTTTGTGGAACTACAAAATCAGAATCAAGTTCATACACTATTGATCAAGGATGCACTTCTCCCTTTCTTTAGGAGAAAGTCACCCTCATGCAGAAGTCATCCCTGATTAGGAGAAAGTTGCCCCTGCCAGATTACTAAACGATTAATGGGTTTTGTCCGCCTTGTTGGTTTTAGCTTGGGATTTTTTATTCAACCATTTTGGAAGTCATTTGTATTCCATTTTTAGGTTTTATCTTGCAAGGTATAACATCTTCACTTTCTCATATTCTTTTTCATATATTTCTCTATTTCATTGCATATCTACTTGTTAAACCCTCTTAAGATGGAGGTGAGAGGGAAGTAAATCCAAGTAATTCACCCTTTGTGCATTAGGTTATGTATTGACACTTTCCTTTGTGTTAATTTAACCTATCTTATGAGGTGGATCTTGGTTTTCCTCTATCATTGGTTGGTAGGGTGCTTGATTCCATTTACCCCCTACACATTTTTGGTGAACTTGACTATTAGACTTCTTTCTTACATTTTGGAGTTAGATTATCTAAATCAAATTTTTATGTTATTGTTTGCATTAGTGATATTTATATCTCCATTTGAATTATTTCATATATATTGTATTTCATATATTTATATTGTAAAAATCTAAAAAAAATCATCTAGTTCCTTCTGTTATCATTGTATTTTATTCTAATGGGGTTGTTGTCTTTGTGTTCAAGTTTCATTCATGATATTCCTACCCTTGATAGTTGTACTATTTGGGATGAGCCCTTGGATGGGAATATTGACTATTCTCTTCCTCGTGAAACTTCTTTGAGCCATGATTATCTTTCCTCTAATGTGTTCTCTCTTCCCTCCTTGGATGGTTCTACCATTTGGGATGAATCCTTAGATAAGGATATGAATTACTCTCTTCCTCTTGAGGCAACTTTACACACTTTGATGATACCATTATTGCTCCTAATAATTAACCTCCTTCTATGCATTCTGTTGATATTCCTTCTAAAGATGAGGTCTTGATGAGTTTTGTTTTTCCTCCTCCTAAGAGTACCTTAGTCATGGAATACTACACACATAATGCTCCTCATTCCTTTTAGGACACATCTCAAATAAAGTTAGGTCTTGTTGAATATGATGACCTTATTTTCATTGATTCAACCTTAAATCATAAGGATCCTATGGGTAAGTGCACCAAGATGGTGTACAAAAGAGTGGACACCCCCCCCCAAAAAAGAGAAATTTTCAATATCTCAATCCAATCAAGTTATATGAAGTTTCTAAAAGCGGTTAGGCTTGGTTACCAAGCCTAGTAAAAATACATTTTTAAAAAAAAACCAATTGGGTTTCTAGGATGAGAAATCTATTCAAAACCCAATCGGGTTATTCAAAATCCAACCAAGTTTTGAAGAAATAAAAATAGGCTCCACTCAGGAAGCCATAACTTTCACATCCAGACTCTAATTGAATCCATTTGAAATGCATTGGAAGGATATTGAATAGATCTACAACATTATGCAACTAAAATAATAGTACGACATCAGTAATTTCTTTCCATCCATTATAATCAATCATGGTCTAAAATAAGTAGTCATTATTTTTGAAACATGGGGTGAATAGGTAGGTAAGAGTATTATGATAGTTTTTATCTTTCTATCATCTATCTCACTCCCTCTATCCCTTTCACACACAAAATCACTCACTTATTCACTCACTAACTCCTAATCTCTCTTACTAACTCTTAGCTTCTCTCATTCAAGGTCTAGATGTACAAAATAAAACTTTTCACAATTTAGTGAACCTTTAAAACTTTCTCAACCATGTATGTATTCATTGTGTGATTGTGTGTTAAACTAAATTGATATGTTACTGTAACATTAACATGCAGATATGTAAACCATAAAACATATCACATCCATCAGTGCACTTGACACAATGATTTAACATGGAAACTCAATTTGGAAAAAACACCAATTACATGCTACTCCTTTTTCACTCTTTTGAAGTGATGTCCTATTAAAGGTTACAACACACACTGTTAAATGTGACCCAATTAAGGGATTTCAATCACCCTGTTAAAAGTGAGCCTTGTTAGAGGACTTTAGGCCATTCACTTGGAATGCCACCCTAATAAAGGATTTTCCAATGACTATTAAGTCAACCTTTTTCCAAAGGATTTACCCTAATCTGATATAATTGTTAGAAAGTAACAGTAGAGTTTTGATCTGATACAACTTACAACCTTACTTGCAAATTACATATCACTATTTAGTCCTTAGCTCTACTTGGATTCCAATCTTTGTAGCTCTAATAACTTGTTCACCCTTCAAGCATTCATCCTACTTAAGCCTTCTTGCTTAGCTCACCATTGCAAACTTCTTCTTTTGGGTCACTTGATGAAGCAAACCCACTTCCTTCTTGTCAGATTTTTGCTTCCAAAACTCTCTGACCTCAATCCAAAATTGCTTCATGACCATACATCCCTACATATAGGAAATTAGAAATCTTTTCCCACTCATTATCCATCTCAAAAATTAGGGTTTTTGATGGATTAGGTAGGATTTAATGTATCTACCCCATATCTTGACTTCTCTAGAAACTTCTCCTAGTATCCATTTGAATTCGCCTCCAAAATAGTTTACATAAGATTCTGTGCCTCCAACTCATCAATCTTATCTTCCTCTTGATTCACAAGTTCCAAGAAAATAAACTTTTCAACTTTTATTTGGCAAATCTTTGATCTTTTCATAATGCAATAACTTAGCATTATCGATTTACTAATGCTCAACACATATTGTGTTACTCGACATCTACTATAAAATTACTCGACATCAACCAAATTTTATTGGTGCTCGGCATCAACTAAAATTCACTCGGCGTCTACTAACTTGCTTGACACCTATTAGTTTGCTCGACATCCACTAGAAATTGCTTTCACTCGGCTCCAACTGACTTTTTGCTTGGCCTGCACTAACTTTGCTCAGCACCTTCTATCAACTTGGCCAAGCTTAGCAAATGAACTTTGTCCAATATTTTTCTTCGAAACTATCTAAGTGTAGCCAAACATTTTATAACCTCAAGTAGATCATCAATAAATTATGTTATCACTATCTTAACTGATTCTTGTACTTCAATACATAATCATAACTCAACCTTTCTCTAGGTACTTTTGTTACATCGTGTTGATCAAATCCTCCTCATCAATTAACTAAGTGATAGTGCTTGAAACATATAAGTAATTATCTTACCAACATGTAGTAGGTTTGACATTAGTGATAAAACAATGATTGAAAACACTTCTTCAATAGTTCTCTTACTCAAATGATCATTTCAATCATATATCAATAATCTCCCTCTTTGGCATTGATGGCAAACCAAACTGATCAACCATTCAAATAAATGATGAACATCTTGTTCTATCAAACTAACTAGGTTAAAATAGTAAGGTAGTACCAAAAAGAAAGTTTGTGAATAAAACTTCTCCCTTTTTAACAACTCCTTCTTAGGTTACAAAAATATCCTTCTTATCTAATTTTCTTCTATCATGGATCAATAGAATATTAGAATACCTCCCTCTTTCTTTCTACTTTCTCCCTCTTTATTGCTTTCAGTCTTCTGATCTTCTGATGATGTACTAAGTGTAGACACCTAAATTTGATTACACTATTTTAGTAATCCTATTTAGTTATCTAAAAAGGGATTATTAATTAAATTTCTATTTAATTAATCCTTTGTCATCCCCTAGTTGATTAATTTAATTAATCATCTATAGTCCTAATTGATAAATCAAATAATCTATTATTTATCAATTAAATCCTATTCTTCTATCTAATTCCAAAAATCCCCATTTATTAAATAAATCTATTTGATAAATGAAATCCTCAAATTCAAAAACCCCTAACCTGTTTCTAATCCTCCATTTAGCCTAATCCACCCCATCCACCCATACTAACCAAGCTTAGCCACTAACTCACCCACCCTCATTAATGCCATCCACTTGCACATCTCTAACATCCCTAATCTAATCCTAAACCCAAGCCTAATCCACCCCCTAATGTTGTCACATTCCTTAAACAAGTTTAAGACTTTCCTAATCCAAACCAAAGTCTCCCCTCAAAAAAACCCAACCACTAAGTCATGAGTGCTCTTACAAAACATAAAGACTCTTACAAGCCCACTCATGACTCTTACATCCATCTTACACACTCTTCCCTCTTCCACACTCATTCCTCTTACATCCCTCTTACATACTCAACCCCACTCATCATGACTTTAACCAACCCTTAACCCTACCCTCTCACACTCCTCCTCCTTGTGACAAGTGTCACCTTCCCATTGGTGCTAAACAAGCACAATCCATGTGCTCCCCTTTGAGTGCATCTTGGCCCTCCTTAAGCCTTCATCCATCCTTGCATCTAAGCCCTCCATCCCTCTACCCCTTAGCCTATAAATTGAATCCCATCCCAAGCCATTTCATCAACAATCTTTGAGCTAAAGTTACCATGCTATTTTGAGAACCAAAGCCATCAACCATACCCTTATAATGCCAAATTGAGAGCTCACAAAGCTACCAATTTGCCATTACCCATCTCCATTGAAGCAGCTTTTGAGCATCTTGAGCATACATCCACAGCAAAAGGACACATCTACAGAATCAAGAAAGCATGGAGTGTTTTCTCTCGTGAGGTTTGCACTTCTTATTTTCTTTCTTAGTCTAAGCATATATGTGAATTTAGTTTTTGATTTGTGAATGTTTACTTTATTTGTTAATGTTCTTTGCATACTGATTCTGGTTCTACATTTTGGCACGCCCGGTGGGACCCCACTATGGGTCATTTAATCATCTATTTTCATCTATATGTCATTTTTCTAACCATCTAATGTTTGCTGTTGTTTGAGTGTGTTGTGAGGGTGTTTTGCTTGTTTTTGCAGGTTAAAGAATGCACTTAGGAAGAAGAAATACCATCTAAAAAAAAAATTCGCATTTTCAGCTTTTTTTGGCGCAGTTTTGGCGTCTGCAACTTGTTCTGTCTGCGAAAATCGACTTCTGCGAAAATCCGCGTCTACGAAAATTGACATCTGCAAAAATTCGCGTCTGCGCAAATCGACATCTGCAAAAATTCGCGTCTGCGAAAATCGACGTCTGCAAAAATCCGCGTCTGCGAAAATCGACATCTCTGTTTTGTCCTCTTCGTATTTTGGCGCCTCTGTAGTTCAGCGTCTTTGTATTTTGGCAGACTGTGTTCTCTGCTAACTAACTAAATTGCTTTTTTTTGTCTCATTGTAGGTTGGAGCACATATGGAACCACTAACCATGTTTCTTGCAGGTTTTCATGTTGCTAAAAAATGAACTTGAATGTTTAACCATTGGTCTTTGAATGCATGTTGCTAAAAAAAAAAATGAACTTGAATGGTTAAACACATTTTTCATTGAATGAATGTTGCTCAAAAACACACTCTTGAATGTCATGGATTAAAATCAACTTTCTTTGGAATGCATGCTTAAAACAAAAAAAATCCAATCTTGAATGCCAAGGATCAATTAACCATTACAAATCTCTTTTTCACATGCAATCTAGGTAAAGTTGGATTTTTGGACATTTAAGAAACTTTGTTAAGTTAAAATACAAATTTACAAAAATCAATTTGAGTAGTTCCTTGGACTCACCTCTTTTCTAATCACCCATCAAATATTAACCATTGGTTGCAATCTCAGCGCCATTTATGGGGATGGGTCTACTTGAAAAAGGTGTTAAATGTTCCACAATCTAACTCACTCACTTGGTCTTTGAACGTTTGCTTTAACTTTATCAAAATTCTTAAATGGTCAAAACTCTAGATTAAATCGATCACACTTTGAGTTTGGGCACTAAAATTGAACAACAACTGACGTGGAGAGCCTCCGGGCGCGCACTTGAAATCGAATCTCACACACTTTTGTTTTGGGCTTAAAACAAACTCACACTCAATCTTGAATGCCTTAAAGAAAATTAATCGATACTTGACGTGGAGGGCCTCTGGGCGCACGAGTTTGCTTTTGTTGACCCTAACTCTTCTTATTGTGTGCATTCTTCGATCGATTTACTTTTGTTGGCACTTCAAGTTGGAATTGAACATTGTCTCTTAAACATGAGTGCTTGCAAAGTCTAGATTAGCACACATAAGAGTCAGTTGGTAAAAGAACAAGCGTATTTTTTAGCCCAAGGTCATCCAAGTCTTCTCTCCCCTTGTCGTCTTTCGAGGCCATCTTGGGTGCATAATATTAGGATCCAAAACCTTGTTTCTTTTTTAGGAGGCCTGCTTGGGGATTTCATCACCCCTTGGAAGACCTCAACTCCAGCGTTCCGGCGAAGTATAAGAATCGGGAGGTGAATCGAAAGACACCTCTCTTGGGATCAAAATTTTGTCATTCGGGCTAAGCCTCAAGGAACTTTATACCCTTGAGAAGTGAAAGAAGAGAAGTGGGTTACCGCTCCTCTCGGCTGTGTGACATCCTTTTGGTATCATCTACGGATTTGGGCCTCGCGTACCTTGCGTATATCGAGGACTCCCTAGCTAAACCAATTGTCTGCCTTGCAGAAAACCATCTAGGATGTTAATGTGTTTGGAGTGACTGATCGAAACATTTGTAGAACATACACACTCCTTGGCGCAAGTACCACATTTTGAGAACTACAAACTTCTATCTGGGTGTTCCTATCTATTGCTTGTTTTTATTTTACTTGTTGAATGAATGTTTGCCAAACTTGGTCAATCCTAGCTTAGGGCACACTTAGCGTAGTCACTGCCTACTTTGGAAGTTGAACAAGTTGAAGCAAAACAACTGAGATTTTTCCCAAAGCCAAGCAGATTCAGGAATTTATGTCGGAATAACCCAAACCCAAACAGAAGTTTCACAAGGTCAAACTCAAGCCATCTCTAGCATACCAAGAACTTTCAGCCAAGAGAAAAGCAATAACACCAAGCCCACAAATTTCCAAACTTCACAAAGCAGAGGACAAAGCTACCGACGAAGCACTTCAAGAGGCCTGGTTAGAGCGCACCATCAAATTTAGCCAACATCCAGGAGTTAATCCTGCTTATGCCTTACCAACTAGGCATGATTTCTATGATTAGACACCCTTGTTTCTCCACATCTTCTTGGATAAGCTTCACTCTAGAGTCATCTTTGTAGAAAAGCCAGCCATCTTAGCTTATCCCCTTAAGCATTATTAGCTCATCCATCTCATTTAGAATCATACCATCTAGCTAGTAATCGAAAATCTGCACATCTAAGCTTTCAAAATTGTTGTCACCTTGCTAAAAGTTTGCCATTCCTAAAATCTTCCAAATCCACCAATCTCACCAAGGTTATCCTTTTGACAGAGCTTTGTCTAGGGTAATCTAGCTTTGTCACTTGTTATCCCTCATCACCTTGAGCTAAAGGTTGGGATTTTCAAGTGGTCAATCTCGTGTTCTTCCTAAAGGATCATCAGTCTATCCTTAAGTTGACACAATCACCACCAAGCTTGCACATAGGAAAGCAAACCTTTTGTACTTTGACAACATATCTTTGAAGTTAGAATCCCCAACCCAATCCTCCTTAAGTTTTTTTTATATAGCTTTGCCTCAACCTAGGAAATCATTTGCATAGAAAAGTCTTCCCCCTTTTGCATCCATCAGCATTATTGCATCTCATCCCTAGGAGCATTTTTTTTTCATGCCACCCGTCACTCGCTTAGCCAAGAAGAAAGAAACAATGGAGCCCTATCAATTAGATCGAACGGCCTCACCCCCCTTGAGCACTCATCCATCCTTCAGCCCAGAGCCAGCTATGCCATCACCTACTGACATTGAAGCTTTCATGAACCCACCAAGAAATGCAGTATTGGTAAACGCCATTATAGACAAAAACAAAGAGACAATCATGGCTAATTTTCGAAGGGACAATGTAGGAACCTTTGACTTTGGAAGACCCCCTCCATTATCAGATCCATCTCACCCATTGTTTGGGCAGCTGCCACCACCCATAGGCTCTTATGATCCAAATTATCCTCAATTTATTCCAAAAGAAGAGCCTCCAGCCAATCCATATGACCCAACAGACCCAAACATACCATCATCCACCCAAGTTGAAATCTCCATGCCGCAAGCCAACCCAGCCACCATCACTCCATCCTTGATTCATACCTCTCCGCTCCAAACCCCCTTTACCCAAAACACCTCTCCGTTCACCCCCTTCACTATTGCTGCTGCTCCCCAACCTAGCCTTCCCAATCCACCCATCTCCCAAATTAGTGCTAGCATCTTTGGCCAACCTCAGCAATATACAACAGGGATGCCACCCATGGGGCCAAGTAATCAACCTTTCATCACCCCCAGCTTGTTCACCACAGCCCAAAGCACAATCCCATCATTTCCATTAGGTCTTGGGAGTTCAATACCACCAGCGACAAATCCACAAGCTACTACCTTCACTCCACAAAGCTATCAAAACCCACAAGCTACTGCCAATCTTCTACCAAGCTCCCAAGTGACCCTAGCTCCCACCACCCCTCTACCAAGCTTCCAAATCCAACCACAAAGCTATCAAACCCCATCAGTTCCATTCCCAAGCTTTCAATTCCCACCACCTCCACCACCAACTAATCCATTACCTCCAATTACCAACTACTTTTCAATGCCACTTCTAGGAGGTAATCCACCACCCCAGCCAACCACCAATTATTTGCAGATGCCATCCCAAATGGGGGCACAACCCACATACATTGGTCAAACCCCACAAGCCCTCCGATCCTTTCCCCAAGCCTCACAACCACCTTATACCTTACCTCCACAAAGCAATCCATTTATCCCATAGCCAACTTATGTTCCTCAATCCCAACCTCAAATCCCATATCAACAGCAAGCCTCGCAGCACATGCAGCAATATGCGCCACCTCCCCCTCAACAACCCGTCATCCACCATGCAACTGCCCAAACAATGTACAATCCCTATCAGCAAATCCCTCACAGCCATCCATATTCAATGGCCCCATCCAACACATACCTACCTCAAGGCACTCCTACATTGGTGGCACCCCAACCATCACCTATCAATTCAGAGTGGGAGCAAATGAAGACAGCTCTGAAAGCCATCCAAGAAGGGAATGATCCAAAGACATTCAAGTTTGAGAATGTGTGTCCTTACCCATTTGGCAGAGCCATTACCACGACACCATTTCCCAAACACTTTGAGGTACCTAAATTTGACAAGTTCAGAGGAAAAGGAGACCCTGTCACACATATCAAAGAATTTTACATGCATTGCCAGGACGTGGCATACAATGATGTCTTCCTCTTGCGCCTTTTTCCCAAAAGCTTGGCTGGACCAGCTCTTGAATGGTTTTATAGAATCCCCTATGGCACAATTAAAAACTTTGCTGAATTATCTGAGGCATTTGTAGCCCAATATGCCCATCTTGTTGAAATAGAGCTATCAATAGTTGATCTTGTCCACACCAAGAAAAAAGGTGGAGAAAGCCTTGCCGAATACCTACAAAGATGGCAAACCCTTACCACCCGCATATCCTGCACCTTGCCAGAATGCCATGTGGTGAAAATGTTTATTGATAATGCACATCCTAGCTTGGCTCACCACATGACCATGAACTGTTTGCAGACCTATAAGGATATTAAAGAGAAAGGAATGATCCTTGAGCAAGGACTCATCAAAGATGGTGTGGTAAAGATTTACAAAGAGGCCAACCAAAATCAATCACATTCCAATGACAAGTCTAGGTATTGGAACAAAAATAAGCATGTTGCAACAGATGGGGTTACTGACACCAGACATGTGAATATCATTGGTCCTTCTCAAAACCAGTCTAACCCACCATATCAAAAAAACAACCAACAAGCTACCAATTACCAACAACGAAACAACCAAAGCTATCAAAACCACAATACAAGACCCAACTTTCAAGGGTCTAACAATCAAGCTAATGCCATCAATGTAGCTGCAGGGCAAAAGCCTAGATTCCAACCTGCACCTAGAAACTATACACCCCTTGGTGAGCCATTGGATGTTATTTTTGAGAAATTGGCTAAGGAAAACCTCATCAAATTTCCTCCTACCCAGCAAATTGATCCAAGCCAATCCAAAGCTGCATGGTACAAGGACAATGAGTATTGCAAGTTCCATAGGGTAAATGGTCACACCACCCTCAGATGCATGAAACTGAAAGACTATGTGCAAGACCTCATTGATCAGAAGGAAATCACTGTTGGTGCCCAAACCTCTCCCAATGCAGGTTTACAAATTTATCAAAATGCTTTTCCTCCACACAACAACCAAAATCTTGGAAAAGCACCTATCCAAAACAACACCAACAACCGCCAGCCAAACCAACAGCATGGTAAGAACAATGACCACACTTCATCCTATATAGACTATGGTAGCCTTATAGGTTGTATATCTGAGAAAGAGCCTTCAGTCAATGTTATCAATATCCGAGGACCAGACAATGAGTGTGCGGTCACCACTCGAAGAGTGTGATTTAACATCGCAGGCCCACCAGTTTCATCAACACCATCAGCTCCATCAAAAAGTCAATACAATATCTTGGAACACCTTGGGAACATGCCAGCCCAAATATCCATTTTAGACCTTCTTCGCACTAGTCCTGTGTACAAAGACATCCTTGACAGTGCTCTCATAGAATCCCGTGTCCCTTCTGATATCAATGCTACTGATTTTCATAATCTTGTTGGACACCTTTCATCCTCATGTGCCCTATCTTTCAAACCCACCGACATACCCGCGGTTGAGCCAGATCACACCCTTCCACTTCGCATAGCCATCATGGTATCCAATTTTGCTGTGAAAAGAGTAATGATAGATAATGGATCAGCCTTGAACATTTGCACCCTAAAATTCATAAAACAAGCTGGGTATACTGAGGCAGATATGATCAATGAAGTTATCACCATCAAGGCTTATGACAACTTGGAAAGGACCACAGAAGGGACTATTTTTCTACCAATCAAGGTTGGGCCAGTCATTCAAGAGACAGTTTGCCATGTTGTTGATCTAAACCTACCATTTAACATCCTCCTCGGTCGCCCATGGATTCATGCTATGAAGGCCGTTCCATCCACCTACCATCAATGCATCAAATTTCCGCATCAAGGCACTGAGGTAACCATCCATGCCGATCCAGAACCCTTTGCTTACTGCAATGCGGTTGAAGCTTCATATACAAACCATTGCCCTGGAATAGACATCGGCACAGCCATCGCCAGCTCATCCCACACTTGTAATGATGCAGAAACCATCCTTGCCTCCACCCTATCTACTGTAAAGATCAACAACAAAGGATGTGGAGAATATAGTCTATCATATGCATTTGCTGTCGGAGCAATCCCACTTGATCCACATACCCATGGACGGCCAACATATCACAAAGCTAAGGAGATTCCACCTCCTCGATACAAATAGTTTGGCCCAACCACCTTTGTGTCCTCAAAAACCCCTCTTCATGAGGAGCTCACTCCAAATATCAACAATTGGCTACATAAGGATGCACCTCCAAGAAATCAAGCGCGCCTTGATCACTTCAGCTAGAAGTATCCCCAACAACATAAGCTTGTCACTGAAAAATGGAACTATCAAGGAGGTGGACTAGGACCAGAAGAAAGGGGCATGCAATGTCCCATCGAAGCACATGATTGGGAGATAAAGTCAGGTCTTGGCTTTGGCATACCCACAACTGGGGGCACCAACGAGAATGGTCACGCTTTTTCGAACATCCACTGTGACCTTGTTGAAATCAAAGACATTCCTGAGGAAGTTGAAAAGAGAGCCTATGACGATATCCCAGACCAAATCTTCCTAGGAGACTCTGTTCTCCGAGAACTATCCATCCATCTCATTGACCTACCACTTGCTCATCCACAACTCATAGATTGGGACCAACCAAGTGTCATACATATTGATGAGTTTGCATCAGAGGAAGCGCTTCTAAGATTCATGGGAGCCGAAACTCCTCATAAGAAGACAAAGCCAGATTCTGCCTACATCTACAAGCTAGATCCCAAGGGGTATTTTGGAGAAAATCCCCAACCTAGTTTCGATACACCCAAAACTGGAGCTAAGGTAAATCTAGGACTAGCTAAGGCAGCGAAGAGAACCCCTCAGCAAGAAAATCCAGAGCCACAAGCAGAACATGAGGATTTAGTATTGCCTCCGCAAGATAATCGACCAGAGGTGTCTTCTATTTTAATAGAGGATACTAGAGAAGTCAACATTGGTTCTTCAGAGATCCCTAGAATTGTTCACATTGCTGCATCCCTATCACAAGACCAAGCTGACCTCCTCTTTGAGCTTTTACGAGAGAACATTGGCCGATTTGCATGTTCATATCAGGACATGCCAGGACTTGATCCAAAGCTTGTAGTTCATCATCCTGCAGTCGATCCAAAGATCAAGCCCGTCAGACAAAAGCTTAGAAAAATGCACCCCAAGGTGGCATTACTAGTCAAAGCTGAACTAGAAAGAATGTTAGCTGCTAAGGTTATCCGGCCTATTGACTACTCAGAATGGATCTCTAACATGGTCCCTATCACTAAGCCTTCCGGTGACATCAGAATCTGTACTGATTTTAGAGATCTTAACAAGGCTTGTCCAAAGGATGATTTTCCCTTGCCCAACATAGATATGATTGTAGATCTTATAGCTGGACATGAAATCCTGTCCCTTATGGATGGATTTTTTGGGTATAATTAGATCAAGATTGCAGAAGAGGATCAGCATAAGACAGCATTCACTACCCCCTGGGGAACCTTTTGCTACACCATGATGCCTTTTGGCCTAAAGAATGCTGGGGCTACCTATCAAAGAGCTATGACATCCATTTTCCATGATCTTATCCATAGCATTTTGGAAGATTATGTGGACGATATCCTGGTCAAATCTCACACCTTCATGGATCATCTTGCTGACCTAGAAAAAGTCTTTGATAGGTTGGCCCAATATTATCTCATGCTAAATCCCAAGAAGTGTGTCTTTGGGGTCACATCTGGCAAGCTTCTAGGCTTCATAGTTTCTAAACGGGGTATAGAGATCGACCCCAAAAAGGTCAAGGCTATCTTAAACATGCCTCCTCCCCAGACACTGCGACAGCTTCGCTCTCTTCAGGGAAAACTTCAATCTGTCCGGCGCTTCATCTCCCAACTTGCAGATAAGTGTACACCGTTTTCACACTTGCTAAAGAAGAATGAGAACTTCAAGTGGGATCTTTTATGTCAGCGCAGCTTCAATCAGCTCAAGCAGTATCTCACCAATCCCCCTATCTTGGTTCTACCAGTTCCTGGTCGTCCCTTGATCTTGTATATATCAGTGACACCTACTGCTCTAGGGGCACTTCTAGCACAACATGATGATTATAGCAGAGAGAGAGCCATCTACTATATCAGTAGAACCCTAGTTGGTTATGAAATCAATTACACTCCTATGGAAAAAGCTTGTTTGGCAGTTGTTTTCTCAACTCAAAAGCTTCGCCACTACATGCTAAGTCATACCATCCAACTAGTCTCCAAGATTGACCCTCTCAAGTATATGCTCTCTAGAACAGCACTTACAGGCCATTTGGCCAAATGGGTTATGCTACTAAGTGAGTTTGACATCCAGTATGTGGACAGAAAGGCAATCAAAGGGCAAGCCATAGCAGATCACCTAGCTGATGCACCTCTATTAGATGCATATCCTTTGCTCACAGAATTTCCAGATGAGCATATTTGCCTAATTGAAGAACAACCCCCATGGAAGCTTTATTTTGATGGCTCATACACCTCTCATGGATCAGGGGCAGGAATATTATTAGTTACACCTCAAGGAGATTACATTCCAAAAGCCTTCAAGCTACAATTCCCTAGCACCAACAATATAGCAGAATATGAAGCTCTTGTAGCAGGATTAAAGATAGCTGCAGAATGGAATATCACCGAGTTACAAGTCTTTGGTGATTCCCAACTCATCATCAAACAAGTCTTAAATGAATATCAAACCAAAGATGAAAAGCTATTACCCTACAAAGAGCTAGTTGATCAGCTGACCCAGCATTTTACAAAGCTTCAGTTTACACAAGTGCCTCGAATGCAGAACAAGGCAGCAGATGCCATGGCCACTATCGGCTCGCTCTTGGAAATTCCCCAAGAAGCTACACAGTATGAGTTTTTAGTTGAACAACTCCTCACACCTGCCTATGCGAATGAGGATTCAAACCGTGTTTGTATCTTGGTTGGTCCCCAATCCCCTTGGTACCATGAAATTCACGCTTACCTTAACGATGGTATCATATCCCCTCACCTCACACGTACCCAATGCCAGAACCTCATCCGAAAATCATCCCGCTATGTTATCATAGCCAATACCCTATATCGTCGGGGTTATCACGATACTCTCTCTCGATGTTTAGATGAAAATGAGGCCACGATGGCATTAAAAGAAGTACATTCCGGACTTTGCGGTGCCCACACGAGTGGTATTGTCCTAGCACGACAAATCCTTAGAGCAGGCTACTATTGGCCTACCATTGAAGAAGACTCTTGTGACTTTGTCAGAAAGTGTCTCCCATGTCAGCAGCATGCAAATCTTGTGCACGCTTCAGCACAGGATCTATAGCCTATTGCACCACCTTGGCCTTTCGCTTGTTGGGGCCTTGATCTAGTTGGAACTATCACCCCTCTCTCATCTGATGGACATAAATGGATAATAACAGCTACAGACTATTTCACTAAGTGGGTGGAAGCAGTCCCCCTAGTCTCAGCTACAGGAGTTCAAGTCTCCAAGTTCATCTTGCACCACATTGTTTGCCGCTTCGGCATCCCATCCACCATCTTCACTGACCATGGAGGTAATTTTGAAAATCTCAACATGGAAGAATTATGCACTTCCCTCCGCATCCATCACTGCTTTTCTAGCCCATATTTCCCACAAGGTAATGGCCAGGCAGAGGCAACTAATAAAACCCTCCTCAAAATCCTAAAGAAAGTTGTCAATGATTCCGGCCGTGATTGGCACCTTCAAATAAATCCAGCTCTATGGGCCTATCGAACTTCCTTCCGTACATCCACAGGCACAACTCCATACTCCCTAGTCTATGGTGTCGAAGCGGTATTACCTATAGAAGTTGAACTTCCCTCACTACGCATATCTTTGCGAGGGCAAATCTCAGATGAAGAATATAGAGTAGCTCGACTCACCCAGCTAGATCTCTTAGATGAGAAGAGACAACAAGCCTATGACCATCTCACAGTCTATCAAACTCGTCTCAAAAGGAATTTCAACAAGAAGGTGCTCCCACGACACTTTCAGCCAGGTGACATGGTCCTCAAAGAAAATATGAAAGTCCAAGCAGATCGAGAAAAGAAAGGCAAGTTTGAACCTACATGGCTTGGTCCCTATGTGGTTACCGCCTCCTTTGGCTCCGGAGCCTATCAATTATCTACACCAGAAGGAGAACTCTTGAATGATCCCACTAACATCATTCATCTCAAGAAGTTCTATGCTTGAAGATCCTTGGTATACCCAGCTTTTGAAAAAAATACAAAAAAAAAATAGTAAAGAGAAATAAGCGTCCAATGGTGAAAACTTGGCAATTCAAGTGCCTTGGATAGGTACCTTGGTGAAAACCTGGTAATTCAGGCGCCTTGTGTGCTAAAGACTAATCCATTATCTATCACTATCCTATCCCTCATACATCCACCCACCATCCCATAAAACACCTGCTTGTTCCCTTGGTGTTCCAATCAAATATCCAAAATCTGATGGAGCTTGTCAATACCTCTTGTACAGCTTGTAAATCTTGTACCATACCTTGTATACATTCGAATCTTGTCCAAAGCTTGTACTATATTCCATCTTGTAAATGATCTTGTATCCTAGCTTGTATCCTATCACATGCACACACAGAATCCCATTTTTCTTAAGCTTTTCACAAACCATCTACCTATCCACCTATCAACTATTATAGACACCCCATCCTTCACAAACATTTCCATCTCACAAAAAACCAAAACATGAACGAACTTGTACATTTGTAACATATCTTGGTCTGTCAGCTTATACATCCTCTTTAGCTTAGTATCATTGTATCTATCCGTATTTCATGTTAGTTCATCCTTGGTCAACATCTTGCACACATTGCACACCTTGGTTAGATATTCCAATGCATCCTTTAGCTAGATCTCCTATCACTAAAGTGTTATCCTTCTTAGTTCAGCTTGCCAGACACATCACTCATCCAAATCCATCAGCTTAGGTGCTCTCTGATAGATTTTTGCAGGATATAGCTTTCCTCATGTCTGATCTTGGTCCGTTAGTACCTCGTCCTACCCATCTCGTTGGCAAACAGTTCTCTTTTGGATTTTCACTTTCTTTTGATTTGGGATCTTCCCTTTTGGGTCTTGAAATATCTTTTCCAAGCAATCTCCTTGTTCCCTCCTCAAGGTTGCCATGATCTTCCATATCATGGTATGCTGCGAATGGGGCAATTAGAGCGTAAGGTCTTGATCAGGTCTTTTGCTTGTTTTCTTTTTCTTCTTGTGGGTTACCTAGTGTCGTTTCCACGCTGCTTCCTCTAGGATTCATGTGTGATACTGGGGCAATCCTTGTGTGTTTGTTTTGAGTCAGTTCGTCAGTCCTCTGGACGGTTGGTGAAAAGGCCTTGATGTTCTTGGTAACCTTGGCAATTAACCAACAGTCCTATAGCAAATCTAGTGCTCAACTACATGGTGGTACTTCTCTTTGAAGTATCCCCCCACTCAAAAAGCTTCAATGGATTCCTTTTATAGCGCTCCGCTCCTCCATCTCCCCCCCCAATCCTGGAAAGTCTTAAGCTTGCTTTACTATTGTGCCTCTGATTTCCCTTTATCATTCTCCCGTAGTGAGAGTTTGAGCTAATTCAGCCCCTTCTCTTCGCCAACCTGCGTCTCAGCTCGTCTCAATTTCTTGTACTTTTCAAGAAGTCATCGAGCCTCATTTCTCTCCCCGCCGCCTTCTTGAGGGGGCATCATCTAAGTCTAGTCTCACCTCTTCTTATCCGAGACTGGGGCAACCTTGTTGCTAAAACATCTTCTTCGTGTCGTCTTCATTCGAACTTCTTTGAAATAGTGTTGTCTCAACACTATGTCAAAGAGGGGCAAAATGTAGACACCTAAATTTGATTACACTATTTTAGTAATCCTATTTAGTTATCTAAAAAGGGATTATTAATTAAATTTCTATTTAATTAATCCTTTGTCATCCCCTAGTTGATTAATTTAATTAATCATCTATAGTCCTAATTGATAAATCAAATAATCTATTATTTATCAATTAAATCCTATTCTTCTATCTAATTCCAAAAATCCCCATTTATTAAATAAATCTATTTGATAAATGAAATCCTCAAATTCAAAAACCCCTAACCTATTTCTAATCCTCCATTTAGCCTAATCCACCCCATCCACCCATACTAACCAAGCTTAGCCACTAACTCACCCACCCTCATTAATGCCATCCACTTGCACATCTCTAACATCCCTAATCTAATCCTAAACCCAAGCCTAATCCACCCCCTAATGTTGTCACATTCCTTAAACAAGTTTAAGACTTTCCTAATCTAAACCAAAGTCTCCCCTCAAAAAAACCCAACCACTAAGTCATGAGTGCTCTTACAAAACATAAAGACTCTTACAAGCCCACTCATGACTCTTACATCCATCTTACACACTCTTCCCTCTTCCACACTCATTCCTCTTACATCCCTCTTACATACTCAACCCCACTCATCATGACTTTAACCAACCCTTAACCCTACCCTCTCACACTCCTCCTCCTTGTGACAAGTGTCACCTTCCCATTGGTGCTAAACAAGCACAATCCATGTGCTCCCCTTTGAGTGCATCTTGGCCCTCCTTAAACCTTCATCCATCCTTGCATCTAAGCCCTCCATCCCTCTACCCCTTAGCCTATAAATTGAATCCCATCCCAAGCCATTTCATCAACAATCTTTGAGCTAAAGTTACCATGCTATTTTGAGAACCAAAGCCATCAACCATACCCTTATAATGCCAAATTGAGAGCTCACAAAGCTACCAATTTTCCATTACCCATCTCCATTGAAGCAGCTTTTGAGCATCTTGAGCATACATCCACAGCAAAAGGACACATCTAAAGAATCAAGAAAGCATGGAGTGTTTTCTCTCGTGAGGTTTGCACTTCTTATTTTCTTTCTTAGTCTAAGCATATATGTGAATTTAGTTTTTGGTTTGTGAATGTTTACTTTATTTGTTAATGTTCTTTGCATACTGATTCTGGTTCTACACTAAGATGTACTCTTCCTTTTTTTTCTTATGCACTATACTTTATCTTTTTCTTTCTCCCTTGATAGTCTACTTTGATCATCTGATCATCACCCTCTTTATCAATAAGTACTTGATTAGTTTACTATACATTCTCCCTCTTTGACAACAATTTCAAAGATAAATACTCAACACTTGGCATCTTGATATATGCAAATATAAGATTTTTTAGACTGTTCTATTTTACTCCCTCTATCACCTTGCTTGTGACTAATTTGAAATTTTAGTTCTTATGATTACTTTAGGCAATTTCCTAAAGTAAGATCCATTGCATCAATTTGTACAAATTGAATATCAGCTTGTTTGATTGCAAGGTACTCCCTCTATCTTTTACATAGCCTTTGATAGGGGTATCACCCCTAATTTACCTCTTAGATACTCATAAGCATCCTTAGGCAATGCTTTGGTGAAGATATTAGAAATTTTCTCCTTTGTGTTAATATATTCCATCTTCACCTTTTTGTCTTGAACCAACTCCCTTACATAATTATACTTTATTACAATGTGCTTTGTCTTTGTATGAATTATAGGATTATTTGATATATTTATAGCACTTGTATTATCACAATAAAGTATCACTAGTTTAGTGATTTCTTCCTTTAGTCCCTTTAGTAGTTTTTTGATGTGTACAACGTTTGTGCAATTAATAGTAGCAACAACATACTCTACTTTAGCAATATATTAGGAAGTACAACTCTGCTTCTTGCTTGTCCATGTAACAAGTCTTCTTCCCAAGAAAAATGCTCCTCCACTGGTGCTCTTCCTATCATCAATATTTCTAGCCCAATCAACATCAGTGTAGGCTTTCAGTTCAAACTTTTCATTCTTCTTATTGTATAAGCCATACTCTTCCATTTCTTTCAAGTATCTCATTATTCTTTTTACTACCATCAAATGATTCTCTCTAGGGTTAGCTAAGAATCTAGCAACTATTCCCACAACTAATGCAATAGTAGGTATGTTGTCTACTACATATTGCAATTTTCCAATCATGGATCTATATAATGTTTGATTGACCTCGGTTAAATCATCATTCTTTGATAGCTTGAATATTGTTACCATAGGTGTACTTACTAGTTTTGAATCCTCAAGTCCAAATGTCTTCAATATCTCATTGACATATTTTGACTGAGTGATATATACACCATAATTCATTTGATAGATTTGTAATCCCACAAAGAATTTGATCTCACCAAACATTGACATTTCAAACTCATGTTTCATCTAATTTGCATAAATCCTTACACAAAGCATCTTGTCCTCCAAATATAATGTCATCTACAAATATTTTAGATAACAGTATACCTTTTTCTTCATCTTTCTTCATGTACAAATTTCTATTATCATCTATCCTTTCAAATCCAATCTTAAAAAGATAAGTATGAAGTCTCTCATACCATGCTCTTGGTGCTTGTTTCAATCCATATAGGTCTTTGTGTAGTTTACATACCATGTTTTTATTGTTTTTATCTACAAAACCTTCTTACTATTCTATGTAAACCTCTTATTCTAATATGCTATTTAGAAATGCAGACTTAACATCCATCTGATAAACTTTGAAACCTTTGTATGCAGCATAAGCAAGCAGAATTCTTATTCCTTCCATTCTTGCAATAGGGCCAAATGCTTCACCATAGTCAATTCCTTCTTCTTGTGCATATCCTTTGCAGACTAGTCTTGCTTTGTTTCTTGTCACTTAACCATTCTCATCTAGCTTGTTCCTGAATACCCATTTTGTGCCAATCACATTCTTATTCTCTGGTCTAGGAACTAGGCTCCAAGTCTTGTTCTTTTCTATTTGTTGAATTCCCTCTTCCACAACCTTGTACCAATTATCATCTTCCAATGCATCTCTCACTATCTTAGGTTCCTTCATGTTTAACAAACATGCTTCACCTCTCAACCTATTTCTTGTCATTGGCCTTCAATCTTTATCTCTAATGATTTGATCTGACGGATGGTGTCTTTTGACATATTTGGATAATCTTGGCTCGGTTCTTGTGGTTGCATTCTATCTCTCAGCTTTAGTTTCACTATGTGCATCTCTATCAGGTATTTCAACATCTCTTTCATGTGTGCTAATCTGAGAGTTAGATTGTGCATTCTCCTCATTCTGTAACTCAGCATCTAAATGCAACTTAGCATTCACAGGATGTGGCTCAGTAGTTGTTGAAACTTGTTGCATGATTTGAAGCATCTTCTTCAGTAGGCATTCCTTCATAATAGTATGTAAATGTCTTGTAATCTTCTGATTCTTGTGTAGCTTCAGCCTTATGTGCTTCTGTAAACTCATCAAAATTCACATTTGCACTTTTGACAATTTTGTTAGTGTTGGTAATTAAACACTTATAAGCTTTACTTCTTGTACAGTAACCAAGGAATATACCTTCTTCACTCTTTGCATCAAACTTTCCACTCCTAATATCTTTAAGAATATAGCATTTGCTTCCAAATACCTTAAAATATTTCACATTAACCATATCATAGTTCAAAGGGTGTTGAGTGAGTACCTTTCTTTACTTGCACATGGTTCAAAGTGTATATTACAGTACTTATAGCTTCTCTCCAATATTTTAGAGCAACATTTTTCTCCATCATGAGTGTTCTAGCACAGTCCATTATTGACTTGTTTCTTCTTTCAGCAATTCTATGTTGTGGAGGGGTCCTAGGTGTTGATGTCTATCTCTTGATTCCTCTATCATTGTAGAACATCTCAAATTCATGTAAAGTGAATTCACCTCCTATGTCTAATCTCAAACATTTCAAGCTCTTACCTGTTTCTTTTTCAACTCTTTCCAAGTACCATTTAAACATTTGAAAGGCATCTAATTTTTGTTTTAGAGACATGACTGTCATCATCCTAGAGTAATCATTAACAAGTAGCATTATGTACCTATCTCCCTTGTAGCTTTTCACATCAATAGGTCCACACAAATCAGTATGAAAAATTTCAATTATTTCCTTAGAGGTATAGGCTTTACTTTTAAAGCTTGACTTTGTCATCTTGCCTAGCTGACATTGTTTGCACATTATATTTTATAGTTTCTTCAACTTAGGAAAACATCTAACTCTTTTCATGTTACTAATGTTAAGCAAATCATCAAAGTTAACATGACATAATCTCTTGTGCCAAAGCCATACATCATCAAATTTTGCAATAAGACAAGTAGCATCTTCTATATCCAAATAAAATAGATTACTCCTAGTTTGATCACCTCTTCCAATCAAATTTCCATTTGTATCATATATCTTGGCTGATTTTTTCTCAAACTCAACTTTACACCCCAAATTATTCAATTGTGACACACTTAACAAGTTATAATTCAATCCTTCAACATAGTAAGCATTGTTACATGAAATTTTGTCTGTGAGTTTGATGGATCCTTTTCCTTTTATTGAACATGGTGCATCATTACCAAATCTTACACTATTTCCATCATAACAAGTTAAGGTAATGAACTTACTTTTGTCTCTAGTCATGTGATGTGAGCATCCACTATCAATGATCCATTTGTTATTCTTTTTCACACAAGTCATAAGTGTAGTAGCTTCATCCTTATTTGGTTCATCCTTCATTGCAAAATATACCACTTCATCATCATTTTCATCAGAGTTCTATTCATCAGCAATGTAGCATGACTTCTTGCCTTTGTCTCTGTAGTCTCTTCCATCACTCTTCTATTTTTGTGCTTATTCCCTTCTCTAAAGTTCTTCTTTTGTGTACATCTTGATGCAATATGGCCAACTTCATTGCAATTAAAACAAATGATAAGAAGCTTACCTTTGAATTTACCTTTTCCTCTATGAAATATTCTGGCCAACAATGCTTCCAATTGTTCAATGTCTTCCTCATATGTACTACTTTGTCTTTCTTTTCTTCTTCTTTGGCTTTACCTCCTCAGAATCCTTCAATAATAATTTTTCTTTGAAAGCTAATTCAATACTTTCTAGTTTGTAGTTTTCAAAATTAGATAATCAAAAGCAGTGAGTTTTTCCTACCAAACCTTCAAGGGTTAGATCATTTACTAGCATACATCTTAACCCTTGGATTACAGATACTCTAATGGCATACATAGGCAATAATGTTCTCAAGATTTTACTTAGCATAGTATCATCATCTATTTTACCAATAGCACCTTTTATTGCACTGACAATTTCTTTTATTCTAGCAACATATTGAGCAATGTTTTTGCCTTCTTCTATTCTCATGTCATCAAGCTTACCTCTTAGGCTCTCTAACTTGGCTCTTTGAACATTTTTGTCTCCTCCATAGATGGTGGCTAGGGCATCCCAAATCTACTTTGCACTTTTAAGGTCTTTGATATCATCAAACTCAGCATAGCTTAGGGAAAAGGCAATCTCCAACATCACCTAATTGTGCTCTTTCTTTTTCTTCAAATCTTCAGTAGTTAAGGCTCCTACTAGACCAACATATAATGCAAGTTTGTGCATAATCTCCAAGTCCTCTAAGGTGTAACTTAATCAAAAAAATTCGTGTAGAAAAGTTATCTTTGTTCACCTTGGGTACCTCTCTTTTTGACATCCTGATCTTTATGCTGTTAGTACCTTAAAACTAATAATCTTAAGCAATTGAGCTCTGATATCAATTGTTGAAATTCTTTTAGAATAACTAAGAGCGCGCGCGGGTGGGGGGTGTTTGAATCAATTATTCAAGGTCTAGATTTACAAAATAAAACTTTTCACAATTCTATGAACCTTTAAAACTTTCTCAACCATGCATGCATTTATTGTGTGTTACCTAAACTAATATTTTATTGTAAAATTAACATGCATAAATGTAAAGCATAAAACATATCACATCCATCAATACACTTGAAACAATGATTTAATGTGGAAACCCAATTTGGGAAAAACCACTAGTAACATGCTACTCCTTTTTCACTCTTCTAAAGTGATGCATGTTAAAGACCAACCCTGTTAAAGGTTACAACACAAACTGTTAGAAGTGACCCAGTTAAGGGATTTCAATCACCCTTTAAAAGTGAGCCTTGTGAAAGGACTTTAGGCTGTTCACTTGGAATGGCACCCTGTTAAAGGATTTTTCAATGATTGTTAAGTCAACCTTTTTCCAAATGATTTACCCTAATCTGATACAATTGTTAGAAAGTAATGGTAGAGTTTTGATCTAATACAACTTACAACCTTACTTGTAGATTACATATCACTATTTAGTCCTCAACTCTGCTTTTGGCTTCCAATCTTTGTAGCTTTGACAGCTTGTTCACCCTTCAAGCATTCATCCTACTTAAGCCTTCTTGCTTAGCTCATCGATGAAGAAAACCTACTTCCTTCTCCTTGTCAAATTTTCACTTCCAGAACTCTCTAACCTCAATCCAACATTGTTTCATGACCAGACATCCCTACATGTAGAAAATTAGAACTCATTTTCTGCTCATTATCCATCTCAAAAATTAGGGTTTTTGATGCATTAGGTAGGATACAATGTATCTACCCCATATCTTGTCTTCTCTAGAAACTTCTCCTAGAATCCATATGAATTCACCTCCAAAATAGTTTACATAAGATTCTATGCCTCCAACTCATCAATCTTATCTTCCTCCTCATTCACAAGTTCCAAGAAAACAAACTTGTCAGCTTTTATTTGGCAAATCTTCAATCTTTTCATAATGCAATAGCTTGGCATTATTGCTTTACTGATGCTTAGCACATACTATGTTACTTGGCATATACTGTAAAATCACTTCAAGGCATCAACTGGATTTTATTGGTGCTCAGCATCAACTAAAATTCACTCAACATCTATTAACTTTCTTGGCACCTATTAGTTTTCTCAACATCCACTAGAAATTGCTTTCACTCAGCTCCAACTGACTTTTTGCTCGGCTTGCACTAACTTTTCTCGGCACCTTCTATCAACTTGGTCAAGCTTAGCAAATGAACTTTGTCCAATCTTTTTCTTCTAAACTTTCTAAGTGTAGTCAATCATTTTGTAACCTCAAGTAGATCATTAATACATTATGTTATCATTGTCTTAATTGATTCTTGAACTTTAATGCATAATCATAACTCAATCGTTCTCTAGGTACTTTTGTTACATCTTGTTAATCAAATCCTCCTCATCAATCAACTATGATAGTGCTTGAAACATACAAGCAATTGTCTTAATAGCATGTAGCAAGTTTGACATCAATGACAAAATAATGATGAAAACACTTCTTCAACAATTCTATTACTCAAATGATCCTTTCAATCATATATTAACAATTATGTTCTCATTTTTTGTGACTATTTTAGCCTATCTTTTGGTAGATCATTATTCTACTTTGCGAGGAAAATAAAAGTTATTTCCCTTGTCTCTTCACTTGGGGGTCAAGAGCCCTATTTCCTCTTTCTATCTATATCATAGGGTCCATTATCTCTCTTTGATGACTTTTTTTCCTTTATATTATGACATATTTTCTTGCATTCATTTATTGTGATTACTTGTAGAGTATTATCCCAAGGGAAAATGTTTTCTTAAAACTACATGTTTAGTGTACATTGGGACCATTTAGGGAGACATAACGTATCCTTCCTTTATTGAATGTATCCAATATCATTTATGAAGTTTCATTTTCTTGTAATTTTATGTTCTCTCTTCCACACATTTATTGTGTTCTCGCATGAAATCTTATGTTTGTGAGTGCATCCTTATCTATCATTTAGGGCGCATAATGTATTTTATTTCTTTCTTCTCTTTAGGATCCACTATTCCTTTTTCATTCCTCTTGTGATAACTAAGTAGACATAATGTGGTATCCTTTCCTCTCTCTATTTCATTTCTCTGTAGATTTGTATTATTTCATGATGCATCCTTACCTATGGGTGTGTATTGCTTTGTTACATGCATGACTGTGTGTTTCTACCTAGATAATGTTTTTTCATGCCTTTGATTTTAATTATTTTAATTTAATGATCATCTATAGTCTACTCCATTCATGATATATTTTCCAACATCTCACATTTTTTATAATTTATTATCTTATGATTTTTCTTTATTTTATTTTTCTATGGTGTAGCATTATTTTACTTCTTGTTGAATATAGGGTGTTTGTGTTTTGTGCATGGCTCTCAATTTTTGCTTATAGCTCATCCTTATATCTTTGAAATTTTTTTTGTATAATCCACCATAGATTTTTTTTCTTGTCTCAAGATTGAGGGGAAAGAAGCTTTGTATATTATTTACTTCTTTTTTCTAAGGATCTACTTTCCCTTAGGCTTAAGTAGAATTTGTTCATTATGTGATGTTGTTATTTCTTTATGAAGAATTGTGTTTTGGATATGGATTATCTCTTTTGAAAATAAGTGTATTTCCTAAGTCATCACTTCTTCTTTATCAAGTAAATACATGTCCTTTACATACACTTTACCTTTATTTGGGTTAAAATTTGTCATCCCTCATCTACAAATCCTTATTCTACCTACATAGGGGGCTAAATTGGTGAATTATTGTTCTTAATCCCCTCTTCCTAGAGATGTTATCTTTATCAAGCACTCCTCTTAAGTAGATTTTTTTTCATCAATGTTTCTCCCTTTTGAGGATCATCTTTCTATAAGTGGTATGTCCTTTCCACAATTGATTATGTTCATAAATTGTAAGGGTTAAGACCTTTTACTATGAATATAGTTTGCATTGTTTCTTTTGTTGATCTCTATGCCATGTTCCCTATTATTTTCCAACACTTAGTCATTTTATAGGTAGATTTGGTCGGTCATCACTGTGACTGAGCCACCTAATGAAGGTTGAGTATTCATGGACCTATTTATATTTCATTACAAGTTAAGCAAATCTAAGGTTTCTGAGCACCCCAGTATGGACTAAGTCATAGTATATGTAGAGTAAAGACAAGTAAGAAGAGACATATATGTCAAGTGAGTTAGTTACCTCCAAGCATATAGAATCCAAGGGACAACATGAATATTAGTTATGACCAAGCATCAAGATATTCAAGTGTCGAGTAAACCAATTTTGACACGTGTTTGTGAATGTACAAACACTTATATAAATAATTTTGGATGACTTCTATGTGATATTTTTGGATTGTGGAGATAGCTGAGGTAATTATACATTTTTTCAGAGGACATCAATCCCTTGAAAGGAAGAGTAACCAATTAGAAAATAAGAAGGACTAAGCGACAAAAGGGAAAAGTCTAGATCACTAATCATGATCTAGAACCTTGTCTAGATATCTATTTAAGAAAGGATCAAGAGCTAAATTAGAAGGATGATTGGGTATGTTAGAGAAGGTCATGGACAGAGTGAGGAAGGCTAAGTTTGATGATTAGAAGTAGAGATGAGACAAAGAAACCTAGTAGTGAAGGGGAAAATAGAGTATATAAGATTAGGAGATCAAATAAAACATGGAAAGAGAAGATATCTAATCTAGCAACAAAGTGATAACTAAAGGATTAGGTAATGAGACATTTGAACAAGTGGATCAGGGTAAATCTCTTAATAGAGTAGTTTTAATAAACCTATTTAAATCTCCTAATAGAGTTCTTACTTAGTTGTAAGTTTAAATCCTTTAATCAAGGTAGACTGAATAATTCTCATAAGCTCCTAATAGGGCAAAACCCTCATAGATTAGACCACTAGAAGTGATTAAACATTGTAGCCTTAACAGGCACACTTTATTGCTATAGTAGTGAAGATTTTTTGGTTTCATCACCACCCCAATTTTACCTTCACCTTGGAGGGTTTCTAGGTAACCAAATCTTTGTGTTATGTGTTTAAATTTATTTTCATGTTGATGGATGTGATGTATACCTAGATCTATTTTAATTTTACATTTTATGGTTATATAGGATATGATCTAGATATGAGATGGGTTAATTGTGAATGCACTTGATTTTCTATTTGTTTCAAGGAGTTAAAAGTATTAGATCCTAATTCACCTCCCCTCTCAGTATCTTACTTCCCAATAAGACTTCTAATAGCTTTAGGGATATCTCCTTATTGTGTGAAGTAGGTATCCTCTTTCTCTTCCTTCTCATGTCTATTATATAGACATGATAAGGAGGGGGGCATGCATACACCCTTCTTTTAGATAGTTTCAATTGACAATCATGGAGTAGTAAATATGGATTGTGAGTATCTATTAGGGTAATTTAGCTTTGGATTTTTGGTATGGTTCTTGGGTTATCCTTAAGTCTATGTATTTTTTCCTGATTGCCCTCTTTTTGCACACATCTTGTGAATTACTTTATGGATTATGCACAATCCTAAAGAATGGATCCTCCATGTACAAATTTAATTTAGGAAGAGAGAATCTTTGAGATTGGGTATGCATATACTTTTCATACACATATGCTAAATCTTGTATATGGATAACACATCCAAAAATATATGCTAAATCTTATATGTGGATAACGCACAAAAGCTTGCTAAATCTCATATATAGTAACACATTCAAGCACAACATGGTAATTCCCATACATGGGTAATGAATTTTTATAGGACCATGTCATGGTGATAAATATGATGTTGATTTATGGATGTAACTTTACTAGGTTGACTAGCAGGTTAATACCTCGTTAAACTATTCAATACCATCATTTACAAGTATTTCTTCCTATGATTCATAGTAGGGTGGTCACCCTACTAGGTAATGTAATCAATTTTCTTTCTCTTCTCTCTTTTTTTTTCATGATAGTAGAGATAGATCCTAAATATTTATTATTAATTATGTTGCTCTTGCATTTCTTATTTCATCATTTATACTCTTTTGATATTTTTCCAAATATGATATTCTTGGTGAGACATTTCATCAGTTGAGGTCTCTTTCATTGGCTAATTTGGGGTTATTTTAGTATTAACCCCTTGTGTCTTTGTCTTTTTGGATTTGTTTATTTTTTCTTTTCTTTTGCACCATTTCTCATGGATGTGGAATTAGAACCCTTGGCCTTCATAGCATTTTCCCTTTGACTAAGTGGTATTATATCTCATTGTAATTCGTTGGATTATTATCTTCTTCTCTTCTCTACTTTATTGTGAGTATGGGTTGATCCACACTCATCCTAAAGTGGGGGATAAAAGTACCATATTAAATTAGAATCACCTCAATTTAATGATGGTTTAGCACCCATTTGATGTGATTCCATCATTTATTTGCATTCCTCTCCTTTCTTCCCCTTTATCCTAAGTATAACTAGGGTAGAACCAAATAGATCCTATTTAAAGATCTTGTTTCCATGGATTAAAGATAGAGGAAGGATATAACAACCTAGGTCCTCCCTTTCCTTTATTCAATCACTCAAAATCTATTTTTTGTACTACACCAATCATCTATGAAGTTCTACACCTAATTTTTGGGATCTGGGACCTAATTTGAGACACCAAGGGAAATTGGAGGTTATGGGCCCTAGTTAACAAGGATGTTGTGTGTCCCTTCACTACCAAGGATGAAGTACATCTATTGTAGAGTAATGAGGGATGCAGTGCATCCCTGCATCGTTCCTATTTTTGTTCAACTTCTCAAGTCTCATGTTTGGATTATTCTTGGGTGTTAACTTCTAGGTATAGTTGACCTACAAAAGAAAGTTAGTTATATATGAGCCCTTTATAAACCCTTTCATTTTCTTCATTTTTTATCACACACAAGCATTCTATCATCCATCATGTGATCAAGATCTCTATGATTTTTCAAGCATTCAAGGCATTCAAGCAATCTCTCCATTGAAGATCAAGGATTCATGCATTCAAGTCATTGAAGGAGTTTATGTTGGATTTTTCATAGCATTTTCAACATTCAAGATCTCCCTTCATACATTTCAAGATCCTTAGTTGAATCTTCTACATTCATCCTCTCAAGATCTACATTTATCTTTCATTTATTCTTAAGGAAAATTTCAAGCGCATTCCTTCATGAAGCTTTTGATTTCACTTTGATTTCCTTTCCTATGGTTTTTGAAGTTGAGTCAAGGATATTTAATTTACATACTTGATTACATTATAAATTCAAGATCATATTCATAGATTTAAATTGCTTCATATTAGATTGTTTTTACTACTTGCTAGCATTCTATATTTTTTTTATCTCAATTCAAGGTTGATTCCTAAACTAGAGTTTGATTGAGACAACCCCCCTCCCTCCCCTAACCAACAAACAAAAAACTTTTATTTTGTAGGTATAAAATATTATAAAGGAGAACATGTTGTAAATTTGGATATCCTTTTCATCATTATTTGGAATCGCAAAATCAAAATCATATTTGGACACTATTGATCAGGGACATACTATTCCCTACTTAAGGAGAAATTCTCCCTCACACAAAATTCACCACTGATTAGAAGAAAGTTACCTTGACTAGATCATTAAATGATTTATCAATTTTGAGCACCTCAGTGTTTTTACCTTAGAGTGTGGGATTTATCTCTTTTGGGGGTTGTTTGGTAGCCTATATTTTAGGTTTGTATCTTGCAAGGTAGACCATCTTCTCTTTATCATCTTCTTTTTCTTATATTTCATTCTTACATTGCATATCTACTTGCTTAAACCCACTTAAGGCGGAGGTAAGCAAAGTAAATCCAAGTAATTCACCCTTTGTGCATTATGTTATGCATTGACACTTTCCTTTATGTCAATCAATCCTATCTTAAGAGGTGGATCTTGGCTTTCCCCTTCATTAGTTGGTAGGGTGGTTGATTCCATTTTGTCTCTACACAAGGTGTAATCTTTAACACTAGGTAAATATTGATTTACAACATGTCAAAGATAACCTTATAGTTGAATTTTTACTATTTTAGCAATGTCTCCCATATTTTTTGGAAATTGAATTAAGGAAACAACCTATTTGTAAATCTTTCTTGTTGTCTCATCCAATATGTCAATGGAATCTACATCAGGTAATGCCAAATGCTTCTTCTAATGTATTTATATTCTTCTACATGACATCTAATATAGGGGATGGATATGATTAAAGTTAAAATATAATAATAATTCTACTATCTTTTTCTTCTTTTATATTTCTCATTTCATTTATGATCTTCTTTACTTCCTTATTGAATGTAGTAGTTGGACTTAATATTGGGTCAAGTTGACTACTAAGACTCACCATCTCTTTTTGTGCCTCACCTTTCTATTCATCTTGATCCTTTATGAGCTTTGAATAGTTTTCTATCTTGGTGAATAGGTTTCCTAATTGATGCAAAGACTTTTGGATCAATTAACCCTTTGACCAAATGTCTAAAGATGTTGCTCAATCACCCACAAGGTTCACTAGTCTCTTCTTTAGCCTTCTTTACACAAAATGACTCAAACAAACTTCCAAAGCCCAAGACTTCTCCCAAGCCTTTCTAGGGTCTCTCCTAATACATTTCAACTTTTTCTAAATGTTTTAAATCATTTCTAGGGTCTCTCCTAATCCATTACAAGAGAAACTGTCAAAAATGCTTCAAACTAGGTCTTAATCTCTAGTAGTTCTACTTTCCCTATTTTTTGGACTTTTGACCCAAAATTCACAAAAACCTTGTCAAATAAATGAGTGATTAAAATACTATTTAAATATTTATATGACATATTTTAGATCCATATGGGGTCACTTTGGAAGACATATATAGAAAATGATCATTTGACAATTTTAAAGGGCTAATTAGCCCACTTTTATAAAAGAAGGTAGGGGAAGAACAACTAACTCAACCATAAAAAATTCCTATAGTATTATTATTTGATGAAAAATAAATTAATTTGGTGGTTAATTGGTCCTATGACAGTATTTTATGAGTTAATCACAAAACCCTCACCCAAACAAGCCCAAAACTAGGGCTTTTTGAAACACAAATTTTCTAACACTTCTAGGACTCAGCCAAGATGCTAACACCTTATCCTTGATTTCTTTAGTTACTTATTAAAAAAAATGATCCCCTTTTTTATTAGATCCTCTAGATATAGCCTTGGCACTAGTTTATGCACTTTTCATCATGCAAATCATGGTGTACAACCTCAAAATCAAATTTTCTACGAATTTTTAGTTAGTGGCATATCATACAAGTTGATAAGATCCCATTATATGTTAATCAAAGGTGGAATTCATAGAATTTACCTTATACCTATGAAGACACTCAAAATTTTGGTAAAATGCAAGTTTTCAAAAACTTACCAGCACTATTATAGAAAAACTTGATTGGTTATACTTACAAGAACATGCAATGATCTACAAGGTCCTTTAATTCAAAATTTCAATCAGGTATCATGTAGATCCTAAGGAAATACTTACAAAAAATATTTATGCCAAGTTACAAGAAAGTTGCAAGCACAAGAGACTTTTATTGAATTCCTTATATCAGTCTATACAATTTCATACTCTAATTGCAATTTGCCGTGGAACGCCTTGCAAAGGCCTTATGTAACTATTCCTAAACTTCCCAAACTAATTGATATGGTTTTTTTTCTTGAAAATATGATTAACCTTTCCTAATTGAATTTTCTCACCTAATGGTTCATGGTCTTTATATTTCAAAAAAATTAATTTGACCCTTGAACAAAATATCCTTATCTAATTGTAAAATATGACTAATGGCCCCAAATAGATGAAATGACACTATTTAAGAATTTTAAAAACCTTATTGACCCTATTACATATCATTTTCCTAGTATGCCCATTATTAGGTCTTATGTTCCTTTCAAGGCCATTAGGACATTTGAATAATTTCTTATTTTCATAACAATTGAATTCCATAATTGGTCTTAAGATCTCCAAATTGTGTCATGGTGACTCTCCATTATCTTTTCCATGTCTTGGACCCTTAATTGGTCTCCTTTCTTTGTCAGGTGCTTTGACACCATTCTTTCCCACTACATAAGAGATATTTCCCCAAGAGAATAGCAGTATTATCCTAACTCAACCCATTCTTCTAGATGGTACTTTGACCTTCCTTGTTTCATAAATCATATGTTGCAATAATGAATCCTTGTGAAGAATTCCTCCTTCCATCCTTGTACTTGAATCAATCTCACACAACATTTTAGTTTTTAAAACTAGACTATATTGCTACTTGATATAATTATTAGTGGATTGTGATTGATCTAATTTCTTTGGCTTCTTGAGGTTTAAATGGTCATTCTTCTTTCCCACTTCTAAATGTTCTCCCTTATACTTCACTTGTTCAATTAGAGGGCATAAAATATCCCTCACTATCACACCATTATTTTTTATATTAAATGAAAAATTTGATACTATTCCTTATTGTTGTACTTCTATTTCATGGCTATCTTCTTGTGTTCTTTCTATCACAAGAGCTTGCAAACTCACAAGCTCCTTTCTACCAAAATATGAAAATCTCTTCTCTTAGTTATGATCATTTCGCAAGGGTTTTAGAACAAACTTATTACCATCTTTATGGATTGTATAGGTATTGAAATACCTATCATAGATGGTCCTTCTCTGATATTGCCATGAGCTTCCTAAAAGGATATCATATATAGAGACTACATAAGAATTTGATTTGGTACAAAATTTGATGTAACACAATCTCACCAAGAAATAAAAATGGTTTACACTAATCAAGGAAAATATTTGAGAAGATTTCTTTAAAAATGTGAATTGATTGTTAATGACTACATGGTAGAAGAAACAAATGAAAATAAAGATGACAAGGAAGGAAAGGTTGGATGACTTTAGAAGTATTTATTTCAATCTAAGATGCACCCTAGAGGGTTCCAAAACCTGAGTTAGGTTAGAGATCAAAAAGGGGGGGGGAAGTATACAAAGGACCCATTTTGAATACTTTAATGTTTTTTCTAATTTTGTTTGAGATAGGAATTGAAGAAAAAATAATTTTATGAAATAGGATAGAGTTAAACACATTAGAGGTCAAGAATCTTAAGTATTGAAATTAGATTAGAAGGATCAGTCACAGTAGGTGATACAATATATTGAGAAGAAGATAGATTTAATCAAGAAAAGTAAGTTGCAATCACATACATCATTGATGTTACTTTCTTATTATTGTAGTATTTTTAAAAATCCTTGTGAAAGATAGACCTAATTAACTAAGTACACTCTTAAAGAGTGATATAAAAATACTTGTGAAAGGTGGATCTAACTGATTTTATTGTATATTCCTAACAAAGTAAGTCACTAAAAGTGAATAAACATTATACCTCTAACAAGGGGACTTCTTACTATAGTAGTGATGGATTTTTGGGTTCCACCCCCATCGCATTTTTCCCTCTGACCAAGGGTTTCTACATGGAAAAAAATATATTTTTATGTGTGATGAATTCTATCGATATGATTATGTTTGAAGATATTTAAATTACCTATGTTACTTTTCATTCTCAAGTGTACAAATTTTCCTTAGGGAAAAATGCACCCAGGAACTAAGAGCTCAAACACAAGCACAACTATAGACCAAAAAGGAGTATGATTAGAATAACAATGTATTCAATTCAATATGCATTAAAGTACACTAGGAGTGCCTATATATAAAGGCCTCTAAGATGCATCTAGAATGCCTCAGAATTAGCTACATGATAAGTCATACAACTAGGCACATGTCCACCAAATATGGGTTATCCTCCATTAAGCATGGAAGTAAGTACAATTATGAGAGGATAAGCCTACAAGATGTATCATGAAAATCAATGTTGTAGACAACATGTGCTAAAAAGGGAGTGCAAATAACTATGTTGTCTACATGACAACTCAGTGAATGATGCAAACTCTAGTGTTGTAAACACCATGTGCTGAATTAGAGTTGCATACTTTTGTATTGTCAACATGACAACTCAAAAAGGTACACAAACTCCTAAGTGTCTCACAAAATTAAATAATAAAATAATGTATTAACCTGAGTAAACTTAAGTCAGTGTAAATAGTAAATATTTATTTATACCAACACCCCCCCTTAATTGAAACTTAGTGGAATTCCCTTAAGCTTATGAAAACTAGGATGAATGCATAATAAGTCCTAGCTACTAGGCCATTTTAGATACCCATGTACATATTGAAAATGCAATCTCTCATAAAGCGGAGAAAGAAGGAAAACTTCGTGGGAAAACCCTCCCCCAAAAAGAGAGATGAAAAGCAAGATGCATGGATAGATGAAGTAATCAAGACCCCCCCATTATGACATACATCAAGTATATAAAATAGTGAAGAATGAGAAGAACAAGACCTCATAAGAGGAAAAAGTCCCCCCATAAGAAAGAAGGGGAAGAGAGACAAGATAGTTCCCCCCGAACAGAAGAGTGTCGACTAGTGATTGCCACTCCAAGGAAGAAGCTAGTCCATGAGTGCAGAATGATGTTCCTCCCCTTTAGAAGAAACAATGGCAAAGGTACAATCCTGAAGATGTATGGTGGCCCTAAAACTTGCTCAAGTATCCCTATGTCAATGCTGATGTTCACCCCTTCCAATAGTGCTAAAAAGAATGAATGTAGATCTAGCAAGGATGTCTATTGAACCTATTCCAAAGAGCCATATGTCTCCTTAACTGATAAAGAGACCTTTGACAACTATTGTACATAAGGATCCACAATTACACCAACCTATAAAGATTGATCATGTAGAGAATAGACATGAGGGTCAGAGTGAGCCCTTGCAACAACTATAAAAGGATCATCTTCATCAAAGAGAAGATGTAAATCATCAAGGCTGTCTCCCAAATCTGTGGTGTGTGACTCCACGAATAAACTTGCAATGTCTACCATGTAGTCATCAACTAAAGTTGGAGCTCAAAGATAATGTGTACCCTTCTGTGCTAGACCTATCACTGTGGCAATATATGCATGTGGACTATACTGATGTTGTGAGCTCACATTGTTATTGTCGATAGAACCCCACATGTCTAAATCTGTTGAAGCACTATCGTTGGTGTCACTATCAGTTTCCATAGTGTATGATATGTGGAGAGGAGTAGAGGATAAGTTCGGTGAACTTTCCTCAAAGTGAACATCCTTCTCCACAAAAATCTCATGAGTCTTTAGATCCATGAGTCGGTATGCCTTAACATTGTCTTCATACCCAATGAAAGTACAAGGCCTAGGTGACAATGCCTTGCATCCCCTAGAAGATAGCTTTTCCCATCTTGGACAACCAAAGACTCTAAAGTGACTTACAACTAGTTTTCTCTTGCACCATGCCTCAAAAGGAGTCTTCCTATCTAGGGCATTATGAGGAGACCTGCTAAGTAAGTGAGTAGCACTGCTAATGGCTTCAACTTCAAGTGTTAGATCAAGAGACTTGGCTTTAATCATGCAACTTTCCATGGTCTTAATAGTTCTAATCCTCATGACTGCAACATCTTTCTTGTGTAGATTGAATACTGGTGGATTCTGAAGATAAATTCCCTCAAGTTGCAAAAAAAAATTTAAGTCTTTTGTCGACATATCTAGTTTTGTTGTCCATCCGTAGAACCTTGATGGCTTTCCTTGATCTCCACTCAACATGACTCTTAAAGGCTTCAAGCTTTTCAACCACTTCATTCTTATGATGAAGGAAGTAGACCCATGTGAATCATGAAAAGTCATCAACAAAAGTAAGGATGTAGTAGCCTTGGCTAACTAATGTCACTACAAAAGGTCCTACTAAAACCATGTGAACCAACTGAAGAACAACTAGTGCTCTAGAAGACTTCCCCTTATCATACTTCTCCTCAAGATACATATCCACTGAACATGATGAACACTCACCCTTAGAAAAGTTGATGTTAGGTAGAGCTTTGACCATTTGTTTTGAGAAAAGTCGTTGAATGTAGCAAAAGGCAAGATGACCAAACCACTCATGTGATAAGTTTATTTGTGAATTAGAGTGAGCCAACAAGGCTTGTGAAGGAGATTTAGGCACAAAGTGGGAGAAGGAATAAAGCCTCTTGTCATGATTGACTTTTCCCACTGCAACCAATGAATCATCTCTAAGATTGTGCACCATCACAAAATCTGGAAGGAACTCAACTTTGTGACCATCTCCAAGGTGATTGATTTGGTAAACTGAGAGGAGATTAGAGCTAAGTTTTGGAATGTAGAGAACATCTTTGAATTCCCCATTTTTGATTTCCACATGTCCTTTTCCTTCAACTTCCATTTTAGTATCACCTCCCACGAAGATGTACGATACATGTGACTACTTCAATGAAGAGAAGTGTCCCTTTGAAGAACCCATATGATAGGAGGCACCTGAGTCAAGAATCTATTTTGAAGAAGAAATTGTGTTTTCCATAAGTGCTTGCCCTTTTCCCTTTGAAGAGGTTGGAGTTGAATCGTTGGAAGTACCTAACACTTGAATTTTGTTCTTCTTGAGTAGGTTTTCTAACTCATTGATTCTTTTAGTCTTGCAATGATGCTCATCATGATTTGGCTTTTTGCAATATGCACAAAAAAATTTATCCTTCTTTAATTACTTCCCTTCTTATTGGAAGAAGAATTGCCTTGTTGTGAGGAGGATTGTTGTGTCTCAGATTATGATTTCTACTTTGACTACTTCTTCTTGCTATTGTTTTTCCCTCCTTGACTAGATTGGTGCTCATCACTAGCCATCAGTGCTTTGGTCTTTAATGTCATGAGAAGTCCCAAATCTATCAAGTGAGATTGTTCAATAATCAACATATCTACAAATGCATCAAATGTAGGCTTCTTGTAAGCACTTCCCATGGTCAACCTATGAGTAGTAAAACTCAAAACAAATGAAGCATACTCTGAAGGTAGCCTCTTTAGGATGTGATGAATCAACGTGTCATCCTTCATGAAATTTCCACAATCTTTAATTAGTTCCCTATACTCATTTGCTTTGGTGATGTAATCCTAAATTGTGCCAAAGTTCTTTGGAGCCAAGAGAAGTAGTTCATCCTCAATCTGAAATCTCATTTCCTTATCCACCTTACCATACAATGATTCAAGTTTGTCCCATGCAGGTTTGGATTCCTTGAAACTGGAAATGTGGAAGAAGAGATCTATATTACACAATTTCTAATAATTCCTAAATCCTATTGGTCTTATTTTTTCCAATCAATGAGTGTTGTAGCATCAGTGGGTTTGGGAATTGTACCATCAACATAAAAACTGCAACCTTTTTCTATTAATCTACTCCATGCAATATCTTTCCAAGTAGAATAATTGCATGAAGTTAGAAGTGGACATTTAGGTGAACCCATGATGTAGAAAATGAAAAGAGCACACAAGAGAGATATAAAAAACACAGTACACACCCCCCCTTTTAACTCACTCAAAAGACCCCCACAAAGAAGATGCTTTTGGCACTTTATATGTAGTGCATGTACAATATGCCACTTGTCAAAATGAATAAAGTGGACTTCTGAATTTGCATTTTACAACTCCCTTTTGAGGCCCAAATTTTTCACTAAGCACTATAGCTCATATGTACAACAATTCTGAAAAGTAATCAAAGCATTATAATGCAGAAAAAGACCTAGTTTTGAAAGTGATATTTTTGTCCACACAACCCTAGAATCTAACTATAGATCTGGAAAGTAGACAAAAAATAATCCACTTTTAAAAAAATTGAACCTATTTTTGTGACCAGATGAGCCCGTAGGGAGCTTTTAAAGTTGCAAAATGTAGGATTAAGCAAGTACAGTTGCCAAAAAATGCAATTTTTGACAAATCCTTGCACCAAAACTAGAAAATAACACCACCACTAGAAATTTCATAAAATTTTACCCAAAATTTAAAAAAATTGCACTTGATTAGGAGTTTGGATGTCTAAGTTATGGCCTTGCAAAGTCAAGATGCCAAATCAAAAAGCAATCTGAAGAGGGGTCTAGAAGGAAAAATTCATGCCTAAATTTGACAGTCAAATAGCCATCACTATAATTTTAAAAGGCCTAGTTTTGATGGTCAGAAGTTCATCAAGTTTAACCTTGTAAAATACTGACGTCAGTGAAAAAGACTCCCTAGTGACATGTCACACTGGCAGGACCATGCGATTGATGACATGGCAATCGTACGATGTACAAAAAGTACCAAAAAAATCCATATCTAGCTTATGTAGTGTATGGATGCTGACTGGAGTGTCCTAATGGGTGTTGATGTGTCACCTTATTGTGCATAGTATTGGGTGATGTGGTGGCTAGGACTGTAAGTTTTGTCCACCATGGAAAATAGGTCTTCTCCACATATCAGGCAGTAAAGAAGTTGTGTGGTAGATGTTGTGCTTTTGTCTCGCCAGAGAACAAAAAATAGTGGTCGTCAAAAAAAGAAATCATCGACAACAGGTATAGAGTTACTGGAGTGTAGCTTTTTGGGAAGACCTTCTGTAGCACTGAACTTCAGAATGATGATGCTAAAAAATTATTTGGCAGTTGTTGGAGTTATTGTTACTGCTAGAGGTTTTGAAAATAGTGGTTAAAATAGTCTATTGCACATGCAAGAAAGGTGAGAAATTGTCCCACATTTAATGTGTGGGGAGTGTTGCGTTTGTTTAAAAACAAACAACACCAACTACTTAGTAAAAATCTATAGTGTGGTGTGACTATCCACCATGTGATGTATATTCGTTGGAAATTGGTGCCCTCACTAGTGACAAAATACTTGCAGTTGGTGATAGTTGAACCTTGTTGTAGCTAGACTGTAACCAATGCGCACGAAAATAGAATGTTCCAACAACCGTATAGGGTTGGGGTGTGACTACCTGATACCTATAAAAAAAAATGATCTACTGCCCGAAGGGAAAAAAAATGAAAAAATGCAAAGAAATATTACAAATCTGAATGAAATTAAATTGTAGATTGAAAAATCATACCGAATTTGCAAATTGGGGCCTCTAGGTGCCGATTTGCAAAACAAAATTGCCTCATGATTGATTTTGGGCTAGTGTAGCCAAATTTATAGCCAATTTTAACCGAATCAACATTCTAGACACAATGGCGAGGTGAAATCTAGCTCTAGACACTCCCAATGTCTATAATTCTCTAGAATCGGGCCAAGGTGCTAAAGCAAGAAAATGGTCTCAAATAGCTATGCTAAGAGAAATTCTCCTAGCTCTAATACCATGTATAAATTTTCCTTAGGGAAAAATTCACCCAGGAACTAAGAACTCAAACACAAGCACAACTATAGATTAGAAAGGAGTATGATCAGAATAATAATGTATTCTATTCAATATACATTAAAGTACACTAGGAGTGCCTGTATATAAAGGCCTTTGAGATGCATCTAGAATGCCTTGGAATTAGCTACATGATAAGTCATACAACCAATCACATGTCCACTAGATATGGGTTATCCTCCATTAAGCATGGAAGTAAGTGTGATGATGAGAGGATAAGCCTACAAAGGTGTATCACCCAAATCAATGTTGTAGACAACATGTGCTAAAAAGGGAGTGTGAATAACTATGTTGTCTACATGAAAACTCAGTGAATGATGCAAATTTCAGTGTTGTAAACACCATGTGTTGAATTAGAGTTGTGTACTTCTATGTTGTCAACATGACAACTCAAAAAGGTACACAAACTCCTAAGTATCTCACAAAATTAAATAATTAAATAAGGCTAAATAATAAAATAATGCATTAACCTAAGTAAACTTGAGTAAGTGTAAATAGTAAATATGTATTTACACCAACATCAAGTAATATGGTATGTTCTTAGTATCTACCAAGTGATAGAAGAAGAAATAAATTCACTAAAATTGTTAAAACATAAAATTTTGAGGATACTAATTCACCCCCCCTCCTCCCACCCTCTAAGAATCCTATCTATCCATACATTCCAACAAAATATTCTATAGGTATACATACCAAAAATGAACCTTATTTTCATGTGTTGGTCTTGCAAACGTTGATGGTCTTCATACTTTTTTTTAAATTGCTTTAGTAAGAGCTTGACTAGGTCAATTTTAAGACCTTTGTTTAAAATCTTATATTATAGGTCAACTAATCCACAAGACAAGATGTTGATTCTACTAGACTAATAGCTTGTGTATGCCACAACATATGCACCAATCTTAGTTTCAAGATTTTTAATGGTTTTCACTTTCAAGCCTCTACCATCTCATAATTATCTAGTGTTATACTCTATTTCCTTCCTTGGTGTGGCTCTTATAACCTTGGCCTTTTCTATCCTAGGATCTCACATATTCTTACCAACGGAGCTTCTTTTTCTCTCTTTATTGATTTAATTTCTCAATTAGGGTTTGATTCTTTTCCATAAGTTTTGATATTGTAACTCCATATTCTTTGAACTCTTCTCCCTGCTATTGTGTGCCATTATGTTGATGTGCTAATTCCTTCATTTCTATTAATGAGTTTTTTAGCTTCCTTTATTTTACCAATCAAACCTAGGGAAATCCCCAATTCCAATCTCTAATTCTCAATAACTTATGAATCCCATACCTTTTCATCACTTTGGATATTTTCTCTTAAGTGGCCAAACTCCTTAATAAGAAAATGGGCTCGGATACCAATTGCTAGCTTACTTAAGAAAGGTGATATGTTGAGAGGGGGGGGGGAATTAGTATATCTTAAAAAAATTATCCCTTAACAAATTTTACCCTAATGTTTATTAAACTTGGTTTGAATGTACATTTATAATAACTTTGGTTGAATATCATTAAATAAATCAAATAACTATAATAGTAAACACATCACATGCATCTATTAACACATTTAACACATAGATTTTTTCATGTAGAAACCCTTAATTAGAGAGAAAATTGTAGTAGTGATGGTACCAAAAAATCCCTCACTATTGTAGTAATAAGGTTTCCTATTAGAGAATACAAAGATATCACTTCTAGTGACTTACCCTATTAGGAGTAATGCAATAGACCCTATTAAGAGGATTTAGCAACCTACTTCAAGTGTGCACTCAAGGAATAAATTTTACATAGAGACTTTTAGGTCCACTCTCTTAGGAGATTTGTTGCTACAATGGTAAGAAAGTAACAATAAATGATCTGACAATGTACAACTTACTTTGCTTGATTCATATTTGTCTTTGTTGTATTGATATCACCTTCTAGTGATGGATTTAAACCAATCTTCCCTTAATCTCTACTTGGTCACTCTATTCTACTACAATAAAATTAAATTTTCTTTATCTCAACATAATTGTATCTCTTATGATATTATAATCTATTCTTGACCCCTCTTTTTATAGAAAACTTTTGGCTTCCACCATACATGGCCTAATTAGGGTTTGGAAACTTCTAGAATACATGATCAATTAGATCAACGATTATTATTCACTTACTCTTACCATTATTTATTTATATATTTCCATTGGTAAATACTTACACCTAGGGATCTATAAATTCATGTTTTATTTCCAATAAATCTACCTAATATTTTTCTTGATCTTGGTAAATTGTTTCCTAGCTCAGTAGGATTGAATTACATAATGTAATTACAAATATTTACATGTGTTCTATGTCACTTCGTAATACTGAATATTCTACTTGGTAATATGTCTTCCTTCAGTAATATATCCATTCTCTATCACAACTTTTCTCAGTTACCATACTTCTTAGTTATCTCTATGCTTGATAATCATTCTTCAAATTTATTAGGTGTCCATAATTATTTAGTGTTAGGGTTCACCAACCTCTCTATCTTTCATTAACTAGCTTTCCTCTTCATCACATATTTTCACTAGCGACAATACTAAAATACAAAATAGGAGTACTAGGAAGAACAACCTCGATATCAAAAAAAATGGATTGGGTCCTATAGAATTATGAATGAAGATTTGATAGGAGTAAAGAGTGGGAGAAACTTAAAGGTGTCAATCATGGACAATATCATAAACTATATTTTTTATGATTTTTAAGATGGTATTATTTGCAGCCTCAACTTGATCATTTCCTTGGGGGGGAGTATTTGGTTGATTATTGTTGGTTTTTTAAAACTTCTTAAGTATTTTAGAGACCTCCTTACTTTTGAAAGGGTGTCCTTTATTAGTCAATATGTGTCAAGAAATTTTTTAGCAATAAATATTGTAGTTTGAGATTAACTTCATCATATATTTCCCATTGTGTAAGTAAGTGGAATAGTCTTGACCCACTTTATGAAATACTCAATGGTAGATATAATATACTTATGGTGATTCAAATAATTTGGGTAAATCTGGCTAACAAGGTCAAAAATCCAATGAGAGAAGGGCCAAGGTTTGATGGTGATTTGGAGGTCATGTGTGAGGGCATATACCAAATCATTGTGTTTTTGAAAAGGAATGTATCATTTTAGAAATTAATGCATCTTCTTCCTTACAAGGTCAATATGATCTTATTCTCATCATCATTTTTTTCAAGTGAGTCCATCAAATATGTCGCATAGATCTCTCGGTGTACTTCTTCTAACACTTTATTAGTTTCATGTGAACTAAGACATTAGATGAGGATTCCATCAAAGTGTTTTGAAATAGTGTAACTCTAAAAATGGTGTAATGGAAAGTGTGATAGATGAAGGTTTTATATTGATTGATCAAAAGGGTGATGAGAATCATGTTGTGGAAAAGGTAGAAGTCAACCTCAAAGTAGCAAGGGGACATGGGATGAACAATCTCAAATAGTAGATTATATTTTTTTATTTCATAGATAGGTACATGGATATTATTAACAAGAGACTCACATTTAGGACTATTCTTTGGAATTTCAATCAAGGAAGCATTGGTGGCCATTGCGCCAACTACTTTATTGTTGATCTGTAGAATTTTCTTAAATATTATCTTTACATAGTTATATTTAAGATCATCTCCTTTGAAATAGGGGATTATCTTATCATCCTTATTTTGATATTCATTTTTCACTTTTATAGCAACAAATTGGGAGTCACTAAAGAATAACTTGATGAAGTCATATTACCAAGGCTTTATAATTAGCAATATTACTTGCATAAGAAAATGAGAGTTTGTATGGCTTATGAATAAGGTCTCCTTTAGGTTTGATAATTAATATTCCTACCCTAGATCCTTTTTGCATGAAAAACGCATCCAAATAGAGCTTCCACAACATATTAGGTGAGACAACCATTATGAATTTATCTGGAAAGTCAGGTATGGTGGGATGCTATGTTGAGATAGGAGCTTCTACAAACTAGTACACTATAACTTTGATAATTTTGTGCTATACATAGATAATATCACATTCATTAAGAATAAAGATCTACTTATCATTATTACTAGTGAGTACATCTTTAGATAGGATATACTTTAGGGGATCACCTTGGAAATGAGTTCAATTTTATGATTGAGCACGTAGTATTGTAGCATTTGTGTATAAAAAACTACAACTAAAAAATATCTCTCAATGGAAGAATAGTTCAACTCATAGACAACCAATGTTCTATTGAGATGGTAAATGGTGCATTGATATCGATGGGGTAAAAGTAAGTGTAAAAGTAAAAACCTTTATTACACTTTTTAAAAGGAAAAGGATGACAACATGCACTTTTTAAAAAATAAATGACATAATAGTGGTATTCATGTTTAGAATTTTAAGATGACAAAAATTCATCAAATGCATAAAATTGGATGAAGTTTATGCCTATAATTTTTGGGAAAAAAAATATATTGTTCAAGAATTTATGCATTTTAAAAAAAATTGAAGTCTATTTGTTAATAGCATAAAATATGGGTCTAGTTCCCATCAGACAAGTATATGCAAATAATTTATTTTTCTTTAGTTTCAAAATATTTTATTGATGACGTCTATAGATAGTGAAGAAAAAAAAAGTGGTTTTCAGTATATATTTTTTTGTTATAAGTACTTGAACTTAAACTTATCAGAAATCAATAGTTTTTTTCTCTCATCAAAATGTCCTTATGAAATTTACACCTTTTTGAAAAATACACATTCTCGAATAGGACTCTCTCCTCTAGTGCTAAATATAAATTTTGATTTTTTTGATATGATTTATTGTGTGTTTTCCTTTTTTACAGTAGCATTTTCTCGAATTTCAGAATACCTACTTGAAATATTTTCAAATTATAACTAATTATAACTAATAAAAAAACAATAAATTCATATGATTTTGATCTTGAATTTGACATCACATTTTTAGTTTTTGAAGAAATTTAAGTTTTGATGGAGAAATTAGATTTGGCCAAAATAGGATCTGATGTCCTCTACTGTGACACAAATCTATACATTCCTTTTCATTATCATCTAATTATGTTAGGAGAGAACCTTGTGAAATTGTAGTAGCTAAGATATAGAAGATCAACGGTTGGCCTTGGATAGTGGATTCACCAAATATTTCTCTAGTTATTCAAAAGCCTTCTAGAAAAGGAAATTCCAAATGAATTTGATGTCTTTTCATAGGAGATGTGAGAAATAGTGGACCTTTTTGTGGGTTGTTAAAAAATATTTTGATGGTCTCTAATCTTCCTTGCAAGCTATGGAGTTACTTTAATGTAGTAAGAGGAAGTGTGCCCAAGATATCTTTCACTTCCTTAGGGTCTACCTTGATACCTCTTCTAGAAACAATATAGCCTAATACATTCTTTTATCATACACCATAGACACATTCATTAGGATTCATCCATACCTTGTACTTTTCCAATATTTCAAAGGTTGTGCTAAGGAAAACCATCTATTAATCCTTCATGATTAGATTAGGTCATAGAATATTTGTTTTATCACACGTTGGTTTGTTGTACTAGAATTTTTAAGGCCAAAAGGCATGACCTAGTAATAGAATGTACCCTAAGGAGTAGAAAATGATGTTGGTCCCTAAAACTTATCTATAGGGGGTAAGAAGGTGGATCTAGTAATTTAGGTTGTGGGAGGTCCCATACTATTCTATGAGGAGACCTTTTTCTATCCAAGAATTCATCTAATCAAATAACCCTAGTATCTATAAGGACTCACACCTTATAGGTAGCACTAGGGATCATATTGAACCCAAGCCCTTTTCACTTGCAATATTAAGGTTAAGGCCCTAACTTTATAATGAGAAAGGTTCTTGGTATACATAGACCTTATTAATTCACATCTTACACCCACTAAAAAAGTGGATAGATCACTTCTCATCTTGGGTAAATATAAATAAAAAGTAAGGTTTCATTGTTGATCTTCTATTGCAAGTAAGATTTGATTGTATTTTTAATAACCATCCATGAGGAATAAAATTTAATTTTTGATACTCAAGTCTATTTTTACAACTATATTAGGGAGTGCAAAATTATTTTTAGGACGTGATAGATTAAGATCTCAAATATATGAACATATGAAGATTGCCCCAATTTCCTTACCTACTAGTTCAATATTTGAAATCTATTTAGGATAGTCAATGAGATGGATGAACTTAGTATTAAATATTTTTAAAAGTTTTTCTTTCACCAAGGGTGCATCTTGCATGATTTTTCCTTTATAGGTTTTTCTTTAGGATCAATTGAAAGGTGATGTACAAAAGGGTCTATGTCTAGTCTAAGAATGTTATTATAAGTCCATGCAAAATTGTTTTGTCCTTTATGAAGGAGCTCAATCTTAATTTTGAATTATTATTCATTCAAAATAGTTTTAATATAAGTAATTGTTGGATTTTTAGTTGTACCTAGATTTAATTTTATGGTCTCCTCAATCAAAATAGAAAACTTTCTAGGTAGTAATTCCATAAAGGGGAATTCAATTTATTCCTCTTCTGGAACCTCAAGGAGGTTTTCACCAAAAGGTTGATCCTTGATTTTCTCTTTTTCTTCATCCAAAGGTTCCTAGAGGGGTTTTCACTAGAGGAGAGGATGTTTTATTAATTTTTTATTTTTTATTTTTTTCAATTTTTTGACTAATATTATTGAATTGGATGCTAAATTAGGCTTTTCACTATAATTTTTCTCATGCTCATCATCTTGAAGATATCATAGGCCAAAGAGGGCATGCAGTGCCTTATCAATTTCTAAAATTTATAGAGTCAGTCGTAACTCTTGTAGATCATAGTCTATAATGTCAAGGTTTATAAGGGGAAGGTATGGTAAAGTAAGGTCAATGGAAGTTAAGATTCATACATAGCTATAAAGCTCATCTTTTATGAAAGGAACTTTGAATAATTTATTTTCATCATTGTTGGACTCAGTTTATGCCAAATAGTAGTTATCATTAAAGGTTATCTTGGTTATAAGGATCCCAATCCCTTTAGTCATGGATATATTATCTCTTAAAGAGGCTTCCTTATTTAATTCTTATTTACACCAAGGTCAGTATGATGATATCCCATATTTTCAATCATGAGAGGAGCTTTGATATATTTACCTTAAGGAATATTCACAAGAATTATCTTTAGCATCTTTGTAGAGCCAATCTAGGATGGTTGATTCCATTTGTTCATCTTAAAGAGAACCTTGATGTTCAAATTTTATTTTCTTACACTACATAGTATCTTTATATTTCTTTGAAAATAATTGTGAGGTTTTTCCACAAGAATGAAGGGAAAGTGAAAGTTGTCCAAATCACAAGGCACTTTAAAACTTATACTCCCCCATGTCAATTTTAGTAAATCTAACCTTTTTCTATGTCAAGAATCTTGATTTATTCTGCCTTCTGTTTTCCTTTTTTTAGTTCTATATCATTATGAGGTGGTTCACTATAGAATATTTGTTATTATTATATTATGGAAGGTTTTGGAATGATCTTTTCAAATTCTTTCATAGGACAAAAAATTGTTTGAGAACCTTCCAATCATTTACAATATGAAAATGGTTAGGGATATACAAGAATTTTGACTTCTCTCCCTAATGAGGTAATTTAAAATACTAATGATAAGTGGAAAGAAAACTTGTAAGAGCCCATAGGGTCTACAAATAAATATATTATAAGGTAAAGCCAAGTCAAGGGCATGGCATTATATTTCAATCAAAGTAGACCCAAATTGAAGTGGAAGCTTGATTGTCCCCTTTGATTCTCTTTCTCAATTTTCATAGGCCTTTATTGTGATTCTTTTGAAATATATAAGAGATCCTTAGGGAGTATCAAGAAAAAGATAATTTTTAATGTACATAGATTTATATTTAATCTTTTATCGATAAGGACTCTCTTTGTTTCATGGTTTTGGACTAGGACTTCAATGTGGGGAAACATGTTATGATAATTACTTTGAGCATGGAAATATTTATCTATCAATACAAAAAAAAATTGTGTTGCTATATTTATAATCATGGTTATGAGTTGTAAGGTATCGATGTTTCTAGGAACACAAGACGTTAAGAGATCGATCTCAAGAATTTACTTATGTTTAGGTGAGTGGTGAGAAGCTAAATAATAGACATTTGTGCAAAAATCTTCCCTAATCATGAAATATTATCATATAAGGTTTGATGAAGGGATACACCTGTTGGTATCTCTAATCTTTGTTCTCTATTAGTGGCAATCACTTAGTCATTTAAAAGGTAGAGTCACACAGTCATCCCTATGACCGAGCTACTCTACACAGGTTGTGTCATGTACATAAGCTAGTATGTATCGAGCAATTGTATAGAAGCTAAGTATGGTATATGGACCAAGCTCATTCAATGACCAAGCAAGTTATTAGTAACTGAGCATAAATCCAAGTATATAATTACTTAGTGATATAGTATGTGCCAAGCACAGTATATGTCGAGGATTAGGAAGTTAATAAAGGTCAAATTAAAACAATGTCAAGCACTAGTAATAATAGAATTCAAGCAATGTAGAGTTTATATAAAAGTCAAGAATGGAATAGAGTGTTAGGAAAATTATTATTAGGCCAACTTGGAAAGTATATTTAAGTTTTGAAGAGGTTGTTATAGAACATTTAATACTTGTTGAGGTTGTTACAAAACATTTTCATGGCATGGATCACATATCTCCATGTTTATGTTCAACAATCAAGATAAAGAGGCAAGACATGGAAACATCTAGAATAATCTTCATGGAATATTTATAAAGTGATGATTTTAACCTAGATCGAGAGGATGTGAGAGCTAAGAAAGTGCTCATGTGTGTGCATGTGAAGATTAAAGAAGGAAATTAGAAGTCATCCAAGGTCTATGTTATCATCTAATAGAACAAGTGACTTATTCATAAGTAGTGAAAGTGGAAAGGAAAGAAAAGAGTATCAGATTAGAGGAGAGGATCATTTAGTAAGGAGAAGACTTGAAATCAACTTGCAGAGAAAACTAAGAGTCAGATACTAAGTCAATTTTGACATACTTGATTTAGGGTAAGTCTCTTAATAGAGTGTTCTTAATAGATCTTTTGAAATCTCCTAACAAAGTCCTTACTTAGTTCTAAGTGTCAAATCCTCTAACTAGATGAAACCTAATAGTTTCTTAGGTCTTTAATAGGATAGACTCCTCACAGACTAGGTCATATATTATGGTCAAACATTGTAACCTTAACTAGTTAAATTTATTATTGTGGTAGTTAGGATTTGTGGGTATCATCCCCACCCCAATTTTATCTTCACCTTAGAGGGTTTCTAGGTAACAAATATTGTGTTATGTGTTATTACTTGCATGCATGTGATTGAAGTTATTTACATGTTACAACAAGTTTACATTTATTGTATTACATGCATAAGTTATTATTGGATGTGGATGTATTTCTGAAAAGGTATAGAATAATTATAGATTATGATCACCCCCTCCTCTCAATATCTATGTACTCCTCCATAAATAAACAATTGGTATCAAAGAACTTGTTCTCTGAAGAAATATTAAAGGCTTGGAGATTAGGGATTATAAGATGGAGGCTTTCAAAGTGGATAAGATTATTGATAATCAGGTTATCAACATCCAACTCGCATTGCAAAAGTTAGAACAAGAAAGACAAGCTATGAAGGATTCCCTAAAAAGGAGAAAGGAAACTACCATACAGATAAAGAAATTCTCTTATGAAGAAGTTGAAACTAAAGGATTATTTGACCCAAACAATTCTAACAATAAAGAATCTTATAAACTATTGGAAAAGTACAAACTCCTTAATGAAGAGATAAAAGCACTGAAGAGAGAACATGAAATCCAATTAGTAAGACTATTTGAAGTGACTGAATAGATAAAGAAACCTAAAGAAGACATAACAATGGTAGAAGATGACAAGAGGGTAATGGCCACCAGACTAGAAGAAAGGTTATTAGATGTGCAAAAGTTCACAAATATGCAAATAGATCCGGTAAATCAATTAATAACTACAAATTAGATAATCAATAACAAAGATATGGATATTGCCAACCTAAAATCTCACAATGAGATAATAAAGAATGAACTAAAGAATGAGAAGGAATGTACAGAAAAATTCAACAAACCAAAGCAAGAAATGAAATATTTTGAAGAACTTATGAAGTCATCAAGTTGTTCCAATGGGTCAAGACATTTATGCACTAAGAAAGAAAAATCATCCAGGAATGGAGAAATGAGAAATACAAAAACAAAAGACAAACCAACTTGCTATCATTGCAGAAAAATTGGTCATACTACAAATATTTATCAAAGCAAACATGGTATGCAAAACTCTAAACCTAAGTTTATTGGTTACTATTTTTATTGCAAGAAACAAGGACATCAAATATATGAGTGTAGGTCAAGATTGTGGAGTGCACCTACTACACCAAGAATTGAAGGACACTACTACAACTCTCAAAAATATGGGTATAGACCATTGAATGCTGAAAAAAGATAAAACCTTACTAGAAAACTAAGAGAAAGATGAATTATGTGCCTAACAATGCATGTTCCAAATATCACAAGTTTGGACATGAAAGCAAGAATTGCAGAACTCAAGTGTATTTAGACAATTTGACAAAGGATAAAGGAAAAGACAAAGTAGATATTGAGCAAGTGAGGAATCAAATGAGCCAGAAATGGAAAAGAAACCATAAGATGGAAAGAGTGGATATAATGGAGGTGAGGTCACCCAATCCAATGGAGAAGGTGATCATATCATCTCTAACTAAGAAAAAAATGGTATGTATGGAACTCAATACCTAAATGGTACATCATACATCAGCTCCTTACATAAATATGTGCCAAAAATTCATATCTACATATTTAGGATGCAAGAGAACAAATTATGTAAATGGTTTTCAAGTATCATTATTTTATCTGTATTGACTAAGTGTTGCAACATAGACTAAGCATTATAATAGAGACCAAAGGCTATGGAAGAGACTAAGTTATTATGTTAATTGGATTCCACTCAATGGAGTACGCAAGAATTTATAGAAAACCTAATTGATCAAAGGTAAGGTATATAAAAAATTTCAAATAAATTATTTTCAAATCTTGCATACAAATTTTTGAAGAGCTTGGAGTGATTAAGAAATCAAGCACTAAGACAAATTCAAGCAACTATCAAATATCTCAAGAATAGAATTAATCAAAAAAATGAATGGAAGCATAATCGAGTGTCAAGAATCTAGAGAAGGAAATACATAAAACCCTAGTTATGATCATGATAGATTCATCAACTACTAGAATAATCCAAAAGGTTAGTAAAATTCAATTGCTGAAGAGTGATGCTTGTCCTCCACCTAAATTTTGTGCTATTCCAAAAAAATTTATTCAAGGGGACTCAATGAGTATGGTATTATTGATGCCATCTAAATTCATCATGATTCATAGTGTCAAGAATTGCTACATGTGTAAAGTCAGAGAAGTTGGAGACTGTAAAATTAGAGAAGCTTATGAGAAGTTGTGTTATGAAGGAATATTGAAGGATGAGTTCAAAATTATAGAAAGGAAAGTGTTAACTCGAGCCTTAGAATTTCCAAGGAATTTCATAATAGAATGGATCAAAGTCATCTTAAGAAAAATTCATGATATGAAGTACTAGCTACAAGATGGACTAGTAGAAATTATGAAGCTAATGATGCATAGGGTTATTGGCTATCCAACCCTAGATAGAAAGAAAACCATGTAATGCTTGAGCCGAGAAGTTGAGGCTAATATAGGAGCCAAGTAAAATGAAAGTGGTTTATCCATTACAAACATTTCTAATCCACTTATAGAATTTTTAGTGAGAGTCATTGCTCAAAAATTTTACCAATCTAGCATATTAAATAGTGTGTCAAGTATGGTTGTGGACTAATCATGAAAGATTTGTTGATCTCAGATTGGTTTTGACAATTGAGTGTCAACACACTTAAGATATTTACTAAGTTCATGTCAAGCTAGTAACACATGCCAAGCATAATATGTATAGATTTTGAGTTGCAATAAGTGGCGAGCCACTCATGTGCCAAGAAGTTCAAGTGCCAAGCAAGACAGATTATAATAAGTGTTGAGCATCAGTATTATCAAATGTTGGGTAACACATAATGGACCTAGTTCTTTGTGATGGCACAAAAAACTACATAAACTATTTTTGAGCCGACTTATGGATAGATCTCAAAGCTTTGAAGATAAGATCGAATCTATTTGGATTCTCTATGCAATCAACATGCAACCAATCAAAAAAATGGAAGGAATTGAGCAGGAAAAATGAATGAATCTCAATCATAGATTCATACCTAACCCTAAGCCACCAAAGCCTTTTTAAAGGGAGATGAAGGCCCATAATTCAAGTATGAATGAGTGATTGTGTATGTGAGGAAGTGATACTAGTGAATATTTGAAGGAAATGAAAGGGATGAATTGATTGAAATACATCAAGGTGACTTAGGAGTGTGAAAGAATTGTAGAATAGAGGAAAAACCATATAGCATTGCTACAACAGATTGAGAGGATCAAGCTGGACAAAACTATGATCTAAAATCAACAAGGCAAAGTTGTAAGTGTATCAGATCAAACATTCTATTGTTAATTTCTAACAACTATATCAGCAGGGTGAAATCCTTTAAACTAAGGTTGATTTAATAGTCATTATAAAATTCTTTAACAGGGTGACATTCCCAGTGAGTGTTCTAAAGTCCTTTATACAGGCACACTTTTAATAGGGTTTTGAAATCCTTTAATAGGGTGGGATCTAACAATCTTTTGCAAGCCTTTCATAGGGAAGATCATGAGAATGGTCAAACTATGTAACCTTAACAGGTGAATTTTATTACTAATGTAGCGAAGAATTGTGGGTGTCATCCCCACCTCATTTTTACCTTCTCATTGGAGGGTTTTTGGGTAATCATATCTGGTGTCAAGGGTTTATGTGGATGCATTTACTTCACATATTATTTCAATATGTTAATGCATGCATTATTTTGAAGTTAAAAGTTGTATTGGTTAGAGATTAGTACTTATTATTCACACCCACCCCCCCCCCCCCCCCCCCTATCTCTCAGAAGTATACATTTCTCATTTGTATTTCCAACAAGATTTTGATGAAAGATCATGAGTATGATCTTACCTAGCTACAAATGGTACAACTGGCAGAAAACCTTTCATCAATAAGAAAGGAAAATAATTCAATTTGTAAGTTCAATTCCCTAATTGTTTGTACATTCTTTTATATTTAGAAGTATTTTCCTGGAACAAGAAATGTTATATGGGAGCAAGACAAACCAATAATAAGGCAAATTAATGAGTTTATTACTCAATTGGGAGATAATTTTGATAATTCAATGAATACATATTTTGATTAATTCAAGCTAAGAATGAAAAGGAGAATGAGAATTCTAAAGCAATTGGTCACAAAATATTACAGTGTCATGTTTTCTTGTTGATATAAATAACACATTTATGCAACCACTAAAGTCAAGGAAGGCATGCCTACAAATTTTTGGATATGAAATAGAAAGTTATGATGTGAGTGTAGATATTGATGCATTTTTTAACAAAGAAATAGATGTTGGGGAAGAACTATTTGGAAGATATGAAGCAAAAGCAATTATTACTGTAAGCATTAAGATAGCTTCCAAAGAAAAGAAAAGGAAGAAGTTTATTAAAGACCTGGAAGCTAAATTAGGCACCCTAGGCAAGGGTAAAGATCCATTACAATTGACTCAAGCTCTTGGTGAAGACAAAGAACAAGACAATGGTGAAGAGGAAGGAGAAGAAGAAGGTAGCAATACCACCACCACCAACAAGTCCAAGGGCCAGGGCAACTACTATTGTTGAGTAGTCTATCAAGCTCAAAGACTAGAACCAGGAGAAGGAGATTGGTCAAAGGGCCACCTATCAGATAGATCAAAACTATTAAAGAGGTATGTGATAGCTTAAGAAGATCTGTAGGTCGAACTAGTTTCAAACATGTGAAATATGATACATTAGACAATGATGATAAAAATAAAGTGGAGAAAGATATGGTAGAAATGACTACAAATCAAAGGCTACCTCCTAGTATAATAAAGGACAAGATACCCAAATATTTATTTGATAGATTAGAGAGGAAATTATAGCAGGTTGAAGTAACAAAAAACTAGATAAGAACTAACACACTGGTTAGAATTATGTCTAATCTATCTCAAGAACAAAGGGATAAATTTATGAAACACCATAGGAGAAGATTTTTTCCAAAATACAAAAGGTTCTTGATTTTACAAAATAAAGAGGAAGTTATACGATAGTGGACTGAATTGTTGTGGAAAAGTATTTTTGGGCTTACAATAAAGGAAGTAGAAACTGTGGATATTGATGATGAACATAGTAGTGGAGAAAGCTCAGGTGTGTTGAGTCCACAAGACAACATGTCTCCTATACATGCTGACACTTTTGACACTCCAAAAGTTGAGCAGTCAAGGATCACTAATGAAGAAGAAGATGGTGAAGATAAAGAATTTGGTAATATTGTTTCGTAACCTCAAATGAAGGTAAACATAGAATCAAATAAGGCTTAACCAAGTACTATTTTTTTTATCTCAAGCACATATGCACAAGTAAGACCAAGTGGTGATACCCCTTTACCAACTCTAAGGCATTGTCAGGAAGTAGTATTCCTTCATTGAAAAGGAAGAGAAGAGAAATAAAAGACATGTCACCATATTGAAGTCAGTCCAGATGAACATATTGAGATGCCACAATCTAATTTGGACAATCTCACTTTGCAGCAAAACTTTTTCTACAATAAATTTTAAAAAACAAAAAGAGGCAAGAAGATCTCAAGAGAGAGCTAAAGAAAAAATAAACATTACAAGATGTGAAACATATTCTTGTTGAAGCTTTTGACATACAAAATGTAGATGAAGAGACATCAATTATTGATCAACTTGTACATATCATTCATCAAGTTAGTGAAAAAAAAATTAATCCAATGATAAGTTGATGGGTTAGTCAACAAGAAGAGGTGAGACCTAGGTTATGGATAAGTTTTTCATAACTATAGTAGAGCAGAAGGTGTTATTACCGGAAAAAGAATAGGTAATGATGGATATTGTACAAAGGGTACATAATTTTTTCAGATGTGCCAAGATTTATATATGATATTTAGGAATAGGTAGAAAAGACTTGGGCTGAGATGAAGGTATCCAGCAATGTTATCTTAGAGTCAGTAGGATCTAGCATAGATCACAACAATTTTCTACTGAATGCTCAAGCTACAATGACTAAGCTTGAGGTAGTTGAAAACACTGTGAGATATAAGTTGATCTCAATTTAGGCATTGTTGATACCTCATTTAGAGGCTATGCAAAGAGAACTGAAAATAGCCCAAGATCTTATTTCTGAAGATCATAACTTATTAGTGGTTAAGAGTTTGATTGATTTAGCTACAATATTACAACTATAAAAGAAAATTTTGGAGGCAGCAAGGACCACATGGAATCATACACTAGCCATGATTACTAGATTTCACAAGGAATTCATTGAAACATATTGATCACTTGAATTCTTTCAACCCCAGCAATAGTGAAATCAAGTGTTCAAAAACAAGGGGGAAATATATACAAGGGAGAAGAGTATATAGAAGGAGCATTATGTACAAGTAATGAATAAAGGTTATAATGAATTTTTCTATTCATTTATCACAAGTCATAAGACTTAGGGAGAGAGCTTATTTTGGGAAGCTCATTCATTTTTGTATTGATATGACAAAGTGTAAATATGAAAAAGTGTCTTTTCCACTAATTATAAAGGGAGGAGATTATTTGTATCTCTAATCTATTTTATCTATTAGTTTCAATCTCTTAGTCATTTACAAGGAAAATTTAGATCGTCAACACTACGACCAAGCTACTCTACATAGGCCAAGTCATGTACAGAAGCTAGTATGTACTAAGCAACTGTATAGAAGTTGAGTAAAGTATGGTATATAAACTGAGATCATTCAACAACCAAGTAAGTTATTAGTGACTAAGTATAATTCCAAGTATATAAGTACTAAGAAATATAGTAGATCTATTGAGCATAGTATATGTTGAGCATCAGGTTGTTAATAAAGTTTGAGAAATAGCAATGCCAAGCACTAGTCATACTAGAAGTCAAGCAATGTAGAGTTTATATAAACATCAAGAATCGAATAGATTTTAAGAAAAAATGATTATCAAGACAACTTGGAATGTATATTTAAGTTTTTAAGAGGTTTTTATTGAACATTTAATAATTTTTAATGTTGTTACAAAACATTTACATGGTATGGATCACATATCCCCATGTGTATTTTCAATGATCAGGATGAAGAGGCATAAAATGGAAACATCTAGAAGACTCTTACTGGAATCTTTATAAATTTATCATCTTAACTTATATCAAGAGGATGTGAGAGCTAAGAAAGTGGTCATATGCATGCACATGAAGATCAAAGAAGGAAATCAAAGCCATTCAAGGGTTCTGTTATCATCCAATAGAACAAGTGACTTATTCATAAGCAGTAAAAGTGGAAGGGAAAGACAAGAGTATCAGATTAGAGGAGAGGATCAATTAGTAATGAGAAGACTCAAAACCAAAATGCAAAGAAAAGTGAGAGTTGGGTACTAAGTCAGTTTTAATAGACTTGAATTAGGGTAAATCTCTTAATAGAGTGGTCTTAACAAATCTTTGTAAATCTCTTAACAGAGTCCTTACTTAGTTGTAAGTGTTAAATTCTCTAACTAGGTGAAACCTAATAGTTTCTTAAGTCTTTAATAAGAAATAATCCTCATAGAGTAGATCATATATTATGGTCAAACATTATAACCTTAACTAGTTAACTTTATTACTACAGTAGAGAGGATTTGTGGTTGTCATCCCCACCCTAGTTTTACCTTCACCTTGGATAGTTTCTAGGTAATATTGTGTTATATGTTATTACTTTCATGCATGTGATTGAAGTGATTTACATGTTACAACAAGTTTACATTTATTGTATTACATGCATAAGTTATTATTGGACGTGGATGAATTTGTCAAAAGGTATAGAACTGTTATAGAATTTGATTCACCCCCACACCCCACCCCCCCATACCCATCATTCAATATCTATTTTTCTCCCCCATAAATCAACAACACCACCCTTACAAACTCATTACCAAAGACATAAAAATATGGAGATAAAGAGAGGACAAAATACTTCACAAAGAGTATATTAATAATAGTTGAAAATCCTTACAAAATTAATAAGATGTTATCATTGATATAACTACTTCAAGAAGAGATAACTTTAAGTTCTTACAATATGAGAGAGCTTCCAATATGATAGCTTACAATGAAATATATTACAAACTAATATCTTGATTACAAATGATCGTATGCCTTGCTTATATAGACATTTTCCACACTAGATAATACAAACACAACTAATGTGGGATAATAGTTATATGAAACTAACTTGTTACAATTGCTAAATTCTCACGCCACTACCATTAAGCATTGCCATATGGGCCAGTTAGAAAATTTCATTGCCTTTTTTACCAATAAGAAAATATATTATACTTAACTACTAGATGAGGTGTAGCTATCTAGATAAAAACATCAAATACATTATGTAATTATAATAAATGTCTAAATCATTTTAAGGAACTTTCCACAAACTTCTAAAATTCCACCTATGCACCTTGATAAATGAAATGGTCTTTTTTTCCATTTTTTCATTTTTTCTCTTACATTTTCCTCACTTTCTCTCTCAAAATTTTTTATTTATTATTGTGCTCCTGTTTTTATGATGCAAGAAGCTCTTGCATAAGAATGTGGGTCAAGTTTAACTAGATGGAACAACTAGTGCATTTTGGACTAGTAAATTTGTAGGGATGGATGCTTACATAGTCACTCTTCTCCTATGGGTGGCATCATTATAGTTTGTGGCCTTAAGCTTGATCATGTTAACATGTGTATCAACTACTTCAATGTGGCCACATATTTAATCAAAACCAAAAATATCTTTGGTATCTATCTTTCTACACATCACATCAAAATCTAAAATGTGGTTGGTGGAGTACTTAATTACATTTCATTAGATGTTGAGGTTTTGTTTGTGTTATCATTATTATAATCAAGGGTTTGTCATAGATCTTCATTTTTTTATTTGTGGATGATGGCCCTCCTTTGTTAATTTGTGGTGACTAATCAAAGCAGTAACTAATTTTAACACTAAAGTGGTAAAATACTTGTATAATATAACTTAAGGTTATTGATTTCATAAGGTGTGATGCCATAATTTCTTCTTGCTATGGTATTGAGCTATAAGGGATTACAAATTGTAATCAAGTTGTAATCACTAGATAATAATAATAATATTGAACTCATTTTTTGGTGGACATAGCCCAAGATTGGGTGAACAACATTAAATATTGGTGTCTTGTGTTCTCTTATATGCAATTTATTATTTTTGATATTGGTAATTTTGCATGTATTTTTAATTTATGTTTGTGGTTAGTCCTAACAAGTGGTATATAAATAAGGTTATTTTTTCAATTATTCTCTATAGGAAAGTCTCATGATTGAGTGGGAGTCTCACAGTTGAGTGGGATTCTCACAGTTGAGTGGAAGTGATGGTAGAAGAGGGTAAGATTAAGGTTGAGAATTTTAATAGGTAGAACTTTTAGTTATGGAAAATGAAAATGGAGGACTAACTTTATCATAAGGGTTTATGGAAGTGATTGGAAGGAAAAATCAAGAAACAAGGAACTATGATAGATGAGGATTGGGAGATTTTAGATAGAAAGGAACTTGGGAGCATTTGATTATGCCTAGCACCATTAGTTACATTTAATATTACAAAAGAAAAGATGATGGAAGATTTGATGCAAACCTTAGAAAATTTGTATGAAAAATCCTGCACTTCAAATAAAGTATTTCTCATGAAGTATTTACTTAATATGAAAATGGTAGAAGGTGGATCTATTGAAGCTCATTTAAATGAGTTTAATATAGTTACTAATTAGTTATCCTCTATAAATGTCAATTTTTATGAAGAAATTAGGGCTCTCTTGATTGTGTTTTCTTTTCCTAAAAGATGGAATGGCTTGGTAATGGTTGTGAGTAATTATGTTTCTAGATCTAATACCATAAAATTTGATGATGTGATTCTAAGTGAGGAAACTTGTAGGAAAGCCTCAGGTTAATCTACATTAGGAAGTGCTTTGAACACACAAATAAGAGGTATAACAACTAAAAGAGGAAGTAATTCTAAAAATCGTGCAAAATCAAGAGGAAAATCAAAAGGGAAGAGGTCTCAATCTAGGGGACCAAGATATTGTTGATATTGTGGGAAATTGTGGCATAAGAAGAAATATTGTTGGACTTGAAAGAACAATGAAGGCAATAAACCAAAAGGGAACAAGGAGAAAAATATGGTAAGTAACAAATCTAAAGAGGATTCTTTTCTTCTTACCTTACAAAGTGTTGATGATTCTTGGGTTTTAGATCATGGGGCTTCATTTCATGCTACACCCCATAGAGGTTATTTTATTGATTATGTCCAAGGGGATTTTGGGCTTGTTTATTTGGGGAATAATGAACCTTGTTAGATTGTTGGAAAGGGAAAATTTAAGATTAAGTTATGTAATGGTAATCATTGGCTACTACATGAGGTAAGACATGGTCCAAGGTTGAGTAGGAATTTAATTTCAGTAGGTAAATTTGGTGATGAGGGTTGGGTAGTTATGTTTAATGATTAAAATTGGAAGGTTTCAAAAGGTTCCCTTGTAGTAGAAAAACATGTGAAAGTAGACACCTTATATCTTTGTACAAGTCATATTGTTCCTTCTACTTTAGTTTTTTCAGAGAAAAATGAATGTTCAGGAATAGTTATTGCAGTTGAGTAGGGAGAACAAACAGTTGTTGCAGATTCTAATACAACACTATGGAACAAAAATCTTGGGCATATGAGTGAGAAAGGTATGAAATTACTTCATTCAAATAAATTTGTATTGTCTCTAGAATGTGTCAGTTTGGATTTATGTGAAAGTTGTGTGTATGGAAAATAAAAGAGAGTGAGTTTTGTAAAGAGTGGGAAGGAAAAGAAAATTGAGAAATTAGAGCTTGTACATACAAATGTATGGGGACCAGCTTAGGTATCTTCCCTTAGTGGCTATCATTATTATGTTACATTAATTGATGATGCAACTAAAAAATTATGGGTTTATCTCCTTAGATAGAAATATGATGTATTTCAATCTTTTAAGAAATGGAAATGCTTGATTGAAAATTATATAGATAAGAGATAAAAAAAATTTAGATCTGATATTGGTGGTGAATATTGAAATCATGGATTTGAAGATTATTTCTCCACTAATGGTATTTGTAGACAAAAAACTATTCCAAAGACTCCACAAGAAAATGGAGTGGCTAAATGCATGAACATGATAATAATGGAGTGTGCAAGGAGCGTGAGGTTGCATGTTGGGCTTCCCTTAGACATGTGGATGGAGGCTTTCAATACTATTGTATATTTTATTAATAGAGGTCCCTCTACTCCTTTGGGTTGTAGTATTCTAGAGGAAGCATGGACTAGTAAGAAAGTTGGTTAATCTTTTCTCAAAACTTTTGGTTGTAAAGATTTTGCACATATAGATTCTAAAAATAGAACCAAGTTGGAAGCTAAGTCAAATAAATGTATTTTTTTGGATATGGCATTGATGAATTTGGTTATAGGCTTTGGGATTTTGAAAATTGTAAAATTGAAAGAAGTGGGAATGTCATATTCAATTAGACAACATTGTACAAAGATATGTTGCAGCAACATGAGAAGAAACAAAATGATTATGTAGTGTTGGATGATACTCCAAAAGATGATGTTCCAATAGTTCCTCATGCTCTGCAACAACCACAATAAAAAATATCACACACCCCAGTGAATGTTGGACAATCAACAAGGCTAAGTAAACCTCTAGAAAGATTTTCTCCCTCTCTATACTCTATTTTACTAACTAATGTTGGTGAACCTGAATGTTATGATGAAGTTGTGTAGGTGGATACTAAGATTCAATTTGAGTCTATGATAAAATAATCAATGGCCTCATTGCTAAAAAATATACTTGGAATTTATGCAAGTTGTTTGTAGGTAAATGAACTTTATAGAATAAATAGGTTTATAGGTTGAAATAAGAGGATGAGGGTAAGAAGATATTTAAATCTAGGTTAGTTGTAAAAGGATTTCCATAAAAAAAAGGGCATTGATTTTGATGAGATATTCTCTTATGTTGTTAAAATGACTTCTATTCTTTTGTTTTAAGTACTATGGTTACTGAAGATTTGCATTTGGATTAGCTATATATTAAAATATCTTTTCTTCATGATGATTTGGATGAGGAGATATATATGGAACCTCCATAGGGATCTTAGGTCAAAGGTAAGGATAACTTAGTGTCCAGATTGAAGAAAAGTTTATATGGCTTGAAACAAGCACCTTGGCAATGGTATCTGAAATTTGACAATTTTATGCATGAGCATGGATACAGTAGGTGCTATTCAAATCATTTTGTTTATTTTAAGAGGTTGGATGATGATAGCTACATTATTTTATGTTTATGTGTTGATGATATTCTTGTAGCTGGGTCTAACATGGATCACATTAAGGGGTTAAAACAATAGTTGACATGTTCATTTTATTTGAAGGATTTGGGGGCAAAAAAACAAATCCTTGCCATGAAAATTTCCAGAGGTCAACCTATCCATGGTTAATCTTAACATCCTTAGACATCAACTTGTGCATTGTCAGAGAGGTCCTGGATGAAGTATTTCAGTTTCAATCAATTTTTAGTATCATGCCCTTGGATGAGATGATAATCATAGTATTTATTTTCTTTAACCAATTCATCTTTGGTTAACTTCCATCGAAGGGTCTAGTGTTTGAAAATACCATCATGTGATTTATGAGTATTTTAAAAATGTTGTCCAAAGGCTCTTTAAGTGTAGTGAATTGATATTTGTAATCATAAATGTGGTTGTAGTTATTTTTATTGTTGTTGTTGTGTGGGAAAAGGTGGGATTTATTAGATGGTTGTTATTAGTTTATTTGTTGTTAAATATGTTTTTATTCCAATAGAAATTTTTTGTTGTTGTTTGATTAGAATTCTAGTTGTTTCCAATTTTGATTGTGGTTTTGGTTGTTCTTATTTTCATCTTGATTACCTTGATTTTTGTTTGCACCTTGGATGGCTTGAACATGTTTGACGTAAGTGACACTGTCATTTGTAACACCCTTGTTCTTTAACCATAACTTAGGTTTCTCATTGTTATTTTTATTATTATTTTATTAGGATGATGGATTGTAGTATTTAATGGAACCCTTTTGTAAGAATCCATCTTTTATGTTATTTCCTTTTTTGACCAAGGTTTCAAAACATCTGAAAGATGGCATCTTCATTTAAAAGGACATTTCTAAAATAATGTTTTTGTGAAAATTTTCAATGAGGTGAGTCATATTTTTTCTAAGATTTATAGTTTGAAAGGTATCTCCACCTTTGTAATAAGTGAGCAAAAGTCTCACTATTTCTTTGTTTAGTGTTGCAAAGGTCACTTAGTGCGCCATGATGTTCAATGTTGTATGAACATTGGGAGATAAATTTTTCAACTAAATCATTGAAGCTTGTGTTAGGAATATGGGAGATTGTTGATTTGATAATTTAAAATTACTATTGGAATGATTAAATGATCACATGTTTTATACTAGTATCAATATATGTTTTGTAATTGCAAGATATACTGATATTTTAAATGTTGGAGGTTATTGATCAATACACAATGGAATATTTTTTGACATATCAATCAAGTATGTTATTAGTGACACACACTTATTGAGATTGTACATAGCTACCTAGCTCATTGTATAGTTCACAATGTTTGCCATGTATTTTAGTTGTCATCAAGTTCTATAGCTGCTACTGAGTCCTTTGGAAAAATCTTAGTGGTTACTGAGCAGTCAAAGTTATAATGAAGATTAGCAATGTAAATTGTGCATCTCAGTGTATGCCAAGTTTACTAGTGCAAGCCAAGTTTACTATTGTTCATCGAGTTTGTAGTGTATGTGATGTGAGTCCAGTGTTAACTGAGCTTCCTAGTGTTAACCAAGTGACTCAATTTATACCGAGCTTGAGGTGAGAATGTTTACCGAGTCTTGCCATGGTAAACAAGTGATTCAATTTATACGTCAAGTTTCACAGTATCTATTGAGTCATCAGTGCAGACCAAGTTCAAGACTACCTAGAAATGATCAGTATGGATTGAGCTTCTATGTCTACCAAGTGCATGACAATGCCAAACATTGATAGTGGATGTCAAGTATCAAAACCTCACCAAGTTAGTCTTCAGAACCCAAATGTCTTCATGTGGGCTGACTTTGTAATGTTTTTGGTAACTTGTATTATGGCCAACTTTGTAATTTTTATAATTGGATTGATATATATGTAATGCATTGTATCATATTCAAAGTCTATGTATATGAGAATGTGAAGATGTGAATGTGAACTAAATCAGAGAAAAGTAGAAGGAGTGAATTATAAAGGCTACAACAGTATAAGGAGAAACAAAGTCATATCTATCACAGAAAGGTGATCAATATTTAAAGAAATCTCATTCAGCAAACCAAGTTGCAAATCAGAGATGATCTACTATTTCATCCTAATAGGTAGATCAGTCATATCCTTTCACAAGGTAGACCTAACAAGTCTTTTGTAAATCTCTTTACCGAGTGCATACTTAATTGTATGTTTGTAAATCCTTTCACAAGGTAGACCTAGCAATCCTTAGTGCTTGTAATAGGGAAGATCATCAAAAGTGATCAATGTAAGCTTTAATAGGCTAAATTTATAGTACAATACTAAAATTGTGGGTATCATCCCCACCCCAATTTTCCTTTCTATTTGGAAGTTTTTTGGGTCACCAAATGTTTGTGTCACAATGTTATGAATGCTTTCATATTTTTAGTTTCTTATACATGCAATTAAATCAGAGTTTATATGATGGATTAAATGCTAATTGGTTTAAGAGTTGAAATTGTTGAAGTTTTACAAGTTACTAATTCACCCCTCCCCTCTCAGTAGCTTAGCTTAGTCTTGAATATTTCCAACACTATTTATGGAATTCCTAACTATGTGAGAGAGGATTTTTGTTTTACAATGAGTTTTTACCTTATGTCTATGGTTTTAGATTCTTATGTGTGGATTTGAGTAAGTTATAGTTGATTTGGTGAAGACTAGTTGTAGGCTAGTGATAGTAAATTATGCAGAGGCAATTCTTGTATGTTAGAAGACTTGATTGTAGTGCATCTTCTAATTTTTTTGGTCATTTGTTTTATAATAGATTGATTTCTATCATGTGCCATGTGGAATTTTTTTTGCTAGCTATTAGGAAAATGTAGCATGTTAAGCAATGAGATAACATTAATTATGGATCTTAGTATGCACATTATGTATTGTAAATGTTGTATATTTTCTTAATAAGGAATGTATTCCTTAGCATGGTTTTATTCATATATTTTTTAATTAGGGAAGTCCTAATAGGGTGACCTAATTATGTGTTTGTAACTTATATAAAGGAAAGTAATTTACTAGTTTGTAATACATGGAATAATTTTTATATGTATGAACCTTGATGTTGGATATGTTGGAATATTCAAATATGGAAAGATTACTTATGAGAGGGGGGGTGAATCATAAGTATCATACTTTAGCCAATTAAAACTTTTAACTGAAAGTAAATTGCATGCATGTTAATACATCAAATAAACATGTAACAAAACACATTCATCAATAACACTTAAAACTAGAATTTGGTAACCCAGAAACCCTCCAGGAATAAGAAGGTAAAACTGGGGTGGGGATGATACCCACAAAAATTACTACAGCAATATTATTCAACCACTTCTGATGGTCTGCCCTGTTAAAGGCTTTACACTGTGTCAATAGTGACCTAGTTAGAGGCTTTCAAACACTTAACATGAAGTGTTACCCTGTTAAAGGATTTTATCACCTAGTTAAAGGATTTATCAAAATAGTTGTTAAGCTAACCTATCACCATAGGATTTTTCATTCTAATACAATTGCTAGAGAGTATTAGGTACAATAAACCTGACTGATTACAATCCTTGATTGCTGATTGCAGGCACTCGTTCTACTTTCTCTGATCTGAATCCTTTCGTGATCTAATAATCCTCACTTCTAAAAATAAAATTCCTTATGAACCCTTGTATGTCTTCTCACACCTCTTGTCTCTTACATTTTACAATGAAGTTTCATCTTCCTTATAAAGACATTTGAAGATTTAGGGTTAGGTATGGATCTACGATCCATATTCAATCTTCATTTTCTACTCAATACTTATCTTTTGCTGATTGGTTGCATGCCTTTAGCATTTTCTTATTGGCTGCATGCAAATTTCATAGGGAAAATAAAAGATTTGATCTCATCATTAAATCCTTCGAGATTTACCTTATGTCGGCTGTAAAAATTGTTTGCATTATAGTTTGTGCAATTACAAACTCTTATGTTGATATACTGAGTTACTCGACTTCGAAGTATTGCTGATGCTTGGCACAAACTGTTTCCTGGATAGTTCGGCACCTTAACAAAATTGTATTACTCAGCACCTCATGTTACTTGGCACTTATTAACACTTGGCACTTGTTAACACTCGACACTTATTAACACTCAGCAGCTGATCTTCACTCGGCATCTGAAAACTACTCGACACATGAAGATCACTCGACATGCATGATGTACTCGGCATCCAATATGGAATATGTTTAAGTGTGTTGGCACTCAAGTGTCAAAAACATTATGATGTTAATAGGATATCAAAGTGGAACTTAAGAATTTCTAGATTATTTAAGAAGGGGGGTGAGTGGAATCTATTATCATTCCTAGTAGACATCAAAGGAATTGTGAAGGCAATCGAGATTTTAATCAATTAGTTCAAGAAAGCTAGATTTAACGTCTACTCTATCAGAAAGTGAGTCTCTTGAGGGTGGTTTTAACCTTCTTCCTTTGTGAAGTGTGCTTGGGTAGTGATTCTTTTGTTCTCATAAACTCCTAATAGGGTTGTGAACCTTTTAGCGAGGGTTAAATCCTTTGATGATAACTTGTCCTTCAATAGGAATATATGTACTAAATGCTTGTAATGCATCCTAATAGAATTAGATCCTTTAACGAGGATATTTATAAATTCATACATAATCTAGTGGGTATCATCGCCACGAGTATTTTTCCCTAACAGAGTTTTCCTCAAGAACAAATATCCTTGTATTATGGTATTGGCTCTCTTTTTTTCATTTTCATATTGTTGATTTATTATTAATTTAAGAAGTTTTAATTTCATGGTTATTACTCACAACTAATTTACACCCCTCCTCCCCCCCCCACCTTATTTGTGAGGTGTGGGCTTTGATTATTAACATTTTCTTATGTACTCGTGAGGGAGATGCATCAACCACGTAAGGGTGGGGCAATAAAATCTCCTAGTATAGAGTCACCTTGAGTAATTTTTATTATATGTAACTTCTTGACATAGCACATAGAATTTATTAAGATGTACAATTGGAAATTTATCTCCAAAGTATTTTTCAAACATAAGTATCTCAAAGGTTGTTGGAGACGGTATCATGATAATAGATTTTTTGGAGGGAAAGGTACATATCTTATCAAAAGATAAATCCTTCTTGCCCTTTTGTTTCATCCCTTGCACAAAGCTCCTAAGTTCATTGAAGTGGTGTACTAAATCAAGAGTTTTTTTATGTGTCAGGGAGGTTTGATTTTTTCCCCCTCCAAAGTGGACTTGGTTAATCATTGGTCATGAAGTGATAGGAGGAGAAGGAGTATATTAATGAGACACTAATGTAGCTATAATGGATCTTTTCAATACACCAAATGGAATTTTTAGAAATGAGGGGGTGTATTGAGGAGTTGGTTATGAAAAATTAGTGGAGGTGTACCGTCATAAAATGGATGCACTTCATTTTGAAACCTTTTAGCCCTCCTTAGTGTGGTTTTGATTTTTTTTCTCCTCTCCTCTTCTATTTTACCCTTATTTTTCATCTCTCCCTTTCTAACATCATCTTCTAGGTGTTATTTTGATACCCTTGTAACCATATCTCATTTTTAGATAATCATCTTCCAATTTCACCTACATCAGCTCCCAACACTTTCTCTAGCATCTAGGATTAGACCTCCAAGACTAAGTCAACTTAGCTCACCCTAGTCTAGACTAGGTCAATCCATGTCAACATAGTCCTCCCAAGTCAACCTAGTCCCCAGTAGTTCTAGAATTCATGGCCTAAAAGGCCACAAGGGTTTAATTAGTTTGTGACTATTACCTAGTTGGCCTGAGTTGTTTTCCTACACAAAAACTAGTGTAAAAGGGGGCTTGGGGGATTCCTTCTCATATGATCTCATTCTAAAGACATCCAAAATAAAGAAAGCATTCAATGCATTCTTTTTTAAGCAAGAACCTTGAAGCATTCAAGTCTAACCTTATCCTTCTTGCAGCAAGCTTTTTCCTTTAAGGAGGTAGTGAAGTTTGGCTCAAAGGAGAAGATCCATCATTGCAATTCATTCAAATTCTTTTATTATTCATCCATGTCATGTCACATACATTTCTATATATTACATTTTTGGCTCCTTTGATTTCCTTATGGTTTCTTTGAGTCAAGGCTATTACACTTACATACTTGATCACATATCAAATTCAATTTTCTACAAGGTTGGAAGCAAAAATGATTACAAATCTAGAACCCACTATTCTCAAGCTTTCTGGAGTTGTTAGTTGTAGATCATTGGACTATGTCAACATGGTTGTAGGAAATCTTCCCAGGTCAACCTAGTCCTTCACTCTTAGATTTTGGGGAGATTTATAGGTCTTGTTCCTTTCATTCTTTAATTTCAAGATCCACGTATGGATATTCAGATACAATTAAAATCTATGAGATTTGAAGAGAAAATATATCTTCCTCTACACATCTTGACGTGAATCATTTATATTTATTTCCTTTCATATCTTTACCCTATATTTACATCTTAATTGAGCTAATTGTGTTTACATAGGATCTAGATTTAAATTATTTATGCAATTAGTTCAATTCCACATTCACATTATCATATCAAGGGCCAAAGAGAGTACATTTATATGTATTTCATTCCTCCTTGTAACTAATATTTAGATTTAGATCCCTTCCTCCTTTGGTTCCTAGCTAATCTAATTTTGATCATAAGTGAAAATATATTTAGAAATTCCCCTCTTTCCCTCACATATATATTTGATTGGATTAGTAACCTTGTAAAGTGGACATCTACGGCTTATTAAAGTGCTTCCATTTTACCACTAAATAGGAGGAAGAAGTGTGTGTCTGATGTTTAAGAAACTCACAACAATTCCATTTGATGTAGTTGTAAGGATGTTATTGTGTGATGTTATGGTAGGTGGGGCTCAATTTATTTGTTGTGTATTTTTTGTAGTCAATTAGAAAGTCTATGGTTGTGAAGTTGACATGAGTGAAGAAGATATATCTATAGGTTCTTTACCTATTCCTTTTGATGTGATACGTTCAATGGGATCTTGTAAGTTAGGAGACCCATCCTTGGTGATGTTTTTACCATCATTAATGAAATATAATAAAATATAATATTTGATTATCTCTACTTATCTTGACCATTATGTTCATGTTATAAGGATATTTAAGGAACTGTGTAATTTTTGGAGTGACATCTAGAATTTGGATCATCTTAATGATAGATCATCTTGTAGTTTTAAGTTTTTCCATTTATTGGTTTTGTATTAGAAAAGGGAGTCTCAACATCCCTATTTGAATTATCTTGCATCATATTTATTATTTTAGTTTTACTAGATTGAGCAAAGACCATACAAGTGTGACCACAAATTAAAGAAATGATGAAGTTTATGAAATAATTAAAAGAGTTGAATGAAAGAGAAATTGAACTTTCATTAGGAGGGAAAACATCTCATGGATGATTTGAAATTTGATTTTGATTTTTTTTTTGGGATTTTGATTTGATTTTGTAATATAGAGGACCTAGCCTCAAAGATTGACTTGATTTGATTTGATAAAGGCTTAGGATAACCTTAATATAGAAAAAGATCCTATGATATTGAAAAAATGGATGTTGGATTGGATGATGATATATTTCTTCCACTTGGAGATGGACAAATAATCCCAAGAAAAAATGGTATGTTTATACACGAGCTTAATACTTGATGATGACAAATGATCTCAAGTGAGAAATTTTGAAAATAAAAAATATTTTATATGGATGAGGATCTAATGTCACAATTAGGTATTTTTTTCTACCTAAAGATTGAATTAAATATTGGTGGAGGAATGAGGATTGTTGATTTGGATTGAATCTTGATTCAAATTGAATGTGTAACAATCAAGATAAAGGATATTTGATTAAAGTCTAATGAGATTCTCTTTTGGAAGAATGAGTTTGAAATGATGAAAGATTTGAAGGTTAGAAGATGTATGATTGAGGATTAATGTCTAATCATATACCCAAAATGTACTACATTTTTGTTTATGCTAGATTTATGGATCTAATGCATAAGTTTAGCATTAAACAAAATGGTATCAATATTTTCTTGGTATAAAATTTCTTCTTTGATGGATTTCAAAGAAATTTTATTTTATTTTTTGTTATGACTGGAAATTTTCTTCTATTTATAGGCCAAATATAGTTGTATTTTTACCTTCTTATATTTTCTATATTTAAACATAGGCTAGAGGACTCTTGTTTTGATAATTCAAATGAGTTATTGAAGATTAAGTATTTTAGGATCCATTAGGGAACTTGTTTTACAATGTTAATTAAAATTAATAAGCTCACTATTTTGGGTTGGAGATGAAAGTCATGTTGATATATCAGTCAAGTTTGTTATTAGTGTCACACACTTATTCAGATTGTATATAGCTACGAGCTCATTGTATAGTTCACAATTGTCATCGAGTTCTACAGTTACTATCGAGTCCTTTGGAAAAATCCCAGTGGTTACCCAGCAGATTCAGTTAATGTGAAGACCAACAGTGTAAACTATGCATTTTAGTTGTTGCCAAGTTTGTAATGTATGTGATGAGAGTACAGTGTTGATTGAGCTTCCCAGTGTTAACCAATGACTCAATTTATACCAAGCTCAGGGTGAGAATGTTTACCATATCATACAATGTAAATCAAGAGACTCAATTTATATGACAAGTTTCATAATATCTACCCAGTCACCAGTGAAAATTAAGTTCAAGACTACTTGGAAGTGATAAGTATGGACTGAGCTTCTACATCTACCAAGTGCATGATGATGCTAAGTATTGATAGTAGATTTTGAGTATTAGAACCTCACCGAGTCAGTCTTTACAACCCAAATGTCTTCATATAGGCCGACTTTGTAATATTTGCGGTAATTTTTATTATGGCTAACTTTTTAATTATGTAATTGAATTGGTAGATATGTAATGGATTCTATCATGTCCAATGTGTGCATGTGTGCAATTTATGAATGCAGTTTGAATAGAGTAGAAGAAGAGTGAATTGTAAAGGCCATAACAGCATAAGGAGCAGTAGAGAAATATCTATCGTAGAAAGGTGATCGGTACACAAAGGAATCTCATTCATAAAACCAAGTTGTAGATCAGAGATCATCTATTGTTTCATCCTAACATGTGGATCAGTCAAATCCTTCCACAAGGTAGACCTAACAGTCTTTTGTAAATCTCTTTATCGAGTGCATACTTAATTGTATGTTTGTAAATCCTTTCACAAGGTGGACCTAGCAGTCCTTATTTCTCCTAACATGGCATATCATCAAAAGTGATCAATGTAAGCTTTAACAGGTTAACTGTATATTGCATTACTAAAGTTTTAGGTATCATCCCCACCCTAGTTTTACTTTCTATTTGGAAGGTTTCTGGGTCACCAAATCTTTGTGTCTCAGTGTTATGAATGCTTTCATGTTTTCAATTTCTTATGCATGCAAGTAGATCAAAATGTATATGATGGATTAAATGCTAAATGAATGGTTGGATTAAAGGTTGAAATTGTTGAAGTTTTAGAAGTTACTAAGTCACCCCTCCCCTCTCAATAACTTAGCTTAGTCTTGAATATTTCCAACAATTGGTATCAAAGCTTTTGTAGTTCTTAGGAGAAATTTTAACAACTTGAGCAAAGATCAAGGCCATGGAGATATTCAGACTTGAAAATGTCATTGATAGTGAGAAACTAGATTTAGATATGGTCATTGCCCAACTCAAGAAAGAAAAGGAGCAACTCTCTCAATCCTTGAAAAGAAGAAAAGAACTTGCAATTCAAATGAATGATCATCTCTACATTGAAGAAAGAATTGAAGACCTTCATTCAAGAAATTTACATGAAGAAAATGAAGCAATCAAAGAACTCCTAGAAAAGAATGGTTCCCTGCAAGAAGAAGTAAGAAAGCTAAGAAGAGAACAAGAAATTCAATCAGTAAGGTTTTGTGAAGTCTTGGAATAGAGAAACAAGAAAAAAGAAGAGATAGATGTAAGGAACAATGATATCCAAAACCAATCCCTTCAGCATGGTCTGCTCTCCAATGTAAATGAAGAAATCATGAGCCTAAGATTTGAAAATGAAAGAATGAGGAATGATCTAAATTTTGAAAGGAAAATCAATGAAAGAATGAGAAATGATCTAAACTCTGAAAGACAAATAAATGAAAGATTGAGGAATGATCTAAACTTTGAGAAGAAAATCAATGAAATAATGATGAAATCTCAAGCAGTCACGAATCAATTAAATGACAAAAACTTCTATAGGTAAAAAGGAAAATTGGGATAAAACCTTGGCAATCCTTCTCAAGTTACATTTTGAATTTTTATCTCATTATGTTGTTTCTATGTAAATAAAATAGAATAAATCTTTGGCATTACTATCAAAAGGGGGAGAGAGACACATAGTATGAAGAAAAAGATAGTATGGAGGAGAAATATGCTATGGGGGAGAACTTGCAATAAGTAAGACATGTACAGAAAGACATGTTGTGTATAGCAAGAAGATGTATATTATACTATATATACCTTACAAAATCAATTTTGAAAAATCTCAAAAACAATATACTCTACCGAGCCAATATCACATGGTGATGGATATAAGGTATTTAATTTTTGTTGATAAGTGTTTTTGTCACTAATGCCAAAGGGGGAGATTGTTGACATATCAGTCAAGTTTGTAATTAGTGACACACACTTATTCAAATTGCATTTAGCTATCAAGCTCATTGTATAGTTCACAATTGCTACCAAGTCCTTTGGACAAATCCAGTGGTTACTAAGTAGATTTAGTTAATGTGAAGACAAGCAGTGTAAATCATGCATTTTAGTTATTGCCAAGTTTACCAATGCAAGCCAAGCCATGTAGTGTTCACCGAGTTCATAGTGTATGTGATGAGATTCTAGTGTTAACTAAGCTTCCTAGTGTTAATCGAGTGACTCAATTTATATCAAGCTCAAGGTGAGAATGTTTATTGAGTCATACAATGTAAATTAAGAGACTCAATTTATATGACGAGTTTCACAATGTCTATCGAGTCACTAGTGTAGACTGAGTTCAAGACTACTTGGAAGTGATTAGTATGGACCGAGCTTCTACATCTACCAAGTGCATGATGATGCCCAGTATTAACAGTGGATGTTGAGTATTAGAACCTCACCAAGTCAGTATTTAGAACTCGAATGTCTCCATATGGGCTAACTTTGTAACATTTGTGGTAACTTGTATTATGGTTGACTTTCTAATTATATAATTGAATTGATATATATATATAATGCATTGTATCATATCCAATGTGTGCAAGTTATGAATGCAATTTGAATAGAGTAGAAGAAAAGCAAATTGTAAAGGCCATAACAGCATAAGGAGTAGTAGAGACATATCTATCACAAAAAGGTGATCAGTACACAAAGGAATCTCATTCAGAAAACCAAGTTGCAGATCAGAGATCATCTACTATTTCATCCTAATAGGTGGATTAGTCAAATCCTTTCACAAGGTAGACCTAATAGTCTTTTCTAAATCTCTTTACCAAGTGCATACTTAAGTGTATGCTTGTAAATCCTTTCACAAGGTGGACCTAGTAGTCCTTATTGCTCCTAACAGGGTAGATCATCATAAGTGATCAATGTAAGCTTTAACAAGCTAACTTTATATTGTAGTACTAAAGTTGTGGGTATCATCCCCACCCTAGTTTTCTTTTCTATTTGGAAGGTTTTTGGGTCACCAAATCTTTGTGTCTCAATGTTATGAATGCTTTCATGTTTTTAGTTTCTTACGCATGCAAGTAGATCAAAATTTATATGATGGATTAAATGTTGAATGAATGGTTGGATCAAAGGTTGAAATTGTTGAAGTTTTAGAAGTTACTAATTCACCCCTCCCCTCTTGGTAACTTAGCTTAGTCTTGAATATTTCCAACAAGTCCATAGATGTAAATGAAAAAAATTGGAGACAAATAACCCAAGAAGAGATGACCAAGTATGAAGTTTGTTGTCTTGGACTAATTTTGGGAAAATCTTTTGTCTGCCTGATTTGAAAGGATTTTGTTCAATGGCGAGAATGGGTTTCACACATCCAAGATAATAATAATTTCTATAGGTTTGTCTCAATTATAGTGTAGGAAATTAATCAAAAATAGTCCCACAAGGGACAAAGTAACCTTATAGGATTCAAGTGTATAGGATGTATAATGTCATGACACTAACAAGAACTCTTTATCCATAGAAAGAAAAATTGATAGGGTATTCAAAATAGTTTCCCATGGCTGGGTATCCAATCTCAAAAAACCATGTCACCTCCTTGATAGTGCCCATGTATTTTCATTTTTTGAGAGTTCAATAGAATATGATACAAATAAGACTATGCAATGAGCTCTAATGCCATATTGGCCACCTCCAAATTCTCAAAAGCATACTTAAGGTGAGTTTTTTCCTTTGGGAGAGATTCTTCCCCTTCCTTGCACAAGGTTATGTCTACTTTTAGAGGTGAACCATGTAGGTATCTACACTAAAGGCTCATAGTTAGGGCATATTTTCACAACCATCCCATATAGTCTGGCAAGAAGAATTAAGGCCTCTCAACCTTGTGATTACCCAAGATAATGTAGTCTTTTAAGAATGGTTCACAATGCTCAGCCCTAAAATATCAAGACTATATCAAAGACATAAATATGTAGGATATAAATGGCTATGTTCTCTAAGACACTAACCTTAAGGAGGCATTTATTTATAGTGGGTTGTAAGATTTCATGTGTTCTTGTTCCAACTTTATTCATTCTCAAGTGATTATTTCCTCAATAGATGGGCTCTCTAAAAGTTCAATTGAAAAGAAAGGATTGGAAACATTTGAGGTATGGATTTTTTATTTTCCCATATGAGGAAAAGAGCATGCTTTCCTACATTAGTTGTTCTCTAGCAAACACTCCAGACAATTGGTTAATTCCCCATAAGATCTTTTTGCAAGTAATAAGTCTCAAACTTTTAGGTTTTTTATTTCTCAAATGAGAAAGGCTATACTCCCCTAATTTTGATTTTTTTTGTAATAGAATCTTCTACTTAGTTGTATGTCTACAAAAATACTAAAATAAAACATGTTCCATTTTAATTTCTAAGGAAACCTACAAAACCAATTTGTTTAGTAGTTTGATTTTTGAAATCTTTAAAATATTACATCCTACAAAATTATGAGTAAGTCCTTTATTGGCTAGGTCTTTAAAAACATGGCATGTGCAGTAATATATCACCAAAAAACTAGAATAACACAAAGAAAAAGATTAGTGAGAATAGTATTTAAAAATTCTATAAATAAATTTAATCTTTGAATGAAAATAGCATAGATGAATAAACCAGACCAAAGATGCCAAACTAAATAGAGAAAAAAGTCTTCTATGTAGATAATAGAATATGAACTAGCTTGTAACATAAAGATTTATACTTTACATGTTTCTTCTTTTTTGGAGAGTCACAAATGCTAGAATTTCCTACACAGATGATAAAGAGTTAAACTCACAACAAAAATGTAGTCAAAGAAAATTTCAAAAAAAAATCCTATAGTTTCTACCTATAAAATGTTCACTCTGCTAAAAATCTCAAGTTAAAAGATAGAAGATTATTGAAAATACTTTTAAAAGAAATCAAAATTTGTGTTTTATTAACCAAACACATAAAATAGTTTATCTACTAAGACAATAAATTACATAGACACCAAACTTTGAAGATGACAAATTAGAGCATAGATGACATTGCATATAATGTAAATGATTGAATGTGTTTTGGACCTTTGAGATGCATATTTTAAAATTATAAATAAGTGTATGAAAAGGATATGGTATTCTTGGGTGTGCTAAAATATATGTGTAAAAATATGACATATCAGGATCAATCTCAAGGAATACAAATTTAGTGAGACAAAGAGAAAAATATAATTAAAGCATTCCATTAAACATAAATGAGAACAAAGACTTTCCTACAACCTTAGATCTCAACAAGTGCACCCAAGACTTGTTGGTTTTCTCATGATGAGGTTTGTAGATGTGCTCTCCCAACATAAGTATAAATCTCACAAATATGACTGAGAATGAAAAGTAAGTACAGTCTTAGGATGATCATTAAATAGCTAAAGAAGTAGTTATGAATCAACTACACTCAAGAATTTAATACAAGATGGATGAGGTAGATGAATATGAACCAAAATTTTAATGCAATATGCAATAAATATTAATGAATATACCAACCTAAGATGAGAATTAACTATGAAATGAATGCATTTATCTAGTAATATAAGGTTAGTAGCAATAAATCTATAAAATGATTTGAAATGAACTAACATAATTTAAATGCAATAATGGGAGATAAAAAATTCCTAAGACAAGAAATTTATTTATACAATTTTGGAGGACCTTAAGTAGGTTGTATCTATATTTCATCCACTTAGATATCATAAGGGAGAGACATAAGCCATGCAAAGTTCAAGTTTTATCCACATGTGTGAGAAACTTGGGATGTGATGGATCAATGTAATGTCACACCTAGAGATCCTAGTAAACAATGATAAAAATGGGCTTGTGTGTGTGTGTGTGTGTGTGTGTGTGTGTGTGTGTGTGTGTGTGTGTGTGTGTGTGTGTGTGTGTGTGTGTGTGTGTGTGTGTGTGTGTGTGTGTGTGTGTGTGTGTGTGTGTGTGTGTGTGTGTTATTAAGATAAGATTAAACATGCATATAATCATACAAAAGATCAAAATGAAAGACCAAATACCAAACCACCAAAGATCCTCGAATATCAGTAGTTACTAATATGTACATTTCTATCTACAAGAATTAATCATATAATTCTCATCGCATACATCATTCTAGCATTCATTATGACATTCATTTTTAAAGACTAAACACAATTTCCTAGGTTATTAAGCCATACAAGTTCAATTACCAATTTTAACACAATGATGAAACATCACAACATCCAAACCCAAAAATTCTTGATAGGTGAACTATTCCAAATTGAGACCAAAAAAATCCCAAAAGGGTATCCAAAACTCAAAGCCACATCCACTAAACATATCAACAAGTGTTCTCTATTTATGTTAGGAATAACAAGACAGAAATAATAATTACATGCAAATATATCCAAAATATCATAAAATAGTAATGTACATAGAAGAGAACACAAGACCCAAGATTTAACTAGGCTACATCCACCAAACAGTGAGTCTAATATTTTTATTATCTTGTGATTAAAAACCTTATTACAATTTTTAATCCCTTACAGCTCAATACCGCCACAAGAAGCTATTGTCTTCATCATGAATTATGAAGTTCCTAACCCTAAGCCATTTTATACAATCTTTTTCTAATTACAAAATTAAGGCTAGAACAATTACAACATGTCAGCCCTTGGAAAATTAGCCCCAAAAAAATTAAGGTGAGTGTACAGTATTTTTTATCTTTAAGCCATGTTGACTATTAGTCTCCAACACTTAGTCATTTCCTAGGAAGAGTTGGTCGGTCATTACTACAACTGAGCCACCCAATTAAGGTCGAGTATTTATGAACTTTTTTATGTTTTAGTACAAGCCAAGAAAGTTTAAGGTTTTCAAGCACTCCAGTATGGACCAAGTCATAATATATGCTAAGTAAAGATAGCGATGTTGAGCAAAGAAAAGATAATGTATGTTGCATGAGTCAATTACTATTGAGCATACAAAAGTCGAAGGACAACATGAATATTATTTATGATTGAGTGTTAAGATATTCAAGTGTTGAGTAAACCAATTTTGAAATATGTATTTTTGATGTCACAAATACTTATGTAAATCATTTTGGCCAACTTCTATGCAGGATTTTTTGGATTGTGGATATAGTGTTGAAAATAATTGGTTAATTGTGTATTGTCTTTGATGTTACAAAAAATTTCATATCTTTACCAGATAGTGTCTGCCAAGCTCACTCGGGAAAGGAAACTAGTTTCCTGTGTTTGCCAAGCATTCCAATTTTTACCAAGTTCAAAAGGCAATGTCTACCAAGTTCACTTGAGCATCAAAAAGAAGTTCACAAAAGTTGAGTGTTAATCAATCTCACTCAGGTAATAAAGGAAATTTGGATCGAACCAGTGTTAACTAAGCTCACCTAGTTACCAAGGAACTTTCTAAAGATTCAATGTTAATAAAGTTCACTTGCTTAACATGGGAAAATCATTTATGAGTTAGTGTCTACCAAGTAGGGTCAGCTAACAAAGGATTTTTTATTTTGGCATATTGAGTTCAATGGATTTGATTGTTGGTTCTAGTCGACTGAGGAGATGAGTATTAATTATTCTAAGTTATATTCAAGATGACTTCATAATAGATATGATATTGATGCAAGAGGAAAGAAATAGGTAGGGTCAAGGGCACACTCAGCTATCCAAACCACCTTGCAGAGTAAACACAATAGAAGAAAACAACACAGAACAACGCCAAGGAGAGAGAGAAAAAAATACTTTATTTATTCATCAAGTAATCAACATACATGCCAACTATAAGGCCTTTTGGGTTACAACCAAATACAAAATACATTCAAGATCTATGATCTAGCTTTAAACTCACATTTCCAGACACATATACATTCCACTTTTGAAACCCTCTAAGTTCTACACTTAACCTAAGCCTAAGAACTCTATTTATACTTGCAAAAATGGCTTACATAAGATTCTATAATATTACATCAAAGAAAGGTCAACCTCAAAATGGTCAACACTCATACCTAAACAAGATCATATCATTAAATTCACAATCCAAATTAAATACAAAGGTTAGCTCCAACTAAGAACCAAAACATAGACAACTCAGTTAATGAAGAACCCAAGCATCAAAAAATACCACGTTCACTAGGCATGTGAAGGAACACTAGGCCAACACTAGAAAACTCAATAGCAACTCAAACTCGATAGAAATTGGAACTCAGGTCACAACTAGAACTCAACAGCAACTAGAATTCAGCAGCAATTGGAACTCAATAGTAATTGGAACTTGATAGAAACTACAACTCAGTAGCAACTAGAACTTGGTAAAAAATGGAATTTGGTAGTAAGTAGAACTTGGTAGCAACTAGAATTTGGTAGTAACTAGTTGAATGATCAAAAGTGGAGGATTACAAGACAACCTAGGATGCTCCTACATCAAACAACCAGGGTTGAAAGAAATGATTCTCCTAAATCATGCAAGTGTCACAACCTAAGTTGAATCTAACTAAGATTGAGAAATCCATGTATCATCTTCAATTGTTCTATTCTTCCACTTCACCAAATACTCATAGTAATATTTTTCTCTTGTTATTTTACCAACTCTTTGATTCAATACATGTTCAACTTCTTCTAGGATAATCATCTAATACAACTTCATCATTTGACTCATAATACTTATTATAATATAGGAGATATATCGATGTCATTAGGTAATTCAACTTCATAAGCATTACCACTATAAAACTTCTTAAGGATCTTACAAGGTCCAAACTTCTTCATATTTAGCTTGCTATATGTTATAATAGAAAATCTTCCTTTCTTCAAATGAACCATCACCTCATCACCAACTTCAAAAATATAATGTCTTCTAGATTTATCACCATTCTATTTATACTTCTAATTACTTTTTTCATCCTCAATTTTACTTCCTTATGCAATGACCCCATGAAATCAAAAAATTCTTCCCCTACAAGACTTATCTTTTCTTCACCAGCAACATCCACCAAATCTGATACTCCTCTAGGTTGCATTCCTATAACAATCTCAAAAGGCATTTTTTTTTTTACTCTTATTTATTGAATTATTATATGCAAACTCAAATTATGCCAAGATCATCTCCCAATTACTTGGCTTATCTCCAACTAAATATCTAAGTAAATTACCCAAGCTTCTATTCACAACCTCTATCTATCCATCTGTTTATCCATGGAATGTAGAACTAAACTTCAAATCAGTAGCCATCTTCTTCCACAAAGTCTTCCAAAAATAACCAAAAAACTTATTGTCTCTATCAAAAATAATTCTTCTTGTTAATCCATGCAATCTCACAATCTCTTTGAAGAAAAGTTTAGCAACATGCTCGGCATTTGATGTCTTCTTACATAGTAATCCAAGAACAAAATCCATACTGATGTCACTCCAAGGTTTCTTAGGAAAATTCATAGGTGTTTAAAAACTAGTATTCTAACTTACTCCTTTTGAAACTTGACAAACTCTATAACTCTTCAAAAAAATTTGAACATCCTTATACATTTGTGACTAGTAATACTTCTTTAGAAAACTCAACGTCTTATCAATTCCAAAATGTCTAGCCAATCCACCACTATACTTTTTGTTAATCAAATTAACTCTCATAAAACTTCTATGGATACACAACTAGATTTCTTTGAAAAACATACCTTCTTGAATGAAATATTAATCATACTTATTTATGTTATCTGTTAGATTTTGTGCTTTGCACTCTATCCATGCCTTAAAAAAATTGGGCTCAATATCATCCAACTCTTTCATTTCATCAAAACCAAGAACTTCAACCTTCATCTCATTCAATAAAGAATTTCTTCTACTCAATGCATCAAAAACTCTATTATTAACTCCACTCTTATGCTTGATAACAAATGTGAAACTCTATAAGTACTCAACCCACTTCATATATCTCTAATTTAATTTATGTTGACTTCCCAAGTACTCTAGAGATTTATGATCAGTATAGAACACGAACTCCTTAGGAATTAAATAATGTCTCCACTTCTTCAAGGATTGAACAATAGCATAAAACTCTTGATCATACACAAAATATTTCCTTTTAGCATCATTCAACTTCTTATTAAAGAAACCAACAGTTTTACCTTTTGGACTCAACACAACTCCTATTGCACTACCACTTGCATCACACTCGACTTGAAATACCTTATTTAAATTAGGTAAAGCCAATACAAGTAACTCAACAACCTTTTGTTTCAAAGTCTCAAAACTCTTATTAGCTCCATGTGTCCACTTGAATTCTTTTTTATCTCCTCTCATTGTCTTAATCATAGAATTACAAACAAAACTAAAATTCCTTATAAACTTCCTATAAAAACTAGCCAAACCATGAAACAATATTACCTCACCCACATTCTTAGGTGTAGGCCATTCCAAAGTTTCTTTTACCTTCTCAAGATCCATCTTTAAACCATCAGCTAAAATCACAAATCCCAAATACATAATCTCTTCTTGCATAAAAGAACACTTTTTCAAATTAATCATCAATTTCTCCTCTTCAATCTCTGCAATATTTTTCTAGCATGCTCAAGATGTTCTTCCTTAGTCTTACTGAACATCAAAATGTCATCCAAATAAACAATCACAAACTAAACCAAGAATCTTTTCAAAAATTCATTCATCAACCTCATGAAAGTACTAGGTGCATTAGTCAAAACAAAAGGCATAACCAACCATTCATACAAACCAACTTTTATCTTGAAATCAATCTTTTATTCATCACCTTCTCTGATTCTAATCTAATGATAGCCACTCTTTAAATCAATCTTGGTAAAATACTTTGATCCACTTAAACAATCCATTATGTCATCCATCCTTGGCATAGGAAACCTATATTTCATTGTAATCTTGTGTAGACACCTAAAATTGTCCAAATCCCTTATCCTAACCAATTAAATAGATATTTATTATTTATTTAATTACCTTACCTTTAATTAAATAAATTTACATTTATTTAATTATATTTGCCTTACCTTGATTTAAATAAACTAAGGTTTATTTAAATCCTCACCTTTCCACTTGCATCCTAATCCATTCCCTTTAATTAAGTACTTCATTTACTTAATTAATCCCTTTCCTAATCCCACTTGGAATTAAATATTAAATTTAATCCTATTTGAGCACATGGCTCCTAACTTTAACCCTCACCTAACCTCACTTTCCTAACCTAACCTAGGTCAAACCACTTATCCACTAATTAATCTTAGTTCCTCATCTAATCATATCCTTAATCATTTGCACAATCCTAATCAAAGGATTAGCAAACCCTAGTCACGTGTGACATGTGACTCTTACACACTTACACACTTGTCCCCCTTCACATGTGAACCAAATGTGTCTCACTCATGTGTGAGGAAACATGATCTTACACACCTCGTACACATGTCATTGACCCATCACTTTCAAAGGTGTCTCACACATGTGTGAGAAACCTTGAGCCTCCAACCCTCTTACACTTGTCATTGACCTATCACATCAAAGGTTGCTCACACGTGTGAGCACCTTGCCCCCTTTGAATGGTCAAAAACCATAATCCACATGGAGTCTACTTGGCCTCCACCTCATGGACACCTCATTGATCCTAAGAGATCCTAGTCATTCATCTTGCATTGAATCTCAATCATCCATTTCCTATAAAAGGAGAACCCTCTCCTCATTTCCATGATCTACCATCTACCTCATTGTTATGCTGCAAGAATTGTGAGCAACCACATCCCATAATGTGAAATCATCTTCACTTGGTGATTCCATGAGGTTTGCATTAATAGATTAAGTTATTTTTGATTTCATGTTATGCTTATTTACATGTTCTCTTGCATATTTTGAGGTTTGCATAATCATGTAGGAATATGCATTAGTTGCTTAATATTTATTCCCTTTAGAACATTTTTATGCAATACATCTTGTTAATAGCTCTTGAATTAGTACATATTCTCTATTATCTATTCTTTTTAGGTGTCAATATAGAAGGTACAACACATGGACTCAAATTTTCTCTAATCAAACCTTTCTACAACAACTCATGCACTTGTCTATTAAGTTCTTCATTCTTTGTAGGTGTCAATCTATATGGTACTTTATTTGGAAAAATAGCTCTAGGAATAAGATCCATACAATGACTCATACTCCTTACTGGTGGTAAACCATTAGGTATATCTTATGCAATAATTTCTTGGTATGCATTCAACAAGTTTTAAATTTCTGCTGGTACTCAATTTCTACCAGTTTCTATTGTCACTTGGTCATTACCAGCTTTTGTTGCTTGGCCATTAAAACCAAAACTTAGTCCTCTAGTAATTGTAGCAAAACAAACTTGGTTCCTTTTTATTTCTTTTTCAAATTATTTCCCATTAACCATGACAACTCTCTCAGTAGTACAATTAACCTCTTCTAGACTTTCAATCAAAGGCAACAATATTTGCTCTCTCTCATTTACCCAAAGAGTATATTAGTTCAATATTCCATCATGTATAGCATATCTATCATATTGCCAAGGGCTACCCAATAAAATATGACAATAGTCCATAGGCATACTATCACATGGAACTTCACCAAAATAATATCCAATCTTAAACTTCATAATACATTGCTCACTTACTAATCTCTTATGCTCATCCTTGATCCATGAAACATGATAGGGTTTAGGGTGCTTCAACCTCTGCAACTGCAACTTTGTAACTAGCTCTTCTTCTGCTAAATTTGTGGAACTTCCACTATCAATGATCACTTTACAATATTTTTCAGCCATCTTACATTTGGTTTTGAAAAGACTTATCCTAAGGATAGGTTCCTCATTACTTCCCTTATTACATAAGTTTCTTCTCACCATTAGATTTTCTCCTACCTTAGGTCCACTTGCTGAAACCTCAATGTCTCCTTGAATCACATCATTTCTATTACCTTGCCCACTTTCAAAAGATCTACATTCAAAGGATCTATGCCCTCTACCACATCTAAAACAATTACCATAAAATCTACCTCTAGAATAAGAATGACCTCTTCCTCAGTAAGAACCAGTACCTCCTTGATAAGAATTTCCACCTTTCCACTCAGTCTTGCCTTTATCATCATTCTTCCATTCAAATTTTCTCTTATCTTGTATAGAATTATCATATCTACCACCTTCACCATGAGATCTTCCTCTGCCTCTCTAGAATCTACCACCTCTACCTCTTTGTCTTTGTTCATGCTTCTTTGCCAAGATCTCCTCAACTTCCAAGGCATATTGGTATGCTTCTTCCACACTTTCTAATTTCATAAAACTTATTTAATCTTGAATTCTAGATCTTAATCCATTTATGTACCTTTCAATTTTCTCAACATCATTATCCACATGTCTAGATCTAATGTTCAACCTATATAATTCCTTAGTATACTCCTTCATAGTCATGTCTCCTTGTCTCAAATTTTGCATCTTTCTCAACAAGCTAACTTGGTAATCAGTAGGAAAGAATTTTTTTTTACCTTGTTCGTCATTTTCACCCAAGTTCTAATCTTCTCCTTTCCTCTCCTTTTTCTATCAATTTGCAAATGCTACCACCATAGTGAGGCATGTCCTTTCAAACTAGTAATTACAATCTTCACCTTCCTATTATTAGGAGTGTTTTCATACTCGAAGAAATTCTTCATATCATAGATCCAATCCAACACAACATTGATATCCAATTTTTCATAATCAAGAATAACTTCTACAACAAGCTTTGAATTTTCCCTAGACAATACTCTTAACAATACTGCCTCATCTTGATCTTCTTCAAGTTCTATATTAGGGTTTGGTTTTGCTACTTCATCATCACTCACATCATCAAGATGTTCTCCTCTCCTCTAAAAATCTCTACAACATCTAATTTGACTACAATCTATTGCAGTGCGTCCAATACTATATTATCATCATTTCCTCTACCTCAAACCATCTTTACAAATCAAGTTCCTACAAGATTGTAACCCTTTGCTAGTTGTAGGTCAAATCCTTATATTTTCTACCCCACAACCAAATTCACTTAGGGTTCTACACAATACAATCTCCATAAAGATGAACCTCGAGCTCTAATACCACCTAACACAAGGATGAAAGAAATAACTAGGTCCAAGGGCACACCCAACTATCCAAACCACCTTGGAGGGTAAACACAATGGAAGAAAACAATAGAGGAAAACATCAAGGGAGGTGGAGAGAGAGAGAGAGAGAGAGAGAGAGAGAGAGAGAGAGAGAGAAAGAGAGAGAGAGAGAGAGAGAGAGAGAGAGAATAAAATACTTTATTGATTCATCAAGTAATCAATATACATACCCAACTTTAAGGCCTTATGGATTATGGCCAGATACAAAATACATTCAATATCCATGATCTAGCTTTAAATTTTCATTTCCAGTCAGATATGCATTCCACTTTTGAAACCCTCTAAGTTCTACACTTAACATAAGCCTAAGTACTCTATTTATACTTGCCAAAATAGCTTACATAAGATTCTAGAACATTACATCAAAGAAAGGGCGACCTCAAAATGGTCAACACTCATCCCTAAACAAGACCCTATCATTAAATTCATGATCCAAGATAAATACACAGGTCGACTCCAACTAAGAACCAAAACATAGACAACTCAGTTAATGAAGGACTAGATCATCAACAAATACCAAGTTCACTTGGCACATGAAGGAACACTCGACCAACACTTAACAACTTGGCAGCAATTGGAACTTAGTAGCACCTAGTGTTAGTTAATGGTGACTAATCAAAGAAGTACTATACATACTTCATAAATTCTTTGGGGTTCAAGGCAGCACCCTTAGAAAATGTTTTTGTCTATTATTCACCAATTTATGACCAATTATTCACCAATTCATAGCCAACATGTTGTAACTAATTTTAATCCTAAAGCAAAAAAGATACTTGCATAAAAGGGCTTAGGGTTAGGAATTTTTTCATAATGCATGATGCAAAGGTGCTTCTTGTAGTGGTATTGAGCTATCAAGGGTTATGGATTGTAATTAGGTTGTAATCATTGGATCATAGTAATATTGGACTTGATATTTAGTGGACATAGCCCATGGGTTTTGGTGAACCACATTAAATCATGGTGTCTTGTGTTCTCTTCTATGTGATCTATTATTTTTTGATATTATTTATATTTGCATGTAATTATTATTTCTATCTATGGTTTAATCCTAACAAGTGGTGTTAGAGTGAGATTGTTATTTTTTAATTATCCTTTGTAAGAAATTCTCATAGTTGAGTGGGAGTCTCACAGTTGAGTGGCAATGGTAGATGAAGATAAGCTGAAGGTTGACAAGTCTAATGGGTAGAACTTTTAGTTATGGAAGATGCAAATGGAAGACTATCTTTATTAGAATTATTTATGGAATTTTTTGGAAGGAAAAACTAAGAACTAGGGATCTATGACAAATGACGAGTGGGATTTTTTAGATAGAAAGGCACTTGGAATTGTTCAATTATGCCTAGCACCATCTGTTGCATTTAACATTACAAAAGTAAAGATGATGAAAGAGTTGATATAAACCCTAGAAAAATTATATGAAAAGCCCTCCACTTCAAATAAGGTATTTCTAATGAAGCGTTGATTTAATATGAAGATGACAGAAGGTGAATATGTTACAGATCAATTAAATGAGTTTAATACTATTACTAGATAGTTATCTTTTATGGGTATTAATTTTGATGAATAAATTAGGGCTCTTGTGATTTTGCGTTCTTTTCCTAAAAGTTGGAATGGCTTGGTAATTCCATTTCTAGATCTACTACCCTAAAATATGATGATGTGATCGGTGTTATTTTGAGTGAGGAAACTCGTAGGAAAACCTCAGGTGGATCTACTCTAGGAACTGCTTTGAACATACAAAGCAGAGGTAGAATGACTAAGAGAGGAAATAATTTTGGAAATTGTGGAAAATCAAGAGGAAAGTTAAAGGGAAAGAGGTCTCAATTGAGAGGACCAAATGATTTCTGGTACTATGGAAAACTAGGGCATAAGAAGTAAGATTGTTGGACTTGAAAGAACAATGAAGGAAATAAAATATAAGGAAACAAGAAGGAAAATGTGCTAAGTAACAAATCCAAAGAGAATATTTTTCTTCCATCTTTAGAAAGTGTTGATGATTCATGGGTTTTAGATTCAAGTGTTTCATTTCATGCTACACCTCATAGAGGTTATTTGTTTTATTATGTCCAAAGGGATTTTGGGCTTGTTTATTTGGGGGATAATGAACCTTGTCAGATTGTTGGAAAATGAAAAGTTAAGATTAAGTTGTAGAATGGGAATCATTCTCTACTACATGAGGTAAGACATGTTCCAAGGCTAAGTAGGAACTTAATTTCAGTAGGGCAACTCAGTGATGAGGGTTGTGTAGTTACTTTTAATGATAAAAATTGGAAGGTTTCAAAAAGTTCCTTTGTAGTAAAAAAAGGTGTGAAAGTAGGAATCTTATATCTTTGTACAAGTCATATTGTTCCTTCTACTCTAATTGTTTCAAAGAAAAATGAATGTTCAGGAAGAGTTGTTGCAATTAAGTAGGGAGAACAAATAGTTTTTGTAGTTTTTGATTTAGCACTATGGCACAACAGACTTGGGCACATGAGTGAGAAAGCTATGAAAGTACTTTATTCAAAGAAATTTTTTATTAGGTCTAAAATGTGTTAATATAGATTTTTGTGAAAGTCGTGTGTATGGAAAACAAAAGAGAGTGAGTTTTGTGAAAATTGGAAAGGAAAAGAAAAATGAGAGATTAGAGCTTGCGCATACAGATATATGGGGACCAGCTTAGGTACCTTCCCTTAGTAGCTCTCATTATTATGTTGCATTTATTGATGATGCAACCATAAAAGTATGGGTTTATTTCCTTAGACAAAAATCTAATCTATTTCAAACTTTTAAGAAATGGAAATGCTTGGTTGAAAATGAGATTGGTAAGAAATTAAAATATCTCAGATCTAATAATGATGGTGAGTATTGTAGTCATGAATATAAATATTTTTTCTCTATTAATGGTATTCATAAACAAAAATTTGTTCCAAGGACTCCATAGGAAAATGTAGTGGCTGAACACATAAAGAGGACTATAATGGAGCATGTAAGGAGCATGAGGTTGCATGTAGGGTTGCCCTTAAACATGTGGTTAGAGGTTGTCAATATTATTGTATATTTGATTAATAGAGGTTCCTCTACTCCCTTAGCCTATGGTAGTCTAGCGAAAGCATGCACTGGTAAGAATGTGGGTTATTCTTTTTTCAAAACCTTTGGTTATGAAGCATTTTCTCTTATAGATTTTGAAAATAGAACCAAGCTGGAAGCTAAGTAGAAGAAATGTGTATTTGTTGGATATGGAATTGATAAGTTTGGTTATAGGCTTTGGCATTTTGAAAATCATAAAATTGTAGGAAGCAAGAATGTCATATTCAATGCGAAAGTGTTGTACAAAGATCTATTACAGCAACATGAGAAGAAAGAAGATGATTATCTAGTGTTGGATGATACTCTAAAAGATGATGTTCCATAATTCCTCATGATGTGCAACAACTAAAAAAATAAATACCACACACCCCAGTAAATTTTAGATAGTCAACAAGGCTAAGTAGACCTTTAGAAATATTTTCTCCTTATTTGTACTATATTTTACTAATAGATGTTGGTGAACTTAAATGTTATCATGAAGCTATGCAGATGGATACTAAGATTCAGTAGAAGTCTATAATGAAAGACAAAATAGAATAAATGGGTTTACAGGTTGAAAGAAGAGGATGAAGGTAAGAAAAGATTTAAAGCCATATTAGTTGTAAAAGTATTTGCACAAAAAGAGGACATTTATTTTGATGAGATATTCTCTCATGTTGTTGAAATGACTTCTATCTGTATTGTTTTAAGTATCATGGCTACTAAAGATTTTCACTTGGAGTGACATGATGTTAAAACAATTTTCCTTCATGGTGATTTGGATGAAGAGATATATATGGCACAACCATAGGGATTTGAGGTCAAAGGTAAGGAGAAATTAGTGTACAAATTGAAGAAAAGTCTATATTACTTAAATCAAGCACCTCAGCATTGGTATCTAAAATTTGACAATTTTATGCATGAGCATGGATACAGTAGGTGTCATTCATATCATTGTGTTTAAGAGATTGGATGATGATAGCTACATTATTTTATATTTATATGTTGATGATATGCTTGTAGCTAGCTCTAACATGGATCACATGAAGGGGATGAAACACCAATTAGCACATGCATTTGCTATGAAGGATTTGGGGGAAGAAAAACAAATCCTTGGCATGAAGATTTCCAGAGATAGAAGAACGGGAAATTAACTTTATCTCAGGTTGATTATATTGCAAAGGTGTTGCAACATTTCTCTATGGAGAATGTTAAAGTTGTCAACACACCTTTACCTGGTCATTTGAAGTTGACTAAAGAGATGTTCCAAAGACACAAGAAGAGGAGGATAGGATGCCTAAGATAACCTATGCTTCAACTATAGGAAGCTTGATATATGTTATGGTATGTACTAGGCTAGATATTGCACATGCAGTGGGAGTCATTAGTAGGTATGTGATTCATCTAGGAATTGAGGATTGGAATGCAATAAAATGGATTCTTAGATATTTGAGAGGTACATCCAATAAGTGTTTACATCTTAGAGGATATACTATTGATTTATAAGGTATGTTGACTTAGCTTTGGCAAAGGATATTGATACCAGGTAGAGTACTACAGGTTATGTATTTATCATTGGTGCGGCAACTATGAGTTGGGTTTCTCGATTGCAGAAGGTTAATGTTTTATGCACTACAGAGGTAGAGTATGTTGCTACTATAGAAGTAGTAAAGGATGATATGGCTTTAGTTCTTTTGGAAGAATTGGGATAGCCTTAGAGGGATAATTTTTTTTTTATAGATATCTAGAGTGTCATTCATCTTGTGAAGAATTATGCTCTTCATTCAAAGAAAAATCACATTTAGTTGTGGTACCATTTCATTTGATCAGTTTTGGATGATGGACAGTTAAAGTTGGACAAGATATATAACAATGGAAATCTAGTGGATATGTTTACAAATGCAATGACAAGGGAGAAGTTGAATTCCTCTTCAACTTTGGTTGATCTTCTTGATTAAATAGAATAAAAGAACGACATGGTCCAGGGTGGTTTGATCCAATGGGAGCCTCATGGAGTAGTAGCATAGCTACAAGATCAGTATTCAAGTGGAAGATTGTTGTCTAGTGTTGAGGTTGATTAGTCCCCAAGTGGGAGATTGTTAGTTTGTGGTGACTAATTAGGGAAGTACTATACGTCATTAATTCTTTGGGAATTGGGGAATCGGCCCAAGATTTTTTTGGCTATTATTTGTCAATTTATGGCCAATTATTTTCCAATTTATAGGTGATGTGGTGTAACTAATTTTAACCTAAAGTATAAAAATACTATTATAAAAGGGCTTAAGGTTACGGATTGTTTCATAATGTGTGATGTGAAATTGCTTCTCATGGTGATATTGAGTTGTAAGGGATTAAGGATTGTAATCAAGATGTAATTAGTAGATCATAATAATATTGGACTTGTTGTTTGGTGGACGCAGCGTACGGGTTTGGGTGATCCACGTTAAATCTTGGTGTCTTATGTTCTCTTCTGTGCAATCTTTTTTTTTCTTTTTCTTTTTTTTTGCATGTAATTGTTATTTATGTTTATGGTTTAATCCTAACAACTAGAACTCGGCAGCAAATGGAAATTGGTAGCAACTAGAACTTAGCAATAACTAAAACTTGGTAGCAACTGGAACTCAATAGCAATTGGAATTTAGTAGTAATTGGAACTCAGTAGCAACTAGAATTTGGTAGTAAAGAATGAACAAAGGTGGAGAATTAAAAGGTAACAGAAGATGCTCTTGCATCAGATATAAGTATAAGGTCAAGTTGAGGATTGAATGTGAGCAAGTGTATGGAAGAATAGAAGATTCTTAGAGGAAGCAAATTAGAGTGATAAGTAGAATATCCTTGAGGAGTTTCAAAGATATATTTGATCAAGAAGGATCAAGTATTTAAGTCAGAATTGAGATGTGTAATCAGCGGTTTAGTTGCATCAAAAATTAGGTCATCTCATTGTTACTCTCTAATCATTGTAGCAGTGATCTAAATCTCTTATTAGAGTTGGCTTAACAGTTATTTGTAAATCCTCTAACAAGGTAGCATTTCTAGATTGAAGTGTCTAAGGACCTCTAACAAGGCCTCTCCTAACATGGTGATTACCTCTAATAGGGTCACACCTAACTGTGTTTTTTGTAACCTTTAATAACATTACCTCATAACAAGGCTCACTTTGGAAGAGTGAAAATTAATAACTAGTTGCAATTGGTGGTTTTTCCCAAATTGGGTTTCCACATTAAATTTTGGTGTCACTTTTGTCCATGTTATTTCTTTCATGTGTATGAAACTAAATTAATTAAGGTTAATAATAGATAATATCTTAAGATTTTCATGTTAAGAATTTGTCAAGTTATAGTTGTTATTTTAGTGGTTACCGAGTTATAGCGTATTATCATTATTAACCAAGCACCTATGTGTTTACCAAGAAATAGTATTTTTTAGTATATTTATGTTTTGTGCTAACATTTAAGAGATGTGAGATTTGTTTTAGTGGTAATTGATTCACCCCTCCCTTCTTAATTACTGCTCTTATATTTCCAAAAATTGTTATCAGAGTTTTTGGTGCTTGTAGCAAAGGTTTCAAGGACCTAAGCTAAAGATTAGGATGCCTTATAGAAGGGAGATCCCTAAGCTAAACAAAGATAACTTCAAGGCATGGCAGGAACTCATGAGACCTCATTTGGCAACCTTTGGTGATTTAGACCTAAAGTACCTAGACACCAAATATGTGACACCTGTTGGAACTATGGTTGTTGAATAAATTGTAGAGAAGAAGAGTCATAACATTATGATGGTTGATATTGCTTCATCTCTCAACTATGTCAAATTTGATGAAGTCAAAGACTATAGAACTGCTTATGATATGTGGATCAAGCTAATAGTAATATATGGAGGAGATGATAATGTAAGAACAACTAAAGCTAAAAGTCTTAGAGGACAATTTGATCAAATAAAGATGAGAGAAGATTAGAACATTGCAAAATATGGTGACAAAATCAAAGCTAGTGTTTGTGTAATCAAATCTTTAGGAGGAAAGATTGAAGATGAGATAGTGGTAAGTAAGTTTCTCAGAACACTTCTTCTTATATATGTAATTAGAGTATCAGCAGTTCAAGAAATGAGATGTAATCCAAAGAATAATATGGCATTGGATATAGTAGTTGGAAGATTGATAGCATGTATGCTAGATAGCTATGATAATTATGTTCCTAGTTCTAGAAATCTTGAGTCTGCATTTGAAGCGAAGTTGTTACTCAAGAAGAAAGCTAAAAAGTCAAAAGGAAAACAATCTAAAAGTGAAGAAGACAGAAGCAAAGAACCGAAGGACTATAGAAAGTCTATCTACCGTGAACCTAATGCATTGCCAAATCTAATTGGAAGTCAACAGACTTCACCTCCTGAGTCTCCAAAATCTCTAGAAGCTACCAAGTTTCATCTAGTGCAACCCAACTCATGGTCTCAAAGACCTAAGTTGGAGTCAAAAGCTACCAAGTTTTTTCTAGAGAAAATTGAGATTGGAGGACCTGAATCAAAGACAGTGGGACCGGAGCTTGATACAAAAGATCATAGCAAGGTTAGTGTAACAAGTTCAAAATATAAAGTACCTATGTTAAAAAGATATGTTAGAAGGCACCATGTACCTGATCAGATCAATGGAGACAAGTCAAAAGGTACAATGACAAGAAACAAATTGAAAGGTACATGTTTTCTTATTGAATTTGAACCCAGATTAGTTAAAGATGCTTTGGATAATGAAAGTTGGATTGAAGCAATGAATGAAGAGATGGATTAGATAGAAAGGAATAAGACTTGGACTCTTGTTCCTAGACCCAAGGATAAAAATGTAATTGGCACAAAGTGGTTTTTTAAAAACAAGTTGAATGAAGATGGAGAAGTTTCTAAAAATAAAGCAAGGTTAGTATGCAAAGGTTATTATTAAGAAGAAGGTATTGATTATGGTGAAATTGTTTCTCTTATTCCAAGATTATAATGTGGTAGGACCTTACTTTCTTATGTTGCACATAAAAGATTTAAATTTTATCAGATGGATGTGAGATCTACATTCTTAAATGGAATTCTTGAGGAAGAAGTTTACATAGAACAACCAAAAGGTTTTGTAGATCCTAGTAAAAAGGATATGGTATGTAAACTACACAAATCTTTGTATGGTCTCAAGAAAGCTTCCAAATCTTGGTATGAAAGACTTCATAACTAATTGACAAAGATTGGTTTTCAAAGAACAAATGATAATAGTAGCCTAAATATCAAAGAAGGACTAGACAAGAAGATTGTGTTGGCAGAAATCTTCATTGATGACACATTGTTTACTAGAAATGATGACTTGTGTAAAGAATTTTTAGAAGAGATGAGTAAAGAATTTGAGATGTCCATATTTGAAGAGATAAAATTATTTTTTGGATTACATATTCAGCATAAGAAAGTTTATATCTACATTACTCAATCCAAGTTTATCAAGGAGATACTAAAGAAGTTTTGAAAGGAAGATTCAAGACCAGTTGGAATATCTATGTCTACGGGACATAAGCTTTCCAAGAATGATGATTCCAAGGAAGTGGATTAGACCACATACAAATTAATGATTGGTAAATTGTAATATGTGTAGACACCTAAATTTGATTACACCACTTTGGTAATCTAATTTAGCCATCTCTAAAGGCATCATTAATTAAATTCTTATTTAATTAATCCTTTGCCATCCCTAGATGATTAATTTAATTAATCATCTATAGTCCTAATTGATAAATCAAATAAACTATCATTTATCAATTAAATCCTATTCTTCTATCTAATTCCAAAAATCCCCATTTATTAAATAAATCTATTTGATAAATAAAATCCTCAAATCCAAAAACCCCTAACTTATCCCAAATCCTCCATTTAGCCTAATCCACCCCATCCACCCATACTAACCAAGCTTAGCCACTAACTCACCCACCCTCGTTAATGCCATCCACTTGCACATCTCTAACATCCCTAATCTAATCCTAAACCCAAGCCTAATCCACCCCCAATGTTGTCACATTCCCTAAGTAAGTTTAAGACTTTCCTAAACCAAACCAAAGTCTCCCCTCAAAAATCCCAACCACCAAGTCATGAGTGCTCTTACAAACCATAAAAGACTCTTACAAGCCCACTCATGATTCTTACATCCATCTTCCACACTCTTCCCTCTTCCACACTCATTCCTCTTACATCTCTCTTACATACTCAACCCCACTCATCATGCCTTTAACCAACCCCTTACCCTACCCTCTCACACTCATCCTCCTTGTGACAAGTGTCACCTTCCCATTTGTGCTAAACAAGCACAATCCATGTGCTCTCCTTTGAGTGCATCCTAGCCCTCCTTAAGCCTTCATCTCTCCTTGCATCTAAGCCATCCATCCCCATACCCCTTGGCCTATAAATTGAATCCCCTCCCAAGCCATTCAACAACAATCCTTGAGCTAAAGTTATCATGCCCTTTTGAGAGCCAAAATCCATACCCATACCCTTATAATGCCAAATTGAGAGCTCACAAAGCTACCAATTTTCTATTACCCATCTCCACCATTGAAGCAACTTTGAGCATCTTGAGCATACATCCACATCAAAGGACGCATCTACAAAATCAAGAAAGCAATGAAGTGCTTCATCTTTTGAGGTTTGCATCTCTTGTTTGTTTTCTTTGTATAAGCATATATGTGAACTTAGTTTTGGTTTGTGAATGCTTTCTTTAATGTTAATGTTCCTTGCACACTAAGATCTTGTTCTACAATATGTACTACATACAAGGCCTGATATTGCATTAGCAATTGTTATGGTGGCAACATTCTTAAAAAATCCTAAAGAAAATCATATGATGGGTATCTATAGGGTACTAAAGACTATGGATTATGGTAAAAGGAAGAAGGCAGTTGGATGTAAAGGCCTTCATAGATGTTGATTGGGTAGGAAGTGTTGATGAAGAGAAGAGCACTAGTGGTGGAGCGTTCTTTCTTGGTAAAAGGCTAGTGTCTTGGACAAGTAAGAAGCATAATCACATTTCTTAGTCTACAATGGAGGTAGAGTATGAAGTAATAGTTAATAGTTCCAATGTTTTTTGGTTCAAATAACTATTGGCAAGTATGAAGGTAGAAATCAAGGATCCAATGCTTATCTTTTCTGATAACACCAATGCAATTAATATATAAAAGAATCCTATGATGCATACCAAAATCAAGCACATTGCTATAAAATATCATTTTTTAAGAGAATTGGTGCAAGGTAAATAGGTAAGATTGGAATATGTTAATACTAAAGAAAAAATTGTAGACATATTCACTAAGCCATTACCTAAGGATGCATTTTTTATCTAAGAGGTAAGTTAGGGGCTATTCCTCTATGTGAAGCTCATTAAATGAAGTTTAGTGATGCATCAACCAGTGCATATTGAAGATTGGTTAGTTGATGCAGTAATGAAAGAAAAAATTGCATATGAATCACCACATGAGGTATATTACTATTCACCAAATATTATATTTGGCATAAGATGTTAAAGAGCAAGAGTTTGATGTCATATTTGCAGAAATTTTATAAAGAAGGAGAGTTCTGTGATGAGGGAGAATTTGCAAAGATGTCAAAGAAGAAGAATTTGGTTGGATATAAAAGAAGAATTTTTTTCTATCAAAATAAAATGTTGAAGATAGAGTTTGTTGACAAAGGGAGAAACTGAAGGCAGAGGGAGTTCACACTGATAGAGGGAGTTCTCATGGATGAGAATTAGAACTAAACTAAGGATATTTTCCTTACTTTATTTTGCTCTAAAATTTCATTTTATTATGATATGTTGTGTTTCCATCAATGTCAAAGAGGGAGATTGTTAAAAATAATTCATTAATTGTGTATTTCCTTTAATGTTATACAAAATGTCATATCTTTACTAGATAGAGTATGTCAACCTCACTTGAGCAAGGAAGCTAGTTTCCTATGTCTGTCGAGCATTCTAGTGTTTTCCAAGTTTAGAAGATAGTGTCTACTAAGTTCACTTAGGTGTTGTAGAGAAGTTTTTAGAAGTTGAGTGTTAACCAAGCTCACTTAAGTAACAAAGGAAAATTTGGATGGAACCCTTGTTAACTGAGCTCACTCGATTACCAAAAAAAATTGTGATGATGTATTGTTAACCAAGTTTACTTGGTTAACACATGAAAATAATTTTTGAGTTAGCATCTCTTGAGAAGGGTCAGCTAGCGAAAGATTTTCTTGTTTTGGCATGAGTTCAATGGACTTGTTTGTTGGTTCTAGCTAATTGAGGAGATGAATATTAATTATTCTAAGTTATATTCAAGTCGACTTGATAATGGATATGATATAAATATAAGGTAAAGTTGAGAATTGAATGTGAGAAAGTGTATGGAAGAATAGAAGATGCTTAGATACATTCAATCAGGAAGCAAATTTGAAGGATAAGATGAATATCCTTGAGGAGTTGCAAAGATACATTCAAATAGGAAAGATCAAGTATTCAATCCAAAATTGAGATTTGCACTCATCAATTTAGTTGCATCATAAATTAGGTCATCTCATTGTTACTCTCTAATCATTATAGTAGGGATCTAAATCTCTTAACAGAGTTGGCTTAACAACTATTTGTAAATTCTCTAACAAGGTGGCATTTCTAGATTGAAGTGTCTAAAGAACTCGAACAAGGTCACTCCTAGCAGGGTGATTAAATCCTCTAACAATGTGTTTTGTAACCTTTAATATAGTTATCTCCTAACAAGGCTCACTTCATAATAGTGAAAATCAGTAACTAGTTGCAATTGGTGATTTTTCTCAAATTGGGTTTCCACGTTAAATCTTGGTGTCACTTGTGTTCATGTTATTTATTTCATGTGTATGAAACTAAGTTAATTAAGATTAATCAAAATATCTTAATATTTTTATGTTATGCATTTTTTGAGTTACAATTGTTACTTCAGTGGTTACTGACTTACAGCATATTATTAATATTAATCGAGTGCCTGTGTGTTTACCAAGAAACAATATTTTTTAATAAAGTTTATATTTTGTACTAACATATAATGGATTTGAGATTTATTGTAGTGATAACTAATTCACCCCTCCCCTTTTAGCTACTCTGCATATATTTCTAATAGATAGCTAAGGAGGTAATTGTGCATTTTGTTAGAGGACATCAATCCCTAGGAAGGGAGAGTAACTAATCAAAAAATTAGGAATAAGCAAAAAAGGGAGAACTCTGGATCATTGATCATGATCTAGAACCTTCTCTATTTGTCTATTTAAGAAGGGATCTATAGATGCTTAAAATCATTCCAAAAGACTATATTAATTTATTTAATATTGCCCTTGACATTATAATTAGTTATTTATTAATTAATTATATTTTTCATATTCTTCTACCTATTTAATTAAATTTATTTAATTAAGTGGGTTCACTTTCCTAAGGTATTTAAATTTAATTTAAATACCTCCAACCTTAATGTGTTAAATTTATTTAATACATGATCCTTCATAAAACCCCCCTTTTAAATAAATTTTGTTTATTTAAATCCCTCCATCTCATTAATTCCTCTAAACCTATGATTAAATTAAATCTTATTTAATTTAACCTTAAACCTTGTCTACACCTATCACTTTCATCCTCCTAAGCCTATCCACCTTTTAATCTCACTTAATCATCCTAATCACTTTCCTAATTCCCCTCATTAGCCTAAGTGTGTGCTCACACATGTGTGAGAAGGCATGCTTCCACACTCCTCTTGCACTCTTGTCTCCCACTCTTCCTTTCAAGTTTGCTCACACATGTGTGAGCAAACTTTGAATATTTGACCACTTGCATGGCTTGCATGTCACCTTATGTGGTACCTACATGGATGCCACCTCACCAAGCCCTCCCTCAAGCCTATAAATAGAAGTTTTTTCTCAAGCATTTTCATCTCCCAGTATTTGTATTGTTATCATGTTGGTTTGAGATTTGAGCTTTCATAGTAGTTTGAGTTTAGAGCTTGCATAGTGATTTCTAGGTTGCATACTAACCATTTGGTAGCTGGTTTTAGTTTTCATTTGCATTGTTCATCTAGTCTACTTATGCATTGCATCTTCATTTCACTTCCATGTTAGTGTAGCTTGCATATCTAGTTAGTTTCTTTATTGCATTTCATATTCTCACTTTGAATGCCTTTAAGTATGGCTTTCTCCATAGCCATTTCTTGAGGTGTTATTCATCTCATGTAGTTTATGTTTATAACTTCATCACTCATATTTGCACATCCACATTCAAGAAATTCACTACATTGTTGTGTTTGGAAGAGCACACCAAACATACCTCACATCCTAACACACCAACAAGGCCTCTCATGGGAGGCTTTGTTAAGTTGTAAAGGTTGCTTGAGGGCTTGATTTTTTGGCTACTTTGAGTTGCAAAACTCAAGCAAGCATTAGTTTGTTTCTTTCATTTTGTGAATATTTGATACATGTGTTTTAACTGTTGTTTGGTTGTTTATTCATGCTCCTAACAGGTCATTTCTTCTAGCATATATTTTGGCATGCTCGGTGGGACCCATGTCCATGTTTTCATCTAAAAAAATTGTCAAAAATTTGCAATCCTCTGCAAAAAACCTTGCATTGTCATCTGCATCGAACACAGTGTTGTCTATGTTCTATTGTCTCTACAAACTAGCATATGCACGAACTAGCATTTGTGCAAATTGGCGTCTTTGCCCTGCATGTTTTGACTTTAGGCATTAAAATTTTTAGTGTCTATGCCTACTAAACTATCATCTCTGACATTTTATCATCTGTGCTAACCTATTCTGTCATCTACATTATGGGCAGCCAAAAATTAGTCTTTTTTATAAACTAGCATCTTTACCTCTAAACTTTTTTCTCTGCTATATACTATCATCTACATTTTCTCGATGACCTTTTGTTTTGGCATATGCAATTTTTTGGCAACTCTTAGCTTTGTTGTCTACGATTTTTTTCATCTCTGACTTATCTCGTCTGCGTGTTTTGGCATCTTTGATCTCTACTCTATCGTCTACAATCTGCAAGTGTAAGTATCAAGTATATTATACTTCTTTTTATTCTGTCATCTCTGCATTCTATCATCTCTGGCTGGATTTTGTCATCTACGATTATTTTTTTTATTTTTTTGAAGAGTACAAATCAAATTTTTACTTTTGGTGGTTACGTAGGATTGGAGTATTTCTAAGCTCATTTACATATAGAAAAAATAACAAAAAAAGTTAAAATAAATTTTCCCATATTAAAGCCTTCATTTTGGAGTTTCTCTTATAAGGCTAATCAAAAAAAAATTTCTTGCAGATTGGAGCATTTTAGAAACACTTAACCATATTTTCTTGCAAGTTTTGCTTAATATTTTATTACTCTTAGGAATGAACTTGAATGCTTAACCATTTGTCTTTGAATGAATGTTGCACTTAATTAGATAAACCAAACACACTCTTGAATGCATAAAGGTCAAAGAATAATGCTATGATACATATTTCAATTTGGGTTTTAAATGAATCTCATCAAATCATGAATGCTTAAGGATCAAAGAACATGGCAATGAACATTTGAATTTGGTGCTTAAAATGAATTCACACAATCTTAAATTCCATAAGGAAATTGAACATTTTCATGGAATGGATGATAGCACAATCTTGCATGTCTAAGGATTAACCAATATTGCAATGAACATTTCAATTTGGTGCTTAAAATGAACAATCACTCAATCTTGAATACATAAAGGGAATTGATTCTTTCCTTATCAAATTTTCTTATGCACACGCTCAATTTACTTTCTTGTTGACGAATCTGTGCTTTTCATTTATGTTGATGATGATTTCAAGTTGGAAAGAACATTGTATGCTTTAAACACATGTGTCTTCAAAGTAGATTACAACACTTAAAGCTTCATTAGGAAAGAACACGTGTCTTTTAAACCCCAAGACCACTTACATATACTCTCCCCTTGCACCTTCGGGAGATCTTAGGTGCACAAGAAATAAGTGCTATTATTTTTCTTTTCTTAGTAGGCCTGGTTGGAGATTTCATCACCTCTTGGGATGACCTCAACTCCAATGTTGTGGTGAAGTATAAAAATTAGAAGGTGAATAGAAAGACACCTCTCTTGGAAGTAAAATCTTTTCACTCTTGACTAAGCCTCAAAGAACTTTAGACCTTTGGGAAGTGAAGGAGGAGATTTGGGTTACCGTCTCCCCCCAACTCTATGGCATTATTTTCTTTCATCTTCAGATTTGGGACTCACATACTTTGCATATATCAAGGATGCCCTCTAGATAATCCTTGTACATCCTAGTTGAAACCTTATAGGATTGTTGGTGTGTTTGATGTAATTGAGTGTTTGAAACCCTCCCCAGTTGAAGGGGGTACACCATCTAAACTTTCCTTGTCTATAGTTCCTTGTTTAATTTTGCATCTCAAATTTTAAAAACCCAAAAACATCATAAAACATAAAAATCATAAAAAGTTCAAAAATCTAAAAAAATCTAAAAAAATTCAAAAAAAAAAACAAGTCTCGATTTAAGTCCCCTTAGTCAAGTTGTCCACATCAATTCCACTTCACTTCTTCTTTCCATCAAATTAATCACCCTCATGCATCTCTTGTCTTAATCATTCAAACCATTCCTTGAAGTCTTAATCATCTCTATTTGTCCAAATCATTTCATTGTCTTCCTAATCATTCAATCTAATTCCTAATCTCCATCCTAGTCATGATGCATAATCCACATCACACTTAAATTCCCTCGTCCAATGCTTCATCATCATTCTTCTAATCCAATTCCTTGTCACATTTTGTCATTTCTAATCAATTCTTAATTCACTCTATTTACATCTTCATCCATAATCAATCTTTCTAATTTCATTCACATATTCTTCTAATTCAACTTTTCATCAAATCTTCTACTTTGGACATAGGATCATTTTCATAAACATCAAACTTTAATTCAAATCCAACATTCACTTGTTTGCAATATCATAGGATTTTTATCAAATCAAATCAAACCCTCATCCAATCAATATCTATATCAAATCAAATCAAATCAAATTCAATCAAATCAATATCAAGTCCAAACCAATTCAAATCAAGTCAACACAAAGTCCAAAATTGCTCCTAGTCCCAAGTTCATATTCCATTCATCATCAAATCTTTCATCACTCTTTGTCTAACATCTATGGATCAGAATTGGCTTAATCAAATGGTTGACAATTTTCAAAGGCAATATGGAGATATACCTCCCTTTCAACCTATGTATCAAATCAATCCTCATAACTTCATATCCAAATCTAATCCATCTCATGTTCATTATTCTTCTACCTTTGACAAGGGAAATCCACCTCATTATCCTTCACCTACATACAATTCCATTCATAGCCCACACAATGCCTCAAGCAGAAATGCCATGGCCAAAGAAATTGAAGAACTAAAGAATTATATCTTGAGCCTAGCAAATCAACAGACAAAGTCCACCTTCCATGACATGTGTCCTCTTCCCCCGTGTTTTGAAGATCCTAGTCCTTATGTCCCATCCAACCCCAACCCTCCATGAAATTCCCCATACTTTGAGCCTAATGTCAAAAACCATCATCCCAATCCCCTACCCATAGTTTCACCTTCATCATCCCCACCTCAAAAGGGGTATTTCTCATCATTCTTGGCTAAGTGTAAAATCCAAAATAACATGATCCAATCACCCAAAGTCATACCCCCAATTCCATCTCAAGACCTTCCTCCAAAGTATGACATTTCCCTTATCCCTCAAGATCCATTTATCCCTCTTAGTCCATCTCATGATTCCCTTCCTAATCAAGATCAAGGCATTTCATGTATTGCACACTTTACCGATTCCACTCCATCTCAAGAGTTAGCATTCGTAGATCCTCCACTTCATGCAGAGGTTCTTTCCACTCCATCCACTAATACTCCTCAATGTCAAGATAAAATCACTCCATCTCATGATCCTATTCCATCTCATGACCCACTCATTCCACCGCATGATCCTCTTTTAAGTCAAGATCAAAGCTCCCCTTCATTTTCCTTTCATGATCCCATTCCATCTCAAAATCCCATTATCCCTCAGAATCCCCCTAGTGATCCTAATACTCCACATGACCTTATCACACCTATCCAATCCACTCATGAATCACATATACATGGACTCACATATTGTATTGAAAATGATAAATATACCATTAATGAAATAATGTCTCAAGATGTTGGTACACCTTCTACTCCTTCTAAATCCAAAATTCCTCCATCCAAACCTAAAGCTTCCCATCATTCATATTCCAAGTCCATTTTGGGACATTATATCCATCATTTGCTTCCTTCCTCACCTCCATCCATTGTAGGTCCCTATGTTCCATAGCCAAGCCCTTCATCCCTTTCATCCATTTTGGGTCCTTACATACATCCATCTACCATATCCATATTTTCCACTTCATACCCTCATGCTCCTAATCAAGATCAACAAAGTCACACTTCCTTGAATTCCTTACAATGTTCAACATCCATACACTGTCCATCCCATTTACCTTCATACACCCATACCATGGCCAATGGAAGCAAATTGGGTGCCAAAGAAAAAGTGAATAAAGTCAAAAATCCACAAAAGCCCAAGGATCAACATGTCCACTCTAAAAGACATGTCCAAGAAAAGAAAAATACAATCCAAAACAGAACTCAAAGACAACAAAGGCTAAAAATCAAAAATGTAAAAATTTTGTGGATCCCAAAGCTACTTAATGTAGCAATGAATCTCAATGAAAACTTCAAAATGGCATCCAATCTTGCTAATCCAAAGGCTTCCCTCATTCATAAATCATCCAAGCTTCCATTTTCCAAATCCATTTTGGGTCCTTATATACCCAAATACACCATCCCAAATTCATCTCCTTCATCCATTTTGGGTCCCTATATCCCAAAATCCAAACTTACATATCCTCCACAATTTCATCCTTTCCATCATCCTTCAAGGTGTGTGCCAATGACGATCTTTCTCCCTCCTTCATCCACTCATCCACAAGTCTTCCAACCTAGCATCCATCAACCATGTCTTCCTCCCACCCACTCCACCCCCTTAATCCAACCTTTTTCATAAATCCTTAACCTCCATTCCCCAATCCACTTTATCCTTCTTTTCACTATCCTACCAACATCTATGCTCGAAAATAGTAAAAATTCCTTGAAAATAACAAAGAAAAAAAAAAGAAAAAAATATCAAGGGATAACATCCATGTATCTAGATGCTTGAGTCTTCCACGTCCACTTCCACTTATCCATCCATTCACTTTTCCTTCTTCCACTTGTACTCTACACTAGGGGCAAGCTTCATCCATACCACCCTTCCATACATATCTTCCCTACTTCCATCTACCATTTATTATCCTTTTCTATATGTGATCTTGATTTTCACTTTCCTTTCATCCATCCATCTACACTTTCCATGCCCATCCATTTTCCTACCATATTTCCATAATCCTTTCATAGCTTTGATCTTGACATGCTATCCATATCTCACATCCCATAGTCCTTGTCATGTTCATCCATTTTCCATCCATACACCTACATACTTCCATCCTCCTTTCATATATTCTTGGTCTTGGTTATCCCTTCCATCTCATCCATTTCATATCCACATTTCATCCATATCCTTCATATCATCACCCATCTTATATTCATACCCACCCTCCCCTATCCCTTATTCATTCCACTTTCATACCCATTCTCATGATCACTATTAGAGGCATAACAACAAAATGTTCATACATGCTTTGGAAGAACACATGCCTTCTCTTCCTCCATATGCTAGCCTTCATACCATATTTCCATTTTCATGCATCCTTTCCCACCATATTTTCTTCCATTTTCCTATCCTTGGTATGGGGCATTTTGACTCCTTTGAAATATGGTCCTTGGCTCCACATTTTCCCTCATATCCTTTCACCATTCCTTTCATCCACCAACTCATGTTTCTTTTCCTCCATTTACCATCCCTTGGTTATCTCTTGTCATTGGTTCTAATCCATTCCACCTTCCATCAATTTTTACTTCTTCCAATCCATTCAATCAATTCATTTCTCCTCTAATCTAATCATATTCCTTTCTAATCATTTCATTCAAATCGTTTTCATAATCAATTGCTTCATTTTTCCATCTATTTGCATATATCTTGATCAAATTTCTAATCTTCCATTAAAAAAAATTCCTCTATAGAACATTTATCACTTTCTCTCTTGCATTCCCCTTCCATTCCAATTCAATCCATCCATTATCTTATCATATCTTATCCCAATTCTTCTAGTTCATCATCTAATCTCATGACACTAAGCTTCAACCCATCAAACTAAGCTTATCAAATAGTGATTGCAAACAAACTTACACAAATTCACACTAAGACTAAATGATTTAAGAACATTGTTCCTTTCACACTATTGTCAGTGAACAATAACAAACATTTCAATACAATTCAATCAAACAATCAATTTTTTCCTTATAGGATGAATCCTTCCTACACAAGCTTAACAATTTCACTATCAAAATCAAGTTCATGGCAAGAACTATGGACTGAATGACTACTTGGTCATAAGGTCTTTTTGTTGATTTTATCTTTGTGTGTCAGCGATAGCTTTCCCATGTGTGCCTCGATCTTCAATATCTTGGTATCATTTGAATGGCTTAACCTGATTACATGTGTCATTTTGCAATATGATCTATTTTCATGATTCTTTAGCACATCTATGTCAGTTTCAAGTTATGGTTATGCATTGCTCACTGGGGGCAATGAGTTAGCATACTTTTCACCAAGATCCATAACAAGACTTTGGGTGTGCCTAGACCTCTCCAGTGTGTGTATGACATTTTTTCCATCATGACTCTAAAACCTACATTTATTGTTTTAAGAGTCTAGTCCACGTAAAGGAATCTTGTCATCTATGCTACTATAGCATTTGATGCATAACTCCTCTTGCAATATCAAACTAAGGTGTGCTCTCCCATATGAACACAATTGAATCTCATGCATTCATGTAGTTAAGATGCATTTAGATCAATCATTATCCAATTCACCCTACTTCATTCCATTCTTACCAACAAGTCATGCAAGACCTTTCCTTAAGCCTTTATCCTTCCCTTTTCCTTCCTGTGTCTATTTTCGAAAAAATGGGACAAAATATATTCAATTTTCACCCTATTTCCTCAACGGGGCACCCTCCTCTCCTATCATCACTTCGACACAACTCTTAGGATTCCTACCTTCTTTGGGGCAACCTATATTTTCTATTCTTTGATATGATGTCATCCTGACATCACATCAAAGAGGAGCCAAATGTAGATGCTTAAAATTGTCTCAAAAGACTATGTTAATTTATTTAATATTGCCCTTGATATTATAATTAGTTATTTATTAATTAATTATTTTTGTCATATTCTTCTACCTATTTAATTAAATTTATTTAATTAAGTGGGTTCACTTTCCTAAGGTATTAAAATTTAATTTAAATACCTCCAGCCTTAATGTGTTAAATTTATTTAATACATGATCCTCCATAAAACCCTCCTTTTAAATAAATTCTATTTATTTAAATCCCTCCATCTCATTAATTCCTATAAACCTATGATCAAATTAAATCTTATTTAATTTAATCTTAAACCTAGTCTACACCTATCACTTTTATCCTTCTAAGCCTATCCACCCTTTAATCCCTCTTAATCATCCTAATCACTTTCCTAATTCCCCTCATTAGCCTAAGTGTGTGCTCACACATGTGTGAGATGGCATGCTTCCACACTCCTCTTGCACTCTTTTCTCCCACTCTTCCTCTCAAGTTTTCTCACACATGTGTGAGAAAACTTTGAATATTTGACCACTTGCATGGCTTGCATGTCACCTTATGTGGAACCTACATGGATGCCACCTTACCAATCCCTCCCTCAAGCCTATAAATAGAGACCTTGTCTCAAGCATTTTGATCTCCCAGTATTTTCATTGTTATCATGTTGGTTTGAGATTTGAGCTTTCATAGTAGTTTGAGTTTACAGCTTGCATAGTGATTTCTAGGTTGCATACTAACCATTTGGTAGTTGGTTTTAGTTTTTATTTGCATTGTTCATCTAGTTTGCTTATGCATTACATCTCCATTTCACTTCCATGTTAGTGTAGCTTGCATATCTAGTTAGTTTCTTTGTTGCATTTCACATTCTCACTTTGAATGCCTTCAAGTATGGCTTTCTCCATAGCCATTTCTTGAGGTGTTCTTCACCTCATGTAGTTTATGTTCATAACTTCATCACTCACATTTGCACATCCACATTCAAGAGATTCACTACATTGTTGTGTTTGGGAGAGCACACCAAACATACCTCACATCCTAACACACCAACAAGGCCTCTCATGGGTGCCTTTTTTGAGTTGTAGAGGTTGCTTGAGGGCTTGATTTGTTTGTTGCTTTGAGTTGCAAAACTCAAGAAAGCATTAGTTTGTTTCTTTCATTTTGTGAGCATTTGATGCATGTGTTTTAACTAATATTTTTTTGTTTATTCATGCTCCCAACAGGTCATTTCTTCTATCATACAAGATCATGCCCTAATTTAGTGTGGATAATCATGTGTGTGAAATAAGGTTAAGTATAAAGTGAAGAAGGATTATTCTTTGATGATCATAAGCAAAGATTAGATAGAGAAACCTAAAAGTGAAGGGAAATATAGAGTATATTATATTAGGAGATCAAATCAGTTAAGGAAAGAGAAGATCTATAATCTAGCATAAAATTCTAACCTAAGGATCAGGTATTAAGACATTCTAACAAGTGGATCAAGGTGAATCTCTTAACAGAGTAGGTTTAACATACCTATTCAACTCTCCTAACAAAGCACTTACTTAGTTGTAAGTTTAAATCCTTTAATCAAGGTAGATTGAATAATTCTTGTAAGCTCTTAACAAGGTAGACTCCTTATGGGTCAAATCACTAAAAGTGATCAAACATTGTAGCTGGAACAAGCACACTTTATTGTTGTAGTAGTGAAGATTTGTGGGTGTCATGCCCACCCTAGTTTTACCTTCACCTTGGAGGGTTTATGGATAACCAAATTTTGTGTGTTACATGTTTACATTTTTTTTGTATTGGTGGATGTGAATGCTTAGATCTATTTCAATATTTGAGTTTATGATTATATGGTATATGATCTAGATATGAGATGGACAAATGGTGAAAGTACTTGTTTTGTTTCAAGGAGTTAAAAGTTTTGAAGATCCTAATTCACCCACCAACCCCCTACCACTCATTATAACTTTCCCATTAAGACTTCCAACCATTGGTATCAAAGCTTTGTTTTCTTTGAAAAATCCTAATAGTTTGAGAGTTAAGATCTTGGAGATAGAGGCTTACAAATTGAAAAAATCATTGAAAATCATATGCTTAACATCAATATCATACTGCAATAGCTTGAAGCAACTATAGAGGAGTTGAATAAATCCTCAAAGAAAAGAAAAGAGATGGATATTCAACAAAATGATACACTCTATCAAAGAGTGGACACTAAAGGGTTGATTGAAGATGGTAGTTCCAATGAAAGTGATGCAGCAATAGTAGACCTATTAGAGAAGAATAAAAGTCTAAATGAAGAAGTTAGAGCAATGAAGAGAGAGCATGAAATACAATCAGTGAGGTTATGTGAAGTAATCAAATAGAAAAATAAAGATGAAAAATAAAAATTCATGGAAGAATAATACAATAGACAAAATGATACCATACTTGATGAAAGGACATCTAATGTACAAAAGCTTACAAACAACTAGCTAAATATGATGAATCAACTACTACTTGCAAATCAATAATTGAACTAAAAGGATATAAAGATTGAAAATTTGAGATCACAAAGTGATCAACTAACATATGAGTTAAGATCTAAGAAGGAACTGATAGAGAGGATGAAAAAACCTAATGAAGCCATAAGATACTTTGAAGAATTGATGGGATCATGAAGAACACCTAATGGCACCTATAAACTAGGATATACCAAGAATTCATCATCCAATTAAGAAGGAGAATCATCCAAGAGTGGAGAAAAAAGAAACAAAAAATCAAAAGGATAACCTACATGTTATCATTGTGGAAAACTAGGACATATATAGAAAATAAGATTTGCAAAAGCAAGATTGGTAAGATAAATTCTAAACCAAAATTCAATGGACATTGTTTTAACTATAAGAAACAAGGAAACCAAGCAAATGAACACAGGTCGAAGGAAATACACCTATTGTACATAGATATGAAAGAAATTTCTACAATGTCAGAAATATAGACACAAATTTCAAGAATGTAATCAAAGGAAAAATCTAACTAGACATCCAAGAAGGGCATGCACCTAAACAAGGTAATTCTCATAATTGGGATTATAACATGTGGTATAGTTGTCATTATTGTGGAGAATATGGTCACATCCTATAAATTTTCACTAGGACACATTTTAGAAGCAAATACAAGATTTTTTTAAGTGGAAGCTTAGTTTTTTTAGTTGTCACGAGATTGGACACATAAGTAAGAACTACAGGATCCAACCACCAGCACTAAGAAATGGATGAATCAAAAAAAAATGAAAAGTTGATGTAGAAAAAATAAGGAATGAGTTCAATCAAACTTGGAGAAAGAAGGCAGAAGCAAGAAGTAGCGGAATAAGTGAAGTTGAGGTCAGCCAATCCAATGGATCAAGTGATCACACCACTTCTAACTAAGCAAAGAAGGTATGTAAGGAATTGTACAGTTGAATGATAAATTATTTACTAGTTCCTAATAGGAGATATGTTAAAATTTCTTATCTGCATGAATCAAGATGCACTTAGATACATCTAAGGAAAGAATTAAGAAAAAGAAATCATATGCATAATATATATTTTGAGTATCAGTATTAGTATTAGTAGTGACCAAAAATTGCTATATGAACCAAGCTCCCATACAGAGCCAAGTCAATATATATTTACTAAGCTAAGCATGTGAATGGTAATGAAGACCGAGTGATGGAAATGAAGTTTTGTGAACACAATTTTATGTGAAGGTTGAGATAGTTGTAACGCACCTAACATAGTACAAAGCATTTATTGAAGACCTAATTTGACATATTAAGAATTTATATTAAAAAATTTAAGATAATTTTATTCACCAGGAGATTTTGAACCTTTAGAGTGATCCAAAGGCAATCAAAGATCAATTTTAGAAAAAAATTGTGTGAATCTATAGTGTGCCATTAGCAAAATGATAGAGTGAAGTAAGTAAGAATTAAGAACCGATTTCATTTGTTTTGAAAAGTTTTTGAAGTTATTTTTAAAACCCTATTTCAAAAATGGTATCATCTACATCTAGCAATGGTAAGGAAATGTTAAAGGAAAAGAATGCATAGATCATGAGGAATGATCAATGTCCTCCACCAAAGTTTAAGGCATACCCTAACATTATGATGACTAGAGATGCATCAGGTGATTTGTCATTGAATCTACCCAAAGTCATTATGGTACATGATGTTCATTCATTCTACATGTGCAAGGTTGGGGAAATTAGAGATTACGAACTAAGAAATTTCTATGATAAATTGTGTGCAAATGAAGTTCTGAAAGATGACAACAAGGTTTTTGCTGAGAAAGGGCTTAGTTGTGCCCTAGCCTTTTTAAAGGTTTTCAAAGTAGAATGGATGAAGATTATCTTAAGTAGAGTTTACAACATGAAATTGTGGCTAGAAAGTGAACCAGTAAAGATCAATAAGGCAATAATCCATTGAGTGATAGGGTATCCAACCCTGAATCAAGTGAATAGAATGAGATGTGTAGCAAGAAATGTTATTGTAGATTAAGTAAAGGCTAAGTGGAATGGTCAAGGAATGTCAATAGATGGTATTGAAGAGCTTATTATTGAATTCATTATACATGTGATTGAACACAAGCTCTATTAGTTGAGATGATTGAGTAGTGTTCCATGTATAGAAGTAGACTTAGGTTATAAGATTGTAAAGAAATGCCATAGATGTGACCTTGTTAAGCTATAATTGATACAACTAGCAGATAATCTTGGAGTGATCAAAAAGGCCAAAAACACATCATGTAAGTTTGGATCACTATTGGTTTGTATATTTTTCAATGTGAAAAAATAATTTTCAACTGTTGGAACTATACTATTGAATAAGATCAGACCCATGAGTAAGCAAATAAATATTTTTATTCAACAATTGGTCAAAAATTTTGAAACTATTATGAATAGTTATTTTAAAGAATTTAAAGGGAAGATGAGGAATAGATTGAGGATTCCACAATCAGTTGTTGACCACTATTATGAAGACATGTGTTTCATGGTGGAAGCTAATTACACATATGTACAAGTTGTACTACTGAGGGCTAATGCAATATGAAGTGAATATAGATGAAATCACTACAATTGTTATTGCATTTTTCTCTAAAGAGATTGACAAGAACTGTAAGCCTTTTAGCAATTATGAGTCAGCCAAGATAAAAATTATGGTACAAAATAAAGTGCCTAAGATGGATAAAAAGAGAAAAAATATGATTGCTGATCTTGAGGGAAAACTTGGTGAAGGACACCTATAGATAAGTAAAGGAAAGGGAGAAGATGAAGAGGGATAATCCAAAGGAAAAGAATTAGTAGTTTGTTGAAAATAGTTGATTAATTATGTATTGTCTTTGATGTTACACAAAATATCATATCATTTCTAGTTAGTGTATGTCAAGCTCACTCGAGCGTTGAAAACAGTTTCCTGTGTTTGTTGAGCACTCCTAAGTTTGCCCAGTTTAGAAGTCAATGTCTACTAAGTTCACTTGGTCATCAAAGGAAAGTTTGTAGAAGTTGAGTGTTAACTAAGATCACTCAATTAATGAAGAAAATGTTGGATGGAAGCAATGTTAACCAAGCTTACCCAGTTACCAAAGGAACTTTTTAGATATGCAGTGCTAAGTGAGTTCAATGTGTTAACATGGGAAAATTATTTTAAGTTAGTGTCTACCAAGCATGATCCACTAATGAAGGATTTTTTTGTTTTGGCATATTGAGTTCAATTGATTTTTTTTTGTTCTAACTAACTAAGGAGATGAATATTAAGTATTCTAAATTGTATTCAATTTGACTTGACAATGTGAAAGATATTAATATAAGGTCAAGTTAAGAATTAAATGTGTGGAATATAAAATAGAAGATTTGAAGATCCTTAGAAGAAGAGAATTAGAAGCAAGGTTTATTTTAGTGGCTAATATTTGCAAATTGGCTAATTTTAGAATTTTTCGGCTAGTAATTTGGCTAAAAATTTAAGATTTGATACAACCTAAATCACCATAGTTTTATAAAATTTAGTTCTAGAATATTTAAAATTGCTCAATAATTTATTTTATTGAAAAACTTAAACTCAAATATTCACTATAATATTCATTACATGATTAGATTTGAGGACACCTAAATATAATATATTATTGGAGAAAATATATTTAACTTAATAATAATTATCATAATTATTAGTTACTTTAGGGATATATCACCAATATTTAGTTTTCACTATTGATTTAAAGTATATGTAACGATCCTCGTAATATTTCATGAGGTAAAAAGATGTTCAATTTTGATTTTTAATATTCTATGGTGATTAATAAACTTCCTATTATTATTGAGATTTATCAATATTTTATACATAAAAATTATGATTCGAAAATTATCGTCAATATTAATCATATTTAGAATAAAAATTGTGAGATTCGCCAATAGAGATAATTTTGTTTTTTCAAAATAATAAAAGATTCGCTAATATTTTATATCATTTTTTGGAGGTGGCTTTTATAAAGTTTACACTAATTAGAAGGATAAGAAGAATATCCTTATTGAGATGTAAAGATACATTCAATCAGGAAGGATCAAGTATACAAGAAAGAATTGAGATCTATTATCAGCAATTTAGTAGCATCAGTAATTAGGTCATCTCATTGTTACTCTCTAACCATTGTAGTAGTGATCTAAATCTCTTAAGTTGTCTTAACAGTTGTTTGTAAATCCTCTAACAAGGTGGCATTTCTAGATTGAAGTGTCTAAAGACCTCTAACAAGGTCACTCCTAGCAAGGTGATCAAATCCTCTAATAGGGTCACACCTAACAATTTATTTTGTAACCTTTAACGAGGTTGGCTCATAATAGGGCTCACTTTAGAAGAGTGAAAATTAGTAAGTACTTGTAATTGGTGGTTTTTTCTAAATTGGGTTTCCATGTTAAATCTTGGTGTCACTTGTGTTCATGTTATTTCTCTTATGTGTATGCAAATAAGCTAAATAAAGATAATCATAGATAATATCTCAATATTTTCATGTTAAGTAGTTGCTGAGTTATTTTAGTGTTTACCGAGTTAGAGCATTTACTAGTGTAAATCGAGCGTGTGTATGTTTGTTGAGTAATGGCAGAATTTAGTTTAATTAAATTTTATGTTTTCATTTGTATTGACATCTAAGGGATCTAGGATTTATTTTTGTAGTAATTGTTTCACCCCCCCCCCCCCCCCCCTCTTAGTTACTTCTCTTATATTTCCAACAATTGGTATCAAAGCTTCTTGGTGCTTGTAGAGAAGGTTTTAAGGATCTAAGCTAAAGATTAGGATGTCTTATAGAAGAGAGATTCTCAAGTTGAACAAAGATAACTTTGCAACATGGAAGGAACTTATGAAGTTGTATCTAGAAACCATCAGTGATTCAAGCTTGAAATACTTAAACACTACTTACATAGATCCTACTAGTACAATGAATGTAGAAGAAATTGTTGAAAAGAAAAATCATAATATCACAATGATTGATATTGCATCAGCTCTTAACTATACTAAATTTGATGAAATCAAAGGATGTGCCACTACTCATAAAATGTGGACCAAACTAAAGGATATTTATGGAGGTGATGATAATGTAAAAAGAGCAAAGGCAAAAAGCTTGAGAAGTTAGTTTGATTAGATGAAAATGAGAGAGGATGAAAATATTGCAAAATATGTTGAAAGAATCAAAGTTAGTGTCAGTGCTATCAAAGCCTCTGGAGGAACAATTGAAGATGTAATAGTGGTAAGAAAGGTACTCAAAACCCTTCTTCCTATCTATGCAATCATAGTGTCTATTATTCAAGAGATGAGATGTGAGCCAAATAACAATACAACTTTGGATGCTCTAGTTAAGATTGACATCATTTGAACTAGATAACTATGATAATTATACTCCTAGTTCTACCAATCTTGAGTCTAAAAGATAAAAGCCAAAACATCTAAAAGAAAACAATATGAAAGTGAAGAGGAGGATAATTCTAATAGTGATCTTGAATCCATTGAAGCATTACTTGCAATAAGGTATCCCAAAGGCAAAGGAAAATATAAAGGCAAAATTTCTTTAATCTATTTTTCTTGTGAAGAAGTTGGACACATTGCTGCAAGATGTCCAAACAGAGAAGACAAATATGAAAAGAAGCACAAAAAATATAAAGGCAAGAAGGATTTCAAAAACTACAAGGACTAGAAGAAAAAAGGTAAGAAATCTTGTTTTATAGCTAAAGATCTAGATAGCATTGAAGATGATGAAATGGTTTATATTATTGTAAAAGATGAATCTAATGATAAAGGAGATAAAATGGCACTTATCTCTCATGTTAGCAAAAATGACACATGGATTATTGATAGTGGCTACTCACATCATATGACTAGTGATAAAACAAAATTTGAACACATGGAACATTATGATGGAGCTAGTGTGAGATTTGGAAATGAACCTTGTTGCAAAGGGAAAGGGTTGTATCTCACTAACTAATAAGCTTAGATAAAATAATGCTTATTGGGTTGAAGGACTAAAATATAATCTAGTGAGTGTGGTATAGTTGAATAACATTGGATTCAAGGTGGAATTCATGAATGGGAAGGCCAACTTCTAGATGGAAAAGGAAATCTAGTTGGGTCTGGTAAACAAACAAAAGGTCATCTATTCTACCTAGACCTCAATGAAAGTTCATGTCTTATTGCTCAAGTAGAAGAAAGATGTTTATGGCACAAAAAGTTATGTCATGTGAAATTTGATAATCTAATCAAGATAAGTAAGAAGAAAAGAGTAAGAGGTATTTCTAGCATGAGGAAACCTGATATGGGCCTATGCAAAAATTGTCAAATTGGCAAGATGGGAAAGACAAGTTTCAGAAGCAAGGACCATCATTCTAAAGAAGTCTTGGATCTAGTTCATATAAACTTTTGTGGACCTATTGAAATAGAGAGTTATAGTGGAGATAATTACTTCATTCATTTTGTTGATGATTATTCTAGAATGATGACTGTAATGTATATAAAAGAAAAATCTAAAGAATTTCAAAAATTAAAGTGGCATCTATAAAGAGTAGAGAAAGAAACTGGAAAGAAGTTAAAATGTTTGAAAATAGATAGTGATGGTGAATTCATTTCCAATTATTTCAATGAATTTTACATTGAAAGGGGAATTAAGAGACAAGTATCAACCCCAAGTATACCACATCAGAATGGTATAGCTAAAAGAAGAAATAGATCCATCATGGATTGTGCAAGAACCTTGATGATAGAAAAGAGTGTTGCAATCAAATATTGGAAGGAAAAAATCAATACTGCAGTGCATACCTTGAACAAAGTATAGCTGAAGAAAGACTCAAATAAAACTCCTTATGAACCATGGTATGTCCACAAACCTAATGTAAGTTACTTGAAAGTATTTGGTAGCAAATGTTTTATCTTGAAGGAATCTAGGAAAGGTAATTTTGATGTCAAAAGTGATGAAGGCATATTCCTAGGATACTCCTACAGAAGTAAAGCATATAAATGTTTGAATTTATCCACTCATAAAATCATAGAAAATGCACATGTGAGAATTGATGAATTTGTAGAAAAGAGTGAAGAAAAAGGTAGCAAAGAACCTAAGGATCGTTGTGGTTTCACAATGCATGCCCCATTTCTCCTAGAAATGGGGACCCTCTACTTTATTTTTTAGCTTTCCAAATCCCTAGTCTAGGGTCTGAGTCCTTTTTTAAGGTTTTGCCTAGTGTCTTTACCTACTTTGGGTCTTTGTCAAGAAACCCAAAAGCTAGAAACCATATTTTTGAAGGAGAAAGTTATGTTTTCAATGTGAGAAGTGTACAAACATAGCTAGCACACTTAATTAGGTGTGTTAATATGCTAAGATTATTTGTGTAACACAACAGGAAAGAACTTCCCTCTTGGAAGGGTGTGGTTGTGCTCCTACGTAGTTGTGCACCTCCAAGAGGTGCACTAAGCTCAGCATCTATAAACCCTAAGACCCCCCCCCCCTTTTTTCCTCACCATTATTTCCTTCATGCTCCCTGCCTTGCACCTATGTAGCTTCTAAGGTGCATTGTTGCACCTGATCTCTCTCCTTGCACCTGCACATACACAACATTAAATATTGAACATCTAAGGCAAAGGTGCACACCTTGCACACCTCCCAAGGTGTGCAAGGTGTGCAACCTTTTGCATTAACATAACATAAAAAAATAAATTAAAACTCTATAAATCTCAAAGCTAAACCTTCACCAAGTGAAAGGTACGCACCTGGACACCTTCACTTAGACTAAGCATCCCTTTGTGCCATAAGGATGTGCACCTAACACACCCCATGAGGTGCACTAGATGCACACCCTTAATAGATTTTTTGCATTGGTAAATCACACCTAGAACATCTCTAAGATGCACCAAGTGCACTAATATTTTGTGCTTTAGGGTTAGAAATTTAAGCTTTTTGATATTTTTTAACAGTTTTTAAGAGTCAAGGTTTCAGGGTAATATTTTGGTCATTATTAAGGTTTATGTAGATTTATTTTTCTTTGCCTCCAGAATAATGGATCTTAATTTTGTGAAAATTCAATTACTTCTTCATCATCCTTCCTTGCTATAAAGATGGCCCTAGAACTAGTAGTTTTTAAGTTTCAAGGTGTTTCAACAAAGTCACACTTCCAAGATGAGTATTTGGATATCCAAGACACTGAACTTGGCCATACCGACTGGAATGCATTCTTGGTGTTGTGCAACAAACCCACGGAGAGGTCCCCAATGATATCTACTCTTATCTAATTAGGAATATTAAATACAGCATCACACCTAGCATTAGTACGATCCTCAAAGTTGATCATTGAATTGGTAGAAAACTATGTCTCTAAAGAAAGGGTCATGAAGAGTATAACTAGAGAGATTAGGTTAGATCTAAGACTTGAGAACATAGAAAAGGTATTCCATCTTGCGAGAGCATATAAGTATATTAGATTGACCTATCGCTAGGCAAAAAGATGGTATAGAGAACATGGAGAGCAAGCATCAAAAAGCATCCAATCCTCATACCTCATCGAGAAAACTCCTCTTGGACACAAAGCAAGAAAAATGGACATGACAAGGGGCTATATGAAAGAGGGTATTAGATATTCTATAATAATTTTTAGTAGAGTCATGGGGTTACTAGCATCAAGACACCTGAATATATGGATGGCACACTTCATTGAGACCATCATAACAGCAAAGATGCCAATTGATTGGGCTTCTATTCTCAGTGAGAATTTGGATAAGAAACTAGTAGCAATCAAGAATAACCATAATTTTTATATGAAATCTTATTTGATCTACCTATTAGTTGTCAAAGCCATAGACTATCCAAGGTTGTTCAAAAAGGGCAGCATGCAAGATACAAATGCATGGCCCTATATAGTATAACCTTAGTTGTTAAAGAAAAAGCTTCCAGAGTACAACAAGGAATATAGAATAGTGAATGATGCCTTTATTTTTGCAATTATCTTTCATTGAAGGGGATTATGCAAAAAGGATGCCAATGAGGCAACAAAAAAGATTTCAAAAATCAACGCCCATTACATACAATATAGGACCTTCACTTATTTAAGGGTAGCAGATATGACTATCAATCCCAAGAAGCTCCCTAGGTATCCATGTGATAGATTCATATTACTAGAGATTGCTTGACAACTCTTGTCTGCATATGATAGAGTAAGGAAGCAACACAAGATAACCTAGGTGTGGCCCATTACTATAGGATCATTTAGTGTGGTCCAAAGACATGATATTATGTCTTTTGAGTCTAAGTGGGATTAGTATCCCTTAGATGAATATAACTCTCCTTGTCCCTATTTTGATAACACTAGAAGAGTGCAGTACTTAGCGAGAAAACAATTCAAACATGAAGATGCAATTAAGGACCATTGGATGAATGCACTGGATGACTATGAAATCCATATAAGGAATTATTGTAGAATGACTTTATATTTGGAAGGCAATGCCTTGAAGATAAAAGTCCCTTTAAGTGTAGTGTAACAAGATACTAAAGAGGTCCTAGATCCATTACATAATAAAGATAAGATTTTTGATCAACCCATTATGAATGTAGAGATTGATAAGGAATAAAATTCATATATTAATCAAAGGACCAAGCATGTCATCAAATTAACCAAAGATTGGATCAAAAGACATTTCAAACTAGATCTAATTCCTCAAACAGTAGTCTTCGAAGCTATAACTCACCCAGTAAAAGGTAGAAGTTCCAAGGTAATAGGGGTCCACTTTTATAGCTCAATCCCTAGTGAGGCTAGAAATAGTGCACCAACTTGACAGGGAAGTTGGATATTACAGGGCTTAGAAGGGTAAAGGCAAGAGTAAAAGAACTTCTCCCCAACAAGCTAAGCCAAAAGAAGGAACAACTCAAGCACTACCACAACAAGGGGTAGAGAATGTACAAGGGTCAAAGAATGTGGAAGCTATGCAGACCCAAGATAATCCTCAAGTGCCACCACGAGATCAAGGGCAAGGAGCTGAAATAGAAATACAAGAAGTATCTCCACCTGGGCAAGAGGTATAAGCCTCCCCATCTACTCCTAAGAGAAGAAAGATCAAAACTCCAATCAAGAGGAGAAAAAAGGTGATTAGAAAAGTTATTCCTTTTCCAGTACCACAGGTCATTCTAGAAGAGGAAGAAGAGGATGATAGAGATGAAGGAGATAACCTCCCTTTGAGTTAGAGGACTCATCTTGCTAGGGCCACACAGTTAGAATAGAGAAGAAGTTCCATTATTACCCCGCCATCCATTCCCACTCAGCCTGTTCAGTCTATGACATTAGAGGATGAGTTGTACCAATGAATTGATGAATAGGAGGATGAAGGGGTTGATTTCTTTTAGATGTTAGATTTTGATTTCATGTCAGTTGGCACTGAGTTGGTGGAAGATAAGATAAGGGATACTTTGACTAATCAACCTCCACAAGAATATTGGATTTAATTGCCACCTTAGCCATAAGGACTCAAAGTAGCTCCACCATCACCAATCACCAAATCAAGGTACATTTTGCATGGATAAAGATTTGGCTACTCCTCTCCCTCCAAGCAATGAAGAAGAATAGGTCCAAGATGAACATGAAGAAGAGCCACAAAAAATACCCACTAATGAAGTGTCAAAGGAAGGAAAAATATGTAAGTAGCCTCAAAAAACTTCCTAAGACACAGAGGTGAGAACTCAAACTCAATGGATACAAAGACTCTCAATGTGGATCTCTCACAAAAGGAGAAGACTCTGGAGAGGAGTGATAAGGGAAAGAGCATAGCAGAAAAAAAACTCCTTCTTCTTCAAAAGGTAAATCTCTAATGGAACATACTCTAAGATGGTTGAGGAAAAAGGTGATTAGAAACAAAAGGCAGCAATATTCCACTGAATAAGAGGGAATGAGAGAATTGGTTGAAGCTCTCAAGAAGCCTGAGTCACTTGTAGATGATGTGTGAACACTGACCTTTGTGATGAGTGATCAAAATTAGGACTTGTTTACTCATGTTATTATCCCTCCTCCACATGCATATAATGAGTACTTAACCCTAAAGGATTATCAAATTAGTAATGTTGTGCTTGGGAAACCCACTATGGATACTACTAAGTTAATAGTGACAACGGGAATCAAAGAAGTGTTTAGGCACTTAGAATAGGATGAGACTAAATTAATAACTCTTTGAAAGAAAAATGAGATCCTAAAGGGATATATGAATGAATTAGTTGGTCCATTAGACCCTAAAAATCCTAAAAAAGGTAGCAATATTCCACTGAATAAGAGGGAATGAGAGAATTGATTGAAGCTCTCAAGAAGCCTGAGTCACTTGTAGATGATGTGTGAACACTGACCTTTGTGATGAGTGATCAGAATCAGGACTTGTTTACTCATATTATTATCCCTCCTCCACATGCATATAATGAGGACTTAACCCTAAAGGATTATCAAATTAGGAAGGTTGTGCTTGGGAAACCCACTATGGATACTACTAAGTTAATAGTGACTACGGGAATCAAAGAAGTGTTTAGGCACTTAGAATAGGATGAGACTGAATTAATAACTCTTTGAAAGAAAAATGAGATCCTAAAGGGATATATGAATGAATTAGTTGGTCCATTAGACCCTAAAAATCCCAAAAAAGGCAGCAATATTCCACTGAATAAGAGGGAATGAGAGAATTGATTGAAGCTCTCAAGAAGCCTGAGTCACTTGTAGATGATGTGTGAACACTGACCTTTGTGATGAGTGATCAGAATTAGGACTTGTTTACTCATGTTATTATCCCTCCTCCACATGCATATAATGAGGACTTAACCCTAAAGGATTATCAAATTAGGAAGGTTGTGCTTGGGAAACCCACTATGGATACTACTAAGTTAATAGTGACAACAGGAATCAAAGAAGTGTTTAGGCACTTAGAATAGGATGAGACTAAATTAATAACTCTTTGAAAGAAAAATGAGATCTTAAAGGGATATATGAGTGAATTAATTGGTCCATTAGACCCTAAAAATCTCGAGGAGACTTTAAATGCAGCACTTGATAAGAGGGATTAGAAGAATGTGCAACTTGGTAAATTTTTGAGGGCTTGTCAACAATGGTAAGAAATTTTTGAAGAGAAAGGTGTGTAAATTGTGCAAGGAAATCTTAAATTTCTACACCATATACAGAATGATTCAGATAAGCTAGTGGCTATTTTGAACCAATATTTTGGGTTAATGGATGAAGTACATACTTGGGGTAAGGACTTGCAAGCACTACAATCCATAAAGGGTCAAAGGCATCGGATGTTAATGGATGTATATATAGTAGAAGACTTAGATAAAATAGATTATTAGATAGAGAAGATTGCAAATGGAAATAAAGAAATGGAAACATTACATGTGGATATTCATAAGCTCAAGGATCAAACCCAAGAGAAAATTTTGGAGGCAGAGAAACATTACAGTGATGTGTACTTAGATATTTTTGAAGATGATTCAAGGGATAAATTGATGACTATAGAAGTAGTTGTCGAATAGTTATGAAAGACTTTTGAAGAAGCTTCTAATGATGATGATATTAGACAAGAATTCAGGATTGAAGAAGCATTACTAATTTTGCATATGAAACTAGGGGATTTTGCAAAGACCCACATCAAGGTGGGAAACTATAGGCAAAAGATGAAGGGAAAATATGATTTTAGATGCAACCCAAGTCATGGAAATTATTGATAAATTCAAGAGCAAATACCTAGACATAACTCTTGTATAAAGGGGAACAAAACCTAGAAGCTAAAATTTTAGTTTTTACACTTGGTAAAATTTTGTTTGGACTTGCTTCCGAGGTGCGCTAGGTGTGCAAGTGTGCTACTTCTAAGATGTGCTTCTTCTAAGGTGCACCATAAGTTTTTGAAGAAGTCAAAGGTGCATTGAGAATTAATTGCCAGTTCCAAATTTAGAGCTTTTCATGCACTGAAAAGGCATTCTAACGGCAGTTTAACTCCTACAAACATCTAGTGAATGTGGAGCTTCTATTTTTGACACCTCTAGAGACTCCTACATCATCTAATGGATTTATTCTTCTTATTTTCCCATTCTTTCTTTGTTTTAAGACATGTAAAGGCTCATGCATCCATTTTATGATAAAAATATAGATGGAGCCCTACTAAGCACCACTTAGAGAGTTAGTTTGTACATAAATAGATTTGTTTTTTAGTTTAGAGGCATATGTTTGCATAAGATATCTCTCAATCTCAACACAAATTGAGGGGAAGATTTCTTATAAATTTAGGAATGTAATATGTATTTTGAGCCATTATTTTGATGCAATAATATATGTTATTAGTGCTCACATTTGAAGTGTAGTGATTCTTGCCTAAGTGTGTTAAATTTTGTGAACATATGTTCATGGAATGTAATGGAGCCAATAGTTTTATTATGTTATTTTGATTGAGCGATCTTTTAATTTTGGTGTTTGTTATGGTTCTACAAATTCCATTGACATACTTAGTGTGAGAAGAGGTCAACCTATTATTCTTGTATAGCTTTTTGTCTCACATGAGCACACTTTCTATGGTCTTGTGATCTAATGAAAAGTGTTGTTAAGGAAGAATTGCTCCTATTTTCATTGGTTACCTACTAATATTTTTAGAGGCTTAATTCATAGAAGTGTTGTTTTTGTGGCTTATGTTTGTTGAGGATTTACTTTTCAAGTCATTTTCTTAAATTTCTTGTTACCCTATCTTTGTTATTTTCTTTACCAACCCTTGGTTAAATTAGGAATTCATATAGTTGCATTGTTAGAGTGTAATCATCAAAAAATACAAATAAACAAAAATATATTTATTTTTGTGTGGTTATTCTTTTGAGATAGCAAGTAGATTCAAAATCTTATTTGAAATTGGTTAGAACTAGCAAAGGCCTCCCTATGAAAAAATATATTTATCTTCAACTGAGCAGATTCTAGTAGGTCATAAGATCACTTGGAACCTTAGAGTTGATCCCAGATTAGCTTTTCAAGAGAGGAGTTCAAAAGGACTCCTGCCATTAAGCATCATTCAAAATGACAACTCAACAAGGATTACAAAAGATTTGCTTACTGTGAACCTAATATATTTCCAAATCTATTTGGAAGTTATGAGGCCTTACCTCTTGAGTCCCAAAATTTTCCAAAAGCTATTGAGTTGCAACTAGTGCAATTCGAGTCATATTCTAAAGGACTCGAGTCATAGTCAAAAGCTACTAAGTTATTGACAAAGCAAATCAAGTCTGATGGACCCGAGTCATAGACAATAGGACCTGAGCTTGATATAGAAGATCATGAACAGGTTAGTTGAATGAATTCTAAATATAAAGTACTAGTGTTAGTAAGATATGTCAAAAGGAACCATGCATCTGATCAGATCATTGGAGACAAGTCAGATGGAACAATGACAAGAAACAAATTGAAAGGTACATGTTTGCTTACTAAATTTGAACCTAGAAATGTTAAAGATGCTTTGGATAGTGAAAGTTGGATTGAAGCTATGAATGAAGAAATAGAATGGATTGAGAAGAATAAGACTTGGACTCTTGTTCCTAGACCTAAGGATAAAAATGTAATTGGCACATAGTGGGAATTCATAAATAAGCTAAATGAAGATGGAAAAGTTTCAAGAAACAAAGAAAGGTTAGTTTTTAAAAGTTATTCTCAAGAAGAAGGTATTGACTATGGTGAAAAAAATTCTCTTGTAGCAAGATTAGAAGGTGTTAGAACTTTACTAGCATATACAACACATAGAGGATTTAAATTTTATCAAATGGATGTAAAATCTGCATTCTTGAATGGAATTCTTGATGAGGAAGTCTACATAGAACAAAACCTAAAGGTTTTGTGGATCCTAGAAAAAGGGATATGGTCTGCAAATTATTCAGAGCATTGTATGGTCTCAAGAAAGCTCTAGAGCTTAGTATGAAAGGCTTCATAACTACTTGATAAAGATTGGTTTTCAAAGAACAAATTATAATAGTAGTATGTATATCAAAGAAGGACCAGACAAGAAGATTGTATTGGAAAAAATCTTTGTGGATAACACTTTATTTATAAGAAATGATGACTTATGTAAGACATTTTTAGATGAGATGAGTAAAGAGTTTGAGATGTCCATGTTTGAAGAGATAAAAATTTTTGTTGGATTATGGATGTAGTAGAAGAAAGATGGTATCTACATTACTCAATCCAAAAATATCAAGAAGATACTAAAGAATTTTATAATAAAATATTCAAGACCATTTTGAACGCCTGTGTCTACTGGACATAATCTTTCCAAAAATTTTAATTCCAAAGAGGTAGATCAAACCACATATAGATCAATGATTGAAAATTTGTAGTATGTAGTGCACACAAGGCCTGATATTGCATTATCAATTGGTATGGTGGCAAGATTCTCAACAAATCCTAAAGAAAATTACATGATGGCAATCAAAAGAATCATGAGATATCTGAAAGGTACTTAAGACTATGGATTATGGTACAAAAAAGAAGGCAATTTGGATTTGCAAGAATTCACAGATGTTGATTGGGTAGGAAGTGTTGATGACAGAAAGAGCACAAGTGTTGGAGCATTCTTTCTTGTTAAATGACTAGTATCTTAGACAAGCAAGAAGCATAATTGTATTTCTTAGTCCATAGTAGAGGCAAAATATGCAGCGCTAGTAGTTAATTTTCCAATGTTGTTTGGTTCAAGAAATTTTTGGTAGGTATGAAGATAGAGATCAAGGATCCAATGGTTATCTTCTGTGATAACACAAGTGTAATTAATATATCAAAGAATCCTAAGATGCATACCAAAACCAAGCACATTGCTATAAAATATCATTTTTTGAGAGAATTGGTACAAGATAAAGAAGTAAGATTGGAATATGTGAATACTAAAAAAAAAATTACAGACATATTCACTAAGCCATTACCTAAGGATGCATTTTTTATCTAAGAGCTAAGCTAGGTGTCATTCCCCTATCTGGAGCTCACATAAGATTGGAATATGTGAATACTAAAGAACAAATTATAGACATATTCACTAAGCCATTACCTAAGGATGCATTTTTTTATCTAAGAGCTAAGTTAGGTGTCATTTCCCTATCTAAAGCTCACTAAATGAAGTTTAGTGATGCATCAACTAGAGTATGTTGAAGATCAAACAATTGATGTAGTATTGATGAAGGCACATTGTAAATGAATCAATACATGAGGTACATTGATATTCACTAAATATTGTCTTTGGCATGAGATGTCAAAGAGGGAGAATTTTTTTGTCATATCTCACGAAAATTTTACAAAGAGGGAGAGTATATATTTCCAAAGATGTCAAAGAGGAAGAACCTAGTCTGATATCAAAGCAGGAAAGTTTTCTATCAGAAGAAGATGTTCAAGATAGAATTTTTCTAACAGAGGGAGAAATTGAAGGTAGAAGGAGTTCACACTGATAGAGAGAGTTCTCATGGATGAGAATCAGTATGAAACTAAGGAAATGTTCTTACTTCTATTCTTTCTCTAAAAATTTCATTGTATTATGACATGTTATGTTGCCATCAATGCCAAAGAGGGAGATTTTTGAAAACAATAGATTAATTGTGTATTTTCTTTGATGTTACACAAAATTTCATATCATTTCTAGTCAGTGTATGCCAAGCTCACTCAAGAATTGAAGATAGTTTCTTGTGTTTTTTGATCATTCCTGAGTTTTCCTAGTTCAGAAATCAGTGTCTATCGAGTTCACTTGATTGTCAAAGGAAAGTTTTGCAAAAGTTGAGTGTTAACTGAGCTCACTTAGTTAATGAAGAAAATGTTGGATGGAACTAGTGTTAATTGAGCTCACTCAATTACCAAATGAACCTTGTGGATATACAGTGTTGACTGAGTTCACTTGGTTAACACAAGAAAATAATTTTTAGTTAGTGCCTACAAAGCATGGTTATTTGTTTTGGCATATTGAGTTCAATTGATTTGTTTGTTGGTTCTAGCTGACTGAGGAGATTAATATTAAATATTCTAAGTTGTATTCAAGCAAACTTGACAATGGGAAAGATATTAATATAAGGTCAAGTTAAGAATTGAATGTGTAACAAAAAATTAAAGATTTGAAGATGCTTAGAGGAAGTGAATTAGAAGGATAAGAAAAATATCTTTGTTGAGCTAAAAAGATACATTTGATGAGGAAGGATCAAGTATACAAACCAGAATTGAGATCTATAATTAGAAATTCAATTGCATCATTAATCAAGTCATCTCATTATTACTCTCTAACCATTATAGCAATGATCTAAATATTTGGCTTAACAACTATTTTTAAATCCTCTAACAAGGTGGCATTTCTATATTGAAGTTTCTAAAGACCTCTAACTAGGCCACTCCTAATAGGGTGATCAAATCCTCTAATAGGGTCACACCTAACAATTTGTTTTGTAACCTTTAACAGGGATCACTTTAGAAGAGTGAAAATTAGTAACTAGTTGCAATTGGTAGTTTTTCCCAAATTGGGTTTTCACATTAAATCTCGGTGTCACTTGTGTTCATGCTATTTCTTTTAAATGTATGCAACTAAGTTAAATAAGGATAATCACATATAATATCTTAAGATTTTCATGTTAATTAGTTGCTAAGTTATTTCAATGTTTACTGAGTTACAGTATTTTCTAGTGTAAACTAAGTGTCTATATGTTTGTTGAGTAATAGTAGAACTTAGTTTAATTAGACTTTATATTTTGATTTGTATTGACATATAAGGGATCTAGGATTTATTTTTGTAGTAGAACTTAGTTTAACTAGACTTTATGTTTTGATTTGTATTGACATCTAAGGGATCTAGGATTAATTTTTGTAGTAACTTATTCACCCCTCCCTCTCAGTTACTCATCTTCTATTTCCAACATGGTTTTCAAGCCCAAGGAAATAAAACAAAAGAAAATTGTGATAATGTATCCTAAGGTGAAGAGGGACTTGAAGAAGAATGTTAAGAAGATTGTTACCCCTCCTTCCCCTAAACCTAAAAGAAGGATAGTAACAAGACAAGGATCCAAAGGAGCATTACCTATAGCTATTTAACTTAAGAAAATCACATCAAAGGTAACTAAGACAAGTAAGGACAAAGCTACACCCAAAAGGAAGAAAGTTGCAAAAGGTGTTGAGTAGAATCCAAAGAAGAAGTCAAGAAGAAAGCTAGTCATAGTGTTTGATGATGAAGAAGATGAAGGAGAGAAAACCAAGTCTAATGATTTGAGTAAACTTCAAATTATTCCTAGATGACCTCCTATGAATATAGATCAAGCATGTAAGAATATAAGAAATTTAGCAAGGATTTTAGGCTTCAAACATATTAATAATGATTCTTTAGACAAGGAAAATCAAGACAAAAATGAAAATCCTATTGAGATATGATTGAAAAAGATCACTGTTGAAAGAGATTATTGAAAGAGGGAGATTATTGATGAAGACTATGTGTTTCAATCATTATTTTGTCACTAATGTCAAACCTTTTATTTGTTGGTAAGATAACTTCTTATAAGATTCAAGTACTATCACTTCGTTTATTGATGAAGAGGATTTGATCAATAAGATATAACAAAAGCACCTAGAGGAAAGGTTGAGTTATGATTATGTAATGAAGTATAAGGATCAATTAAGATAGTGATGACATGATGTCTTGATAATCTACTTAAGGTTACAAATGTTGGCTACACTAAGAAAGTTTAGAAGAATAAGTTACAAAAAAAATTTCTGCCAAGCTTGATCGAGTAGATAGTAGCTACCAAGCAAAGAGAGTGCAAGCCGAGAAGAAAATTAGTTGGAGCTGAGTGAAAAAAAATTCTAGTGGATGTTAAACAAGAGAATTGATGTTGAGTAAAGTTTAGGTGATGTCAAGCATTAGTAAACTTTAGTTGATGTCAAGTGATTTCATAGTTGATGCCAACTAACACAGTATGTGTTGAGCATCAAAAGGTTGATAATGTTGAGCTGTTGCATTATGTTAAAGATCAAAAATTCACTAAATCTAAACCGAAAAGTTTGTTTTCTTGAAACTTGTGAACTAGGAGGAAGATAAGGTTGACGAGTTGGTGGTACAAAACTTGATGTAAATTGTTTTTGAGGAAAATTTAAATGGATTCTAGGAGAAGTTTCTAGAAGAGATACAAGATATGGGGTAGATACATTATATCCTACATAATCCATCCAAACCTTGATCTAGATGATGAAAATGAGTGAGAAAATATCCTAATTTCCTATTTATAGGAATGTCTGGTCATGAAGCAAAATTTTTCATGTGCGAGAACCTAAGGAAGAGAAAGAGTTAAGGGTTTTGCTTCATCAAGTGACCCAAGAGAAGAGTTTGCAATGGCATGTTAAGCAAGAAGGCTTAAGGAGATGAATGATTGAAGGGTGAACAAGATGTCAAAGTTACAAAGTATGGAGGCCAAGTATAATTAAGGATTGAATAGAGATCTATAATCTACAAGAGAAGTTGTAAGTTGTATCAAATCAAAGCTCTACTATTACTCTCTAACAATTGTATTAGTCTAAGGTAAATCATTTGGATTAAGGTTGACCTAATAATAATTTGTAAATCCTTTAACTGAGTGGCATTCCAAGTAAATGGCCTAAAGTCCTCTAATAGGGCTCACTTCTAATAGGGTGATTGAAATCCCTTAATTGGGTCACATTCAATAGTGTCTATTGTAACCTTTAACAGGGTTGGCCTTTCATAGGGCATTACTTCTTAATAGTGAAAAGTAGTAGCATGTTACTGGTGGTTTTTCCCAAATTGGGTTTCTACATAAATCATTGTGTCAAGTGTGTTGATGAATCTATTATGTTTCATGCTTTACATTTCTACAAATTGATTTGACAATAACATACAAGTTTTAGTGATTGCATTATCTTATGGATGCATGCATGGGTGTGAATGTTTTATGGGTTCGCTAAGTTGTGAAAAGTTTTATTTATACATCTGGACCTTGGATAACTAACTCACCCTTGCCCCCCCCCCCCCCCCCCCCCCAACTCTTAATTATTCTAAAATTATTCCAACAATTGATATTATAACCATCTACTTAAGAGGATTAGTTTCAAGGTACTAGAAGAATAAAGATCAAGATGTCTAAAACAGAAGTATCCAAGCTCAATAGAGATAACTTTCTTGCATGCAAAAGTTTGATGAAGCTACACCTTGGAAGGCTTGGAGATCATGCACAATCTACCATTTTAGTGGAACATGTTGATCCATTTGGATCCTTAACTATTGAAGATATGAAGAAGAAGAAAGAACATAATTAGGTGATGTTGGAGATTGTCTCTGCCCTAAGCTATGTTGAATTTGATGATATCAAAGGTCTTGACAGTGCAAAGAAAATGTGGGATGTCCTAGCCAACATATATGGGGGAGACAAAAAAGTTCATAGAACCTAATCTAAGAGTCTCAGAGGTAAGTTTGATGATATGAGAATGGAAGAAGGTGAAAATGTTGCTCAATATGTTGCTAGAATAAAAGAAGTTGTTAGTGCAATAAGAGGAGCCAATGGTCATATAGATGATGATAACGTGTTAAGAAAAGTCTTGAGAACACTACTACCTATTTATGCTATTAAAGTTTCTATAATTCAAGAACTAATATGTATTCTAGGAAATGATCTAACCCTCAAAGGTCTAGTAGGTAGACTTGATGCTATTTGAGCTATCTAACTTTAATAATTATAAACCTAAGAGTCTTGAATCTACTTTCAAAGCTAAGTTGTTATTGAAGGACTCTGATGAAATGATGCAAAATAAGAAGAAGAACAGAAAGATAAAATATGTATCTAGTGATAGTGATACAGATGAGGAAGATGTTGAACTATTGAAAGCACTACTCGTAAAAAAATTCACAGAGGTAAAGGCAAGTTCAAAGGTAATTTACCCATCATTTATTTCAATTGCAATGAGATTGGTCATATTGCTACAATATGTACACTGAAGAAGAACTACAGAGGTAGTGACAAGTACAAGATCATAAGAGAAGATGATAGCAAAGGTTATAAAGATAGAGGCAAGAAGTCATGCTACACTGCTGAAGATGACTCTGATGAACATGATGATGAAGTGGTGTATGTTACAATGAAGGATGAATCTGATGAAGATGAGGCAACTACACTTGTGACTTGTGTGAACAAAAATGATAGATGCATCATTGATAGTGGATGCTTACATCACATGACTAGAGACAAAATTAAGTTCATTACCTTGAATTGTTATGATGGAAATAGTGTAAGATTTGGTAATGATGCACCATGTTTGATAAAAAGAAAGGTTCTATCAGACTCATAGATAAGATTTCATGTGACAATGCATACTATGTTGAAGGACTAGACTATAACTTGTTGAGTGTGTCACAGTTGAATAATTTGGGATGCAAGGTTGAGTTTGGAAACAAGACTACTAAGATATATGACACAAATGGGGAACTGATTGGAAAAGGTGATCAAACTAGAATAAATCTATTCTATCTTGATATAGAGGATGTTACTTGTCTTGTTGTAAAATTTGATGATGTATGGCTTTGGCACAAGAGGTTATGTCATGTCAATTTTGATAACTTACTTAGTATTAATAACATGAAGAAAGTTAGAGGTTTGCCTAAGTTGAAGAAGCCTAATAATGTAGTGTGCAAACAATGTCAGTTAGGCAAAATGACAAAGTCAAGCTTTAAGAGTAAAGCTTATACCTCTAAAGAAATACTAGAGATTGTTCATACTAACTTGCGCGGACCAATTGAGATGCAAAGCTACAAGGGAGATAAGTATATAATGTTATTTTTTGATGATTATTTTAGAATGATGATAGTTATCTTTTTGAAACAAAAATTTGATGCCTTTCAAATGTTTAAGTGGTACTTGGCAAGAGTTGAGAAAGAAATAGGTAAGAATCTAAAATGTTTAAGATCTAATAGAGGAGAATTCACATCAAATGAATTTGAGATGTTCTATAATGATAGAGGAATCAAAAGACAAAAATCTACCCCTAGGACCCCTCCACAAAATGGAATAGCTGAAAGAAGAAATAGATCTATAATGGATTGTGCTAGAACACTCATCATAGAGAAGAATGTTGCTCTGAAATATTGGAGAGAAGCTATAAGTATTGTTGTGTATACCTTGAACCATGTGCAAATCAAGAAAGGTACTCATTCAACACCTTTTGAACTATGGTATGGATATCCACCCAATGTAAAATATTTTAAGGTATTTGGAAGTAAGTGTTACATTCTTAAAGATGTTAGGAATGGAAAGTTTGGTGCAAAAAGTGAAGAAGGTATATTCCTAGGATACTCCACAAGAAGCAAAGCTTATAAGTGTTTGAATAGTAACACTAACAAAATTGTGGAAAGTACAAATGTGAATTTTGATTAATTTATAGAGGTACTTAAGGCTAAACCTATGAAAAAGCTAGAAAAATACAAATCATTTGTATACTTTTATGAAGGAATGCCTACTAAAGAATATGATGCAAATCAAGTTACAAATCAATATTAAGTTTCAGTAACTGTCAAGTCACACCCTATGAATGCCAAGTTGCATTTAGGAACTGAGTTGCATTTAGATGCTGAGTTATAGAATGAAGTGGATGCACATTCTAATTCTAAGATTAGTACACATGAAAGAGATGTTGTGATACCTAGTAGAGATATACATAGTGATTCTAAAGCTAAAAGACAAATTGAAGAAACAAGAGCTAAACCAAGATTGTCTAAGTATGTCAAAAGACATTGTCCTGCTACTCAAATCAATGGAGATAAAGATGCTAGGCCAATGACAAGAAATGGATTGAAAAGTGAATCATGTTTGTTGAGCATGAAGGAACCCAAAACAATGAAAGATGCATTATAAGATGTGGACTGGTATAAATTTGCGAAAAAAGAGTTTGAACAAATAGAGAAAAACAAAACATGGAGTCTAGTTCCTAGACTAGAAGACAAAAATGTGATTGGCACCAAGTGGGTATTTAGAAAAAAGCTAGATGAGAATGGTGAAATTACAAGAAACAAAGCAAGATTAGTTTGCAAGGGATATGCACAAGAAAAAGGAATTGACTATGGGGAAACATTTGCCCCTATTGCTAGATTGGAAGTAGTAAGAACCCTACTTGCTTATGCTACATACAAAGGTTTCAAAGTTTACCAGATGGATGTTAAATCTACATTTTTGAATGGCATACTAGAGGAATAAGTTTACATAGAATAGCCAGAAAGTTTTGTTGATGATAATAATAAGAACATGGTATGTAGACTGCACAAAGCTCTATATGGTTTGAAACAAGAACCTACAGCATGGTATGAGAGACTTCATAATTATCTTGTGAAGATTGGATTTGAAAGGCCTGATGATAATAGCGATCTGTGCATAAAGAAAGAGAAATTTAAGGGTATTCTATTATTTGAAATATTTGTTGATGATATCATGTTTGGAGGTCAACATGCTTTATGTAAGATTTTGCAAATTAGATGAAGCAAGAATTTGAAATGTCTATGTTTGGAGAAATCAAATTTTTTGTGGGTTTCCAAGTATATCAGATGAAGTATGGTATATACATCACTCAGTCAAAGTATGTCAAGGAAATATTGAAAACTTTTGGATTAGAGAATTCCAAACTAGTAACTACACCTATGGTGACTAGACACAAGTTGTCAAAGAATGATGATTCTACTGAGGGTGAATCAAACTTTATACAAGTATATGATTGGAAAATTGCAATATGTATTACATAGAAGACCTGATATTGCATTATTTGTAGGGATAGTTGCAAGATTCTTTGCTAATCCTAGGGAGAATCATTTAATGGTTGTTAAGAGAATAATGAGATATCTTAAAGGAACTGAAGTGTTTGGGCTACACTACAAAAAGAATGAAAAGTTTGAATTGAGAGCCTACACTAATGTTGATTGGGTTGGAAACATTGATGACAAAAAGAGCAGCAATGGAGGAGCATTTTTCTTAGGCAGGAGACTAGTTACATGGACTAGCAAGAAACAAAGTTGTACTTCACAATCTACTACTGAAGTTGAATATGTTGTTGCTATTGTAAATTGCACAAACATTGTATAGATCAAATAGCTACTCAAAGGAATGAAGGAAGAAATGATGGAACTAGTGATACTTTATTGTGATAATATAAGTGCTATCAATATATCAAAGAATCTAGTGATGCACACAAAGACAAAGCACATTGCAATCAAGTATCACTACTTGAGCGAGTTCAAGATAAAGAGGTGAAGATGGAATATGTCAACACAAAGGAGAAAATTGTTGATATCTTCAATAAAACATTACCAAAATATGCTCATGAGTATCTAATATGGGTAGGTGCAAGAGAGCAACCACTAAGTGAAGGGTGGTTCACATCTTCTAGGATCTTGGGTGGGTAAGATGGTATCTAGTCTTTACTCCATTGATGGGATTCATTTGAAAAATATAGAGTACATAAAAAAAGCATGGACCTATTGATAAAGACAAGGAAGTGAAATATTTGTTTGCAGAACTCTCTATTGCACATTCCATGGGACATGGAAATCTTTTAAGCTTGGTAGTATGATGCACGAGCATCTTGACCCTTCATACATTATGACGAATTTCATAACATTGTAATATTTAAGTCATTTAGAACTTCCTATAACCATGTTGGAGAAATGGTTAAAATTCTTAACTTTGCATTGTAATGTATTAAAAACTAGAAAAAAAAATAGGTTTTCATTGGAATGGGAGTGCTTAAAGAAGCATTGAAAATTTTAAAAGGGTTGAAAGAATGTAATGGGTTGGTTTAAAAGGTGGTTGGGAAGTTTTAAACCACCACAATCACTTTAAAATAATTGTATTGGTCATTCCAAATAAGATGTTAATGAATGAGAAGAGGAAGATCATTTTGAAACAATTGGTATCTCCATAACTTGTAGTTTTGATTGGTGTTAACTATTTTTATGTGGTTTTCAGGTCTTGTACAGCCTACAAATGTTGTAAAAATTGTAGTTTATATAAAGTAGGATGAATAAGATTCTATTTGGTTCTATTTGGGATTGATTATGTTGAGAAATGAAGAAGTTATGCTTTGTTAAAAGTGGTTATTTTCATATTTGAGCATGCTTAACTATAGTCGGATTTAAATGTTTGGTACAAACACATTTGGATGAAAAAAAAAACTCTAGTTATATTCATTAGAAGGATATATTAACTAGATTTCATTTCCAATTATTTTGAGTCATTTTCATTTAGATATTTCTAAGTTATGTTCATTTTAATGAAGACTAGTTTTTAAGGATCTATGTTGAAGTTGTGGACAATGATTTGTGCTTATAGAATGATTTATGAATTGGAAAAATTAATGGCATATATATTCAAAAACTAGACTCATATAAGGTTGATTGAAAATTGGTTTACTTTCATTTGGATTCATTTTGAGGAAGTTATTAGATTCCCTAGGCATGGTTACTGGTTTTACTTCTGATTTATGACTAAGAAAATGGGTCTACATGTAGAGACTATAACTTGTAATGGATTTATTATTTTTGGCTCAGCTTTGGATATGTTTTAATAGGTATAATTTAATTTGGAAAAATTCCACTAGAGGGTTTTGCAAGAAGAGTTTTAGAAAAAAATTTATGATTAATGGAATCAAATATAGTAATCAAGATATGCAAATGGAGAAGGGTTAATGTTTTTGTGTTGGAAAATGCTTTGTTTTGCCTCATGAGATGTCTCTAAATAATGAAAAAAAAAATTGGATTTTGAAGCCTAATAAAAATGTATCCCACGGATTGGTTTACTCCATTGATGCTATTTACATCATCAAGGAGTCATGCAAGGGGAAAGAAGTGGAGGTTGTAGAGGACATAATTTAGGTAAGAATCCACCTTCCTTTACTTGTGTTCTTCTCCCTAATTCTCAGATGAAAAATACAATGAAGAAGAAATTGGTAGCCTTAGAAACACTATTATTTTCCTTTATGTTCAAGACATTAAAAAAAATTCATCTAGGGAAATCCTAATGAATGGATCCATAATAACTGGAGCAAGACATTGGGTTTCCACTTTTCCTATCTCAGAATGCTTCAGAAAGGACTCTTCCTACTATTTTTCAAAGATCCTAATCCTCAGAAATACATTATTGATAAAAATTCTAGAAAATTAGTAACTCCAATTTCAGGTCTAGATTGTGGTCACCTAAGGCTATCAACATTGAAATTTTAGCCCTTTATTCCCTCTAATGGATCACCATTATTAATTCAACCCCATTTCTTTGGAATCTCATTCCACAAGCATTTGCACCCCTTGGAAAAGTTATCAAGATTGACAAAATGTCTGCCCTCCTTCCCCACACAAATGTAAGAATTCTTATTACCATATATCTTGGGAAAGACATACCCAAAGAAGTTATGTTTATTATCCAAGGATGTAACCAATTTTTTTCTATTTATTTTTTGCATGAATTAAATGCTTGCTTCCTTTGTAGGAAAGAAAGACACCTTAAGAAATAGTATCCCCTAGTTAGGAAGAAGCTCTTGACCCTACCATGAAAAAACCATGATCCCCCCAAGGGTTCATCCTAACTAGTTTAGAATGGAAATGAAGTTAGTGGTCACCTATAGTCTCATATCCCTCTCCTAAAAATTGACCCTCTCTTAGTTTCTAAGGATTTGCGTGCATTATTGGATGTGCTCCAAACTTCTTTTAAAGAACTTGCTACTCCTCTCCTTACCCTTGGTGAAGGTTTCCCTCTTCCTGATGACCTTCCTAGCCCTAATCTAAAATATCTTGGTCTCCAATAATTTCCTCCCAAAGTAAAGCATCAAATTTAGAATGCCCAACAAATTATAGTAGAGAATCAAAAAGATCTATGATCACAAGTTTAGGAATATATCTCATGTGCCCTCGGTCCTTCCTCTAGTAGAAGAGGTTGAATCTATTATTTATGGCTCTCCCCAAGTAGCATTTGGATCATCTATCAAATAGATTCTTTTTCCTAATCTCAATCCACCCTTGGTTACTTAAATTAATAGGACAACTCCTACTAGTTAAACAATTGGTAAAGGTCTTGACGCCATTAAAAAGTCTTATGAAAATGAACATAATCTCAACAATTTTGATCTTGTTTTCATCTTGGTCTCCCCCATCCTAAACTAGTACCCCATTCCTATTGAGGCCCTCTCTCCTAGGATATTTGCATCTATAATCAAAGTTTCAAATCCTAAAGAAAGTGAGAATTTGTGACCTAAAAATTATTATGGGGAGGATGACATATCACTAGGCCTTGGAATAGAGGTTGAAGAGGAATTGTTTATTTTCAATGCAAAAAAGAAATCCAAAAGACCTTGATATAAAATTGATGGTAACAAGGAGAACCTTATCAAAGAAGAGGGGGTCAAAGATGATAATGACCACATTACCAAAAGCAAGTGAGGCAGACCTCCCAACTCTTTTAGCTCAATTAAACCCAATAAGATCCAAAGAGGAACCTATCCAAATGCTTCAACAATTTTCAAATAGCAATGGAAATTGAATCACATACTTATCAATAATGATGGCCAAATATATTTCCTAGAATGTAAGAGGACAGAAGACACCAAATAGAATGTATGGTATTAAGAGACTCCTTAGGATTCACAGTGACATTGTTTTCCTATTACTTCAAGAGATTAAAGTTATAGGGCTCTAGTTAGATGTGGCTCTCAAATGCATCTAGAAAGATGCTAAAATACTCTTCACAAATCACATTAGAAGGAAAGGAGGTCTAGAAATCATAATAACTCCTAAGTGGAAGAATTCAAAAATTGCTTGGGGTACATCACCTTTTAATAGAGTGGTTTTGACTACCCTCAATATTAACAACAAGGAAATTGAGATCTTCTCAATCTATGCCCCCAATTACTATAACTATAGAATTCCTCTATGGAGATGAAGGAAATTCCATGGATCATGGTCAAATACTTTAATATTATAGAGAGGCAGCAAGAAAAAAGTGTTGGACATAAATATGAATGGAAAGGATAAGAGCAATTCTACTGGTCCAAATTTATCAACAAATTCAAAAAAAAATGATCTACTAACAAGAGAAAAAAGGGATCATAGGGGAATCTAGTACACTTGGAATAATTTTTAGAAGGGAACTATGAGAATATATTGTATATTGGATGGGTTTTATGTGAATAAGGCCTCATTAAATTTTAAGAAATCTCAAGATGGATCAAGTGTTCGAGTTTATATCTTTACTCTAGATAATTACTACATGATTTTAGAAATGTATTCATGATCAATTAGTATAACCTACCAGGTCTCATGTTAATAAGATTTTATTTTAAAAATTCTCTACTCAAGGATGAAGATATTAAAGTTCCTACTATTATGATTAAGTGGTATAAACATAACATTTCTAAATACCCTAAATCCAAATTGAGATGGGAAGGTATGGTGGAGAGATGGAAAAACCTATTTCAAATAGTGGGAAAGAAAAGAGCTAAAGATGCTAGGAGAGAAGAATCTTTTAATTATAATGCTCTAGTATATGTACACATTTCTATACCATCAAACCCATTCAATAAGGTATTCCAAAATACCTTAGTATGAACTAGAGACTCATTGAGGAAACTCCAAAATAATACGATGCAAGGAGCTAAAACTAGAGCCAAAATTAATTAGCTAGTGTTCGAAATATAAGGTATGCTAGGTTACTAAGAGGGGATGGATGAATCAGGAACCAATAAAACTTTAACTTACTTCACCAATTAATCTTTCATTTATTATTTTGATCTAATTGTATGCATGAAATAATGAAAGCAATAAAACATTCATAACACTTTGACACCAGATATGGTGACCCAGAAACCTTTCAAATAGAAAGTAAAACTAGGGTGGAGATGACACCCATAAGCTTTAGTACTGTAGTATAAATTTAACTTGTTAACGCTTACAATTGATCACTTTTGGTGATTTTCCCTATTAGGAGAAATAAGGACTATGAGGTCCACCTTGTTAAAGGATTTACAAACATACAATGAAGTGTGCACTCAATTAAAAGATTTGGAAAAAGACTACTAAGTCCACTCAGTTAAAGGAATTGACTAATTCACTTGTTAGAATGAATCAGTGGTTGATCTCTAATATGAAACTTTGATTTATTGAATGAGATTCCTTTTATTGTAATGATCAAGTAGCTATGATAGTTAAATTTTTGTTGTCTCTTATATTGCTCATAGCCTTCTTCAATTCACACTCATACACTTTTTATTCTTCTTCACATGCATATTTGGATATGATACAATGCATTACATATATACCAATCCAATTCATTACCTTTTGGAGTTAGCTACAATACCAAATTCATCATAATTCACAAAGTTAGCCTGACTATTGTAACTTGGGTTCTGAACACAAACTTGGTGATGTTCAAATACTCGAAAAACACTATCAATACACAAAAAACTTTGTCACTTGATTAAAGTTGAATCTTGATCCATACTAATCACTTTAAAGTAGATCAAACATGGTTAGCATTGTGTGACTTGGTGAACACTAAGAAACTTGGTAACAACTAAATCACTCGATTGACACTCCTTAATACGATCAACACTAGATTCACTCTATTAACACTACGAGCTCTATAGACACTATGGAAGTTGGTTAACACTATAGAGTGTTGGAATTATTTAGAATAACTAAGGAGGGGGTGAATCAATTATCAAGGTCCATATGTATAAACAAAACTTTTCACAGCTTAGTGAACCCATAAAAAAAATTTCATCATGCATGCATCCATAATATTATACATTAACTTAAAACTTGTAGGTTACTGTCAAATCAATTTGCAGAAATGTAAACATGAAACATAACAAATTTAGCAACACATTTGACACAATTATTTACATAGAAACACAATTTGGGAAAAACCACCAGTAACATGCTACTCTTTTTCACTCTTTTGAAGTGATGCCCTGTGAAAGGCCAACCTTGTTAAAGGTTACAATACACACTATTAAATGTGACCCTATTAAAGGATTTCAATCACCCTATTAGGAGTGAGCCTTGTTAGAGGACTTTAAACCATTCACTTGGAATACCACCCAGTTAAATGATTTACAAATGATTGGTAGGTTAACCTTAATCCAAAGGATTTACCCTAGACTGATACAATTATTAGAAAGTAATAGTAAGGCTTTGATCTAATAATAGCTTACAACTCTATTTGTAGATTACATATCCTTATTTTAGCTCTTCATTATACTTGGCTTTCACACATTTCAGCTCTAATAGCTTGTTCACCCTTCAAGCATTCCTACCCTTAAGCCTTCTTGCTTAACATGCCAATGCAAACTCTTCACTTAGGTCACTTGATGAAGCAATACCCTTGACTCCTTGTCTTCCTTAGGTTCTCAAACATGACAACCCTTGCTTCTGACTAGCCATCCTTATAAATAGAGAATTAAGATATTTTTTATTTATTCTCCATTGTCCAATTTAGGGTTAGGATAGATTAGGTAGAATTGAATGAATCTACCCCTCATTTAATATCACTTATAGAAATTTCTCCTTCAATCCTCTTTGAATTCACCTCAAAATGGTTTACCATGAATTTTGTGCCACCAACTTGTCAATCTTATCTTCCACCTAGTTTACACAATCCAAGAAAACAAACTTGTTGGCTCAAATCCATCAAATTTATGATCACTTTAACAATGTTGTCACTCATAATTAATTTTTTTCTAATGCTCGAAACATATTGTGTTGCTCAACATCCTTTGAAAAATCACTCGGCATGAACTAAAGTTTACTGGTGCTCGGCATCGACTAAACTTTACTCAACATCCATGATTTTTTTTGGCATGCACTAAAATGAATTTTTGCTCGACTCCAACTAATTTTTATCCTTAGCTTGCACTAACTTTTCTCAGCACCTACTATCCATTCAGTGAAGCTTGGCAAACAAACTTTGTTTAACTTGTTCTTCTAAACTTGCTTAGTGTAACTAGCCTTTGTAACCTGAAGTAGATTATCAATGGATTATTATATCACCGTCTTAGTTGATTCTTGTACTCCTCTTTTATATCATAACTCAACCTTCCCTCTAGGTGTTTTTGTTACATCTTTTTTATCAAATCCTCTTCATTAATCAAACAAGTGATAGTATTTAAATCATATAAGCAGTTGTCTTACTAGCAAAAAGAAACTTCAACATCAATGACAAAATAATGATTGAAACACATTTATCATACTTGTATCAATCTATTTTCAATAATCTCCCTCTTTGGCATTGATGGCAAACCAAACTAACTTGGTTAAAATAGTAAGACTAACAAAATACCAAAAAGAAAATAATTCCTTGTACTGAAATCTCTCCCTCTATCAACAACTTTCATCTTATGAATAGGTTAAAAAATTCTTATGTGTCATCCTTATAACTCCCTCTAAATTACTTCTCATATCTCCCTTCTATAGTATCTCCCTCTTACTAGGTAGATTCTCTCAGCAGTCAACATTTTCTCCCTCATACTGTGTGTTAGGATTTCTTCCTCTTTGTTCATATTTCTCCCTGTAGTATCAATAAAACTCTTGTATTTCTCCCTCTTTGATAATAATACCAAATATTTGTCATCTTAATATGCAGATATGAACTTCTTCAATTTCTCCTGTGTCACCTTGCTTGTGATTGATTTGAAGTTTCAATTCATTGATTACTTTAGGTAGCTCCTAAAGTAAGATCCTTTGCATCAATTTGTAACTTATGGAAATTAGCCTGTTTGATGTAGGGCACTTCTTTTGTTACTCATATAGCCTTTGATAGGGTATTACCCCTAATTTACTTCTAAGATACTCATGAGCATCCTTAGGTAATGCTTTTGTGAAGATATCAACAATGTGTTCTTTTGTGTTAACATATTCCATCTTCACCTCTTTATCTTGAATTAATTCTCTCAATTAATGATACTTGATTGCAATTTGCTTAGTCTTTATGTGCATCATAGGATTTTTTGATATATTTATAGCACTTGTATTATCATAATAAAGTGTCACTACTTTAGTGATCTCTTCCTTCATACCTTTGAGTAGTTATTTAATCCATACAATGTTTATACAAATTACAAATGCATCAACATATTTAGTTTCAATAGTAGATTATGAAGTGCAATTTTGTTTCTTGCTAGTCCATGTAACTAGCCTCTTGCCTAAGAAAAATGCTTCTCCACTGGTGCTCTTTGTGTCATCAATGTTTCCAGCCCAATCAGCATCAATATAGGCTCTTAATTAAAAAAATTCATTTTTCTTATAGTATAGACTATATTCCTCTGTTCCTTTTAGATATCTCATAATTCTCTTTACAACCATCAAAAGATTCTCCCTAGGATTAGTAGAGAATCTTGCAACTATCCCTCTAGATAATGCCATATCAAGTCTTCTATGTACTACATATGGTAATTTGTCGATCATAAACCTATACAATGTTTGATTCATCTTAGTTGAATCATCATTCTTTGATAATTTATGGCTTGTCACCATAGGTGTATTTACTGGTTTGGAATCCTCCTTGACATACTTTGACTAAGTGATGTATGTACAATATTTCATATGATGTACTTGCAAACCTACATAGAACTTAATCTCTCCAAACATGGACATTTCAAATTCTTGCCTCATTTCATTTGCAAAACCTTACATAAAGCATCTTGACCTCCAAATATGATATCATCAACAAAAAATTTAGATAAAAATACATTTTCCTTTCTTTGTCTTCATGTACAGATTGTTGTTATCATCAGTCCTTTCAAATCTAATATTCACAAGATAATTATGAATTCTAGCTTATTTCTAAATACCCACTTGGTGCCAATCTCATTTTTTTCTCCTGGTCTAGGAACTAAAGTCCATGTCTTATTTTTCTCAATTTTTTCAATATCTTCTTCCATGTCTTTACTCCAGTCCACATCTTCTAAGGCATCTTTTACTAATTTAGGCTCTTTTATGCTTAGCAAGCATGTATCATTTCTCAACATGTTTCTTGTCATTGGTCTAACATCTTTATCTTCAATGATTTGTGTAGCAGGATTTGGACAATCTTGGTTCAATTCTAGTTTCTTCATTTGGTCTATTTATTTTAGAGTCACTACGTACATCTCTGTTAGGTATTTCAGCATCTCTCTCATGTACACTAATCTTAGAATCAAAATGTGCCTCAACTTCATTTTGTAACTTGGCATTTGAATGTAACTTGATTCCTAAATGCAACTTAGAATTCATATTATGTGACTTGGCAGTCACTAAAACTTGATGTTGGTTTGTAGCTTGATTTAAAACATATTCTTTAGTAGGCATACTTTCATAAAATTATACAAATAATTTGTATTCTTCTAGTTCTTTTATAGGCTCATACTTATGAACTTCTATATATTCATCAAAATTCACATTTTTACTTTCCAAAACTTTGTTAGTATTAATATTTAAACACTTATAAGCTTTAATTCTTGTGGAATAACCTAGGAATATACCTTCTTCACTTTTTGCATCTAGTTTACCATTTTTTGAATCTTTGAGAATAAAGCATTTGCTTCCAAATACTTTAAAATATTTTACATTAGGTGAGTATCCATACCATAGTTTTAAAGGTGTTGAATGAATATCTTTCTTAACTTGTACACGGTTCAAGGTATAGACACTTGTACTTACAACTTCTCTCTAGTATTTCAAAGCAACATTTTCTCTATCATGAGTGTCCTAGCATAGTCCATTACAACCCTATTTCTCCTTTTAGAAATTCCATTTTTGGAGGGGTTCTAGGAGCATATGACTATCTTTTGATTCCCTTTTCATTTCAGAACATCTCAAACTCATTTGAAGTAAATTCTCCTTCTCTATCAGATCTCAAACATTTCAGACTTTTACCTATTTCCTTCTCAACTCTTTCTAAGTACCACTTAAACATTTGGAAAGCATCATATTTTTGTTTCAGAAACATAATTGTCATCATTCTAGAATAATCATCAACAAGAAGCATAATATACTTATCTCCTTTGTAGTTTTGCACTTCAATTGGTCCACACAAGTTAGTATGAACAATCTTTAGTATTCCTTTAGAGGTATGAATTTTACTCTTAAAACTTGACTTTGTCATTTTGCCTAACTGACATTGTTTGCATATTATATTATTAGGCTTCTTCAACTTAGGAAAACCTCTAACTTTTCTCATATTACTAATACTATCCAAGTTATCAAAATTAACATGACATAACCTCTTGTGCCATAGTCACACATCCTCAAATTTTACAATTAGACAAGTAGAAATCTCTATATCAAGGTAGAATAGATTACTCCTAGTTTGGTCAACTTTTTCCAATTAGGTTTCCATTAGCATCATTTATCTTAGAAATCATGTTTTCAAACTCAACCTTACATCTTGAATTATTCAATTGTGACACACTCAATAGATTATAGTTAAGTCCTTCAACATAGTAAGCATTGTCACATAGAATCTTTTCTATGAGTTTGATAGAACCTTTTTCTTGTATCAAATATGGTGCATCATTACCACATCTTACACTATTTCCATCATAACAATCCAAGGTAATGAACTTACTTTTGTTTCCAATCATATGATGTGAACATCCACTATTAAAGATCCATCGATCATTCTTGTTTACACAAGACATAAGTGTAGTTGCCTCATCTTCATTAGATTCATCCTTCATTGCAACATACACCACTTCATCATCATGTTCATCAGATTCATCTTTTGTTTCCTCTTCAACAATGTAGCAAGACTTCTTTCCTTTGTCTTTGTGATCTTTGCTATATTTATTTCTTTTACCTTTGTACTTTTCACCACCTTTTTAGTTTTTCTTCTCTAGACATCTAGCAGCAATATGACCAACTTCATTGCAATTAAAATAAATGATAGGTAGTTTACCTTTAAACTTGCCTTTACCTTTGTGAAATCTCCTTGCCAATAGTGATTCAAATTTTTTGACATCATCCATATCTGTATCATTGTCACTAGACACATACTTTATCTTTTCTTCTTCTTATTCTCATCAGGTTCCTTCAATGACAACTTCACTTTGAAAGCAAATTCAATGTTTTCAAGTTTGTAATTGTCAAAGATAGATATCTCAAAAGAAGTGAGTCTACCTACCAAACCTTCAAGAGATAGAGTATTTCCAGGTATTGTGTGTTTAAAATGTGAGCACACTCCTGAGTCATTATATCCAAGATTGCTCAAGAATGAGGTCTCGAATGGTAGCTCATAGCTCTGTATTCATGGAGTGCAAGGGTTTGTAATGAAGGCCCTCAATTTTGATGTAGTTTGTGCCCATGCAAGTACACCATAAAATGAGAGATTCAAACATCCAATATTCATGCAAATGGAGATGAACTCTAATCTATATGATAACAATGTAAAACAATGCAAGAGCTAATCTATCAATGCAAGATCTAATCTATGAAAGCAAGATCTAAGCTAATATGAAAATACATGCATGAGATATAATAATGGAAGCCACGGATGCATGAGAGAAGAAGACTAGAAGATAAAATTTCTCCACAAAAATATTTAGTATTCAAACTCCTTCAAAAATCACTCTCCAAACCTACAGCATAACAATAGCATAGAGTGTGTGTATGCAAAATGAGAAAAGGGATCTCCCTTATAAAGAAGATTGGACGATCAAGATTAAGAGGCAAAAATATTTAGTCAAGGGTGGAGAAAGAATGATCCGTGTGAAATAAAGATCCACCAATGAGAAAATAGGAGAAGATTTAAATGGAATCCCACTTAGAAATATGTGCATTTAAGTGTAGAGAAATTTTTAATTTGTATTTATTTTATTTTTTCTTTAAATGGGTATTTACTTAATTAAAAGGGAGCAAGTTCTTTTAATTAAATAGGAAGTATTTAATTAAATTAAAAGAGGGGTTTTTTCTCTTAATTAATTAAATGTGGATGAATTGTTTAATTAAAAGAGTTTTTTTTTAATTAAATGGGGACTTATTTTATTTAATTAAAAGGGAGATTTTTTTTTAATTAAATAAGACTTAGGACAAAATGATCAACCTTAGAAAATATTGAAATAATCAAATTCGATTAAGGAAATTAATTTGAATTGATTTAATAAAATATTGCAAACCATTGATTCAAGAAATTTGATAAATTGAAAAATTGAAAAATAGGGGCCCATAGTCTAGGTGACCATTTTAGGATGCATACATTTTGCCCTCTTTGACTAATATCTGGTCAACTCAAGAACACATGTAGTCAAAGAAAGAAATTGAAGTGTGAGGTTGATTCAGGATCACAAAATAGCCCAGATGTGTGGTCGATTTGGGAACACATCATGACAAAGAATACAAATACATTTTGACTTGAAAAAGTTGAGGATAAAATTGATAAAAGTGAATCAAGGATTGAAGTTTGATAAGTACTACCCCCTCGTGATCGAAATCGAAATGAGATAGAGGAGAAACAACAAATTTATCAAATTGAACTAAAGATAAGGTTCTTGATGTAAGATGAAAGATATAAGAATCACAAAATCAAGGTAGATCATCAAGCATGAAATATTATGCCCTAAAGTTGAATTAGAAGAAAAGATGTGGGGTGAAAGTAAATGGAAGATAGAAATTTGGAAGAGATGGAAAGAAATGGAAAGAAGAGAACTTTCCTAAGAAAGAGAATGCTCCAAAATCAATCAATTGTTTAGGATAGAAAATTTTGATTGAGATCATGAAAGAAGATAAGTAAATGAAGATCAAAACATGACCCCAGTTGATTAAAAGTCCACAAGAAAGATGAAGGGAAAACCCTCTCAAACTCATAATGCAACCTAAAAATGCAAACTAACATGAAGCCTAACAATGCAAGCTACATGAAAATGCAAAGGTGTACTTGCAATAGAACTATAACATAGGATTTTTTGGTCATAATTAATTAGAGAATGTAAAGGAACTTATTTTCATCATTAGGCCATTATTAACAAATATCAAAAAATCACACAATCATCACTAGTCACAAGCACAACTATGAAGATATGAATGTTATTTATAGGCAGTATTGTTCTTAAAACTTTTCTTAGTCTAGTATCATCATCTATTGTACTAGTAGCTCCTCTTATTACATTAACAACATCTTTTATCCTTGAGCAATATTGAGCAATATTTTCACCTTTTTGCATTCTCATATCATCAAACTTACCTCTAAGACTTTCGCCTTTGGCTCTTAGAACATTCTTGTCTCTTCCGTAGATGGTTGTTAAAGAATCCCACATCTTCTTTGCACTATCAAGACCTTTGATATCATCAAATTCAGCATAGCTAGGGTAGAGGAAATCTCAATCATTGCCTAGTTCTGTTCTTTCTTCTTTTTCATATCCTCAGCAGTTAGGGCTCTAGTAGGATCAAAATGCTTAGTAGTAATGGTAGATTGTGCATGATCTCCAAGTCCTCAAAGGTGTAGCTTCATCACACTTTTTTCATGCAATAAAATTATCTCTATTAAGCTTGGGTACATCTCTTTTTGACATCTTGGTCTTTGTGCTTCTAGTACCTTCAAACTAGTCCTCTTAAGCATATGACTCTGATACCAACTATTGGAATTATTTAGAATAACTGGGGGGGAGGTGAATCAGTTATCCAAGGTCCAGATGTATAAATAAAACTTTTCACAACTTAGTGAACCCATAAAACATTTTTCATCATGCATGCATCCATAAGATTATGCATTCACTTAAAACTTCTAGGTTACTGTCACAATTTGCAGAAATGTAAATTGAAACATAATAGATTCAACAAAACATTTGACACAATGATTTACGTGGAAACCCAATTTGAGAAAAATCACCAGTAACATGCTCCTCTTTCTCACTCTTTTGAAGTGATGCCCTGTGAAAGGCCAACCTTATTAAAGATTACAATACACACTATTAAATGTGACCCTATTAAAGGATTTCAATCACCATGTTAGGAGTGAGCCTTGTTAGAGGACTTTAGACCATTCACTTGGAATGTCACCTAGTTAAAGGATTTACAAATGATTGTTAGATCAGCCTTAATCCAAAGGATTTACCCTAGACTAATATAATTATTAGAGGGTAACAGTAAGACTTTCATATGATAACAACTTAAAAATCCATTTGTAGATTAGAGATCCCTGTTTCAACTCTTCATTCTATTTGTCTTTTACACATTTAGCTCTGATAGCTTGTTCACCCTTCAAGCATGCACACCCTTAAGCCTTCTTTCTTAACATGCCAATGCAGACTCTTTACTTAGGTTACTTGATGAAGCAATACCCTTGAATCCTTGTCTTTCTTAGGTTCTCACACATGAAAACCCTTTCTTTTGACCAGCCATCCCTATAAGTAGAGAATTAAGATCTTTTGTCATTCATTCTCCATCATCCAATTTAGGTTAGGATAGATTAGGTAGGATTTAGTGAATCTAACCCTCATTCCATTTCACTTATAGAAACTTCTCCTTCAATCCTCTTTGAATTTTCCTCAAAATGGTTTACCATGAATTTTGTGCCACTAGCTCATCAATCTTATCTTCCACCTGGTTCACACAATCCAAGAAAAAAACTTGTTGGCTCAGATCCATTGAATTCATGATCTTTCTAATAATTTTTTCACTCAGCATTAACTTGTTTCTAATGCTCAACACATACTACATTGCTTAGCATCCTCTAAAAAATCACTTGACATGAACTAAAGCTTACTAGTGCTTGGCATCAACTAAACTTTACTTAGCATGCACTATTTTTCTTAGCATACACTAAAATGAACTTTTACTCGGCTCTAACTAATTTTTCTACTCATCTTGCACTAACTTTTCTTGGCACCTATTATTCATTTGGTCAATCTTGGAAGACAAACTTTGTTTAACTTGTTCTTCTAAACTTGCTTAGTGTAAGTAGCCTTTGTAACCTTAAGTAGATTATCAATGCACTATGATATCACTTTCTTAGCTGATTCTTGTACTCTTCTTTTATATCATAACTCAACCTTCCCTCTAAGTTCTTTTGTTATATCTCTTTGATCAAATCATCTTCATCATTCAAACAAGTGATAGTATTTAAATCATATAAGTAGTTTCCTTAACAGCAAAAAGCAAGTTTGACATCAATGAAAAAAAAATGATTGAAACATATTTATTATACTTGTATCATTTTGTTTTCAACTATATCCCTCTTTCAACATAGAGATCGGTTAATGCAAGAGTCTTCACACTTCTATTGGAAAGCTTTGTAGACACTACTATGCTCGAGGTATACTGCCAACTATCTCAATTTATTGGTAAAAACTTTTTTGCTCAGTATGGCTATAAACTCGCTATTTAGCTCGGTAGCAACTAAAACATTTGGTTAACATTGTTGGATGAATGATAAGCTCAGAAGTAATGTAACCAACTAACTAAGTGTTGAGTCACTAATAGAAAAAATTACCTTAATGTTAATAGCTAGAACATGGGGACAAATGTTCCAAGTACTTCTTCCAATTGTTAAAATGTAAAGAAGAAAGTAATAAAATTGAGTTGATAACAGAAGATGGAAGAGATATTTGTCACCATAGAGATATCCTTAATTTAGTTTTTAAGTTTTATGAAAAAAAATTTACTTTAGAAGATAAGGGGCCATAAATAGAAGAGGAAAGGAGGAAGATTAAAATCCTTATACCTAAAAAGGTATCAAGGGAGGATGGATTGAATTTGAATCAATCTATCTCAAAGGAGGAGATTTTTAATTCAATCACTCAAATGTGCATTAACAAAGCCCAGGGCCAAATAGTGTCCCGATGGAGTTCTATAAATCCTGTATAGAATGGATCTAGAAAGACCTTCTATTTCTATATGAAGTGTAGAACAAGATTTAGTATGCAAAGAACATTAAAAAATAAAGTAAACATTCACAAACCAAAACTAAATTCACATATATGTTTAGACAAAGAAAAGAAAACAAAAAGTGCAAACCTCACAAGAGAAAACACTCCATGCTTTCTTGATTCTGTAGATGTGTGCTTTTGATGTGGATGTATGCTCAAGATGCTCAAAAGCTGCTTCAATGGAGGTGGGTAATGGAAAATTGGTATCTTTGTGAGCTCTCAATTTGGCATTATAAGGGTAAGATTGATGGCTTTGGTTCTCAAAATAGCATGATAACTTTAGCTCAAAGATTTTTGTTGAAATGGCTTGGGAGGGGATTCAATTTATAGGCTAAGGGCTTGAGGGATGGAGGGCTAAGATGCAAGGATGGAGAGATGGTTAAGGAGGGCTAAGATGCACTCAAAGGGGAGCACATGGATTGTGCTTGTTTAGCACCAATGGGAAGGTGACACTTGTCACAAGGAGGATGAGTGTGAGAGGGTAGGGTAAGGGGTTGGTTAAAGGCATGATGAGTGGGGTTGAGTATGTAAGAGAGATGTAAGAGGAATGAGTGTGGAAGAGGGAAGAGAGTGGAAGATGGATGTAAGAGTCATGAGTGGGCTTGTAAGAGTCTTTTATAGTTTGTAAGAGCACTCATGACTTGGTGGTTGGGATTTTTGAGGGGAGACTTTGATTTGGTTTAGGAAAGTCTTAAACTTGTTTAGGGAATGTGACAACATTAGGGGGTGGATTAGGCTTGGTTTTAGGATTAGATTAAGGATGTTAGAGATGTGCAAGTGGATGGCATTAATGAGGGTGGGTGAGTTAGTGGCTAAGCTAGGTTAGTATGGGTGGATGGGGTGGATTAGGCTAAATGGAGGATTAGGGATAAGTTAGGGATTTTTAGATTTGAGGATTTTATTTATCAAATAGATTTATTTAATAAATGGGGATTTTTGGAATTAGATAGAAGAATAGGATTTAATTGATAAATAATAGGTTATTTGATTTATCAATTAGGACTATAGATGATTAATTAAATTAATCAACTATGGATGGCAAAGGATTAATTAAATAAAAATTTAATTAATGATGCCTTTAGAGATAACTAAATAGGATTACTAAAGCGGTGTAATCAAATTTAGGTGTCTACATGAAGAAGAAGTGCATAATTGTTCACTAGGAGTAGGGGTTGATATGGGTTAGATAAATATAATCCTAAAAGAGGGAGACAAAACATTGATTAAGTACTAGAGGCCCATTACTCTCCTCAATGTGTGTTACAAGTTTGTGGCCAAAAACTTAGCCCTTGGGCTAAAATGTATCTTTCCCAAGGTAATCCTCCATACATAGATAGGATTTTTGAAAGGAAGATGTATCATGGAAAACCTTATCACTTTTTGGGAGGCTATGGATTGGGAAAAATACTCATAACACCATATTGATATGTTCCTGATTGATTATTAGAAGGAATATGACAAGGTGGAATGGAGGTTCATCAGTATGATGTTGGAATATCTTGGGTTCCCATAATTCTTTAACAAAATGATCCTTGCCCTCATGTAAAATTAGACAACTATAGTTGAGACTAATAGAGTGAAATCTAGTCCATTTCCTCTCTCAAGATCCATAAGACAAGGTTTCTTTCTAGCCCCAACACTTTTTTTCATTGGTGCAGATTACCTTGATTACATATTGAGAGATGAGTCCTTGTATCCTAAAGTCAAAGGGATCATATCCCATACCAAAAGGATATATCTAATGTTAACTTCACACATGACACTTCTATTTTTATTGAACTCTTATAAGGTAATACTAAAAAATATCATTGCTAAATTGTAGATGTTCTACAAAGCCTCTGGTAGCAAAATCTCAATTTCAAAATCCATCATGCTAGGATGAGATGTTCATCCATCTAACTAGTAGAGTAAATTTGGCATCTCCTAGGATGGTTCTAATCACCTAGTGAGGTACTTGGGCATACCATTCTCTATTTCTCCAAACCTAAACTCGAGGTGGAACTAGACCAAAGAGAACATTGAAAAGAATATCTCAAAGTGGAATAATAATTATCTCTCTCTAGAAAGAAGGCTTCAAGTATGCTATAAGATCCTATTATCATATATTATTTATTACTCATATATCTATCTATTTAACCAATCCCAAATCAACTATACTTAGAAAAATCATCAAAAAAAAAATTATGGTTAGATGGGAATTGTAAAAAGAATAGACATGTAGTTAAATGGGAGTGGTGTGAAGTGGAGGTCAGGTCTGAAATACCTAAGGTGGAAAGGTATTGCACTTGTAGAAAAATGGATAGCCAGAGCTACTCAAGGAGGGGAACCTTGGAAGATCCTTGTTCATAGAGACATTGTCAAGTTTCCACAATAGTTCTAAGAAAATATTCAAGAGGATTACACTTTTATGATCTCCTTTTTGGTAAGTGGAGAATCAAAGTGGAGGGTTTTATTGTATTCAAGTCAATTTGGAAAGGTTGGGAATTGGTTAGGCATTCAGTCTTAGGAGTTGGGATAACAAATAGAAAATTTAAAAAGTGTGTGAAGAGAAGTCTCCTTGGAGGAACTTGGAGAGAAAAAAAGAAGCCATTAGCTCTACTCCAAGTATACTTTGCTAAGCACTGCTATAAATTAAGTATTACTAAGTCTAGTGGTCTATTCACTAATAGTAAGATGGTTGAATGGGAAGACTTAGAAACTAAATATAATCTACTAGGAACTCAAAGAAGAACCTTCTCCATAATGAAAGAGGCATGATTGTTTCTAAAACTTCCTTTTGAAAGTGGTGAAACCATTGACAAACTTCCCCTACTAAAGTGGTCAGACAGTTCCCCCTATTTGGAACAAAAGAAAAATATATCTATAATCTACTTTTAGACTCTATGGATATTGAGAATTGCCTTAATATCAAATGGTTTGTTAGTCTTGATTGCAAGTACTAGACCAAGTGCTTCTATTCTCTTTGGCACTGCCTTGTTGAGGCCAAATTAAAAATTTGTGTATGGTAAACCTTACTCCACAGACTTCTCCTCTTCAAACCTAATGGTAACCTATACAATTTCTCTATATTCTAGTAGCCTGAATCAATTTTTCATGTCTTTTCTAAATGTAACTTTGCTAAGGGTGTCTAAAATTCTTTTGGATTAGAAATGGGTAATGATATTTCTATATTACATGTTTTTACTAGTTTTATCCCTAATCTTCCCAAGCACATCAACCTGTTCTGATCTATCTTCTCCTCTCATTTGTTCTGGTTCATTTGGCTTCTTAGGAATGAGGAAATTCTCAAAGATAGGATTAGGATTCTTTCTGAGCCTCAAAAAAGACTCATCAATCACCACATTTGTTTGTAGGCTACTTTGAGCTTCAAATTCAAAGAGAGACATTTCCTTAAAGTGATCGAGAATTGCACTAATATTCTTAAAGATGTAGATGTTCCATTAAAGATTCAATCAAAAGAAATAAAGGGTTTTGAATATGATTATGCAGTCAAGGAAATGCTAGAGCAGATCATTAAAAATAAGAGAATCATTGAACTAAACAACCCTATAGGTCCTTTTAAGAATTCATTTAATGGAATTAGAGAGGTATTGAACCCCCCTATAGATCCTAATTGGAACATAGATGATGGAGCAGCCAACACTAGTTTCAAAAGGAGTGGAGTCAAAGAGGTGTTGAATAGGTTGGATCTTGAGAAAGGCCCAATGAACATGATTGTGATATCCCATAATGTAGCAGAGGTTGGGACCAAAAAACCCCCATGCAATCTTTTTCAACACCATTCCTCTCTCCCCATGCTCTACCAAGGGAGGAACTTCTTAGCAACCCCCACAATGTGATTAGAGAAGATGGATAGAGACTTAGATGGGTCAATGCCCCCTTGCCTTAGATAGCATGGTTCAAGGTAAAAATGATAGTAGTTTGATTTTGACCTTTCTTTTTTATTAATGGCCCTGTGTTATATTTGGTAGATTTGAACGGGCCACATATCTTGTCTTTTTTGTTCATCTTCAATAAACTATTAGTAATGGTGGTAGTTCAATGAACTTAAAGTCATATATATAGGAATATTTTAACTATAATTAATTGAATAAAAAGTGGTCCTCTCCCCTTCTTGGTTTCTCAAAAATGAATATCAATAGTTCTTTACATGGTTTAACTTGAGTGATAATTGGATTAGTGGGTTTGGTTGTGATATTGACGATTCAACTCAATCATTAATTATGTTTGGTGTTGTGCTAATACTTGAATGGAATTCATTCCCATTATTGTGGCACTTGATAAAACTCATCAATCATATTGGAAGAAATTATTCTGTGAAATTAATTTTTTATTTATGGTATATCTTTCTAAGATATAACAAGGGGACATATTAAGGGAACACTCCTATAGAAACAAAAATAAGGAACTATAATCAAGGGTGGAAAGTGTGACTTATTTGTTAGAATATTTAGAATAAATGAGAGGGGGTGAATTAGTTATCCAAGGTCAGGATGTACTAATTGAACAAAAAATTACTTAATCAACTTTAGATCTTACAGCTCAATCTCTACAGTCAACTTTTAGTAACATCAACTAGTTGACCATTGCCTTAAATATAATAGACTTGTTGAATGTAAACATTAACTAGTAAAACACCATAAATAATATCCACACAAGTTTGACACTAGTATTTAATGTGTAAACCTAATTTGGGAAAAATACCAGCAACATGTCACTAGTTTTCACTCTTCTGAATTGAGCTCTGTTAGGAGCCAACCTTGTTAAAGGTTACAAAATACATTGTTAAGCATGACCTTGTTAAAGGATTTAATCACCCTATTAGGAGTGGTCTTGTTAGAAGACTTTATAACATTCCATTATAATGTCGCCTTGCTAAAGGATTTACATATGACTGCTAGGTCAACCTTGATTAAAAAGGATTTAAAATATTGTTTTCAATGGTTAGAAAGTAACAGCAATTTTTGATCGATTAAGTACAACTCATTTTGCATGTATAGATCTCAATTCATCTCATAAACTAATTCACTATCTGGCCTTCATTATCATCTTAGTATCTAATTCACTTGGCAACCCTTCAAGTAATCACTCTTCACCTCTTCTCAATCATTGCATCCTTTTGCTTAGATTTTCTAGTCAATAACATTAGTAACTTCTCCAAATTTCAACAACACTCTGCACATATGCACATACTTTGAAAATTTTCCCTTATACCTCCTTAAAAAGGTAACTGTGATCTTTTTCTACTTAAACATCACCATAGATCTTAGGGTTTGTGAACAGATCCATCACATACAATGTATCTAATTGTCATCTTGTCTATCCTCTTTTTTTTCTAGAAACTTCCCTTGGAATCCATTCCTTAGGTCATTTACTTAATCCTCTTCTATTATTAAATGATCCAACTCATCAATCCTTATCTTCAACATGCTTTCCATATTCCAATAAATTAACTTAGTTGGATGGAAGTTATGATTTCTCATAAACTATTAAAATATTGTTCCATAGCCAACACTATGTTCTAACACTCAATCATCACTGGGTTACTTGATTGCTACTAAATTTCTTTCTTGATACATACACTATCACTCAGTTGATACTAATGCTCAATCAACAGTAATTTTACTCAAATTGTTCTGGCACTTGGTCAACACTAGCATCACTCAGTGTGTACTTCAAATTCTTTTGTCTTCTACTCTGTAGCTTGGTCAAGCCTATGCATTCAATCTATCTTAGATTTCTCCTTCCATGATTTAGTGCAACTATCTTCTCAACTTCCAAGATGATTTAGACAATTAATTTGCCTTGTCAAGTTCCAACTAATCAAGTTTCCATTTATAGTTTCCTCTTCATAACTCAATGTATCCTCTAGATACTTTTTTTATGAATAAATTCAAATTCTCTTCATCAATCAAATAGATATCACACTTAGACCAAATAGAAAATTGTCTCACCAATAAGATTGACATCAATGACAACATTACAATTATTCTAATTGTAGTTTCCAACAATCTCCCTCTTTGGCATTGATTGCAACACCTCAAGTTACTATGCAATCCGAGCAAAATCCTCAATGTATCAGATCTTCATTAATATCCTTAGTTTCATTCTAATTCTTTTCTATGTAACTCTAACATGTATGAACTCTCCCTTAATAATATCTCCCTCTTACTTAGTAATATTTCTAGCTTTCACTATCTCCCTCTTTCATTTTCTTGTGGTAACTAGATAATCTCTCCCGTGTTGACAACAATGCCAAAGATGTGTCAGCTCTTGCATCTTTCCATGTAGATACCTTCATGTCATTTATTTTATCATCTATCTTCGTGTATGATTGATCCATTATTTTTTTCTTCTTCCTCACTACTGATTTAGGCAACTCCTAAAGAAGAACTATCTACATCAATTTGTAAGATAGTCTGATCACCACATTTGATTCAAAGCACCGTCATTGCTTAAGTATCTTTTTCTAAGGGAATCACCCCTAATTTACTTCTAAGATATTCATGAGAATATTTAGTTAAAGCTTTAGTGAATATGTCATCTATTTTCTCTTTAGTATTCACATACTCCAATTTCACTTATTTGTCTTGAACTAGCTCTCTCAAATAATGATACTTGATAACAATATGCTTTGTCTTTGTGTACATTACAAGATTCTTTGGTATGTTAGTAGCACTAGTTTTATCACAATAGATAACCATTGGGTTTATGATCTCTTCCTTCATACCTTTCAACAATTGCTTGATCCATATGATATTTAAACAATTCACAGCTTCTGCCACATACTTAGCTTCAGTTGTTGATTGGAAAATGTAGTTTTGCTTCCTGCTTGTCCATGAAATTAGTTTCTTTCCTAAAAATAGTGCACCTCCACTTGTACTTTTTCTATCATCAACATTTCCTACCTAATCAAAATCAGTGACTACCTTTAGTTCAAACTTATCATTCTTCTTGCAATACAATCTGTAGTCTTTTGTTCCCTTTAGATATCTCAGTATTCTGCTAACTACCATCATATGGTTTTCCTTAGGATTTGTAGAAAATCTTGCAACTATCCCAACTATTAATGCAATATTAGGTCTTCTGTGAACAACATATTGCATTTTTCTAATCATTGATTTGTATAATATCTAGTTCACATCAGTAGAATCATCATTCTTAGATAATTTATGTCCAGTGACCATAGGTGTACTAATTGGTCTTGAATCTTCCATTACAAAAAAATTGAGTATCTCCCTAATATATTTAAATTGAGTAATGAAGATACCTTGCTTCATTTGATATACTTGTAAGCCAAAAAAGAATTTGATCTCGCCAAACGTTGACATCTAAAATTCCTTCTTCATTTCATTAGAAAATTATTTTCACAATGCTTCCTTGCCTCTAGATATGATATCATCAACAAAAATTTCATATAACAATACCTCATTCTTCTTGTCAATCTTCAAGTATAGATTATTGTTATCATTAGTTCTTGCAAAACCAATGTTTGCCAAGTAGTTATGTAGTCTTTTGTATTGTTCTCTAAAGGATTGTTTCAAACCATATAATTATTTATGCAACTTACACACCATATTTTTCTTTCTAGAATCCACGAATCCTTCGGGCTCCTTTATGTATACTTCTTTAAGTATCTCATTCAGAAATAAAAAATTGATATCCATTTGATATACCTTAAATCTTTTATAAGCAAAATATGCAAGCAGTATTCTAACTCCTAGTCTTGCTATAGGGGAAAATGTTTCCCCATAATCAACACCTTCTTCTTGTGTGTATCTTTTGCATACAAATATATCCTTGTTCATTGTGATCTCACCATTTTCATTTATCTTGTTCCTAAATACCCACTTTGTTACAATGACATTTTTATATTTAGTTTTGGTACCAATGTCCATGTTTTTTCTTTTCAATCTTCTCAATTTATTCATTCATTGCTTGTATCCAATCCTCATTCTCCAAAGCATCTTTCACAAATTTGGGCTCAAACTCACAAAGTAAGCATGCATCACTTCTAATTCTTATCCTTGTCATAATTCCATATTCTTTTTCTCCAATGGTTAGCTCAGGTTCATGATGTCTTCTTACATATTTTTCTAGCACTGGCTCTTTTCTTCTTTTTTCTTCAACGGGTTTATCTTGAAAAATTATTTCAAGCCCATCATCTCTCTCATATTTAGGTTCAGGTTCATGTTCTACATGCTTTGCAATATCTTCCTGATGTTCAGCTTCACTTGTTTATGACTTGTCATAATTTCTTTGTTGCTCAACACCCACAAAATGTTTCTTGGCAACTGGTTGTTGTAACTCAGCATTCCCAACCTATTGTAGATCTACAGCTTTGTTTTCCTATTCAGATGGCATGCTAGGAGCACTATCATTGACATATATGATTGATCTATAGTCTTCAAGTTCTATCTTGCATTCAACTTCATTCCTTTGTGCACATTCATCAACTTTTACATTTGTACTTTCCACAACATTGTTAGTGTTTGAGTTCAAACACTTATAAGCTTTGTTGTTGGTGGAATAACATAGGAATGTGCCTTCATTGCATTTAGCATCAAGTTTTCCATTTCTATCATATTTAAGTATGTAACATTTTCTTCCAAAAACTTTGAAATACTTCACATTAGGTGCATATTGTGTACTTAAAATGTGAGCACACTCCTATGAGTCATTATATCGAAGATTTCTCAAGAATGAGGTCTTGAATGGCATCTCATAGCTCTCTATTCATGTAGTGCAAGGGTGTGTAATGAAGGACCTCGGTTTTGACCTAGTTTGTACCCATGCAAGTACACCATAAAATGAGAGATTCAAAGATCCAATATGCATGCAAATGGAGATGAAAGCTAATCTATATGATAACAATGCAAAACAATGCAAGATCTAATCTATCAATGCAAGATCTAATATATCAATGCAAGATCTAATCTATGAAAGCAAGATCTAAGATAATATAAAAATGCATGGATGAGATATGATAATGGAAGCCATGCATGCATGAGAGAAGAAGACTAGAAGAAGTTCTTTACCAAAAGCTTTAGTATTCAAACTCCTTCAAAAATCGCTCTTCAAACCTATAGCATAAAAATAGCATAGAGTGTGTGTATGTAAAATGAGAAGAGGGCTCTCCCTTATAAAGAAGATTTAACGATTAAGATTAAGAGGCAAAAAGATTTAATCAAGGGTGGAGAAAGAATGATCTGTGTGAAATAAAGATCCACCAATGAGAAAATAGGAAAAGAATTAAATGGAATTCCACTTAGAAATATGTACATTTAAGTTTAGAGAAATTTTTAGTTTTTATTTATTTTATTTCCTCTTTAAGTGGGGATTTTTTTAATTAAAAGGAAGCAATTTCTTTTAATTAAATAGGAAATAATTAATTAAATTAAAAAGGGATTTTTCTCTTAATTAATTAAATGTGGATGAGTTATTTAATTAAAAGAGAGGTTTTCTTTTAATTAAATGGGGACTTATTTTATTTAACTAAAAGGTAGATTTTCTTTTAATTAAATAAGACTTAGGATAAAATGATCAACCCTAGAAAATATTGAAATAATTGAATTTGATCAAGGAAATTGAATTGAATTGATTTAATAAAATATTGCAAACCATTGATTTAGGAAATTGATAAATTGAAAAATGGAAGCCCATAGTTTAGGCAACCATTTTAGGGTGCATATATTTGCCCCTCTTTGACTAATGTGCGGTTGACTCAGGAACACATGTAGTCAAAGAAAGAAATTGAAGTGTGAGGTCGATTCAGGATCACAAAGCAACCCAGATGTGTGGTTGATTTGGGAACACATTAGGACAAAGAATACAAATAAATTTTGACTTGAAAAAGTCTAGGATAAAATTGATAAAAGTGAATCAAGGATTGCAATTTGATAAATATTGCCCCCTCGTGATCAAAATCAAAATCAGATAGAGGAGAAACAACAAATTGATAAAATTGTTCAAATCGAACTAAAGATAAGGTTCTTGATGTAATATGAAATATTTAAGAATCACAAAACCAAGGTAGATCATCAAGCATGAAATATTATGCCGTAAAGTTGAATCAAAAGAAAAGATGTGGGGTGAAAGTAAATGAAAGATAGAAATTTGGAAAAGATGGAAAGAAATGGAAAGAAGAAAGAGAATTTTCCCAAGAAAGAGAATACTCCAAAATCAATCAATTGTTTAAGATAGAAAATTTTGATTAAGATCACGAAAGAAGATAAGGAAATGAAGATCAAAATGTGACCACAGTTGATTAAAAGCCCACAAGAAAGATGAAGGGGAAACCCTCTCAAACTCATAATGCAGGCTAACAATGCAAGCTACATAAAAATGCAAAGGTGTACTTGCAATAGAATAACTATAACATAGGATTTTGTGTTCATCATTCATTAGGGAATGTAAAGGAACTTATTTTCATCATTGAGTGATTATTAACAGACATCAAAAAATCACACAATCATCACTAGTCACAATGTCATGTCCCCTTTTCAAATAATTAAAAAAAGAAAATCTTTGCTAAGGCAGGCAGGCCCAAGAAAGTGAAGTTTCGGAAAAAGGGGGTTAATCTTTGGAAACCGTTGGACTAATAAATGAAAATTATTATTAAAATAAGTTTCATTAACCTCTCTTGGACGTGAGTTACAGTTATGCCCTCTTTTAAGGGGTTTGGAGGCATTTTGGGCTCATTCCAGAACTTGATTTTTGCTCATTCTTTGTTATTCTTCAGAGGCTGCCAAACCTGTGGAGAAGGAGACCCAAGAACGGGAGTTTGCAGGTTTCCAGGGAGACCCAAGAACGGGAGTTTACAGGTTTCCAAGAAGGCTAAGGACAGGATTTTGAAGCCATTCCATGTGCATGCTCATACAGAGTTTTCCTTTGTGCTGAACAGTGCAGATTTGTGAGTTTCCGGGTGTATTTTTGTAAGAGTTTGGTGTTTCCGGTTGAGTATTTCATATCAGTTTTGGTTGCTGCTGTATTTTATACTTTAAGCTATTAAAATAGATCTGAATATATATATTGGGACGTGATTAAACTTCTGAGATAGATTATTAGTGTTCTTGTGGTGTTTTCGGGCATATGTTGTGCTATTTCGGGAGCCCGATGAGCATAGTTTTGGTCCTACATTTTTGAGCTGTTGTGTAAAGGCTATACGGATCTGGAAATGTCAATTTGTAGGCTGTTATGCTGCTGAAAGTTCTGCAAAAATTTCCATTTTCAGATTCATTAATAATTTGTGAAGTTGTGAAGCTTTTAGCACTATTTTCAACATACCCGATTTGGGGTTTCTTGAGGAATTTGGTGGATCTTTGGGATATTAGCTGTTTGATTTTAAAGATCTGATTAGAGGTTGGAAATATCATGAAAAATCAGAAAAAGTACATTTCAGTGGTATCAGAGCCATGATCTTTCCAGCCTGAGGGTTTGTAGAAGTTGCAGGTCAGTTTTGACAACTACCCAGATCTTGCATGTCAGTTTTGACAACTACCCAGATTTTGCATGTCATAATTTATGGTTGCATGTTTCTTCTAATCAGATGCATGTTAAAATTTATGGTTACATTCTACTTCTAATCATTTTCATGTTAGATCTTGGTGAATTTGGTGGTTGTAGAAGTTTGCATTTCAGTTTTGACAAGTACCCAGATCTTGCATGTCAGTTTTGACAACTACCCAGATCTTGCATGTCATAATTTGGTGGTTGCATGTTGCTTCTAATCAGTTGCATGTCCAAATCTATGGTTGCATGCTACTTCTAATCATTTGCATGTTAGTTCTTGGTGTTTGAAGAAGTTATATCCTATTGGGGTTACACTCTACTTTATCCAGAATGGACAGGTATAGTACAGAGTCTCAGAGGGAACGATCTTGGACAATTGATAGCTAGAGTCAAAATAGTAGAAAGGATGGTTATTTAGACATTCGAGATAAACTTATGAAAATAAGCCATGACATGTCTAAACAGTTGGTTGAGCACCATCGTATAATGAATGACATGTTATCTGACCCAGCTAAGGTGGATAAGTTGACTGGATTTCTATTTGGCAGACTTTCTCACAGGACAGATGACACAATTCCCAAGAACTTGCATGAGGAGTTTGAGAAACTAGCTGATAGTCAGGTAGAGGTCTCAGATTCTACTCTGCCACAGGAGGTGGTGGGAAAGGATATCACACAGATTGATAGTAACAGTCAACTTGATACTCAAATTGTTACAATTGTTTACAGGTTGTCAAAGGGTGATGCCACAGGTATTCAGGATGGTATAGTTACAACAGGCAGTGACTACAGTGTAGTGGGTTTAGATGATGATTATGAGGATGTTGTTGTGTAGGATGGTGAGATACCTGGTAGAGATGAGCAAACATTGAGCATTCATGACTTTGCTGAGAAAGAGTACCAGGCACAGTTAGATGCTTCATCACATGAGGTTAAGGCAAGTAGTACTTCACATGATTTATCCCGCCAGCTGAAGGTGAGTGAAGATAGTATTTTGACTTCATTATCTCATCATGATAGGTATGTGGAGTTAGATGGTATTGGTCATATTACTCAAGTGAGGATTTTGCTTGAGTTACTAGCTGATTCTAGTTTACAGATATGGACTCAAGATTGTTATATTGGCATTTGGGATTCAGTTGACAGGAGATCTTTAACACTTTTTGGTAGTAGTGTTTGTTTGGGTGCTATCATGGATTTGATTAGCAGATTGCACGGTGTTGTCTTTTCTTGTGCTAGCAGCTTGTCCAATGTTGGTATTAGTTTTTATACACCGATGTTGGGCTTTGTTCATATATCCAGTCGACCATACTTGCTAGAATGTGTTGATGATATTTCATATTTGGCAGTGTGTATAGATGAGTCCCAGGATCATACTGGCATTGATGACATCCAGGAGGATGTAGTGGGCAATTTTGAAGACTTAGTTTCCTTGGGTATAGAGGATTTGGACAGCAATGCTAATGTTTTTGATACTCTGTATGTTGATATGAGTTTTAGATTTGATTCACAGGATATGGATGGTAATACTCTAGAGACTAGTAACTTTGAGGATACTCCTTTAGACAGTGCATCAGAGGAGGTTTGTAGGAGACAATCAAGCCAGTGCCATCATGTGTCTAATCAGTTGAGAGTTAGTGACCAAGACATTTCTATCACTTGCCAGCATTTCGATGTTGCTCGTCAGTTGTTAGCAGTTTATGGATGGGGTTCTCCTACTAGTGATGAGTAGGGAGGCAGTTATCTTTCCTTGACAGAGTTCCACTCTTTATGGGAGGCTATCCAGATTCTGAGACAGGATTATATGCAGTTGGTAGCTGACAGAGATTATCTTATGAAGTGGGGTAGTACAGCATATGATGCATTGTTGGCCAAGGAAGATGAGGTGAGTGAGCTTACTGAGCAGCTTGTGGTGACTTCTGAGATTCTTGAGAGTACACAGTTGGCTTTCAAGGAGTCACAGTTTCATTTGGCTAAGGTGACCATGGAGTTAGAGCGACTACAGTCTTCACCTGATTCTATACAGTCACAAGCAGTGGTGTTTGGTGATCCGAGGATGTCCATGGTCAAGATTGTCAGAGACAGTGGAGATGGGGATGCATCCATCCTTGATACTAACATTGGCATATCAAGTTCATTCCCACTAGAGTCAGGTTCAATTGAGTTGGGTGTTGTAGCAGATTTTTGTGGTGTGCTTGACATGGTGGTGACCTCTAGTACTAATGGCACGAAGACTAGAGATGTTGTATCAAAGACCATGTGTGACGTTGGTGAGCTGATAGTTGGCATGGTTCCTACTAGTAATACTACTCTCTTCACAATGTCTTCAGAGGTAGTAGTCAGTTCCAACTTGGTTAATGATCGATTGCAGTTAGTTACATCTGGATTGCAGTCTAAGCCACTAACTGAGATTGGTGCATTCTATCGGCATTACACTATGAGTTATGCTCATCTATCTACCTTTGATGATCATTTTGATGAGATGATGATACAGAGATGTACTTTGGTTCCTAGTGCTTATCATCAGTTATGGGATAGTTTGATGCCTCGGGATGAGAGTTGTGATGGGCATGACATGGTGATAGGTCCTGCAATTGACAGGTTGATAATACATGACTTAGAGCAGGAGTTTTGGAGTGATGCTTTAGTAGGTGTTGTTATTGATTCTACTCCTTTGGCTATGACATCTCTTGACTTAGCTGGTGATCAGTCACAGTGGGTTGTATCACTTCTTCATGGTGAGCTGTTGACTGAGGTTGGTTTTTTTTATCAACATTATATTGCAGGGTATGTACATCAGTTAGCATTTGATCCTTGTGCTGAGGAGTTGATGGTAGACAAATTTGGTTTGGATTCCATTTCTTACTCTTTATCTTGTAATGTCTTTTCACCATCAGCAGTGTATGGGAGTTATGGTTATGAGATAGTGGCCGATGATTTGCAGAGTTGTGTTGACTGCAGGAGTTGTACAGTGTGTGGATTCTCCATACTTGGTACAGTTTCATTCGAGAGGGTTCACCATTGTTGCAGAGTTGGATTGTACATTCCATATAGGCCAGTGGGATGCGTTGATGGTATTTACTGTGTTGGTAGTTTGATTTGTCCACTTTACTTGGGTTCTGATGTTCTAAGAGTTTGTGCCTCATGGTTTTTTGATTGTGGTAGTGGTGATTTCAGAGTTTGGTTGAGCTATAATTGTCAATTCAATTATGGAATCCTCTTGGTCATATTGCAGAGGATATTGCAGGAGCCTGTGTTAATTGGTAGTAGTATAGTTCATGACTACATTTGGGATCCAGGTGGATTGATTGGTTTATTGTTCAGCCATTTCTTGAGGACAAGCAATGATTGGGAGGGGAGGACTTGTCATGTCCCCTTTTCAAATAATTAAAAAAAGAAAATCTTTGCTAAGGCAGGCAGGCCCAAGAAAGTGAAGTTTCGGAAAAAGGGGGTTAATCTTTGGAAACCGTTGGACTAATAAATGAAAATTATTATTAAAATAAGTTTCATTAACCTCTCTTGGATGTGAGTTACAGTTATGCCCTCTTTTAAGGGGTTTGGAGGCATTTTGGGCTCATTCCAGAACTTGATTTTTGCTCATTCTTTGTTATTCTTCAGAGGCTGCCAAACCTGTGGAGAAGGAGACCCAAGAACGGGAGTTTGCAGGTTTCCAGGGAGACCCAAGAATGGGAGTTTGCAGGTTTCTAGGAAGGCTAAGGACGGGATTTTGAAGCCATTCCATGTGCATGCTCATACAGAGTTTGCCTTTGTGCTGAACAGTGCAGATTTGTGAGTTTCCGGGTGTATTTTTGTAAGAGTTTGGTGTTTCCGGTTGAGTATTTCATATCAGTTTTGGTTGCTGCTGTATTTTATACTTTAAGCTGTTAAAATAGATCTAAATATATATATTGGGACGTGATTAAACTTCTGAGATAGATTATTAGTGTTCTTGTGGTGTTTCCGGGCATATTTTGTGCTATTTCGGGAGCCCGATGAGCATAGTTTTGGTCCTACATTTTTGAGCTGTTGTGTAAAGGCTATACGGATTTGGAAATGTCAATTTGTAGGCTGTTATGCTGGTGAAAGTTCTGTAAAAATTTCCATTTTCAGATTCATTAATAATTTGTGAAGTTGTGAAGCTTTTAGCACTATTTTCAACATACCCGATTTGGGGTTTCTTGAGGAATTTGGTGGATCTTTGGGATATTAGCTGTTTGATTTTAAAGATCTGATTAGAGGTTGGAAATATCATGAAAAATCAGAAAAGGGAAATTTCACACAAGTGCAACTATGAAGATATGAATATAATTTATATCGGATTGGAATGTGGAAAGATTCTAACATAAGCATCAAAGACATAAAGGTCAAGATGACTTCAATGTTATCTTACCCAATTTAATGTAGCAAATAAAACATATGCCTCATGCCCCAAGTCCTCTAGCTATGCATCCCAGAGAAACTTAGGAACAATGACACTCGACAAAAATAAATAACAGTCAACGCACAAATAAAAGATCATGACATAGCTCAAACATTAAGTGTTTATATTTAAAAATTAAAGTGTGTTAACTGATATCAAGTTTCGAGGATAAGGATCGAATGCTTTCAAACAAGTAAGATTACATGACAAAACTCAGTAAGACCAAACAAATAAGTGTTGAAAAATACTCGATGTCAGGGGTTGTATTGAAAAATACAATTGGGGTGGTGTTGAAAAACACCATTTACGAGGTATCCTAAAGACTAACGTAAGACCGAAGCTAACATAATTATAACCCCTAGACAAAGACCAATTCCAAACCAAGGCAACAAGGACAAGGCATGATGGAGAAAGGCTAAGTGTCGAGGATGTACACTAAGAAATAGGGGTACAAAGGCCTCAAGTAGTGCCTGTTTCCAGGTTTTCACCACTTGGGTTTTTCTTTTTTCTTTTTTCTTTTCAAGACTTTTTATTTTATTTTTTAAATTATATTTTTGCTACCAAGGCACCTTCCAAGTTTTCACCAAGGCACTTTTTCTTTTTCTTTTGAATTTTTTATTTTTTTTATTTTTGGAATATATAATTTTTTTTTGGAGATACATCAAAGCACCTATTACTAGGTTTTCACTAAGATGATCATTTTTTCAAGATATTTTCCAATTTTTAGAATTTTCACAATATATAATTTTTTTTGGATTTTTGAAATATATGATTTTTTTGTATTTTTTCAAGATAAATAAATATATAAAAATAATATACAATGCCCCCAGATAGAACAGGCATCATGGGTGGAACTTCTTCAGGTGCAAGACATTGATAGGATCAGGGAGTTGCTCTCCCTCTGCTATAGATAGTAAATAGGCACAAGACCCAAAAGTTGTTGTAATAATGTAAGGTCCAATCCAATTAGGTTCAAACTTACCCTTTTGATCTCTATTCTGTTAATTCTTAGGATTCACATGTAGGAAAAGATCTCCCACCTGGAATTCTCTAGGGTGAACTTTTTTGTTGAATGCTTTTGACATGCACATTTGATAGACCCTCATATGGTCAAATGATGGTTGACACTTCTCATCTAGAAGTTCTAACTCTTGAAGTCTCATGGTGTCATAATCTTCATCTGTAACTAGGCCTTTGAGAGAAACTCTAAGTGAAGGAATCTCAAGCTCTAAAAGTAACACTGCTTCAACACCATATGTAAGGGCAAAAGGAGTTGCCCTAGTAGGAGTGTGAATACTCATTCTATAGGCCCACAAAGTTGGAGTTATCTATAAGTGCCAATCTCTACCATTCTTATGAACTATTCTATACAAGATTTTTAAAATGGTTTTATTTGATGCTTCTTCTTGACCATTTCCTTGCGGGAAGTAAATAGAGGACCAATGTTTTTTATCTTGAATTTCTTACAAAGTTGTTTAAGGTCCTTATTTTCAAACTGTCCTCTTTTGTCAATGATAATTTGAGAAGGCACTCCATATATATAGATAATATGATTCAAAATAAATAGAGAAATTGTCTTGCCCGAGGCAACTGAAAGTGGGACAACTTATACCCATTTAGTGAAATAATCAATAGCAGTGATAATAAACTTGTGTCCACATGATGAGTTGGGATGAATCTGCCCAACAAGATCAAAGGCCTAGCACTGAAATGGCCAATGATAAATAGAAGGAATGAGCTCCCTACCTAGAGCATGTATCAAGTTACTATGTTTTTGACACTTTTTCACATGACTTTACAAAAGCTATTGCATCAGTCTACATCGTGGGCCAATAGCACCCCACCCTAATCAACCTTTGGGCCATGGAAAGACCATTAGAATGTCCCCCATAGATACCCTCATGGATGTCAACTAACACTTGATCAGATTCTTCCTTTTCTAAGCATCTAAGAAGTGTTCCAACTAAACCCCTCCTATACAAATCACCAGAGATAAGGGAATGGCAAGAAGCATTTTGAATAAGGTTTCTACATTTAGATCAGTTAAAGGTTTCAAGTATAATTCCATCAAAAAGGTATGAGTAAATAGCACCATAACAGGATGACTCATGACTGATAATTGTACAAATGACATATTTTCTTGAGAATCATAGATAGGGTGATGTAGCTCTTCCACCAGGAATTCAAATCTTGATTCATGCTACTCTAATTGAAGAAGTGAATCAAGTGTAGCCATAGCATCAACTGCTTTATTTTATGCTCGAGGGATTTACTGAAATGAGACAAATGTGAAGTAGAGTCTCAAGGAATCAACCATTTTCTTGTAAGGTGCCAATTTCTCATTTTTTGTTAGACAATCATCATTGACTTGGTGTATTATCAGCTGTGAATATTCATAGATGTGTAACTCCATAATTCTCCATTCTATGGCCATCGTAATCCATTTGTTAAAGCTTCATATTCAACAATGTTGTTTGTACATGGAAATAATAAATTGTAAGATTTAGGAATCATGTACCCATGAGGAGAAACAAACAACACACAAGCTTTTGAACTAGTTTGCATAAAGGATCCATCATAGAACATCTTCCATGTTCTTTAAGTCATATACATGAGGTGTTTGTCTAGGAAATCAACTTGAATAGGTGCATCATTTTGTCTATCTTGAAAATAACTAGGGAGACGATCAAGTACCTCATCCTTAGGCACCTCAAAGAGGTTCTCATCCTTACATACATCCTTTCTTTTTACTTTTTTTGGTTGTAACTCTGCCACACTGTGATTTTCGCCATCAGAACTCCTATTCTTTTTCTTTTCTTTTCTCTTTATTTTGTAACTAAGGTACTTGATGTTTGGCTTTGTCATACTGGTAGTTAGTTCACTGGTGGAAGAGACTACAGGTTCAATGGCATTCAAATAATAGGCTATTTCATAGTCATTCTGAAATATTAAGAGCTTAGGTTCTTGATTGCATTGGGACCAACCAATTAGGTCCAGATGAACAAGGGTTAAATTAATGACCAGTTCAAGGTTGTGAATATGAATATCTCTTGTGATTGAAGATTCAAAGTCCATCATGTAACTTCCCAAGCCACCCAAATCAAGATTTGTCCTCACAAGCAAAGAATTATCCACTAAAGCAACATGTGAGTTCAAATCCTCTAGTCATATGCATGATTCATTGACTAACTCGGGTTGAGAACTATATGTATGAAAAAAATCAACATCCATATCAACTATGGAAAGTTCTAAGAAAGAGTCACATTCATACTCATGTGAATCTATTTCTGAATCTCGACTAGGATGCTTACACTGTGAAGTCTTTGGATGCCTGGACATGGATGCCTCAATGTCATTAAGGGTCACACTCTTATGTTCTAAATTTGCAACTATGTCATGAGTGGCTAAACAATCTAAATCTCCCGAAAGGAGATTAGTGCAAGGGACCCAATCTACACACATGTCTTGCTAATTTTCCAAATTAGGCATATATTCAGTGTCTTCTTCACTATCCAACTTATCAAGGATAGGAGCAACATTCTTACTGTGATTCACATATCCTAGGCCAAAAAGACCATGATCAAAGGGTTCAGCTCTAGCATCCAATCTATTACTAAGAGGACCATGTCCAGGATAGCCCATTTTCTTGACAAGAGCGTACCCTCTTCCATAAGCATTAGGAGAAGGAGTGAAATTCGCATTGTGCATATACTTCTCTTCTCTATAAATCCAATCTCTAATAGCCACATCTTCTTTCTCATCTTGAATAGGTATTGACTATTGTACAAATGTGTCAAATAATATCATAGCTGAAGAGGAGGGTTTCATCTCTTGTGTAGGTTTACCATAAGACCTAGGTGAAACTGGTAATGTTGTGAGGGAGTTAAGTTGATATCCCCCCATGCCAAGGTTTATGGACTTAAACTTGTCTTTGCAGTCAGCTAAAACTACATTAAAATCATTTTCTTTTTAATTGAGGGAAACATGAGTACTTGCTATAATTGAGTTAATAGACAAAGTGTTATCCCCAGGAATACAAATCTATATTCTATTGTAAGGAAACATAACACAGTAATGATAGGTAGATGGCACTACTTGCATATCATGAATCCATGGTCTACCAAGTAAAATATTTTATGCAAGGGGTCCAATGTCAACTATTTGGAATCAGACATATTTTTCAATAGGGCCAATCCTAACAGGAAGGATGGCCAACCCATTTGAACTTCTCTCTACCTCATCATAGCTTTGATAGTAATCTTTCTTCTAGTATCAATAACTTGTTTAAAATAACCCAATGTTTGTAAGAGACTCAAAGAAAAAATATTAAGCCTAGTACCCCCATCTCTCAACATGTACCTCACACAATTTTTATGGATCATGACCTCAATATGAAGGGAAATGTTGTGTGGATGACTCAAAGACTTATCATCTTCCTCTGAAAATAAAAGCTAATGAGGGCTAGCAATATGATTAACCATGTTCTGGAATTGATCGATGTCTAAATTGTTGGGGATGTTTTCCATTTGCAAAGCATCCTTAAGGACTTGCTTGTGTCTCAAAGACAACTCTAAAAGCTCAAATATTGAAATTTGAGTGGGGTTTCTTTGCAATTGATCAACAAGATTATAATTTGACTTAGGATTAATCATTGGTTTCAAAGGAACATTCTTGGATTGCACTTGTTTTGGCTTACTTGATTGGCTTGAACTAGGTCCTTTGATGATAAGGGGACTTTGACTTCATGTAACAACATTGAGATTTTGGGAGGAAACTTTCTTAGGTTTACTTGATTGGCTTGAATTGGGTCCTCTGATGACAAGGGAACCTTGAGATGACTCTTTAGAGTAAGCACCCCTTAGCATCAAAATAGGTTTGTTACCATGTATAGGAGAGCTCATGTTCAAATCATGACCATGGGGATCTTTATCTTCCATCATGTTGACACTTTCTTCTACAATCTCAAGCATATTAACAATATTTTTTGCATTTGCATAAGTGTAATTGATTGTAGCCTTGCCATTCTTAGATTGGGAAGCTTCCCCTTTCTCATACTTGGGCAAAGGCTCTTTGAAGGTTGTGTGATCAGTATTGGTATTTAATCCATCTATCTCAAGTTTTCCATTCTCGATAAGATCTTGAACAACATGCTTAAATCTACCATAGTTCTCAATATCATGTCCAATACCATTTTGAAGTTTGCAATAGGCCTTATCATCCCACTACCATGGCTTAACTTCAAGTATGTGGAACTTTGTGACATCATAACGGTTGACTAGATAACGAGCAAGGAGCTTCATGAATATCTCTTCATATGACTTACCCAGTTGTGTAAAGTTGTGTTTCTCTCCTTTAGGCCTTTCTTAATATCTTGGTTTGTTACTTTGTTGAATGGCACTAGCCAAATGGATAACAACTTGATCTTTAGGCTTAGAGGAATCCACAACTCCATCATTAATAACTTGTTTGTTCTTATTCCAATATGTGTTCTTTCCTTTATCCTTTTTATTGTTGTTGTTATTCTAACCACTGTTGTTGTTTCCATTCTTAGTCAAAATATGTTTCTCTTTCAGAACATCCGCAATTCTAAATGCAATTTCAATCAATGGCATCAAAAGACTCAAAGACCATCTTCTTAACTTCATACTTCATCTCAGGAACCATGTTACTAATGAGGATTTCAATATTTTCTTTATTAGGGATAGTCCTAGAATAACAAGAGCACTTTCGTCTCCATCTCTATAAGAAAGTGGCAAAGGATTCTCCTTGATTTTATTTTGTGTGACATAAATCCAATAATGAGATAGATCATGAAAGATTGTATACAAAGTGTTTAACAAATATCTGAATTAACTCAAGGAACGTCTTAATAGGTAGAGTGATATCGGTGAACCATCCCATTGCTTGACCCCTAAGACTCCTTGGAAACAATCTCATAAGGTATGAGTCTTCATGATGAAATTCAAAACTCATGGTGTAAAATTGACGCACATGATCATTTGGGTCCCCATTTCCATCATACTTGTCATATTGGGGGATCTCAATTTTCCTAGGAAACTCCTTCATGTCAACACACTCTTATCAAAAGGATTAGGACAAGCTGAATCAAGTGAAAATGAACTCTTGGGTGCTTCCATTTGCGTCATTTTCTTTTTCATTTGCTCAAATTCTTCTTCCATAGAAGAAGCACGCTTTTGAGTCTTTTTTCCTATAGCACCTTTGTTGGCTAAATTTTGAAAGCATGCATCTTTATTTTGTTCCATATATGCTTCTACATATTGTTAAAATTATGGATCTTGTTGCATAGCCATGATATCATAAGAATTGCAGTCAACATTCAAACTACCACCATACTGTGAACCATGGCGAGCATGTTGTGAAGATTGTCTTGAAACTCTAGGAGGTGTTGGTCTCCTATAATCATCATGCCTCGAAGTTCTCCTTCCTCTAGGACTAGAGGATGGTGAAGGTGTTCTCCAATGTTTTTCATTTCGTGGACTCTTGGGAGGAGTGAGTGGAGGAGAGTTGTTTCCACCACCAATGTGCACATTGTTGAATTAATTGTCAAGTTTTTGAGCCATGAGAAGATCTTGTGCTTCTTGATGGGCTTTTCTTTCAATCTCAATCATAACTTTCCTTTCTTCCTTTAGGCATCTAAATTATTCTTCCTTCTTAGCTTGTTACTCTAGAAGGGCTTTCTTCTTACGCTCAAGTGTTTTAAGTCTATCATTCGCATAACCCAAAGGTGTCATGAGCGGTGTACACAATCTTGACTGTCTAAACCAGTTACTAGTAAATGTTGCATTCACACGAGTGCTAGAAGGCTCGCTAATTTGATCATAATGTTGGGATTCCTCTTCTTGATAGGCATAATTTTTACTTTTCTTAGCCATTTGATGTGCATCCAAATACCTATCCTCAATAAAGGGTGAGGTTGGTCTACTTCCACAAGTGGGATCACCACTCAAAAGGTCAACATAATACTCACTACTTTGATTCTTCTTGTGTGTAGCTCTTGTAAAACTCATATCCATATCTAAATGAGGTGATTCTAAGGGTGTACTCAACTCAATAAGATCACCACTAGGATCAAACAAAGCTTCTGAAATACTCTCAAGAAATTGAACAGACACAGGTTCTTTTCCCTTACGGCTTTGACAAGTTTGAACTAAAGGTAATTTTTTAAAGACAACTTGAGGTCATTTTCCTTGATCTATTTCATTTTGAAGAGGGGTCCTAGGTACTAACATTTGTCTTTTGATTCCTTTATCATTGCAGAATATGTTAAATTCATTGGAAATAAACTCACCACCTCTATCAGATCTCAAGCACTTCAAACTCTTCCATGTCTCATTTTCAAATCTAGATAAATAACACTTAAATAACTAAAAAGCATCAAATTTTTCTTTAAGAAACATCATTCTATAGTATTCATCAATAAATAGAATGATATATTTGTCTCCACAAGTGTTCACATAAGTCAATATGAACCAATTCCAAAATATCATTTGATGAGTATGTTTTGCTCTTGAAATTAGACTTTGTCATTTTTCCCAATTGGCTTTATTTACACATAGCATTGTCAGGTTTCTTCAGTTTTGGAAAACCTCTTACTCTTTTCATTTTACTAATGCTAACCAAATCATCAAAATTTACGTGAAATAACCTCTTGTGACATAACCAAATATCTTCATGTTGTGCAAACAAACATGTCTCATCAAATAAATCTAGAGAGAACAAGCTATCTCATGTTTAATCACCATTTCTAATCATTTTACCATCAGCATCAAATGTTTTGGTCTTTCTGTGATGGAATTCAACTCTGTAACCTGATTTGTTTAGTTGTGAAATACTCAATAGATTATTGTTAAGTCCTTCAACCTAATAAACAATGTCACACTTGATCTTATCAGCCAGTTGTATTGATCATTTACCTTTCAAAATACATGGAACATCATTACCAAATTTAACACAGCGACCCTTGTATGGTCCAATGTTCTCAAATTTACTTCTATCACCAATCATGTGATTTGAACAACCACTATCAATTATCTATCTATAACTTTTATTCACATAAGAGATTAAGCCAATTTTCTCATCTTCATTAGAATCTTCTTTCATAGAAACATTGACTACTTCTTCATCATTACTTTTAGATTCAATATTAGTTTCTTCTTCAACAATATAACAAGATTTATTACCTTTGTCTTTGTAGTCCTTTTTCTTCTTGTTACCTCAGTCATCTCTTCTTTCTTTGTACTTGCTTTCCTTTCTCTCATTCTTGTCTTCTCTATCAAGACATCTAGCAGTAATATGACCAACTTTTTTACATGAAAAACCAATTATAGGAAGTTTTCCTTTGTATTTCATTTGTCTCTTCCAAGTCTTCTAGCCATCAGTGCCTCAAGTTCATCAAGTTCATCATCAGAAGTATCATTGTCACTTTTCACATGTTTTTCTTTTCCTTTATTGCTAAGAACCAGTTGTGATTTAAAAGCATATTCAACAGTAGAAGGAGTTTAATTATCAAAATTAGACATCTCAAAAGTAGTAAGCCTACTGATCACACCTTCCAAAGTTAGGTATTTACCTGGTGTACATCTTAGTTCTTGTATTGTAGAAACCCTAATAGTATAGATAGGAAGTAGAGTTCTCAATACCTTGTAGATTACTATTTCATCTCAATCTTTCCATTGGCACCTTGAATAGCATTGACAGCATCTTTGATTCTTGCACAGAACTAAACTATGTTCTCGCCTTCTATCATTCTCATTTCATCAAATTTTCCTCCCAAACTTTCTAATTTGGCTCTCAAGACATTATCATCTCCTCCATGTATGATCTTCAATTTATCCCACATTTCATTTGCATTCTTGCATTATTTTATGTCATTAAACTCATCATATCTTAGCGTTGAAGCAATCTCCAACATTATTTGATTATGTTCTTGCTTTCCTTTTAGTTGTTGGGCAGTCAGAGGGACTGTTGTTATATTCACATATGCATTGTCTAGAAACTCTACTGTAGCATCACCAATACCAGCTATATGTAGCCTCATCAACATTTTTCATGCAGGATAATTCTCTTTGTTCAACCTTGGTACCTCATTTTTGTACATCATGATCTTTAGCTTTCAGTACCTTCAAACTTCTCTCTATAAGCACCAATTGCTCTGATATTTATTTTTAGAATATTTAGAATAACTGAGGGGGGTGAATCAGTTATCCAAGGTTTAGATGTACCAATTGAACAAATAATTACTTAATCAAATTCAGACCTTATTGCTCAGTCTCTACAGTCAACCTTTAGTAACATCAACTAGTTGTCCACTATCCTAAATATAACAGACTTGTTGAATGTAAACATTAATCAATAAAACACCACAAATAAAATCTACACAAGTTTGATGCTAGGATTTAACATGGAAACCCAATTTGGGAAAAACCACCAACAACATGTCACTAATTTTCACTCTTCTGAAGTGAGCTCTATTAGGGGCCAACCCTATTAAAGGTTACAAAACACATTGTTAAATGTGACCTTGTTAAAGGATTTAATCACCTTGTTAGGAGTGGCCTTGTTAGAGGAATTTAGAACATTCCATTAGAATGTCACCCTACTAAAGGATTTACATATGACTACTAGGTCAACCTTGATTAAAGGATTTCAAATACTATTTACAATGGTTAGAAAGTAATAGCAAGTTTTGATCTATTAAGTAACACTCAATTTGCATGTACAGATCTCAGTTCATATCATAAACTAATTCATTGTCTGGCCTCCATGATCATCTCAGTCTCTGATTTGCTTGGAAACTCTTCACTTTCTCTCAAATTGTCCTAGCCTTCTGCTTAGATTTGCCAATCAATAACATCAACAACTTCTACAACTCTTAACAACACTTTGCACATATGCACACACTTTGAAAGTTTGCCCTTGTACATCCTTAAATAGGTAACTGTAATCTTTTTTCACTTAAACACCATCGTAGATCTTAGGTTTTACAATTAGATCCATCACATATAGTGTATCTAATCATCATCTTGTCTATCCTCTTTTTTTCTAGAAACTTCTCTTGGAATCCATTGCTTAGGTCATTTACCTAATCCTCTTCCATTATTAAATGATCCAACTCATCGATCATTATCTTCAACCCACTTTCCATATTCCAAGAAATCAACTTAGTTGGCTAGAAATTACGATTTCTCATAAACTGTTAAAATATTGTTCCTTGGCCAACGTTGTGTTCTTGCACTTGGTCATCACTGGGTTACTCGGTCACTACTAAATTTCTTGCTCGACACATACATTGTTACTCAATTGATACTAATGCTTGGTCATCAATAGTTTTACTCGGCTTGTTCAAACACTCAGTCGACACTAGCATCACTCGACATGTACTTCAAATTCTTTTATCTTTTGCTTTGTTGCTTAGTCAAGCCTATGCATTCGATATGTCTTAGATGTCTCCTTCCAGGCTTTAGTGTAACTATCTTATCCACTTGTAACATGGCTTATACAATCAATTTACCTCGTCAAAGTCCAACTAATCAAGTGTTCATTTACAGTTTCTTCTTCATTACTCAACCTATCCTCTAGATACTTTTGTTATGAACAAATTCAAATCCTCTTCATCAATCAAATAGATATGACACTTAGATCATATAAAAAATTGTCTCACCAATAGGTTTGACATCAATGAAAACATAAAAATTGTTCCAATTATAGTTTTCAACATTATTAAGTGATTACATATCAATTATAGAGAGAGTTTTAAACTTTGTTTTTCATCATGATTGTGGTTGATAAGTTGCTTGGAAATCTCCATAGCTTCCTTAAGTTTACTCTTAAAATAATTATATTATTTGGAAAGGACTTAAGTATCCTCCTAGTGTGTATCGGTATTTGGTGTTTGAGGAGTGTTCAAAAAGGAAAGATTGTTCATAAATTTAATATATGCATTATTTTCTACTATACTAATGCCAATAGAATGGTTAATCTTGCCAAAATGAGGTGTTCCACAAAAGCACAACCTATAATTTGTTTTCCAATTGTCATTCATTTATTCATTTTATCCTAATGGTAAATCATAGAATACAATCAAAAAATATCAATTTAAATATTCTTACCTGATTTATAGAAAAATATAAATAATTAATATATACCATATATTTAAATTAAAGTGAATAGGTCCCACCATAAAATCAACCTTTTATCCTCTATAAATTTGAAATATATTTTATAACAATCCTTTTAAGTTTAGGTGGAGAAATAAAACCATTGGGAGGGTGATGGCACATTCCTTGATTATACCATCCACCAAGGTCCATGCTCTAAAAGATATACAAGATGAGGGATGATATTGGGATTATGTTCCAAATAATTTTGATGAAACAAACACCCCTGAATCCTTGATTATATTTTGTTCTCACCTAAAAAGATATTTATAAAGTTTTGATCTCATATAGGAGAGGTACCAATAGTCATTATAGCTAACTTCACAAGCTTGTAAATAGTACCTTGAATTTTAAATGTTTTTTATTTTTATTATCTTTGTATGCAACTTAAATGCTTATAGCTATTGTTTGGCTCCTAGATGGTAATGGTGATATTTGTGGACTTATTAATGCACACAAGGGTCAAAACATAGTAATTAAATAAGTTGCATTGTATACATATTCTCAATTACAGTATTAAAATATTTATTAACCACCATAAAATTTGCACAATTTATCTAATAGTTATGTACAATGGCCCAATAATTATACGCTACCAATACCAATTGATATACTTACACAATTGGTCTTATCACAAACTTTCTTCTAGCTTCCAAGTATATGAAAGGTTGTTTATTAACTCATTAGATGTTTTTTTTAGCAAATTTTTTATTAGCAAAATCCAGATGAAAATAATTGGTATTGGAATGCATTTGTCTTTGTACCAAAAGATTGACCTATGGATACCAATAGAGATAAATGGAACTACGCGATGTGCTTAGTCTCTATGCCAAATTTGGGGGTGGTGGGGGCTAGTGATTAGTCCAATGGTTCCCCTTCCTTGCCTCCCCCTCCTTAGTATCACCTGAGGGGATTTGAATCTATAACCCAGTTGTTATAGCAATTATCAAAACACGATTGGCATTGCACCAAAAGATTGACCTATTAATGCCTTACACAAATGCTAGATTTAAATGGGTCTATAGGATGTAGTTAGTCCATATCTTGAATTTAAAAGGAGAAACTTTAGCAATTAGTCCAACAATTGGAACATGAACAATAATTGAACTCTTCCCGTGATCCTTAAATATATTTTCTACTCAACTAAAAAGATAATAAAAACACAAAAAGATAATTTGTTCCATTGTCAGTAACCATTCAAATGAAAATAATAATAAGTTCCTTAATTATATAATCAAAATTCACAATGTACAAATTATAATTAAAAGTATGTACTATAGAGTTTTGATGAATCCCTTTTTACTCTCAACCAAAAAGATTGTGATAGAGACTTTACTCCCATGTTTATTGGTTATAGATAATATGAAATCAGCCCATTTCATTTTTACAAGCCATTCAACGTTTGATTATATTTACACAACCTAGAAGCTATCAATGACCTCTGAGCATTGACAAAACATGCACCATATTATCCAATTCACCAAATGTGCTGCCCAAGTCTATCTCCACTTTGGACTTTCTCTTGATGCTGATCTCAACGGTCATTTTCCTCCCTTTCTTCTTCATATCAAAAGAGAAAACGTGTACAATACACTTGCTCCACCTCAAGACTGGTCCACTGAGAAAATAGGAAGGGATTTTGGGATTTCATGTCCATTCTCAACCCAACCGACTAAGCAAAATGTTCAGCATTTTCTCTTTTACAATCATTTGCTATTTGCACGCTCTTCCCTTCCTTTGAAACTTTTGGAGGAAAAACTCTATGCTTGACCATGTTAACTTATCCTCCATTCTTCTCTTCCAAAAAGCTTTTCCTATTTTGTGCCCAACAAACAGCAATGGGATCCACCATAGATTTCTATTGTTATTATTATTATAATAGTCATTCCTTTGTCACCTATTGAAAATGTCATCAAATTCAATCTTGTCTTGGAGTAGAGTCTTGTTCAAGTTTTCATTTAAGGCTCTTTGTCATCAATTCTTTTTGAGCTCACATCTATGCATATTCCCTTTTTGTCATTCATTTCAATATGGTATTCATTGGGAATACTCACATCTAAATTGCCTTGTTGTCATTCATATGGCATTTATTGGGAATAAAAGTCATGAGCTCACTCCGTATTCTTAGTTTTTTGTCCTTCTAAACACTATATTGAATTCCTATCATGTCTCTCCAAAAGCTTTGCAATGTGAACACTGTAGTTGATGAGCATATTGTGTCGTTTACTTTTGCTTGTGTCTACACTAGCAAGAGCTTCTCTTGAGGATTTGTTTGGTCTATAAACCAGCATGATTCGTATTAAAATCAAACATGAGATTTGTAAGGTTTATTATAAACATATCTTGCCACCTGCAATTTATTTTACAATATATCTGTTTTCTTCATAGCTCAGTGTGCTAATATCTAGTATTAATTAAAACATTTGTTTAGTATATATTTGTAAATACTTATTTTTCTCTTCACAAATAGTACTTTAGTGGACAAGTAAGTACTAGCACTTGACCAAGTTTGTTGTCATAAGATATGTGTAGAAATAATCTTTTAATTAGGGAAAGAGTATAGTAATCATCTATGTTCTAGTTATTGTTCACTCTTTGTTTATCTAATTTTTTAATTTCTCACTTTAAGGAAAACTAAAAAAATATAATTAAATGTTTCTTAATAAATAAATGATGTACCAAGAGTGCAAGTAAGTATTTGTGTTTGAATTATTGTTCATTCTTTGCTCATCTAGGTTTTCATTATTCACATTAAATAAATTTAAAAATGCTAATTAAAAGTTCATTAATAAATTTATCATGTACCAATAATCACCTACTTGTGCTCTAATGAAAAACTTTGAATGACTAGTGGAGCATTTGTGCAGTATTTTTTAGGCAATTGTAGTGCACAGTTATTGGGGCATCTTTAAGTAAGGATTTGTTAACTCACTTTTTACCCTTGTGTGCATAAGAAATCACATAGTGTTTGTTGTTACTACTAGAAGCTGAACAATAGTTATAAACAATTAAGTTGCATATAAAAGCCACAACAACCACAACACGAACAACAAAAAAATCATCAAAGTACAATGCATTGTTTAGAATTTGTAGATATATGAAATTAGCTATAATAATTATACTCTTCCCCTAAATCATTGCATTATGCATATTAAAAATATGATATTCGTAATAGTACTTGTCTTTTTAGATAATTTATATTTAAATTTATATAAAAAATTGTATATATAATAATGTCATAGTCTATTATAATTGTTTATAAAAATTTGAGTAGATAGTTTCATCTCTTAGTAAATAGTTTTTTATTTTAATATTTTTTTAAAATATATATAATCTAAAATAACTTTAAAAATTAAATAATTCTAGGACCATTCAATCTACAAAATACTTTTTGAATTTTTGACAAATAAAAGGAATTCAATTGCCATCAAATCATGGTCCTAAGAAAAACTATGTATGTGTTTGTATTGAGTTTAAAGATGAGAGTATTATGAATGGTGTATTATTAGATTCGAAGGAATATAGATGTATTTAAAATTTAAATAGAGGTGTTTTGAATTATTTAATGTTGTTAACTATATTTACTATTAGTTGTATTTTTTTTATATGTGAAAAGTTTTTTTTTTAATTGTTTTTATATTAAAAATTTTGGAAGATGGGAGTATTTATTTATTCTATAGAAAGCATTATGTTAAAATGAATGTGTTTACTTTTACAAAATAGTTCATATTAAAAGAGGTATTTATATTACTAATTCATTTGGAAAAAATAAATCTTTTTTTGATTAGAATATGTCATTAAGTATAATTTATGTTATTTATTTGAAAAGTGGGTGTATTTTTCACTATTTGAAAATTGATTATGTTGAATGTGTTCTATTTTTACAAATTATTTTGCACTAATTAATGTCCATATATCATTGATTTAAATTAAAGATTGTAACTACAATGAATAATGATAGTTATATGTCATTATGTTAACTTTATTTGAAAAGTAGGTGTATCTTAAAAGATTTATTTATTCGGTATTTTAGAAATGATAGTTTGAAAAGAATGTATCATTGTTTTAACAAATTTTCTTCTACTAAAATATTTCTATGTATTTCTGATTCAATTTAAGAACATCACTACAGTATATTTCGATAAGAATAAGTTATATTGTATTTATATTATTAAATTTATTTAGAAAAGACATATACTATAAAAGATATATTCATTAATATTTAAAAATAAAATATCACTAATTTGATAATATTTTGTACACTAAAAAGATATAGATATATCAACTACTGAAGACATTGTGTACAATCCCAAATTTAATGAGAAGAAAAACATAACTTTCTATTGAAATCACCCCCAATTTACACCTAAACATATTCCTACCCACTTTTAAAAATTCAAACTTCAATCCTAATATTAATATTCATTGTCCCCCACAATTTGTCACCATAAATTCATCCAAGGTTGATTATACCTAATCTCATTCCTACCCACTTTGTAAAAAAATCAATCTTGGACATTAATATACTTTGTCACCGACATCTTGTCATTAAAGAAGACGTGTGGAACCCAATGGTGTTTTATTTGTTTTCTTATAATGTCCACCTTTATGGTGTGAAAATTTGATCCTTCCATGAAAAGTCTCCTCTTAAATCTCATGACTATTCAAAATTCCTTTTTGGATGCTTGTGCTACGAGTTTAATATTTGACTTTTGCTTCTTCTCTAATTTAATCACTATAAAAGTTGCCTCCCCACCTTGCACGGCAAGCCATTAAATAAAATACCAATGATCAAAAACCATATATCAACAATATAAATATATATATAATATAATATTAGGGTTGACAAAAGGACACCAACTATGGTGGAAGGGAGGAATGAGATCCATGTTACATACCAAAAATTATATTGTTGTAAACAATTTTAGAGTGAAGAAATAATAAATTAATTAGAAAATTTATATATTGGTTGAGTTATGATATGGGGAAACATCATTTTGATTAATATGTTGTATTGAATATTAAATTTGAAAGATGTATAGATAATTGTGTTAGATTAAATCTTAATAATTTGTGGTTTTGAATAAATTTGTGTATACAAGTTTGATTATTTGTTACAATCTCTTTTTTTTTGTATACTCTTTGATTTTTAATCTAGATATTTGAATGTGTGATATGGTCTTGAGGAACACGTTAAGGAATATGTTTCGTAAATGTTGAAGTAAGGTACTTTCTTATATGTTGATTGAATGCTTGTTTCTTCATATGATTAAATGTATAAGGATATAATATGCCTAAAATAAAGAAACTAGCAATATCTATTCTTGTGAATGTTGTTTAGTCATATGAATTACAACAATGTGTATTATTCCTATTTTATCAACAATGTTTATTATTCCTTTCTTTATATTGAATTACTCTCATTTGACACATTAGTGGCGCTCTTTGATAAGTATACTAGTCACTGAGGGAATGTCTTTCAATGTATTAACTAAAAATGGAATTTTTGAATTTGCACAAGTAAGACCAAGTCATTCTCAACCATAAAATGTGGAATGTATGAATTGTAAAATATATAAATGAATGAGCTTATTTGAATTGAATCGGAAGGGTGAGTCGAATATGGAGGTAAGATGATTCTCCTCAAACTTTCTTTCTTCCTCTCCCACTCCCTTCCAATACACCCACCCTTTGTCATTTTTTAAACATTTGTTGAGTGGGTGGATAGTCGAGAGAGGGGGGAAGGTGATATAGTCATGGCAAGAGTTCTCCCAAAGAAGATGGTCCAAACCATGCAGCATGGTTCAACACAGTAGAAATAATAATGTAACTGGTTTCTAGATTTGATTGTGTCCTTTTTCTTTCTTTCATATCCTTTGCTCTCTCATCATGATGATGGATCACAAAGTGTGATCCGAAACATTGATGGTAAAAAAAATAGACACAATCAAATCTAGAAACCAATTGCATTGAAATGGATTGTGGAAATCTAATAATGTTCAGAAATAATAATCTTATACACAAAGAAACACAATGGACAATGCTAGACTAATCTTCTCATTATCTCTTAATCAAATATATACATCAAATCGGTCTGCAACTTGCAATTTACATTATCATGGAATACTTGTTTGATTACAATAGAAATATGTATCCAAACTAGATGATATTATATTACTAACTACCACTAAATTATCATTTCCTACAAAGGAACAACTACCACAAATATATGTACATGATTGCAAGCCACAAGTCAGCTAGACTTATTGTATTCTCCAAGAAAGAAGAAAACATATTACAACATATAGGGAAGGACCTAAATCCATAAGAACTCCTAATAAGGATGAAAGTAATGGGATCATACAAAGAGTTCATCTACAAATGTAGGAACATTGAATAATGCACCATTAAGATTCACCGATCACAAAACAACTCCGTAAGATCACAAAACCAAATTTGGTTGTAAGAATGAGAACAACAAATAGGACTAGGCCCAAATTGAAGAGATCTCCATCATGAAAGAACATATCAAGGTGAGAACCTAAACATGAAATCTATAGGATGCCTAGAAAAAATCCCCAACTACACAATTCAAAGTGATAAGAACTTAAGGATTGACCACAAAAATACTAAAACTAGACAAACAAAAACTAAAAATAGACTTTTTTTTATTGATGCAAGATTGTTAACGAATCAAGGATGCTCATGCATCCAACACCCTAGGTGAATAAAAAGATGTTCCATAAGAGGAACTTATGAACATCTTGTAGGACATAACATAAGTCTCATGCCCATTCTTGACCCAAATATCCTCTTTATATTTTGCCTTCATTACCTGCAAATTGGCTACTCCCACTATCAAATTTGCCATATTTCCTTATTCTACATTATAGCCTCTATAAACGGGTAACAACTGATTACTATGGTTACTACCTCTACATTTCTTACTAAGCTTAATCAAATTGCCTCTACTACTAGTTTTCACTTGATTCTCAGTAACCAAGGTCTATTGTTGTTGTTGCACAATTTTAACTTTATCGACACTCAATAAACTCTTGCCTTCAAATCTGATTACAAGATCCTTCTATAGTTTCTCAACCTTTGAGAAATTTTATTCACATTATTCCCTAGTTGATCTTCAACAACCTAATTCCCCAAATAGTAACTCCTTATAAGGCTCAAGTTCCTTGCACTTCAACACTGTTCCTCCTTCAAAGAAACTAAAGTGAACTTCTACTCATCATTTTCCATTGAGATTGTGTTATTTCTACAATCATGAATAGATCCTCTATCATATTGTCAACACCTACCTAATAGAACGTGATGAGTACTCATGTTAACCACATCACATAATACCTCATCCTTATAAGGTATAAATTTGAAATTAACCCATCATTGTTCTCTGACTTCCACTAGATAGTCATCGTGGAGCCAACTTATCCCATAAGGACAAGGGTGTTTAAGTTTCCTTAAGCCAATATTTTGTATCATCTCTTCTGAGACATTGTTATTGGTACTCCCAATATCCATAATAATCTTACAACATTTGCCTCTTAATTTGCATATAGTTCTAAACAGGATCCTCTTTTGAATAGGTTCAACTCCCTTCTTACTCAACATACTTCTCCAAAGCATAAGAGATTATCGCATCTCAAGTTCATCCATAGCTTCTTCAAATTCATCATTATAATGTTACTCATATGCCACAAGATTTTGTTTACAAATGCTTTTTCCAAATAGTCTTGTACAATGAAAATCTCTGTCTTTTGTTACCACATTTGAAACAAGTATCTTTGAATTACTTGTTACCACTTTCTTTCCCAAATATTTTTTTATTAGGTTATTAATCAACAACCTACTTCTCTTTTCTCATGTTACCAACTTTCGTATGCCTCTCCCTAGTTTTATGTTGTTTCATCTTCAACTTATAATTTTCCTTCAATGCATATCAATAAGCATCTACGTCAGAATTGATCCTCAGCATACTTAAATCATCCTAGATATTAATTCCTAGACCATTAATTTACCTAGCTACATTTTCCCTAGATGACTCTCAATGTCTAGATCTGATTATCATCTTGTAGACATCCTTAGTGTAATCCTTCACATTTAATTCCTTCTATTTCAAGTTCTCCAACTTCTTGAATAGTTATAATTCATACACCTTAAGTATGAATTTAGCCTTAAAGTATAGAAACCATTACCCTTCATCTAGTGTATTCCAATTCACCATTACCTTCCCTATCTTTTTGTAATTCTTTCCACCATAAGGCAGCATGGCTCTTCAATGTAGTATGTACTAACCTAACTTTTTTTGGATCCTTAATATTCTCAAACTGAAAATGATTGTCTAGTCCACCAATCCAATCCATTAAATCCTTGGGATGTAATGAACTAGAGAAATCAGAAACATCCATTCTATGACTCGTACCTATTTATGTCATTGCTCTCAAAAATTTATCTTCTATAAGGATATCAACATCAACACTCTCAAGATCTTCAAAAGCTTCCTCATATTTATCCGCAGTCTCATAGTTCTTTTGTAATCAAGTCAAAATATTACGAATTTCAGTACTCGTCTCATTCTTGAATTCCTCCATCATTTGTTCTAGCCTTCTAGGGCTCATCCTTCTAGGAGACATCCTTCCAATCCTTTGGTGCAACTTCTTCAACTATGATGATATGATTACAAGGTGATGGTTATCTCTCAATTGGTAATCTATCTAATACACTTACAATCTGCCTTTTAATTGGTGATAAGTTCAACTCTAGAACAGCATAACTCGACCAAGTTACCAACTAACCAACAATATTTATGTGATCCCCTTGTGTAAGTCCTCTTCCATCATGAGTTAGATCTCCAATCTTCCACCTCGCAACCAATACATCTAGCACTTCACAAGCTTGGGAACTTTCATCATCTAACACAAGATCATGAATCATTTTTTGATACCACTTGGCCCAGTCATGGCAAGAGTTCCCCCAAATGAGATAGTCCAAACCATGTAGCACATGTCAACACATTGGAAATGATAATCTCAAACACAAAACAATACAATGGATATGCTAAACAAATCTTCTCATTGTCTCAGAATCAAGGATTTACATCAAATTAGTTCACAACGTGCAATTTACAATATCACAGCACACATGCCTAATTATAACATAAATCAAAATCCAAATTGGATGTCATTCTTTTACTAACTACAACTAAATTGCCATTACCTACAAAGGAACAACTACAACAAATTTATATACGATCGCAAGCCAAAAGTCAACCAGATGAATCGCATTTTCTAAGAAAGAAGAAAACATATGATAACATATAAGATCAAACCTAAATCCATAAGAACTCATTTTGATAATGATGAAATGCATGAGATCGTACAAGGAGGTCATTCATGAACATAAAACATCAAACAATGTGCTATTAAGCTTTGCCAATCATGAAATAGCTTCACAAGATTAGAAAACCAAATCTGGTCATAAGAGCAGGAACAACAAATAGGATTGGATCCAAATTGAAGAAATGTCCATTAGGAAAGAACATATTGAGATGTGAACCTAGACACAAAATCTACAAGATGCCTAGAAAAAACCCCTAGCTATGCAATTCAAAGCAAGAGGAATTGAAGGATTGACCCCAAAAGCACTAAAAATGAAACAAACAGGAACTAAAAACAAACTGATATTTTTGGTCGATGCAAGATTGCTAATGGCCCAAATATGTTTCTCCATCATAAGGGAATGCAGAAATTGTGAAGAGGCAAAATAAAGTATCTTTCAAATAGAGTTATATCAAATATTCATCCATTCTCTTCACCTTTTATTTCTTTAAATGGTTGATTTGATTTCTTGATAGACTACCTTAATCATGACATTTCTCATTTTCGTTTAATAAATTTTCATAAAATAAAGATACAAATACATAAAAATAATTTAAATATCGAATTAATATATCTAAATACAAAATAAAAATAAAAATAAAAATTATGCACTTTTTTGTTATTATATAAATTTACCCATATATACTCACTCCTAGATCTAGAAGATCTATGTGAAAGTGTGCACATTTATACATATTCCATAAGCAAAATGGCAGACCCAATTGTTGGTCTTTGCACACCTCTTAGTGTTGACAATCATGAAATTTGATTAATTGATTTCCAAAAATGTCACTTATGAAGGCAAAGACTATACATTTCCTTGTATTGAATTTAGGGACAAGGATAGAAGCTTGCCACCGTCTTTTCCTGTGAATTGGTAATCCCGCATTAAAATATTGGTAGTCCCACATTAAAATATTAAGTGAAAATGATAGGGTCAATTCACATAGGAGATTTGTTTGATTTGTTGCCTAACAAATAAGCACTAACATAAATAAAGATTTGACCCAATTAAATTTTATACCATATTACCTTATCTTATAATAATTATGGGTTCCACTTTCTAAATATTAAAACATCATCTCTTCCCCACGAAAACAAAAGTGGTTTTGTTTGTAACCATTAAAAATTTGTAAAATATTATATTATATTTAGTTTTTCCTTGTGTAATGTTTTTGTTTCTATGTAATTATTTATAAGGCTTACAAGTTCACATAGTATTGTGATTATCATATTCAACTTGCTATGACTACGTAATGATTTATTGCACTTGTATGGGAATATTATATTAAGCATTTGCCTCAGTTATATTAATTTTGATTTTAAAAAATAATTGACCAATATCAAATCAGCTTATTATGTCACAATCTACTACGGATGTGAGATGTAAAAATATATTTTATAATATTTGAATAAAGAAAAAAAAAATTACTATTTTAAAATAAATTGAATATTCTTTCTAGTGACTATTTATTTCCACTACTAATGCTTAGTCATTAAACATAATAAGTGACAAAGAATATTCTTCATGTAGCATAATTGATTGTATGGAATGAAAATATATTCTACATTAGATTTTTCCAAATTTTTCATGATAGAATTATTCGATGAGATTGGAAGCAACTTTTACTTAGCACAATGTCATTAATCAAATAAATTGATTAAGAATATTAGATTAATATTTTAATTATTTTATTTTATGTTTTTCATAGTTATTTTTAAGCTTTCATAAGTATGTAAGTATTATATTTGCATAGATTAAGTGTGTAATTTGTAGTCAATGATTAAAAAAAAATTATGTTTTATATATTTTTAAAATATTGTATTTATTATTAAGTGGAAAAAAAATTAGTCATATAATATAATGAATTCAAATAAATCATTAATGAATTTTAATATCAAATAGAAAACTAATGCAACTTATTTTGTCTTCTACACCCACTTATTTTAAAAATTAATCATTATATAAACAAAATCATAAGCTAACTTCCCCCATAAAAAGACTACTATCCTACATTAAATGCATTAGAAAGGACAACAATTAATTGAAATAGTAAACTACTAATGTACTTTAAAGAAAGGTAAAATTAAAATGTTTATACCATCTTCTTTTATAATTGAAAATACATTCAGCACACTCATCATTTCATACATTACTCATGCGTACTTCAATCACTAATTATAAATATAGAGAAGTACTTAATCTTCCAAACCTTCTCATTATTAATTAGAATAATTATTATAACTCTTCTAAATAAGATGAATATAAATAAAATTTTATTAAAATCTATATGTATTTAACTTATTTTTGAGATGATAGGAATTAATAAACTAAATTCTATACATTTTTTAAAAAGTGTCACGTTTTAATTTTAAATATATTTTTTGACAAAATGAAGTGTGTATGTGAGCATATGAATTAATATAAGGAGAAATATAAGATACTAACAGAGAAGAATAATAAAATGAAACTGGGAGAAAAGTTCAACCTAAAAGGATGATGCAAAAATCCCAACCAAATCATGGGAGCATAACTATGGGAATGTAGCTCAACCTAAAAGGATGATCCAAAAATCTCAACCAAACCATGGGAGCAAAACTATGGGAACCTAGCTCAACCTCGACAAAGCTAGCCATGGAAAAAAAAAAGAGTGGAGTCGTGCTCAACGCAATTAGGGGAGTGAACATATGATATGCTTGGAGAGCCAATACCAATATTACAGATACAAAATAGGAGAGCCAAGCACAACCCGGTCTTAATCATGAGTAGCCACTATAACCATATTATAATTACAAAATTGGGGCGCCAAGCTTAGCCCAACGTTAGACTTGGTAACTAATTCCCAAAGAGCATAATTGGACCATGAGACAAACATGTACATAGAAGAGAGGTTCAGTAGCATGAGGAACATTGCATGGCAAGCATATAAGCACATTGGCAGCACAAAAGTAAAATTTAATTCTCAAAAACTTTATGTATCAAGTTCTTATTTTTCTTAGGCAAGAGCCTACAACACAACAGTAAATTGTGAGCCTCTTATTGAAGAGGTCTTGGGTTTGAATCTACTCGCGCTCAATAAATAATAATAATAATTAATCACAACAAATTAATAATTAATCTTGACTTCGACCTCTTATTGATCAAAAGAAAATTTCTTATTTTCCTTTAATGAAAAATATGCCAATTTAATCTTGTAAGGCTCATCCATTATCATGACAATAGTCTCACTCACTATATTATATTTTATATTTTGATAGTTCAATATTAGATGGATTTGGCATTGAATTGATGGTAGGAAATTGGATTAAACCATGCTTATAATTTTGAGTGCATTCAAAAATTGTTCTTAGACCAAATCACAAAACTCAAAATTTGGGCTAACCTATTTATCTTTTTTTTCAAGGATGCTTATTGTGTAGATATTTTTTATTCTATTACTTCATAATAGACCCCACTAACCTCTCAAAAAAAAAATTATGACCTTCAAAAGTTGGGTATCTTTCATTGCAAATGAAGAACATATTAGTTATAGATAAGAGTTATGAGAGGTAATTACACTTCTTAACAAATTTATAATGCATAGTGTCGAGTTGTAAGTTAGAAATCCCTAAGGATGAATAGACAATCAGATATTTTGGTTGTTAACTAGCAAACTTATTTTTAGTTGGGAAATTAATGACCATTTAATAAAATCATTGAGAAATCCACTTTTGGATTTTCAATACTAAGGGAGGTTCCCCTTAGATGCAAAGTTGAATGAATCTATAGAGAATAAATAACTTTCTTATTGTAAATCATTTCCACTATATAATGTACCTCTATTTTCCTTCTCACTTTATGCTCATGTCAAAGTAGTTTACAGTGCTCGAGGTTAAGGACCATACTAGAGTAGATAGTATAAATGTTTGTATTTTATTAATGATAGTTTCTAATGTTGTTCTATTTATTCACACAGGGTAATGAGAACACATTAAAATAAATAATACTAGAAATATTTTTATGCAATTATTATGAGTTTGTTAGGATAATGGTGAGATGGATCCAATAGCATACTTGTGCATATACAGATGCTAACTGGGAAAGTGACAGAAAGAGAACATGTGGTGGCCCATTCTCTTTGGGTAGCAAGTTGGTCTCAAGGAGCAAGAAGCAAAACTCAATTTCCTTATCTACTACAAGGGCAAAATGCATTTTTGTTGTTTGTCTTGTACTCCAATCATTTGGATGAAGCAAATGTTAGTTGATACTAGAATTATTTTTTATGGACTATTGTGATTTACTATGGTAATTCAATTGCCATAAACATTTCTAAGAATCCAATGCATGTGAGAGAAATTACATATCAGTCAAGTACCATGTTCTAAGAGAGGATGTGAATGACAAGGAAGTAAGGTTGATGTGTATGCCCAAAAAGGAACATATAGCTGACATATTCACAAATCCAATGCCTAAAGACATATTTGAGTATCTTAGAGACTATTTGGGTCATTACCCCTCCTAATCGAAACTAAGATGCAAGACACTTCATCAATCCAATAATACTCTAAAGAAAAATCGTACAATTGAATTGATTTATGGAGACTACTGCTTAGGAGTAAACATGGTAAGGTACATGTATATGAGTACTGGTTGGATGTGTTTAGTGGGCCAAAGCAAGTGATAGCCCCTGATCGGAACTAAGATGCAAGAGACTGCATCAATCCAATAATACTCTAAAGAAAAATCGCACAATTGAATTAATGTATGGAGACTACTACTTAGGAGTAAACATAGTAAGGTAGATGTATATGATCAATGGTTGGATGTGTTTAGTGGCCCAAAGCAAGTGATACACCATTTTTTATTGATACTTGTTAAAGGGGGAGAGGAGCATAGGTGAAAAACAATCAGAGAAAAAGAGAAGATGCAAGAGAGGAGCATATGGGAAAATCAAGTTTATATACTTCAAGTTTAAGCCAAGAAGAATAGTCACATCCAAGGGAGATAAACTAATGGAGAGAAGAGTATGTAATCAAATTGGAACCATGGAAAGCTTGTTCCTAGGAGGAATGGAGATAGAGCAAAGATGAGGTAGCAGAGAAAAGTTAGAAAGGCATTGAAAGATAATGATACATTTTGAATATCATTGGTAGTACTAATAGAATATAATTGCATTATTGTTTTTTCCATCATATGTTTTCATCAATTTCAAAGGGGAGATTGTTGGTAAGTTGGATGTATTGTCATTGTTGTCAACATGTCTATTTTGTAGTTTTGTCAATTTCTTAAGATTGGAGAAACGAGGTTACTGAAGATGGGGAATAGCACACCTCACAAGATGATATAGAGTTTGTCCACATGATTCATGTCAAGTCTTAGTTGCTAACATGATTGGTTGAACAAATTAAGGTATCATAGATGAAGATTGGTTATTTTACAATTTGCCAATGTAAAAAGTTGCAGAGATTGGTTTCACACACGTGCTCAAGATGAGATCTTTTTGGTCACTGAGGAATGTATGATTTTGATGGTCCATGAGGCATTTTTAATTACTTTAGTTGGAGGTAAGTTTTCTTGAAATTTAGCATAAAATATTGATAGATCTTATGAATACGATAGGCATAAAATATTGATAGATCTTATGAATACAATAGGTTTGATTGTTTGATGCCTTGGAATGTATAGATCTTATTAATAAGATAGGTTTGATTGTTTGCTTGAGCTTCATGATGCCTTAGAATGTCCAAGATTTTTGTGTTCGATGATTTGGCATCTTGTGAATTGTGCAAATCTATTATCTTCGAATATTTCATTTGTTTTTTATCACTATATATTTTGGAAGGGTCTCTTATTACCGTTAATGTTTTGGGTTGGTATTGGTGTTTCGATGTGATGTCGTGGTGGCTTAGTAGTGTAGCCATAAAGATGATGGGGCAAGCTACCTTTGTAGTTCAATAAAATGAAGCCATTTTCAATGTATACGGATATGGGTTATTAGTATGTAAGCAATCGTAACTAATAGTCGGGTACATATCTTAAAGCTATGGTTTCATGTTATTGTTGGCTCCTCATTTACTCTATGTAGGTCTGAACTTTTCCATTTAATAATAGTAGTTGTAACTTAACAAGCTATCATCTTAAGATGGTACAATTGTGCGATTTGTTATGAAACAGAAAATTAGATCAAACAAAAAACATTTATGAGACCGCAAAAGAAATTATGAATATCAATAATACAATAAATATCTTACTATATTTAGTTTACGTGATGCACCCACCAAAGAGAATAAGCTCTACCTCAAACTGCTTCTATGCCAAATTAAGGGAGTCGAATCACGAGGACCGAAATTCAGAAATATCTTAAGAGGTGACAAGTGCCAACTACCATTGTAGTAGAAAATAAATAGCCATCTCTTGGTAACAATACCCTAAAGCAAAAGAAAATCTTACAGTTATGACACTTCATGTGGTACTTGGAAGTCTTGTTTGAAATTAACATTGTTAATAGGATAAAATAAAGTGATGAGCTACACTTCATGTGGTACTTGGAAGTCTTGTTTGAAATTAACATTGTTAATAGGATAAAATAAAGTGATGAGCTTGCTCAATATGAACATCAGGATCGTACTACACTCAAACTTGCTTAAAATAGCTATCAAGAACTATTGCATTCAAATTACATCTCAAGGGGCTCTTTAGACAACGCTATTTACCACCATTTGATCATCTGCGCTTTACAGCTACTAGAGACCCCCTTGGCCCAGAAAGGGGACCAAAAGTTGTCTGAGACGCTAAAGATGGCTTAAACTTTCCACAAAGAGAAGTATGGACCCCTTTTGCATCAATTTTTCTCCTCTTCGCAATAAGATCAAGTTGCTTGTCTGTGACCTTTGATGCAGAGGAATTGGAGAATATAGAAGATGAGTAAATCGCAGCCCTCTTGTTCTTTCGATTCACATCAAATTTTGAAGAAAATCTTATATTTGCAGCCATGTCTGCATCTTGCTTAGACTCTGGAAGCAATCTTATGCCTAGCCCTCTTTTCCTTGCATGAGCTGTTTCTTCAGCAACCCGCCTCTTTTGATTCTGAGAAAACAAGAAATGTATTAAGAATGACACCAAACACTTGGAATTATAAATTCTATAACCATGGAGATAAATTTTGTGAGTATAAAGAGATGAAACTATCAAAAGAAAAGACAATAAATGCTATACAAAGCACACTTACTCTCATTTGAGATCTAAGGGCCTTGTTCCTAGAATAGTCATCACCGTGCTTAAGATCAGCAGCACGCTGGAGGCGTACTAAAAGAGGTTCAGCTTCCTTTCCTTTTTGAAGATCTTCTCCATTATGCTCTAGACGATAAAAGGGGTCTTCCAGTTTCCCCCTCTCTGCAAAGAATACCTTTCAACAATCTGATCAATAACAGGATCAAGTAACACAGATAATAGATAATATCACGAGACCTGCAGGGAGACACAGATTAAGTTCTGTATATCCCTGCACCAAAAAGAAAAGAGTCATATTGACGGAAAACTGGACCTTCTTCTCCAGGAAGAGCAAGAGTTTCAGCATCTTCCACATCATATTCTTCAGTTTTTCGTTCAGCCCCACTAATTATAACGTACTCACAATTCTTTGGATCAGTTTGGATTACTATTTCTTGTTTGCAGCATGCTGCCTTCATTGCAAAGTTCCATATCTGTAAACAAGCAAGAATGATGCAATAATTAAGACTTACATTAGTAGATACTCTTGCTATTTAATGCAAATTTTCTTCTTTCTGTCTCAATTCTTTAGCGGTTTCATTAATTTGTTTTTAAGGATTCACTCTGTTTGGAGAGAGCAAAATATTTGAAGAATCCTAATGCTGTATTTAAATGTAAACCTAATGTGAGAATTTAAAACTTGGCATATACCTTTGTGGAGTAATAGTTTCCCACTTGCTTCTTTTCAGCATTGAACCGAACACCCTTTGCAATCATTGACTGGCAACCACCACACCAGATATTGTAAGGCATCTCGAATCTGTCAAAAATTTGAGAAGATACCAAAAATCATAAGTTAGGTAAACTCAAAATATATGCTGAAACCTCTAAATAAATTGACTACAGATCATCAATGATATGCTCATAGAACTACCCAAGCGTAATCATTTGTAATACAACTTCTCTATACACCAAGGCTTTGGTTATTGCCAAGCTTCACAGATGAGCATAACTCGACAGATTGTATGGGATGTATTAATATGTCTAACTAGGTCTAAGATGTAAAGGGGGAAAAACTAGTCCAATGCCTATTTAAAAGTTGATGGCTCCAGATTTCTTTTAGCTAACATGCATATAATTATCGCAGTCAATATAACAAACCATCATATATAGTCATTCAGTTTAAGTCATTTTTCATTTAGGTTTGTGCCATAAAACTATAATAAAAATGCACCTTATAATCAAAATGCCCTGATCTAGTTTTCTTGCTCTCTCCCTCAAGGCATGCTGTCCATGAAACTTGTTTAGTGATCCCTGCCAGGGTAGAAATGTGTTAAGAGCATTGGATATTCAACATAGTAATCAAATCCTCCATAATTATCAGACTATTGCAAATACTCTATTAGTAGGCTAAAATATGTTCTTGATTTAGTTCAATAAAGAAACTTAAGAAAAAACGTACTAATGTAATTTTTCAGTACCTCTTCTGGTGTCCATTCTGGTGGATAGTAAAAATTGTCTGCTCTGGCAGCAGCAAGAGATGACTGTAAACACAAAAAATCCAAATTATTTAAATATATATATAAATATATGAAAACCAATATATATGAGACAAATAATTTTCACTGGATTTATGCAAATGTGGGCCAGTATATTATGTGCCAAAAATGTGTGTGATTTGTTGTTCAATGCATAACACTTGTATAAATCATTGCTCTTATGGGTTAGTAGAATAAATGATACAATGAGAACAATAAAACCCAAAACGAAGCAACTTATTGCTTCCTAGTTAAGGTGAGTATGATCTTCTTGACTTTGCTCTCAGATTAGCATGCAAGACCAACGACTAGACAAACTTATAATGGATGATTCAATGAAGATAGGATGCAATGATTGCATATACCACTCAAGATTTTGTCAATCCATGCATGCTGAGCTAATGAAATAAGAGACTGTACAATGATAAGCAAACTAGTTTAATATGCTATAGTAACAACAATGCAAGTTAATGAAAACAACCAGATTTAAGCTATGAGATGCAAGATGTCAATGCAAACTAATATTGATAACTAGAAATTCTATTTACAAATGAGCATTATTACTCTACTATGCGAAAATGATGGATATGATGAGACTAGGGTGCACATGCTTTTATAAGATTCCCATGGGATTCAAGCAGCTAGGATGCAAACTACATTAAGGGTTGAGATTCTCTCTTTCTTGGTCCATGTGAATGCACGTTATTGGTTGAAAAGTGTTTCTGTGTCTTGTTGTACGAATTTACCTATTTTACCATTTTGCCATTTTGTAATTCCTTTTTTAGATTAGAAACGTGCGACATGAATGGGTTCGTTCAATTTTTTTTGAAAAAGAGGGGTAAAAAATTTATTAAGACAAAAAGGAATACAACAAGGAGAGCTCAACAAGGAGCTCGATCCTGAGCAACAAGATCATCAAATTCTCGCACCATCTCAGAGGAAAGTTGCCTCCGATCCATAATATTCCAACCCGGATCATGACTAGAAGCCCATTTGGCTAAACAATCAGCAACTCTGTTCCATTCACGAGGAATATACATGAACCTAATGAATCAAAAAGAGGTAGAGAAGAGAATAATCTGATTAACAACAGTGGCCAGCTGCCAACTAACATCCTCAAGCTCCTGCGAAGAAAGCAAGTTCACCACCACTTGGGAATCAGACTCACAGATAATCTTACTCCATCCCCACAAGCAACACTGTTTGACAGCATATAAAATAGCCTAAGCTTCCATGAGATTGTTAGTGAAATCACCCTTATGAACTAAGAAAAAGAATTTAACATCACCAGAACTACAACGAGCCACTCCCCCAATACTAGCAGGGCCTGGATTCCCCCGAGAAGAACCATCAGTGTTAATTTTCAAAACTCCATAGGGAGGAGGAGTCCAATGCCCATCCCGATTTACACGACCCTTCCTCTGATGTTGAAGCTACCTGGACATAGAAGGAAACCTTTGAGCTGCAGGCCCATCCTGAAGATGAAAATTGAGGCGATTGCATATAGCAAGATCAACCAGATCCATACCCCCATCTAGCTCACACTTCACAAGAATAGCTTCCTGAAGAGAATGTAAGATCTTCCACCAAAGATGCAAAACACCAAGCCGAACATCTTGGAATATTCGACGATTCCTCTCCAACCATATATGCCAAAGCAAGAATGATGGGCCAGCAATCCAAGCAGCATGGAGAGGAGAAGACTTGGAGGGAGCACTTCCCAAGCGGGCCCAAAATTGAGGCAAAAAGGAAGCACGCCTACAAGAGCAACCCCAAGTACTCCACCAAAGGTGCCATAGCTGAAGAGAATAGGAGCAATGGAAGAACATATGGGAGACAGACTCCTCCCCATTACCACACAAAACACAAAAAGAGAGGCCCTGAAATCTACGTTTACAAAGATTATCCCATGTAAGACAGCGGTTGTGAGCCACTAGCCACATGAAAAAATTGCACTTGGACCAAGAGACTTTATTCCAAACTTGCTTCCACCAAGGGACCTCAACATCCACAAATAATTGTCTAGTTATCTCCTGATACCCAGCAGAGATAATATTTACCAAACAAGGTACCTCCCCAAACCAAAACATCTGGACCGAGCAAAGAGGAACACTCTCTAGAGGCCAAAATTTGAGAAAGCTACTGATGATCCACGTCTGTACCTCCAAGAGGCCAATTAGAAGAATGCTTCCATCTGTAGCCAACAACGGGTCCCAATTGATAAGGAGTCTTGTAATAAGCCACTTTATCCCATCTAGCGGAATGAAAAGAGTCACAAAGAGACTGAAGATGAGGGTGCATGGGTAAAATGGAAGGGAATCCATCCCAAGCATTAGACCAAAACAAAGCCTGAGAACCTCCTTCACATATCCAGAACAAACCCCTCTTGACTAGCACTGCACCTATCTTCAAAGTATGCTAGACCATTGAGCCACGACCTTCAAGAGGAAGTGTAGAAACAGAGCAAGGATCAGCACCATGAAAATATTTATGAGTGATAATACGAGCCCAAAGTTGATGTTGTCCAGAGCACCATCGCCAATAAAGTTTAGCAGCCAATGCTTGACTACTCAAGAGAGCTGATCGAAGACCAAGACTACCCTCCTTTTTAGGCCTACAAACAGTTGCCCAACTAATCAAGCTCCATTTAGTACTACGCAAGTTACCACTCCAAAGGAATTGCCGAGAGAGAGCATCAAACTCCTTGAGAAAGTAAATGGGAGCAGCTTGAACCATACATCTATAAGTAGGAAGAGCTTGGATAACAGCTTGAAGAAGAGTAACCCGGGCAGCAGTAGAAAGCCATCTATGAGTCCAATGATTAACTTTATCATGAAGCTTGGTAATCAAATTTTGCCAGAAGAGACGTGGCTGCCTAGAAACAGCAATAGGAATGCCAAGATAAGTCAAAAGAAGTGACCCAATCTGAAACCGCAAGATACCAACAATCCTGTGCTGAATAGAATCAGGAGTGTTAAAAAAGTAAATGGAAGATTTGTGCTCATTAACTTTCTGGCCTGAAGCTGCCAAATAAATGTCCAAAGCATGTCGAAAGGCTTCAGCTTCCTTGATCCTAGCAAGACCCGCAAGAGCAAAATCATCAAAAAATTGAAGATGGGAAAGAGAAGGTAAGCATTTCCCCACCGCCACCCCTGAATAGAATTTTGGGTCACCTGATACTTAATGAATCTACCCAAGCCTTCAGCCATGATGATGAAAAGATATGGGGAGCGGGGGTCACCCTGGCGGAGGCCTCTAGAGGCACCAAATAGCTGAGAAGGTTGCCCATTAATAAGAACAGAAAAAGAGGCAAAAGTAACACAACTCATAGTCCAACTAACCTAATCAGAGCTAAAACCAAAAGAAAGAAGAATACTCCTTAGGAAACTCCATTTAACTCTATCATAAGCCTTAGCCATATCCAGCTTAACAAAGATTGCTCTCTCCCTTGAAGTGGCCATAGAGTGAATAGCCTCAATAGCAATAACCAACCCACCCAAAATTTGTCTTCCAGCAACAAAACCACCTTATTCTTCTAAGATAATAATGGGAAGCCACTTTTTAATTCTCTCAGCAATCAACTTAGTAATAACTTTGTAAACCACATTACATAAGGCAATTGGTCTAAAAAACTCCAATTGATTAGCACCCTCTCTCTTAGGAATAAGAGTCAAGAATGTAGAATTCAAAGCCCGAAGCATCTGCTTGCTAGAATAGGATTCCTTAACCACCTCCAACAAATCATGATTAATGATGTCCCAAAATTCCTGAAAGAACTCAACTGGAAAGCCATCAAGACCAAGAGCCTTCCCCTTAGGCATGCCAAAGACCACCTCCTCCAGATCTTCCAAAGATATTGGACGCATGAGAGAATCATTCATTTCCTGAGTGATAAGGGAAGGAATACAAGACAAAATAATATTTTCTTCATTATCAGCAGGAGGAGAGTCCTCAGAAAAGAGGGTAGAAAAGTACCGAGTAGCCTCCTGGAACAAAGCTGGCAAGGAATTCAATTGGATACCTTGAGAATTAACCAAAGAAGAGATATTGCTCCGATTCTGACGAGATTGCACTTTTTTATGGAAGAAGGCAGTGTTCCAATCACCTTCCTAGAGCCAATCAACTCTAGCCTTTTGCTTCCAAAAAATTTCCTCTCGAAGTTCCCATTCTTCTAGAGCTCTAGAAGCAAGGGATTCAGCCCTGCCAAGATCCTCAAAGAAACCGCGATCTCTAATCTCCCTTGTGATGACATCAAGATCTTCTTGAGCAACCCCCTTCATAGAGTGAAGGTTCCCAAAGCATTGCCTATTCCATATCCTGAGTTGCCTTTTAACATATTGAAGCCTTTTAGAAAATGAGTACATTGCAGTACCATATGCAAGAGCACCATCTTTCCACCAACATAAAACAAAATCACGAAGAGAGGAGTCACGAAGCCACATCAACTGGAACTTAAAAGGAGGATGCTTTGGAACACAAGCCCCGATAGCAAAAAATTTGATTGGCCAATGATTAGAACCCCTCCAATCAAGGATTTCCGAAGAGAGAGTAAAAGCGCCACTAACCCAGAAGCAAGAAACAAGAAATTTGTCCAAACGTTTTGAGATAGCATCAGCTCCAGTCCTTCGATTATTCCAAGTATATAGACCATTAGAAGGCTTAACATCAAAGAGATGCAAAAGATATATGTGGTGCCGAAGAAGAGCAGAAGAAGGCCCCAGTCTAGCCAAACCACCATGCTTCTCCTCTAAACTTAATATTGAATTGAAGTCCCCTGCTAACACCCAAGGATGATAAGGGTGACAATTTCTAACATATTGAATATGGTTCCAAAGTTCCTCCTTTCCCACAAGATCAACAGGTGCATACACATTAGTAACCATGATTACCTCTCCTGAGTCTAGAGCAGATGCTACCATAGAGAGAGCTGAGCGAGAAGACACCCAGCCAAGGGGAGAAATTTTCTGTGGATCCCAAAATATAGCTAAACCACCAGCACTGCCTGTTGCCGCAACACACTGGCATTGGCCACGAGACCAAATACTGGAGGCATGTTGGACCATAGACTCCACAGAGAGCTTAGTCTCTTGGATACAAAAAACATCAGGACTATGATCAACCACCAAGTTATGAATAGCCTTTTGTCTAGGGATGCTATTCAACCCCCTAACATTCCATGAGAGAATAATCATCATTGGGTAGAATTGGGAAAATGAGCATCCAAAGGTTTCACTGAACCAGACTCAATCAATATATCTCCTGTGAGTTTAATCTTCTCTTGGTCTGTTTTGCACCCACTTCTTAGAGGGGGAGTAAAAGAAACCTGCTTAAAGGGTCTAGGCAGCAACCCCAAGGGGAGAGGAGATCCCTTGCCTTTACCTGATGGTAGCACATCCTTAACCAGGTCAGCCAAAACAACATCATTATCCTCCAACACCGCAGGAGTCATCAGAGCCTCTGTCACAAGAGCTACAGGGACCTCACAGTTCTGGTATACTACAACTTGCGATGCCCCACAAGCGTCATTAGGAACAAGTCCCTCATCTGGGCAAACTGGATCAGAAGAGATAGGAGGAGGAATACCCTCCTCTAGAACCATACTGTCCAGCATCTCAAAGCGCTTAAAACCTAAATCAGATAATCTCTCTTTCAAAGGCCTCTTCTGACCACGCCCCTTAGCTCGTGGGCGAGCAGGGATAAATCCATCCTTATCCTGCATTTGAGGCTTACCCTTACCTGTAGCATCTTGTGGATTCATCCCCTTGGTAGTATTAGCCATCTGAGATTGTCCTTTCCCTGTAGAATCTACCAAACCACCATTGCTAGCAGTAGAACCATCCATTCCTTTGGAAGTCAAGTTACGGGGGCACTGATGCTATAGATGACCATACTCGTGACAAATCCGACAGTGAAAAGGGAGGGATTCATAATCTAACTGTTGCACCCAGGAAGAAGCCCCAAGACAAATTTTCAAAGAATCTGGTAATGGGTTATTCAAATTAATTTCAACACAAATTCTAGCATAAGAAATAACCTTTTTATCAAGGGATTGATGTGCGATCACAGTCGGCTTCCCCAACAAAGCTGCAATTTGTTGGAGGATGTCTTCGCGCCAAAATTCCAAGGGAAGGCGAGGCAAGCGAACCCAAACTGGCATTGTTGAAGGGTGATCCTCAGCAGAATTAAATCCTGAATGCCAGGGTTTGACAAATAACCCCACATGGTTGTAGAAATAAGGGCCTCCTTCAAAAACACGATCACGATCAAACATGCAAGAGAATACAACAAAAAAATAACTATTCCCTGCCAACATAATCTCCATATCGCCTTCCACCTACCATGAGCGGCGGATCCATGCCTCAAGAGTAAATAGGGAAATCCGGATTCCAAGAAATTTGCAAATCAAAGCATGCTTGGTCCAATATTCAATGTCTTGGTTGATATTGTAAATAGCTTTGATGCTTAGGATTTGATGATTCATTATTGATTAATTATGCAAGTCGGTTTATTTATTTGCATAGGTCTAGTGCCGTGTTTGGGTTAATTATTTGAGATCAAAGGCTCATAGTTTACTAGACCAATTCTAGGTGATTACAATATATGAAAACCAATATATGTGAGACAAAAGTTTAATAATTTTCACTGGAAAATATATATTTATCTGTACCAATAAATTTAGAAAATAACATGACAAGGGAACACTCAAAATGTGCATAAAACTGAAACAATCTGAACAGAAGCAGCTGTTGAAAGAATGGTCAAAATGGAATTGTTTTCAAAGCCATTCAAATTAAAAATAAAGCCATCTATAACAAGATCATCATGATAAATGGCAGAGAGTCTAGTCGTAATGGATGGAAATGGAGGAGCATAAAACAACAAAGGTTAGCAGTCCTTTAGTAAGCGATGCAGACATTTCAAGGACCCAGACTTTAGTAATTATTTAGGCCCTACAGATTTACATTGTTGCAACTTAAATTTTAGTTGTACACTATCAAATTTTATTTTTTTGAATTTTATAGCAATATATAAGTGTTAAATAATATTTGTTAAACTGTAAACTTGCATTTATATTTGATTAGACATTTGATTATCATTTTGTTTTTAGTGTAACCTCCACTTCTATGCCTTGTCTGAAGTAACATTCATATTTTTGTGTATCCTTTGCTTCTACACTTAATGCAACCTATGAAAGAATAGTAAAAGGAAAATAATTGCATCTTTGGTAACCATAATTTTAATTTCTTGCCATGTCACTATGAATTGTACATCACACAACAAGAGGATCAGGAAGGGTCAATGGTGTTCAATCAAAGATTCTGAATACGACTGTGCATTCAGTGAGGCAGCTAGTTCCATTGGCAGGACACATTCTAGTTTTGCTTCCAAATTGTTAAGAGAGTACTTTAAAAAGGGGTCTCTTTGATAAGAAGTCACCTCTGAAACAATTGGCCACCAGAATGGAAGGAAAAACTAAGTCAACAAGGAGCACTAGAAACTGGAGATGTCATTTTAATCAACTTGAATTTTAAGGCACCATCACAAGAGTTAAAACTACATGAGGGATTGTCCCTAGAAAATGAATTGAAATAAATCGCGGGGTTATGCTAATGAACAGTCTCATACCTGCAGCATTGTCATCAATGGCTCCTACTCAGAGTAGTACTCAAACTACCCCGAATCCACCATCTATTTGTCCATCTAATTCAGGGGCAGTCATAGCAGAGCCTAAGAGGAAACATAGAATGACCAGTAAACTCAGTGGCAGAGTTATTCAATGTGCAGAATAGTGATGAGACAAATGGTGTCATTGGCAAATTCTCCTTTGCCAGTGGCATTCCATTCCAGATTTGCTCAACTTATTATGAGGAGGCTGTTGCAAAAAAATTAAAGCAGGACCATCACATGTTCTATAATGGTGGAGCAAAATTTGAAGAGAACTATCTTGGATAAGAAGTCTTCTGCGATTAATATTCCCATAGAAAAAATGAAAGCTTCCTAGCTCACTAGTGAATGCAACAAAATCATGGATGGACGAGCGAATATCAGGCATCATCAACTCGTCAACATTGTGGTCACATGCATGGAGGATCCCGACTTCCTTAGGAACTGGTGATTGTTTAGCACACCACAAGGATGTTGATTTTCAGTTCCAAATCCTTAGAAATGATACTGAGGAGGTTGAGCCAAAGAAAGTTGGGCAAGTAGTGATAGATTAAGAATGTGGGTGCAACACTAACAGTAACTAATTGACGCAACCTACAAAAACATTTGGCCACTCATTCTTTTGTGCATGTCATGAATAATGCACTAATTGATCAAAAGGGTGGTTAAGGATGCTAGAGATGTGCAAATGTTTAAGTTTTTGAAACCCCTAGAGACTAGAATGCATTCTTTGGAAACTTCATATGCATTCTTTGGAAACTTCATATGCATTCCTTAGAAACTTCTCGAAGGAGTTTTTGAAACTCTTAGAGACTAGATATGCATCATACTTCATTCATGGAAACAATACTTGCGTTGCAAGAGGCATTGCAACAAATAGTCATGATCGCAAATCGGAACCAATGGCTTGATCCTAAGTCAAAGCAAGGAAGGGAAACTTTTAGTGCTGATGCAAGACACGTTGTTGCCATCCTTACTCCAGTGTTCAGAGTAGTTAGCTATGGGAATGGCAAAGCACCATCTTGGAGAGGTGTATAAGTGTATTGACAGAGCGCTTGGCCAAACAAAGGGCATTGTACAATAACACATACAGCCAATCATTCACCATCAATAAGGAAAAGCTCAAACACTCCCTTGCACATGGCTACATATGGATCAGACCCAAAGTGGTATGTGCAAAGGCAAAATAACAAGTATCCAAGTGCATCAAAAAAAACCTGCAAAGATCAAAATTAGAGAACCATGGAGGCTCACCTCCCAACCTAAGCCTCAATGAGACCACCCTCGCGCTAGGGAAACAAGGTTCAACCGGGATACAATCAAATAACATCACAATAACAAGAACCAACATGAATACCACAGTCTAACAACACATTTACGATTCCCAACCAAGGCTTGCACAATGATTCACAGGTGGAATCATAAACATTGGGTGAAGATAGAGTTCACAAAGACAATTCAAAAGATATATGATTCTACAGAGGCCAGTATTATTTGACCAAGTGGACAAAATTTGCCACCCTTGGGGAATATTCAAAAGAGGTCGCAATAGATGGGAAGACTATGGGGTATATTACTATATTCCAAAGAGGTCACAATAGATAGAGAGACTATGGTGCACAAGGATCCAATTGTATGGTGGCCTATGGATGGGCCAAATTTTCTACATACTATTATAGCGAATTTGTTTGTTGTCCCAGGTTCATAGTTCTTCTGCTCCTATGAGGAACCAGTGTATTTATAGTTTCATCCACCATGTTAAGAAGAACCGACTTACCTCTAAGAAAACAAAGAAGCTTGTAGTTATAAATAGTGCCTTGTGGCTTATTTAGAAACGGGATTTAGGGCCAAAAGCACCAACACAGTTTGATGAAGATGTACCAAAAATAGGAATGGCTAATATCGCTTTGGCTAGGTTTTGGCCTAAGGAATCTAGCAGTTTGGGGAGCAAGGAGTTTGAATTGAAACTATGAGGATGCTTAATGATTTGAAGAATCGTGCATGTGTATGTGCGATATCAAATATGATAAGACTATTTCAAATTTTCATATGGTATTTCATCGTTTATTGTTTTACAACTATTTTTTTAGTTCTATGTTCAAAGGAGCAAAAATCATTTTGGAAATAAATCAGCAAACTTGGAGTAAGATTTATTTTTAAATCAGGTAAAAGAGAACAAGCTAAAAAAATTGTTGTCATAGTCTGAAATGGCATTCTGTTTCAAAATAGTTTTTGTCGTAGATATACAAATCACAGAATGCAATGTGCAGAGGCGTAGACACATTAGAGATAAATGAAGAATATAGTGCTGTAATTTTGAATTTTACAGCAATAATAGGTAGGAATCAGGAGTATAGGTATAAGGTGTATGAGGCTTATGGAGCTGCAATTTTGATTTCCTTGTAGGTATAAGTATATATGTGGGGTCTGTAAATGTGGGTATGACAGATGTAAACTGCAGAACAATCCAATATTTTTTCTGATATAATACAAAGGGTGCTGGCCCAAACCAGCTATTAACTTTTTTTTTAAATGCTGCTGTAGGTAGCTGTCTGTATCCCCATTTATGAGAAAATCATGGAGTCTTAAGTAAGACAATTTCCTGATGAGTAACGCCTATTTTAGGGATCCCTTATGTTGGGAACGTGACAGTCCTCCCCTCCCAACTTTTGTTTGTCCTCGAGCAACGATTGAAAAATCATTAAATCCCATTTGTAACCCACCTTCTGCTGTGTAACATTGATATTATCAAATATGCTTTCTCCCTTATTTTGAATCTGAATAATGATCAATAGTTAAAACTTAGGACAAGCTTTTCTCTCATCTTCCAAAGAAAGGTCAAGGCCATCTCATAATTGTGCCACTTAAATATGCAAAAACCAGCATTTGTATGATAGCATGCATCAAATTCATATCTTTTAATTCACTCTTAGTCAATCTATTATTCTAGATCAACTAAAATTATAGTGCAACACTCCATGCATACACTTGAAAACACAAAGTATACACATGAATGCATGAAGACAAAGAGTATACACGAAGAAGATACTTGAATATAACAACACAGCATACACATGAATATATGTAGATATAATTCACTTGGCCTATGAGAGGCAGGAACATCAAACCAGGACCAGATCCATCTCTTAGTGTAATCAAATTATCAATCAGCCCACAAGAGGCAGGAATGTCTACCCAAGACTAGATCCATCCCTTGGAGCTAAGTCACATGATACGCCAAATTTCATCTCTGATGTTCAAATTTCGGCGAATTTACCCTTTCCGAACTTCATCTGAATTTTAAGATATTAAATATACTATTATTTTATTTTAAAATAATATTGAGTTATTTACTTTAATTAATTAGCAATGTCAAACTATTTTGACAATTTTGTAGATATATTACTTATATTTAGAAATAGATAAATTTATACTGCCGAATTTCATCCAAATTTTATGATTGGCGAACTCGAATTCGAATTTGAATGTTGTGACTTAGCCTTAGGGTAATCAATTCATCGCTTAGCCCACGAGAGGAAAGAATGTCCAACCAGGACCAAACCCATCTCTTGGGGTAATAAATTCATCACTTGGTCCACAAAAGGCAAGAATGTCTAACTAGGCAGATCCATCCTTTGGGGTAATCGAATGTCCCCCAAGCTGGCAAAACCATGCTCTGATACAACTTAAAATGTCTGTAAATTATTAAAAAAAATACAAAAGCCCATATAAGAAGGGAATGGCATGAACTCATTATCACATTCTACATAAGTAATAACAAGAAGATTACCGAAGTAAATTTTAATATTTAATATGCATCAATTAATGACAACGACAAAAGTACAAAACTGTGAAAGTGTTGATAGATAGACATTTGCTAGCTAGTAATTGTGCCTAATCAAATATATTTAATAAGAAAATGAAAAACAAATCCATCATTCTTTTGCATATTTACAATAAGATTACACAAAGTCCCTGTCATATCCCGTCATATAGACATTTGCTTGCTAGTAATTGTGCCTTATCAAATATATTTAATAAGAAAATGAAAAACAAATCCATCATTCTTTTGCATATTTACACTAAGATTATGCAAAGTCCCTGTCATATCCCATCATATAGGCTCAGATTGTAGCCTTAAAGTCATTATGCCCGACAAAGAAAACACCACAAAGGAGGGTAGTCTATGGACAACACTTCTCCAAGGGGGTGCATATCTTAACAGTTAAGAAATTACGAAAGCATCAGGTGATGAACAGTGTGCAGTTAGCAACAAGGGACGCTTTATCGTTAACTCAGAACAGATCACTTAAAGAACATAATTAACAAATGGCTATCTAATGCTAAGTAAGGTTAGCAATTCCCTATAGGGGGCAGAAATGTTTAAGGTAATGTTTATGAAAGGTAGCAATCTAAATCAGTCAAGAGATCTACTTTGAAAGGGTACACCTATTACAAAGGAAAGGGTGTGATCCCACCAATAGAACATATAGAAAGGAGGAGATTTACTTTGGGAGCAGGGCATCAAATGATTGAAGGAAAAATATCCCCGAAGGGGGCATTATAGAGCCTAAGAATCATAGTAACAGGTAAGATTTATGCAACAAAGTTCAACACGTTTGCAGTGACAAATTCAAAACCCTTAAAAAACAAAATATCAAATCAAATTAGCAATATGTTCAATTGTACAATTCGCAATAGTCACTGGGGGTTTTAGAAGTGGCTCTAGCATAAGGTTTTCAACAATGTAGACCATAGTTTAAATTCTTGCCGAGATATCGACGATAAGTCAACTTATCGCGAGAAGTTCGGCACGGCGAGAAAGAACATGATTTTATCACCGGAATTTGATGCTGAGAACTTCAACTTATTGCGGCAATAAATTGGCGATATACTGGCAATAAATCGCCATTTTCTCGCGATAACTCAAGAACTTCTCGCGGGCGGCGCCAGTTAAAACCTACGTTTGATAAAAATGTTATTTCATTTTTGTTTCTTGCGTTTAGCGTCTTGGGTGGGGAGAAGGGTTTTGGAGCAAAAAATAGGTGTGACAGCGATTTGAAGCGATTTTCAGCGGATTCAAAGTGGATTTGAAGCTCTTTCCAAGCAAATCTGGATCCACAAGTAAGTTTCTCAAATTTTCTTTCTTTTGAGTTAAACTTTTTTTGTCTTCCCATACTTGCATATCTTGCATCATACTTGCATATCTTGCATTTGTAATGTTTTCTAATACATTTTACGGTTTTAAAGTGAATGAGTCATGATAAAAGAGGAAAAGACCTAACACCATCTTTTTGCAATTTTCCCAAAAACAATCAAGTTTTTCTCAATAATTTCAAAACTTGAAGGCATTAACGTTTTTTGTTTTATTCTCTGATTTTCCAGCAAATATGGCTCCCTCTGCATTTGGGGCAGCAGCATCTTCTAGTGGTCTTGTAGCATGTCCATCTAGATTCATAGGCACACACCCTAAAGGAGCTAGAGACTTTGCATGGAAATATGCCTTTGAAGGAACAGAGTATAATAGTGTCATATGCATAAAATGTGAAAGACAAATACGTGGAGGCATATCTCATTTGAAGTACCACCTTGCTAGTATAGAAAAGCGTGACACAAGGATTTGTGATGCGACTATGGAGGAAATAAAAAGGGAGATGATTGCTTTGCTTAGTGCCCAAGAAGAGAAGAAGTTGAAAAGGGAAAGGGCAAAATTGGCTATGAGGGTAGCCATTTACGAATCACAAGGTATGTTTCCTTTTAAGTTTTAACAATCATTTATTATTTTTTAATCACAACTAATGCTTGTGCTAAAACAATTATCAATTTATCATGATTCATAATGAGATGATGTGGGTTGTGTCATGTGACTAGGTATCCCAACCACCCTTGATGAAGAAAAAGAAGCAATAAAGGGGATAGTGGCTCTTTTCGTGGCCCAAGGATCTGCGTACGGAACACACCTACTCATGGCAGGTCCTCAAGCTCAACTTCCACTTCTACTGGGTCAGTAGACCACAAAGCTCTTCTATTGATGGTTATTTTGTGCATAGAAACACACCTGGAGCACAACCAACATTGGAGGGTATTGGATGAAACCGTTGACATTCAATGTGCTGATTTTCGGTTTTTTTAACAATCTCTCCTTCAATGTTGCAGCAAGTCCATAATTTCTGAATTTTGTGACTGATTGTACAGTAGCAGGAAAGGGCTACAAACCACCTACTCCTGCAGCCTTGAGTGGGAGGTAATTCACTTGTTTCAAACTTTAATACTTTTACAATTTTACAATTTACTTGTTTTTGTTGAAAGTAATTTTTCTTAATCAAACTCGTGTACTTAAAGTGAATATCATTTTTTATGTTGTGCTTGTAGATTGTTGAAAGATGTTGTTTGTAGAGGCAAAGAAGTGGTTGAAGAGCAAAGGTTAGAATGGAAATAGTATGGCTGCACCATACTTTCAAATGGATGGGCAGATGGAAGAAACCGTACCATCATCAACTTTTTAGTTTCTTGCAAGGATCAAGTGATCTTTCTTAAATCCTTGGATGCCTCAGACAAGATAAAGACGGCTGAGACTTTGGCTCGAATGCTAGAGAATATTGTGATAGAGGTTGGGGCTGAAAATGTGGTGCAAATCATAACCGACAATGCAACAGCATATGTGGCAGCGGGTAGGATCTTACAAGAAAAGCATAACACACTCTTTTGGTCTCCTTGTGCAGTGCATGTTATTGACCTTCTTTGGGAGGATATAAGGAAATTGGATTGGGTGAAACCGATTGTAGAGAAAGCAAGGACGATAACAAAATATATCTACAATCACCCTTGGGTCCTTCGCTTGATGAGAGACTACACCAAAGATGAGGATTTGGTTAGACCCGCGGTCATAAGATTTGCAATAATTTTTTAAACGTTGCAAAGTTTTCTTAAACATATGAATCCTTTGAGGCAGATGTTTGTGTGTCCAAAATGGCTATAGTCAAGTTATTCAAAGAAGGTCGATGGGCAGAGTGTTGCATGCATTGTGTTTGACATCCAACTTTTTGAGCGAGTTTCAAAAATTGTGTATGTGAGTTGGAAACTTCGAAATTTGATTTTTTTTTTAACTTATTAATCAAGTCTTTCATTATTATTTTATAACCCTACTCTCTAATTAATAATTGTTTTCTACTTTTCAATTGTAGGTGGTGAAGCCCTTGGTTAGAGTTCTTTGCTTGGTAGATGGGGAACAAACCCCAATGGGGTCCCTTTATGAGGCTATGGCTAGTGCGAAAGAGGCTATAAGAAATAAGTACAAGAGGGAGAGCCTAAAATTTCAGCCCTTATGGGATATTATTGAAAGGAGGTGGAGCAATCAGCTCCACCAACCCATTCATGCAGCAGGGTATTTCCTCAACCCTTGTTACCGCTTCTCTCCATCATATGAGGACAGTGACAGTGAGCACAGTGATAGTGAGGATGAGGATGAGGATGAGGATAATGAGGAGTCCTTTTCAAGGCCAACACCAGCACCACCATAGAGGACTGCTACGGCTAGAGCTGCTAGACCCCCTCCCTCTCCCATAGTTTTTACTAGAGCTACTGGGATGGGGAAGAGGAAGAAGTAGACTAGTTTCATATTGAACTTGACATTTGTATTTGCTTATATTTTGAGTCTTTGATAAAGACAATTCGGTATTTTACTATTTGTAGCTTGTTTCAAAGTTCAGAGTCTGTAGACTGTGACTATATCGGCATTCCACATGAGGATGCGATTTTGTTACTTATTGCATTTATATATATCTAGATCAGCTTGTTTAGTTTGTTTACCCATTTACTGACTCAATACATGCATCTACTTATTGAATTTTGTGAAAAAAAAATGCATTTTTAATTAAATTAAAGTCATTTTTTAAATTCCCAAGAAGTTGCCGATTTCTCTCCGATATTTGCCGAGAAATTTTTTTGGCCTTGCCGAGAAGTGGCCAAGAACAAGAAGTTGAACTATGATGTAGAGTACAACAAAATTAGTGTCAAGGTTTGTAGCTCATGTGATTATCACTCATCTATGACTCTTGATTATCACTCATCTATGACTCTTGATTGTGTGTCTTCATCACACAATCATTTTGGGTGACTCCATATATCCCAAGTTGGAATCCAATTGTGGCAAACTTATTGTTTGAAGATTGTTGGACAGGTTGCAAGCTACACATAGAATCTACTTACTGAGGCCACACTTACAGAGTTCTTAGTCCTCTTATCTCCTTCGAACTATATGGTTTTAAAAATGAAAAATTCCAAATTTGTGGTTTTATTATATTACTGTTACCCAAATATTTACTATGAGAGTTAGTTAAATTAATTCTAGGGAGCGGGGGGGTGGGGGGGTTAATTCCAAAATATTCAAAACTACCTCTCTCCGCGTACTTTTCTCTCTCCCCATACTAAAACCTTCTCTCCACATACTTTTCTCTCTCCCCATACTAAAACCTTCTCTCTCCACATACTTTTCTCTCTCCTTGTACTAAAACATTCTCTCTCCACATACTAAAACTTTTTTTTTCTCCCCATACTCAAACCCCTCTCACTACGTACTACCTCTCTCTACGTACTCAAACCTTCTCTTGAGTTCAAGTTTCATCTTTTCTCAAAACACATGTTTTCTCATGCAAACATCAGTTCATTCTCCGAATTATGAAAAGTTCACTATTGGATGGCTCGAAATTGCAGAGTTTAGCACTTGAGATGTATGGCAAAAGAATATTGGTAGGGCGCCTAACTATTTGATGAAATACTTGAGTGATTCCAATATGTCTGACAGGTGAGATTTCAAGACGCACTTCATTGAAACATGGTGCAATTGCAAGGCATGTAAAGTGCAGGCCAAATCCTTGTATAAATAAACCGCCTTATCCTCAATATCTTGGTCAAGTTGCATGACATATTTTATTCTCCCTTGTTGGCAGCATGGAATGAAATTGTGGCTCCCCTACATGGTCATGGCATTGTTCAAATGGAACCAATAACGAATGGAAAGGAAGATACCAAACATCATGTGTGCATCTGAAGGTATGAGGTTGAAGGTGAAGATTGTGGTTATTGAAACCAAGCCCAAGTTAGAGGAACACAAACTATGATCACAAAAGGCGCCAAACTATTTGACAAAATACCTCAAAAAAGCGTGTTGCTCAAACGTCCCAAGCCAGACAAGACATGTGAACTATTTCACAAAATGTTTAAATTGGAATCTGAAATGCCCGGCTAGTGAACACACAAATGAATGCCATTATGCATTGACATGTTTGACTACCCTCTACAGCAACACATGCCCAACCCGAGTCATGTTGACCCCCATGACATGGACAATCCCTAGTGATGATGATGGTCTCGATGGAATGTAAATAATATCACACCAAACATGTAAGTTGGAGCTCGATGCATTGATCAAATGCTCGCAATTCCTCACAAATCCATGGGCTTGATGGGAGTTGTTTGATCCGAGCTTTCTATCCTCAGCTTGACCATGAACCAAGGCTCGTGGACGGTTTGATAGAAATTCTCAAGCTAACACAAACAGGGGTAAATCCTAATCTCACAAAGGAAATACACAAATAATGTGTGTGGGCCAAGAAGAATGTTATTGTCATAGAAAGCGCAACATGGCTGCAGAAATAATGAAATGGAGGAAGTGTGTGATTTGTTTGATACAATGTTACCATGGAGATATAATATTATGGATATATGTATGAAATTTATTTTTGTGAGGAGACTTTGAGCTTCCCAAGTTTCAATACATTTCCCTCAAACCAGCTACAAACACTGCATGAGTATGGACTCCCAAGATCATTACTCATCTATGAAGTTACATGTTTCAGCTTTGAGATTTTGTAATGATTTGATTGTGATGCATACAAGTCACCCCTATTGAAGGGCATCAAGTATCAAGAGAATAATAGGACAATCATTCAACCAAATGAACCCATAAAGTCACCAATCAAGACAACATTGGCCAGGCCTATGAACAATTTTCCTCCAGCTCATACGTAGTAGATGAATCGGTGTTGTATGCATTCTCATTCACATTCCTTGTCCACTTCACTATGCAAGCTAAGTTGAAGATGCAGCGAAGACTAGGCGGAGTCAAGTTTGAAAGGTGAAGATGTTTGACAAAATGCCTGGCGTGCTTGAAGTCATTGCAAAATTGATGAAGCTCGTGAAGCCTGAGATATCGTTGTGACCAGATTTGAGTACTCAAGCCACTATGTAAATAATGGCTTTTCCCAGCCGTGAAGGAGCGTCCTCGTTGGAGCAGTGAACAGGTTGATAGAGAAATGTGCATGCTGACTATTCTCTAAAATGCCCCAATGAGAAGCGACTTCCAGACTGTTATAATGATGTGATATATAAATGTTTGAAGAGATATCGAGCTCACTCATATGTGACTGCAGAAGGAGAGGTGGGAAGTGAGAAGCTAACCTACTACCTTGCCACAATATGTGATTCTTTGAGTTGGAATAATACAAGGACAAGTATTTAGATTCCAGATGTAGTGACTATAAATTCCACAAAGGACAGTAATGGATGGAGGGCTCATGTTGAGATGATTAGACAAGCATGAGAAAAGCATGTGAAGATAGAAAGCTACCTCTACAAACCAATCACATGAATATCTTTAAAATTACATATTTTAAAGTTCTGGACATGTCACTTGTTGTAACTCATAAGTTAAAATATTTTATTGGATTCATAAAAAGGTTAGAGCTCGTTATAATATGCATTTCAAAATATTTAAACTCTAACTTTTGAGGTAGTTACGAACCCGGAAAGGTGGTTATGCCAGAATAGAATATAAATTCCTGAATCTCATTGTAATAGGGGACCTTTTGGAATTTGGAATAAGGGAACACTTATGTTTTCGATGATAAGACAATTTTTGGAAAGTATGTAAAGAGGTTGTCTTTGTCATCAGTTTCTTCTTATGTTCTTGGTGCAAGGAAATAAAGGAATGTGCATTTTGTATTCTCTTTTCTCCAAAGTCTGAACTGTTTGGGTGTTGATTCTGGTTGTAATTAATGTGTCCACGGTATGGTGTAGATGTTAGTGAACCATCAAATCATCACTAAGCTAATGCTAGCCTTCAAGCGTAGTTCTTGATCGTTCTTATTAGCGATTTATGTTAATTCAAGAAAGCTGTGAAGTCGTTTGGTGCATTCATTGTCAGTAGCTTTCTCTTTAACTTTTAAGTTTTAATTCATTTATGTTGAAAAATCAAATACATCCATCATACGAGGAAGCTGCCCCTCTCAAACGTAGAGGAAGATTGTAATCTGGTAATGACCGGTTTCAATCTCTCCAACTGTCGGCACAATTGTCACTGTTCACAGGGCAAACAGGGTCATCTCTTATAGGTAATTTTACAGTGACAAATCTGTCCAACCCCGTCCTCTCAGTGCCTCTTGAGTTGGGTTGTAATTTTTTACTATTTTTAATCAATAGCTTTGGCCTCTTGCTTATCAATATATATTAATGTTTCCAAATTTGATAAGGAGATATTTTCCACAGCAAGTCAAATTGTGATACCACAGTTTTTAAATTTATTTAATTTCATTTTATAAATTGTATATGTATTTTAAAGTGACATATAAAATTCATATTATAGAAATTTAATGACCTTTTCTTCAAATTTTACCAATTGTCAAGTTTGTTCCAAATTATTTCCTTGCTGACATCAAACAGGAACATTGTGACATAGAGTAAGACTGACTGACATGATTAAAGCTTAATCCTGAAAGTTAGTATATGTTTAGTAGAAAAAATGGACAACAATATTGTGATTTTTCTAAAACTTGGCCTTGGGTAAGGAATCACTTCATTGAACTTTTTTATATCTATTTAACTTCTAATATTTCTATCATTTATCCTCTAATATCTTTTATTTATTTGAATATTAATTATTTAATTTTAATCTTGTCAATTTTATAATTAAATTTATATTAAAATCAAGAATACTATATATAATATTACTCATTTCCTCACCCTCACCAAAATCAAACATGAACCTTGTGACATAGACTGAGATTAACTAGACGGACAAAACTTAATTGTGAAACTCAGTACAGGTTCAGTAGAAACGACGACAAAATATACTCAGTTTTTATTTAAATATCGCAGTCATGGGAAGTGAATGTGAGACAACATAGGTATGTGTGTATCTATATCAGCTATTATTTTTATGGTCAGGCTGACCTGTGTAAGGTTTTCCATGAAGAAGTTGAAGTCACAGCATGGTTCATAATTTTGTAATATGATCTGCTACAAGATTCTAAGGAACCTTGGCCTAACCCAGACCAGTATGGACCAATTGTCTATCACTGTCCAAGTCTGGCCTGGATTCAGCCAGGGTCCTGCCCCAGACATGCAGAATCAGCCCAAGCACGATGTGAATGTACCAAGCCATATCCACAGGCCCCATGCAGGACCCTGAATGAACAAAGGCAAAAACACTGAGATAACCTGCATGTATCACAAAAAAAGCACAAAAGTAAAAGCCTTCACAGCCAGCTTTCCTAGGTCGTCTTTGAGTACGAGGGGCAACAAGCTGCTATACAGGACTTGCATAGTAGCCTACTGTAGTGGCAGCGCTGTCATTGTTGTGGACCAGCTGATGTCATGTATGCATTCAATAAAGAGCAATAGTATGATTTGTACTGATTCTCTATGTGCAGTTGCACTGACAATTTTGAATTTTTCTTCAATTTTGTAGATCTTGTGCATACCACACATCCTTGTAGCTGCACCATATAAATTCTATGTAGCAGCTTGTTGCCCTTCCTTCTCAATCTAACCCATCCGTAAAACAAAACAAGGCTGGTATCATGGGTTATGTGATGTTAGTTCAACAACAGTTTCTCAGTGATTGGTGTTACTAATATTTACTACACGAAATACCACAAAACTCGTATAATTAATAATAAATTTTCATTTTCCTCATTAACAATAGGTAAACTGTTTCTAATACAAGTATGGATAGTGCTAAGGGGAAAAATTTAAAACAGTATACATGGAAGCGAACACAGTATCTGATAGAAGATCACCCAATATGAATATAGCTGGATATTACAACAGGCATAGAACGAAAGCAATATATATGTGAATATATAGACACGTGTATTGTTGCTTTTTATGTTGATTTCATAAGATCTATTTTTCCTGGAGTATTAATATTTTTTCATGATATAAATTTAAATATATATAATAAAATCAGATGGTTTGGTAACCCTGCTCCAAAAAGCCTAGTGTCATATCGGGATGCATTGGATACAACCTAGATACAGATTCAAGACTAGTTGCATATAAACCCAATACATATCTAGTATTGCATCCATATTTGATACTGAGATACATGTACCTGAGCAGAGAAGGGTGGAGGAGAAGGTATGAAATATCCAGATAGCTTTTTGATAGAATAACAGCTTAGATAAAACTTGAGAATATTTATAAGAAAAAATGACAAACGATGGAGCATAACATATGCTTGTCATATTAAAGACATTCTCTATTTCAATTAGAAAATCCCTTTGGCTTTTACCATATTTATCAGAAAAGGTTAACTATTTTAGAGTAAACAGCAATACAAGTTTTCTCTACCATTTTGTGCCTCTTATAAGTTTATGTGGATTTGATTAAACTATGTATGTTATGTTACAAGATTCAAAAAGAGTTGGCAGATTAACGGATTTCCGGATGATTGATTGATAGATTAACAAAGGAACAAATGTGTTCCTTATAAAGAATTACAAGGACATTGTTTCTAAAAGAAACAACGTAGACTGAAGACGGAATTAGAAACAAAACTAGAGACAGGATAGGAAACATTCCTATCTGGACTGAAGAAAAAAGAGACAAGATAGGAAACATTCCTATCTAGACTGAAAGACGGACTATAGACAAGTAGTTGACTATTATAGAAAGTATAAGATATTATCTTAATACCCTCCCTTAATAGTCAACGTACGGATGTTGGAACATTTTGTGATAACTGAGACCCTCCCTGGATCTACAAAATGCTGAAACCAAGAAGCTTTGTCAAAAGAGTGCTATGACTCAAAATAAGTTGCAATTACAAAACTTCGTTTTTGTGGAAAAAACGGTAAAACCCAGAATCTCACGCAACTTGGCGTATTACAAACAACTTGAAATGATTTTTGAGGAGAAAATCAACAAACCCATGAAAAACAGAAACAAATTCAGAAGAAACAGAAACAGATTCAGAAGGCTCTGCTCTTGTCGGAAGTCTCATGAAGACCTTTTAGATGTGTCCAAATTTCGGCAGCTGTCTTGCCGGATGGAATCTGAGAAAGCTGGTCATCAGCTACGGATAGTTTGAGAAGTATTACTGCCTCTCGATTATTCAGATCCCATGTATCTTGATCAGGACCTGGAGAAGTCGGATGCTGCCTAACACCTAGAACAAGTTGATCGGTGTTTTGATATTCGAAGATTGCGATGATGCGCTGCTTCCAGGTTCCATAATTGTGACCATTGAATTTGGAATTATGCTCGAGCAGAATATTTGTCAGAGATGCCATGGCACGTTTTTTAATGAAAACTGTGAAAATCTGTGAAGGCACGTTCGTCGAGGCAAAAATACGAAAGACCAAGAAGAATCAGAGAATGACCCAGAAGAGAGCTCGAAAAACCCAAAAGGAATCTGCTGTCGTTTTTTGGATCCGCTGGCTTGAAAATCGAGGCACCCAAAAAAAACGGACGACAACCCAGTTGAGCTCTCGAAAAACCCACCAAGAATCTGCAAACAAAACATTTTCCGACCCCAAAAATTAGGGTTTCGAAAAAAAGGCCCTAGCTGAAAAAAGCTTGAAAAAACTTCAAATTTCTTGATAAAAAATGGTCGAATCTGCTTCAAAAATGACTAAGAACAGGTGGGATTGCAAAGGCGACAAGTACTGGGTGAAGGTCGCAACTGTATTTGCAGGAAAAAACAGAATAAATCGCGCAGGTTGCAAAAAACGCGATTTCCCTGTCAAATGAGCCTGGAAAAAAAAAATACAGATGCGAGCTGCTTTAGGCGTGCTCGACTTGGAGGAGAAAAGGCATGATTTGTGCCATGATTTGCAGTCGGAACGAACCCCTGAAAAATGCGAAAATAGGGTACCAAATTGCGGCTGAGAGAAACTCGAATGCACAAAAAAAGCACGAATTTGAAGTCACGATTTTTTTAGTGACAACGAAATCGCAAGGTGCAGACAATTTCCCAAGGAACACAGGAAAATAATTTCGAAAATGGATCTGATAATCTCGAAGAAGAAATTATGATTTTCGAAAAAAATTTAAGAAATAGGCTCTGATACCATGTTACAAGATTCAAGAAGAGTTGGCAGATTAACGGATTTCCAGATGATTGATTGATAGATTAACAGAGGAACAAATGTGTTCCTTATAAAGAATTACAAGGACATTGTTTCTAAAAGAAACAACGTAGACTGAAGAAGGAATTAGAAACAAAACTAGAGACAGGATAGGAAACATTCCTATCTGGACTGAAGAAAAAAGAGACAGGATAGGAAACATTCCTATCTAGACTGAAAGACGGACTATAGACAAGTAGTTGACTATTATAGAAAGTATAAGATATTATCTTAATATGTTAAATACGCAAATTGAATTCAGAAGGAAATATTTTGAAGTCTTAGCATCAATCTAGCTCATTGCCTCCAATCAAATAGCTAAACAAATAAGGACACAAAATGTGACAGAAATATCGAGTGTTTCTTAACCAGCTCAAGTGCCAGGAGTCATTCACTATGTTTTTAACTATTTCGGAAATATTAAAATATGGTATTGTGGCTGCAAAAATGGGGAGTAGCACCTTGAGTCTTTTGAACACCTCTAATCACACCGTATTGAGTCAAGATGGATCAACTCTAGTGAACCCCATGCATATTGGCAGAGCTGCATCCATTCTGAACACAACAGTTGTGGTAGAACAAAGTAAGGGTGGTCTGTGCTATGAATTCAGAGAGCCCAATCAATGGCCAAGCTTCAACCCAGACCAATTAATAAAAATTTATTGATCAATGCTGGCTCAAATCTGTCAAAGCTTCATTATAGGGAGTTTCCCACCAACCTATGTAGGTGGCAACTCTTGAAAGGAAATAATACAGTTTCCTTATAATCAATAGTGGAAGTCCAAAGGGCAAAGTAAAGGTAAAGTCGGGCATTCCAAAGAGTAAAACCCAGGTTTAAAACACTCATAGTAATAGGGCTTCCCATTTGTTCAGCAGAACACTTGGCAAGGCGCTGATGTGTGGGGCACATTGAAAAGGGTGACCCAGTAATGACAGACCTTTCAAGTGGGTGATCCAAAGTTTAACCGATCCAAAACTTAAGTCGCCCAAGATTTATCAAACAAAAACATGTTAAACCTTTATTTGAAATCTCTAGAAAAATAGAACTGAGAGCTTGCTAGAGCATACAGAACATTATCTACAAGGTCCTTTGTCCAAATTCTAGCCAGTCCATTTTAAAAGAAAAAAAAATCAGAAAGGCAAAACTCATGTTGCCCCCTGTTGCAACTTTCACTTCATTAGCAAAATTCATTGATATAAAATCAATTAAACAAGCTTATCTCTACAACAAGCCTTCAACCTACACTAATTTTGGGTAATTAACATCTCAATGTCTCTCCACAGTGAAAAAACAATGGAATCTATAAAATAGCATTTGGGCCAATATTGCAAAACAGAACCCTTGGACTGAAACAATCAACCACATACCAGCTAAGTCATTCACACAGCACCATAATCATATTATACATATAGATCAAATAGAGCCTTTAAGTTTATGTCAAGGGTGTAAGAAATCAAGCCATTAAGTTTCTGTCAAGGGCATAAATCCTACCGAACCCAAACCAGCCATTATAAAAAAAATCCCTAAAAATTAAGAAACCTGACTATTAGATTTCAACACTAAGAATCTTACACTTCAGAAGCAACCCATATATAAATGATTGCAAGTATTCCAAATACTTTGTCATGATTAAAAAACAGCAAAACAAAAAAAGTACCCAAACAGAAAATATCAACCAACTTTGAACAGGACAATCTTCAGCAACAATCAAAAGACAAGAAAGAATTAAAAAACAATGTAACAAGTAGGAGATAATTTCCACAGCAAGCTTTGGGTTTAACCATGGAGGAAACTTCGTAGTTAAGCGCGCTCAGGCTGGAGTAGTACTGGGATGGGTGACCTCCCGGGAAGTCCCGATGCTTCACCCCTGTGAGCGTCACCTAGATCCAATGAGTGCTAAGTGTTCCATTTATTCTCATGAGAGATGGATTCATGTTGAATCACTACTCATGAAATATGGGTCAATGAGTTTGACTCAAAAATCACACAGTTAAATCCTGATAGCAATATCACAATTTGACTTGCTGTGGAAATTATCTCCTACTTATCAATTGATGAGCTTAAGGGGCTTTCTAATGAACGGTTCATAAGGCACAACACTTGGTGAAGGTTTTGCAAATGGGGTTGCAAGCTTTGCGTTTAACCATGGAGGAAACTTCGTAGTTAAGCGCGCTCAGGCTGGAGTAGTACTGGGATGGGTGACCTCCCAGGAAGTCCCGGTGCTTCACCCCTGTGAGCATCACCTAGATCCAATGAGTGCTAAGTGTTCCATTTATTCTCATGAGAGATGGATTCGTGTTGAATCACTACTCATGAAATACGGGTCAATGAGTTTGACTCAAAAATCACATAGTTAAATCCTGATAGCAATATCACAAAACAATGTAATGTTTTATAGGAGTAAAAGGAAAGCATTTAAATACCATTTTCACTCCTGCTTAAGAAGAAAAAATTTCAATTCAAGATTTTCTGATTGTTACAAAAAATTTATTCCTCCTGTGACAGGTTTTGGCTATAGGATACAGTTAGAGAGAAAAATGGCAAAGTGGATAAACTTTTTTCAAGACTTGTGAGTTTTTTTTGAATAAACTGTATTGTATATGAATGGTGTAATTTTATTTTATTTTTAATGAATAGTGCATCTAGTTTCTATTAATTTATAAAAATACACATATTTATAGAAAACAAAGGTAGAACCTAAGGTCACTTCTCAGAGTCACTGGAATAGTACCTGGACAACATAAACATACAGGTAGAGCCTACCTAGAAACCAGTAAAAACACGTCAATTAAGCCACAAGAGCAGCACCAACGGTGGCAAAGGGGGGTCTTTGTCATTCATCTTTCCCCATACATCAGCGGGATCAAGGAGAGAATATATCTCATCAACAGTAGCCTCCTCTTTATCTGTATCCTCACGAGTGTGAATATGTGAAAGTCAGACTGGGAAGCCATTTCGAAAGAATCAGGAAACCACCATCTCTACCAGAAATTAGTTAACCATTGCCACCACTAGTTAATGAACCCAGCCCCCAGACTTCCACACGAAAGAAAAACCTTAACGCAAAGGAGAGCAGACTGTCGCTTAGCAAAACCACTCCCACCACCGGACTGCGTTGAGAAAAGGATCTAGAACTAACACAACAGCTGCAAAGTGGGGACTGCACCAACCGTACAAGAGGTGTTTCCCCAATGATCTAGAAGTTACTTGAGGTGGGCCACCTTCAACACTACTTTGTTGGCCTATACTCGGAGCTCGAGCATCACATCATACCAAATACATGCTTTAGAAATGTGAAACACCAATATCAATGGAGTTGCGAGAAATGATGATTTCCAACTTGAGAGTGTGCCAAATTCGGGTAAACAAAGAGTATGTGAGGCACATTCCCCCAAAGGGCCATATGCCAAGAAAACAGTTGTGGTTAGAAGGGGCAAAGAAAGTCATGAATCCAACCCACAAGTTTTGAGCACAATGACAAAAGGTGAACAAGTGTTTGAAAGACTCTAGTTAGCCACAAGATGGACAAGGGTCGGGAATACCCATATGTCAAAGATGAGAACCCATTGGCAAGCCTTAGAAACAAATACACCAAGCAAAATGGGTGCGCTTAGGCTTAATGACAATGGGTTAAATGTTGCAAAATTGTTGTTGCTAAACAAACAAGGGTGACTACAAATGCCATTGAAGATTTGAATCAAAACCGTGGGAAGGTGTGGAGAGAGCCAGCAGTAACTCGCCCAAGGCTTGTAATTGCAAAAAGTAGTGTTGGGAAACCAATGCCAGTCTTTCCACCATGGTTACTATGTAAATGTCAATCATGTGTAGCTTTTATTCAGAAGTAGATACAACAATGTCAAACGTCAAGTCTGGTTGGGAGACTCAAAACTAGGCTTTCATACCTTCCCAAAATTGGCAATTCACAATGGCTCTAAAAAATGTCTCAAGGTGTGTGAATGTCATGTTTGTGAAAATGAACAAGGGGAAGCCCCTTGAATCCTAATAAGAAGGTAGCATCAAAAATTATGTTGATTGAAAGAAAGGCCATCTCAAAAGCATAAACCAACGCCAAAGTTAGGATTTCATCAGTGTTACCCCAAGTTTTCAAGAAGGGTATGGAAGGGGACGAAAGGGACGAGATTTCAAGGCGGCAAAATTCTTTTGCCAATTTTGGGGACTACAATATAACAACAGGGAAATTAAGATTTATAGAGAAATTTAAAATTTTCATATAAAAACATGGATAAAGCATGCACTTATACATAATAGAACCTTAATATATATGAATTAGCAGAATTCATATGCCAAATTTGTGTTATTTTAAGAGTCAAGGTCAAGTTCATTCTAGAAGTCAAAGTCACCTAGGCATCCCCAAGTCCCCTCCAAGATGGGGACGGTTGAAAAAATACCAGACACACGTCCCTAGATAACACTATGTTTCATGGCTTCTCAAGCAAGCCACATACTTTTGGTCAGAAAAATGCCTTTAATGTGAATAACATCTACCATAACCATAAGGGTTTGAAATCTTATCCCCTTCTAAGCTAGTTTTTTTGCTAGATACCCAAAAGAAATGCAATACCTAGGAACTTTCCAACCTCCATCTCAAGAAATGACAAACAATTCATTTATTTAGCACAAAGGGCTAATCCTTACTACTAAGTTGAGAGGAGCCTAAGACCTCTCAAGTCACATGAGAAATAATGGAACTCCCAAATGACACTATGAAAACCCCTGTGGTCTTCCAAAGAGGCCCAAAAAAGATCTTGCAAAAGTTTTTCTAATTTCAAATAGGATGCCTTGTAGGGAGCCTAATGTTAGTAAGCACATTTGTCCTTCGACAATAATGAAATAAATCGACTCTTAAATGCCTAGAAAGAAGAACAAACATAACTAATAGTTCGATAAGTTATCATAGGTTGATAACACTCTTGTAAATTGAGAGGTACAGCTCCCTTGTTGAAAGATTTACAATGAATTAAATAATAGGATGTATCTTTAACTTGAAGATGCTAAGGATTTCTGACATTCATTCATAAACATGGAATGAATGCATTGCTAGATTTATAGGTTAGAATAAAGAGAGAAAGATCAGCAAATAGCCACATGACCATTTATTCAATCCTTCTTTACATTGCAGAGAAAATGAAGGAAAATGTTCTTTCTTCTACAAATTACAAGTGACCATAGGACTGCATCCAAAGCACGGAAGATGTGACCACACGATCAGTATCAATCCAAGAAAGAATTATTCAGACCACAAGAACTGATAAATATAAACTTCTCTTCGTCTTATACACAAAACAAAAGAAACCACACGATTTCCTTGTCCTTGTGATTACAATCAACTTTTGCAAAAAAATAAAATATTCTTCCCCATTTCCCTATTACAAAACAGAACATATGCCCCTCTTGTGGCAACCACACGACATTTGAAAAAGAAGGACCCTTGTGCTATCATTCAATTTCCTATTTAACATCTTTGCCCATCCGTAACCTTTCAGTTACCAATATAACTAATTCTTGGAATCAAAGCCTTTCATCACTTCTTAATGATGGCCTATTTTTACTCCCTTCGAATCCAAATCCCTTAATCTTCCATGTCTTGCCCATTTTAATGATATTATTCTTCATTGGGCGCTTTCTTATCTACATCGACACATGTTCTCATAGGTTGCCGCTATTTGTGATATCATATGGCATTTGTACATCAAATATTTGTTCTACACCCTACTTTTATAAGCAACCTCATCTTTGACCAATTCTGATAACATTATGCATCAAAACAATCAACTTATCTATCATTCCCAGCTATATCGTAGAGAGTTGATCCTTTGATGATGAGAATGCATAATCCATGATCACAACTCTCGCCCTGTTTGGTGATGAGCATTAGTTCAGAGTTAAAACCATCAACCTTGAATATGTGAGTCGAGTGCCCTTTTGGATTATCTTCTTCGATCAATCATCGATCACATTCCCACATTCTTTTCATTATTATGACTTCTCAAGCTATCTCCTATGGGTAATTTGTGTAATTCAACACACATGTGACATTGTTGAACATCTAATAAGCATTATGTCAAATAGTTTGCGCATTTCTTTCATAGGGCCCAAATCAAGCATTTGTAGCTCTCAATGCCTTCTTTTTAAGTCACTTTGACCATAACAATCAAACCGACATGTAAGAAGAGCTTTCAAACGACCACCTGTCCCTTAGGTTATTGTGCGACTTCTACCATGAGTCACCAAAGGTCTTAATGATCTTGGGGATTAAGCTTTTGTGCACTCTTAAAATTGAAGACTTTCAACTTTGCATTTAGCATTCAGTAGTGATCTCTACACACAGCTGTGTGCTTCCTTTGCTACCACATGGTATACACTTGTGCATCTGTTATTTGTGCACGCAGCTTCTCAATACCCGTGCTGAGTTAAGACTCCATGAATGAAGGATCGAGCCTTCCACCTGTCACAGATGGCACGATACATGCTTTGGGCACTCACCACGATGATGTGCATATGTAATTAGCAAAAATGGCTATTCAAGAATCATTATCTCTAAATTGTCTTTACCCTCGACCGTCACAAGCATTCTATCAAATAGCTTGTATGCTCCTCAATTATATAATCGATTGGGCTACCACGGTGCTTCAACTCTTCTTGTGTCTTCGATCCACAGACTCCAATGACGTTCGATTCACCATATCTCCACCGCTATTAATAATGTTGGTTTATTCTTTATGCTCAGTCTTCTAAAGGATAACATATGCAAATCACAATAATAGATTTAAGGCTTGTTATAAGCCAATTATCTTCAATGTTCTTGCGAATGTTGTTCAATTATGAACAAAAACTTCACTCTCGATTACTCATAAAATGTGACACTAAACAAATTCGGTGCGTAGGAGCTCCATATTTTTGGACGACATTAGCCTTAGTACACTCCTTTAAGGCGAATGACCAAAATGGGAAAATTTCAATCAGGCTTGCACCGCTTTTGAACACCAAAGAGTGTGTCGATGGGTATAATTTGGAAGACATTTTCATTTCTTCTTCCATATTAGGCCTATGCACAAAGGAGTCAACACGTTGCTTACCTTCTCATCATCCTGATATAGCATTCTCCCTACATAAACTATCATTACCAATTGTAGAACTCAATCTCATTAAACAAGTACCGTTGTTGTCATGGGGTTCTCGGTATGTCCCAATGTGTGTTGCCGCCATGTACCTTTATTTTGGAAATTTACTATTCAATACTGGGATGGAATAGCATGTCGCGGCCTATCAAATGCTATGAACACATGGGCATTTTGTAAAACAGTTCACATGGCTTTGGTAGGACTCCCAAGTTTGGTGCTCATGACATAAACCTCAACAATGTCATCAGGGAACATTTAATAATCAACTACTTAATTTTCATGCTATCAACCGAGTAGTCATGTGAACAAACCCCAAGCTTATAGTATACCAAAGGTGGCGATAGAACTTGTACAATGGAGCCTATATTGAAATTATGTGCAATTGAGATTCTAGTCTGAGATCTACATTTTAAACTAGTGAATCGATACTTTGTACTTCAGCCCCAAACATCTGAGCTTGAACACTTGAAATTAGAACCTTGGACATCAGAGCTGAAAATCTAAATCTTGGGACTGCTTCAGCAATGTTACCTTTGAATTGTATAAATAAACCACACTTTTGAACTTGAACTTGAAACCATAAAACTTGAACTTCTGATTCTGCACTTTGAACCTAAACCCCCGAACATATGAATCTGCCTTTCAAACTTTGAACTTGGAACCTTTGAACTTTTAGGTTCAAGTTCAAGTTCAACATGAACATAGGACACTGCTTTTGCAAAGTTCGAACTTTACAAAGGTGTCATCAGTAACCAAAACCAAACAACGATTCATTTTTGGGGTTGATTTTGAAGTTTGAAAATCGAGTTTTGAAAGCATGCTTACACCTAACACGAAGTATAATATACATGCGAGGTCACGAGAATTCTAGAACACACCTATAATTTACTAGCCAAGAACAATGGTTTGATAATCCCATAAAAAAGCTTCTTTGCAACTCTTGCAAAAACCAAATTCCAAAGGTCCTCAAAAGAGGCTTGAAGGCGAGTGAGAATGCCCATAAATTGAAAGATTTGCCCAATACCCAATCTAATTCCCTCCATACTAGAGCATCCAAAGCAAAGCCAAGAGGAAGGATTGTTGAAAACACTCTTTATGCCATTGAATTGCAAAGGCTAAAGCCAGGCAAAAGGTGTCAATACATTGAAGGGTCTCCTCCTTGTTTTTTCCCTCTTCAATCAAAGTAAAATATCATTTTAAAATGACCATTAACTAGCCAGGAAGGTTACTCAAGTAGTGAATGCCATGCATATTAGCGGGGTTGTGGTAGAACACTATAGGGTTGTGGTCTGTGATATAAATTCACAGAGCCCAACCAGTGACGAGGCTTCAACCCAAACGAATTAACAAAAATTTACTAATCAATACTGGCTGAAATCTGTCAAAGCTTCATTACAGGGAGTTCTCCACCAAGCTATGTAGGACAATACTGATACAATTTCCTTATGATCCAAAGTTGGAGTCCGAAGGGCAAGTAAAGTTAAACTCAGGAATCCCAAAGGGTAAAACTCAGGTTCAAAACATTCATCACAATAGAGCTTCCAAAAACGCCTGCAGGACACATGGTAAAGCTCTGATGCATGGGGCACATTTAAAAGCATGACTCAGGGTTGACAGACCTTTTAAGTGGGTGATCCAAAGTTTAACCCACCCAAAACTTAAGTCACCCAGATTTAAAAAGCAAAAACAAGTAAGACTTTTAATTGAGATCTCTACACAAATAGGACAAGGGAAAAGTTAAGGTAAAAGTCGGGCATTCCAAAATGTAAAACACAGGTTCATAACAGTCATCACAACAGAGCTTCCCATAACACCAGCAGGACACTTGGCAAGGCTCTGTTGCATGGGGCACATTTAAAAGCATGACTCGGTATTGAGAGACCTTTTAAGTGGGCGATCCAAAGTTTAACCCACCCAAAACTTACCAAGCAAAAATACGTTAAACATTTAATTGAAATCTCTAAACAAATAGGACTGACTTGCTAGGGCATGCAGACAGCTATCTAGGATGCTGTGTTTCCAAATTCTGGCTAGTCCATTTTAACTAGGAACTAACGACAATTATTGAGAAGCTAATATTGAAAAGAAAAAATATATCACAAAGGGAAAACTCATGTTGCCCCGGTTGCAATTCCACTTCATTGGCAAAATTTATTGATATCAAATCAATTAAACGAGCTTATCTTTACGACGACCCTTCAACCTACACAAAATTTAGATGACTAACATTTCAATGCCCCTCCATGGTGAAAAACTAATGGAATCTATCGACTGATACTTGGATCAATCTTGCAAAACAGACCCCTTGGACTGACACAATCAACCACATACCACATGAGTCATATACATAGCACCATAATCATATTATACATATAAAGCAAATCAAGCCATTTTCTGTCAAGGGCGTAAATCCTACGGAACCCAAACCAGCCATTTTACAGAAAACCCTAAAAATAAGAAATCTGGCTATTAGATTTCAACGCGGAAAGAATTTTACACTTCAGAAATAACCCATACATAAATGATTGCAAGTATTCAATTACCTTGTCGCGATTAAAAAAACAGCAGGAAAAAAAAGTACCCAGAAGAAAAATATCGACCAACTATGAACAACGTTATCATCAACAATGATTAAAAGACGAGAAAAAATTCAAAACCATGAAACGGTTTATAGCAGAGTAAAAGGAAATCGTATACATACCATTTTTGCTCCTCCCGCTTAGGAAGAGAAAAATTCAATTAAAGATTTTCTGATTGATCAGCTGCGAAACAAAAATATGCGCCGCCTGAGAAAAGTTTTGGCTGCAGATATACTTAGGGAGGAAGATGGGAGGCAAGCAAATAAGTCTTTACCCTTTCGCCAAAATAGGGAAGAAACTCAACATCTTATTCAAGATTAATATGCACGTAGACCGACCGACCTTGGTCGCAAAGATTAGGGAGTTACATTGTTTTGTTTTGCTTAGTTGCATTTGCAGTTTTCTCACATCCATTTTCGACTTTTATATATATTTTTAATAAATTGTTAGTTTCTAGGCAGATTCCATAGGATACTATTAGTTTTGGTGAAATGCTACTTACTATTGGACATATTGGACATTTTTTTTTCTAGTAAATTTTTTTTTTTTAAAGTATATAGTTTGAATTTATATTATTTTTTTAATAATCTATAAGAAATTACGAACATTTTATTTAGAACATTTTATTTTTAAGCAATTTTTCGTAAGTATATAGTTTGAATTTTAATTTATTTTTTAATAATCTATAAGAAATTACTAGTTCGTGGAGGAAACTATAGCATTCATTACAATGTTTTTTTTAATTAAATTTTCCAATCATAACCATTTATTTTTCAAAAACTTTCCATTCTATATAATTCTTATGTATTTTCAGATTTGATTAGTGTTTTGATAAGACATTTATGTCTCCTGCTATTGGTTGTTGCCTACTACAGTCATGAAGGAGCTTTTATACTTTTGTTCCCAAACTTGCTTTTATATTTTTGTTTCACAAGTGGGACAATATATTTGAGAGGATGTGAATATCTTTTGTATATTCTCACACATCTTATCTTGAGAAATTAAATAATGTTTTATCATGTGGGTGTTTGTTATTATTATTAGTTCCTGCATAGGCAAGAAACTATAGCATTCAATGCACTTTTACTTTTTAATTTGTTTGTCCAATTAGAACACTTTATTATTCAAATACTTTTTGAACTATAAAGTTATCATATTTATTAGGCAAAAGCGTACAACGCAACAGTAACTTGCGAGCCTCTCATGTGGGAGGTCATGGGTTCGAATCTACCTTCACTTAACATATAATAATAATTAATACCAACAAATAATAATTAATCTAGGCTTTGGCCCATTTACTGATCAAAAAAAAAAAATTCTCATATTTATTATATTTAAAATAATTCAGCACGATATATTTATTCATAATTTGAGTGGTTGTTTTGTGCTACACTAGGGAGTGCAACTTTTTCCTTTATTTGTTTGTTCAATCAAAATAATTAATTATTCAATTACTTTTTGCAACGATAAAGTTTTCATCTATATTATATTTGAAATAATTTATAAAAATATATTTATTGATTATTGTTTTGTAGGGCTTTTAATTTTTTATACAAAATGCAACAAATTATTTTAGAGTTACTATTGCATAAAATTCATATTTTTTTAAATTATTTTAGAGATTTTATACATCATTTTACTATTGCATAAAATTCATATTATTTTCTTCTATCGTTATTGATTGTTGTTTTGTAGGGCTTTTAATTTTTTTACACAAAATACAACAAATTAAATTTTTTTCCTATTAGATATAATAGTTTCAGAAAAAAAAACAAAGCAACCAAAGTACCACCACAAAAATCAACAAGGAGGCCAAGCCTCACTATGGAAGAACAGTATCAGCTATACAACATAACAAAAAGAGGAGAAGAAGGACTATCTAACTAAGAACATCATAGTAGTTCACCACCCAAGCAGTCCAACCTAAGGGACACTCCATCCAAACGATACTTTTACGTTCTTGAATTTGCTTCAACCTGAATAAATCTTATTTTCTAGCCTTCACTTTCTTACTGATTTCTCTGTTCAGCCTAATGCAAGCTTGCTCAAAAGCCTATAGATCATCCAAGGTTCTACGCCATTGGTATCTATGATTCAACTCATAGTAGAAAAAAGTAGCATGCCCATCTTGAAGGAACCTTCTCATCTTGTCATGCTCAATCAACATAATAGCATGCACCTGCAAAAAAAAATTTTAAATAAGTAAATTTTCGAAAAAAATTAGTAAGATCCCTCAGCTTACCTTGGAACCTTTCCTCGTTCTTGCACTTCCAGATCTGCCAAGGAATGTTAGACAACAATATATTCCAAAATAAATTTGTATCTTTAGGAAGACCATTAATATGAGTTACTATAGCATAAAATTAATATTATTTTCAAATTATTTTAGAGAATTTATGCATTTTACTATTGCATAAAATTCATATTATTTTCTTCTATCGGCAAGAGCTAGATGCTTTGTGTCCTTGTTTATTTTGCAATAAAGGAAGTGCAATATGAAATTACGTAAATATGAGATGAGGAAAATGAATTTTTATTACTAAAATGTTTTATTTAGAAATGAAAATAAAGTAAAAAGTGCATACATGTTCAAGTAGAATAATAAATAAGATTGGGTTTTTATTTTTTATTTTTGCATATGTACTAAAAAAATCAAATATATTAACTAATTCAAATATTTTTATCATAGATTAAAATTGTATTTAGAAATTAATTGCAAATGCAATAATCAATGTTAATCAGGTCTCCACCAATCAACAAAGACAAAAGGTACACCACAGAATTTAATAGAGCAACCAAAAAAATTAATTCAATAATATTTAATATATCACACATACATATCTAACTCAATTCTTCCCCTACTATTGCAAACAAAAAAAGAATAATTATGATCCACCTTTCCTCGCTCCAACAATCTATGTTGGATAATGATATGTACATTGTAATAATAGAATGCAAAATAATTAGAATACATATGTATTCTACTATACTAGTCCAAATATGTAGAAATGCTTCAACTCCAAGGATGTAAAATAAATATAAAACCAAACATTAGTACATTATAATCAGTTATGGTTATTTTGTGAAACAAAAATAATGCCAATGTTATCAGACCACAACATTAGCTATTGTAGCATTTCTGATCTTATCTTCATAATTTTTCGCATAAACAATCAAATGTATGATAGAACTATACATAACAATACTTTGAAAAATATGTAATGTATCTAAACAATGTATTAGATGAAATGCATTGTAAAATAAAATGGCAAATTATCAACATAAAACCATTCCAATATGTTCTTCTACTAAAATAATATCTACCACCCCATGCTTCTACTAAAATTATATCTATCACCCCATGTACCATCAGCAGGAACTAGATGATTTGCGTCCTTATTTATCTAGATTGTTATTGCATAGGTGTGTGAGACTTTTGTTGACAAAAAGTAATAATAATTTTAGAAATTTTCTACATTTTAATGTTCCTAAAATGACAACTATAATAGAAAATAAAAAATGTACCAATCGTTTGGTCTTTTTAACTTTTGGCATATTAAATTGAAATTAATAAAGAGGTCTTATTTGCTTTTAGCATTTAATTATCATTACTATGAGTTGATCCTTTTATCTGGATCATTCTAGGTGTTTTCTTTTATTAAATTTTGTGCATAGTCAATCTTCCTTTCAAGTTAAATGTAATTTTATTTGTGATTTTTATTATAATAGTTATTAGAATTTTTTAGGACTTTATTTTTTTCCTATTTTCATGTGTTTTGTTGTGATTTTTCTTTTGTTTTATTTGTATATGATATTTGAAAATCTTAACTTCAATTCTTTACAAGTGGATTTTCTTATAATTCTATTTTATATTTTTGACATTCATTTTTTTATTTTTCAATTTATTAATGTAGATTTTGATATTATAATTTTTTCACATAAAAAAATTAAAGACTTGATTTAGGTTTGTTTTCATATAGCATTGAGAAGATTTGTTTAAACATCTTGTTCATTTGTTATAAAATAGGTCAACTATTTGGTCACTAATATTTTTAAATGTTAAAAATAAAATACATTATAGAAAATTCGTAGAGTTGTTCAAAGTCTAGAATCATTTGCCAAGCAAATGAAAAATTGAAACTTACCAAAATTTGGCATTCCAAACTTCACACAAGTTTTCTATATATTGACTTCTTACTACCAAGTCAAATACCATAGCAGGGATAACATCAAAACATAATTTCTAACGGCATGAACTAAACATTACGTGTCCTTGTTTATTATATGAATGGTATAATTTTAAAAATAAAATCAATGAATAATATGTATGATTTCTATTAATTTATGTAGAGACAAAAATGTACGATATTAGGTCACTTCTTAGAATCATTTGAATAATTCTGAAGAAACATAAACATACAGGTAGAGTTCAAAAGGCTAGAAAATAGTAAAAATAAGTCATTTAAGTAACAACAATAGCACTAGATGGTGGCAGAGAGGGTCATTGTTATTTAGCTTCCTCATAAATCAATAGGATAAGGGGTTGTGTTAAGGAGAGAGTATTTGTCGTTAACATTAACCTCCTCTTTTGTATTTATCCTCAAAAGTGTGTAAAATGATGAAAGTCAACTTGGGAAGGCATTGGAATGAATCAAGTCAACCACCATCCTACCAAATATCTGCTAACCATTTACTACTAATTGATGAACCAACTCCTCGAATCTCGTGCGAAGGAAAAACCTTCACACAATGGAGAGGTATAGCATCACTTGTTGAAACTACTCCCACCAATAGATTGGGGACAAGGAGCTTAGGATTGCAGAGTTTGAGAGCATCAAGAAGAGGAAATACGACTAAGATAGCAACTACAAGGTGGGGCCCACATTAGAGAAAGAGTTGTCTAAAGGAACTTTGGCAATTGTACAAGAGATGTTTCTGTAATGATATAAACATTCCTAGAGGTGAGCCACCTCCAACGCCACTTTGTTGGCCTAGACTTAGAGTTGAAGCATTACATTATTACAAATACCCACTTTAGTTATGTTTAGAGGGAAAATGGAAGTGCTCGATAAGGTGTTTAAACATAAGACTTCCACTTTCACACTAACATTCAATACAAGAGAAAGAGGGGCTTCCAAACATAACTCTCAATATAACCCAAGTGTTATTAGCAGAACCCAAATAAGATGAAGGGATGTCAATACTAAACCCAAATTATATCAAGGAAGTACGCAAGCAAGTCTTCTTTCATTTGATGTAAATTATTTAAAGATATGCAATGTGAATGTGAAATTGAACTTAATCGATTTAATGAGAATAGTAAGATTCTTCTAGGTGGTAAATAAATGTGATCAACACAATTAAAATATGAAAATAGGTCTAGACTAAAAGGTGAAATAAATAATAAAGTTTTGACCTCAAAATGTGCAAGGAAATATTTTTGCTCTGAAAATCATGGATCTGAACATGTGATAGAACTTTCGACTATGAATTTGCAACCACAACTGAAAATTTTTAAAAAAAAGTTATTTTTCTTAGGCCTTCGAGAAGACATCAACCTAGTGGTAAAGTGTCCAGACACTTTGTAGGAAGATATACAGGTTCTTGAGACATATTAGCAAATTCAAACCAACTTCTTTGAAAATGTATTAGTGAGTAGTTTCCAAATTTGTGGTCACAATTCAGCTATCTTGTTCTTACATAAAGTAAAACTTGCTTTTTGTTTTGTTTGGACGAGGGTTTGCCTTGGTCAAGCCCGAGATTAAGGAATCAAACTTGAAAAAGGAAATGAAAAATATGTAAAGGAAGCAAGATAAATGTAAGTTGTCACCATACTTGTCAAAACCCTTGTCAATAAGGATTTACAATGTTTGTATGTTGTAGATGTTGAATTTGCAATGTAGGATGTATGAAATCTCCACAAGTGCAATGGATCTACCAAAACCATGTCATGGAGTCATGAATGTAAATGTGCATCAATGAGAAAGATGATAAATACCTCAATATATATCTCTCCTTTGATGGCCAAAAAAGTGCTAGATTGTGAAGAGGAAATGCTCACAAAAAATCCTTGAATCTTGAATGCTTGATGAATACTCAAAATGCCTTAGTAAATTTGCTAGCTTTAGTATCCTTTCTTGTTCAATGATTCCTTGTGATGTCTCTTGATGTAAAAGTGAGGTGTGTATGCTTCCTTTTATACTAGTTTTCAGCCTAAAAAATAAAGCAAGTAGATGGTGTCACCCAATTTTAAAAACTAATTCCCCTGGGTAAAAGTGGCCCTAGAATTCAACATATTGGGGGATAGTTGACCTGGCCTAGAATATGTTGACTTAGGTCAACCTATTCCTCACAAGTCAACCTAGTCCTCTAAGTTGACCTATTCCAAGGTTATCTCAAAGAAAGAGAGCTTAGGGGATCTTAGAATTTGCGATGATAGAAATTAAAAAAGAGGAAACTATATAGGAGAAAGATTGGCATTCAATCACCTTAGGTCATTGAACTAGATTACAATTTCAATGAGGAGTGATGGAGGCATACTAGGCTAGGGCTTAATCCCTAGCCCTTGTGTTTGTTGTTTGTCTTCCTTGCTAAATTTATTCTCTATTCTTTTTTGGATTGACGGTTGTTGGGAAAGTTAGGGTGGGTTCCAGATTTTGGAGAGCATTTGCAAACATTCTTAGATTGGGGTTTTTATTGTTTGCATGGCAAGGCCTATGATTTCTTCTACATTGGTGAGGATAGATGGTTCTTCTCCAACTGTACATGTAACAAGGTCTAAATCATTTTATTCAGGGGAGATCTCCAAGCTGAAAAAAATAATGGTTGTTTTCTATGTAGCCATGATCGCCCTATTCTGGTTATTCCTCCAACGATGGTGATGGAGGATATTAAATATTGGACTAAGCATGCTTTGATATGCAAATTTCTTGGAATTTGGATTTCCTTATCTACTCTTGAGGCATGGATCTGTCGCTCATGGTAGGTAGAAGGAGATAAGGATATCATGTTAGCTAGGAATAGTTTTTTTTTTTGTTGTATTCTCATGTATGTCTAATCGTGATCATGTTTTTGAAGGAGGGCCTTATTTCTACAACCATGTGGGGTTATTTGTCAAACCCTAGCATTTAGGATTCAATTCTACTAAGGATCTCCCTTCTATAGTGCTAGTTTGGGTTCACTTGCCTTATCTTCCCCTAGAATCCTAGTGAGAAGACATTCTCCATCAAATTGTTGCTTTGCTAGGAAAGCCAACTATGATTGCACATCAATCCCTCGATAAAAAGGTTATCTCTTTTGCTAGAATTTGGGTTGAAATTTACTTGAATAACCCATTAGTAGATTCTTTGGAAATTTTTCTTAGGGCTTCTTCTTGGGTGCAACAGTTAGATTATGAATCCCTTCCTTTCTATTGCTAGATATGTCATTAGTATGGTCATTTACAGTGTTAGTGTCCTCACAACCTAACTTCCAAAGGAGTGGATGGTTCTATGGCCAAAAATGGTGGTGGTCTGGCAAATGTTGTAGGAAAAGGACAAGCTCAAATGGATAATACAACTAAGGGGAAAAGTCAACCTGATAATACAAGAAAAGGAAAGGCTCAAATGCAGGATAAGGATGAATTTACCCTTGCTCGCCCATTAGCTAAGGGGCATGGTCAAAAGAGGCCTTTGAAAGATCGATAATCTAATCTGGGTTTTAATCAATTTGAGGTGCTGGATAGTATGGTTTTAGAGGAGGGTATTTCTCCTAGTATCTCTTTTGATCCAGTTTGCCCATATGAGGAACTTTCACCTCATGATGCTTGTGGGGCAACCTAGGTTGTGGTTCACCATAAGAGTGAGGTCCCTATAGCTCCTAAGTTAGCTACTTTGGTCACACCTATGGTGCCAAAGGATAATGACATTATTTTGACCGACTTGGTTAAGGATGCGCTAGCATCTGGTAAGGGTAAGGGGTCTCCTCTCCCCTTGGGGTTGATGCATAGACCCTTTAAGCGGGTTTCCTTTACTCCTCTAAGGAGTGGGCGCAAAACAGACCAGGAGAAGATTAAACTTACAAGAGATACATTGATAGAGTTTGGGTCAGTGAAACCATTGGATGCTCATTTTCCCCATTCTACTAAATGATGATTATTCTCTCATGGAATGTTAGGGGGTTGAATAACATCCCTAGACAAAAGGTTATTCAGAATCTAGTGGTTGATCATTCTCCTAACATTTTTTGTATCCAAGAGACTAGGCTCTCTATGAAGTCTATGGTCTGATATGCCTCTAGTATTTGGCCTCGTGGGAAATTCCAATTTGTTGGGGCTATGGGAAGTGCTAGTGGTTTGGCTATCTTTTGGGATCTACAAAAAATCTATCCCCTTGGTTGGGTGTCTTCTCGCTCAGCTCTCTCTCTATGGTGGCTTCTGCTTTGGACTCATGAGAGGTAATCATGATTACTAATTTGTATATGCCTATTGATTTTGTGGGAAAGGAGGAACTTTGGAGGCACATTCACTAAGTTAGAAATCGTTACCCTTTTCATCTTTGGGTGTTAGCAGGAGACTTCAATTCAATTTTAAGTCTAGAGGAGAAGCAAGGTGGTTTGGCTAGATTGGGGCCTTCTTCTGCTCTTCTTCGTCAGCACATAACTCTTTTGCACCTCTCTAATGTTAAGCCTTCTAATGGTTTGTATACTTGTAATAATCAAAGGACTGGAGCTGATGTTATCTCAAAATGTTTGGACATATTTCTTGTTTCTTGTTTCTAGGTTAGTGACACCCTTACTCTCTCTTTAGAAATTCTAGACTGGAGGGGTTTTCATCATTGGCCTATCAAATTTTTTGCTACTGGGGGGCTATTGTTTCAAAGTGTCCACCTTTTAAGTTCTAGTTGATGTGGCTTCATGACTCCTCTCTTCATGATCTTGTATTATGTTGGCGGCGAGATGGAGCTCTTGCATATGGTACTGCTATATTTTCATTTTCTAAAAGGCTTCAATATGTTAAAAGACAACTCAAGATATGGAATAGACAATGTTTTGGGAACCTTCACTATATGAAGAGGCTTGCTTAGGAAGATCTTGATGTCATAGCCAAGCATATTAGAGATCGAGATTTCTTGGAGTATCTTGGAAGGGCTAAATCCCTAGCTTCTAGAGTTCTAGAAGAATGGGAACTTGGGGAGGAAAATTTTTGGAAGCAAAAGGCTAGAGTTGATTGGCTCCATGAAGGAGATAGGAACATTATTTTTTTTCCATAAAATTGTGCAATCTCACTAGAATCAGAGCAATATCTTTTCATTGGTTAATTATCAAGGTATTCAATTGTCTTCCTTGCCTACTTTGTTCCAGGAGGCTACTCGATACTTTTCTACCCTCTTCTCTAAGAACTCTCCTCCTGCTGATAATGAAGAAAATATTATTTTTTCTTGTATTCCTTCCCTTATTACTTAGGAAATGAATGATTATCTCATGTGACTAATCTCTTTGGAAGAGCTAGAGGAGGTGATCTCTGGTATGCTCAAAGGAAAAGCTCCTAGTCATGATGGCTATCCAGTTGAATTATTTTAGGAATTTTGGGACATCATTAATCATGATTTTTTGGAGGTGGTTAAGGAATCCTATTCTAGCAAGCAGATGCTTCGGCCATTGAATTCTACTTTCTTGACTCTTATTCCAAAAAGAGAAGGGGCTAATCAACTAGAGTTTTTTAGACCAATTGCCTTATGTAATGTGATTTACAAAAACATTACTAAGTTGATTGCTGAGAGAATTAAAAAGTGGCTCCCCATTATTATCTTAGAGGAACAAGGTGGTTTTTTTGTAGGAAGACAAATATTGGATGGGGTGGTTATTGCTATTGAGGCTATTCATTCTATGGCTAGTTCAAGGGAGCGATCTATGTTTGTTAAGCTGGATATGGCTAAGGCCTACGATAGAGTTAAATGGAGTTTCTTAAGTAATATTCTTCATACCTTTGGTATCTCTGACTAGGTGAGTTAGACTATGAGTTGTGTTACTTATGCTTCTTTGTCTATTCTTCTTAATGGTCAACCTTCCCAACTATTTGGTGCCTCTAGGGGTCTCCGCCAGGGTGATCCTCTCTTCCCCTATCTTTTCATCATTATGGTTGAGGGCTTGGGCAAATTCATTAAGTATCAAGTGTCCGAAAACTCTATTCAAGGGTGGCAATGAGGTAATGGTTTACCTACTTTTTCTCACCTTCAATTTGTTGATGATTATACTCTTACGGGACTCGCTGGGATCAAGGAAGTTAAAGCCTTTTAATATACTTTGGATATTTATTTGGCAACTTCAGGAAAAAAAGTTAATGAGCGCAAATCTTCCATTTACTTTTTTAACACTCCTAAGTCTATTTTAAAAAGGATTGTTGCTATCCAGCGGTTTCAAATTGGGTCACTTCCTTTGACTTATCTTGGCATCCCTATTGTTGTTTCTAAGCAACCATGACTCTTCTGGAAAAATTTGATTATCAAGCTTCAGGAAAAGGTAAATCATTAGACTCGTAGATGGCTTTCTACTACTGCTCGAGTTACCCTTCTTCAATCTATTATTCAAGCTCTTCCTACTTATAGAAGCATGGTTTAGGCTACTCCTGTTTAATTTCTCAAGGAGTTTGATGCTCTTTCTCGACAGTTCCTTTGGAGTGGTAATTCATGTAGTTCTAAATGGAGTTTGATTAGCTGGGAGACTATTTGTAGGCCTATAAAGGAGGGTAGTCTTTGTCTTCGATCAACTCTCTTCAAGCGTTGGTTGCTAAGATTTATTGGTGATGGTTCTCTATACAACATCAACTTTGGGTTCATATTATCACTCATAAATATTTTAGAGGTGTTGGTCCTTGCTATATTTCTACACTTTCTCTTGAAGGTTGTGGCTCTCTGGTTTGACATACTCTAAAGACTAGTGCTCTGTTAGTCAAGAGGGGTCTTTTTTGGATATGTAAGGGGGGTTTTGAGGCTTTATTTTGGTCTAATGCTTGGGATGGATTCATCTTCATATTATCCATGTACCCTCATCTTCAGAATTTCTATGATTCTTTTCTTGCTGCTAGATGGGATAAAGTGGCTCATTACAAGACTTCTTATCAATTGGGACATGTTGTTGGTTATAGACGGAAGCACTCTTCTAATTGGCCTCTTAGAGGCACAGAGGTGGATTGTCACGAGCTTTCTTAGATTTTGGGCTCTAGGTGTGTTGCTATCTACTAGGACCAGATGTTTTGGCTTGGGGAGGTACCTTGTCTGGTAAATATTATGTCTCTGCGAGGTATCAGGAGATAACTAGACAATTGTTCGGGGATGCTTAAGTCCCTTGGTAGAAACAAGTTTGGAATAAATTTTATTGGTCCAAGTGCAATTTTTTCATGTGGCTAGTAGCTCACAATCGTTGTCTTACGTGGGATAATCTTTGTAAATGTGGATTTTAGGGTCCCTCATATTGTGTTTTGAGTAGTAATGGGGAGGAGTCTGTCTCCCATTTGTTCTTCCATTGCTCCTTTTCTACTTAGTTATGGCATCTTTGGTGGAGTGCTTGGGGTTTCTCTTGTAGGTACACTTCCTCTTTGCCTGAGTTATGGGCCCGCTTGGGCAGTTCTCCCTCCAAGTCTTCTCCTCTCCATGTTGCTTGGATTGTTGGCCCATTGTTCATTCTTTGGCATATCTGGCTGGAGAGGAATCAAAGAATCTTCCAAGATGTTTGAATTGGTGCTATGCATATTTGGTGGAAGATCTCACATTCTCTTAAGGAAACTATTCAAGTGAAGTGTGCATTGGATGGGGGCATGGATCCAACTAATCTTGCTATATGCAATCGCCTCAATTTTCATCTTCAAGATAGGGTTACAGTTCAATAGTATCAAAGAGTGCCCAAACAACCTCAACAACAAGGTAAAGGACAGGTGAATCCAGAGGGGCATTGGACTCCTCCTCATGGAGTTCTAAAAGTTAATGCTGATGGTTCTTCCTAGGGGAATCTAGGCCCTATTGGTATTGGGGGAGTGGTTTGTTGCAGCTCTAGTGAAGTTAATTTTTTTTCCTCAATGCATAAGGGTTGCCATACTAACAATCTCATGGAGGCTCTAGCCATTTTATATGTCGCAGAATAGTGTTGTTTGTAGGGATGGCACAAGATTATCTACGAGTCTAACTCCCAAGTGGTGGTGAACTTGCTTTCTTTGTAGGATCTTGAGGATGCTAGTTGGCAGTTGGCTACTATTGTTAATCAAACTCTTCTCTTTTGTACCTCTCTTGAGTTCATTAGCTTTACTTACATTCCTCGTGAATGGAACAGAGCCACTGATTGTTTGGCCAAATAGGATTCTGTTCATGCTCCGAGCTGGAATACGATGGATAGGGGGTAGCTTCCCCTCGATCTGTTACAAGAATTTGATGAACTTTTTGCTCAGGGCAGAGCTCCTTGCTGAGCTCTCCTTATTGTAATCATTTATGTCTTAATAAATTTTTACCCCTGATTTTCCAAATAGGAGAAAGATATGATTGAGAATGAGTTCATCCATGGTCCATAAGGCCACTAAATGAAGGGGTTTAAAAGATCTTAAATCATGGGTGCTTTAATTTTAAAATGGTATATTTAGCCCCCACTTTAGCATGATTGTGAGCTACCTCATACTTGTAGTACATAGTAGATCAAAAACATGAGTTGATCTCATCATAAGGAGATGAAGAAAATATAGAGTCCCCAATAGAATCGAGCCTTCATCATATCCAAAATCATAACAAGAGAGATGTCACTCACAAGAAAGAGAGAGGGAAAGAGAGGGAGTCTGATCAACTTGCCCAATAAGGTTTGTTTTCCTTATTGTGAACCTTGGAAAAGGGATAGAATTGAATAGTTTGTGTGGTTTTATGTGTCCAATTGTTAATCCCATGAAAATAAAAAGGGGTAGGATCAAATGGTCTAAAAAATTTATGTGCTCAATAGTCAATCCCACAAACTATGCACCTTGCAATGGCCTTACACTCCTATGATATAGTACTCCTATACCATGAGAATGGTTTGTGTATATTTTAGGATAGGTCAAATGGTATAAAAAGTGTGTGTAGCATGCTAGAAACCAATCTAAGAAATGTTAAAAAATAGAGGAAGAGAAACTAGCCCTAGCAAGTTGTGTTATGTTAGTATACTCTATATGTTGTAGCTAAAATGAAAAAAACATATGAAATAAGGGGACCATGTATGCCCCCTCTTAAGATGGAAAAATAAAATCTTATTTTGGCATATTAAGGAAGTGGTGAAGAAATATAAAGCAATTTCAACATCAAGATAGTATCCAGAGGCAACACCCAGTCCAAATCAAAGAGGTTACTACTTAAGGCCATGGAAGGTAAGATGTAATGAGACACCATGAAAGAAGTGAAAAAGTAAATCTTTGAAATGGATAGCACACTATTATGAGGCTTCAATGTAAGTGATCTATCTACCACAAAGAGCCAATTTCAAATGATATAAGATTGGATGTCACGTAATAAACAAATAAAACACAACCAAGGAAATAGTGGATCAATGAGAGAATGAGAAAGAAGGATATGACTCCCTTGCCTTCCAAGTGTGGGAATAGGGGAAGAGAGGATCTATTATGCTAATCACACAGTAGACCATGTATAACAATGAGCCCCTGAGAGGTTGGCTGACAATGTTACATGGCAAGGAGCAACATAATAGGGACTCAGATGTTATTTAAATAAATCAAGATTGAAAATTTGTTCATCACAAGGATGTATGTGAATAACCTCATTATTAGTGAGTTTTTTAACCTTGTAGTGTAAAGCTTAACCATCATTAATAGAGTAATCACAATAATAGTGGTACATGTAAAATGGGAGAATTATAAATTATTGACTATGTTTCTTTCTATGTTTAGGTCTAGTAATCACCTTAACATGAAGAAGTTTAGGAAAAAAATTATCTTTTCATTAACAAAAGAATGTATGTTAGATTATGAAGGAGAGGATGTGGATAAAGAATGAGATTCAAAAATTTGTTGCACACATCTTGAATTATGATCAGCAATGGTGTTGACATCTTGTGGCTTATGAGAGTGTTTATGCCCGCCATTGTCTAAGGGCATTTAATTTCCTTGATTTTATTGATGACATTTATTCTTAGTGAATCCATGATAACTAAGACTATAACAAGAAGCCATGTCACTAGGTTTGATAGATTCATCATGAGTGGAAGTCTGACAAAGTTATTAGAAATCATAGTTATTTTAGATTTCATAAATGAAAGATCAGAAACTATATTCTCTCCAATTAAATTTGGTGTGAAATCTAAGGATCCCCAATCATCTTTGGAAAGGACGCTTGTAGAAGGAAAATAATTGTTAGATTCTTGATCTTGTTTTGCCTCAACATTTAGACAACTATTTGAATTTGTATCTAGATGAACAGTGTACATCATAATATTGTATATAAACTTGAATTTTTTTATGAATAGTTGAAGGAATAACATACATACGATGCAACCAAGGTCAACCCAAAATAAGGTTATAATCAAGAGGCCAGAGCATGACATGAATGGGAGTATTCAAAATAACTAACCTACTTTGATAGGTAAAGTGTTGATGCCCAAAGTTTTTAAAAACATTATCAAAGTGACAAATAGGAACATTATCAGGTCGGATATGTGAATTATCAATATTATTTTCTTTGAGCATGTCTATACTACAAACATCAATCATGTATCTATCATCATTAATATTGTACGAATGAGGTTACAATTGACGAGGAAAACTACCATTAAAGCATCATAGCGATCTTGATTGTCTTTAGGAGGAAAATCATCATGAGAAAACACAATTTGAGGTGGGATTGGGGTAGAATTCATGCATTGCAAAAAGGAATTGATTCTATCCTCATAACCCTTAGAAGATAATACTAGTGTGCATTACTTCTTAATTTATAGTTACCTTTGTATCTTGCAACTCATAAAATTTGAATTAGTCTCTCCTGATAATCCTCAGAAGATAACTCTTATTTTTAAGATTCACAACTAGACTATTACATAGACTTTCCTGATAGTGTTCCTTTGTATTATACAAATTGTTTACTCTCATTATGTCATATTTGTATGGATACCTATTTTGTTGTACCAAAAAAACATTGAATAAACCACTGTCACAATTACAAAGAAGGTGAAAATATAGGTCTATGCTTTCATCTTTGTCTCTTATGGTAGAATTCGGTTGTGGATTCTGATGATAAACCCAATCTCATAGTGCACGTGGGTTTCATCCAAGCTCACAGATTCACATCGAACACCAAACATCTGGAATCATATTGCTCCTTAAATCTACACCATACATAGACTTAATAATTTCCACAATAACGCAAAATGGTTCTATGTCCAACTCATTCATATTATTGCTATGCCCAAGTATGAATCTAAATGATTGGCATATATAGCACTTCCAAATGTTGAAGATTTTTAAAAAATAAAATTTAACACTAATTCTTTGTAAATATAAACTTTGCACAACAATAAAATCTCTGAAAAGATGCTACATAGAAATACTCAGCTGAAGAAGTTTAAGTTATAGTGTGGAAACACTAATAGACCACATGCCTCAAAGAACTTCAAACACATTAGTTTCACAATTCTTCTTATCCATGAATCAAAGATAGTTGATGCAGATCAACCATTCACAAAGCTTTAAGGGCTTGTTTGGCAACGAGAATACAAGCGGAATAGGCATATGTAAATTCTTAAAATTTTGAATTCTTTGTTTGGATGCACCAAATCAGAATTGGAATATGAAGTAAAATAGGAATATGTATTCCAATTTTGGCCCAAAAATTAGGTTTTTTCAATTCCACCCAAATAGGTGGAATTGGAATACATATTCCTATTCTAGTTTTATTTATTTTAGAAAACATAAATCTTTGGGTCCGTGAATTCCCCATCAAATTTTGCTGAACCAAATAGAGAATAGGAATATGTACCCCTATTTTCTATTCCAAAATAAGTATTCCATAATAGTTATTCCTATTCTCGTAGCTAAACGAGCCCTAATATATTTAAATTGTAGCTCATCATTATAACCATTTCATCATATGCAGTGGTATTTTGAGGATATTCTGACTAAATAGGTATCATGCTATGATTTTAGGATCTCCCAAAAAAACATTTATGACTATGATCCTCTTAACAGCTTAAACATCACACACTAAGCTTCATTCCTAGATCAAAAGTGTTAAATAGTCAAAGTTGATTTCTTTTTCCCAAGCTTAATTCTTCTGTTAGTGTGTGATGTTAAAGGGTGGCCATCAAGTATATGAATTTCTTTGATGGCTCCCCATGCCTTTCTCTAGACCTGATTATACCTTTCTCTGTACTATTGACTTTGAAGATGTCAATTCGCAACTCAAAAATATCTTTTTCAATCCCCCATTTTGATTACGACAAGTCTCTTACAATATGGATAGTAATACTCAATATTTTAGCTATGGGAAATCCTCAGTTCACTCTGTTTTTGATAACATATTCACGTTCTTCTTCCAACGTAGATCCAATCTTCCTCCAACGTAAATGCTAACTATAAAATTTCCTATGTATTTTATTCTTCCTCTTCTGTGACCCTAGGGATTTTTGGCTCTTAGAATAGCACAAACTTTTTTTTTTCTTTTAGATTACCATCTTTTTATTTTCTACATTTGCATCCTTGTGCTCTGATACCATGTTAATGTTTAAATGTCGTATTTTGCAAATGTACTAACATTGCCATTGTTATGGAAATTTTCCAAATGAAGATTTCAAACTCATAAATATGAGAAGAGGAGACATGTCTCTATGGTTTAATCATCATTTCATTAATAATTTAATATATTAATTAAAAAATGTATATATATATATTACAATAATATATATTATTTAACATGGATAAGTATATATAGGATTTGATGATTTACCAATAATAATAATGTATCTCAAATCGAATCAATCCGACTAAAGCTACAACCTTAACAATTAGGAGGTGGAGTTGGAAGAGTGGTTAAAGCTTTGTACAATGATTCATGATAAGTAAGGGATATTTAGAGAAATTCCCAAAGATAAATCTTGGTGGGGGTAATAGAAAATTGTGCTGCCAAGTCATATTTTATTCCAAGATTTTGAGAAAGATGGGATGGCATGGGAAGAATAGGTTGTGAAGGTGGGAGAGTAATAGGTTGAGGATTATTCCTTTTACGATAGTTGTGAGACACTTCATGATAATCCAAAGTATTGGTAGGTTCTCCCTTAAGAGTTATAGAAGGACATGTTTTAAGGGTGATGAGAGGCTTATGGGGAGGGTGATGGATTTTGACCATGTTAACTCGATAAAGGTCTTGGTTATTTATAAGGTTATAACTAGAAGAGGGAATTAAGGAGATTGATGTGACCCTCTTTTCCCTAAGACAAGGGTATTTTTTAGGAGAAGAAGAGTCATGTTGAAAAGAAAAGGTATCAACCATGTTATATTTTTCATGAGGAATTATCTTCTAGAGGATCATCACAAATAACAGAATCATCCAGGAATAGAAGAGAACAAGCATTTGGAGAAGAATTATCTCTATCAAAGGTCTCACCCCAAATAATATCATTATCCAAATAAGGAACATCTTGACTCACTAAAGGTTGATCAACATCATGTTTGAAAAGATGAGCCTTGATGAAGGGAGAAACTAAAGTATCATCATATGCATTAAATGGAAAGTCTTGAAGAAAATCAAGAGAGCTTGAAAATAAAGATAACAACCCCATTGAAATAAAATTCAATAATTATGAAAGCAATGCAAAGTAACAATGTAGGATGAAATATTTATTTTTGTATTTCCGTAATGTAAATAGATGAAAACAATGTAAATGCAAAAGGATATCTAAATGTTAGTAATGTAAACAAGAGCATGCAAAGTAGATCTAGATACACAAAGAATAAACTCATCAAAATGTTTAGTGGAAAACTGGAAGTGTTCAATGTAATGTGTAAATACAAGGCTTTCACTTACCACTAACATTCAAATACAAGAGAAAGAGGGGCTTTCAAACATAAGTCTCAATATAACCCAAGTTAGATTAGTAAAATTCAAATAAGTGGTATTTGAATTTTGCTAATCCAACTTGGGTTATATTGATATAATATTGCATAATATTGTTTATAGTGTATTATTTTATTTTATTATGTAATTTTACACCTAGAAGCATCTAGATGGACGTGCAACACATGAATTCCCATGGGATATCCTTGATGAGTTGTATTGTAACATTGTGATAATATTTGAAGTAATTATTTAATACTAGAGAAAATATTAAATGTCCAATATTAAATTTGGGTCAATAGGGGTTTGGTAGCACATGGTTTATGTAATACCACTTAAGGTCCATGAAGGACCAATGGATATAACAAGATCCATAATAAGGGTGATAATGCAAAGACATTGTAAAAGTTGTCAAACTTGACAACTATGTTTTCAAGTTGAAAACATCATATCAAAGGTAAATCAAACTAAATAAGTGGTTGGAGGGAGGGTAAATGGGACAAAAATTTGGAGAGTTTATTTATGATGATCATAATGAGGGTGTTGGTGGCTGTCATAAGGACAATATTAAAGCATAGTATTGCTAATAGGATCACATTGGGAGTGATGTATAGTGTTGGGTTTATTCAAAGTAAATGGTGAGAGTTTTATCCTTAATGATAGGGTTTGGGGAAGTCCAAAGGTAAGTATTGTTCCAAGGCTAAGTTGTATGAGTGAAAGGATAAAAGTTACAAGTAGACACAATTAATATAAAAATGACTAACAACATGATAAAATTTGTGGAATCTATGAATGGGATCACTAAATTAGTAGTGATCAAAGCTTAAAGGTAATTAGTATGTAGGGTCCAGTAGTTTTGGAGAACAGGGAGACCTTTAGTAGGTCTTATGGAAGCATTGAGTGATTAGGTGTCTTTGATGATCAGTCCTAGGAACTTGGGGTATATCCAAGAAGATGAAACTAGTTGGTTACTTTGAATTAAGATGTTTGATGTAAAAAAATATCTTACAAGCAACTTGAGGAACAAGTCCTTGTGCATAAAAGGAAGAGTGTGAGCCACTTTTCATCATAAAGACTCATGAAGAATGAATAGGAAGTGGACATGAGGCAATCACTTTGAGGGTTGGTATACAAATATATGAAGTTTGGGTATGGTAAGAGCTCTGTAAGTGGTTAAATGATGTCATTAGGAAGGTAGAGAGTTTATGGATAGATAGTGTCATTAGTCTAGTGGATTAGTAGATTGATTCTATGGTTGACACATTGAGGGGATATGGTATTTGCGAATTTGATCAGTAATTGTATCTTGATATTGGGGTGTGATCGACAAATGTAATTTTGATCCAAGAGTTGAGTATTTAGGTGTTTGAAAGTTGAGAAGGAATTTGGATACTTGAGTAGTATGGCCAAGGTGTATGGCCTAGATTACTGCTAAAACTTAAAGGTGTGTGAATCCTTATGGGTTGGTTGGATCCTAGTGTTGATCCAAGAAGTTGAATTTGAAAAGTGACTTTAGAAATGGGAAATGATGTCAGAAGTTACATCTCCCAGAGGGTTTGGAAACCATTGAATAACCTTATTTTGGGTTTGAGAAAGTGTTCAAAAGAATTGGAATCCGTAGTCAAAGGTGGAGTTGGGTTTGGATCCTTTGAAGACATATTGGTGCATTTGGGTACATCTAGGAGCCTAAGGAGTTTAACTCATTTTAAAAACTGATTAGAGAGACTTGTTGGGGTACCCCCACATCTGCGTCATATTAAGAAACAATATTTAGAAACTGATGTATTATTATATTTTTATGAATATTTATAAAACTTTACCTTAGGTGTTCAAGCTCCCCGTGCATGTCTAACAGAATGAATACTGTGTGGTGTTCTCCTACAACCTATTGCACCCTACATTACATATTATTCATATTGGAAGTCTTAATTGGGAAACAAATATACTGAGGGAGGTGGGGGTGAATCAGGACCTTTAACACTTTAAACCTTTTTCTTCTTCTAACACAACTTTAGCGCATTCACCATATCTACCATCTCATATTAAAATGCATGCATAACATAACTTGTTAAATCAAACTACATTAACATGTAGATCTAATATATCAATCACATGCATCAAATGTAAACACATAACACAAAGATTTGGTTACCCAAAAACCCTCCAAGGTGAAGGTCAAATTGGAGTGGGGATGACACCCACAAATCTTCACTACTGCAGTAATAAAGTTAACCTATTAGGGTTTCAATGTTGATCACTTTTGATGATCTACTCTGTAAGGGTCTACCCTATTAAAGGTTGTTAAGACTGTTAGGTCTTACCTTGTGAGAGAATTTTACACTTACAACAAAGTAAGGACTCAGTTAAGATATTTACAAAGATTTGTTAAAACCATTCTGTTAAGAGATTATCCTTGACTCAATCTGTCAAAATTGATTCAGTACTTGATCCTCAGTCTGCTCCAAAAAGTTGGTTTTTGATCTTCTATCTTCAATCTAATATGATCTCTAATACGATATAACTTTATTGTCCTTCACTGCTTGAAAATGTTGCTTCCTCTATTCTGTAATAACAAAGCTATTTTGCCTCCTCTGCAATGTTCCCATTATCACACTTGATTTTCTCTATGATGGCATGAATAGCTTGTTCACTCCTTCTCACCTTAATCACAATATTAAATAGGGTTTAGATATGGTTTATTTAAATATTTCTTAAAGAGTTTTTTAGATGGTTCTTATTTCGCCTCTTCATCTAATTGGTTGATCACAACGCATAGGAATCTATGATCCACATCATAAATGCGTAATAACCTCTATAACAACCTCTACAAGTATTAAATATCATGTCAATATCAACCTAAAATGGTTTATATCAAAATTTGTATCAATCTTGACTTGAATGTCAATTATGTGTTACTTGACACTAACTGTCTATGATCCTCAACATTCACTATACATGTTGCTAATGCTCGGTCTCTACTGTGCTCAACACCTTATGTGTAACTTGACATCAATGTGTTCGAACTATTTAGCAATCATTAGGCTTGACATCTACTGACAATACTCGGAGACCAAAGACTTGCTCAACTCCTATAGAGCTTGATATATACATGTTTATTTACAAGGCTTTATATGACTTGACCTTTATAAAGTAGCTTGGTCACGCAGTGATGACCTTCTAACTCTACTTAGTATATGACTAAGTGTTTGACACTAATAGACAACAATAGTTAGAGATACCAACAATTCATATATCAATATAGAGCATTCTATAAATAAAATATCTAGGTGATTAATTAATAACATGTCAAAACTCAAATAAACAAACGTGTATCTCCTCTCCATAAAAAACCATCATTAATAAATTGTCTGCAAGGGCCACATCCTCAATATTGGATACATTGCATGTGCTTTCACAAAGTATACAAGGATGGGATGCCAATCCATCCTCATTTTCCTTAGTATCTACCCCATCACATATACCTTGGAAATGTTTTACAAATATTCTCAATGAGTTGGGTTGAGTCTTGTGATGCATGTGATGATGATGTAGGTGGCACAGCCGTCTCATGATGCATATGATGTTGATGTAGATGGCATAAGAAGGCATGAACCTAATGGTAAATGTGATGATGAGGGAGGTTGTGCAGTTTTCAATGACCCAAATGGTGCATCTAATGGTGGTGGAGGTGTCTCTGATGATGACCCATCCACTCTTTCGACTAACTACATGACATGTTAAATATTAACATTAGCCAATGATGTAGTTTCATGAAGAGTCTATAAATCCATTGACTCCTTTATGACTACTAGGACTAAAACATGAGCCATGGTTTTTCTTGTTGTAAACTTCCTATCTTACCCCTACGATCTCTAGGTTTATTGTGCACAAACCCTCTCCCTCTACCCTAGAACTGGTGGATGTCAAAGTAATTTGTCTTCTTGATAAGGATGAATTCATTATATATCTTTCTCAAAAAGTATAAAGGAACCTAAAAATCATTAGATGATGGTAGGTACAATACCATAAATAACCATCCAAAAAGATAATTTCATCCTATTAAAAATGCATCAATCAATAGGAAAGGATTTTGTAGTTTCTTCTAGGGATTTTGTAGTAGTAGGATCAGTGAAAAGAGCATGTTATCACCTTTATGTATCCCCTTAGCTTTCAATCAGTCATATGATAACCCACCCACATAAAATGTACAACACTTACTCCTCCATGAACCCCATTTTGTAACCTCCCTAGACACATCATTTGCATTATTTTCCATTTGTTCTAGTGTATCGACGAGGGTTGAGCAGTGATCAAGCCTAGAGGACTTCAACATATTGACCAATTGTGAAATATGTGAGATATTTTGTGAAAAGTGGTTGATGAGGTCTTCTTGTGTAGTGTTTGCATGATCTAATGAGAGATGAAAAGGGATTGCTTGTGGTGGTGGTTGTTGAGGGTTTATATGTGGTGGTGGTTGTTGTGGTTATTAGGGATTTGGTAGTTGTGAACCATCGACTTGAGGTTTTCTTTTTCCCTACAATAACTTGAGGGTTTTGTGCTTCATTATGTGAAGTTCTTCACTGTTTAATTGTGTTGTTTGTGCAAGAGGTGGCCTTTCATCTCTATTTCATTTTCTAGGATTCTTTGAAGCATTCGATATTTTAAAAAATTAAATAAATTATAAACCCTACTTTAATAAGAAATGCAAATAAAAATGATAAAAAAAACTTTTAAACTTCCCTTGTTTATCGGGTGTTATTGTTGCAAATGGATTATAATGCTTAAAAAATAACTATTTGGGCAAAACCTAGTCAGGTTATAATGTATTTAATGTATTTCCACTATGCGTGGTAACCAATCCTACTGACTTTTTGAATTTGAAAAAGAAATCAATCAAGTTATTGACAAATTTGGTGCTTTTTGGGTGGTGTCCACTTTTATGTCCACCATCATGGTGCACACGCCCACATGTCTCTTTGCATTCTAGATCCATACTCTAGATTAATCAGCATTAGCATTACCCTTAACAACTATTCATAGGTGATGTAGTACAAGGTTGGTGTATCCCCAAAGGAGATGACCGAAACCCCCAATAAAGATAACACACTAGAAGCACAACAAGATACAATTAAAAATAAGACAATTTATTAAGAAAAGATCTTGAATTACATCAAATGAACACCATACATGATGGGTTGTAAGACCTTCTTGGTATAACCAATACATTCTTAGAACTACAATTAGAACAATTGTTATATCATGATTATTGATGAAGATAATTTGAGAAGAAGAGTTAACAAAAGGACCCAGAGGAAAGGTTGAGTAATGAGAAACTACAATGGGCACTTGATCAATTAGACTTTGACAAGATAATTTGATTGTTTAATCATAACCCAAGTGGAGAAGATAGTTGCATTGAAGAATAGAAGAAATTATTATTAGAGTACCAAATGTATAAGCTTGACCGAGAAAAAGAGAAAAAGATTAAGGAACTAAAAGTATATGCCAAGAGATGCTAGTGTTGACCGAGCGACATTATAAGCTGAGCAGAATACAGTGTCAATCGAGCATAAATATCATCTGAGTATTAGAAAATATGCTAAACATAACAGATAGTATCGACCAAGTACTTCAATGATGATTGAGCCTCAGAACCCAATGTTGGCCAAGTGACAACATTTTTCTCTTTGTGAGGAAATCTTGATTTCTAGTTGACACAGTTAAATTTTTGGAATATGGAAAGCATGTTGAAGATAAGGATGGATGGTCTGGAGAATTTAATTCAAGAGAACCCGTGTTTGAGCATTTCTATGCATGGATTCAAAGAGAATTTGAAGAAGTTTCTAGAAGAGAAAGGAGGAAATGAAAAGATGGAAGGATTCGATGAATCTAATCAAACCCTAAGACCTACAATGATTTTTAAGAAGAAAAAGATTAGAACTACCTATTTAAGGAGGTATAAGAATGACATAATAAAGATTAACAAGTAGATGTTTTGTTGATGCTATTGACTAGCAAACTTAAACAGGAGGTTGAGAAGAGTTATGAAGAGTTGAAGTGTGATCGGTTGAAGGATTGCCAATTAGATTAGAGACAGAGATGATAATGGAGATCAATTAGTGGATCGACATATGAGCTACAATGTGATATGTATTTGCAAAGTGAGTTGTATTTATCGAATCAATTTATTGTTACTTTCTAACCATTGTATCAAATTGAAATGCTTTAATCAAGGTTGACCTAACAATCATTCGTAAATAAAAAATAGTCATTCGTAAATCCTTTAATCAAGGCGACATTCTAATGGAATTTTCTAAAGCCCTCTAACAAGGCCACTCCTCATAGGGTGATTAAATCCTTTAACAAGGTCACATTTAATAATGTGTTTTGTAACCTTTAACAGGGTTGGCTCCTTACAGAGCTCACTTTAGAAGAGTGATAAATTGGTAGCATGTTACTGGTGATTTTTTCCAAATTGGGTTTCCATGTTAAATCTCAATGTCATACTTGTGTGGATGTTACCTGAGATGTTTTGTTGTTAATGTTTTACATTCTGCATATTTTTTAACTATTAGGATAGTGGAATACAAGTTTTATGTTGCTAAAATTATTTGTTATAGAGACCAAGTACTAAATGTTTAGATCTAAAGTATTTGAAGTGTTTAAAAGTTGAATTGGTACATTTGGACCCGAGGACAACTAATTCACTCCCTCTCAGTTATTATAAATCATTCTAACAATTGGTATTAGAGCATTGGTGTTTGTAAATAAAAGTTTGAAGGCACTTGAAGCTAAATATCAAGATGTACAAAATGGAAGTTTCAAGGCTGAAAAAGGAGAACTTCCCTACATGGCAGAGTCTAATGAAGTTGCATCTAGCAGGAACTGGAGAAGGAGCAATACACTATGTGGAAAATGCATATATAGAGATACCAAGACCTTTGATAGCTCAACATATGAAAGAGATAAAGAACACAATAAGTCAATATTGGAGATTGCGTTAATCCTAAGCTATATTGAGTTTGATGACATAAAGGAGTGCACTAATGTCATGCAAATGTGGGATACACTGCAAACTATCTATGGAAGAGACAAATGTTTTAAGAGCAAAATAAAAAAGCTTAAGGGACAAGTTTGATGAGATGAGAATAATAGAAGGTGAAACCGGTGCTCAATACTATGGATGAGTCAAAAAGGTGGTCAATTCTATAAGAGGATATAATGGAAAGATTGACGATGAAACTATGATCAACAAGGGACTATGAACCCTACTTCCTATATATTCTATTAGAGTCTCTGCAATACAAGAACTATAATGTACTCCTAGTAACAATATGACTTTGGAAGGATTAGTGGATAGGCTTACTTATTTTGAATTGTCAAATTTTGATAATTTTACTCCTGCTACTATTGAATCAACTTTCAAATCTCAACTAGTTCTTAAAAAGAAAGGAAAAGGAAAGTGTATGAATAGTGATAGTGATATCACTGATGATTATCTTGATGATCTTGAAGCATCAATGACTAGAAGACTTCCAATAGGCAAAGGAAAATTCAAAGGTAAACTTCCTATAATATGTTTTTCATGTGACAAGGTTGGTCATATTTTTGCAAGATGTCCTAACAGAGAAGACAAGGGTGAAAGAAGGGAAAGTAAGTATATAGGAAGAAGAGATGACACAGACAACAAAAGAAACAAGGACTCGATAAAGATTAAAAAAAAAACTTGTTATATTGGTGAAGAAGAAATTGACAATGAATCTGATAGTAATGATGAACACATTCTCTATGTTGCTATGAAAGAAAATTTTGATGGAGATGAGAAAACTGAGTTAATTTCGTATGTGAGTAAAGTTGATAGATGGATAATTGATAGCGGTTTTCTCACATCACATGATCGGTGATAAAGGTAAGTTTGAAACCTTGGAAACATATAAAGGTAGTTGTGTCAAGTTTAGTAATGATGCACCATGTCTTGTGATAATTGACTAATAAGATTAGGTGTGATAATGTTTATTTGGTTGAAGGACTTAACTATATTTTTTTGAGTGTTTCTTAGTTGAAAAAATTAGGGTATAGAGTTGAATTCCATCACAAGAAGGTCAAGATATTTGATGCTACTAGTGAACTAATTGGAATTGGAGAAAAAACAAGAGGTAACTTGTTCTATCTAGAATTATTTGATGAGACATGCTTATTTGCACAATATGATGATGTATGGTTGTGGCATAAGAGGTTATGTCATGTGAACTTTGATAATTTGGTAAGCATTAGTAAGATGAAAAGAGCAAGAGGGTTACCAAGATTGAAGAAACTTGATAGTGATATGTGTAAACAATGTCAGTTGGGAAAAATGTCAAATTCTAGTTTCAAGAGTAAGACATACTCATCTAATGATATTTTGTAACCAGTTCATACTAACCTTTATGGATCAATTGGAGTGCAAAGCTATTGTGGTGACAAATATTTCATTCTATTTGTTGATGACTACTCTAGAATGACGACTTTGATGTTTCTACAAGAAAAATTTGATGTTATTCAATTGTTTAAGTGGTATCTAGCAAGAGTTGAAAAGGAAATAGGTAAAATTCTAAAGTACTTGAGATCTGATAGAGGAGGAGAGATAATCTCTAATTAATTCAACATATTCTGCATTGATAGAGGAATCAAGAGACAGATGTCAACACCTAGAACCCCTCCACATAATGGAATAGCTAAAAGGAGGAACAAATAAAATCATGGATTATGCTAGAACACTAGTGATGGAGAAGAATTTGTCACAGAAATACTGTGGATAATTTATAAGCACAATAGCCTATACTTTGAACTGAGTACAAATCAAGAAGGGTGCAAATATTAGACCCTTTGAGTTATGGTATGGGTATGCACCTAATGTGTAATATTTTAAAGTTTTTCGAAGCAAATGTTATATATTGAAGGATAGTAGAAATGGAAAAATCTATGCTAAAAGTGATGAAGGCATATTCTTAGGGTATTCCACTAATAGAAAATCTTATATGTGTTAGAATTCTAACACTAACAAAGTTATGAAAAGTGCAAATGTGAAAGTTGATGAGTATGCAGAAAAGAATGAAGTAGAATGAAAAAAGGAATTTGAAGATTACAACACATATATATATGTCAATGAAGGTGTTCCCTACACCTTACCTGAGCCAAAGAACAAGGCTACCAAGCAACAACAAACTATGAATGTCGAGTTGTGAGAGCAGGCTATCGAGTAACATACTGTAGGTGTCGAATGTCAACAAAATGATGCCGAGATAAAAGAAGAGGCTTCTTAGTGCTAAGAAGCCAATGTTGAGCAACTAGAAGTAGAAGAAAATATACAAGATAAACTTGAAATAAAATTTCAAGATCAACCTAAAGAAAAAGAAAGAAGAAAAGAGCCTACACTGGCAAAATATGTGAGAAGACATCATGCACCAGAATAGATCATTGGAATTAAAGACTCTAGAGTTATGACAAGGAAAATACTAAGAAGTGATACATGTTTACATTGTGAGTTTTATCCTAAAATAATGAAGGATGCTCTAGATAATGAAGTTTGGATTCAAGCAATGAATGAAGAAATTGAACAAATAGTGAAGAACAAAACCTGGTCACTAGTACCTAGACCAAAGGACAAGAATGTTATTGGAACCAAGTGGGTATTCAGGAACAAGCTGAATGAGAAAGGATAAGTCACAAGGGACAAGGCTAGATTGGTATACAAAGGATATGCACAAATGGAAGGCATTGTCTATAGGGAGACATTTTCCCCAATTGCAAGATTGGAATGAGTTAGAACTCTACTTGCATATTCTGGTTACAAAGGATTTCAAGTATATCAAATGGATGTCAAATCTACATTTCTGAATGGAATACTGGAAGAAGAGGTTTACATTGAACAACCAAAAGGATTTGTTGAACCCAATAAGAAGAACATGACATGTAAACTACACAAAGCATTATATAGATTAAAACAAGCCCCTAGAGCATGGTATGAAAGGTTGTACAACTATTTGGTAAAATTTAGTTTTGCAAGGACTAATGACAACAGTAATATATACTTGAAAACTGAAGGTGGTAAAGGGATATTGTTAGCTGAATTTTTTGTGGATGATATCATATTTGGAGAACAAGATGCATTATGTAAATCATTTGCTAATGAGATGCAAAAGGAATTTGAAATGTCTATGTTTGGGGAAATCAATTTCTTTGTTAGTTTACAAGTATATCAAATGAAAAAGGTATCTACATTACACAATCAAAATATATCAAGGAGATACTAAAAAACTTTGGGATGGAAGATTCAAGACCAATAAACACACCTATGACTACTAGACATAAGCTATCTAAGAATGATGATTCTATTGATGTGAACTAGACATTGTATAGATCAATGATTGGGAAGCTACAATATGTTGCTCACAAAAGACCAAATATTACATTAGTAGTTGGGATTGTTGCAAGATTTTCTAAAAATCCTAAGGAGAATCACATGATGACAGTGAAAAGGATACTAAGATATCCGAAAGGAACAAAAGATTATAGATTATACTACAAGAAGAACGACACATTTTGAATTGAGAATGTACACAGATGTTGATTGGGTAGGAAATGTTGATGATAGAAAGAGTACAAGTGCCAAAGCTTTCTTTCTAGGAAAGAGATTGGTTTCATGGACAAGCAAGAAGCATAATTGGATTTCAAAATCAACAACAAAAGCTGAATATGTAGCAACAACAGTCAATTATTCTAACATTGTGTAGATCAAGCAATTGTTAAAGAAATGAAGGAAGAGATCATTGATCTAGTTGTTGTTTATTATGATAACACAAGTGCTATAAATATATCAAAGAACCCTGTAATGCACACAAATACCAAGCATATTGCTATCAAGTATTATTACTTGAGGGAACTAGTTCAAGATAAAAAAGTGAGATTGGAATATGTAAATACCAAGGAGAAAATAGCTAACATTTTCAATAAAGCTTTACCTAAGGATACAAATGAATATTTGAGTGGTAAATTAGGGGTGATTCCCTTGGCTAAGGCTACTTAAGCTAAGATGTATCTCTGTATCAAATGTGTTGGTCAAAATATCTTACAAGTTGATGCAGAAAGTCATACTTTAGGAATTGCCTAAAGTAGTGAGGAGTGAAGAAGAAGATGGTGTATCAGTCATAAGAAAAGATGATAGATTACTACAACATTTGGGGTCAAATTGCGATGGCAGTTTGCAATGAGAGTGTAATTTGTGATAATTTTCATGGTTTTTTTTGCAAGTGTCCCTGACACCATCGCAATTATGACATGGTCATCGTTATTGCGACACACGCATGATTATAAACAAAAAAAGGAAAAAGAAAAATTATTTGTCATTTTCCCAAATCTAGTTGCATGTGTGAAGAGGAGCTATGGTGATTCACATTCCCTTATACTTGAGCTAGAGCTAGAAGCCAAGGGAAAAGTAGAGTTAATTAAATAGCTAGCATTCACCTTATACTCGAGCCAAGTAAACGGATTCCATGAGGCCACATTTCTGTTAGGTTTTCTTTTCTTAAAAATCCATTTGTTTTTGTATGAGTAAAGAAATTCTTGCAAAAACCCATTCATTTCCCCAAATTGATCTCTATGTACAATCTATTAAATGTCTTGTATCAAAACACATGTATGTTTATTATTATTATTATTTTTACATGACTTTCTATGGTTTTATCGAGAAAACATCGACTTTGAAGTCATCTTATGGCCCCTAATTTGTAGACCTTCATGGCACTAGGAGACTATATGCCAACACTGCAACCCTAGCCTAATTGACTATAAAAACAAATAACATCTTCGCTAAATAGCACATACCTGTTTGTGAAAAATATGGGTCAACCTTGCAACTTGAAATGACCACTGTGGACTCCCTTAATTCAAATGGTGACCACAAAATACCACCCTCTAAAATCAAATGGTCTTACACTAGCATTGAATCTCACTTGTTATAATTTGATATCCCCCTTGTTCAATATCAATGCCCTACTTATTTACATGCTTCAGTTACAAGCCTTTGCAACCCTTATGTTGATTTCATTTTAGTGTCGTGTCCTTTGCATATTTCAAGTAGGCGACAATATTATATTTCAATATGAAATTAATATGTCTTCATTTGCTTGAGTTTTAGATCGTATGAGCTTTGAATTTCTATAGTACATGAGATTTTACGATAGATTTTACCATTAACTCTAGCATTCCAGAGGTTTACTCATTGATGCTAGCTGACTTAATCTAGAGGCTTCCTCATTAATGTTAGCCGACTTAATGGTTCAGATTTTCTATAATTTTTATTTGAGAAAAAAAGTATTTTTCTCCTTGCTATTTTCGACACCAACCAATAAGATTTTAAATAAATTCCATCTTTATGTTTTAAGATATGTACCAAGAATTAGAACTTTATAAAAAGACTTTAGACCTCAAAAAATTCTTTACTTCTATTGGTTAGTGTAAAAATTATTAGCTTTTATAGCACTTAACAATTGCTTAAATTTTCCTTGCCTTCGACATGAACTAAATATCAGGTTTTATTTTTCTATTTATTGAATGGTTTCTTTTCTCAACTCTTCCATTCTTTCCTTAAGCTATGTGATTAATAATCTCTCCTCCATGAATCCAATTTCCTTTCCTTGTTGTTTACATCTTTGTCTCCACTGGAAAATATTTAGGCAATTTTCTTTTAATGCTTGATGTGGATACAATCCTCTTAGTATTTCTAAGATTCCTCTTAATCAAACTATAAAATAAACAAAAAAGAAAGAAACCATGACATAAATCATTATGCATTTGATTGATTGGGATATTAGAAAGCTCCAAAGGTCTTGTTGTGTCCTTGTTAATCTTCCATTACCTTGCCATTACAATTTTGATTGATTGATAAATCATTTGATATTGGAGAGCTATGAAGGTCTTGTCATGCCCTTGCTCTGTCATTACCTTGCCGTGCCCCTGCCCTTGCCTACTGCATTAGGTATTTTTTGTGTTTATCATTCTGGTTTTGGTTTAGGTATTAGATAACCTAGGTATTAATTAGCTTTTGGTTTATTCAAGGTATTAGATAGCTTAGGTAATAGAGACTCTCTAACTTTGCTACCAAGATTTTGCCACATGTAAATATTCCAAGCCTACTTTTGCACATATACAAAATGAAACATATAATGAATTCTTAGTTACTACTGGTGCATCTTATTAAATCCAAAAACAAATGAAACATTATTTCTTGTATGCAACACAAAAGAAAACTAAGATGGACAAAATTTTGATATTGCATATACAAATAAGTCCATACCTTTGATGTTACAAGAATGTTAGAACAAAACTGAAATAGTTATGTATTGGAATGGATTGAAATGACCTCCAATTCCTCTTGTAACAGTTGTAGTTACTTCGTCAGCACACTAGTTGGGCATGTGAGCAAATCACTTTGCATAGTTGTTTTTATGCTCACCAAGCATGGATTCTCCTTGCACTACTCCAAAGTAACTTCACTACTACAATAGATAATTGTGTTTTGTAAACTCAATGACTGCTCATGTGATTTATTGTTAATTGAGATATTTTTGGTAATCGATGCCTACAACATTTGGTTCTATTGTTCTAGCTTAGAAACCTACAATTTTAATTCCTTCAAATAGTTTGTAGTAATTGCAAGTATCGAGTTCCTACTAACATTTCTATCATTCTGTTCATACCATATTTAAAAGTCAAAATCAACAAGTGTTGCTACAATATAAAGAGAGACAATGCAATACTTATTATACCACTAACTAACCAATGTTCAACATGGTAGAAAATGTAGATTTTGCTACCATACCAAAAGTATATAGGGTGAGATCTTATATAAATATAGAAGATATAGTTGTTATGCCAACAAAAAAAATTCAATGCAAGGACATTAGATAACTCAATATAAAACCCTAGAAAACTCACCTTGAAATTTATAAAACTACACAATTTTCCAATTACTAACATTTTTTCAACTGTGAAATATACAAATAGATAACTATTGATCTAAAAAATGATTCATATTCTAGTAAATGATTATCATAACATAATAATAATAATAATAATAAGCCTCTTAGAATCCTTTTTAAATACATTGAAATGTCTTTTTAAGAATGATATAAAAATTTAAAATATGAAAGCAAATAGAAAACCTAAAATCAAACAATGATTAGGCTAATTCTATCATATTTATCGAACATTAGAAATATGTAAAATTTACTCATCTGATGCTTATACATATTTTTTTCCCAAAAAATAATAAAAAATAATGGACAAAAATAAATAAATAATGATATATAGTGCTTTTGAAGAGAATTTAACATAAGGTTTTATAATTTAGTCTATCATTTAATCAGTACACTCCACTTTATTTCTGTATGAGTCCACAAACTATTTGAATTTTAAAAATTACAATTTCACACACATTTTAATTTATGTTGATCTATATAATTATGATAATTATCAAGACTAAATTATTAAAACTGAGTGCTATCCCTTTCATTTGGTCAGCTTAGTGGAATTTGTACAATAGCATGCACAAAGCATATATCTATGAAAATTCTTTGTTAGGGCGTTGAGCCTCACATTTTTGAACCTCACTCAGTCACTGCTCCTTTATAATCACTTCAAACACTAATTAATGGATTCCAAATCCTTTAGACACTAATGGCTTCCTTGGAAAGTTACTTGTTTTCATTGGGGCTATTTCCCCTTTTTCTTCTCTGTTTCTACAACAGATGTATTGATAATGTCTGCCAAGTGAGGGAACTCAATTTTTGATTTGGGTTCTTTATCGCTTATTATAGAAATAAAATGCATTTTGATCTCATTTGGTATTTGAAATGCATTTTGTAAGATTGAAAAAAGCTACAAATATCTGCATTTGCAATTTCCAAGAAATGAGTACTTTTCATTCTAACATGAGATGGATTATAAATGTGATTTATTTCCATAAGATATTTGAAGTGAGGTAGCTAATATGATCTCCTACATAAATTGAAATGAACAACATACCCCTCCATATTATCTAGCTAATGTGATTTACTTTTACAATGTTCCAACAATTTTTGTTCTAATTCTTCACCAACAATTTCTATTCTAAATCTTTAGTGCTTTCAAATTTCTAACATCTCATTTACAATTTGAATTACCCTATTATTAGTCTATTTAATTGGCATTATTATTTGTAAGCATTATAGAATTTAATGGAATTATTAATTCCTCCATATGATTGTGAAGTCAAGTTCACATTGATTTAAGCATGGTATTCTAAATTTCTCCAATTAACTTTGGGTCTTATTCAAAGATAATTGAATGTGAAAGCCACGTAAATTGTATTTGACCCTAAAGTAAAAATTCCCATGCTTCTTGCTTCAAACATTTTGCTCGGAACAAATTGTGTCACACCATTGATATATTATAAAAACACCACAAGTTTGGTTATGCTAAAGATTGGCTGAAGTTAAAACTAAATTCAAGTTCAACCATTACAGGGGTATGCCAAAAATAGATAATAAATGAAGCAATGCATGTCAAAAACCTTTTAAAGTGGGAACTCTTAGGTTGACCTTTAATTGGGCATCTAAAGTAAATCCAAACTTGATAGGAGCAAATGTAGTGGTGTGCCATTCTAAAGTTTATTCTAAAGGTGGGATCTTTCTTTCCTAAACACATTTTCTATTAAATGACAATGTGTTCAATGAAAGTATTCCTCTAAGGTTGGGTAATTTGCAAATAACTTCCTAAGTGAAGTGATCCCTATAGGCTTGTCCAAATTCTCTTTTCTCTAAGACCTTAATTTGGAAAATAATAGGTTGGAGGGAAGAGAATTCAGTAAGCTAACTAATTTATATTCATTAGTTGTCCATAGTAATGTACTTTGTGGATCATTACGAGGGAAGAGAATTTAGTAAGCTAACTAATTTATATTCATTAGTTGTCCATAGTAATGTACTTTGTGGATCATTACCTCCTTCAACTGATGACAACACAATCAAACACGACATTATGAGACACATTTTTGCTGACAACTTAAACATCACATACTACAATTTGATTCTTAGGATAAAAGTGATAAATAGTTAAAATTGACTTTTTTTTTCCAAGCTTAAATATTTCCTTAGTGTGTTATGTTTAATGACAACCCATTTTCTTAAATTAACATTCTCGTTTAAATTAAGTTTCACAAGTTTCCTTTATTTTCTTATTTTTATAGATAAAGGAGACATAAGCATTTTAATAAAGTTCCTTAGAGAATTAAAAGTTCTTTCTTAGTAATAGAAAATAGAAGTATGTTCTCTTATATTGGGACCATCCTCTTCTCTTATACTATGACCATTTTCTTAAAATGAGCTAGATCTCTTTCTTGTAAGATTTTTGTGTAGGAAATGTAGTAAAGAAAGAATTTTGTGTAGGAAATATAGTAAAAGGAGATTTCATGAAAACTTGATTAATATAAAGACTTTTGAATGGATTCAACTTAACTTTGGTAGTAGAGAACATGTGCTATGATAATATTTGGATAAAATTTGTAGCTCCTAATAATAAATGTTAACTGTACTCTCTCTCTTTACATATTTTTAGCAACTTTTCCCAACTTTAGCCAAATGACCTCCATTGATTCCCAAACTCAACCAAGAACCTCAACTAAGGTAAAAACAACATCCCAATCCATCCCAAACTCTACTGACCTCATGATGATGTCATCATCATGCTTAGAGGGCTTTACGTCTTGCTAGCCCCTAATTGCACCTAGCCAAAAGGTTTAGGACCCTATGAACAATAGCCCACTTATACTACTACTATGGTCAACATGATCTTATATCCAACACATCAAAAAATGCCCTAAGGCTCACACACACACAACAAAAATATGAAGAATTAGATTGCTTAGGCAATCCCTAAGTACTCAACTCAACTTAGGTGCACCCATGGAATTATTTAGGCGAATCCCACTGCCCATGGAAGTTGAGGCTTATTGTTGAGCATATGCTATTACTGCTTGTTGTTGCTGAAGTGCCTCAAACTAATGTTGCTCCATCACCCTAAGATAACTTACATTCTGTCTAGCCCTAGGTTGTTCCACCATCATACTCTCTACAACTTGATTCATCATTTCAAGGGTTACATTTAGCTGAATTATTATCCTCTCTTTAGCAAGAAGGTTGGGGTGAAATAGGCCTTTCCACACTCACAACCAATGTGTTACTTTATTAAAATAAAGATTTGAACAAAGCCAATGATACAAAATCTACTGCCACGTTGGAAAAAATGTTGCCTCCAACATTGCAACCATATGATAAATGAGAAGAGCATATGCCCAAGCCACAACCTAGTTTAATTGGTCTAGTTGTTGATTAGGTGGGTTGATTACAAATTCTTATGGAACTATCATCAGATTAGGTACAATAAAATGAACAATCAAGTATTCCTAGCTAGCAGGATCAAATACAATTTTCCAAGGTGATAAAATTGCATATGCAGATGCATCACTTGCATGGCAGACATAAAGCACATTCCCCAACTTATAACAAATGGTTGGCTATAAAGGCTCCATACGTTGGCCCAACAATGGAAGCCAAGGATGTAACCATGCATGTATTGGCACAGTCTCCTTGCGAGGATACAAACCATATTACACCAAATTTTTCTTTCAAAACCATATGAGCAAATATAAACATTAAGTAGAACATGTCCAATATTTTTGCAGATATACACATTAATTAAACCAAATTTTTCTTTCAAAACCATATGTGTAGATATAAACATTAAGTACAACATGTCCAATATTTTTGCAGATATACACATTAATTAGACCAAATTTTTCTTTCAAAACCATATGTTTAGATATAAACATTAAGTACAACATGTCCAATATTTTTGCATATATACACATTAATTACACCAAATTTTTCTTTCAAAAATATATGTGCAAATATAAACAAGTACAACCAACTCAATAAGGGTACAAGAATAAGTTATTCCCGTGAAGAAGGATCATGTCAGATAATACAAGGGAATTTAATCAAAATAGGGAGAAAATCGCTAGATTGCTGTCTAACTTTCAAAGAGAAGGCAATGGCAAATGATATTGTCCTTGCAGGAGTTGTAATGACTTAAAGACAAGAAGAATCAAAATCAAAACAACTAAGAGAAATTGTAGGGAGAATGGTCACATTGAAGAGTGGTTTGATTATCATCCATTGGTAAGTTGTTTGTTATGTTATTTTTTCAATTAATATACATATGAAACACAAAATGGGGTTTTGATTATCATCATTTTTATATAGATCGATCTCCCCAGGGTAGTACGTGATATGGACCACCACATCTCGGAGGAACATGGAGGTGTGAATATGAGGGAAAATGGAGGTGTAAATATGGAGGAACATGGAGGTGTGAGTGTTGAAGGAGAAGATCATGATCCCATGGAAGATGATGATCATGTGCCAGAAAACACATTTGAAGATGATGGTACAAATGCATTGATCCATGACACATTTGGTACTGGTGATGGTGGTGGTGGTGGTGATGATGATGATGATTATGATGAGGATGACATTGATGCAGGAGCATCTTGCATGGGAAAATTATTGGAAAAAAAAAAAAGAAAAATCTGGAGGAGAGAGAAAGTGACGAAAATTAGAGGAGAACTAAAAAAATTTTTAAAAAGGAGAAAATAAAGGAAAAGGGGATTTCTATTTTCAAGGTGCATAGGTGGCATAATAGAAAAAATAAAAAATAAATGGTTGTCATTCCATTTATTGAGGTGTGTGGGAATAATTTTAGAAAGTTATGAATATTGTAGAAAGTTGTGGATATTGTAGAAGGTTATGGAAGTTGTAGAAGGTTGTGGATATTGTGTAGGTGGAATTCTAGAAGGTTGTGGATAAGTCATGCATTGGGTGGTAAGTGCCTATTTAAGCAAGGCATATGAGCATTTCTAATCAAGCTTGAGAAATGGAAGCTTGAGAAGTGGAAGCTCGAGAAGGAGAAGCTTGAGAAGGAGAAGCTCAGGAAGTAGAAGCTTTAGAAGAAAAGCTTGGAAAGGTGAAAGTTGGAGAAGGTGAAGCTTGGAAAGCTTGGAAGGCTTCAAGGTGTGAAAGAGAAGGAGAAAGTGAAGAGTGAGTTTTCCTGAGTCTATGGATAGAGTGCCGAATGTGAGGTAGTTTACAGCAGGATTATGGTAGAGTTGTGAGTGTAGATAGAGCGCCAAATGTGAGGCAATTTACACTTGGATCTTAGATAAAGTTTGTGAGAAGAGCTAGTGGCTACAGTTTAGAAACAAGGAGTTTGCTTGGTGGCGTGTGAGCACAAGTTGAGATCTAAGAGGTTTCTACCAGAGTGTGGATCTGGACTAGCTTGGGTTTGGATTGGATCTTGAGAGATCTTATAGAAATGTTAATGTAATTGGTATTGGATTTTCAAGTATAATAAAAGTGTTCTTTGGGAAGCATTTTATTTTCTCTTGGTCTTCATATTGTTGTATTCTTGGTTGTGAGTTGGTAAGGGTGGTGTGGCCCTTCGTCAGTGGTATCAGAGCAATACCTTCATCAAGTGGTATCAGAGCGACCCTTCATCAATGGTCTTAGAGCAGGAGTTCTTGAGTGTACAAGCAGATCGCCAAAGTTTGAGGCAGTTTGTACTAGGACCTTGGTTGGGTGAAGTTTATTAGAGTGGGAGTGTGTAAACAGATTGCCGAAGCTAAGGTAGTTTGCAGGTCAGAACTTTGGGAGGACATGCAAATTGATCGATGGATGCGGAGATGGAAGACTGAATTGTTGAGGCATGATCATAGAGAGCTTGTGGATTGCAAATCCGCAATCCTAAACTTGTGATGTGGTTCCTGATTGTTCATGCGAGGTGGCAGGTTGCAATCTGACTTGCAAACAATTCAAGGTTGTCACAAGGAGCATGGGAAGGATTTGTTGCAAAGGGTTTACAAAGATCTTGGGAGATGGCTCCAAGAGGATTGGACCCTAAAATTATTGCGAAAATCCATGATGTAATGGAGAGGAATTTTTCTAAGATGATTTCTCGGTTGGATGCTAGATTGGCTGATCAAGCTAAGAAGGTCAAGGTGGAAGAGGATGGTTTTGCTGATCAGTTTGTGGAGCCTGATGCAGAACCTGTAGAGAAAATAGAGGTTGTTGCTGAGGATATTCCTAACCTTGCTGATGTTGGGATGGAGATTGGTTTTCATGATCAAATGGTTGAGTCTGACATGGAGATTGTCGAGAACTCGGTCGTGGATGATCCAGTTGTTGGTGGTGACTTGTATCTTGCAAAGCATCTTGTTGTGAGCAATGAGGTTGCTGGTGTAGAGAGTTTGGCATGTGTTGATGGAGATCTACATATGGCTGCTGATGTGGAGTTTGCTATTGCTAGTATGGACTCACTAGTTGTTGATGTGAATGGGAGTTTGCTAATGAAGTATTATGTTCAGTTTGTTCCTAGGAGTGAGCATGCTGATTGGATGGTTGATATTTTGGTGTTTGATAGAGTGATGCAGATGTGGAGGATTTGCACATTGGTTTTCTTGTCCTCGTTGAGGTGGAAACCTTTGGTGAAGATGAAGATGGTTGTAGATCTTTCTTTTTGGCATTAAAGTGTGGGACACACTTTTCTATCTACCGGGGGAGTCTGATGTAGGAGCATCTTGCATGGGAAAATTATTGAAAAAAAAAAATTGGCAAAAAAAGAAGAAGAAGAAGAAAAATCTGGAGGAGAGAGAAAGTGATGAAAATTAGAGGATAAATTAAAAAAATTAAAAAAAAGGGAAAAAAAAGGAGAAAAGAAAGGAAAAGGGGATTTCTATTTTCGAGGTGCATAGGTGGCATAATAGAAAAAAAAAAAAAAAATGGTTGTCATTCCATTTATTGAGGTGTGGGAAGAATTCTAGAAAGTTATGAATATTGTAGAAAGTTGCGGATATTGTAGAAGGTTATGGAAGTTGTAGAAGGTTGTGGATATTGTGTAGGTGGAATTCTAGAAGGTTGTGGATAAGTCATGCATTGGGTGGTAAGTGCCTATTTAAGCAAGGCATATGAACATTTCTAATCAAGCTTGAGAAATGGAAGCTTGAGAAGTGGAAGCTCGAGAAGGAGAAGCTTGAGAAGGAGAAGCTCGGGAAGTAGAAGCTTTGGAAGGAAAGCTTGGAAAGGTGAAAGTTGTGGAAGGTGAAGCTTGGAAAGCTTGGAAGGCTTCAAGGTGTGAAAGAGAAGGAGGAAGCGAAGAGTGAGTTTTCCTAAGTCTGTGGACAGAGCACCAAATGTGAGGCAGTTTACAGCAGGATTATGGTGGAGTTGTGAGTGTAGATAGAGCGCTGAATGTGAGGCAGTTTACACTTGGATCTTAGATAAAGTTTGTGAGAAGAGCTAGTGGCTACAATTTAGAAAAAAGGTGGTTGCTTGGTGGCTTGTGAGCGCAAGTTGAGATCTCAGAGGTTTCTACCAGAGTGTGGATCTGGACTAGCTTGGGTTTGGATTGGATCTTGAGAGATCTTGCAAAAATGTTAATGTAATTGGTATTGGATTTTCAAGTATAATAAAAGTGTTCTTTGGGAAGCATTTTATTTTCTCTTGGTCTTCATATTGTTGTATTCTTGGTTATGAGTTAGTAAGGGTGGTGTGGCCCTTCGTCAGTGGTATCAGAGCAATACCTTCATCAAGTGGTATCAGAGCGGCCCTTCATCAGACATTAAGGCTGTCCATGATATACCTCTACTTGAGAAGGCAAATATGACCCTTTATGAAGGATCCAAATCAAATCTTCTCTCTATTGTATTGTTTTTGGTTAATTTTTGAAGGTTATGAATGGTTTATCCAACATAAAAATGTCACGTATGCTAAGGTTTGTCATATATATCATTATAGTCTATAAAAGGTGAAATATGTACCATTAAGATTGTTTATACTAATGACTTATATTTTTTTTGTAGATTGATAGGTGACTATTTGTTACCACCATCAAATGTTCTCCTTCGCTCATATTGAGAATAATGTGCCACTACGAAACATATTGGAATTGAGTATTAAGCGATAGATGTTGGTCCTGAAGATCATGTTATTTATCATAAATAACATGGAAATTCAATAGAATGCCTTGAATGTCATACAAAGAAATATCAAGATGATCAAGCGAAAAAAAAGGTGCCTCTCAAGGTTTTTTTTTACATCATCATTATTCTACATCTTAAATGATTATTCAAGTGTAGTAGCTTGACACAATTTATCGATTACCATGCACACAATAGAAGTTGAGATGACATTATTTGAATTCCTATAGATGGTTCAACATTTATGGACATAGAGGAAAAATGGCCACACTTTAAAGAAGAACCTCAAAATCTTAGGCTTTCTCTAGCAACTGACAGTGTCAATCCATTTGGAGAGATGAGATCCGTTTACTTAGTGTGGCCTATTTTTGTTATCAAAAATAGCCTTCCTCCATAGATATCAATAAAGAGGGAGCACATTATGTTGGAAATAATTTTTCTAGGTATTTTATTATTTTATCATTATCTACATATAATAATAAGTCTTTGAGTGAAATGACCATAATAATTATTTGATGTTGTTCATTCAACTAGGTAAGTACCAAGTGAAAGATATGAATGTATATATTGCGCCTCTTATTGATGAGTTGTTGGTGTTATGGAATGGTTTCACTATATATGATATCTCTAGAACAATTGGACAAAAACAATTTCAATTCTATGCAATGCTTGTGTGAACAATTCATGATGCCCCAGGGTTGACACATTTTTGTGGTATGCTATGTTGAAATCTACTTGTACGCAATAATATTAATTCTAAAAAGGAACATATTTAATCCAATTGTATCATTATCTTGTAGGTCTTAAAACAAAGGGAAAATTTGCATTTTCAATATTTGGTCCAAAGATGAAATCTCATCATTCCAAAAGTTTAATAAAGTAGGTGTTTGATGAGAATAGACACTTCCTCCATAGAAATCATAAGTTTTGAAGTGCCAAAAAACATCTTTTCAATGGGAAAGAAGAGACTACATCAAATCCACGAAGAATGACATCTCACCTATGGTTGTCGGAATATAATAGAATTTGAGGTAGTATTGCTCCACCTAATGGGTTATGTTTTGAAATTATATATTTTGATTGTGTTTTGTTGGCTAATTATGTAATTGATTATCATGAAGGTTGTCAAAACATCATTGACCACCTTCCAAAGGGACTAAAATGTTATCCCAAATAATTTAGTAGGTTGCCCTACTACGAGAAGCTACAAATTGTGCATTTGTTTGATACTGTGCATATTGGAAAGAAGACACTGTGGAAAATATTGGATGGAAGGTGTGACAAAGAAAAACTTGCCAAAATTTGTAGTGACATTCATGATTCCAATCATGGAATGAAAAATATCATTGAATCAAATAACAATGGAAATTGGATTAATGCAAGTGCCCTTCCTTGGTTATTAACAAAGCAACAAAGTAATGCCATTAAAGAAGCCATATGAAAATTTTGATTTCCTACAGGATTTACTATGAATATAAGCAATCTCATATCAAGGAAAAGTGAATTTGAGCAAGGGCCGAAAATGCATGATTGGCATACCTTCATCAAGGTAAGTCACACTCTTTTGTATTTATAATCTGTTTGTGAAACTACATTCAATTTTCATTTTATTATGTTAGAAAAGAATGAAATGATCAATTGAAAATTGTTGTAGTATGTGCTACCCCTATTGCTCCCAAATAATTTCAACAGTAATATCAAACAAGTGATATATGATCTTGGAAAATACATGAGGTAAACAGTGATATTTGTTCAATTTATCAAACAAGTAATATATTGTACAATCTTGTATTTAATTGTTTTTGTGTCTTGAATCCCTTGTAGGTGGTTGTAATCTAAAGAAAACCATAAAGAAGATATAAAATATTTGAAGAAAATAATTCGTCTACTAATGTGTGAAATGAAAAAGTGTTTACCTTCATTTTTTTTCAATGCACAAGAACACTGCCTCATGTACACCAAGTTGAGGAGATTGAATTTTGTGGACCTATATAGCCTAGGTCAATGTGGATGGTTGAGAGACACTTAAATTTTTTGAAGGGTTTGGTTTGACAAAGAGCACGTCTTGAGGGTTATATGATTGTGGGATATATGGTATACTAGATGATGGTATACGCTACTCAATATCTTCCCAATCTTGCAGCAAAGATCCATATAGATTGCATTTGGGATCTTAACTCCATTAATTTTTAGAAGGGGAGTACTTGGTGGGGAATGATAGATTTAGGAAAGTGAAAGGTAATAAAATATGAGATGTTATAATTGTTAATTAATTCTTAATCTTCAAAATGAATTTGTTCTAAGTCATCTATTTACTTTTGTACAGTTGCTAAAGAGTGGGAGGTAATACATTTGTTTATTGCAAACAATCAAAGATTAGATGATAGTATGGATTGAATGATGTCAACATTCTAGTCATAGATTAAACTGAGAATCTGTGTCTTCATTGGTTAATCAAGTTCATTGTAATGGAGATCCCAATGTTACACAAAAGGAAATAGATTTAGCATATGGTTTAAGAGATCTCCAGGTACTTATAAGTTTGTTAATCAACCGTATATTTTTGAACTCGCAATAATTTATACATGTTTGACATTATTGTAGGTGAAACACCACAAGGCTATGTTATGCAATGGTTATAAATTCAACTTCACATATTTTGATGACTCGAAGAGAAATTGTGATTTTGGGATAAGTGCAATATTCTAGGTGATCAATATTTCATCTATAAATGACTTACATCCTCGAAAATCTCAAAATTGATACTATGACATTTTGGTTGATATAATTGACTATGACTTTAATTAATTCAAATTAGTTCTCTTCATCGTCAAATGGCACAGACTATGAATCAATCAAAATGATCTTGATGGAACTGTTATTGAGCATGATAATATATTTTAAATGATTAATACAAGGTTGTTTGAGCCAGTTGGGGATGAGCCCTATGTTCTTCCAAGCCAATGTGAGTAGGTATTTTACTTAGAGGTTCCACATAAACTAGGTTGGTCATTTGTTGTTAGCCATGATCCAAGAGGAAGGTTGATAAAGTATAATGCAATGGAAGAAGAAGATACCGAGGAAGAGGAAGAAGTGGATCACGATTGAGAGTTAGTCGATGATGCTCCTGATGCAAATGATGTTGCTATTGATCATGATGATGATGATGGGGAGGAGGACGATGACGACGACGACGGCAATGACCATGATAGTGGTGATGATGATGACGATGACGAAAATGACCACGATAGTGGTGGTGATGATGTTGATGATGATGATCCTAATGATGAGATGGATGAAGAATAATATCAATGAGGCGGGGGGGGGGGCGTGTTGATTAGCTAACATTGAAGGGGGGTTTTTGATTATCAATTACAAGAGTGAAATGAATAGTTATGTGATCAAAGCCCATGCTATTCAATATTGAGTTCTTGATAGATCAATGATTAATTTGATTAACTTCACATGTACCTCTTACTATTTATAATTCATATATGATGCTAATATTCGATCTAATTTTGAGTATATGTATCACACATTTTTAAGCTAACATAAGACAATTGATTTACATATGCAAAAACTGAAGCCCTTTCATGAGCATCCTACATAGTCTCATGGATCATCAGGTATAAGTTAGTACACCCCATAGAGATTAATTTCTTTTACCATTTGCAAAATATCTCTCTCATTGCCACCTATCTCTCTTATTTCGTGGAGTGCAGGTACTAGTGAATAGGTATTTGTCAGATTTGTCTTCCTCAAGCAAGGAAAATGTAGGAATGGAAGAAGAAAGTGAGACATTTATTATGACTAAATCAAGGAGATTTACTCAAGGTCAAAATATCAAAAAAAAATTCAATAAGCACATGAAATTTTTTCTTTCTCAAGGGGGGTCATGTTCTTATGATGATGAGAGTGAAGGCGAATCTGATGTACCCTTTAGGTACAAACATCTACAGAAACAATGGGTCCCCGATGAACTTCATCTAATAAAGACTAATTTTTGTGTTGGAGAGAGGATATATTGCATAACACCATCCACATTACATGTTTTGGGCCTATTTTCCATGGATGAAATAAGGGTCTCTTACAACAAGGTTATTGAATTGATGGAGTATGTCAGACCTTGCTATGATTATAGTAGTTGGATACAGATTGTTAGATATAAAAAAGTATGTGTAGGTATGCGCTCGCGAAAACTTATATACAAAAAAAAAATAGTGAAAAAAGTAAAACAGTAGCTATATACATTGACAGAAAGCCAAAAGCATCTAGGAATATTGAAGGTTTTATAAATAGTACACGACCTACGTCAACTAAGAAGTAACCCAATTGCATATTTGAGGCATGCAAGGGAAATTACGTATCTGTATGTGATAAAATCAATACGTGGATACAAAGAGCTTGTTATCGATTACAAATTGAATCGCATAGATGCAAACAAAGCCACTATCGTGGGCGAGGTAGTATGTACTATGCACATTTAAAATCAAATCCAATCAATAAATCCAACACACCATTAAACTTTCATATTTATTTTGCTAACTTAGAATAGTAACACGTGTTTTAACTTGTCTCAATGATTTTTTTTTGAAATATAGGGCTACAGTATGGATCAATAGCCATAGGATATGCATGATGAGGATGGTTCTAATGAGACTTCTTCTTCCCGATAGGTAAAACTCATTATTGTTCTACAAATTAGATACAAGAACTATGTTAATGCATATTTTTTAGTATGTTTTATTCTTTACTAATATTTTGGATTGATTTTAAATATAGCTCTAATAATATTATTCTCACAAATGAGTGTTGATCAAGAAAAGGGAAAGGAAAAAGTAGTCCACAAGGAACCGTGCAATGAGCAAGATGAATTCATCATTGATTTTGCATTAGCCACTGATCCTGTGGCTGTAGTACAAAAGGTGCTTCATGATTAGCAAGAAGGTTAAGGCAGTTGGCATCAACTCAACCTCAGACTCCTGAAATACAACAGATGCAGGATGAGTTGATGCACCTAGTTTAGACATATACAATAAGTATTAATGTAGTTTTTAATTATAAAAAAGTTCAATAATGGTTTTTATAATATATTCTTTTATTTATGTCATTAAATAAAATGGATTTGTGTTATTTTTATAGAGGATGTTGAGGAGTTACAAGGGTGATGCCCCAAAGGATGATACTTTAGGTGGTGCTAGTACATCACATGTTCTATCCTACACTTGTCTATTGCTCGAACAATATTTTTTTAATAGCTCTAACAATCTTGTTTTATTGTTCTCTAACAATCTCAATTTTCAGCCCCTACCATTAATCCTATGTTCACTATGCCGCCTGCTACAAGGAACATAACCAAAGAGGTAATGCCAACTGCAAATTTGACAACATGTAGCATGGCCACAGATGTGGTACCAACGCCTATTGGTAAGTAGATTCTTCTTTTTATCTCTCATTTTTCATGTGTTTATTTCACTTGAACTATTATTTCTTAGGGGGAATTTTGTAATATTGGATTCATTTTACATAGGAGGCAATGAGGACATTCCTGGGTGTACCCGTATTAGATGTACAGGAACACTAAAGAATTGTGATCAATTGCTCATGAGCAATGAAGATGGTCTTCCCCTGAGAGTAGCCCAACTTCCAGGTACTTTAAAGATTGATCCTTTATTTTACTATACAATCTTATACTCATAATCAAATGCACTAACCTCACATGCAGTCCCTTGAATAACTACTAATCTCATTATTATTTTTGATAGGTAACATTATTTGATTTTGTATTAATATTAAAAAGAAGAATTACATATATTTCCATATGCAAAGTTTGGCCAAAGTCCTTACAAACTTATATCTACCCAACCCCAAGGTCATACACATACATTTGAACAAAAAATGGACATAAACACCCTGCCATAAAAACTAATAGCCCAAACCCACATAACCACCAAAAAGAAAACATTCAGGTGCCCAATGAATTGACACTGTCCACCTCTACTAGTCACTTGTGACTAATCTTTGAACCAATGAGCCACCTCCTCCCGTGTGAAGGTTGGAATAGATTGATCATCTGGTATAGACCTTGGCCTTGGCTTCCCTTGCAGAATGGTTTCTTGGTGATATTTGCTGCTACTTTCTCCCACCTCTTCTGTCAAGGAAACATGCACCCAAATTCCTTTCATCGTGGATTCTGCCCCTTCCTTTTGATTCTTCTTGACAACCTGATATCACAGGGGCTATTTTCGAGCTAATACACCCTTGCACATGTTAACCTTCTTGAATTTGTGCCTATCCTCTATCAACACCCAAATCCTTTCTTGCAGGAAATCCACTATCTTCCTCCATCTTTTCTCTACCTATGGGACATGCACCCTTTTTGGGCTTGCTAAAGACTAGATGACCAGAGGTTGTACAAAAGTCTCCCCTCCTGCAATCAATCTCCATAGCTCTTGTCCCATATGTAAGCCCGCACCCAACACAATACATTCCATAATCTCTTCCAACCCTTGTAGCCACTGTAGGTCGACACAAACTACCATGACCTTGGAAACTTCCTCCTTGGATTCACCCACCACCAATGCCAGCGCCACGAAAAGAGAAGACACATCTAGATTAGAGCATCGCTTCTAGTAAGAGTCTAGGTACTCTACTCTGTACATCTATTGTATGCCCTCCAAAAATTTTGGATCATCAAACATGAAAATGTTCTTCAAGTTCCAGACTGTATTCTTTCCTTCATAAGTTTGTGTCTGGTTCTTTGATCCTAGCGCAAAATTTGCCTCTATTTCTGTCTCCTCTATGGAATGCCTTGTCTTTCCTCCTTAAATTCACTTGGTTTGAACAATATGGAGGCAAGCTCACGAGTGGGGTGCCAATAAATTATTTCATGCTTTGACATGTGCTGGAGATTGTGATCTCATGAATGGCATAATTTCATGAATGCAATTGGGGGGATGGAATCATGATGATAGTTGTACTCCCTAAATGATCAACAAGAATTTTTTTTGGTCTCTTCATTATAACTTTTTAATCTAATTTAAGAAGTCTAAGGTCTTCATATATTTCATTTTGGATCCCCAAAGTTGCATTCACACCCATATTGGCCAACTTATCTGCCACCCTATTTACTTCTCTATAAACGTGAGAAACCTTAAAATTTTCAAACTCCATTAACATGCATATGATCTATTGAATGTATTTGTTGAGCTGCCACGTTTCTAGCTTCCCTTTCTTTATTCCATTTGTGATTATCTCTTAGTCCCCTTCAAGATGGACTCTTCGGATACCCAATTTAGCCCTCAATACTAGAGCCTCTTTTGCTACACCACATTCTACCACATTAATTGTGCCATTGCTCAGTCGTTCGGCTACAAAAGGAAGAGTGTTACCCTTATGATCTCTTGCTACACAACCACACCTAGAGACCCTCAGATTTCCCTTGGCAGCCCTGTCAAAGTTTATTTTAACCCATCCTTCCTCTAGTGGTATCCAAAATACCTTATCCCTTTTTAGAGTAGGATTAGTCCTACCAAGTCCATTAATAAGCCACTACTAATCCGATTATTATTTTGCAGGGAATAATCTATTTTATGAAAAACTTCATGATGAATATTTGCATATATTTGGGCCGACCATTAGCACATAGTATCAAATTTTGATTTCATTTCTAGATCATGTTTCCTTTGATCAATTTATTCAATTCATTCATGTATCTAACAATTTTTCTTTTCTTAAAGGGTGGAATTTGAAAACTAAAGAGTTAAAGGATAAACTCATTGATGCCACGACAACACTTTTTTGACCCAATGTCTTTTAAGGATTTAGCCACCTTGAGAAAGAGGGCCAAGCTTTGAAGTATATTAGGCACAACTACATGACCTAGATGAAAAATAACCCTTGTTATGAGTGCCCCCCCATATTTCTATTATTGAGTGGGAGAATCTTAAAAAGGATGCCATTGAGAAAAAAACAAGAGATGATGGAGAAACACCACCCGAGGAAAGAAGGTATGTCATAATATTAAGAATGAAATTATGTAATAATTACTCTTAATAGTTGTGTGATCTAACATGTTTCAAACTTCACATAGGTTTCCTGACACATCAAAGGCAATCGAAGAAAGAAAAGAGAAGCACGAGCAGCAGAAGCTCGGCTTGGGTGGGTATTCAAAACTTATTGCAGGAATTGTAAGTATAGTAAATGAATAATTATATGAAAATATTCATAAATTGTAAACATCAATTTAGTCTTGATGAAATTGATTACAACAAAAAAATCATGATACCAAGAAATAATGTAGGCCATGGAGTGTTAAAAAATGACTTATGAAGAGGACAAGAAATTAGCCTAAAGACAAGGCTATAGAACCATGGTTGAATGAATCTAAGAAATGAGTGCGCAAGGTTCTTCTACTAGATCTATAGATGAGGTAAAAAAGTTAATTGATTTTTATTTCAAATTGAATACTTTAGCAATTACTGTATTTGATATTAAGTTCTAGACATATAAGTCATTATATTTGTTTTAAGTAAGGAAACAATGATAATATATTTGTTTAAAACTTTAAAGTGAATATATTTATATGTATTAAAATGAATGATTAACATTTCTCAGTATTTGTCTTATATTTATATGTATATATTGTTGATAAATGCACTAATTATTTACATTGGATTGCAACTTGCCAATCCTGATACAACAGTCGAGCACCATGAAGACATCGATTTGAATGTGGATCGCAGTACTAAAGGTATATATTTTCTATTCAATTTTTTATTTTTGAATTATTAATATAAGTAAACATTTTAAATTGAATTTGGTGTAGTAATAAAATTTTAACTATAATATGTGTTGGGATTAAGAAAACATCTTGTATTGCAGTTGCAAGGGATGCAGAGCTTGTTCCTGATGAGCGTATTGAGGTCCAAGTTGGTGGGCAAGATGATGTGGTTGGACAAGGTAAACAGTACTACAATGCTCTTTAAAATATTTAAAGTCTCAATTTTTTTAAAGTTTAACACTTTTATTTGTTATTGCAGAGGACCCACCTTTGTAAAGGATAGTGAGATCACATCCACGAGTGAGAAGATATATCAATGATGACATGGATATGCCTCTGCAACAATATAGGGAACGACAAAAAATGAAAAATGAAAAGAGAAATGATTCATGTGAACTTATGTAACTTATTTGATAATGACTTATGTTTATGTCTAGATGTTTTATTTATGTTCTATTGAATGTTCACATGAATGTTCTAATGAATCTTATGTTTTAATGTTAATGTGAATTTTCTAATGAAAGTTATGTATTAATAAATGTTATTGTGTGATAATTCATGAATGTTACATTTTATTAATAAAATGAATAAATTTGAATTTTAGATGTTAACGGGGAATTTAAATGTTGTGTGGGGGTTGGCGGCAAATGAGCTTCCACCTTCACGTGGTTGGCCATGATTACTAGAGAATATTAAAGTATTTTGAAAACCATGTAAGCTAAACATTAACCTATGATTGCATGACAACTAACTATGTGAATCTCTTGGTTTTAGACAATGCAGAAGAAGGCCATATTTCAATATGCAATCTCAATTCATATGCATATGACATCAGGTGGAGCTGAAAAAACCCAATAGGTTTGTATTTTTGTTAGAGGTCTTTAATTAGGTATTTAAAGTTATAGACCATCATGAACATTGTAAATTTGACTCTTATAGGCAAGGGTAATGTCCTCAGCATGCAAGCAAATCAAGACTTTCTATGTGTTGGCTTGCTAAAGACATTATCTCATCCATATCAACTTGAGTTCTAACATTCATGATGGTCTATAATTTTAAAAACTTAATAGACCTATTAAATAAATGTAAACATGGTGAGTTTTTTAGCTCCACCTATTGTCCATTCATATAGAACACAACTATACGTGCATTCTCGATTCAAAGTGGCATTCACAAGTTTATCAAATCAATGGTATGATGCCACTCATTTCTACAATTTTGTATTAGCAAGTTTAGTTAATTGCTAGGCTATTGTTGCAAACTATACATATGCTTAAACTTAAGATTTTAGAGCTTGTTCATTAGAATACATAAGTTTTTATTGTATCTTCTTCCAAACCCATGAGAAGAAATATTGTACCTTGATTTAAACTCTAACTGCAAAGTTATCCTTGATGCAAGTTAAGATGCAAAAGAAATTGTAATTCAAAGCTGGCTAAGTTCACTTAATTGCTTCAGCATTGATGAGTACATGTTCTTTGGAAATATCCCATAGTCCACATTTCAAAAACAAGATTAATCTCAATTTGACACTACATCAAAATGTTATGGGTCCTCTTCAATACAAGTCCTTTTTCCTCTATGTATTGTCACTAAAGTAGAATGGCTATAGCTAGACAAAATGAATAAATATGTACTCCCCTGTACACTAGAATTGTATTGCACTCACCATTTCAAGTCTTCATAAGAGGAAAAATTCTCTCACTATAAGATGTAGTAGAGACATAAGATGACATTAAAATGAAAATGGTTTCTTAACTAGGAAGAGTTAACCTTTGATTATATCAAATACAATAGCTTCTCACACAAACCACCTACATAAATACATCATTGGATTCAACGTGTAGCATTTTGCACAAGTCACATCTACATAGCAACATTGTAAATTTGCATGTGAACCTACATGAAGTAATTAGTAATCGATACCACTACTTACCATCATTTATATAAATTAAATCATGTGACAAAATACAAGCTTAGCAAATTATCATGTTGAGGAACACTATATATTTTTCAAAAAGATTTTGATTGCAACAAATGGAAGTTCAAAAATTTACAATATTAACAACTATTTTGAGAATCTTGTGCATATGTGTGTTCTTTTCTTGCATAATCAATCATTGGATTAATTTCCTCAGTGTGTTACCTCAACACTAAGAGGCTTTCAAGTATTTCTTATTACAATTAATAATTTCCACAATGTTTTTAAAATCAAGTAATCTATTATTTTAGGAGAAATGTTCTTGAATCATAAACAAGAATTCTAATTCTTATTTCAAAATTATGTTGCTTCTATATATCAAAATTGTTTGTAAAATTTCTTCTTTTTTAATATTGTTTCCTAATTGGGCTTCATTTAGATTGCTTGGAAGAACTTTTTCCTGACATGAGTTATTGTGTAGGTAATGCTATGTCTAAGTTTTGTGCCAAGTTTCTACATCAAGTTGTGAAAGTTGAGAATCATAAAAAGGGCAATATATGTGAAATCCTTCAAGCAAAATTTGTCAGGTTCTTTACTTTTCACCATTTTGTAATGAATTGATAACACAAGTTTTTGGAGATTAGAATTGGACAGTGATTTTTCATTTCTCGATACACTTCTAATCAGATCCGAACTTCTTAATCTTATGATGGTTTGATCATCCAAATTAAAATTTTCTACAACAAAAAGTATGTAAATTGAATTTCATTGAAAATATCTCTCAATTATCATTTGGACTATGATGTGGAGACTCCCATGTTAAAACCTCTGCTAGCTTAGCACAAATTGCAATTCAACCAAGCTCTTATATCCTAATCCACTCCAGTGATTTTTGCCAAACTAAAGGGTATTTATTTGTTCAGGAAGATCTTATGCATTTCTCTATTTGAAGCTTCTATATACAACACATTAAAAATATTAAGAACTGAAAAATTTCAATATGGTGAATCAAGAAGCTCCTGATCTAAAAAATTATATTGTAAGCTACAAATAAGGGCAAATGCTAAATGACACTGACAAGATTGGGGTATCTTATCAAACTACCCAATCTTGCAACCTTAACATGTCATTCAACCCACTATATGAAAACAAAACTAAAATATATCTTGATTAAAAATTTCATTTGTACATTTATACACCACAGTACCTAAAGAACAATTGCACACATTAGGAATTTACACAAGAAACAAAATGTACAATTTTTACAAAGGTTTCTAGACATCTCATGCCTGGATGTATTCAAACCCTCATGTCTTCAAACCTTCTTGACTTCAATCATCTTTTCAAATTTGATTTTTTTTCTTTATCCTATAGCTCTCATGGTTTTCTTGAACATCTACAACACACCTGCAAAACACTTTTTCTTCTTCTATTTCTCTTCTCCTCACAAGCTGATTTCTTACACTATTCCTTATGAAACTCACTAGATAAATATGCAATTTCTCTCTCCAACCTTGCTGTCATTGGTCCTTGCTATCATTGGTTGCTGCTTCTTAACATCATGAAAGGCTACATTTTATAGAGGTTAAAATGTCCGTGAGACAAAGAGAGATGACAAACTACTCTTTCATTTCCCATAATATGACATTTGAAATTACTTTCAAAATAATAAAATAAAAATATAGTTTTCTTCCAAAACATGTGTTATGTTGCTTCATATCAAATACCTTTGTGCTGTAGATGCCTAAAAAGTGAACAAAATAGTAGACCAAGTTGTGCTACTTTGGTAATGGAAGAGTCGTTAATTATTTTGCCTAAAGTAAGTATCTTTTCCTTCTTGTTTAAGCATCCAGATTGAATAAATATGAAAAGAATGGAATACCAAAAGTCACTTGTCTCATGAACACTTTTAGAGGCATCAAATTTGATAGAATCATAAAAATAAATATTAAGTATTCTTTACATTTTCCTCTAACTTGCCAATGGACCCCCTCAACTTTTCAAATATTGAATTTGTGTAATATAATGACATTACACAATCTAGATGCCTTTGATTTTTGAGATGGAAGCCAAGTTTTGTCAAAAAGAAGATTTTTTCCTTAGAACACTCTACAAGATGTTCTTGAAATCACAACCTATAAAAAATATGCAAAACATGAACATGAGAAGAAAAATATTTTTTGGCGATACAAGATTGCTTGTCAGCCTAGAATCTCTTGCATCACTAAACAATACTAACATATTTCATGTATTGGTATCAACTATAAGGAGTTAAGGAAAGTGGGTGAAAATGAGTTGGGTTAGTTTTGGTTATGTTATTTGTGTTTTTTAATATTTAGTAGTTTACCCTTTGCTTCAAATTCATGCTTATAATACCAAGTTCTGTCAAGGAACAACATCAATATCAGGGGACTAAATTATAGTTTCCATTGATGCTACCCATGAATCATAATTCAACTATTTGGATTCAACTGTACTTCCAATTATACTTCTTATCAATAGCTTTTCACGATGATATTCATTTCATCACATTCTTAGTACTTCCACTTATGGATTCAAAACCTTGAATTATAGGAGTTAGTCCTTGTGTGCATATTGTTAATGGCTAGCAATTGTTTAATAGTGTTATGATATGGAAGTTGGGTGAGCTTGACATCATCCATGAGATACGATAAGTGCTATCATGTAAAATAATTAATATAACAAATGTGGAGCAGAGTTGACAGGTGATTTGCCAAATCCTTCTCTTCCTATTGATTCCCATGTGACAAGATCCATTAAGGATGCATAGCAATTGAAACTAGCCCCTTCTTTAATTGTACCCATGGTGTGAAGGGAAAGTAAATGGGTAGGGAAGCTAGCCATCCACTTTAAATTTAAGCACCCAAATATTAATATCTTTTAACATTAAGAAATACAACTAATGTCTTGGTAGTTTTTAACTTTATCTCCTTCTAAAGGAGGTGCAGTAGTACCCGATAGACATATATAGAATTGGAATTGCAATGCTCATATTTTGGCTTCTTATTTTGTGTCTTTTGGTTCATTTTCTCATGGCATTGAGGCTCGGATAAATTCCTGTCCATTTTCAATAGTGTTGAGTTTAATAAGATGGTCTTAATCTTGATCCAAATCACAAGTGATTTTTGTTGTTTGCTTTAGGAATGGCCTATTTGGTAACTTTTGAATCACAATCACAATCACAATACATTTACATTAATCTGGAAAATACTTTTGGCCTGGAAATGATCTATATGTTGTAACTCATATCCGTTGTATCTTCATCTTGAATACCAAATTGTACCCTATGTAGGCAGTTGGTGGTTGTTTTGATATTCCTTATTTTTTAACGAGATCTAAACTTATATGTTGAAGATTTATGAAACATTTTAGGGTGAGTAAGAATGGAAAGTAGAACGAATATTGTGGGGTAAAAGCACAAACCTGTGTCACCTTTTATAAAGAAACAAGATATTAGAATGTGACAGTTCAACATTAATGACAAAAAAAATGGTATTTGTGTTTAAAATATGAAGATGATGTAAACTGATGAAATGTGTAGAATTGAATGAATTTTATGCTTATAATTTTTATAATTTTTGAGTAAGAATTTATTCATTTTATTTTATTTTGAAGTCCCTTTTTTAACTGTAAAAAATATAGGGTGTAGTTCCTATCAAACAAGTATATGCAAATCATCGTTTTTTGTTCTGATTTGAAAATAACTTGTAGATGACATGTATAGCTAATGAACGAAAAAAGAAATAATTATTTTCGATGTATATTTTCTTTCTTATAAGTACTCAAGTTCAACCTTATCAGAGTCCAACAATTTTTTCCTCCCATCAAAACTTCCCTATCAAATTTATACCTTCTCGAAAAAAAATTACATATTCATGAAGAGGATTCTCTTCTCTAGAGATAAATCTAATTTTTAAATTTTTTTGATATGATTTACTATTTTTTTTTCCTTTTTTGAAGGAGTATCTTCTGAAATGTTGAAATATCGACTTATAGTATTTTGAGATTATAACATATTATAACTAATCAAAACACTCAAAAATTATATAATGATGATATAGGAAAAAACCTAAGTTTTGATAGAGAAATGAGATTTGACCAAAATAGGTTTTGGTATCATAAATGGTGACACAAATCTGTGCTTTTACCCTATGGCAATGCGAAAATAACAATCAAATGTAGTATCCAAAGGATATAGCTTTGCTTCCACTTGGGACTAGGTTAATTTTTCCCTTGATGTATAAATCTATATATTCGTGCATTATACCAAACATGCATTTCATTTCTTCTTTTGAGGGGTGAAGGCTTTTGAAATAGTTCATTTAGTACTAGCAAAGCTTACCCTATACCTACATATTTTAAAGTTTGAAAATATGTTAAAACAATTTTTTGCCTCTTAGAACACCTCCTTCATTTATTTATTTATTTAAGCAATTCATACCTTAGCTAAGAACTTCCAGTTGATTTTATTGTTGAACTTGACTCTAGTTACATTTTGCTTCACTATTACATTTCAACCTAAAGAGCTTGTTGTGGTTCAACTGAACCCTGAACATTACTTGTATTTTACATAGACTTCTTCCATTCTGTTTTGATTGTTCACCAACATATAAACATAAACATAGTGTTCTTTTTGTCATTTTAGAAGGGACGAAATATGCATGAGTATACAATAGTATTAAACACCTCCTCTTGTCTAGAAGATTGGCACATAAAGTCTTGGTAAGCACCTAGTGATAGTGTACACGTAATTCATGTTCAGAATCTAAGATCTTTATTAGGTCATACCAATTTTATTACGGGGTGGATTTCTACATATTGTATAAAAACTCAACAAAATAAAAACACTTGAAATTGACTGGTAAATTGTGAGTAAATAAACAAAAAAATATTCCCAAAGGCTTTTGTTATCTTTCTTTGCTTCAAAGATTTCAATTTCTTGAAAAAATTGCCATGTATGGTTGAATGGCTCAAAGTCTATGGCTCAAAGGAAAGAATAATCTTAAACCATAATTAATAATTAATAATAGTAAAGATTTAATAATACATAATAGTAAGGTTTCAAAATCTATGATTGAACTTGACACAAAGGCCTTGGTGTGCAAATAGTTCATTCACCTTACAGTGATGGCTTACCCAACAATATGTTTTGCATTATTGCTTGTTGGATATAGGTAATACCAGTCTAATTACAGAAATGAACATTAAATAAGAAAATGCAAAATTAGGCATTACAAGCAATGATATTTAAAAAAAATTATTTGGCTATCCATCATAATTGCGACATCATGTTCCAACAGATAGTCATCGCTCCTACAACACAATTGTCACAATACTATCACAATTACGACAACTAGTTTCAATGGTTCAACATAGCTTCCATAGCAAAATTTTTGCATGGACGTCCCAATTGAAATGGTAGACTGGAAGATTAAAATATCATCATTGCGATAATCTACTGTTGCAATTGCGATGATGTCAACATGAAATTTTGCCTCTTCCTTGTTCCAAGTTACGACAATTTTATCCGTTGCAATTACAATGGAACCCCTTGTCGTTGCAATTTGTGACTGCAAAAGTTTGATGCCCATCTGATGGGAGCCAATTTGGGGTTTTGTTACTTAGGTGATGACCTACTGTCACATTTTGGTGTAGTGCCTGCCCCTAGTTTACATTTTCGAGCTACATTTTTGATATGATTGCCAAACTCTTTTAGGCCAATTTATGTTTGATGAGTAGTATTATTATTTTAGAGATTATCAGATGATGTTTACACTCAGTTTATTATATGATGAGATTACTTGGTACTCTATATTTCATGCATGTATGATGATTATTCAATGGTTTCAGTTATCAATGATGATTAGTTAGATGGTTCATTATTCCATGTGTTTCTTATGGATACTTACCCCATACTGCATGTGTATGGTGTGCGTGCCGTTTTATTTATGTATGGTGTTTCTGATATGGTTAAGGAAGGGAGTCGTAGTCACCTGCTAGTCGGGATCTACACGATGCACCACTTCCTGCCATTGTCTATTTAGCTTAGAATATTGTGTTTGTACATGCGTGGATTTTATGCAGGTTGCAGGTACCGAGTATCGACTTCCCTGAATTGTCAGGATGAGCGTACCCTATCGCACTGTCTCAATGGTAAGAGAGGGGAGATAAACTCTTAAGTCCAAATCCTTAACCCTTTAGCCAATTGTCCTAATTGATAATTAGGACAAGTATCTGAGTTAAGTACCCTCCGAATGCATCAAATGATGTAATTTCGTGATTATAACCCTTTTGTTCGATTTGGTATGTATTTTTCTATGATGGGTTTTCGTATATTGCTCTATGAGTCCTTGGTGTATTTTTCTATTAATTAAGTCTAATTAAAAAGATTAATTAATGATTTAATTTAATAAAGAATTATTATGATATCTTTATATTTTTAATTAATTAATTAATTTAATAAAAGAATTAAAGTTGGAGATTAAAGTTCAATGATATATTTAGAACAGGATAATATTAATTTAATTTAATAATAATATATATTTGGAGTTCATTTTTAAATAAATGCTAAATATTATTGTTATTTAAATTAATTAAATATGTTATCAATTAAGTTCTAAAATAAATTAAAAAGTTGAAAGATATTAATTTATTAAGAATTCTAGATCGCATGATCTAAACATGAGTTAAATATAAGAATTAAATTAAAAGATTAAATTATAAAAATTAATAATGTTATTTTAATTTCTTAAAAGTGCACATAAGATTTAAAGTAATAAATTAATTAAGAATTGAAGTCAAGTGAAATTTTAAATAAAGTTATTTAATAATTCAACTTAATGTGCATGAAAGTTGAATGCAAAAGAATAAGAAAAGATAATAAAAGTTAAATTGGAGTTAACTGAGTTGTGCAAAGAGTCTTCTCGGGTAAACACACAATTAGTGCCTCGACTTGAGGAGAAATTGCTTATCACAACTTTGGGGGTTCATTTTTGATATAGAGGAATTTGGACGGGAATTTTTGGGGGGACAATTTTTGGAAGCAAATTTCAAAAGGCTGATACGAAGAAAGTCTTTGAGGGGAAGGTTATTGAGAGGAGCGAATTCGCATACAGTTCCTGGAGATTGCATAATAGCATCAGGATCAGGTAGGGTCTTGTGTTTTGACTATCCATTAAATATGCAATTATCCCTTCCTGTCTTCTTCGTGTCTGGGGTTTGTAGATCTAAATTCGCTGTGATGAAAGTTTTAACTGTTCAATATTGTGAATTTTATTAATTGCTCTTCAATAATTTCTGTATCCATGGAGACTGGATGAATTTTTAGAACCCTTGTTTTCTCGATTTAGAAATTAACATTTAATTTAGTAGGGGTTTTGATTTTTTTTTAAATTGAAAAGTTTTAGATAAAAATAAATAAATAAATAAATAAATAAATAAATAAATAAATAAATAAATAAATATATATATATATATATATATAATATTTATCCTTTGGGAGAAATTGTTTTATTGAAAATTAAACAAAATTAATTTTTAAAAATAAAACTTTATTTACTTTATTTATATTAAAATAAAAAAAAAAATTAAAAAAAAAAAAATATATATATATATATATATATATAAATATATATTTATATTTATAGTGGGGGGGGAGGGAATCACCCCGTACCCGCCCCCCACTGTCGGAGGCCGATAGTACCTGCGTTGCAGGTACTGCGACGGTAGGTACAGAGTACCTGCCGCCGCAGGCCCTGCGGCCAAAGCCGACGGGCTATAAACGTTGAGTGATAAAAAAAATATAAAATTTCGATTTCGATTTCGTTTTTTTTTTAATTTATATAATTTTTAATTTATTAAAACAAATTTTATTTATTTAGAATTTTTAAATAATAAAATTATAATATATTTAATTTTATAATAGTTTAAACTTTATTAATATTTAATAAATAAATATTAAATACATAGATATAGTTGTAAATTTTAATTTATTAATAATTTTGCTTAAATATTAATAAATTAACAATTAATGGTTAGATTAAAATAAGTAATTAGATCAAATGAATATTGGTTAATTTAATTAAAATTAGTTTAATTAAGTTAATTAATAATGAATTTTATTTGACTAAATTATAAATTTGGATATTGATTTAATGAAAGTTATTATAGAAATGGGTTATTCGTAAAAGGGTAGTTGTGAAAACTTTGTTACTTGAATTCGACATTAAACTAAAACATAAACCTTACCTTAACTCAAATAATATACTTTCAGATCCAATCTCTGAGACTTTGATGTTGTCTTTGTACTTTGAATGTTTTGGGGTTGGTTTAGCGTTGACCAGTTCAGGTTGTTACCAGAGGCTCGGGGTTGTGAATGTGATGTCATGATGATTTGGTCTCGATCTTTCTTAACCTGACCATGGTAATGTGATGAAGTGCTCTATGACATGATTGTGTTTACTGTTTGTTATTGCTTTCCAGTTTCCTTGTGTGAAGCTGAGGTGTATGTATTTGAGAATACCTAACTTAACCATTTTTGAGTCTTGATCAGTTATATTTGATAACCATTTCTGAGTCTCGATCAGTTATACTTGTATTACTTTTTGGTTGCTCATTAGAGAACCATTGGATTTTGTGACTTATCATTGATGCCTTCAGTTGCTGATAGAGGACTGTCGTGATTACATGATTACTATTTGATGTTATCCGTTGCTCATGAAGAACTGATGTAATTTTGTGGATTATCTTTTTATGATGTTTTTCAGTTGCTTGTATAGGACTGAGGTAGTTTTATTATGATTCCTTGATTTACGAGTTCATGAGCTAGGGTAGGTTATCTATGTGTAGAGTCGGGAAGTGGCTTGCAATGGGGGTCGGAGCCCTAAGAGGCTGCCTTGAGAAACCCATTGTAAGTCGTTTTTTAATAAGTGAAAACATTTACACTAAATGAGAGAAAATGAACCTAACAAGATAATTGTATGTTCTCTCCCATGCCATGAGTGCTAGTACAGACTAGGATGGGGTAGAGAGAACGCTTGGTTACGACCTTGCATTCCATAGTATGCCTCGTCAGTACGAGAGGATACTAGTGGCCGCAGGATCAGTAGGGACCCGGGATTCCTAAGGGATTGCTCGGGTAACTTCTACGTGACTTTTGTGATGACACTTTCCCGCTTGCATATTAGGTTTCCTACGTGTCTTGTGGTACCTCTGGGATTTAGATGTCGATCTTTTTAGGAACCCTTGAGTTAGCATACTTATAGGATTTCCTGGACTTAGAGAGTATTTATGATTATAGGTTTCATTATCCTATTTGGGACTTGAGACTATCTCCTCAGCGCGGTGGGAGTGGACCATTTAGGTTCCACGCGGTCGGGTGGTAGTGCTTTTACTCTTACCATTGAGATCCGTTCCGTGGTCACCGTGGCTGGAGTTTTTGTGATTGGCATTTACCTTCACTATGTTCTTGGATTATTATGATAGATGTTTTATCATTATGGATGTATGGATGTATCATGTATGGTGAATAGTTTCATATATTTTTATTGTACTTTGTATCATGGATTTGAGGACGTTGTATCTTGATCTTTACATATGTATATTCTTTTAAGCCTTTCATACCCTGTGACATGTACAGTGGATGATTGAGCATTCCGAATTAATTTGCCAAGGAGCATTCAGAACAAATGTATATTATGGACATTGGAGTTTCTGATTATTCTTTCATATGTATGTGATAGTTGTTAGACTTAGAATTAATTAAATTTAAACGTGACTCAACGTCTTGGGATCTTTAAGAAATGTAACTTACAATGTATGTTTGTCGATGATTTCATGTTATTGCTTCCGCTACTATGTGTTTGATGTGTATGTTATACTTTCTTACAAAAAAAAAAAAAAATGTTTAGCAAACTTAGTGAAACTTTAGGTTAATTCTTTTGGATCCCTTGGTGGGGCGATACATTTGGGCCCAAATGTAGTAGTGGATAGTGAACACAATTTAGAAGTATTGACAAGAAGATATCTATGTGGTGAAGATGTATAAGAAAGATGGAGTATCTTTGGCATTTTTGTCAAAGAGGGAGATGTTATGAAGTTACCATCCAAAGAGAGAGTATGTTAAGACATAAAGATGGAGATATCATAGAGAGAGAAGTAAAGTGAAGTTGTAAATCAATGCAAGGTGTTACCAGCAATAAAAGAGAGAACTGATTGATTTCATGATTTGATATGATAAAGGGAATCTATGTGTTTCATATCAAATTTGCATGGATGAGAATCAAAATGAAACTAAAAGGAGATATTGTTGGACATTTAGATGAGAATTAGGATGAAACTAAGGATATTAATGAAGATCCAATACTAAACATAAAGGGAGATGCATAAAGAAGGTTGAATGCTTTGGATTGCATGGTAACTAGAGGTGTTGTCATCAATGCCAAAGAGGGAGATTGCTGGAAATACAGTTGGAATAATTTTTGTATTTTTATTGATGCCAAACCTTATTGGTAAGACAATTTCCATCTAAGTAGAGTGTCATATCATGATAATTGATGAAGAGGATTTGAGAAGAAGAGTTAACAAAAGGACCTAGAGGAAAGGTTGAGTTATGAGAAACTACAATGGGCACTTGATCAGTTGGACTTTGATAAGATAATTTGATTGTTCAATCATAACCCAAGTGGAGAAGATAGTTGCATTGAATCCTACAAGGAATGATCAATAGAAGACCAAGTGCATAGGCTTGACTAAGAAAAATAGAAGAAGATTAAGGAACTAGAAGTATACGCCAAGTGATGCTAGTGTTGACCGAGCAACAATATAAGCTCAGTAGAATATAGCGTTGACCGAGCATCAATATTGACCAAGTATTAGAAAATATGTTGCATAGAACATATAGTATTGATTGAGTAATTCAGTGATGACTAAGCATCAGAACCCAGTGTTGGTCGAGTGACAACATTTTTCAGTTTGTGAGGAAATCTTGATTTCCAGCTGACACAATTTAATTCTTAGAATATGGGAAGTGTGTTGAAGGTAAGGATGGATGTCCTAGAACATTTATTTCAAGAGAAACTATTTTTGAGTGTTTCTATGCATGGATTCAAAGAAAATTTTGAAGAAGTTTCTAGAAGAGAAAGGAGGAAACAAAAAGATGGAAGCATTCAATGAATTAGATCAAACCCTAAGATCTATGGCGATATTTAAGTGACAAAATATCAGAACTACATATTCAAGGAGGCATAAGAGTGACCTAATCAAGGTTAACAAGTAGATGTTTCGTTGATACTATTGACTTGTGAACTTAAGTAGGAGGATGAGAAGAGTTATGAAGAGGTGAAGTGTGATCACTTGAAGGATTGCCAAGTAGATCAGAGACAAAGATGATAATGGAGGTCAATCAACGGATCAACATATGAGCTACATTGTGATATGTATTTTCAAAGGGAGTTGTATTTATTAGATCAACATGTTGTTACTTTCTAACCATTATATTAGTTTTAAATCCTTTAATCAAGGTTGACCTAATAGTCATTTATAAATCCTTTAATCAAGGTGACATTCCATTGGAATATTCAAAATCCCTCTAACAAGGTGATTAAATCCTTTAACAAGGTCACATTTAACAATGTGTTTTGTAACCTTTAATAGGGTTGGCTACTCACAGAGCTCACTTCAGAAGAGTCAAAAATTGGTAGCATATTACTTGTGGTTTTTTCCCAAATTGGGTTTCTATGCTAAATCCCAGTGCCATACTTGTGTGTGTGTTATCTGCATTTTTTTACTGTTAATGTTTTACTTCTACAAGTTTGTTACTATTAGGACAATAGATTACAATTTTTATGTTGCTAATTATTTTCTATAGAGACCGAGCTACTAAATGTTAGAATCTAAAGTATTTGAGTTGATTAAAAGTTGAATTGGTACATTTGGACCTAAGGATAATTGATTCACCCACATCCCCTCTCAGTTATTCTAAATCATTCTAATACATTCTAGATTATAGAAAAACTCTTATATTTTGAACCTCAACTACCATTACCTTCTCTATACTACCACAATTGATACCTATAAGACTCATTTATATCACATATATAGCCATCAAAACACACAAGCTGGCTTTGAGTTCACATTCTCCCAAAATAGGAAACATATTATACAATATAGGACTGACCGTCGAAGATTAAGTAATAAAATACATCATACATTATAATAACATATGTGACCTTATATATATGTTCTCACATGATCCAAGAAACAATATGCAAACATACAAAACCTCATGGAAAGAGATTAACCACACAAAAGTAAAATATCATTCATTGCTTGAAAAACCACAAAGGAAATCAACAATCGAGAAGATGAAACATAACTCTGAATATATGTAACATTAAATTTTGTGAACAAAGGATAATGGTCTAGGATAGGTCCATAATAAGAAACCAATCCCATAAAATCTTGAATGAGAAATCAAGTGATCGCCAACTCAAACTATCAGACAAGAAACTGGAAAATAGAAAACAAATCAAATATCTTTTTTGGTGATGAGAGATTGCCAATATCCCAAGGATGCTCCTACATCAAACACATAAGGTGACAAAAGATGTTCCATAAAGACTTATGAAAATCTGAAATGATTTAGCACATAAATCTTATGCTTATTCTTAACCCACAAATCCTCTTCATCAATCATCACATAATTCTGTCCAAACTTACTATTGCAAGCAACTATTTCATCAGATACCTCAAATTTCTTGTTACTACTAGGATCAAATAATTCATACTTATTGCATAGCTTTATCTAATTAGAAGTCTTCTTTTCCTTTCCTATGCTCTTAACCACAATATTAGACAACATTCTCAAATCATATTATCTTCCATCAACTATAACTTGAATCTCATGCTCTATTGTATTCAAATTGAAAGTCTTGAAAATTCTCAAGTTATTTTATTTTCCTCCCTCGTCCTTCAAAGGAATATTTTTTTTTTACTCCATCATTCTCAATTGTAATAGATATCTTTCTACAATTTTGAAAAACTCCTTTGTCAAATATCCAAGGTCTTCTAAGTAAAACATGACAAGTACTCATGTCAACCACATCATATAAAACTTCATCCTTAAAAGGCTTAATAATAAAATTGACAAAGTAGTATTCTATAACCTACACCCAATGATCATCTTAAAACCAACTATACCATAAGGGGTGTTTTAGCATGAATGTTGAGGGTACTCCTATGGGGGAGTATCCTATCAGTGTTGGAGACATGATTCAGAGGTTGTGTGTTGTATTCATGAAAAAGTTTTTCATTGATGTCAACATACTAGTTATTTTGTGAAGATTGGTAGAGCAATAGACAGAGTCTAGCTTTGCACAATTTGAGGATTGAAGATCAGCCTATGCACATGTGGGATTATGTTCTAGAGTATGTCTAGATGCTTCAATTAAGAGCGCATAAAAATATAAAGACTAGATAGAGTTATGATGGATTTAGTGAAGGCAACTTTCAGACAACATTTAAAGTGGGTACTATTGTTTTGGATTGTATCTCCTAAAGAGATGGAATCTGGTTGAGAAAAAAATAGACAGAGGTTGAAGACATGTTGAATATGTTGTGATTAATCACATGCATTCAGATGATCAATTTATCAATTTTTGGAAAGTTATAAAGACTATGAGCCAACAGATTACTTGTAATTATGAAAAAGATGTAATATTGTAATGTAACATATAATGAAATATCTTAAGTTGGTCCTATATTATTATTGTAAATTGGGAAAGCCTCAAGGATAACTCAATAATTTTTTTAAGGACTTAGTATAAAGGAAATATTATTTCCTTGTAGTAGAGTGTGTAGATCAATGAGATCATTTTTTATGTTATGCCAACTTAAGATTGAGTGCGATCTTACATACAAACATCTATTAGATCAGAGAAGGAATTGGTGCAGTTGAGGCATAGTGAGCTTACAAGGAACTATATTTGGTAAGAGTTGTTATTGGATAGTTATTGATGTGCACTAGTATTATACAACAATGATACTACTAAAGTTGTTTGGACAATGGGTCTATTTGTCTTCCTTTCAACTTTGAATAGGGTTGGAATCTCCTAACAGAGACTCATATGTATTGAATGTATTTCATTGACTCCTAATAGGGTCCATTCTTTCATAATTTTTTTTTATAATAGTACATCATCTTGTGGGTACCATCCCCACCATAGTTTTCCCTCCGATTAAGGGTTTACCTAGTTAATAGATCTGGTGTTATTGTATATGGTTATCTTTTTATGGTTGTTGCATTTACTATTTACATGTTTCAGAATTAATAATGACATTGAGAGTTAATTTAATTGTGTAACTAATTCACCCCTACCTCTTAGTTATTTTGGTGGACTTTACTTTTTAATAATTGGTATTAGAGCATCAGGTCCTTGAAGGAAAATCTTAACAACTTAAGGAGATCTATGGCACACTTCAGGAAAGAAAATATGAAGTTTGATGGAGTCAGCTATGATAGTTTGAAAAAAAAGGTGAAAACACTTTTGTTATGCATGGGCCTAGGTTATTGGTTTAAAAGAAAAAAAGATGTGATTGAAGAAGATGAGATTGAAGGTTGTGATGAAACTCAGAAATAATATATTCATGTTCAATATGCTTTCTAAAGAAGCACTATTATTAGCTCTTCCTGAAACTTTTTCTACTCAGGTAAAATATTTAAGACTTGCTCATGAAGTTTGGAAAGATTTGCAAAGTATATTTGAAGGTGATAAACATGCTTAGAAGGTTAGACTACAAAATTGGATATGCTTATTTCTAAATGATAAAATGATGGAAGATGAATTTGTAAGAAGTTAGTTTGGTAGAATAGCATAGATTGTTACAGGAATCAAGACCCGTAGAAGAGAAAAATTTGAAGATAAAGTTGTATGGAGGATATTGAAGACTTTGTCACCTGCATATAGATAGGCAACACAAATGATTGAACAAGTTATTCCCTAAACAACTAATTTTACAAGAGAGACTCTTCTTGGAAGACTACAACCAACAGAAATGTGGATGAGATAGAGTGGAGAATTTTCTAAAGTTGAAACTACTTTCAACGCATTAAGTGTTCAACCTATTTTGATAAGGAGTGAAAGTACAAGTAGAGATTATACTAGTAGCTATAGAACAAAAGTTGAAGAAGAAAAGAAGATTGAGGAATAACTTGCCCTTCTTATGAAGAGAGAACCTAAAGGCAACACAATCTTTAAATGTTAGAATTGTAATGAATATGCTCATTATTCTTCTAAATGTCCTAAGAGAGTAAGAAAGATTAGAAAGCCCTAGAAATCATGAATACCTAAGGATTTTCTTTTTACTAACAAGGATGAGTTAAATGCTGAAGTGGAGGAAATATTGAGTGAAAGTGACCATGAAATAGGATTTTTTGCTATTAAGGGAGAAAGCCTTGAAAAAGAAGAAGTTAGAGAAGAAAAAGCATTAGTATCACAAGTTGAGAAGACTAAATCTAATTAGATTATAGATTGTGGTTGTTCTCATCGCATGACATGAGATATGAATAAGTTTGTTGAATTCAATAGCTATGATGGAGGAGTAGTTAGAGTTGGAAATAATGCATCTTCTCATATAAAAGGAAAATGATCTATTACACTTGATAGAAATACTAACACTAGTTATGTTTATTTTGTGGATGGTTTAAAATGTAATATTTTGAGTGTTGGACAACTACTTGACAAGGGATATTAGTTGCAGTTTATAGAGAAGACTTGCATTATCAAAGATACATATGACACATTGATTGTCACTGGTACAAGGACAAGGGGTTATGTATTTCAATTTTATCCTATTGAGATGACATGTTGAGTTGCTAAGGTGGATGATAATTGGTTGTGGCATAAGATATTTTGTCACATCAACTTTGATAACATTGTGAAGGCCAATACTACATTTACAGTTAGAGATTTTCCTAAAATTGTGAAACCTACTAACCTGGTTTGTAAGGAATGTGCAATGGAAAAATAGAAGAAAAGTTCATTTCCAAGAAAGAAATTTACTACTTTAGCAAATTTGGAGACTATGCACATAGATTTGAGTGGTCCTACAAAGATAAGAGCATTATATGGTGAAAGATATTTTATGATTCTTATTTACGATTTCACTAAAATTACATGGGTAGAATTTCTTAGAGAAAAATCTAAATCTTTTGAGAAATTCAAGATATTTAAGAGTAGTGTTGAGAATGAATCTAGTTTGAAGATTAGATGTTTGAGCTATGATAGAGGAGGATAATTTACTTCAAATGTGTTTAACAATTTTTGTGAAGATAATGGTATAAAGAGACACCTTTCAGCCACTAAGACACCTGAACATATTGGGATAGCATAAAGGAGGAATTGAACAATAACAAAAGAGACAAGAGAAATGGTACTTGAAAATAATCTATCTAAGATAGGGCTAACCCCCTTGTTTTGGTTGCTTAATATTTTAAAAACAATCTATCTAAGATCTTTTGGAGAGAAGTAGTAAATATAGTAGTGTACACTATGAACATAATACAAATCAGACAAGGCACTGGTAAGACACATTATGAACTTTGGTTTTGACATACACCTTCTGTGAAGTATTTCATAATCTTTGGAAGTAAGTGTTATATCAAAAGAGATGATGATGTTGGAAAGATTGATTCAAGAAGTGATGAAGGTATATTTCTTGGATATTCATTGCAAATCAAGGTATATGGATATTTAAATCAAAGAACTAAGACTATTGTTGAGAGCACTAATGTGAGAGTTAATGAAGAGTTTAGAATTTAGGAAAGGATACTTGATTATAATTCTGATGAAGAAACTAATCCAAGGGATAAATTTTTTTTTTTTGAGCAGGAATTATTTTATGAGACTGATATTGATTTGTAGAAAGAAATTCATAGAGAAGTATAAAGAGAAGAACAAAGAGAAGAATCTAGATTTGAACCAAGAACTGAAATCAGAGTTGAAGCAGTGGTATCTAACAAAAAATTGACAAATAATCACCCTATTGAACAGATCATTGGAAGAAAATACAAATGATTGATGACAAGAAACAAGTACAAGAAGAACTATGTTTAATTCCTCAAGTTGAACCTAAGAATGTTGATGAAGTCTACAAAGATGCCTATTGGATTAAAGCTATGAAAGAAGAACTAGAGTAAATTGAGCATTGGTTCATAGACCTAAGAATAATAATGTTATTGGAACTAAATGGGCATTTAGAAACAAGATGAATGGACAAGGTGAAGTTGTAAGAAACAAAGCAAGACTGGTATGTAAAGGTTACTCACAGCAAGAAGGAATTGACTTTGAAGAAAATTTTGCACCTGTTGCTAGATTAGAGGCAGTAGGTATGTTTTTGGCATATGAAACTACTAGAAACTTTAACTTTTATTAGATAGATGTTAAATCAGATTTTCTAAATGGAGAACTTGAAGAGAAGAGGTGTACATTGAGCATCCTAATGGATTTATTTTGACAAATGAAGATAATATGGTTTGCAGATTGAAGAAGGCATTATATGGACTAAAACAAGCTCTTAGAGCTTGGTATGCAAGATTATACAAACACTTGACAAATTTGGGATTTGTGAAAGGTAATGTTGATAGTAATTTGTATCCAAGGAAAGGTGATAAAGGATTATTGATTGTTGTGGTGTTTGTGGATAATTTTTTTTGGAGGTAATGATGAAGTAAGTAAGGCATTTTTAGAAGAAATGAAGAAACAATTTGAAATGAGTACGATTGGTGAGATGACATATTTTTTTGGGATTGTAGATTATGCAAAACAATGATGGAATTTTCCTATCACAAGTTAAGTATCTTAAGGAATTATTGAAGAGATTTGGTTTGGAAAGTTGTAAACCTATTAGAACACCTGTGATAACTAGACATAAATTATCTAGCAAAGATTAATCCCCTATAGTTGAGAAGAAAAAACATAGATCTATGATTGGTGGATTGCAATACTTGACACACATTAGACCTGCTATAGCTAATACAGTTGGAATTATGGCAAGATTATAGGAAGATCCTAAAGAGACACATTATGTAGTAGTAAAAATATTTTTTTAGATATTTGAAGGGTACAACAAATTATGGATTATGGTATCATAGATCAAATGATTTGACTTCATGTGCATTCACTAATGTGGATTGAGCAAGAAGTGTAGATGATAGAAACAATGCTAGTGGTGGAGCATTTTTCTTGGGAGGAAGATTGGTCGCTTGGCTAAGCAAGAAATAGGACTATACTTCACAGAGTATGATAGAAGTAGATTATGTAGCAATAGAAAAAAATTGTAATCAAATTATTTGGATGAAGAAAATATTGAAAGGAATTGGGATTGAGTTTATAGAGCATGTTATCATACATTGTGATAACACAAGCATAGTGAGTATATCAAAGAATCTAGTATTACATTAAAAAACAAAGCATATATCTATTAAGTATGACTTTTTGAGAGGGAAAGTTGCAGAGAAAGAGATTAGATTGGAGTATGTTAGCACAAAGGAGAAGACATTAGAAATATTTACAAAACCTTTGGTGGAGGACACATTTGAGTACTTGATAGGTATTCTTGGGGTTATGCCCCAACCTACTTTTGAGTAGTTGATGTAGAGATTGCATCATTCTAGTGATAACATAGCACTATTTCTTTTATTTGGACTAGGTGCTTGATGCTTCCTCTATGGGGGAGTATTTGTGTTGGAGTTGGGTCATGAAGGACTCTTGGTAACTAGTATGTAATAATATGTTTAGATACTTGAGCTTATTGCAAATCATACTTAGATATTTGATATAACGATACCTTTACATTTGATGTCAATGGGGGAGAGAATAACACATGAAAAAAAATCTTCTGATATGTATGTTTGGGAAAATAACACATGAAAAATACTCTTGTATATCCCTGTAAACTTAGGTTTAGGGTTTTGCATACCATTCTTACTTCTGCAAATATTTGTTGTGTGTTCTACTTTGCCACAATAATAGCATGTAGGTTTTATTTTAGGTTTTGCATTTCTTTGTTCTCCACTCTTTAATGACTCTCCTTTCTTAGTAGATGAAGAATGCTTGATGTGTCCTAGACTAGAAGTATAACTAGATGACCTTGGTGATCTCATCAATTCTTCAAAGTATCTTATAGCTTCACTAGGTTTATTCATTCTTTCTAAGATCTCAACTCATTCTTTAGTTGGTCACTCTGTGATCTTAGCTTTGTAATCTCCATGTCCTTTCTATTCAACTCCTGATTTGCAAGTAACAACTAATTCATCATGTCCAATTGAGTATTTGTAAGATTATGCACATCAATGGGAAGCATATTCAAAGGAGCTTATCCTTTAGGAGAGAGGTATTTCTGAGAGATTCATGTTGATTGATGAAGATGATTTTATTGATGAAGAGGATTTGAATGATGTAGAGGATTTGAAAAGATGATGATGTATGGGGGAGATTAACACCTTCCTTGTGTATGATGGTTATAGTAAAATTTGCATTCATGGACATCATGAATGAGGGAGTAGATGTAACAGAGATACATTTGGTATTCATGGAACTTAGATATTTTCATCTATGTTTGTCATCAATGCCAATGGGGGAGATTGTTAGCATGAATGCTAATGATATTCCTATATAGGAGTATCCTAGTAGTGTTGGGGACATGATTCAAGGGTTGTGTGTTACATTCATGAGATTGTTTATCATTTATGTCAACATATTGGTTACTCTGTGAAGACTGGCAAAGCAATAGAGAGAGTTTGGGTTTGCAAGGTTTGAAGATTGAAGATCAACCTATACACATGTGACATTATGCTCTAGAGTATGTTTAGATGCTATAGTCAATAACATGTAGAGAAATGTGAAGATTGGATGGAGTTATGATGGATTTAGTGTATGTAGCTTTTTAGACAACATTTCTGGAAAGCAGGTACTACTATTTAAATTGTATCTCCTAACAAGATGGAATTTGATTGAGCAAACTTAGATAGATGTTGAAGACATGTTGAAGATGTTGTGGTTAATCATGCACACTTAGATGACCAAATTGTGGAAAGTTATAAGGACTGTGAGCCGATAGTACTTATAATTGTGAAAAAGATGTAATATTGTAATGTAACATGTAATGTAATATCTTAAGTTGGTCCTATATTATTATTGTTAATTAGGAAAGCCTCACCAACTAAATAATTGTTTTTAGGACTCAATATAAAGGAAAGATTATTTCCTTGTAGTAGAGTGTGTAGATTAGTGAGGTCATGTTTATGTTATGTGAACTTAAGATTGAGTGCAAGCTTACATGTGAATATATATTAGATCAGAGAAGGAATTGGTGCATTTGAGGCATGGTGAGCTTACAAGGAACTATATTTAGCAAGATAAGTTGTTGTTGGATAGTTGTTGATGTACACTAGTATTATTCAATGAGGAGAGTGCTGAATCTATTTGGATAATGGGTCCATCTATCTTCTTTTCAACTCCTAATAGGGTTGGCACAACTCCTAATAGGGTTGAAATCTCCTAACAGGGATTCAAAGTCTCTTAATAGGGACTCATATGTATTGAATGCATTTCATTGACTCCTAATAGGGTCAATATTTTCACAAGGAACTTTTATATTAGTACATCATCTTGTGGGTACCATCCCCACTGGGGTTTTCTCTCTAATCAAGGGTTTCTCTAGTTGACAAATATAGTCTTATTGTGTATAGTTATCTTTTTATGGTTGTTGCATCTATTATTTACATGTTTTAGATTTAATAAGGATATTGAGGGTTATTTTAATTTCATAATTTCAATCTCTTCAATCCAAGCTTCCCATCCATTTACTCTAATACAAGATTATAAGTACTACCTCCATTCATAATAACCTTACAACATTTGCCTCCAAACTTACAAATAGTCTTAAACAAGTTCCTTCTTTTTACTAGTTCCTCATCATGCTTAGCCAATATGTTCTTTCTCAAAAAGAGAGATTCTCCAACTTTAGGTGAAGCCAAATCAACTTCAGATTCCATCTCACTCTAATCTTCCCACGCTACCAAGTTTTGTTTGTTAATATTCTTACTGAGAAATTCAAAAGCTTAGTGTCCTTCTTTACCACATTTAAAACAAGTACCCTTGAACACAAATTTCTTATAAAAAATTATTTACTTTCACTTATCCAATTTTGTCAACTATTTACCTTACTTTCTCCCTAACTTATATACTGCCTTCAATGTATACTGATAAGCATCTTCAACTAAACCAAGTTTCAACATAATCAAAAAATCCTGAATATTAAATTTTAATCCATTAAAATACCTTACAACCTTTTCCTTAGTAGATTCATGATGTCGAGATCTGATATGTACCTTGTGTTAATCTCACATTGGTTTTGACAAGTGAGTGTCAACACACTTAAGCTATTTACTTAGTTCATGCCGAACTAGTAATATATGTCGAGCATACAATGTAAATATTAGACCATGCCAAGTTGCAATGAGTGTTGAGTCACTCAGTTGCTAAGCAGATAAACCATGCCGAGTGATTTAGGACTCGAGTAAATAGTGGATGTCGAGTAATGTAGGTGCCCAGTCATAGTATAAAAGAATAATGCATGTCGAGCATCTTAGACTTCATATGCCGAGTGACACTATTTTGACATATTTGTTTGTAATGTCACAAACAACTATGTAAACCATTTTTGAGCCAACTTAAGATAGATTTTGATATTTTAGAGATAAGGACGAATCTCTAATAGGATTCCTTATGCAATTACATGCAACCAATTAGAAAAAGGGAAGGTTTAAGTGGAAAAATAGATGAATCTTAGTCGTAGATTCATACCTAACCCTAAATCACCTAAGTCTTTTTAAAGAGGACAAAGTCCAAAACTCTTTATGGGTAAGTGATCAAATTGGAGGAGTGAACAAGATAGTTTATAGGGCATTCAAGGTGACTTAGAAGAAAGAGTGAATTGCAGAGTTAATTAAAGAAGAACAGAGGATAAAGCAAAGGATACAACATTGATACATTTGATCGTGAAGGATCAATTAGACATTATGTAGAGGTGATCTATTATCAGGTGTAAGCAAGTGCCAATCAAAGGATCTGTGCTAAGACATTTTTAATAGGTCATATCAGTTAAATCTCTTAAATAGAGTAGTCCTAACATACTATATGAAATCCTTTAACAAGGTGCTTACTTAGTTGTAAGATTAAAGTCCTCTAACAAGGCACACTTCTAACAAGCTATATGAAATCCTTTAACAAGGTGCTTACTTAGTTGTAAGATTGAAGTCCTCTAACAAGGCACACTTCTAATAGGGTGTTGAAATCCTCTAACAAGGTGAGACCTAGCAGTCTTTGTAAGCCTTTAACAGGGCAGGCCTTTCATAGGTTAGATCATGTTTTATGGTAAAATCATTGTAACCTTCATTGGATACACTTTATTATTGTAGTAGTGAAGATTTGTGGGTGTCATCCCCACTACAATTTTACCTTATCACTTGGAGGGTTTCTGGGTAATCATATCTGGTGTTATCTGTGTGAATGCTTACATGGTTATATGTTTCTAATGCATATGCTTTACATTTTATTTCATCTTACTTGTTAATGCATGTAGTGAATGAATGGCGAAAGTTTTATGGGTCCAAATTAAAACTATTGATTCACTCCACCCCCCCCAGAAGTTTACTCTTTTCACTTGTAATTCTAACAATTGGTATCAGAGCCTAGTTCTCTGAAAGAGAAGCTTTGCAACTTTGAGGAAAGATCTTGAAATGGAAGTCTACAAGTTGGGAAAGACTATTGAGAACTAGAAGATTGAAATAAATCTCATATTACATCAATTGAATGAGGCAAGAGAGGAACTAAAGAAATACTTGAAGAGAAGGAAAGAGATTGCTATTGTGGAGAATGACACACTATACAAAGAGATAGACACTACCAAGCTATTTGTAGATGGTGATTCCAATGAATTTGATGCAGCAATTGTAGATCTAATGGAAAAGAATAGAATCCAAGCTAAGGAAATTAGAAATCTCAAGCTAGAGCAAGAATCACAAGCTATACTACTATGTGAGGTGACTAAACAAACGAAGAAAGCTATAGAAGACAGAGCCATGATTGAAGAAGAAAACAAAATTCTGGCCAATAGATTGGAAGAGAAGTCAACAGAGTTAACCAAGATCTCCAACATCCAATTGGATACTCTAGGCCAAATGATGAAAGCCAACTATGAATTGAATGTCATGGACATTGAGATAACTATATTGAAGTTGCAGAATGAACAACTGCGGAGTGACCAAAGGAGAGAAAAGGAATTTTTTGAATGTTTCAATAAGCCAAATGAAGCCATCAAATACTTTGAGCAATTACTGAGATGCCCTAGACCTAACAATGATACATTAGAACTAGACTGCACAAGCACTAAAGAAGGAGAATCATCCAAAGTTGCTAAAGAAAGGAACATCAAAGGTAAGAACTCCAAATCTACTTGTCATAATTGTGGTAAGAAAGGACATACTGCTAATATGTGCAGGAGCAAGAATACAAATAAGAATGTCAAGCCTAAGAACATGACTCATTTTCATAAGTGCAACAAGCAAGGCCATCAGGCATGTGAATGCAGAACTAGGACCATGCATAAACAAAGATTTGAAGGTTATTGCTACAAATGTCAAAAGTATGGACATAGAGCCTTTGAATGTAGATCCAAATCCATGTGGTCATCAAATAAGCCAACAAAGGTAAGAAACAATGGAAACTTTTATAATTGGGATTATAATACAAGATATAGCTGTAATTATTGTCAAGAATATGGACATGTTCCTAAGAATTGCATTAGGACACACTTCAGTGGTAACTAAAAAAGGTGGTTGAGTCAAACCACATGTTTCAACTATTTGAATATTGGTCACATCAGTAAATATTGTTCAACTCAGTCAAAGACACCAAGTTGTGAATTTGACAAAGGTAAAGAAAAGGAAGATGTTGAACACATTAGAGATGAAACGAATAAAACATGGAAAAAGAAAGATGTTTGCAACACATCAAATGGAGAAGGGAACACTTCACCCAATGGGTCAGGTGATCACACCTCATCACATTAGACAAACAAGAGGTATGTGGGACTGATATTTAAAGGTTGTATCATACATCAATTCCAAAAGGAGATAGTACTAAAAAGACTAAATTAACATGAATAAAGATGCAAGATGTTAGAAATTCAAGACAAATCTTTAAATTTTTTTTCATGTTGTTTCCAAGTATGAAAAGTTTCCTGTATGTGTCAAGTGGAAAGTTATTTGATGCCAAGCTACTAGACTATTTAGTTGATGCCAAGCTTGTAGTAGCTGTCGAGTGGTGGAAACATCAATGGATGCCGAGTGAACTAAAAAATGGTTATTGTTGAGCTTACAACTGTGTAAGTACTTAGCATTAAATGCAAGGTTTTTGAAGGGTATATGATCGATCTGAGCTCATTTTTCATCATTTTGAAATTGAGAAAGAGCAAGAAGAGCCAGTAGCAACTTCAAATTTGTCAAAAGCGATTATAGAAGACTTGTGCAGAAATTCATCACTAAATCAACAGATTTTCAAGGTATTTATCAAAAGTTGAGCTACGTAGTTTCAATTTTCATAAAACCTAGTTTGATAAGATGGCATCTAGTTCCAAAAATATTGAAGGGAAAGAAGTTTTAAATGTTTAGCTAGTTAATATAGAAACTTCTATTTAAGGAAGTTCTTAACATAGCCTATAAACAAGACCCTTCTGGCACATTATCAATGATTCCAAAAAATTTGATAATGGTGCAAGATGTGAGGAAGTGATACAATTGAAAGATAGGAAGTATATGAGACATGGAGATAAGAGTTGCATACAATATATTTTGTGAAAATGGTGTTTTGAAGGAGAAATTCAAAATCATTGAGAAAAAGGGTTTTACATGAGCCCTGGATTTTCTGAATGTATTTAAGACTGAGTGGATAAGAATTATGCTAAGCCAAATTCATGATGGTTCCTTGTGGCTAGAAGGAGCACCAATCAAAATAACCAAGAGAATAATTCATAGGGTTACTAGTTACCCAACCCTAGATTGGCCAAAGACATTCAGGAGTGATTCCAAGGAAGTAATTGAGAAGAATACTGGAGTAGTTTGGAATAAGAGAGGTATGACAATAGATACCATCACTAATCCATTGCTAAATTTTTTTGTAAGGGTAATCTCACACAAATTCTATAAATCTAGTAGATTGAATAGTGTACCTTGTATAGCTATGGATATTGGTTATAAAATTATCAAGAAAGATCATACATATGATCTAGTAGAACTTCAGCTACAACAACTTATGGAGAACGTTGGAGCTATAAGAAAAATGATATAGGAGCATCTAGTGTTGTAAGGGCAATCCTTTATCACCCAAAAACTGCTTAGTGTTAGTTTCTATTTAATGTGTTTTCATTTCTAGATACCCATTTGGGTCAAATAAAGGTTCCAACTCTCATAGTTCCACTATTGGTTTTCTGGGTTAAAGTTTTTGAACACCTTGGTATATGTGCCAATGAGAAAATAGGTTATTTTGTAATTGATCAATAATTATGATGAGTTAGAGGGTTTAAGTTGGAGGATGATTATAATTGTAATTTAAAGCACTCCAAAAAAAGAATCAGGTCAAAAGGCTTTATAGTTTGAAAGTTATTGTAGTTTTAAGTTGCCTGGAGACCTCCTAAGAGCACTTCAAAGTCAGATTGGTCCATAGGCCTATAGATCACTTGGAGAGCTAACTATAAATGTAAATGGTTCATCAATAGGAATCTCAGATTAAAATTTATGCCTCCCAGTAGTTGGACTACCATTTCTGGATTCTTCTAATTTTACACTGACTTCTGACTTGATTTCTTGAACCTTCTATTTTGGCGGTGGATGCCAAATAGAATATTTTAGAATGTATTCTTAACCCTAAACCTAATTGGAGTTACTTAAGAATATTTCTAGCATTGTAAATGTAGTTTTTTGGTGGAGTTTGGGAGAGGTTACTGTGAGGAGGATTTTTCTCCAGAATCAGACCATTGTAAGCCTGTAGGGCATGTCTTTGAGTTTACTTTCATTGTACTAAATGTAATAGCATATCACTTTTGATAATAATATTTCCCTTTTCTTGATGCATTCATTTTGGTTGTGATCAAAGCTTGTCCATAGGCCTATAAAGTGCTTGGATAGCTTTTTGAAAATGTAAGCAGTTCATCAATCGGAGTCTCGGATCAAAAGTTATGCCTCCCGAAAGTTGGACTACCATTTTTGGATTCTTCTAATTTTACACCGACTTTTGACATGATTTCTAGAACCTTCTATTTTGGTAGTGGATGCCAAATGGCATATTCTAGAATGCATTCCTAACCCTAAACCTAATTGGGGTTACTTAAGAACATTTCTGGTGTGGTAAAGGTAGTTTTTTGGTGGAGTTTGGGAGAGGGTACTGTGAGGAGGATTTTTCTCCAGAATTAGACCATTGTAAGCCCATAGGGCATGTCTTTGAGTTTGTTTTCATTCTATTGAATGTAATAGCATATCACTTCTAATAATAATATTTCCCTTTTCTTGCTGCGTTCATTTTGGTTGTGGTTTGTGCCTTCATCAGAAAACCAAGAATGCATAGTGCAAGTTTGGTTCTATGTTGGTTTATATATTCTTTTATGTACAAAATACATTCCCCTCTTTTGGTATAATAGGATGGAAGACAAATAGATCAATTGTAGCGTAGATTAATGAGTACATTGAGCAATTAGGAGAAAACTTTGAAACTATAATGACTAGTTACTTTGGAAATTTTAAGAGATCAATGAAGTAGATACTTAGGATTCCAGTTTCCTTAGTGGAGAAACATTATAATGATGTATATTTTATTGTTGATGCTGAATACACTTTTGTGCAAGTTGCCACACCAAGGGTAAGATGGTCAAAACCCTTAGGTTATGAGGTAAATGTAGATGAAGCCTCAGCAGCCATAACAACCCTACTTGCAGAAAAGTAGATAAGACTGCTAAAGTCTTTAGAAACTATGAGATGGTGAAATCAAAGATTTCCATGGAATTAAAGACTACCTCCACAATCAAGAAGAAAGATAAGCTAGTTAAGAAGCTAAAAAAAAAATTTGGAGAGGGTGCAGAAGAGGAAGAGGAGGAAGAAGAAGATGATGAAGAGGAAGAACAAGCACAAGCACAAAAACATCTAGCTCTGACTCAAGACATGGGAGAAGATAAGGAAGAAGAGGAGACTATAGGTGCTAAGGGAGAAGAAGCCAAGGAAGCACCTACCACTACCGAGTCAAAGAAAAGAAAGGAAAAGGCACAACCAATGACAAAGGAAAAGAAAGTTGTAAAACCTAGTCAAGCCAAGCCTATTACCCCTACCACCAGAGCCAACACACATGCAAATACTTGAAAGGCCAAGGAAAAGTCAAAACATATAGAGCAAGGAGGAAAAGAGTATAAAAGACAAAGAAGGAAGTATGTGGCTCAACCAGATTTTGATGAAGAAAGGACAGAATCAGATGAAAATAGCCAATTTAAAGTGGTAAGTCACAATCCTCTATCTTATCTTGAAAAATTATGTGAAAATGTCAAAGGCAATGCAGATTTATTTGGTTTGAAACATATTGATTTTAATAAACTAGGAAAAGAAGAGAAAAACCAATTGGAAGAGGAATTATATGCCATTATGTCAAAGTTTAAGAACACTCCACTAGAATTTTCCAACTCAATACCAAAAGGTTTATATGATATTGTTGAGCAAAAATAAAATTATTGTCTGAATTTGGAAAAAAAGATCAGGAAAACAAGATTAGCCCAAGTAATTCTAGAATTGACAAAGGGAAAAATTACTAAGGCTACCAAGAGATATGAAGTTAGGTTTACACCTAAATATAGAGCCTTCAACATTCTTCGAATAACATTGAAGATGTGGTCAAAAAATTAACTCAAATATGGAAACTTATCTATGGATTGACCACTATGAAACAAGGAGAAGCTGACCCTTTAGAGGATAAACATGATGATAAGAATAATGATAATGATGATGAAAATGAAAATGATGATAAGGAAGATGCTAATAAAAATAATAAAATTGGGGAAGAAACAAAAAAGTAAAATGATGACAAGGCAAAAACTGAGCAACAACAAGATGAACAAAATGTGCAGGACACACTAGTGTTGAGTATCAGTCCTTCCCATGACACAACCAAGAACAATGAAACCATAATTATTAATGATGTTTCTAATACATCAACTCAGAACATCAATTCACTTACTGCAAAAGATCTAACGAAGATATTGGATTAGTCTACACTTCAACCCAAATTATGTGGCAATCCAATTTTGGTCAATGTAGAAGAATTATATAAGGCAGTGACTGAAGTCACAAGGGAGAAGGTGAATCCACAAGAACCACCTTCAATCATCCCTTCAGTGACCATTGTACAACCTTTAATTCAAACAACAATAGAAACATCCACCAAGGTTGATACAAGTGTTACAATAGAAAAGAAGGCAGGAGATAAAAACACTACTACAGGTCAACAACAAGAAATAGGATAGATAGATTCATCTGTACCTACAACACAAGACCAAGGTGCTAGCCAAATCATAGTAATAAACTAGGGCAAACCTGAAGAGTGTGAGCAAACACCAAAGGTGAAGGAGCAAGATGCCATTCAAGCACTGGTAGCCTTACTAGCATCTGGCACTCCTTCTACACAAGCTCTTTAGAAGCTGGGCACAAAAGCCATTCTATTGCAAATTTCAGTGCCAAGCCCCAACTCATCAAAGGTGGAAAAGGTAATACATTATGGAGACATAAGCCTTGATGAAGAAATTGTGATTTCAAATTATGACTATGACACTATGACATTGGAGCAAATAGGCATTTTGCAACAAGCCTTAGAGAGAAAAAAAACATCAAGAAATGCTTAGGAGAGAACACAGGTAGAAGCAAGCACTTTAGGATATCAAGGAAATCTTTTTAGATGCATTCAATCTAACAACTCCTGAAGAGACCAAGCCACTCATAGAACAACTGACTGATATAGTGGAAAGGGTCACTAATGAAGACCTTGATACAAATACAAAACTCTTAGAATGGTTTGAAAAGAAGTTTCAAGGCAAGGTAAATGAGAAATATCCAGTGAGATAGGACTACAACAAGTTGCATTGGCAACAAAGGTTGAGGATGTGAAGAAGGTATTTGAGAATATATTTTCACTATACACAAAACTATGCAATCCTACACTCTTCACCCAAGAGATCAGAAGTCACATTTTGAGTCTAGAAAGTCAAATATCTGCATCAGGTGCAAGACTACCATCAAATCCAGCTCAAAGTGAGAAGCATTTCAGAACATTACTTCATACATAGAGTCAGTTAACTATCTTAACATAAGATGAGGCTAATATTAGAGACAAAATAACAAGTATTTAGGCTACCCTCACCCCACATATACAGATAATGGACAAGGAACTAAGCTATGTCGAGACTTTACTGAAGAAAGACCCCCATCTTTCTACTTTAGATGGTCTAGTGCACCTTGCTGCTAAGCTTGCAATCCAAATTAAGTCATTGGATGTTGCATGTGACAAATGGGATGCAACTCTAAGGATAATAATGGATGTCCAAAAATCATTTTTGGACAAACACACCATAGGTGTATAACCCATTTAACATAAGTGTCAAAAAGGGGGAGATATAATACAGGTGCAGATATAATAAAGGGGGAAATAAAGAAAGATGAGAGATAGAGAATATAAAGATAGAAAATAGAAGGGAGATTAAAAAAAGGAAGTGATATACAAAGGGAGAGCATAGTAGCAGCATTATATCATTGGGCTGATATGCATTTTTGGAGAGAAAGCAACAAACAGATACAAATATCAGCTAAGACAGAGCATATTAGATGAAAGAGGATCAGATACAATGCATCGAAGTCAAAGGGACCACAAATTTTGAATAAAAATTAGACACATTAACTCAGGGGGAGTTGTCAAAATTTGATGTATACAAGTTAGTGCAAAATTTTAAATTTTTTAAGTCTTGTATATATGCCAAGTCATGGATATGTTATGCTCGAGAAGTTAAGGATAATATTGTATATTTAAGTACTTTTAACACTCGTGTCAAAGGGGGAGATTTTTTTTATCTTAGATTGGTTTTGACAAGTGAGTGTCAACACACTTAAGCCATTTACTCAGTTCATGCCAAACTAGTAATACATGTCGAGCACCACATGTAAATATTAGACCATATTGAGTTTGAATGAGTGTCAAGTCACTCATGTGCCAAGTCACTCAGGTGTCAAGTAGATAAATCATGCTAAGTGACTAAGGAGCCAAGTAAATAGTGGATGCTAAGGAATGCAGGTGCTGAGTCACAAAATAAAATAATAGTGCACGCTGAGCATCTAAGACTTCATATGCTGAGTGACACAGTTTTGACATATTTGTTTGTAATGGCACAAACAACTATGTAAACTATTTTTGAGCTAACTTAAGATAAATTTCAATATTTTGGAGATAAGGACGAATCTCTAATAGGATTCCCTATGCAATTACATGCAATCAATCTGAAAAAGGAAAGATTTAAGCGACAAAATGGATGAATCTCAACCGTAGATTCGTACCTAACCCCAAACCACCTAAGTCTTCTTAAGGAGGATGAAGTCCAAAACTCTTTATGGGTAATTGATCGAATTGGAGCAGTGAACAAAATAGTTGCAGGGCATTCAAGGTGACTTAGAAGAAAGAGTGAATTGTAGAATCAGTTAAAGAATAGAGGATAAAGCAAAGGATACAACATTGAGACATCTGATCGTGAAGGATCAATTAGACATTGTGTAGAGGTGATCTATTATTAGGAAAGCAAGTGCCAGTCATAGGATCCATGTTGAGACATTTTAACAAGTGATTTTAGTTAAATCTCTTAAGCAGAGTAGTCCTAACAGGCTATATGAAATCCTTTAACAGGGTGCTTACTTAGTTGTAAGATTGAAGTCCTCTAACAAGGCACACTTCTAATAGGCTATATGGAATCCTTAAATAGGGTGCTTGCTTAGTTGTAAGATTGAATTCCTCTAACAAGGCACACTTCTAATAGGGTGTTGAAATCCTCTAACAAGGTGAGACCTAACAATTTTTGTAAGCCTTTAATAGGGAAAACCTTTCACAGGGTAGATCATGTTTCATGGTCAAATCATTGCAACCTTCATTGGATACACTTTATTAGTAACAATAATGAAGATTTGTGGGTGTCATCCCACCCCAGTTTTACCTTCTCACTTGGATGGTTTCTAGGCAATCATATCTGGTGTTATGTGTGTGAATGCTTTTGTGGTTATGTGTTTCAAATGCATATGCTTTACATGTTATTTCAGTTTACTTGTTAATGCATGTGGTGAATGAATGGTGAAAGTTTTATGGGTCCAAATTTAAACTACTAATTCACCCCCCACCACCCCCCCTCAAAAGTTTACTCTTTTCACTTGTAATTCCAACACCTTGTCAAAAAAATTCATATATTCTTTCATAGTCATATCTTTCTATCTCAAGTTCTACATCTTCTTAAACAATTCAAGTTCATAATATTTAGGAATTAATTTAGCCTTCAATCAAAAAATCGTAAGTTGTCATATACTAATATTAGGTTCATCATTATCCTCTCTATCATTTTGTAATTATTTCCACCACAAGACAACATGACCTTTTAATTTAGTATGTGCTAACCTAACCCTCTGTGGATCTACTATAAGGAAACTTGCAACCAAAAAACATTACCCTTTCCACATAACCCATAATATATTTGAAAGAAATAAGCAATTAAAATCCACATGCAAGAGAATAGACAACATATCCACAAAATTGTTGCACAAGATATACCCTGGGAAACCCTCATTGAGAAAAAAAACCTAGCCCCCAAAAGCATCCATCACCATGTATTATTCAACAAAATACCATTGCAAGGTTGCAAAATTACTCATTATCCAAATATTCATCATATTAAACTAAACCCTTATATTTATCCCTTAAGGCCATATATTCCTATATTGGCAACATTGAAATTATTACATACACTTAACCCCTATTATATCATTAGATTACCTTCCAAGTCTTATTACATGGAAGAATGATCATGATAGTCTTTGTTTGATCTTCTAATTCCTTTAGGTGACCTTGGTGTACGTTGCATGCCCTAGTGTATGTGAAAAAATATAGTAATTTATATTTTATTTGTTCTTTGTTTAGCCTGATTTGAGGGTTTGTACAATCAACAAGAAAACTAATAGATCTCCCTTAAAACTAAGTAAAATAACATGCTATCCAAACCACAAACTCTTTAGTCTTGAAGTGACCCCAATGTTCATTCCTTGTACCAGGCATTGGCACTCTATAATTTTCACACACTTCTCACCAACACAAATAACATTCCCTCAAATTTCTAGCAATGCTCTCAAATACTTTATAGGGCTTGTCAGGGGCTAGATAAATTGACAATGTCACACTTTTAGTCATTGACTTTGGCATAGAGAGCTTTGTGGTATCATATTTTGTACACCTCTTGTTTAAAAATTTAATAGAGCTCATGTTGTATCATATTTATTCCTTGTATGTTATTTTTATTTCTACATGAGTGTACTCCACATAGCTCGAGGTTTCTTGAAAAGAGAAAAAATTCAATAAGCACAAATCAATAAGTACACTCAAACACAAAATGGTATTAAGTACAAGTTAAGTTTATATTTTGAAATGTATTATGAATGAAAATATAGATATACTCAATATTGATGCATATGCCTGACTTATTTGTTGTATACATGCTGTGACGTTTGAGTTTTATAGATATGATGAATGCACCTGACACCACTGATGTTTAAGAGAGGAAAGATGCAACAATTTCATATTTACTTTCAATAGAATTCTATAACCATGTCATAAAATGTTATGTTTTTCATATAGGAAATTGTCATAATTAACTACCTCATGAGCAGTAATCCCTCCTAATTATAGGACAACCATCTGGGGTTATGGTATGTATTTATTTTATATACATGTTAAACATATGCATTTACAAATGACTACATGCATTTTTTAGTTTTTTAGTGATAGGCAACAACTTTGGGTTATTAAGTTGTGTTAATTTTCCTTTACCTATTGTAACTCCTTTAATGACTTCCTACAAATCATTTACCATTTCATTTTTTCAGAAGACTCAATCATTAAATAGGAGGTTGAACAATAAAGGCTAGAGGTATGCATGTAGATTCTTAGTTGAAACCCTTTTGTGATATCATTTTTCTTTGTGTTTATTAGAAATCCCTAATACCTACATCTACAATGCTAATATTTTTTACAACTTACCATATAGTTTGTGCCTCCTAAAAGCTCTAATTCATTAGTAGTTGTGCCTCCTACTAATACAAGAGATCCAAGTGAGGCTCCAATACATATTTGTTTTTTAGCCCATGCATTTTTTGTCTAGTATTTATTGACTATAACATCTTTTGTATTTTACCATGCAAAAAAATATAATATCTTATTCATCATAGGCTGTGGCTTCTACCAACAACACATGACATCTTGATTCCTCAATAGTTATGCCTTGTAGAAGCACATGACATCCAACTGAGGCTTTGGTATGCATTCAATTTCTTCCATGCATTTTTTGTTTATTAGTATAGGTTGAATATAACATATTTTGTATTGTTTTTGTATTTCCTCTTATAGGCATCTTCGAGTTTACCCATCATCCCTCTATCTCTTTATTTTTTAAGGAGTCTCACTCATGCACGATGGAGGCAAAACAAAGAGATCATATAATAAATAGTCCAATATTTAGTAATTTTGATCTTATTTTAAAATAAGATATTTGATTTAGCATTTTAATTCTACTTGTGTAGACACCCAACAAGCCACATACTGCTTCAAAGAGGCTCAATTTTGATGATCCAACAGAGATGAATATTGATAGAGGTATATAGATATAGTTGTGATCATTAAATGACATTCATAAATATTTAACATTTGTATTTATATTATATATATCAACATTGACCTATGAGATGCCATATTTTTGTAACTATATTACTGATTTCGTATGTATGCCATTTTTTGAAATGTACAAAACATTGTTCATTTTGATATGTGTGTGTGTGTGTGTGTGTGTGTGTGTGTGTGTGTGTGTGTGCATATGTATATGTATGTATGTATATAGTTGTACATATACATATATATATCTATATGTGTGTGTATGTATATGTATATATGTATACATATACATATATACACACACACATATACATACATACATATGTATACATATACACATACACATATGAATATATACATATGTATATATACATATGTAGATACATATATGTATATATATACATTTCCATATACACACACACAAATTGTTAAGCTAATGGAAAGATATATTGTCAATTAGTGCCAAAACACTTGGTCATTATGGACAACAACGTTAACAAAGCTCATAATTGAAACAAGCTAACAGTGTTAATGAAGTACAAATGTTGCAGTGTCAACCGAGTTGATAGTTCCCACTGAGCTGTAATGTCAACCGAGTTGACACTATCTACCAAGCTCTAATATAAATTGAGTCAATAGAGTATTCTCATTTCAAGATGATAACCAAGTACGTAGAGCAGTGTGAACCGAACCAAAAGTGTTTACCAAGTGATCAGTATGAATCAAGCATCCAATATAGCTAAGTGCTAGAGTTAGCCAAGGTGACATTGTTGTTTGAGTGTCTATAGTATCACCCGAGTAAGCCATTGGGCCCTAGTCACAACACTGAACCAACTTGATTATTATCTTGGAACTATTTATGTTGTAGCCAACCTATAATGGAATTACTTGGATGGATATAAGTGTGAGTTATTTTTTTTATGAAAATGAAATATATACAATGAACTAAGAGTTGAAGAACACTGTCTACAAGTGATATCGATGAGAAAAATATTTAGAAGGCTACAAGAAGCACAAGGAAAGGCAGAGACTCATCTATCAATTGAGCAACATCAGAACTTTTGAAATTCAACGAGATAGGGATGCCAAATTAAAATAAAAGAAAATCTCCAACAACTGAGATAATTATTGTAGGCCTCAACAACACAATCCTATATGACCTAACCATTCATCGATACCTCACATGAACTAGAAGATATGTATGTACAAATATTGTACTCTAATGTTACTTAGTGACCCTTAGGGATGCTTTCATCCAGTATGCTCAAAAATTTCATGGGACTCCATGAGTGAAATGAGGTGGGAACTAGCATTTACCCAACCAATCAAAGCTAACGGAGAAGATAATTAGATCCCATGACGATTGGCTTGAAAGATACCTAATGTTGCTCATTTTAACCGAGAAAAATTGCAACTTTTGACCTTAATCAAGATAGGGATGCCAAATTAAAATGAAAGGCGAATCTCCCAAAATTGAGATAAGTTATTATAGGAATCCACAACACAATCCTATAACACTTGATCATTTGTTAATAGGTCACAAAAGATTGAAGATATGTCCACACAAAGATCACATCCCAAAGTTGCTTGGTGACCTTTAAGGACATTTTTTTCTAGTGTGTCCGATAATGTTCAAGGGACTCCATGGGTGAAAATGCACATAAGGATTTTCATATTGTATTTATGAAATATGTAATTCCATACTTTTGGATATAATAAGAAGCTTGATTTCTATTCTAGCAAATTATTATTGTTTCTCTCTATTTTTGTTATGTGTTTTTGGTATTAAGTGGGGTACCCTTCATCAAGTGGTATTAGAGATAGAGTTCTTTAGTGTGTAGATAAATCATTGATGGTGGGGTAGTTTTTATTAGGACCATGGTTTAGGCTTATAGTGATAAGCATAAAAATGCCTCCGCAAAGGGAAAATGGAAGAAGAGCTAAAGGTTTTACACTTAAGGTTAGAGCTCTCTTGAGATAAGTGTGAGCCTTGCAAGAAGAGATTCTTAGAGGGATGAATCTTGTAGTAGGAGATGAAAGTGAAGAAACTCAAGGAAGAAGAAAATGTTGATTAAGAAGGAGAAGAATAAGTCACGAACCAAGAGGAAAAAAAATTTTTAGGGCCATTTCCAAGATCGGGAAGAGACCTAAGATTGAGGTCCCCACATTTTTGAGAAATTTTAACCCATAGTAATCGATTGATTGGATCAATGAATTAAAATAATATTTCAAGTATAAAGATATCGAGGATCCTAATAGGGTCAAGTTTGTGAAAGTTAGACTAAATGGTCATGAAAAGATCTTGTGGTAGGAGATTCAATTGGAGCGAAATAGAAGATAAAATGAGAAAATAAAAAGATGCTATCATATGATAGATAAATTGAAGTGGAAATTCATTCTTGATGATTATGTGCTTAATTTTCTAGAAAAAATGCAAGGGTTGACGCAAGTGGGAAGATTTGTTCAAGAGTATACAGAAGAATTCTATGAGTCCTCATTAGAACAAGAGATGTGAAAGATGACAAGGAGAAAATCACTTGTTATCTTAATGGGTTGAGGCCAAGTATTCAAGAAGAGTTAAGTCTAGTCAGAATGAACAATATTGAAGAGGCATACCAATTTTCCCTAAGAGTAGAGGAAAAATTGAACAATAAGTTTGAAAGAAGGAAAAGTAGAAGAGGTAATAGTGTAAGATCTAGTGGACAGTTTTACAGAAGCTGAAATGAAGATAAAAAGAAGAAGGATGAGGTTAATAGTAGCCAAAATTTGAGGGGAAATAATTTCAATCATTTTCAAAGACCTAGAAGAGGAGGTTTTTGTGGAACATGTTTTCACTATGAAGAAGAAGGTCTTAGGGCTTATGAATGTCCTTAATGCTAAGGAAGGACATATATGAGAATTAAAGATCAAGCCAGAGTTGTACATGTGGATAAATATGCCAAGTCAACACATTTTGAAGATGCTAAAAGAGGAGAAGTTATAGTCAATCAAAGAGTCATGCTAAGTGGTGAGAATGGACCTGAGCAAAGGATGAGCTTATTTTATACCTGGTGCAAGTGTGAGAATAAGTGTTTTGATGTAATTATTAATAGTGGAAGCATTTATAATTTGGTGTTAGATAAGATGGTCATGAAGTTAAAACTCAAGAGGGAGAAATACCCACATCCATACTAGGTTGTCTATGTGTAGGATGACCACAATGTCATAGTCAATGAATAGTACGTACTGAAGTTCAATATCATGTCATATTTCTTTGGGTAGGTCATGGCAATTTGACATGCATGTTGTGCATGATGGTCATGTGAATATAGATTCCTTAACAAAGGATAACATAAGACATAAGATAAAGCCATTGAAGGGTATGGAAGAAAAGGTATGGAGTAATGCTAGAATATGTTTTGTTGATGAAATAAAGTTCCTAGAGGGTATACAACATGGGCACATGTGTCTTGCTATAATTCCAAAAGATGATAAAGAAGAAGTAGAATATGTACTCGCAAAAGTTATAGATTTTTTGAATGAGTTTCATGATATTGTATCTGATAATTTGTTTGATGGATTACCACCAAAAAGGAAGATCATTCATCAGATAGATTTGATTCTAGGAGCCAATTTTCCAAATAAGACAACACACAGAATGACACTAGCAAAAAGTGAAGAGTTGAACATAAAAGTATAGGAGTTGTTGTAGAAGGGTTTGATTCAAGAGAGTCTAAGTCCATGTGTTGTACTAGAAGTATTAGCACTAAAGAAGAATTAATAATGGAGGATGTGTATAGATTGTAGGGCTATCAATAAAATCACAATCAAGTGCAATTTTTTCTTGTCAAGGATGGATGATATTATGGACTATTTGAGAAAAGCTATGTATTTCACAAAGATAGATATGAAGAGTGGATATTATCATATTTGGATCAAAGAAGGAGGTGAATAAAAGACTACTTTTAAGAAAAAAAATGATTTTATGTGTGGCTAATAATGCATTTTGGTTTAACTAATGCACCAATAACTTTCATGCGGCTCATAAATGAATTACTAAAAGAATTTTTGGGTAAGTTTGTCATTGTTTACCTAGATGATAATTTAATCTTTAGTAATACATTGGAGGAGCATATAATGCATATTTATAGGGTCTTTGAGTAGTTAAGGAAAGATAAATTACTAATTAATTTGAAGAAATACAATTTTGTGATGGAGTTAGCGTTTCTGGGATTTTTAGTTTTAATAAGGTCTAAAAATGGACCAAGAGAAAGCAAAGGCTATCCTCGAATGGCCTACTCCAAGGAGTGCTATCAAGGTAAGATATTTTCATGGTTTTCCTAGCTTTTATTGAAAGTTTATGAGGAATTTTAACAGTGTATTTGGACGCTTGATTGAAACAATGAGAGGATATAGGAAGAATACGCAGACTACATGAGAAGATAAGAGTTTAGAATTGTTAAAACATAGAGTTACAAAACAACTTGTTTTAGCACTTCCATATTTTAATAAGGTGTTTCAATTATATTGTGATGCTAGTGGTATAACAATAGTAGCTATTTTGATCCAAGAAGGTAGAAATCTTACTTATTTTAGTAAAAGTTAAGTGTTACCAAAAGAAAGAATTATGTTTATGATCAAGAATTTTATGCTATAGTTTAGACATTGAAGAAGTTGAGATACTAACTTCTTCCCAAGGAATTTGTTTTGTATACTGATCAATAAGCTTTGCAATATTCTAACAACCAAGGAAGTTAAATCAAAGGAATTTGAAATGGGTTAAGTTTTTGCAAAGTTCTACATTTCTTTTGAAACATAGGAGTGAGAAATCTAACAAGGTTGTAGATATTCTTAGCAAGAGATAAATTTTGTTGAAAAGGCTTCAAATTGAAGTTTTTGGGTTCAAGAACTCAAGAGTTTGTATCTAGAGGATCTTGATTTTGGAGAAGCTTGGGAAGCTTGTACACATTCTGTTACTCTAGAAAAAATAAAGTGGTTGGATTTCATCATCTGAGATGGTACACTATTTAGAGGGAGTCAATTATATATTCCAAGGAGTTTTATGAGGGAAATTCTTATCAAGGATATACATATTAGAGGGTTGTATGGATATTGTAGTTGTGATAAAACCATTTCTATGGTTGGTGAGAATTATTACTAGTCATAGCTGTAACAAGATATCAAGAAGTTTTTTATAGAGTTGTCCAGTATGTGAGATGGAAAAAGGAGCAAAGAAAAATATAGGATTGTACCAACCATTGTCTGTACCATAGAAGCCATGGGAGGATCTCAATACGGAATTTGTTCTTGGTTTACCAAGGAGTCAACAAGGGGATAATTCAATTTTTTGTGATAGTTGAAATATTTTCAAACATGACACATTTCAATCCATATAAGAAGACTAACAATGGTTTTTATGTGGTAGAATTATTTTTCAAGGAAGTGGTGAGACTAAATGGTCTACCAAAGAGCACAGTTTCAGATTGAGACACTAAGTTTGTTGGGTATTTCTAGCACACATTATGGAAGAAGTTAAACACATATTTGAAGTTTAGCTCATCACATCATCAATAGACTGATGGACAAACAAAGTTGGTGAATAGGAGTTTGGGGAAGTTGCTGAGATGTTTGGTTGGAGATAAGAAAATGGGATGAGATTTGATTTTACCATAGTTATAATTCTCATATGATATTTTTTTCAATTGGAGCAGTCCCAAAAACGCTTGTAAATTGAGAAAGTCGGACAAAGGGGAGATATGTAGTACTGAAGCTGAGGATTTTGTAGAGCACTTGAAGAACATCCATGGTTCATTTGAGAAAGGTGCAATTTCTAATAGGAACATATGATAAGTTGAAAATGAAGAAGTGTAGACCATTAAGATACGGAAGAAGCATGATTCAAAAAATGCTTATGAAGTAGAGTTTTGCAATAAACTGAATATTTCACTAGTATTTAACATTTCAAATCTCACATAGTATCATAAAGTGGGTGTTGAAGATGAAGTCACAAAAGCCAAGTGAAGTGTTTCGGTAACTACTTCAACTACAAAAGAAATTAAGGATATATTGGACAGTTTTTTGGCAAAAGCACCAAGAACAAGACATATGAAGAATATTTTGTCAAATGGAAAGGATGACCTATAGAAGAATCATCATAACCAACAAGGGAGGAGGTTAACCATATTGGGTTTCCCCTAAACACTTGAGACGTGACATGGTCATTTCTCAGATTACTTCAGATATCTAATGCAGAAGCATCTTAGGCATAAGGGCAATCTTGCATCACACAAATATGTTTTTGTTTCTATCTTTTCAATAAGGGATTTTTTAGTATAGAGTTGCTATTTTTAGAAACTTACTATTTTTAGTAAGTTGGTCATACAAGATCAGAATGTTATGATTTCAGAGGCAAGGTTCATCTTAGATATATCATCCTACCAGTTGAGTTTCATTGCAATATCATATGTATTGATGAAATTTTTGGGTATCTTCAGTATAAAAACTTTGAGCTCAATTTTGAAGACCCTAGAGGCTTCAAAATAAGGTCAAACCCCAGTTGAGAAATGCTTGTGTAGTTAGGCACTGTAATAAGAAGCTTTCATTTCCAAAAAATAGGTTATAATAGCCAATCAAGTCTACAGTTAATAAGTTATGGCCTTTGAAAGTTCAACTACCTAAAATTATAACTTCATTTTTTTAGTAGAATTTGTAATAAATATGAAAATTTAAGTTTTTTAGGGTTAGTCAGTTTCAAGGGTAGGCTAGAGTCTAGAAATTTCCCATGCGGTGGAAAATTGCCTATATAAGGAAGGCTTGTAGCGTTGTCTAGGGCAGTTGTAGGTGGTTATTCATGACTTTGTCTTATAGAATATTGTAAGAAAAATGTCCACGAGGCTTTGCATATTCTATTTCTAAAATCTATGATTCCATAATTTTGGAGATAATAAGTAGCCCATTTTCTGTTCTTGCAAGTTGTTTTTATTTCTCTATTTCTACTATGTGTTTGTGGTATTAAGGGGAGTACCCTTCATCATATCCAATGTTTCTCATTTAAACTAAGAAAAATTGTAAATTTTGATATTGAATGAGATAGGGATGCCAAATTAAAAGAAAGGAGAATCTTCCAAAACTAAGATATGTTATTATAGGCCTCCACAACATGATCATGTCACACTTGACCATGTTTTGATACCTTGCATGACATTAGAGATATGTTCACACAAATATCAGAGCCCAATGTCACTTAGTGACCCTTAGGGACACTTTTGTACAGTGTCGTCATGAACATTCAAGGGAATTTTTTGAAACAAAGGTTGGCACTGGTGTTTACTTGAACAACCAGAGATAATGGAGAAGATGTTGATCTAACAAAAAATGATTTGAAGCATATCTAATGTTGCTCATTTTAAAAAAGAAACATTTCAAATTTTTGACATTAACTAAGATAGGGGTGCCAAATTAAAATGAAGGAAAATCTCCCAAATCTGGGATAGGTTATTGTATGCCTCCACAACAAGATCTTGTAGTAGTTAATTGTTTGTCGATACCTCCCACAATCTTAGAGATATGTCTGCACAAATATCACAACCCAATGTTTCTTCAATGATCCTTAGGAAATAATGACTAGCTAACTCATCATGCTCTTCTCATCATTGGCATGAACTAATGCTTTCACCATGTCAAATTGGGTAGGTTTACTGATGTAACTAGATCCACAAACTAGGTTAAGTTCTTCCCACTTAACTTTGCACAACTTTTCCTAAGCCTATAGGGGTAACTAATTTCCTTATTCCCAAGATGTTCTTCTTTCCTATCCTCTTCTACAAGACCTAGTTCATCAATTTGATGGGTTACTCGTACCTTTCCATTCTTACCTAGTCTCTCTTATAGGCACTTCTTGCCATATATGAAAGAATAGGGTTATTCACCAAGAAGGCATCCCTATAGCTTCAATTTTTCTTATACACATTGGTTTTAATATTCTTGAGTGGTTTTGGGCTTTGTCCCACAAATCCACTTCACCAAGTAGACCAATTCTCCTTCAAGACCTATTAGCCCCAAAGCCACCAATTAGGCCTCCTATCTAGGTTTTACTGCAATAACCAAGAAAACTTGTAAAGAGCCCCCAATTATGATTTTTTTATCTGAATACACTTTTTAGAGTCCTTTCATATTTTTTAGGTTTGAGGGCCTCAATCCATGTGTACACCTCCTTGTTTGAATACCCTACTTTTAAGGGTTTCTAAGGGTTTGGGATCAACACTAGACATTTGGTCTTCAAGAACATGCTAAAACTCACTTACTCTCCCAATCTAGAAAAAGAGTTTTTCTAACCTTGTTTTTCAAACTCCAACTCCTGGACTAGCTCAAACCAATCCAATCCACCTTCCTACAAGTACTACAACAACATGAAGCACCTAGCTAGGTATGAAAACATTGCCTAGGTCATGCTTGCAAAATTAGCAAAACTCACTTCTGGCACTCCCAATTGCATATGCACAATATCTACAGGGTTATCTTCTTGATTCCTAAGGGCCATGATTATTTGACCACTAGAACTCAAGTAAGAGCCATTCTTTCTACCATACCCTGAAATTGGACAAAGAAAGTACCAAAACAAAATGATTTTCAAAACCCTATCTACAAAGCACTTCAAACCTTAAAATCAAAAACCATGAAGCAAAATAAATCAGTTCAATTCATTTATATTGGATTCAATGACGAAGTGCTAAGACTATGTGTAAAAATGCTCAAAGCTTGCTCCTTCAAAACTTCAAATTCATACAAGACACACAACAACCCTTCACCTGGGTGTGTGATGGCCATATATAGTCATTTTTCACTTGTGTACATCTCCTATATGGATTCCATTACTGAAAAAAAATTAGTTTGTTCAGTTTTAAGACAAAGTTGCAAAGTTGTCAAAATGCAACTTTTGCAAAAATGAAAAGTTGCTTGAGCAAATTTTGCAACTTTATGATTTTGGTCACTTGTGACCCCAATACTTTGCACAAGAGTCCCATATGACTCAAAGTGGACTACTATCATTATTTTCCCAAAACCCTTGATCAACCTATGCACTATGCAAGCCTATTTAAGAAAACCAAGCAACTAGGAGTCTAAGTAGACCCTTAGCTACTTCACACCCACCAGTCTAACCATTACTCACAAATTACAAATACTAGGGCTTTATACATAGCCCTTATTCCTTGATGGTTTGCTAGAACCATCTACAAGCCAAAATAGTTAAGACCCTAGTCTAGATCTGAAGTGCTCCTACACCATCCTCCCTTGTAACAAGAAACTCACGGTGGATCAACTTGAAGGAATTTAGTAGGAATTCCTCTCTTCTTGGACTCATCCTCAGTTATCCATGTGGCCTCAAATTTTGGCTTCTCCTTCCACTTGGTAAGATGTTCCATGTAAATGCCATGCCTAGTCTTCTTTTTAACCCTTGAATCTAAAATTTTCTCACCTTGTGGCTTAGGTTGAAGTGGAATCCTGACTTCCTAAATAACCTTTCCAACCTTTGGTTTTCATAGCCCTTCTTCTACAATAGATCCCTTGTGCTGAATCAGATCCTTCAAATTAAAAATAGGATATATTGCCAAGTCTTGAGGAAGTTATATCTTATATGCATTAGGACCGTACTTGGCAAGTATTTTACAAGGTCCCATCCTATGCATTTGGAGCTTTGTAGGCACACCTTTTAGGAGTTATCATTTTTAAGGTGAACTAGTACCCAATCTCCTATCTCAAAGAGTATATCTCCCTCCGTTCATCCATCTTACCCTTTAGCTTCCAGTTAGCTTCACTTAGTGTCCTTTTGATCTATTCATGTACTTGTCTCATTGATTGAGCAAAGTCATCAGCATGTCCACTTACCTCTTCATGTTGTTTCAGTTCCTTGAGTTCACAAATTCCCCTTGGATGATATCCATACACTATCTAAAAAGAACTTTCCCTATAGTTCTATTCACACTGTCATTACAGGAAAACTCTTCCTATGAGAGGACTTGGTCCCAAGGTTGACCATACTCCTTTTTAGACACCTTAATAGGTTACCAAGTACCCTGTTGATCACTTCAGTTTGACCATCTATTTGTGGATGCTAAGCTGAACTGCAAGCCAAGTTTGTTCCCAATCTCCTCCATAATTTTTCCAAAAGTGTCCCATGAATTTGTCATCCCTATCTGATACAATGCTAATAGGAAAACCATGCATCCTCACAACTTCTTTGAAGAAGAGATGGGAAATGTGAATAGCATCATGTGCATTTTTACAAGGGATGAAATGGCTCATCTGACTAAACCTACCCACAACAACAAAAATACTATCCCAACCAGAATTTATCCTTGGAAAATCCACTATGAAATCCATTCTAACACACTCCCATGGCCTATTTTGCACTGGTAAAGATTGATACAACCGTGCATTTGAGGCAGTACCTTTAGCTTTCTAACATACCATGCACTGGTTAACATACTATTCATATCCCTTTGCATCCTAGGGTGGTAGTAAAACCTTTCCACTATCTCTAGGGTCTTATTCACTCCAAAATATCCACTAAGGCCTCCATTGTGTTTCTCTTGGATCAAGTTTTTTCTCATGGATCCCTTATGAAAATACAATTGGTTTCCCCTAAACAATAACCCATTTTGTAAGGTAAAATAAGAGTATTGACTTTGGAAATTATTATTGAATTCTAGGTATTCCTTTGCATAAAGGTCTTTAAAACTCTGAACTCTAATACTCTTCAATTTGATCTCTGGGATGGTTAACAACCTTTTTCTTAAGGCATCAATTTTTTTTTTAGTTTGACCCTTCTTATGCTTGATGCTTGATGGTGAAGGTGTATGTTTACAAGAACTCCACCCATTTGATGTGTCTCAAACTCAACTTCTCTTGGGGGTTGATATAACTTAATGCTTGACTATCAGTATAGACAAAAAATTCCTTGGGTAGCAGTTGTTAGTGTCTCCATTTTCTGAGTGCCTGAACTAGTGTATATAGTTCCAAGTTATATGGTGAATATCTTGACTTATCCTCATTTAGTCTTTCACTAAAAAAGGCTACTAGCCTCCTTTCTTGACTCAACACTACTCCAACAACAATATTGCTTGCATCATACTTTACTATGAACAACTTGTCAAAAATAGGTAATACCAATATAGGTTTGGTGGTTACCTCTTTCTTCAACCTCTCAAAAAGCTCATCTTCCTCTTTGGTCCATTTAAACTTGGTTTTTAATCCTCCTTTGATATTGTCCAAAATAGGAGCACATATCTCATTGAAGCCCATGATAAACTTCCATAAAATTGTACCAATCCATGGAAGCTTCTCACTGTAGTACCTGTCCTTGGTGTAGGCCAACTTAGGATAGCCTTAACCTTGTCTTCATCCATCTTTGAGTCCCCTTGTGAAACTACAAACCCAAGGTAGACTTGTTCTGGCTTCAAGAACTCACTCATTTCTAAGTTGATAGCCAGTTGTTCCTCTTGCAATAATTTCAACACAATTTCTAAGTGTTTTAAGTGTTCTTCCTTACTCTGATTATAGATTAGTATATCATCAAGGTATACTACTACATACTTCCCTATGTAGTTCTTGAACACTTCATTCATGAGTCTCATGAATGTACTAGGTGCATTGGAGAGGCCAAATGACATTACCGACCATTTATATAGTTTATCAGTGGTCTTGAAGCTTGTCTTCCATTCATCTCCTTCCTTCATCCTTATTTGGTGGTAACAACTTTTTAGGTCAATCTTGGAAAAGTACTTAACACCCCCTAGACAGTCCATTAGATATTCTATTCTAGGGATAGGAAACATGTACCTAATGGTGATGCTATCAATGGCTCTAGAATCAATGCATAATCTCCATTTCTCTCCCTTTTTAAGTGCCAACACCATTGGAACAACACATGGGATAGTACTCTTCTTAATTAGACCCTGTTCTAGCAAATTTTGCACCTGTCTAGCAATCTCCTTGTTCCGTTCAAGAGTCATCTTATAAGAAGCCTTGTTTAGTAATGAAGCCCTTGACACAAAGTCTATTTGATGATTAATTTCTCTCTAAGGAGGTAGTGTGTACCATCACTGATAATGTCTTTAAACTAATCCAACAATGTTTGCACTTATCTTGGTAGTAAAGTTTGCTTCTTTACCTCTTCTCCCTTAGGTTTCAACATGATTGCAAAGCCAACTTCTTGCTCTTCCTTATAATAATTCAAAAACTCCTTCCCACTCATCAATAGGAGGTTTTGGTTTGTGGCCACATCATTGCCCTCTTCCACTAGTGACTGAATTTTGTATGTCATTCCATCCTTCTTAAATGTATAAAGATTCTTTTTGCCATGGTAGGTAGCATTCTCGTCATATTTCCAAGGCCTACCTAGGAGAAGATGACAAGCATCCAGAGGTAGTACATCACATAATATCTTATCTTTGTATACACTTATTGAAAAGTCCACCCAAGCTTCTTCATTCACCAAAACGTTATGACATTTATTTAACCAAGTAACTTTATAAGGATGGGCATGTGGAACTATTAACAATTTGAGCTTTTGAGTTGCCTCCTCTAATATAATGTTGTCAGTTGACCTTGAGTCCAATATCACCTTGCACACCTTACCTTGCATCTTGCATTTGAATCTTAAAAGTGTCTTCCTCTATTTGGGTTCCTCCTTGCTAGGTTCTTTCAATAAGACCCTTCTAAGCATTAGGTTTTCCCCCTTATCTGAGTCAAGAATCACCTCTTGATTTATACTATTGCCTTGGCCTTCTTGGACATAATTAACATTTCTTTCCCCTTGTGAGGATGATGCCTTCTCTAGACATCTATAGGAAGGGTGACCTAGTTGTCCATAATGGTAGCACTTAGTACTAGAAAAATGATAACCTCTATTGTAGTTTCTTGACCTACCTCTACCTCTATCATTGTAACCTCTACCCATTCCATAATTATTATTGTTGCCACTATCATTACCTGATTTACTGGTCTTAATATCCACCTAGGATCTAGAGTCACTTGATCTACTTCCATAGCCACCTCTATGCCCTCTAGAATCTCTGCCTCTTTCTTTGGATGTTGCATCTTGTTTCTTTTTGTTTCTTTCTTATACCTTGAGTGCCAACTAATAGCAATTATGGACTATGGTAGGTGTCTACAAACTAATATCTTCTTGGATTCCGCACCTTAGTCCTCCCAAATATATAGCCACTTTGATACCCTCATCTTTTTGTACCGTGGACCTTAGGCACAACTTTTGGAATTCCTCAGTATGTGTTGCCACATCCATATCCTTTTTTTAAGGCTTTGCTTCTTCTTGTGCAACTAAATCTCATAGGCTTTAGGTAGGTAGTGTTATTTGATCTTGGTCACCATAGCTTTCCAATTATCTATTGGTTTCTTTCTCACCTTTTCCCTTTCTTCTTGTAGAAACTTCCACCATGTCAAGCTGGTCCTCTCAATCTAGCTTAATCCACCTTCACTTTTTGTGCCTCTATGATCCTTTATATTCAAAGTGGTTCTCCATAACTTCTATCCACTCCATGCCTAGCTCAGTGTCCATCTTGCCATTGAATAGGGGTATCTCTTCTAATGCCTTCCCACTTAAGGCTTTTATGGCCTTTAAAAATAGTTCCTCTGGTACTGGAGGGTTTGGTTCTGGGATGAAATCTTCTTCATCCAATACCTTCCCTTTATCCTCATCTATATCTAGCTTTTCTTTCACCTTGTTAGTCGTGTCCACAAATTCATCCAATTTTTTTTCATGTCTACTAAAGATTCCTCAAGAATCATATTTCTTTCCTTCTTCTCTATGACCTCTTTAGTCAATTTAACATTAGTCACCATGATTCTCTCACCCATTGACTCGGACATGTACAATGCCTATCCCAAATTGTTTTGGCTCTTATACTAATTTGATGTAACTGAATCCACAAACTAGGTTATGTTCTTCCCACTCAACCTTCCAAGGCTTTTCCTAATCTTGTAGGGCTAACTCATGTCCCTATTCCCAAGAGGATCTTCTTTCCTATCCCCTTCTACAAGACATAATTCATCAATTTTATGGGTCACTCCTACCTTTCCATTCTTACCTAGTCTCTCTTCTAGGCATTTCTTGCCATAAATGCAAGAATAGAGTTATTCACCAAGAAGGAATCCCCACACCTTCAACTTGTATGCTACAAAATGGTTTTTAGCTTCTTGAGTGGTTTAGGTCTTTGTTCCACAAACCCACTTCACCCAGTAGACCAATTTTCCTTTTAGATCTGTTAGCCCTTGAGCCCCCAATTAGGCCTCCTAACTAGGTTTTGCTATAATAACCAAGAAAAATGGTGAAGAATCCCCAATTATTGATTTGAATACCCTTTTCATATTCCCTTAATATTTTGTAGGTTTTAGGGCCTCAATCTATTCATACATCTCCTTGTCAGAATACCCTACTTTTAAGGGTTTCTAAGTGTTTGGGATCAACACTAGACATTTGGTCTTCAAGAACATGATAAAATAACTCACCTACTCTCCCAATCTGGAAAAAGGCTTTGTTTAACCTTTTTTTTCAAACTCCAACTCCTGGACCGGCTTAGACCAATCCAATCCACCTTCCTACAGGCACTACAATAACATGAAGCACCTAGTCGGGTATGGAAAACTCGCTTAGGGAATGCTTGAAAAATTAGAAAAAAATCACTTCTGGAACTCCCAATTGCATATATAAAATATTTAAAGGGTTATCTTCTTGATTCTAGAGGGCCATGATGATTTGACCACTGAGACTCTAGTAAGATCCATTCTTTCTACACTACCCCAAAACTGGTCAGAGAAAGTACCAAAACAAAATGATTTTCAAAACCCTATCTAGAGAGCACTTCAAACCTTAAAATAAAAATTGCAAAACAATAATTCAACCTACTAACCAGACATGAAGAAAATTCAATCATTTCAATCCATTTACATTGAATTCATTGATGAAGTGCTAAGACTGTGTGTAAAAATGCTCAAAGCTTGCTCCTTCAAAACTTGAAATCCATACAATAAGCACACCAACCCTTCTCATGGGCATGTGATGACCATATATAGGAATTTTTTATGTGTGTCCATATCCTATATGGACCCCATAACTAAAAACAAGCAATTCATTCAATTTTAAGACAATGTTGCAAAGTTGTCAAAATGCAACTTTTGCAATTGCAACTTTGTGATTTTGGTCACTTATGATCCCAAAACTTTAGACAAGAGTCCCATATGACTCAAAAAAGACTACTAGCATGATTTTCCCAATTTTTGGACTTTGGTCAACCCTTGGTTAGCCTATTCACTATGTAAGCCTATTTAAGCAAACGAAGCAACTAGGAGTCTAAGTAGACCCTTTGCCACTTCACACCCACTAGTCTAACCATTACTCACAAATTACAAATACTGGGGCTTTATACATAGCCCTTATTCCTTGATGGTTGGATAAAACCATCTACAAGCCAAAATATTTAGGACCCTAGCTTAGATCCTAGGTGCTCCTGCACCATCTACCCTAGGCATGGTCTCTCTTTATCTCTGGGCACTCCAGAATGCTCATTGACATACCCTACTAACAATGTCCCTTATGTTCCCTAAGGGAAAAAAATGCCAAATTTTGACATACTATTTATTGAAAATTGTGGCACTGGCACATGATCTATTTGAACTAATGGAGTCATGTTAGGGGACCCTACAATATCCTATCTAAACTTTTGAAGACCCATAGTCATTTTTGCACGGGAAAAACTTTATGTTGATGCAAAAGATATTAGATGCACTTAGTAGATAATGACCAACTAACTCATTTCACATTCTTCTCATCATGGGCACAAACTAAAACTTCCACAATGTCTAATTGGGAAGGTTTACACCATGCATGGTGCCACTTTGCCTCTAGGAACCATAGAATTCTCACTGACATAATATACCGACAATGTCCCTTGTGTTCCCTAAGGACATAATAATGCAAAACTTTGACATACTATTTCATGCAAACTAGGACACCTACACATGATTTGTTTGAACCCATGAGGTTGTGTTAGACCCCCCCCTAAACTATTTTTTTGAACCTATGGGGTTGTATAAATAGTGAAAATGGAAGAAAATATACAATGACTTAGTTTTTGAATATGCAGTTAGTAAAAAATGAATACGGAATCACAAAGACAATATTTTTTTGCACTTAGAATTTAATGAGAATATGTTAATGCATATTATCACATCATGAATGATAAGATAGAATTGTAATGACAACAAGTTCTATATGTATTTTGTTTATCAAATTGTACACATTAGGGTACAAATAAATTTTCCTATTCATATTTACAAATCAAGCTCATTATTGTCTAGATATACAAAATTTGGCATCTAAATATGCACATTTCATATATCTTATCTATTTCTTATACAAAATTTGGCATTTATATATGCACATGTTACATCTCTTTTCTATTTTTTATACAAAATTTGACATCTAAATATGCATAAATTATAGGTCTTCTCTTTCATTTTTATATACAAAATTTGGCATCTAAATATGCACATCACTGAGAAGTTATAATATTTTGTAGAATCATTCTGCTAGATAGCCCAAAATCAATTAAGCAAAACGTATGGGTCAAACCTAGCCCTTATTGTATCAAGTATTCCCTTGTGATTAGATTCATGAATATCCTATTAATTCTTTTTAAGAGATCTACCATGATACTTAATCAATTGAATTTTTTTTGTAGCAATAAGGTTAGACTAATGAAGAATATGTTTATGTCTCAAAATCCTCAAACAACCGAGTGCTAGAATCATTGATAGGGTACTTGCATCTAATTATAAAGATAATTTAATGTCAATGCCAATACATTAAGCATGATAAATTGACATAAAGAGGTCTCAATGTAATTGGACACAAATATACTACCTTCTAAGCCATGTGCATGTCACAACAACAGATCTTATTGGGTACTCAATACCCTCACCATAAATGACTGTAGTTATCATTTTCTTTTTGGCCTTAATACAATGACACAAAAAGTAATGTATTCATTCTTCCTTATTCTCATTTGAAATAATTTCATATACATGACTTGTAGTGCCTACCCCTAGTTTACATTTCTGTTATTATCGTTGAACTCTTTCAAGCTAGCTTTACGCTTGATGATTAGTAGCATTATTTTGAGATTATCAGATATTGTTTCATATTTGGTTGATTTTATAATGATATTACTTAGTACTCTATACTTCATGTATGCATGATGATTATTACAATATTTTTAGTTATTGATGATGATTAGTTAGATGGATTATCGTGTGTGTTTTCTTATGGATACTTACCGCATACTACATGTGTATGGTGTGCATGTATATTTTTTTTACATATGGTGTTTCTGATGTGGTTAAGGAAGGGAGTCGTAGTCACCTGCTAGTCGGGATATACACGATGCACCACTTCTTGCCATTGTCTATTTAGCTTAGTATATATGTGTTTGTACATGAGTGGATTTTATGCAGATTGCAGGTAGCGGGTGTCGACTTCTCTAAATTGCTAGGATGAGTGTACTCTATCACATTATCTCAATGGTAAGAGATGGTAGATAAATTCTTAAGTCCAAATCCTAAACCTTTAACCCATTTTTTTTAGAAAATTAGGACAAGTATCTAAGTTGATTGCCTTCTAAATGCGTCGAATGATGTTAATTTGTGATCATAACCCTTTAGTTTGAGTTGGTATGTGTTTTTCTATGATGGGTTTTCGTATTTTGTTTTATGAGTCCTTGGTGATTTTTCTATTAATTATGTTAAATTAAATGATTTAATTTAATGAAAAATTATTATGGTATTTTTAATATTTAATTATATTTAATTAATTAAAAAATTAATTAAATAAAAAGAATTAAATTTAAAGATAAAAGTTATAAGAATAATTTTAGAATGTGATAATATTTAATTAATTTAATAATAATATATTTAGAGTTCATTTTTAAATAAATGCTAAATACTATTATTATTTAAGTTAATAAATATTTTATCATTTAACATTTGAAAATAAATTAAGAAGTGAAAAAGATATTAATTTATTAAAAGTTTCAAAATTGCATAATGCGTGCATGAGATTAAAATTTAATAAATTAATTGAAAAGAGAATTCAAGTGAAAATTAAATAAAGTTATTTTATAATTCAATAAACGTGCTTGGAAAAGATAAAGAAAAGATAATAAGAGTTAAAGTCTGGTGAGTAAGGAGTCCTCTCAGGTGAATGCACAATTAGTGCCTCAATTTTAGGAGAGAACTCCTTATCACTAATTGAGGGTTCATTTTCGAAGGACCCCAAATTTTGGAAGAGGAAAGAATTTTGGAAGAGTGAAGGTTTTGAGAGGGGAAATTTCTCTCACAATCTTCTTGGGTGTAGCGATTAGCATTAGAGTCTAGGTAGACGCTTGTGATTATTTGCTCAATTTATTATGCTCTTTCTTTTCTTGTCTTCATCATGACTGTTGAATGATTATTTGAAGAATACTTGTGACGAATGTTTTAGTATTGTGTATTTCTAGTATGTATGTTAAATCCTCTGTATATGGGAAGATTAAAAGCTCAATAGAACCCTCTTTCAATAGATTTAAAATGGGAAATTAATTAGGGAAGGGTTTGAATTAAAATGGATTTTTTCTTTAAAAAAATAGAAATAAATTGATGGGTTTTTCATATTTTCCCTATCATATTAGTGTTGGAACCTATATGTATGTTAAGTGATCTTGGGCGAGGGGGGGGGGGGGGGGTGTTGAATTGTTTTATTTATTAAATAAATAAAATATTAAAAAAAAGGAAAATTAAAAAAAAACATATATTTTAATAGGGGGTGGGTTTCACCCACCTCCTCCCCTCACCACAAAGCATTGGTACCCTTGTTGATCGCAGGGTACTGCGACAATAGTGGTATGCACCACTGCGGTTGTAGGCACCCTGCAACAACAGGTGGCCATCCTTTTAAAAGGACCGACGACTATAATAAACAACACCTATTTCATTAAATTTGCAGGGGGTAATTTGTATTAAATTTAATTTTGTTTAAAAATTTTATATGTTATTTAATATAAATTTTAAATATTATTTATTAAATAAAGTTTTATTAACTGTTTAATTTTTAATAATGAATTAAAAATGGTTATATATATATATACATATAAATTATTAATTAATTTAACATAATATAATATAATATAATTTAATAAAATATTATTTATTTATTTAATAATGAAAATTAGTTGATAAGGTTATGGATTTATGTAATTTTGACTTTAATTAAATCATAAATTATTTTATTAAAAATCAATGAGGATTATTTTAGTAATTTTAAAATAAATACATAAATTATTCTTAGAGTATATTAGGGTAATTGACTTAATATAAATGGGGGTAATTCTATATTTTATTCAAATAAATCAATGAGTTAACTTGTAGGGTAAACTGAGAATCTTCTACTTGAAATGTACTTTGAAATGAAAACTGAAACCTTACATTTAACTCATCATTATGTTTTCAAAATCAAACCAAACTATGAAACCTACACTTTATTTATCTGTATGTTGTCTATGTTTGGGTTTGGGTTGACTAGAGTGTTGACTAGTTTTAGGATGTCTACTAGAGGCTTGGGAGTTTTGTGAATGTTGCATTATGCTGAATTGATCTTGATCTTTTTAACTCAACTATGGTAATGTGTTGGTATGCTCTATGATGAGTGTGATTCTATTGTTGGTTACTATTTTTCATTGTCATTGTGGGATAGCGAGATGAATGCTATGATATATTTGACTTAACCTTTTTCGAGTCTTCGATCACTATTTTTGGGATACTTTCCAGTTGCTCGTAGAGTACTGATGGGTATTGTGATTTATCTTTTGGATGCTTTCTAGTCACTTGTATAGAGCTAAGGTGATTTAACCATGATTATTTGATTTGTAATTTCTTGAGTTTAGGGTAGGTTATCTATATGTAATGTCGAGAAATGGCTTGCAATGGAGGATGGGGCCCTAAGTGGCTGCCAGGATAACCCATTGTAAGTTGTTTAATAAGTGAAAACACTACACTAAATGAGAGTAAAATAAACCTAATAAGAGTCTTTGTATGTTCTCACCCATGCCTCAAGTGCTAGTATAGACTAAGATGGGAGTAGAGAGAACGCTTGGTTGTGACCTTGCATTGTTAATATGCCTTGTCACTACGAGATGATACTAGTGCCGCATAGGATCACTAGGGGGCTAGGGTCCTGAGAGACTGCCAAGGTAACTCTAGCGTTGATTCATGCAATGACACTTGCCCGCTTACATAGTAGGTTTCCTATGTGTCTTTGTGTGCCTATGGGTTTAGATGTCGATTTATCTTGGAACCTTTGAGTTAGATTACTTTTAGGATTTTCTAGACTTAGAGAGTACTTTTGATATTTGGATTGATATCCTATTTGGCACTTGAGACTATCTCCTCAATGCGGTGGGAGTGAGCCATTTAGGTTCCACATGGTTGGGTGGTAGTACTTTTTACTCTTACCGTTGAGATCTATCCGTTGATACTGTAGCTAGAGTTTTCTTGTCTACATTTCCTTTCATTCTATCTCTGTGTACTATGATGGATGGTTGTATCTTTATGATGGATAGTTTTATCTTTATGATGGATGGTTGTATCTTTATGATAATGTGCTTTGTATCATGGATCCGAAAGGGATAATGTAATTCTATTTTTATAAATGTATATTCTTTTAGCCTTTCATACCCTGTGACATGTACAGTGGATGATTGAGCATTCCAAAATTTATTTCCAAGTGGCATTCAGAACAAATGTATATTATTGAAATAGACATTGGACTTTCAATTATTCTTTCATATGGATGTGGTATTTATTAGACTAGTATTAATTATATTTAAATGTGATTCAATGTCTTGGGATCCTTAAGGAATGTAACCTGTTATGTATGCTTATAGATGATTGTATGTTATTGCTTCCACTACTTTATGTTTGATGTGTATGTTATTATTTCTTGTTAAAAAAAAATGTTTGGCAAACATAGCAAAACTTTAGGTTAATTCTTTTGGATCCCTTGGCGGGAATTACATGACTCACATTATATGGATAGATATACATTAATACCAAAATTAACAATTTTTTTTTAATAAAAAGAAACAAAAACATATTTTAATTAATTATTAAATTGATAAACTACCTAGTTCAACTAGATAAAAAATATGGTCAAAATTCATTGATGCTTCAATTTGGTTCAACTATAGTGTTGTAGGGAGTTGATATGAATAAATTGGTTGCAGAGTTCTACAAGATCATTGGTCAGCCTGGTCTTTTGATTTACATTCATCCTTTAAAAGATGCATACAAGAAGAGAAAAATTACATAATTTCTAGTATAAATAGCTAGTGACATTGGATTCATAATTTCTAGTATAAATAGCTAGTGACATTGGATTTGAACTTCTAAATGAACACATGTCATTTGATCCAAAAAGTGCACAACAATCTTGCAAATTTTCAATGTTAAGTACATGTATCAACCAAAAATATCTAGCAACCATAGATTACCTACATTAGCTGGTTCCATTATAGAGTTACACCATTGAACAATTATATCTACATCTTCTAATGTTGCATCACCTTTGTACTTTAATTCCTCTCTACTAAGAGGTCTTTTCACACATGCTCCCACACTATCATGCTCTCCCTTTCCATTCCACGTATCTCGGTGAAGTTCCAAAAATATTGTACACCAATTGTCACATGCATCCTAGTCAACCCATAGAACCTCCTTTCATTCTTGAATTATGTAGTGCAATTGTTTGACCATATTATATGTTGATTATACTTTACATCTCTTTCCCTTAAATCATCATAGAAAACTCTTGTACAAACTCTGATGAATGGGTTCAACCATCATTGATATAGAAGTGACACTCTCTTATAACCTTGGTGTCCTCATATGTTCTATCATGTGCGTGAATGAATGCTACATGTACAAAAATTGACACTTGTGTACATTTGCTTTATTTTGAGGTTTTAGTGTATAGTTTTTATCAAAGTCAATAACAAACACAATAGTACCTAGGGGAAAAGTGTACTTACACAACTTACACAACTTAAATTCTCACCTAACCACCTAGATGTATGTGTGTGATGTATGTACTTATAAAACAACTTCTCTTGAAAAATATTCGTAAAATCAATTGCACATAGATCCTTATTGACTAACTCACACCTCTTTAATTATTTTCCATCTTTAACATCACATGGTATTGACTTGTACTTTCCAAGAGAAACTAGTTTCTTATTGATTTCATGTGTGCTATCTAGATGTATGAATCTATGTAACTATTAAAAACCATCACATTTAAGGAAAAAGCCTTCCAAAGATGTGATCTTATTATAAATGCATTCATCTCTTATTTGCATAGTACACTGGCATAAATTCTCTTAGTGACTTGGGAGGTACTTGTAGACCACATTCATGTTATACCTCATTAGTGTGCAAAGTAAAACATATATAATGATAAATATCATAATACATAGAAAACTCAACATGAACCCTACAACAACATGTAGTGCATGTATGATTTATCTTAACATAGTATGGTTTTTTCATATCAAAAAACCTTTGGCTGATTTTAATTTGAGAAAAGCTTTACAGAAGCATTTCATAAAATTGTGTTTGAGTCATATCCAAACAATTTTTTGCATGTGTCTTGCAGTTTCTAATTCCAATTTGTCTTTTGACAACATCTTTTTTGTTTGGTGAAGCCCTTTGTGTTATCACACCAAAAGTTTTCAAATAATTTTCTTAGTGCATCAACAACAACCTTATCCTTGCATAGGAGTCTACCTGAGAATGACTAAAGAGAAGTATTCTTAGGTCCCTCAATTTTCTCTCGCCTATCTAAGGCTTTGTGTAATGTTCTTCTACATATCCTTAATGACTTATTTATTTTTCTTATTATATGAGATTTTATCATTTCCTTTCCCATTATGGTTGATGCGAGGACACGTTGACTAACACTAGCATCTTTATTGTTTGATGTTGAACCAATGGATTACATGCATCAAATATATTTCTCACAATGGTTATTTCACTTCTATTTTTAGATTTTATTAACCCTAAAAGTCACATTGTCTCTCTAAATTTCAGATTTTTAATCATTCCAACAACAACTTTGCATCTTTCACTTTGATTTAAATTATGAAAATAATTATTCCAAATCTTTATAAAAATTCTTCTTCAATTTCTTTCCAATATTTTATTATGCATCGGATTCAAAATATTTTCATAAATCTCAATTATAAATTGTTAGAAGTTGTAATCTTTCCTTGGTGTGTTTATAAACCAAGGTTAGACTTCCTTTCTTTACTGTTGTAATATATTAGGATATAAGCCAAGGTATCCTAATATATTTCTTTTTTGTCCTTTTTCCACTACATCTTATTTTGTCATCTAGTGGAATATGTGAGGACAAATATATATTGTAATTTCTAATTTTAGATTATTCCTCCTTAAGAGGAATCTCACACTTGGCCTCACACACTTATGAATGGTGGCATTCATAGACATGGGAGTTACATTCTAACTCCTCTCTCTCATCTCTATTTAAGAGATGACCCTCTTCTCTCATTTAACAATGAGGTTTCTTCCTCTTCTCAAATATTGCATGTGCCATTGCTCTCTTGCTCTATCTCTTTTTCTTCTTAGGCTTTTCATGCCTCATTCATAATGTCACAAGGGGTTTTCTTTGCTTTCCCCTTTCCAAATATCTTGTCTCATGGTGTTGGAGCTTGAAGCTTTCTCTCTCCTATTTTATGGTAATATCTTTTCATGCATTTACTCACTTAGATTCTTTCCTAGTATTGCTTATTTACAGATTTCTTTTTCCATTTCTAACAATGGTATCAGAGCAGTTTAATCTTTGTTTTGAGTGTTTGCATGAAGGTACGATTCGAAGGAGACTCTTGAGAGAGATTTCACTAATTTCTTCTTTAATCTTTTTAAGATGGAAAAAATTAAATTTTTTTTTGGATTTGGCTGGTTTACCGCCAAACTCGTTTAACTTTTGTTTGCTCTAATTTGTGCAGGTTACTTCTTATTTTATATTAGTTTTTCATCTAACCCCCTTTGGCAGGCTTGCTGCCAAAAGGTTTTCCTATCTAGATATCTTTTTTACTATATCTTTCTGGTCCAGTTTCATGTCCTTTTCTGAACCTTTAAAATGAATTTAGTGTCATAGAGTGATGAATGTGTTAGTTGTTCACGTAACTGGTAGAATTTTTTTTTCTGGAGTTTTTCTTTATAGACAAGCAAATAGTAAAGCTTAATATGCTTTTGCAAGCTTTCTAGCATTTGTTATTTTGCAATTGCTATTGTTTTCTCCTGTTATGTGACAACCTTTGGTGTGATCTTGTATCTGTGTTGCTCTGTGAAGCCTATATTTTTGTTTTACTTCAGTCATCCTTATTTTTTCTTTATGTATAGTGGTTCAAAACAATTTTGGACCAGTATTTAAAATCTGTGACGTGGATTGACTATTGCAGATAGCCCCTCGCTCCTTATATTTAATGAGAACCACTTTTGAAAAGTGCTGCATGTTTGCTTCAGTGTCTTGGAATGCTTTAGCAATCTAAAATTATCTTGGCATAAGAATTGCATATTATCGCCTCACATATGAATCTTTTGTTTACATATTTTCTGATTGACAAACAATGGAGTCTCTCTGGGGTAAATATGCCGCTGCGCTTGTCATTGCAGCAAACACTATCAGTTCTGAATTTACCGGAAACGATATTCATAGCCGAGGAAGCCATTATCCCTTTTGAAAAGATGAATGTCCCAATTTAGAGTGGATGAATTTTTGACTCACGGCGATATAAAGCCCAACTATACTTTTCTTCAAAAAACCTGAGCTTTTTATGCGAAAGATTCCTTAACACGCCTTGTAACTATAGTTGTTTCATTTGTATCTGCAAATAACTTCTAACATAAACTTTAGTTTTCTATGAATTATTCTAGGAGATGTTAATATAGGTGCATGCTCAACATTTGTATTACTTGAATTACATGCATTAATCACATTAAATTAGATGTCACATTAGGTGCATTAGCTGAATTAGATCTATTTTCATAATTATTTTAATTGGTGTATGTTGAACATTTTTCGTTTGTTGAATCAGGTGCATGCTCTTGATTTTCATTATGTACATTAGGTGTATTCATAATGTCAATTTGAATTATTACATTTTCATCACTTAAATTATGTGATTTGATGATGTACCTTGATGTAATCTCCTCATATGCTCCATTTTTTGCTCCTTTGTTGCCTCTCATTTTTCAACTATTCCTCCCTTGTTCTTTCCCATTGTAGAATGTTGCTTGTCCTACAAAAAGATCATGATCAAAATACATAAACAAATGCAAAAGAGAACAAATTTGCATCATTATTTTATACTTTGATGTAAAAAAAAGAGAGTGAAAAACAAGAGGAACCAATGGTTTTGTCATCTAATGACAAGTTAAGATAATAAAATAACATCATGAAGACAAAATTAATCATTTCTAGGAAAATAAGAAATGTTGCTAAAAAAACATTTGATACAATAGTGGGACCTCAAAGGAGACAAAATGATATTTTTTAGGCTGTTGGAGAGAGAGAGAGAGAGAGAGAGAGAGAGAGAGAGAGAGAGAGAGAGAGAGAGAGAGAGAGAGTGCATATCATCTCATCAATCATCCATTTTATCATAGAATCATTTGTATAAATTATCATTGTGTTTGGAGAACATATCTAAATTAAATAATTTAGTGGGAAAATCAATGAAGTAGGATCCCTCCATTTAGGTCAATCAGAGGTATGTTATAAAGTTGGTTAGGTTGAATGCATGATTTTCATTTTTATTATCTTATTTGCATTTAACTAACTTCATATTTTAGATCATATACACCTACCATTTAGGTCCATTCATTTTCCATGGTGAGATCCAAGAAATTGTTCCACATGTCAAGCTTCTTTTCTCCAATATGGGCATTATCAAATGAATAGAAGTTAGTACCTAGTTGCAACAAGATTCTTTGCATATCCTCATATGTGCAATGTTTAGTCTCCCCCATAGGTAAGTGAATGTATTTCCTCACATCTTCTATGTATATCACATAATTTAAAACCATTGAGAATGTATGATGGGTTTGAGGTCATTTCCTTGTAGAGGTTTTTTTGGTATTTTTCTTAAGGCTTCTTTATAAGTGGTACAAGATCAAGGGAAACAATGACAGTGAGTTTGTGTTATAGACTAGGAAACTTTAGTAAGCAATTTTCGTAGAAAATTAATTTGGTGGGAACATTATAGTTTTGATAATAAACTAAAGTTAATAAATTAAGTTTTATACTACTAGTGAGTATTTATGAACCTTTTGGGGTGAATGCATTATTAATGTTGCAATTTTAAGTTTTTTTTCCACTATTTTTTGCATGTTATGTTTTCTGAGACTAAATTTTCTTCATCTTTATTTCCAAATACTTACTCTATGATACATAAAGATATAAGTATTGACATGTGTGCATGCTTACACCAAATGAAAATTTTCATACTTTTCATTAATCCAATATCATATGTGACTAGGATTCAAAACCACTAATAGGTTTTTATTGTTTAGGCTTTCAATTTTCCCGTTGCACATTTTCCATACCAGATTGCTTATATTTTGTTCCTTTCTTGACAATGATTTCCTTTGTGGCCATAATGGGGGTTTTCTAGAATTTCCAATATTTGGTCTATATATGATTGACAAGTTTATTTTTATTTGTAATTTGTAATTAAAAAATGACGTCATCTACCTTTTTTCCTTTATCATTAGGGACTTTGTTCCAAGTTGAAGATATTTTTGTATTTTAAGTTGCATTAATAATTATTTTTAGAATCCATAAATTATCCAAGATGTTAGTTATGATTCTTCTTGTATCCATATCTTAAGAACATCATCCCTTTCAATAATCTCATTATCACTATCTAGATCAATTTCTCCAATACTATTAAATAATTTTCTTAGTCTTGAATGCCTTCAATTGTAGATATAGAGTATAGGTTATTTACATCTTCTCTTTCATTCTCTTCTATTTTTACCTCCGCATATGATATATCTTTCATTTCTCATAGACATATGTGAACTTGTTGGTAAGCAAATTTGTCAATGCATGTGCTTTGTTGAAAATGACCATGTTTTCCCTATAGGCAATGAAAATTGTGTCAATAATTTGAGAGACTGCAATTAACCATTATTATATTGTAATCTTCTTGTTCATTTGAGAGGGAAACTCCCTCATATGATGTGGGTATTTGATATTTTTGTGTACTTTTAACTTGAAAGTACATTAATGAAAACCTCAAGAGTAGACATTGAATATTAATTGATATTTACAATGTGATATAGATTACAAAAGGTTTTTTAGCACAAACTAAAATGATGAAAAATGATGATAGAAAATCCTAAATACAAGAAGATATATTGATCCCAAATATTTAAATCAAGACACCTAGGAATTCACGTGTTCTCTTCCATCAACCAAATAGATAAGAAAGACTAATGGATTCCACAAATACATAAAGAGATTATTGTTGGTCATTTTTTCCTTCCCGCCAAAATCACCACATTTGAATTCAGCATAGTAATATTCACAAGTTTAAATATTCAAATATTCAAAAGGGCACAAAATACCTTATGATAACCTTATGATATTTCTTTCCTGTGCATTTTAATGTTTTCGCAGGCCCACAAATCCCCATCATTAGATCAAGAGATATCTATAGTTGGCCCTATCTCGCTATGGGAAGTTGCACGTTGTTTATCCATAACACCATAGGACCTTTTGGTTGCATGTCAGGTGGGTCCTCCCTTTCCTTATTGTTTCTCTGACATTGAGTTTTGCTAAATCAATGGTGGGTGCTATGGCACTATCAAAAAATCTATGTTCCACGCCGTTAGCGACATAGTGCCCAGACGAAAAATGATACTGCGGTGACATCAGAAGGAAGGCGGGTCCCAAGTATGCCCCGTCAGATATCAGTGATGAAATTTGGCATGCGTTGGCAGTTGATCAATCTTTTCATTAGCTAAGGTATGACTGTGTAGATGTGGGTCCTGCTTCACTTGGAAGACCACAAACAAGGACTTGTCAAACAGGTTGGCAAGTGGCCAGTTTCTATGGGTTGGTATACTAACAGGTCAAATCCATCTTGCTCACCACCAGATCTCAAAAAATCAACGGTGGGAGCTATCTCACTATGAGAAGCTACGAGGATATTATCCATAGTGACATAGCGCCTCAGTGTTGCGTGGCACAGATGACGTATATGGGCCCACCCTTCTTCAAAGTAATATTACGGCTCGTCCTCGATGGCAGTTGTTAGGTGGGTCATAGTATAATGGAGGTATTTCATTGGTCCATTTAGCCAACTCAGTGTGCAATTGTACAATTTTGTTGATCACCGTAGATCTAAGGACATCGATGGTAGGTGCTATCTCACTATGGAAAGCTATGAGGATATTACCCATAGCGACATAGCACCTCAGCGACACATAGCAGAGTGGGGTCGAGTGTTATGAAATTGCAGGGATGGTACCAGTTCAGGCCGAGTCGGAAGCCAGGTGTTTTGAGTTGGTTCATGGGCCCAGAAGTTTTAAGGGTAGAGCGTAGTAATACGATGAGTCTTCATGATTGTCAAATCAGTCTGGATCAACGGTTGGCGCTATCTCACTATGGGAAAGTGCTCGAAGGATACGCATATCAACATAGCGCCCTAGTGACATGTGTCCCAGTGGGTCCGATGGAGGTAGTAACTGTTAGCAGCCGACAGTTAATGTGACTGTCGCGGTCAAGGTTGCAAGGTGGCGCGGTTAGTAATGAAAGGGGGTGGTCAACTCGGGAAGACCTTGCAAGGTGGAAAAAAAGAAAGAGGTTATTGGTCCACGTAGCTCATTTTGGATGCAGAGTTTCAGCTGACTCGCTGACTCTGCTGATTCATGCACCAAAAAAATGAAAAGAGGTCGAGTCTCCCACACAAATATAATCATCATGATCAATTCCAACCACCCAAAGTGAATGTGAAGCATGCAGAGACACTCTACCACCTCAATCTAATCTATCTACTTGGTCAGAGCACAGTTATGGCATCGTCTTTGTCTTCTCAAGGCCCCGTTTTAGTTAACAGTCAGATTTTGTGGTACCAAAAGCTATACTTAGATCAGATTTCTTCAGATCCCCATGATTGTTCCTGGCAAAGCCTTGATGGCAATAGTTGTAGGATATTTTTGGAGGGAAAATCTCAGTTATGCTTGAACTATAAAGGCAATTTTTGTTAATTTTGTAGGGGTTGACCTTTCTCTATTTTCTCTATTACTGTTCTACAAATTCTCAGTGTAAATTCCCCCGTGCCTCTGAACTACATGATTTTCTGTCTTATCTCTTTCATCCATTAGTATGGAAGTGCAAGAACTCTTTGCCTCTTACTGGTGTTTTGTAGAGATCTATGATTTGCATGACTGTATCTCCTTGGCCTATGAATGATAATATAAGTGAATCTCTCTTTCCTTGTGTCATTCATCTTGGTTTTTTGATCTACATGTGATTATTAGATTAAAGCAACTATGAATGTGTATATCCTTAGTTTTATTATGGTTCAACAGTGCATATATGGGCAGAGATTAGTCTGAACACTCTATTTTGGTGCATCACCTCTTTAGATTAGACTAGGTAGATTTTATTTCATGCTCTTCTTCTCCCTTTTCCTCTCCAAGATTAGTTAGGTGTGCCCTGATAGTAAGAGGAAGCCGGCCTTCTCCAGAGACTCAACCTCACAGTTCAAGTCCCACAGCTTGGAGGTTGTTTCCATGTTTCACTAGGTTGTCCTTATGCATAGGCTTTGGACAAGGGTGTTAACCTAAGTGACAAAAATTACCAATCTGGCATACAAAAAGAACATAATAATAACTATTGAACACATTTAAAACATATTACATTCATCATTTCTTTGAAGATATACAAATTCAAAGACACATTTATACATAATGTGGATCTAGAAACCTCTAGAGAAATTTATCCACAATATCTCCTTTGTAAGAAGTTATTTCCCTTTACATTACAAAAACGTTGTATTTGTAGGCTCTCTTGAAGAATAACCACTTTGTAACTTCCTAGAAACTCCACTTCGAATTAGTGACCAACTAATTTAGAGTGTGGTAGCTAGCTACACTTTTTTACATCATCTCTAAGTTTTACAGCGTAAAATCAAAATCTTAACCTCTAAAATTTTAACTAGAGCTCACAAAAACTAATTTTAGCTACAATAAGTGACTAAAGTTGCTTTAGGAAAATATTACCAAGAATTTTCACTTTCAACTTGGGGTTTGTCTCCATCTACTTGTTTTGTAAGTGTCTTCATTTCACCATATAGGTAATTTAAGAACACAAAACAAATATCTTTCAATTGGAATAAATATACAATCTCGATGCTCACATCATGAAAGAAGGAATAAGATAGCAATTGGTCAGTCAACTTAATACCTTAGTAACAAAGGATTGGATATCCTTTTATAGTGAATCCATGATTAGACAGAATCATGTGTTTTCCTAAAAATAACATACTAACTTCATTTTATTTTGTCAACCCTGGAGTGTATTCTTGAGAGGGTGGCTACAAAGTATATGCTCTAATTCCTCTTTAAGTCATTACAACTAAAATGAAGGGAACAATGAAGGAGACTTAAGCTAGAAACTGAAAAAACATCTTATCTTAGAGCTTAAAGTAATGTTGCAAACAATAAATCTATCTATGCACCTATGCTACAAGAACAATTCACTGATTCTGTTATCAATGGCTATCGAAACAAAAAAAAATCTACCTTGCAAAGAAACAAACAAGGAAATGAAATCTATTCTAACAGAGCAATTCACTCACCAACTGGGCCTCCATGGTTGAGTGAACATAAAAGACAATCAAGATAGAAGATGTAAACTTGAACTTTGTATTCTATTCATTCATGGTAAGAGATTACATCTGATTAAAGACAAGATCACATACTACTATTATGAAAAATAATATATTCTATCTTTCTCCCAAAAAAATCTTTCAAAGCTACAATGGGCATTATTTAAAGGGAAACTACAACTTCCTCACTCTATGATCACTCCATCAATGAGGATCAATTACAGATTCATAAAGTTTGCAATAGAAATATCAATAACCGTGATTAAATCCTCCAAGAATATAGCAGTTTGAGGGAGTTATATTCATGTGCTTCCATAATAGAAAATATTCAATATCTTTCTCGTTCATGGTGGTTTAGCAATCTGGTCAACTTTGACTCAATGTTGAGGTGTTGACTTTGAATACACATGATAGGTACCTACAAAAAATTGAATGCATACAACTTCCACATACATATATTCATTTCATCATCAATGTTAGAAAAAGTTATAATATTCAAACTATCACTCTTTGAAAATCCTATGGCTATATGAAGGAATCTACCCAAACATAGCATGGGTGAGGAAACATTTATCAACATGTAACTTCCCTTCATTATACTATAGAAGTCCATAGATTCAAGCAATCATAGCATATCTGAACTATCTATACTTCAACTTCATGTCTTAACATACAAATAAAAAATTCATAAAAACATAAGTTCATTCACTTAAAACCATAGAGTCATAAATGTTCCTACAAGATAATTGTCTAAAAACAAGATAAAAAGGATGCTTTTTAGAGGCTCATTATCCCCCCCAACTGATTTATTGTTGGTCCCCAACAACCATGAAATTCTTGATCCGGGTCCAAACTCTCCAATCATTCGGTGTCCTTTCTCCTAGCTCATTTTTTAATACAGTCGAAGTAACCATAATTTTCCTTGAGCCTTCTCTAGTGCCATTCTTCAACTGCCATATCATAATCCTCTGCATTGTCATTCACTACAAGTACTACCTGCAAGAGAATAAGAGGTTGATACCTTAGTGGAAGCCAATGTTTGCATTGATTTCTCCCCAAATCAATATACCATGGAACCCTAATAGTAGCAAGAGTCAAATTCTAAGGGGAGTGGGGTTCTCTTATCCTTAAGTCATGCGACATCCTAGTCCACTATTACCTTGAAGCAACAATTGATGTCTCAACATCTTGAGATGAGTGTTGTTCCCAGTATGTAAAGCTGTTCTGATTGAACACACCTTACTAGATCTTGCAAGGTTACCCAGAATAGAAATCCTATCCATAAATGCCTGTCTAGAGTGTTGAACCTCCAGTCTCATGAGAAAAAATGTTGTCATTTAAGTTTCCCTATAAGGTGTAGCTTGATGTTCTCTATTTATCTCATTATGTATCCATGACATCACTACTCTCAATTACACATCCCCTACATACATGAGTGAGTACCACTCTGTGTCATTAACTACTACCAGATTATGGAAATACAATTCATAGAGTAAATTTTTCAAAACCATGGGAACATACTAGAATGCATCATAAAACTCATGTGGGGTAGAAATATAGGGATTAAGCCCTTCCATAATTCTAGTCAATTAAAATTTTTCAAGTTGCTCTTTAAGAAACAAGGCATACATTGGTGATGGTGCCCTGTATTCCATTAATTCATGAATCAATCCTGTGATCTGTTCAATTCTTCTTTTCAAGGCTTCATTATGGTCTAAACTCTATTTCAACTTTTAGCTCTACTCATTAATAACATGTTTTAATTTTTCTTTCTCTAGCTTCCATTGATCTCTCTTCCATAACAACTTTTGAAACAAATTGATACCTATGAACAAAGGTGTAGACATATTGGATGGTGCCAATGGTTCTTGATTAAAGAGGTCTATCCATTTAGATGCCAAATGGGGAGTTTTGTTGACACTCTGTGTTGCAGAGAATTTTCCTTTTCTTATGACAATTGTTGTCACTATATTCTCTTCCCTATTGGATTTAGTAGTTACTATAGCTAATGCGTCTAACCCATCTTGATCAAGTTTTTCTATAACTTCCTTAAAAATTTAGATAGGATAGTCCTCCGAAGGAAACTCTACAAAATTTTCACCAATATCTTGCATATCAAGGCTTTACTCAAACTCCTTGGATACTTCAAGCTCATAAAACTCCTCATCACTATCAATAAGCATATAGTTAACACTATAGTCAACTTTAGGTTGCGGATTTTGGAATTTGTATTCTTTTTCACTAGCTACGTTTTGCTACAAAATTTCCTCCAAAGAGGACTCCTTTTCACATTAAAAAAACTTAGGGTTAACTATTGGAATAGAGGTTTTAGGAACTTGATTTCCCTTGGAGAGCCTTACACTTCACCTCATGGGTGGTGTAGACAAGCATGGATGAATCTTTTGTTTCCTCTTGCTTACAAGTATTTCCACCATAGGTGCTTCAGGAGATTTTTCTGAGTCTTCCTCCTCTTACAAGTGTAGGGCTTCACTAATGTTATTCTCATCATCTAGTTGTTTTTCTAACCTTTCTTCTTTAGGTTCCACAACTTCATCTTTACTTTCCTTAATGGCAAACCTATTCTTAGCAGATGATGCAATCTTGAGGGCAGTACCAACTTCTATATTTTTGCTTCTCTTTTTGCTAGAAATAGAGGCTCTAGCTTTGTAAATCCTCTTCTTAGTTAGTCTAGAACTAGAGGGAGAGGCTTCAAGAACATTCTCAATTTTGGGAACAACCTTACAGAAACTAGTAGATGTTCTTTCCCTTTGTCCAACACCCTGGCCTCTAGGGCCAACCAACCTAGGCTCTACTTCATTTAGCCACAAAAGCTCTTCCCATGTACCAATTGATTACTTATTCAACTCCCTTTATACATTTAATTTTATTAAGAAATGGTGAGAGACAGATTGATCCTTTCTTGATTTTACTAAAGAAGCTTGCTTCTTAACAATGTTAAACAAGAAACTTGGAAGGTTTACCTGTCTACAATCATGCCATAGGTGAGACAAAATCTTGAAATTTAGGGCATGTAGGTATGTGTAATGTCCTTCACACATGAACTACTAGATGATAAACATTTTTGGTTGAATAAATTCCATTGGCAAGGATAATCTAGAATACCCTGTGTTTTGTCAATTTCCAGTGGAGGTTCATGGTGTACACTAAACTATGCCTTAGTTATCTGTAGGTCAAACTCTTTTCCCCAATTTTTGCCTTCCTGGGGTAACCCAGTGACCTCACCTACCACCTCTTCTACAAAATCAATTGTCAGGCCCTTAACTACAATAATGATATCCTTTTAGTGCTCATGAATTGAAGAGCAACCTCTTCATCAAATTCTTTTAGATTAAGACGGTAATCCAACCATCCCCCTCTTAACATCTTACAACTGACTGCATCACCCAGAAGAACCCGGTGATCAACTAGCTCATACCTTTGGATTCCTCGACCCATTGTTGGCTTCAATAGAATTTTGGAAAAATCTTGATGTTTTAGAGCTTGGTGAATCAAAGTTTACAATATTATGGCACTAGTTATCTCATAAAAAATAGCATGTACCTAGAGAGTTTAATGCACAATATCTCATAATATCCTTCTTGCATCAAGTTTCATAATTTTTTCTCGTGTACAGGTCCGTCACCTAAACACGTTGCAAATTATCATTAAAATTTAAGTAACTTATCTTAATGTCCTTAATTTCATAATGATGCAATCACATAAGGGCAATTCATCAACATGTGACATTAAGTATTCAATTACTTCTAGTCATCTCAATTAAATTTTAAAGTTACATGCGATTTGAAATTGATTTGAAAATAAATATTTAAATATTCCCCCCCAACTAGGAAAAGGCATGGGTCCCACCAGGCCAAGATATGCAAGAGTGAACAATTATAAACAATATCAATTCCTAACAAAGCATGAATAAAATAAAATGCAAAGTTATACGGTATGTACCTGGAAACTGCTATAGGAAAGATGTTCTAGAAAAGATCATCAGAATTGACAAAGTGATGGGATGGAATGGTAAGATGGGAAAGAGAGAAGGTGAAGTGGAATGGATAGTGAAGAAAGTGTTTATTATGAATGCCTTGAATGGAGTCTAGAAGTATCAATAGTCAGGGTAGGAGACCCAAACTCTTTGGTTACAGGAAAAAGAATATCCTCACTATGATGAAATTGTTGCAGGAACCCCTCACAATTAATTGGTTTATTGTAAAACTTGAGGTGATGCCTATTGACAAGTAAATTGAAGCATACCAGATCAATGGTAGACAACTGAACTGTACCATTTGAAAATACAACAACAATCTCATATAGTCCTAACCAACATGTTTGAAACTTCCTTGGATTATGTTGGTACTTGGAGTCATAAAGGAGTGCCCAATCTCCTATAGAAAACATTTTCTCTTTGATAAATCTATCATGCCATTATTTTCTCTGGTGCTGAATGAGTTCAGTGTTATTTAATGTAGAATTCCTCCATTCAACAAGATTGTTTAAACTCAGGATTTGGTCCTATTGTGCAATAGTAAGTTACATAACAAGCTAAAGGTAGTCCTTAATGTTTTATATTCAAACTCCATAGGCATTACAACTAATCTACCATAGACGAGCTCAAAGGGAGTAAAACGAGTTGTGGATTTCCAGGTGGTTCTATAGGCCCAAAGAGCTTCAGGAAGGTGTGTGACCCAATCCTTCCTATGGAATGCTACTATCTTGGTGAGGATGGATTCTAGTTCCCTATTAGTAACTTCTACTTGACCATTAGCCTATGGATGATAAGGTGATGATTTACCATGCTGGATGGTATACTCCTGCATAAGAACAGTTATCAAATGTGATGTAAACTGCGTAAAGATGGATTCATATAAGAACTTGGCCACATTGGTATCCCTTGGGTGTTTCTTGGATTTAGCCTCTACCCATTTGGTTACAAAGTCAATCCCCCATTTGTTAAAGGGTGCAACAACTACTTGAGGTTGCACATGCATTTCAACTAATTTATTGGGTCTTCCCATTTATTGATACTTATCACATTTGTTTGTATATCTAGCTACATCCTTGTGCAAACTTGGCCAATAATACCCATTTGTCAAGATTTTGAAAGTGCTTCTTTTAGCTACAAAGTGACCTCCACAGGGCTCATCATTACATACCCTTAAGACATCACATGTTTCATCCTAGATCTTAGACAATGACACATGACTTGATCAGGTCTAGTATAGAACATAAATCTAGCAATCCATGAATAGTTAAAGCTCTTCTCTGCTAGTAACTTTCTTGCTTTGGCAGAGAAGTGAGTTGGCATTTTACTTGTGGTGAGGTAGTTAGCAATATCTGCATAACATGGATTCTGTGTGGACAACAGAAAAAGGTGTTCATCTAGAAAACTATCATCAATGGTTGTAGGATCATCAGGGACATGCAACTAAGAGATAAATTCAACTACCACATTAGCCTTTCCAGGTTCATCTACTATGGTGATATCAAATTCTTACATGAATAACAACTAGCAAGCTAATCTTCCTGACATTGCAGGCTTGTTTACCAAATATTTTATAGTAAAATGGACAGTGTGGACAAATATTTCATAGCCATTAATATAGTGCCTAAATTTATTGAGGGCGTAAATAAATGCAAGTAATCCCTTTTTAGTGACTATGTAGTTAAACTCTACACCACACAATTTCTTACTAATGAAATAAATGGCATGTTTAACTAAATCTACTTTTTGTCCTAGCATAACACCAATAGCATAGTCTGAGGCATCTGTATGAATGTGAAAAGGAAATCCCCAATTGGGTCCTCTCAGAATATGTGTTGTGGTAAGAACTTCCTTAAGCTATAAGAAAGATGTAGCAAAATTAGAGTCCCAAGCAAATTCAAAATCTTTTTTGAGTAGGTTGTAAAGGGGTGTTGTAAGTTGATTGAAGTTTTTAATGAATCTTTTATAATATCCAGCATGTCCCAAAAAATTGCTTACATCCTTCTACTTCTCTAGCATAGACAAGGTATTAATGACTTCAATCTTTGCTGGATCTACTTGGATGCCCTTAGATGAGATGAATGGCCTAGCATTACACCTTCCTCCATCATCATAAAACATTTTTCACTATTTAACGAAAGGTTATAGTCTTGACATCTTTTGAGTACCATTTCTAAATTTTCTTTTGCTTTCTCAAAAGTAGCCCCATAAATAGTAAAATCATCCATGTAGATCTCCATACAGTCAATAGAGATATCTAAAAAGATATTGATGACAACTCGTTGAAATGTGGTTGGGGCATCACACAAGCCAAAAGACAAAACTAAGTAGGAAAACATTCCCCATGGGCAGGTAAAAGTTGTTTTTTCTTTATCCTTTGGAGCTATTTGTATCTGATTGTAACCACTAAAACCATCCAGAAAAGAAAAGTACTTTTTCTAGCTTGTAAGGAAACTTGGCAATAAAGAATATAACCATTTCCACATAACCCATAATAGATCTGAAATAAATACGAAATTAAAATCCACATGCAAGAGAATAGACAACATACCCACTAAATTGTGACACAAGATATACCCTGGAAAACCTTGATTGAGGGAAAAACCTAGCCTCCAAAAGAATCCATCATCATGTATTATTCAGCAAAAAATACCATTTCAATACAACCATGGAAGCCTTCATGGCCATAGCCACAACTGAGAAAACTATGTGAACAAGCATGAATCCACACATCCAATGCCATGCTTCCAACCTTCACAAATGCTCCCTTGGCTAACCTGTCAAGCCTTGTCCCACTCGACTCTTGCCTTTCTCACTCTTACTCTACAACAACTACCCTTGTGGCTACTTATATAGTAGCAAGTCCCACAAAACCACTAAGTGGTATTACATAAACCATGTGCTAAAACCATGTGCTACCTAACCCATTGACCCCACATTTAATATTGGGCATTTAATTCTTTTCTCCAATATTAAATAATTACATGAAATATTATCACAATGTTACGATACAACTCATCAAGAATATTTCATGGGAGTCTTTACATGTTGCACGTCCATATAGGTATAAAATTACATAATAAAATAAAATAAAATAATACAATATAACAATATTATGCAATGTGTGCAACACCCATTATCTCAAGAATCTCCCACTACTTGTATATATTGCATAGGGTCAATCCGTAGCCACATAAATGAATAAAGGAACAATCCCTCCCAACACATCCACCATCATGGATCAAAATACACCAAGTGCTCCATCCTGGTACCTGCAACAAAATCAAAGTATCCAGCATCTCAAACATGAATGATCTGACCTCCTATTATGCCACTGCCATTGGACATACATAGAAGCCATCCAAAGAGAAAGCCACCCAACCTGTCGCATTAGAAGATCATAAAATCTCGTACCAACTAAAATTGCAAGCACAAAAAACCTAATCCAAAGGTAATCACATGTATCTGTAGTTGTCAAAATATCCATAACTGAAATAGCACCCACAACAAGTGCCAAACCCATCCAAATATCCATATCTCAAAGGTATAACAAGTGAATCTCATATCACCGACATATCTAATCTATAACCTGCAATCACAAGCCTCAAGAGCAATACCTGCCACATATATACCAAGAAGCTCCCACTGCAAAAGATAATGTCAAATCTATAACCAATCCACTCACAATATCTCAAAGAAGTGAATCCATGTAGTATCGAGGACATCCACAATACATAAACTAATATTCTACAAAAATAACTCTTGTAACAAGTCTTTAATAGTCTCCCAAATTCTCCACAACCAACAGAGGAAAGAGATAAAGAAATAATCATGTCATCTCTCACATGACATACATGAGCACAAACCAGTGATCACAATCTCTAACCAATCTCAAATCCAATGTAAGAAAAATTGAACATCTAGAAAGATAACCAAGACCGAAGAAAGCATGCAAATCATAACCTGTATCATGTCTTTCTACACACACCTCTAGATGTAAACTGTGCAAGTATGATCTCCTCCATAAAACCCCAACAAGAAGCCACAACAACACCCAAACCATACCATATAACTAATTATGGATGTAAGCCTTTCACAAGAAGATCAAACTCATAAACCATTCCTAATCCAAGGAATATGCCCAATATAAAACCATCTCCCAAATTCAACCAACATAACAACATATGCAAATGGAGATAACCAATGCTAAACCATCTCTCAAATGAACCCTCCAAAACTAACTCATGTCCCATAGCTCAAGATCCATATCCATGAAGGACAAGCATAAATATAATGCAACTGAGAGAAACAATGAGCTCTACCTCTCAAGTGGCAAACTGCCAAGTAGACCAAGACTAGGGAATGAGAATGATCAACAAGATACCCAAGTCTCCAACCAAGACTCATCTAAGGACAATCTCCTCTCAAGTCCATATCAGGTGATTTCCTCTTGGACTTCCTACTGAAACCATCAACCATCCCAACAAATACTTGTCTAATCCAAGAAAAATTAGCATCACCAAATAAATCATGCCAAACCTGCACCAAATCTGAACCAATGTGTAGAGCTCTCCAAGAGCTTTTTGTTGACTACTTGAAGTCCAAAATTCAACTCTGTATGCCCAAGTTATGCCCTAATCTGTGCTCAAAATAAATAACATCTACCTTTAGGGCTCTTAAAACTTGACAAAATATCAAAATCATAGAACCAAACATAGACCATGTTGTAGTGCTCTGAATTAGCTTTCCAACGCCTATAAGAAATCTAAAATCTGATATTCTGAGAGAAAGTTATGGTCATTTTACTAAGACAGTCTTTTTACCATTTTTACTGCAATTTTTCATTTTTTATTTTTATTTTGTGACAAAAATTCTGATGGGATTAAATTTGACGGCCATCATGAGCTGAAACCAAAAAATTCTTTCATTTCCTCTTGACATGGCCAAACTAGGGCATATTATATATCAAAATTTATGAAAATGTCGACCCGGATCGAATGGTGAGGTCTGTTTTTTCCCAGGAGGTTATTTTTGCAAGCCACCCCCCAAAACCCTCATTTTAAATGAAACATCTGAAAAAACTCTTTTGTCCAACAATTTCACATGCTCAAAATATTTCAACATCCCATCATAATAGCAAACTCAAAAACCCTCAGATCTGTAATAAAACTCATATATCTTGCCATTTCTTTTATCCTCTCATGCATTCCCATGGATTCAATCTAGGGTTACAATAATAAAACCATAGCTCTGATACCACTTGTAAGGAAACTTGGCAATAAAGAATATAACTGTTTCCACATAACCCATAATAGATCTGAAATAAATACGAAATTAAAATCCACATGCAAGAGAATAAACAACATACCCACTAAATTGTGACACAAGATATACCCTGGAAAACCCTCATTGAGGGAAAAACCCAGCCTCCAAAAGCATCCATCACCATGTATTATTCAGCAAAATATACCATTGCAATACAACCATGGAAGCCTTCATGGCCATAGCCACAATCGAGCAAACTATGTGAACAAGCATGAATCCACACATCCCATGCCAAGTTTCCTTACAGCTAGGTTGTCAAGGACTTGGTCTATAAATGGCAAGGGGAAATGGTCTTTCTTAGTGGCTGAATTGAGCTCCCTATAATCGACACAAATTCACCATTTTCCTCCCTTCTTAGGTAATATAACTAGGGGTGAGATCCATTGGCTATCAAAAATGAGGTATATAAAACTAACACTTAGTAGTTCCTATAATTCATTCTTAACTATATCTTTTAAAATAGGGTTAACTCTCCTCTGAGGCTGTCGAATAGGTTTGAAGTAAGGGCTGATGTAAATCTTGTGGATCTAATCCTTTCATGTCCATGTAATCCCAAGAGAATTCTCTTTGAATCTTCTGTAGTAACTGCAACATAATCTTCTGTTGAGAGGGTGATAAGGCATTGTTTACATTCAATTATTTTTTTGGACCAACTTCCATCTTAATAACCTAATCAACCATGACTAATTGGGCAACAAGAGAAGAATCCATCTCATGAGGTAATAATGAGTGGAAAATTTGTGAAGCTTCTAAATCATGTGGTGGATCCCAAGATGGTAATATGGTCTCTAAGATACATTTAACTTAAGGAAACACTTGAGACTCTATTCTATATTCAATCAGAATAATGGATGAAATTATTTAATCTTCTTCTTGAGTAGCTATAAATGATTCTCTACCTATCATCATCAATGATGGATGGAATTGACCTTTGGATCATCATCACCCAAATCTGGCCAGATTATTTGGTCATCTAGTAACAACGGTTGAGCAGGGGAGTATAAAGGCATGTTCTTAGTATGCATACCATTGGATATTGTCATCTTTCCAGATTAGAAAGCTATATAAGCATCTGAAGTGGCCAACCATGGTTTTCTTAAAATTAAAGGATATCCTCACATATTAGCCTTTGGGGAGAGGACAAAAAAATCAACTCGATACTCCCAAGAATTTAAGGTGACTATGACATCTTCTATCATCCCATCTAGCTTAATAGTAGAGCTATCGACAAGCTGAAGTATGGTAGGTGTGTCTCTAAGGCTGATGATATGCAGTCGAGACAATACCTCCTTTATCATGACATTTATAGATGCTCCTAGGTCAAATAAAGAATTTTGAACTTGGATCCCATCGATAGTGACTATAACTACAGGACACCCAGGGTCAGAGTATTTAGGTATAGTTAATCTCTCTAGTATTAAGTCAGACAATAGTCCTAGGACATGAATGGTTTTTGGATCTTTTTTCTTTTCTCCTAGTTTTTTAACACGTGCTTCTTTAATGGCCTTAGTATAGATAGAGACTTCCTTAATAACATCCAATAATGGTAATTTTACTATCATCTGCTTTAGCTGATTAAAAAAATCAATGATTGCATGGCTCTTTGTGGGCTGGATTTTTTCCATCAACCTATGGTGGAATGGGGTTTCTTTGGCTACAGGAGAGGTCTATTGATTTGATTTATCTGTCTGCTCAGTTGGAGAATCTTTAACTTTAGTTATTATAGGTTTTTGGGGTGAAGGAAGAGTGGTGCCTGACCTTAAGTGAATATCATTCAATGAGATAGCATAGCTTTGTTGTTGAGCCTATTGTTTAGTATTATTTAGATTAGGATTAGGTTGAACTAGTAGTTCGATCTGCTTGGGAGGAGTATTATTACAGGAGGAGATATTAAAGCTTACTGCTGAGGTGGTGATAATAGGGTTTGCTAACTAGGTTGGGTATTCCAATTCTGAGGTTGTTGCTAACCCTATTGAGGTTGCTGCTAACCTTGCTGAGGTTGTTGCCAACTTTGTTGGGGTTGTCGCCAACCTTGCTTGGGTTGTTGCCAATTATTATTTCCACTAAAATTAGTATTCTAAATTTTTTTCCATTGATTGTTATTATTATAACTTTGAAGAGGATCTTTTGGCATACCTTGTCATTGAGCCCATGGCCTCTGTTAAGTGACATAAAGCACCTCTCCATTTTCATCAATGGCTTTGAACTTAGTAGGCATTGGTTGTGTCTCCAAACTTGCAACCGACTTATATCTACAATGCCTTTACTTTTCTCTACAATGTGGATAGTATTCAGTCAACATGGCATCAACTTCATCTTTCTTCCTTCTAGCTTGCATGGTGTCTAGCTGAGTGGCTACATCATTAATGATGTCTTGTTTGAAATCTGACAGCAAATTGGATATTTCCATCTTTGATACTCCTGAACTGGAATTGGCCATATGTGGTAGATCTCTACGTCCCCTACCTTTCTTCACAATGGCTCAGGAATAATTCAAGCATATATTTTGTATATTAGTCCAAGTTTTTTAAGTGATATCTCCTCCTACCATAAGATCTAGAGCTTCGATGCTTCAATTGTATATTCATAACTTCTAAAAAGTATGTCAAACTCAAAGAGAAAGGTTTCAGGGTCTTCAGTGATTAGGCCATAAAACTTGGAAAGTGCAGCAGTATGTATGTTCTTCAAATTTTGGTTACCCTGCTAAGGAGGGATTGGAAAATAAAATGTAGGTTGAGGCTGAAGCTAAGCTATTCCTAGGAGTTACTGGCAGCGGGTTGATAGGTAATAAGGGCAAGTGGTTTATTTTGGTATTCAGGTTCAACAAAAGGATCATTCAAATGCAAGGATTCTTTAGATGATGAGGGTATTTGTTCTTGAGCAACATCGAATGGATTTTCAAAAGGTTCTTCTTCATTCTTGCTATGAGATTCTTCAGGTTCATGATAAAAAATGTCTTCATGAATATTACGGGGAAGAAATCTCCCAAGAAGGTCTCTTCTTCTATGCATTCAAAATAATGCGAAATCTAAACTACCGTAACAACTTCAGGGTTGATTTAGATTGACACCTTCCTTGGAAATGATGCCAAAAATGGCTACTCAAATTAATACCTTAGTAACAAAGGATTGGACATCCTTTTACAGTGACTCCATGATTAGATAGAATCATGTGTTTTCCTAAAAATAACATATTGAATTCATTTATTTTTTCAACTCGAGAGCATAAGCATGAGAGAGTGGCTACAGAATATATGCTTTAATTCCTCTTTAAGTAATTACAACTAAAACAAAGGGAATGCTAGAGGAGACTTAAACTTGAAACTGAAAAAACATCTTATCTTAGAGCTTAAAGTAATGTTGCAAATGGTAAATCTATCTAGGCACCTATGTTGTAGGAACAATTCACTGATTCTATTAACAATGGTTGTAGGAACAACAAAATTCTACCTTGCAAACAAACAAACAAGGAAATGAAATCTATTCTAACAGAGTAGCTCACTCACCAAGTGAGCCCCATTAAATGAGTAAACAAAAAATACAATCAAGACAGAAGATGTAAAATTGAACTTCGTATCCTATTCATTCATGGTAAGAGATTACATCTGATTAAAAACAAGATCACATGCTCCTATTATGAAAATCAATCTATTTTATCATTCTCCCAAAAACTTCTTCAAAAGCTACATCAGGTGTTAATTAAAGGGAAACTACAACAACTTCCTAACTCTATGATCACTCCATCAATGAGGATTAATTATAGATTCATAAATTTTGTAGCATAAATATCAATAATTGCAATTAAGTCTTCCAAGAATATAGTAGTTTAAGAGAGCTATATTAGTGTGTTGCCATAGCACAAAACATTCAATATCTTGCTTGTTTGCAGCGGTTTAGCAATCTGGTCAGCTTTGACTTAGCGCCAAGGTGTTGAGTTTGAATACACATGGTAGATACTTGCAAAACACTGAATGCATATAACTTCCACATACATATATTCATTTCATCATCAATGTTAGAAAAAGGTGCAATGTTAAAACTATCACTCTTTGCAAATCATATGGCTACAGAAAGGAATCTACCCAAACATAGCATGGATGAGGAAACAATTATCAACATGTAGCTTCCCTTCATTATACCATAGAAGTCCATAGATTCAAGCAATCATAGTATTTATAAACTATCTATACTTCAACTTCATGTCTTAACATACAAAATACACATTCATAAAAACATAAGTTCATTCGCTTAAAACCATAGAGTCATAAATGTTCCTGAAAGATAATTGTCTAAAAACAAGATAAAAAGGATCTCAAAATAATGGTAGTTTAGAGGCTCATCGCAAATCTCATTTGAAATATAACCATGTCTTCTCTTAAACCAATGTATATTTTTACTATACCCATTAAGCATCTCTCACATCCATCGGATTCTTCCAACTCACCAAATATAGTGACTTCTTTTTAGCCAACTCTAACTCTTCAAAATCTCTTTGTCATAATCTCAAATAAGAATGTTTAGCAATTTTTTAAATGCCTTTTTCATATTTACTTTTTAAACCAACCAAATATAAATGGAGGTTCATCTTCATTGGGAACTTAAAATTTAAGGCTTCCCAACATTAATAGTAACTATTGTAGGTTTCTAACTCAAACTGAAATTATTCTACTTCATTTCTCAAGACAATATCTATGTTAGGCATTCTTTCAAATAGTTTACACACATGTTCTCCATATTTCATTTTTGGCATGAATAAGAAGGGAACTGGTAAGATTACTGGTGTGTGGCTTTATTCCTTACCACCAATTGCATCTAGTTTAATGAATTTTGTAGAGACATTCAATGACACAATTTTTAGTATATTGTGCAATCATTCTATTTTTTTTCCAAATCCTTTAAATAAATCTTCCAAAATTCTTGGCTACATCTCATTACCCATACATGTTAATAAATACACCTTCCTCAAAGGACACCTCTTTAGTGGTATTCCATCAAATAGTTCATAGCCTTTTGTTTATGGTTTTGTATTTTATAGGCTTTATGTTTCACAAGATGACAAATCTTTTTTTCATTTTTTCAAACTATCATTATTGCCTCCATACTTTGAATGTATGTAGGGCAGATATTTTTTGTGCACAATTGTTCAATATTTACGTTTTATAAAGATGACATCTCTTTAAGCATTTTGAACATACCCATTTTTATTATATATTGTGCAATCATACGATATGATGAGGCTATATTTTCTTTAAACATGATGTTAGAATAGATGAAATGCACATTCTATGCCTAATATTTCCTATGCATACCTTTGTAGAATTTACCACTATGACATCTAATGAAAAAACTCACATCCCTTGTTGCATTGATGGTCTCCATACCTTGTCCTAAAGCTCTAATTCAATCATGGAAGGGTGTGAACAATATTTAAAGATATTGGCACTACTTGTGCCATTTCACCTCCTTGAAATTTAAAAAGACATTTCCACAAAATCATGTTGGCACATGCCCTTGCTTTAAAGCTTCCACTTTTCATTAATTTTATAGAACTTCAAAGCATTTTAACAAATCTATTGATCATTGCATTACGTGAGAGAATATTTCTTCAAGATTTCTTTCAAACAAATCATGTCCCTTTTCATCTTTTATGTGTCAATCTACAAAACTAGTAGTAAGTTATAGCAACCTTTCTCTATCTAGTATGTTTCTATAGCTTTCCTATATGTTGACTTAGAAGTCTCATCATTGTTGTAGGATAAGAAGGATGAAGACTAAGTTTGTGCCATTTTATCAAATAACTAAGACACATTTTTCATGAGAAATCATTTATTTGAGGTGGATTTATTTCTGCAGAAAGGTTGTAGAATTTGTAGACGGCTTAAACATCACACATAAGAACTTGATTCTTAGACTAAAGTGTTAAATAGTCAAAGTTGACTTACTTTTTTCAAGTTTAATATTTTCCTTAGTGTGCGATGTTTAAGAGTGTCCTAGAATTTGGCATTAAAAATTTCAAACACATTTATTTTTAAATTTTTATAAACCACTTCATTATAGACATCTTGTGAATACCTTGCAATCATTTTATTGCATTAGTTGACTACTCATTGCTCCATTTGGCCAAACTTAATAAGTCAAAGCCACACTTTATCCTCATGATGTTTGGTTAAGTAGCTTACAGTGTTATTTTTCTTTCAATTCATAGGCATGATATTAACTTGTTCATGTTCTTAGCATTGACATTCGCATACTCAGTATTTTGTCAAATAGTTTATATGATACATCTATGCTTCCATGCTTTGCATATATGTGACACTATAATTTCATTTTTCCCCAAATCTCTCATCATGTTGTGTGCATGGAGAGTAATGACAGTGGAAAACTCAATCATTGAACTTGCATCTTCCTTGACAACTCAATAATTAATTCTCATGGCCTTTCTATTCTTCCACATTTTGTACGGACTCTTCTATAGTTTTCGTACCTAGAACTACCTAAAAATCACACTGACTTAATTCTAGGCTTAAAACATTAAATAATCAAAGTTGACTTACTTTTTCCAACCTTAATTTTATTCTTAGTGTGTGATGTTTAAGGGTGGTTTTTGCAACCAAGGGTGACACATTTAGTCAAATGATTATCATGCTTAACATTTCACATGTGTGTACATGTGAAAAAAATTAATCGAACTAAAATAGTTGTACATCCATACACTTCTTCAAATCTTTTGCATCGACATGGAGAGGATGACATTTGTAGTTGGTTTTTGAGTTTGGTCTTACACCAGCCAAATTCATAAGCAATGAAACCACTTTCTTTTAAAATATTTTATTGAACAATCCATGTGTACCATATATGCATGTCCATTCATGGAGCATAACAAGACCACAATTCTTCAAACCATCATGTCATTGAGTCAAGTTCTAAATGGTTTAATTATCACACAAGGAGGCTTCATTCCTAGGCTAAAAGTGCTAAATAGTCAAAGTTGACTTACTATTTCCAAGCCTATTTTTTCTTTAGCATTTGATGTTTGAGATGGTCATTGAGTCCCTTCTCTATGCACTCTCATTTTTTTCATAGAAAAGGGAAAGATAGAAATAATTTTGGATTATTTTTATACAAATTTATGTTTGTATATCCTACATATGTTACTTCTGTGTCACTTAAGGAGAATGTTGGAAGTGGTTTTTGAATCTCATTTTGCAACTACCAATAATGTATCTTTAGAAGTTTTTGAAAGGCATTTCAACAAGTCCATTTTGATAAACCAATTTGTTCATAGCAATGTCCTAGATCTCTTCTTTATTATGATTCAAGGATTGATGCTTTAACAAGCATCCATATCTAGTTTCAAACTCCATATACATGGGTGCATGAATAACTAAATGTCTTTTTGCAAAAACTATTCAAATCAACAAGCTCACAAGTTACCCCAAATACTAGTTACCACTTGTAGATAGATGCTTAGACAAATTGGACAATGGGTAGAGGAATAACTATACAACTATGTAGTGACATGTAATACTTCTCCCTTTGCTATCCCTGTGGATTTTATTGTTAAACTTTACCTAGTTTTTTTGTGAACATATTAGTTGGAATATAATGCTTTGATATATAGAATAATTGGTTTGATCATGTTAGTAGATAGTGATGATTATTTTCTTACATAAATGATATTTTATATATTTTGGCTAAAGATTGAAGTTATTTTCATGATGATGTTATACTTGTTTGATACAATTATTAAATTGTATGTTGTCTTTGATGTTGCATAGATGTCAAATATTTACTAAGAAATCAGTGTCAGCCAAGCTCATTCAAGCATTGAAGGAAGTTTCCTATGTATGTCAAACATTCCAGCAAAGTTTGTAGGTAAACAATGTTAACCAAGTTCACTGGGTTACCAAAGGAAAGTTGGCATGGAACCAGTATTAAGTGAGCTCACTCAGTTACCAAAGGAAGTCTACAAGAAAGTCTTTTTTGAGTTAGTGTTGACCTAGTTGGGTTGGCTAACAAAGGATTTTCTTGTATTAGCATATTGGATCTGACAATTTTGTTGGTTAGTTTTAGCCAACTCGAGGGATGAATATTTTTTTTTTGAAAGTGTATTAAAAAATGACTTGACAAGCTAACTCATATAAATATAAGGTCAAGTTGAGGATTGAATTGTAAGAAGCACGGGATAAAAAGAAGATAAATTAAGGAAGTGAATTGGAAGGATAAAAGAGTATCTAGAGTTGACCGAGCTACAAAGAACATTTTGATCAAAGAGGATCAAGTATTCAAGCTAGAACAGAGATCTAAAATTAGGAAAGATAGTTGCATCAAAAATCAGGTCAAATCATTGTTACTCTCTAATAATTGTAGCAGTGAATCAAATCTCTTAACAGAGTTAGCCTAACAGTTATTTTGTAAATTCTCTAACAAGGTGGCATTTCTAAGTTGAAGTGTCTGAAGACCTTTAATAAGGCCAAACCTAATAGGGTGAATTAAATCCTTTAATAGGGTCACACCTAATAGTGTTTTTTGTAACCTTTAATAGGGTTGGCTACTAACAGGGTTCACTTTAGAAGAGTAAAAAACAATAACTAGTTACAATTGGTGGTTTTCCCAAATTGAGTTTCCACATTAAATCTTGGTGTCTCTTGTGTTCATGTTATTTGATTTATGTTTTTGCAACTAAGCTAATTAAGGTTAAAAACACTAAACATCTTAAGAAGTGATTATTTCAGTATTTAACGAGTGACAGTAATTCTTAGTGTAAACTAAGTGTTCGTGCATTAACCGAGTTACATTAGTATTTCGGTTTCAGCAAGATTTTGGGTTTGAATTGTTTTGACATCTTAAGGGATCTTGGATTTGTTTTTGTGGTAACTGATTCACCCTTCCCCTCTTAGTTACTCCTCTTATATTTCAAACAATTGGTATCCAAGCATTTGGTGCTTGTAGAGAAGGTTTCAAGGACCTAAGCTAAAGATCAAGATGTCTTACAAAAGGGAGACTCCTAAGCTGAACAGGGATATCTTCCAAGCATGGAAGGAACTTATGAAGCTCCATTTGGAAACCATTAGTGACAAAGGCTTGAAATATCTAGAGAACAAATATGTGGCACCTATTGAACCTTTAACTATGGATCAAATTTTGGGAAAGAAGAATCGTAACGTAACGATGATTAACATTGCTTCTACTCTCAATTATGTTGAATTTAATGAAGTAAAAGATTATGCTATTGCTTATGAAACATGGAACAATCTGAAAGATATCTATGGAGGTGGTTGTTGGAAATATTATGGCAAGCTAAGTTACTGAGAGGGGAGGCGTGAATCAGTAACTTCTCAATTTTTTTTATCTCAATTAGCAATTAATCCTTTATATGAGTTCTGATCTAACTTCATGCATGAGAAATTGAAAAACATGAAAGCATACACAACACTTTAACAAAAGATTTGGTGACCCAGAAACCTTCCAAATAGAAAATAAAATTGGGATGGGGATGATACCCACAAGCTTTAGTACTGTAGTATAAAGTTGGTCTATTAAGGCTTACAATGATCACTTTTGATGATCTACCCTATTAGGAGCAATAAGGACTACTAGGTCCACCTTGCAAAAGGATTTACAAGCATACCATGAAGTATGCACTCGGTAAAAAAATTTGCATAAGATTGTTAGGTCTACCTTGTTAAAGGATTTGACTGATCCACTTGTTAGGATGAACAGTAGTTGATCTTTGATCTGCAACTTGGTTTGTTGAATGAGAGTCCTCTGAGTGTACAAATCACCTTCTTGTGATAGATGAATCTTTGTTACTCCTTATACTGTTATAACCTTTGTAATTTTCTCTTTTGATATATTTTTATGATTACATCACTTCCTTACATTCTTCAATATATTTTGGATGTGATACAATACATTAAATATATATCAATCCAATTACACAATTACAAAGTCAACCACAATACAAGTTTACACAAATATTACAAAGTTGGCCAAAGTGTAGAAACTCGAGCTCTAAAGACTGACTCGGTGAGGTTCTGACACTTGGAATCCACCATCAATGCTTGGCATCATCATGCACTTGATAGACATAGAAGCTCAGTCCATATTGATCACTTCTAAGTAGTCTTAAACTCGATCTGCACTGGTGACTCAACAAATACTATGAAACTTGACATATAAACTGAATCATTTGATTCACACTATATAGCTCAAAAAACACTATCACCTTGAGCTCAGTATAAATTGAGTCTTTTGGTTAATACCGAGTAGCTTGGTCAACACTAGACTCACATCACATCAACTATGAACTCCGTAAGCACTACACAACTTAATTTACACTGTTTATCTTCAACTCTGTAGTAACTGATCGGTTCAAATTGAAATCTATCCATAGGACTCAGTAGCAACTGTAGGACTTGGTAGCAACTAAAATGATTGGTTAACACTGTTAACTACATAGTATGCTTGGTATACAATCTGAATAAGTGTATGCCACTAATAAAAAACATGATTAGAATGTCAATAGTGATGACAATGTAAGGAGAGCTAAGGCATAAAGTCTTAGGGGTCAGTTTGATCAAATGAAGATGAAAGAAGATGATCACAATGCACAATATAGTGAAAGAATCAAAGCTAGTGTGAGTGTAATCAGAGTCTTAGGTGGAAAAATTGATGATGTAACAATGCTCAGCAAAGTACTTAGAACTCTTCTTCCTATTTATGTAATTAGGGTTTCAGCTATTCAAGAAATGAGATGTGATCCTAAGAATGATATAAATTTTTGAGTTAGATAACTTTGATATCTATGTTCCTAACTCTGATAATATTGAATCTGCATTTCAAGCTAAACTATCACTCAAAAAAAAAGATGCAAAATCTAAAAGCAAAAAGTCTGGCAATGAAGATGAAGATGGTTTTGATGATGATCTTGAAGTCATTGAAGCATTGCTTGCAAGAAGATTTCCCAAAGGAAAAGGAAAATACAAAAGCAAAATATCTTTGATCTATTTTTCTTGTGAAAAAGTTGGTCACGTTATTGCAAGGTGTCCAAATAAAGAAGGCATAGAAGAAAAGAAACATGACAACTACAAAAGCAAGAAATATTTCAAAAGCTACAAAGACTACAAAGATTAAGGTAAGAAATTGTGTTACATGGCTAAAGATACTAACAATAGTGATGAAGACGAAATGGTTTACATTGCTTTTAAGGATGAATTAGATGATAAAAATGCTAAATGACCCTGATTTCTCATGTTAGCAAGAATGACACATGGATCATAGATAGTGGTTGTTCGCACAACATAACTGATGATAAATCAAAATTTGAGCACTTGGAACACTATGATGGTGGGAGTGTCATATTTGGAAATGATGAACCTTGTTATGTGAAAGGAAAAGTTTGTATAGCACTAACCAATGAACTCATATGTGAAAATTCTTATCGGGTTGAAGGATTAAAACATAATCTACTTAGTGTGGCACAATTGAATAAAATTGGATTCAAAATAGAATTCATGAATAGGAAAGTGGTCCAAGAGCACTTAAGAAGACAAGAATACCAAGAGGCCAAAGTTAATAATATGATCAATTTAATTTGATTTTGGTCATTCATGATGTTTTAAATTAATTTGAGTCAATTTGAATAATAATGTAAGGTTGAAAGACAAAATTGTAAAAGTTGTCAAATATGTAAGTAAATATTGCCATAAAATGTGGCAATATGAAAAAAATGATGCAAAGGGAAGATGGAAGGTCATAAGGGAACTTGGATGGTTTCTAAATTCTTAAAATGTTACAAGTAACTTGTATTGGTTGTTTCAAGTTAGAATGAGAAGAAAGAGAATATTTTGCTATTAGTTTGTGCATTCATTCCTAGCTATTTTGATTGGTGTTCACTATTTTTATGTTGTTTCCAAGGCTTTTATAGATAATTATGGCCTAGAAAACCTATTTAAGTTATATATTTAGATATTAGGATGACTTATCTTTGTTCTCCTTTTGGTTTGGATTAATTTCATTCAGTTTTGAGAAAGTTATGCATATTTTAGTGAAAGTGTTTGTTTGCATATTTAAGATTCTCTAACAATAGTCATGTTGTAGCCATTCATACACACACATATGAATGATTTATGACCTCTAAATAGATTAACTAGAAATATATATGAATAATCATTCTTTTCCTTTTGGTTTGGGTCATTTTTATGCATATTTGTGGAAGTTATGAATCTTTTAGTAGAAATTGGTTTTTTTAATATCTTCAATGGAGTTGTGGGCATAAATTTGCATGCATGTAATGATTAATGGATTGGAAGAATGAATGAATTAGATATTTGGAAAATATACTCACAAAGGATTAATATGATTTTTTTTTGGGATTAGTTGGTTTTTGTTTATGAAAGATATTGCATTTGTTATGCAGGGTTATATGTATCCTTTCTGGTTTATGACAGTAAAAATGGGTCTCGGTAAAAAGACCATAACATGTAAAGGAATAGTTGGATTGAGCTTAGATTTGTATATATTTTGGAAGGACTAATTTTTAACAACACCTCCAAAGTATTTTTCAGGAAGATGTCAAGAATAAAAGTTATGAGTAAAATAATCTGATATAGAAATCAGACTATGTGAATGGAGATATATTGATAAACTTGTTGAAGCATATTTTGTGTTACTTCATGAGATGCCTCTAAATCATAAATTTATCGAATAGATGTTGAAGGTATCGGCATGGATTCTATTTATTATTTTGTTTTTAATATCCTTCTCTACATCAAATTGGTATTAAATCTCAGAAGATTTTGAGCATGTAGTTTGGAGCTATACCAGGCGACATTATCATTATTGTTTAGGTTCTTGTTATGAGTTTTATGGCTCCAAATATGGTGCCAGTTCATTCATCTATGAGAGGTTGATAAGAAGGTCTACCAAAGGCCATGAGATGGTCTTGTGTCTTTCCAATAGGCTAGGCAGAGAGGTATTAGGGACTCCCAGTTGAGGGATAGAGGTTGTGATGCAACATGGAGGATTGTATTGTGAAATGGGAAGCACCTTGGAGGCAACAATATACAATCTATTTATAGGAGATAGAGTTGATGGAACATGAGAGTGTAGCATAAGCATCGATTGAGTGAAGACCATGAGGCAAAGGATTATTGCAACCTCTTACCAAAGCATTTCCATGGGACATGGAAAATTTTAAAACTTGGGAGTGTGGTAGAGGGGCTCCGCCTCCACCATAGAATTTGATTTAAGTCATGGGTTATTCATTAAGTCATTTTAAAAGATCTTGGGATCATGATGGAATTTTTATCTAAGTCATTTTAAAAGATCGTGAGATTGTGGTGGAATTGTTAATCTGCATTATATTATATTCAAAAAGATATTACATGATATTTGTAATGAAGATTCCAAAAAGGAACACAAAGGGACTCGGGTAGTTGAATGGTTTGTAACCATTAAGATGGTCTTTATATAGACATCACATATTGTAATAGGAGATATAGAGGGAGTTATGAAGAGTTATTCATGGTGCACAAGTAATGCATGCTATGTACTCATTGTGAGTTGAAAATTAGGATTTAATGAAATTAGTGTTTTGGTTTTTGGAACCATCTTTCTATCTGTCTGGGTGAGTTCGATGTCATGATATTACTGTTGGGTAAGATGCTTTCTTTATACCAATCCAATCGGGATGATGGAGTGAACATGTATGAATTTGCGAGATTCATTTGTATTCCCCATAACTATCAGTTCCTATAGTGGTTTGTAAGAGAAGAATCAGTTATGTAAACCGAAAAACCAATTCTTGTTTGAAAATGAAATGAGAGGAAGGAACCCGATGCTCTTTGTTGTTTAAAAATGCATTCTGTTTATGAAGAAAGGTGGCAAAATATATATATTCTTATATGTGTATGCCATGACCTTTTACCATTCCAATAATAATAACATTGTTATATTAATATGATAATGTCATTCCAACATTGCACTCACTAACCTCCACTTCACCTCCTCATGGATTGAGATGGAACCCTGCTATTTCACTGAATCACACTAACCGAAGGAAGTGTTACTTTTCTTGTTTTTCTGCATGTCATGTGGGTTGTCCATGGCCTGGCTACTCTTAACTTTATTGGGCTCCCTCACAAATGATTCGGGTTGCCTTTTGCCACCTTATTATGGCTATGACATTCATCCACATCGTTGCTATGTTAACATCTCTTCCTTACTATCGGGTGACCACTCCCCAGACTTGAGTCACACCGCCACCTTTTCTTTAAAAATCACTCTCCTCTTCTTACATGCCACTCCACTTTATTTCATGAAATCTGTACCTTACCCCTTCATATGTTATTAGTTTCTTCCCTCAAAACATCTCTGGTTCTTCTCACAGACCTGAGCCCTCTCTCCTATCAAATAGCCTTCTTTGAATCATAGCCTATTAGTTCCAAAAACTTGAACTATCATTCCTCTTCTTGCAGTTTAATAGCTTAGCTTCCTTCAACCGCCAACCCCTTCTTTCACACTTCACGTATTGGGTCCCTCATGCTTGATGTCAACATGACATACACATATAAGAATATATATATTTTTCCACCTTTCTTCACGAATAGAATGCATTCGTAAACAACAAAGAACATTGGGTTCCTTCCTCTCATTTCATTTTCAACCAACAATTGGTTTTTCAATTTCCATAAATGATTCTTCTCTTACAAACCACTGTAGGAACTGATAGTTATGGGGAATACGAAAGAATCTCGCAGACTCATACATGTTCATTCTATCATCCTGATTAGATTGGTATAAAGAACCAATCTTCCCCAATAGTAATATCATGACATCAAACTCACATAGAGAGATAGAAAGATGGTTTCAAAAACCAAAACACTAATTTCATTAATTCCTAATGTTCAACTCACAATGATTACATAGCATGCATGCGACTCTCTAGCTAAAGGCCATAGAGCCAATTTATCTACTTCCTTTACTTGCACATTGAGAATAACTCTTTGTAACTCCCTCTATATCTCCTATTACAATATGCAATTTCTATATAAAGACCATCTTAATGGTTACAAACCACTCAAGTACACAAGTCCCTTTGTGTTCCTTTTTGCAATCTTGTTTACAAATATCATGTAATATCTTTTTGAATACAATAAAATGCAAATTAATAATTTCATCACAATCCCATGATCTTTTAAAATTACTTAATGATAAAAATTCCATCACGATCCTACGATCTTTTAAAATGACTTAACGAATAACTCATGACTTAAATTGAATTGTATGGTAAAAGTGGTGCCCCTACACCAAAAGTCCAAGCTGCTAGATGGAGAATGAAATCTAGTTGGACTGGCAATCAAATAAGAGATAATCTATTCTACCTAGATCTAACTAAAAATTGATATTTCATAGCTCAAGTAGAAGAAATTTGGTTATGGCATAAAAGGTTATGTCATGTGAATTTTGATAACCTGATTAACATAAGTAAGAATAAAAGGGTTTGAGGCATTCTAAGCCTAAAGAAACCTGATATGCGCATGTGTAAAAATTGTCAAATTGGAATGATGGGAAAGACAAGTCTCAAAAGAAAGAATTATCATTCTAAAGAAGTTTTGGAGCTGGTTCATACAAACCTTTGTGGACCTATTGGTATATAAAGCTACTATGGAGACAAGTACTTTATTTTGTTTGTTGATGATTATTCTAGATAATGATGGTTATATATTAAAGGATAAATTAGAAGCTTTTCAAAAGTTCAAGTGGTATTTGGCTAGAGTTGAGAAAGAAACTAAAATATTTAAGGTCAAATAGAGGAGGTGAGTTCATCTCAAATGAATTCAATGAATTCTGTAATGAAAGAGGAATCAAAAGACATGTATTTGCACCAGGTACATCTTAGAAGAATGGAATAGCAAAGAGAACAAATAAGATCAATTATGGATTGTGCAAGGACATTGATGATAGAGAAAAATGTTACTATCAAATACTGGAAGGAAGCAATCAACACAACAATTCATACTTTGAACCCAGTTCAGCTGAAGGACTCAGATCAAACACATTATGAATTATGGTATGGCTATAAACTTAATGTTTGTTATTTCAAAGTATTTGGAAGCAAATGTTATAACTTGAAGGAGTCAATACAAGGAAAATTTAATGTGAAAAGTGATGAAGGCATATTCCTAGGGTACTCTAATAAGAGAAAATCATACAAATGTTTGAATCTATCTACTCACAAAGTCATAGAAAGTGCATGTGTAAAGATTGATGAATTTGCAGAAGAGTGTAAAGAACAAAGCATAAAAGAACTTGAAAATTACCTTACTAGATGTTCATGCCAATACAATTGGAAATCAACAGTCAGAAGGACCTGAGTTTTAGCCAGTGCAAACTAAGTCATCTGATGGACCTGAGTCATAGATAGTGAGACCTGAGCATGATTCAGAAGATCATTTTGAGCAAAGTGGATAGAGTGAAACAAGTCCAAATCCAAAAAGAAGGATCCTAGACTTGTTGGATATGTCAGAAGGCATCATGCACCTGAGAAAATCATTGGAGATCAGTTAAAAGGCATAATGACAAGGAAAAAATTAAAAGGGTGCATATTTTCTTATTGAGTTTGAACCTAGAACTATTAAAGATGCATTGGAAAATGAAAGTTGGATTGAGGCAATGAATGAAGAGATTGATCAGGTTAAAAGGAACAAAAATTGGACTCTTGTTCCTAGACCCAAGGACAAAAATGTAATTGGTTCAAAATGGGTATTCAAAAACAAGTTGAATGAGAATGGAGAAAGTTCAAGAAACAAAGCAATGTTAGCATGTAAGGGTTATGCTCAAGAACAAGGTATTGATTATGGAGAGGCTTTTGCTCCTAATGCAAGATTAGAAGGTGTTAGAACACTATTTGCATATGCAACACATAAAGGATTCAGAGTATATTAGATGGATGTGAAATCAACATTCTTGAATGGAATCTTAGAAGAGGAAGTCTCCATTGAGAAACAAAAAGGTTTCATAGATCCTAACAAAAGTGATATTGTTTGCAGATCACACAAAGCTTTGTATGGTCTCAAACAAACCCCTAGAGCCTGGTATGAAAGATTACATAATTATCTCATAAAGATTGGTTTTCAAAGGACTAATGATAACAACAACCTATAAATCAAAGAAGAACCAGATAAGAAGATAGTGTTGGCAAAAATATTTCTGGATGATACATTATTTATTGGAAATGATGACTTGTGTAAATCTTTTTTCTATGGAAGTGAGTAAAGAATATGAAATGTCAATATTTGGAGAGATTAAATTCTTTGTTGGCTTGCAAAGTTAACAAATGAAGGATGGTATTTACATTAGTTAATCAAAATACATCAAGGATTCATTGAAGAAATATGGAATGGAAGATTCTAAACTAGTTGGAACACCTATTTTCACTAGACATAAGCTTTCAAAAAATGATGATTCCAAGGAGGTAGACAAGACTACATATAGATCAATGATAAGAACACTTGAGTATGTAGTGCACATAAGACCTGATATTGCATTAGTAGTTGGTATGGTGGAAAGACTCTATGCTAATCCTAAAGAAAATTATATGATGGCATTAAAAAGAATCATGAGATATCTGAAAAGTACTGAAGATTATGGTTTGTGGTATAAGAAAGGAGACAACTTTGAATTGAAAACATTCACTGGTGTTGAATGGGAAGGAAGTGTTGATGACAAGAAGAGCACTAGTGGTGGAGCATTCTTTCTTGAAAAGAGGCTAGTATCTTGGACAAGCAAGAAATAGAATTGTATCTCTCAGTCTACAACAGAGGCAAAATATGTTGCAGTAGCAGTCAATTGTTCCAACATTGTTTGACTCAAACAACTGTGTCAGGTATGAAGGAGGAGATCAAGGACCCAGTTGTTATCTTTTGTGATCACTTTAGTGCAATCAAAATATCCAAGAATCTAGTGATGCATACCAAGACCAAGCACATTGCAATAAAATATCATGTCTTGAGAGAATTGGTGCAAGACAAGGAGGTGAGATTCAAATATGTGAATACAAATGAATATATTGGAGACATATTCACCAAGCCATTACCTACGGATGCATTTTTGTATCTAAGAGGTAAGCTAGGGGTCATTCCCTATTTGAAGCTCACTAAATAAATTTTAATGATGCATTAACAAAGTATTTTGAAGATCAGTCAAGTTGATGCAGTATTGATAGAATAGATTACATATGAATCAGTACATCAGATACATGGAAAATACATTGATTGTTGTCTTTGGCATAAGATGTCAAAGATGGAGAGTTTTTCATATCAGAAATCATAAATTTTGAGTCAGATGTCAAAGAGGAGAGTTTTCTTTCAGAAGGAGAAATTGTAGTCATAGAAATTAGAGAAATTAGAGAGATTGATGTTAGAGGGAGTTCACACTGATAGAGGGATTTCTCATGGATGAGAATTACAATGAAACTAAGGATATTATCCTTATTTCTATTTATGCTCTAAAAATTTATTTGTATCATGACATGTTGTATTGCCATCAATGCCAAACAGGGAGATTGTTGAATATAATTATTAAATTGTATGTTGTCTTTGATGTTACACAAATGTCAAGTCTTTACTAAGAAATCAGTGCCAGCCAAGCTCACTCAGGCATTAAAAGAAGTTTCCTGTATATGTCGAGCGTTCCAGAAAAGTTTGGAGTTAAACAATGTTAATCGAGTTCACTCTGTTATCAAAGGAAAATTGGTATGGAACTAGTGTTAACCAAGCTCACTCGGTTACTAAAGGAAGTTTGAAGGAAAGTCTTTTCTGAGTTAGTGTTGACCGAGTTGGGTTGGCTAATGAAGGATTTTCCTATATCCACATATTGGATCTGATAGTTTTGTTGGTCAGTTCTAGCTCACTCAAGGGATGAATATTATTTGTTTGAAAGTGTATTCAAGTCAACTTGACAAGGTAAATCATATAAATATAAGGTCAATTTGAGGATTGAATTGTAAGAAGCATGGGATAAAAAGAAGATAAATTAAGGAAATGAATTGGAAGGATAGCAAAGTATCTAGAGTTGACAGAGTTGCAAAGAACATTTTGATTAGGGAGGATCAAGTATTCAAGCTAGAAAAGAGATTTGAAATTAGAAAAGATAGTTGCATTAGCAATTAGGTTAAATCATTGTTACTCTCTAATAATTCTAGTAGTGAATCAAATCTCTTAACAAAGTTATCCTAATAGCTACTTTGTAAATCCTCTAACAAGGTGGCATTTCTAGATTGAAGTGTTTGAAGACCTCTAATAAGGCCACTACTAAATGGGTGAATTGAATATTTTAATAGGGTCACACCTAATAATTTTTTTTGTAACCTTTATCAGGGTTGGCTCCTAACAGGGCTCACTTCAAAAGAGTGAAAATAGTAACTAGTTACAATTGGTAGTTTTCTCAAATTGGGTTTCCACATTAAATCTTGGTGTGTCTTGTGTTAATGTTATTTGATTTATGTTTCTATAACTAAGTTAATTAAGGTTAAAAATACTAAACGTCTTAAGAAGTGATTATTTAAGTGTTTACCGATTGATAATAATTCTTATTGTAAACTAAGAGTTCCTGTGTTAACCGAGTTACAATAGTATTTTAGTTTCAACAGAATTTTGGTTTTGTATTGTATTGACATCTTAAGGGACCTTGGATTTATTTTTGTGGTAAATGATTCATCCCTCCCCTCTCAGTTATTCCTCTTATATTTCCAACAATACTATGTTCTTTCAGTTGATGATTGATGTTATCTTTTATAATGGTGGAATTTATATGTTAGGAAATGATGTTATTAATATTTATGGATTGTTAATTGTATTTTCCACATACTTAAATGTGTATGGTATGCATGTATGTTTTATGTTTTTGATTGACTTGTCAGACGTGGTTTGATGGGAAGGATTTCTAGTCACCTATAAGTCAGGATCTACATGATGTACCATTCCCTGTCATTGCATGTTTAGTTACATTTATATTAGTACATGCTTATCTTTAATGCAGGTTTGTAGGTATCAAACATTGACATCCTTGAATTGTCAAAATGAGTGTACCCAATCACAACACCTCAATGATAAGAGAGGGGAGATAATGTTTAGTTCCAAAACCCAACCTAAACCTATTAGTATCATGAGAATGAGGAAAAGTATCGCATTCACTACCCATTTGATTTTTTCAAGGCAACATGAATTGATGAACTGGCTAACCTTGAGCATGCTAGACTTTTTGAATTGTTCTCACATGGTTTAATTGAGTTAGTTTGGTCGTATGTTTACTTGGTGAAATGAATTTATTAAGATTAATTATGATATATAAATAAATAAATCTTATGAATATTAAAGTCTTAGATATTTGAATAGTTAAATATTATGAATTAATGAAATATCTATATTTAATTAAAAATATTAAAATTAAAGTCTAGTTATGAAATTAAAGATTTAATTAATTTTTAAATTAAATCCCAAATTAAAAGTTGCACAAATAATATGGATTGATTCTAAGTCAAGTTACATAATATATTGTGCTAAATACATTAATTATAATTTTGCATATTATAGTGTGTTAAAAATATTAATTGTTAGAAATGAGTGGATGGCGGGTGAAATGGTGACCCTGGCGATTAGGGATTTGGAAGGACATGTGGCTATAAAGATCAGTGCGGTGACAGAAGAAAAAATCCAAGCAGATTTCTACATAAAGGTTATAGAATTTGCAAACGACTTAAACATCACACACTAGGACTTGATTCTTAGACTAAAGTGTTAAATAGTCAAAGTTGACTTACTTTTTTCAACTTTAATATTTTCCTTAGTGTGTGATGTTTAAGAGTGTCCTAGAATTTGGCATTAAAAATTTCAAACACATTTTTTTTTAATCCATTTTGATATAGTTGTCTTGTGGATACCTTGCAGTCATTTTATTGCATTAGTTGACTACTCATTGCTCCATTTGGTCAAACTTAATAAGTTAAAGCCACACTTTATCCTCATGACATTTGGTTAAGTAGCTCACAATGTTATTTTTCTTTCAATTCATAGGCATGAAATTAACTTTTTCATGTTCTTAGCATTGACATTCTCATACTCAGTATTTTGTCAAATAGTTCATATGACACATCTATGCTTCCATGCTTTGCTTATATGTGACACTGTACTTTCATTTTTTCCCAAATCTCTCATCATGTTGTGCACATGAAGTGTAACGATAGTGGAAAACTAAATCGTTGAACCTACATCTTCCTTGACAACCCAGTAAGAAATTCTCATGGTTTTTCTATTCTTCCACATTTTGTATGTACTTTTCTATAGTTGTCATAGCTAGAACTACTTAAAAATCATACACTAACTTAATTTCTCAGCTAAAAACATTAAATAGTCAAAGTTGACTTACTTTTTCTAACCTTAATTTTCTCTTAGTGTATGATGTTTAAGGGTGGTTTTCGCAACCAAGGGTGATACATTTAGTCAAATGATTATTGTGCTTAACATTTTAGATGTGTGTTTCCTACAGGGAACTTGTGGCTACAACATGTGAACAAAATTATTCCATTTAAAATCATTGGACATCCATACGCTTCTTCAAACCTTTTGCATTGGCATGGAGAGGATGATATTTGTAGTTGGTTTTTGAGTTTGGCCTTACACTAGCCAAATTCGTAGGCAATGAAATCACTTTCTTTTAAGAGTATTTTATTGAACAATCCACGTGCACCATATATGCATGTCCATTCATGGATCATAACAAGACCACAATTCTTCAAACCATCATGTTATTGGGTCAAGTTCTGAATGGTTTAAATATCACATGTAGTGAGGCTTCATTCCTAGGATAAAACTCTGAAGTTTCCAAGCCTACCTTTTTCTTTAGCATGTGATGTTTAAGATGGTCGTCAATTTGCTTCTCTATGCACTCTCATTTTTTTCATAGAGAAGTGGAAGCTACAAATAATTCTGGATTATTTCTATACACCTTTATGTTTGCATATCCTACACATGTTACTTTTGTGTCACATAAGGAGAATGTTGGCATAAATTTTTGAATCTCGTTTTGCACCTAACAATAATGTATCTTTAGAAGTTTTGAAATCCATTTCAACAAGTCCATTTTGATAAACCAATTTGTTCACAACAATGTTCTAGATCTCCTCTTTGTTGTGCTTTAAGGATTGATGCTTTAACAAGCATCCATATCTAATTCCAAATTCCATATACATGGGTGCATGAATAACTAAATGTCTTTTGGAAAAAAACTATTCAAATTTACAAGCACACAAGTTACCCACATACTAGTTACCATTTGTAGATAGATGCTCAAATAGATTAGACAATGGGTAGAGGAATAATTATACAACTATATAGTGACATGTAATACTCCTCTCTTTTCTATCCCTATAGATTTTATTATTAAACTTTACCTAGCCTTTTTGTGAACATATTAGTCTTTAGTTATAGTTGGAATATATTGCTTTGATATATAGAATAATTGGTTTGATCATGTTAGCAAATAGTGATGATTATTTGTTTACAATTATGATATTTTATATGTTCTAAGTAAAGATTAAAGTTATTTTCATGATGATGTTATACTATGTGCTTTCAGTTGATGATTGATGTTATCTTTTATAATGGTGGAAATCATATGTTAGGAAATGATGTTATTTATTTATAGATTATTAGTTTTATTTTCCACATACTTAAATGTGTATGGTTTGCATGTATGTTTTATGTTTCAGATTGACTTGTTAGGTGTGGTTTGATGGGAATGATTCCTAGTCACCTATGAATCAAGATCTACACAATGTACCACTCCCTATCATTGCCTATTTAGTTAGATTTATATTAGTATATACTCATCTTTAATTCAGGTTTGTAGGTATCAAACATCAACATCCCTAAATTGTCAAAATGAGCATGCCCCATCGCAACACCTCAATGATAAGAGAGGGGAGATAATGTTTAGGTCCAAATCCCAACCTAAAACCTATTAGTATCCTAAGAAGGAGGAAAAATATCTCATTGACTACCCATCTAATTTTGTCAAGGAAACATGAATTGATGAGCTAGCTAACCTTGAGCATGCTAGACGTGGTTCAATTGAGTTAGTTTGGTCGTATGTTTACTTGGTGAAATGAATTTATTAAGATTAATTATGATATAGAAATAAATAAATCTTATGAATATTAAAGTATTAGATATCTGAATAATTAAATATTATTAATTAACTAAATATCTATATTTAATCAAATATATTAAAAATAAAGTCTAATTATGAAATTAAATATTTAATTAATTTTCAAATTAAACCCCAAATTAAAAGTTGCACAAATAATATGGATTTATTTTAAATCAAGTTACATAATATATTGTGCTAAATACATTAATTATAATTTTGTATATTATAGTGTTCTTAAAATATAAATTGTTAGAAATGAGTGGTTGGTAGGTGGAAATGGTGACCCTAGTGATCAAAGCTTTTGAAGGAGCTATGGCTACAAATATTAATGTGGCAACAAAAGAAAAAATCGAAACAGATTTCAAGTGCCTTGGGGGAATCCCTTTCTTTAGAATCAGAGAAGGTTTCTTAATAAATTATATGATCAAAATGAGGCTTGGAAAAAACATAATGGAAGAGATGTAGGTTTGTTTAGAAATCCCAAATGGGGATCTTTTGATCCTAGCTGTAAATTACCAAAAAGGGCAAGAAAAAATGTTTCAAATGAAAGAGTATCAAATTTGACATGGTTCAATGGGTATGAAAGGGAACGAAAGCATGATCAGAATGGTGGGAAACATAGCCGTTACATCTACCCAGTGCCCAACAATTGTAAACTCAAAAATATTGAACAAAATTTTTGGAGAAAGGAGCAGGCAAAGATCACATATAGAGAAGAGAGGAATGCTCCTGTGGAAAAGGTAGGTATCGAGTCAAATTTTAAAGAGACTCAAAGAGGCACTACACTATTTATTAATAATCATGCCTGGGAGGATTCAGTGAGTAGATTAAGAAATCAAGCTTTCTTTATGAAATGGTTGGGGTCGTGGCCTACTGTAACAAAAACATAGGCATGGATTGATCAAAACTAGGGATAGAACATAACCTTGAAATTACTCTCAAATGAATTCTTGATGATCATATGCCCCTCAAAATCATCAAAGGAAGACATTTTTAAGGGAGGGTCTTACATGATAGATGGTAGAGGTGTGTACTTCTGTGATTGGTGTCTTAATTTCAACCAATCAAAGGTTAAGGATGTGATGGTATGTGTAAACCTAAAAAATTTACCATGGGAATTTAAGGATGAGGAAACCCTAAAGAAAATAGGGGATTGTTTTGGGACATATCATTTTTATGAAGAGATGTTTGATTCAAATATTTTTTATCAATATATGAGAATTCTGATAAAAATGTAGGACTATTATATGGTTCCATATTTTGTAATGTTGAGCACAACTCAAGGGGAATGGAGGCTTAAATTGGAAGTGGATCATGTTGATGTGGAAATTAGCAAAGGTAAATATAGCCAAAAAGGAAAAGGTATTGATGAAAACTTGTATGTGGACATCATCAAAAGCATTGAGGAACAAAGGGAGATTATTCCTTGTTGGTATGTCTCCTTTGAAGAGGAAATGATTTCAAATAGATGCAAACCTAAAGACATAGTTGATGAAGTGGTTGGAATGAGTAAGATTCCACATCAAAGTTAGATTATGGATATATCTAATCCCCAAGGATCAACTCAAGTGGTCAAGGAGACACCTTATAGTCTTAGGAGGATCGAAGGATTAAAAAAAATCTTCAACTAAAAATTTGGAATTTAATCAGTCTTCCTATATTTTGTCAGACACTTTGGAGGAAGTGGAACAAGACCTCCCTAGCCTAGAAGGTATTCAAGAGGATAGAGGACAAAAACCAGATCTCAAATTAGGAATGGATTTATCAACAAGAAATGCTTCTACCCCAAAGGTTATAGGAAGGAATATGTAGAAGGATTTATATAAAAATCTTACCTATTAGAAATTTGGATATGTCCATTCAGGGAGGTAGAGATAGTGGGGGAGATAGCTTAGTTTTAGAGTCAGACTATTATTCTCATGAGGAGTGTTAGGAATAAGGTGTCTCAACCTTGGATAATTCCTATTCTTATTATTTGTTTTATAAATGTATTTTTTTCCAAATAATGTAATCAAGTGTGAGTGTACATGTCTAGTTGGCATGTTGATGTGTCACTCCACTTGCATGTGTTGGCATCTTGAATAGTGTGTAAGGAGATCATGACTGAAATGGTTATGACATATTCCTATGACACATAAGAGCTATCTTTTGAAGATATGATGATGGGTGAAGACATGTGGCAATTGATCATTGAGTACTGTACACTCAAGTCTCCATCTAGCTTGCAAAATTTTTTGGGGTTCCTACTTTTCCAGAGAATGGTAAAGCCCTAATACGGTTCTTCTTTGGAAGTTTCCCTAAAATGGAAAGCGCATGATATAAGCGACTTTAGAGTTGCAAATAGGGAGAGTGAAAAAAGTGTATTGTTGATAGTGTTTTAGTTGCAACTGGATTGGTCTTTTGTGTCCTGAAAGAACTTGCATTAAAAGTGTGTTGTAACCTTTGTGTTGAAGATAATACATTATGTAGGTTTTGGAGGGGTGGGGTTGTCTTATCGAAAGGTTTTTCCCCACCAGCATATCTTTGTGTTTGTGTTTTCTTTCTCTATCTATTTTTTGTATTCATGGTTGACTATAATATTGTTGTTCGCATAATATTGAATCTGAAATTGTAAGAATTTAAATAGAATTTGCACAATACTTTCCTTAAGGGATTAGTCTAGGAAGTTGTTTCCGCACCTAAGTTTCCTTACAAGGAGGAGAATGAACAAGATGAATGTGGAATGGAGGATCAAGTAGATATAGAGAAAAATAGAACTATCTCTCAAATACCCTCCCAAATTTAGAAACCAAACTATAAGGATAAGAAGAAGAGAGGCCCTAAATTGACTAAAGTTAAAATAGCCATAGCTTGTAATGCAACAGAGCAGTCAAAATTTATGAGATTAGGAAGAGGATATACCTCTTCCCGGAAGCAATGAAGACCCTTTCATGGAATGTTAGAGGTTGCAATGCCTCTAAGTTGTTTGATCAAATGAGGTCTTAATCAAAGCCAACTAGAGTTGATATTTCTTCAAGAGACAAAGTTAAGTGGGAACAATATTCAATCCTTTGCTAAAAATTTTAGGATGTGGGGAAGTTTATTTGTTGAGGCAGAGGTAGATTTTGCAGGTCCGTGTATCTTTTGGAAGGAGTCCTTTATAAGTGTGCACTTGATAGATTCAGGCACATATGTGCAGTTGATTAAAGTTCTTTCCTTTCAGTTGAAGCTAGAATTTTGTGCTCTCAATGTTTATGGACCTTGCAATCAAACTTTAAAATCTTAGGTATGGGCAACTTTAACTGATAAATGTAATAATGTGAGAAAAAGTCTATTTATTTTAGGTGGTGACTTCAATGTTATTTTATCCCCGGTGGAAAAATTAGGAGGTAAAGGATACCTCAGCCAAAGTCACTTGAAATTTGAAGATTTTGTATCTGCAAATGGTTTGCAAAATGTGGATTTAAATAATGGTAAATTCACATGGAAAATTGTCGTAAAGGTTTTACAAATATAGTTGAAAGGATAGATAAATTTTTACTTAGGTGATCTTGCAGTGAAACAAAATGGCTATGCCAAGCTGAGGTAACGCCTTTAAGTTGTTCAGATCATTTTCCTCTATGTCTTCAATTTTGGGATGATTCTTTTCTGGAGAGGGCCCCCTTTAGTTTTGAAAAAGCTTGACTAAGAGAAGAGGGGTTTGTAGGTTTAATTCAAAACTGGTGGAGTAAGGCACTAAAAGATGAGGGAACTCAGCCTTTATTTTCTTTGATATACTTCAATTTTTGAAGGATCAATTAAAAATTTGGAATAGAGCAGTTTTCATAATATATTTTTAATAAAAAGGTGAAATTGGAAAATGAGTTGGTAGAGATTAATGATACAGTAATGAAAGGGGAAGTGGATGAATCCCTTTATAATCATGAGGTGAGTTTGATAAAGAATTATAATGAGATTTTACATAGAGAGGAAGCCTCTTGGCAACAAAAACCTTGGGAGCTCTAACTTAGAGAGGGAGACAAAAACCCAAAGTTTTTTCATAGTTCAGTCAAAGGTAGAAGAGCAGTCAATAAGATATTTACTATCAAGGACAAACATCGTAGATTGCTAGAGGAGAAAGATGATATTAATAAGAAGCTATAAGTTTCTTCTCAGATATTTTTAATAAAACCATCCAGGAGCATAATGATACTGAGGATTTGTTGGATGGAATCCCCAAACTAATAAGCGAGGAACAAAATGCTATGTTAATGAAACCTATTTTAGAGGAGGAGGTTTAAAATGTCATTTTTAGTATAGGAAGTGATAAATTCCTAGGGTCATATGGGTTCTTAGCACCATTTTTTCAAAAAACATGGAATGTGATTGGAAAGGACCTTTGGGAGGTGGTGGAAGAATCCTAGAGAGGAGGTTTTATGTTTGAAGACTTTAATAACACCTTTTTAACTTTGATTACAAAAAAGGTGCCAAGGACTCATTTGAGGATTTCAGATCAATTGTCCTTTGCAATACTAAATACAAAGTGATCGCAAATAGATTGAAAATAGTTTTTCCAACTATTATTTTAGGGGAGCAATGTGGGTTTGCTCTAGGTAGATCTATCTATGAAGGGATTATTAGATAAAAAGGTTAATTTAATTTCATTAATTTTAAATTACCATTTCTCCCTTCTTAAGATTTTGCTTTATGCAGTTTTTGAATTCTCTATTTAATAATTAATTAGTAATTATTAAATAGCTTTTACCTTTTAAGTTACCCTTTGTAACTTTTTAGGTTACCCTTTTCAGGTTTCGATCTCCTTTTATAAGGATTGATCTCTTTGTAATTCTACATCTTTTTTTATCTGAGAATACAATTTGCATGTTTTCATAGCAAACCCTTACCTCCTCTTGTCTTTTTCTTCTTTATGACAAGTTTTCTACATGCAAGTATTTGAGAGCTTCGTGGATTTGATTTGTGAATTTGCTCAAATCCTTCATGGTATTAGAGCCAGATTTGTTGTAGCTTGTTTGATATTTGAAGAAAAAGGTAGAACAAGGGTTTGACAGATCAGATTTGGAGTTTTTTTGGGTATTTCCTAAGAAAACAAGGGGTCACTAATTTTCACAATAGCTTGAGGCCAAATAGACCTCACAGATGAATTCAGAAGGCGTCAAAACCCCCATTTTCATATAGAGTTCATCTATTTTGGAGAACATTGATATGGAAGGCAAATATTTTTTTCCTAGAAGGCCACACAACCTCCTACATGCACTCTGAGGCACATTTTTCCAAAAAAAATTGCAAAAAAAATAAAAATTAGCAGGTTTTGATCCATTGTGGTCAGCTGCAGTTATCACTGGCGGTCACCGCTTAGCAGCTCCGCCGCAGTAGCTCCTGCCACCACTGCTTAAGCGGTGGGTTTTAATTTGATTTATTTTTAATTTATTTTTTAAAAAATTAAAAATAAAAATATCTTTTTCTTGCTCATACAGGGGGCCTTGTTGGTTTTTTCACTGTAACTTGAGCATATAGATGTATTTTTTCAATCCAAAAGAAGTGCTTGAAAGTTGGTTTTGATACGAAGACAATGGATTAGGATTTTTTGATTTTGATGCAATTTGGTTTCCTGTTTGGGCAATCAAAGTTGGATGTTTATTTTTCACTCTAGAGGGCATATCTTGAGCATCTCGTCTCCATTTTTTGAAAATATTATATTTTTGCAAAGCTAGTTCAATCCTCTTGTTAGAAATGCTAGTTTTTCTTCCAGATTTTGCTACATTCTCTTTCTATCATGTTTTTTTGCTTTATTTTTCTATGGTGGATATCTTGGATGTTTCAGGTCTGAGGATCGTTTTTGTGGAATGGGATATCTTCTTTTGGGCTGTACTATCTATTGTATCAGCTGTTGGAAATGATTGAAAAGATCATGGATGAAGAATAATGGAAATGGTAAAAAATGTTTTCAATCATTGTTTTGTCATTGATGTCAAACTTGCTACTTGCAGGAATGATAATTGCTCAAGTGATCCAAGTACTATCAATAGGTTGATTGACAAGGAGGTGGCAATCAATAAGATGTAACTAGAGTACCTAGAGAATGGTTGAAGTTATGATGTTGTAATGAAGTATAAGGATCAGCTAAGCCATTGATGAAATAGTGTATTGATGACATACTCTAAAAGAATGGACACACTAAGACACATCAAAGATGTAAGGTTTAACTAAGTCATTTGTAAAGCCTAACTAAGTTCATTGGAGAGAGCTGAGCAAGCTAGTTAGAGCCAAACCGATTCTCAATTGAAGTCAAGCACACTATGCATGCCAAGCCATAACATGTGCCAAGTCAGAAAATCCAACAGGTGCCGAGTGATCTTCAGGTGCCGAGTGAAGATCAAGTGCCGAGTGACTTCAGGTGCCGAGCATGATACAGGAGCCAAGTGATATTTAAGTGCCGAGCAAAGCAAAAATGTTATAGGTGTCGAGCGCCAGTAAAATAACAATAGAAGCCGAGTAACACAGAAGGAGCCAAGCATCAGTAAACCAATGATGTCGAGTTGCTGCATTATTTGTTAAGTCAAAGATTCACCAAATCAATAGCGATAAGTTTGTTACATCGAATTTTGTGAATTAGTTGGATGATAAGGATGATGAGTAGATGTCACAGAATTTTATGTAAACTATGCAAACCAATTCAAGACGAATGCTAATGGATTTATCATGAAGTTTCTACAAGAAGCAATTTCGAGGGAAAACAATACCATTTTCTCAAGATCAAATCAAGATTTGAGCCGAAAATGAAGAACATAACTTCTTTATAAGGAGCTACAAGTCAGAGACCAAAGAAGTGTGAGAAGGGGGAGTTAGTCACAAGTGTGGTCGAAGCAAAGAGAAGGCTAATGTGAAGGAGGACACAGTGAGGTGTAAGTACAGAGCATCAAGACTCTGAGTTGATCAAGTGATCATGGAGTGCATTGGCATAACAAGTGGAAGAACTCAAGGAGACAGATCTTGAAGGGTGAACAAGTTGTCAGCACTGCAAGGGAGGAAAGCCAAGCAAAGAAAAGAACTGAAGAGTGATATGAAATCTACAAGGTTAGAGTTGCAATCTGTATTAGGTCAAAACCTTTCTAATACTCTCTTACCATTGTATTAGATATTGAAATCCCACATTGCTAGGTTAGCTTAACAACTAGGTGGGTAAGCCTTAGGAAAAGGATAAAGAGATCCCTAGGAGAAGGATAAAGAGATCCTCAGGAAAAGGATAAAGAGATCCTTAGGAGGAGGATAGGAGATCCTTAGAGAGGGATGAAAGATTCTTTTGAGAAGGTGACTGTAAATCCCATGGACTTGGGTGAGCCTAACAGCTCTATGTAAATCCTTTAATAGGGTGACATTCCAAATTGAATGTTCTTAAGTCCTCTAACAGGGCACACTCCTAACAGGGTGTAGAAATCCTTTAACAGGGTCACATTTAAAAATGTGTTGTAGCCTTTAACAGGGCAAACCATCAGAAGTGGTTGAAATCAATTGCGTAGTTATTTTGTGTGTATCATCCCCACCCCAATTTTACCTTCTTATTCTTAGAGGGTTTCTGGGTCATCAAAATCCTTAGTGTTATGGTGTGATGCATGTTTTCTTTCATGGTTGTTTAATGTTTAATTGCATGCATGATAATTTCAGTTATGTGCCATTAAGGATTAGAAGAAAAAGTTGTATTGGACATTATTGGACCTTGAATAACTGATTCACCCCCCCTCTTAGTTATTCTAAAGAATTCTAACATTAGCTCTTTTCCCTTTCTAATCATTGTTGATATCATTTGTAAGTATAGTTATACAAACACATTGAGATAAAGTGCTACTTTTGGGATCTTTTTCATCATTTTGACTTATTGTACTCTGACTACATTATAAAGTGGGATGGGGGATAGTTGTTTGTCTTTTAGTGCCCTCTTCCATTTTCAAGTGAGTGTTCCTTCCACAATATTAGTCCCATGATGTATCGATGGCATGTGCCTTTATAGGTGTCTGTATCTCTTCCTCAATCTTAATGTTCTTGGTCCTTTCTATTTTGCAAGAGATATTGGCCCACTTTCTTAGTTTCCTGTCACCTCACCCTTGTCTTTATTGGGGGGGGTTCTTCTATTGTTTCCCATGCTTCCTTAGTTTAATTGATAAGCTCTTCAAGCTTTGGTGTTTTATGCCATCTATATTTTTGAGTTTAGGTGTTTGCCTTTATTTGCCTCCTGATTCAATGCAGATTACAGTCTACTCTACCTGGTCAAGTTCTATTTCAGAGGAGGTTCTACAGATCAACACTTTCTTTTTGAAAGAGTTTGCAGCTTCGGTTTTCTACATGATCACTCTTTGTTCCTATTTTTTGGAACATTCCTCTAGTTGGAGGCTTCTACAGTCCTTCACTAGGCTTTCAGCTATCTCTTTTTGGAGTAGAGTTTTTCGCACTAGGTTTTCTCTATTTCTCCATTTCATAGAGATTTTTTTGTAATTGGGTACCTCATCAGGCCTTGTTTCTAGGACCCAAGTTTTCTTTCAGCATTGGATTGTAGTTTCCTCGTTGCTAACTGCATTGTTTGACATTGTTTGACACCTCTGGCTTTCTCTTCCTGATGATGGATCACGTAGTGTGATTTGAAACGTTGATGAAAAATCTCTACACAATCTATTCCAGAAACTTAGCATTATAAATCATGGATTGTGGAAATCTGATTGCATTAACTGCATTGTTGCTCATCTTAAGGTGGGGTGTTAGAGAAAAAGGTTAATTTCATTTCATTAATTAAATTACCTTTTCTCCCTTCTTAATATTTTTCTTTATGCACTTTTTGCATTCTTTATTTAATAATTAATTAATAATTATTAAATAGCTTTTACCTTTTAGGTTACCCTTTGTAATTTTTTACATTACCCTTGTTAGGTTTTGATCTCCTTTTATAAGGATTGATCTCTTTGTAATTCTACATCTTTCTTTTATCTGAGAATACAATTTGCATGTTTTTGGAGCAAACCCTTGCCTCCTCTTGTCTTTTTCTTCTCTATGACAGGTTTTCTACATGTAGGTATTCGAGGGCTTCATGGATTTGATTTATGTATTTTCTCAAATCCTTCAGGGATTATTGTGGTGCATGAAGAAATTCACTATCTAAAATTGGCTAGAGAAATGGGAATGATGATTAAATTGGATATCAAGAAAGCATATGATAATGTAGATAGAGCCTTCCTGCTTCAAGTCTCAATCGGTTTGGTTTTGCTTTTGTTTGGTGTAATTGGAGATGTAGTTGTATTTCTACACCAAGTCTCTCTATATTGATAAATGGTAGCCCACAAGGTTTTTTGAAACTACTAATGGTATTAGACAAGGGACCATCTCTTCCCTTTTCTTTTTATTATTATGGCAAAGGTATTGGGCCGGTCTATAAACAGTGCAAATCTAAAAAGAGTGTGGAAAGGTTTAAATATAGCCAGGGGTCTTGAACCAATTACACACTTACAGTTTGTTGATGATACTTTTTTTATGGGGGGAGCCTCTATTCTGGAAGCAAGAAGTATTAAATCAATTTTGGAGAAGTAAAGTGTCAGGACAATTTATTAATTGGACTAAATTTGAAATCTTTTTCTTTAATACCCCTATTCCCACCTGAGCACATAGTAGTAGAATTTTCGGTATGAAGCAGGGTTCTTTACCTAATAAGTATCTTGGGATTCCCCTTTTCAGTGGATCTAATAGAGCCAATCTATGGAAAGATCTGATAGATGCCTATTTTAAAAGATTGAATAGCTGGAAAGGGAAATGGTTAACATATGCTAGCAGAATTCTACTGTTACAATCAATTATCTCAGCAATTCCAGTCTCTGCAATGAGTTTCCTAAAGATCCCCCTTAAAGTGTTGAGATATATCGAATAAAGGATGAGGAAATTTGTTTGGAATGGGGCTTAGGAGGAGGAGAAGATTCCAATCATAGCATGGGATAGGATTTGTAACCCAACGAAGCAAGGGGGAGTGAGCCTAAGAAAATGACACTTGGTAAACAAAGAACTCAAAGCTAAATTGGTGTAAGATATGTATACTAACCCTTCTCAACTATGGGTGTAGATTCTACAGGCTAAGTATCTAGATTCTAGGGTGGCATCAAGTATTTTGATGGTTAGAAATCCACCAAAAGGCTTTGTTGTCTAGAAGTTTATTCTAGAATGTAGATATGTTATTACAGATCACTTATCATGGCAGATAGGGAATGGTAAAATGGCCTCCTTTTGGGATGACTCATGGAATGGAGCACCTATTCTCGCCGAGTCTGATAAGGTTCTAGGAGTGAAAGATATTTTTCTCAGAGCTTGGGGGTAAAGTTGTTGATTACATGAAAAGAAAGGAATCGTCTGTAGGATTTTATTGGGGTTAGAAAGAATGGATTTCTTTGGGACTAAAAATAGATTACAATAGAATGAAGCAGAGGATTTTTAGTGATAGGTGTCTGACTTATAGAGAAAAAGATGATAGGATCATATGGTGTGCAGCAAAAAATGGGGCTTACTCAGAAAAAGTGGTTTATCAAATGCTAAGTAGAGTAGAATGTATAGAAGAATGACCTTCAAAATTATGTTGGGATAAAGATTGTTTGCATAAGGCAGGGGCCTTCACGTGGTTAGCAATTCAAGGAAGGATTTTAAGTTGTGAAAGAAGAAATAAATATGGATTCATTGGAGCAACTCGATGTATCTTATGTCAGAAGGAGGAGGAAGATATGGATCATTTATTAGATCAATGTGAATTTGCGGAGACGTGCTGGCAAAATTTAAGACAACATCTAAATTGGTCTAGTCCATCGCCAAACAAGCTATGGCCTCTATTCCAAGGATGGCCAAAAGAATTCAAAAAGTCTACCTTTTCAAAGGTATGGATTATAAGCCCATCAACAGTTATATGGGAGGTGTGAAATGAGAGAAACATGCGGATTTTTCAAGACAAGACGAAATTTGTGGATAGAATTTGGAACCGAATTCATAGAACAACAAGTGAAACTCTGCAAGTTATTACTTCTCGGCATCAAGTTAATAGGATTTTCTTCTTCTTGGGACTGCTTGATTCAAAGATATTGGCCAGAGATCAGAATCAATTGGTTTACAAATGGAAACATGAGAGCGGACAAAAATTTAAGAAGGGAGAACGCCTTATGGAAAATGTCTAACAAAGATTGGATGAAAATTAATTTTGATGGTGCTTCTAAAGGGAACCCAAGAGTGTCTGGAGCAGGGGAAATTTCTTAAATGGCTAATGGAGAAATCTTAGTTATAGCAGCAATAAGGTTGCATGATGGAACTAACAATGTAGTGGAAGCACAAACAACTCTTCTAATTGTGCAATTAGGAGCAAAGTTGAAGGTGAATAATATTCATTTGGAGGGTGACTTAGAAATAATAGAAAATGTGTTGAAAAAAAAGAAAATCACATATTTGTCTTTTATAGAGCAAAGTAGAAGAAATATTTGTATTGTTGGATAGGTTTACCGACTTTAAAATAAGTCACACCAATAGAGAGGCGAACCAAGAGTTGATAAATTAGCAAATTATGCAATATCGCTACCTAATATTGGTGATATAATGATGGATAGATTTAGTGATTGACATAGTGAGGGATATGATAGAATGTTAATGACACCTTTAAGAAGGTGGGAGATGTGTTGATAGAATGCAATGATGTGATTCATTAAATGTTTAAGGTGAAAAGTACTTGATAAGGTTTTCGGCAGCAGAATAACCCAAAGAGGAATTAATGAAGAGTGATGGTTGAAGCGTGTGAAGGGTAGGGTGAAGTGCAAGTCATTTTGAATGTATTTATAAATTGGCAAAGCGAAGGGAGGAATATGTAAATATTTGAAGCAAAGAAACAATAAAAAGATGGAAGCTACATTCTCTGTCGACTCAGAAAGATAGATGAAGGCATTTAAAGGACCAAGTGGATGGGAAAGGGTGAAAGGGTTGTTAAAAATAAAGATTGAAGAGATGATTTTAGAAGTGTTAGGGGTGATTGGAGACCAATTCCAAGAAAGAGATATTAAGAGGTGGACAAATTTGGATGTGATCTCAATATTCATAGTGTGGGGTCTAGAGTTGAACAAAAGCACTTACAAGGTGGAATCTGTGACACATGCTCTATTTGTGGACAATATGCTAGATGGGCTAGGGTTAATTATGGAGTGGCCAATCCCTGGAATAGGGAAAGATATCAATTAGTGCTTTGCAGATGAAGATTATGCCGACCATTATGGATATATGCCCTTCTTGCACTAGAAGGCACAGGCTAATAAACTAGTAATGTATCATAAAGATGAGGAGGTGTGATTGAGGGTTGTAAGAGAATTGGGGTGAGTAGAATGGGTAAAGAATGCAGTTGGCTTTAGACCCTAGAGAAATGTCCCTCAACGGTGAAGAAGCAGTCTTGGCTTTTGGTTTGGCTCAGGCGGAGATTGACCTTGGATGCTAGGTGACAGATGAAATATAGTTTTGAAGAGCTTTGGAATGGTGGAGATGCGAGATGGAGGATTTTGGAGTTTTGATGCTATTAAGCGAACGTGCAAAGATAGGGAGAAGTTACGAACAACAAAGTAACAGAGCTTGATTTTGTGAAAACTTAAAAGCTCGTAAGGTTTTTTCATTTATGCATCAATGTATAATGTATAGACTGGTAAAGCTTTTAACAGTTAATATGTAGTATATGTAGGGCCCATTTGCCGTTACACCAAAAGCCATGACTGTTAGTGAACATGGAACACCACATAATTAACCACCTGTGGGCAGGGGAGCGCGTCGCATCGCCCAACAATCTCCCCCTCGACGCGCATACCAGGTGCTTACGTAGGTCAGAAAGGCACCGGGGAGATTTGAACCCATGACCAGGCCAAAACCAGGCTCTGATACCAATTGTGGGGCCCATTTGCCGTTACACCAAAAGCCATGACTGTTAGTGAACATGGAACACCACATAATTAACCACCTGTGGGCAGGGGAGCGCGTCGCATCACCCAACAGTATAGAGGATTACCTTATAGGGATGATAAGCAAATATGGGGGAGAAAGGATTGTAGGGAGGTAGAGAGACAGGGTTAGATGATATATGGATGTGAACTTGATTCAATGCTCTACTTTTAAATAAATACAAAAACCTATTACCAATAAAAAAGAAAAAATAATTGTCAATTAAATATTAATATGTAAAGTTGCACACTCAGTTTAGTAAAATTGAATTATGATTTAAATCAAAAGTTTAATAATTTGAATAAAGTGATTATTAATTGAGTTAAATATTTTAAATTAACTAAATTTTAAAAAATGAAACTTAAAAAATACTTCATTATAAAATTAGAACCTTATCTTTTAAAATAAATTGATTTAACTAAATAATAATTATTATTAGATTTTTATTTTTCTTTTTGTATAATTGAGTGTCTTATTTTAGAAAATATTTCTATAATAGAGATTTTTTTGTTATTATTTGATGGAATGTTTATCAATTTTGGGAGTCTAAAAGATTTATTCAAAGCTTTGAAGTTTTTCTTTGTTAAAGTTCTTCATAATTGTAAGTAATTTTGGTGGATTAAGGTAGGGTTTTGAAATTTCTTTACAATTTTATTTTGAAAAGATTGTTTACATTGTGTTTGGTAGATTGTTGAGGACTTTTGGTTTTTTTTTATTTAGATTAAAAATACTTTTTTGAAATTTTAATTGTTTTTTAGGTGAATAATTATTGAACTCTAGATTTTGAATTAAGAATATATTCTTTTGGAAAAAAATTAATTACTATTTTTAATATGCATATTAGCATACACATATTAATTTACACAAAAGCATAATCTTTTTATAGAATTAAAAATAATAAGATGAAAGAAATATAAATTTAGAGTAAAGATTATTAAATTGTGAATTACTAAATTAAAAGAAAGATAGATATATATGTTATTGGACCTTTTGAAATCTAATTTTAATTTTCATATTTTCTTATTAAACAAAAAACCCTAAGTTTTTTATTTTAAGATTTTATAATTTTTTAAAAAAAATTCTTATCTATTTTTAGATTTTATTTAAAAAGAAAGGAAAAAAATATTGTTATTAATTTTATTTTTTTAAATAATAATAATTATAAAATATTATTATTTATTTATTTTAAAAATTAAATAAATAAATATTATTAATTTTTCTTTTAAATGGGTGTTAGTAATAATGATTCTATTTATACAAGTCTAGTTAAACTAATGGTTGGATATAATTGTGACTTTATTATATTCTAAGAGGAGTCATAGTGTTCACTTTATAATCATTTAGCTATAATCATTGATATTATGGATGGAACCATAAATAATTTAATTATAATTATTATTTAAATTGAGTTGTTTATAATTGTATTATGAATTAAAGGAAAGTGAAATATTAATATTGAATTTAAATGGAAGTCAATTTAATATTTTTTTAAAGAAAATTGAAATTAATATTTAACTTAACAATATATTTATGTTGATACTGTTTTTGCAAGGATAGGGATCAATAGAGAAATGATTAGAACTATGGTTAAGGAGAATAAGGAGGGCAAAATTTAAATGGAGGAGCTGATCGACTCGGCCATTGTGCTTTTAAGTAATGTCACAAAGGAAAACCCTCAAGTGGATGTGCTCAACAACGCAAAAAAATAGTGTGGTGGATAGCTATCGAACCATTAAATAGATTTTCCACAAAATTTGGGAGCTCAAATAAAGAGTGAGCAATTTGGAGAGGGAGAATTACAGCTTGTAGAACAGGAAAACAAAGGACGAAAAGGACATGGATAACAGAGTGGAGGAAGTGAAGAGTAGGGTTCAAACCATGGAGGGCTCTATGCAAAATATTGTTGAGCAAAGCTACAACATCCTCAAAGAGGCTAATGAGAACATAAAGGTGCTCATCAACAAAATTGAAGAACACAAGGTCGGCAAAGAGGATGATCATTTTCCTAACAGCACCAAAGATAGGTTTGCTAAGGATGGCTCGAGGAAGAGAACCAAATCCAGCACAAAGAAGAAGGATATCCAACAACCTGATAAAGATATGTTTGACATGAAAGAGGCGGCTGGTAGAATGTCTGAGCTGGAAATTTGGGCTATGGAAATACCAGAAAAATCACTTGAGTAGTCTTCCTAGCTTTTGGGCCTCTCCTGATTTTTTGTTCTACTCCCCTATTTTTTGTTTGGTTTATATCTTTCCCCCGAGAGGGGCTGTTTCAGAATGTTGCTTTTAGTTTGTCTAATACTTTAAGTGTTTCATCCTTGTTTTACTTTTAGAAGTGTAAGGGTTTTAGGGCCCCATTAAAACCTATTTTCCTTAATAAAAAATAATATATATTTATGTTATTTTTCTATTAAATATAAGATAAGTCCAATTTCTAGAATCTTTAGCAACATGTAATAGTATACCAAACAATATAGAAAAACACAAAAAGTTTTATATGGATTTGGGCATGTTCAGATCAGAGTGCTTAAACATCAAGCCATCAAAAATTCAAAAAAATAAAATAAAATTTCATTATGTTCAGTCTATTCTACCATCCAAGTTGTCCATGGTAAGTACCCTTCAACCCACATTAAGTGTAGATTATCCTCCCTAATAACATTATGTGGGTTGTTGAGAAAGGTCACCATAGGGACTGCAGGAGGACTAGATGTAGAACTGATAGAGATGATTGGCTGCCTTCCTACCCTGATTTCAGCACTATTTTGGATGACCATGATTACGTTTTATGCACCATTGTTAGAGATCATTTTGTTGATAAGTTCACTAAATGTTATGTTTCGAATGTCCCTGTTACCAATATTTTTGGAATTGAAGATAATGGGATGACTTGATCAACATGGGCTAGTTGAGTATTTGAGCTAGATCCACTTGTAGTGTTTCTTATTGGAGTTGTAGGATCAACAATCCTCTTCTTTCTCTTGATTTGTTCTAACCTTTCCTTCAGCATGCACTTTGCATCAACATCTTTGCTTTCCTTGGCCTGGATCTTGAAAGGTACACCTTCCTTATTGAGAATGTCAGCACATTCCTTGATGACTTTGTGAAATTGATGTCCTTTGACTCTGAAGCACATTGAGACTTGCATGTAAACATAGTTCATTATGAGTCTCCTTAGAGAATCAGTAAGTACCCTTTGTCTACCTTTGAATATATCCTCATTTCTAAGAATCCACAAATGCCAAACCATAGAAGAAGAGAAGGCATAAGATGTTAAACTACTTAGAAAGCTCAGGAATGAAACTAGAGACAATATGAAATAGAGAGATGATGTTCTATCGTGATACCAAACCAACTCCAAATCACTTTGGCAAAGTGACAATCAGAAAAGATATGGTTTATTGACTTGAGTAACTGGCAGACAAAGCACAAAATGGTTACCATTAACTTTAATAATAGGGAGCATGTGAAGCAAGGTTTTCCATATAAAACACTGGATTTTGGGTTCAACTAGTATGCATCGCATAGTCTACAAGCACTTGGTCCAAAAGGATTGGTCAAAGCAATATTCCACTTATTATTGAGATGAATAAAATGGTATCATAATCAAGAGCAAGTTGTATATACATTTGGCTTTGATAAGGACTAGGGGGATCCATCCCGCCAGCGCAACAAGGGTAACATGTCAATGGTGTCACCACAAGACTAAGGTAGATTAGATTGTGACCAAGCATCCTTTAGAATATAGAAGGTTTTGTTTTGGGTAAGGGGTATCTTGTACTTGAGTGCAAGCTCCTCCTAAGGGATCAGGCACCCACCACTAACAAGGTCACTAAATCTGGGTATGCTCAATCTATTCCAAAGTCTAGTTGAGCATCCTTGCAATAGGGCCAATGGTTTTCCATTCCTCTCCAAATTCCACCAAGATGATTGTTCTCCAAAAAGTTTAAAATTCTCATAATTCATATTAGCTCTAGAGATCCATTCCCTAGCTTGGTCCCAACCATTCCAAATAGCTTTGAAGACCTAATAACCTTACACCGTAATTTCCCACTTATCAAATAGGAGGTCGTGGATGTGAAGGTTCCCCCAAGGCTTCCCTAATTGAGGTACACCCCTATTGATGTTGTTTCTAATCAGAATCTTCCAAGGTTCCTCCCCCATAGTAACCCTGGACACCCACTTATCTGCCAAAGAAATCCCCTGCCATCTTAGATCCTTTAACCCCAACTCACCAATCTCTCTCTTACCTAACACACCAATCCCACTTAAACGCATGCCTCTTCTTTTTTCCCTTTCCATTAGACCACAAAAATTTCCCAATGATCTTTTGTACATAAATGATATGAGCTTGGTTAAAGATCCAAGCTAGGAGTAGTAAACAATATATGCTAACAAGATCATTTGGCAAACTTGGATTTTGCCAGTAGGGACAGGTAGTTATTGTTCCATTTCACAGTTTCTTCTCAATCTTACATTTGACCCTGTTCCACATATTATTGAGATTTTAAGACATAAAGAAAGGAATACCCAAATATCTAACCAGGTGGTTAGAGCCTTCCCATGAAAAACCAAACTTGCTAACCAAATAGGAGGTTGTTCTTCCCATCCTAACATAATGGACCTAGAGATGGAATTTTTTTTGTCGGGAGCCTTCATGAATATGTCCAATTTAGCAATAAGGTTTTCAACATTACTTTCATAAGAGAGGTATCATTGACAAATTGAAGATTTGAAATCTTAGTATGGTTAGGTAGGGTTATTCCTTTAACTTTGGGAGATAAGGAGTTATCTCTAAGGATGTAGTGAAGATAGTTTGCTGGTAGGACAAAAAGAGAGGGAGCCAGTAGACAACCTCGCCGAAAAGATCTGGATAAGAAGAATTCATTAGATATTTGCCTCATTGATCTCAACAAAGCCATTAACATCTTCATGAGCACAAAGATCATTTTAATAAAGTGCTTAGGAATCCCAAGAAATCCAACATCATTGCTATGAACTTCCACTCAATCTTGTCATAAGCTTTGTTGCCTATCTTGAGCACCTTGCCCAATTCATTGCTTCCCAATAGGTTATCAAATTTTCAAGGATGTATCTTCCTTTCACAAAGCCAGTCTGAATGTGGCAAATAACACTTGGTAAAACATCTTTAACCCTTAGTGCTAAAGTGTTTGCTAGGATCTTATATGACACATTGAGGAGGGTAATAGGTCTCCAATTCCTTATTAATGACTTGTCTCCATCCTTAGGAATAAGTTTAATCAATCCTTTATTTACCCTTGATCCTAGTGATCAAACTTGAATAGCATGCTCATATAAGTTGAGAAGGTTGTGTCAGATCCAATCGGTGTGTTCTTTGTAAAATTCAGCAAGGATACCTTGCAGTCCAGGGGCTTTGTTATTGCTCATATGTGATATTGCATTAATAATATCCTCCTTTGAAATTGGAAGGCCCGATTTGGGGTTGTCTTCCTACTTTACCTTGTTAGGAATAAACATGCATATCTTCCTTCTTTCCTCATCCATCTCTCTCCATTTATCTTTTAATGTAAATGATTGTACATAGAACTTAGAAAAGGAATTAAGGATATGTTGTTGCTCTGAAAGATTTTTTCCTTCTTCCATGATCATTTCAATCTTATCCCTGGCCTCCTTACTCTTCAACAACTGGAAGAAGTGTTTTGATCCTTTATCCCCATGCTCAAGCCAGTTGATTCTGGATTTGGTTTTAGCCCCGTAAATTTTGTAGTTTTAGATTTTTCTTAGTGAATCTCTAGCAGTCGGTAAAGAGTAGTGAGAAACCTCATTAGAAGGATCTTTTGAATCACAGATTCAACATCAACTAGTCTTTTGTGTAGTGTACTATCTAAGTTTCTAGTCCTCTGGAGTCTTTAGCTTTTTTCTTGCGTACAGTTTGAAACAAATTTTTCCAGCTATCTACTAATACATTCCATCTACTAATGGCATCTAGATGCCTCACAATACTATGGTTGTACCACCTAATCAAGAGAGTGGCCGAGTTGACACCTTCATCATTGATCAATGAGGTGTTCAAAGTGAAGCCTGAAGATTTGGACTCAGCTACACTAGACTGGCTTGGGAGGAAGATTGATGCAATGATTGGGTGATGGTCTAAGAGTGTAAAAGGGTAAACTTGGACATTGTCCCCTTCAACAGACCTACTGGAGGAAAAAAAAATCTTTACTAGCATAGAATCTGTCAAATCTACTGTAAATCTTTTTGGAGACTCTCTGGAAGTTAGACCATGTGAATCAAAGACATTTATGGTCATATCTAATACTAGCTAGAGGGTCAAACTAATATTTGAGTTTGCTAGCAAACTTAGACCAGAAAATTTCTCCTCATTCTTCCACGCAAACATTTTCCCTCCTAACTTATCATGTTGGAGGCTATGGCCACAATCCACGATATATCTTTTAATTGGCACATCCAATTCTTGAGGTTGGCTCTGCTACAATAATCATTTGGAGCATAAATGGAACAAATCCCAACCTCCTTGTCTTGAAATTTGAGAATGATCCATACAATATTGTTGCAAGGAGAGGTTCCCCATTCCATAATGGATTGAGTCCATTTAGGACTAACTAGAATAACAACACCCCCTCTACCTCTGGCATGATTGGTAAAGAAAGGCCTAGCATCTTTCCATATGCATTTAAGGGCAATGTCAAGATGGAACCCATAACCTTTAACCTCTTGAAGGGTAAGAAATTCTACATCAAAATGGTTCCTAAGAATCCTTTTAATCACATATTTCTTGTATGGAGTTTCGAAGCCTCAAACAATCCAAGAGATAAATTTGGCAATCATTAGGGAATAGATTTAGACTCAAGTTACATGAAAGCATCCACACTCTTCAAGAAGTTAGGAAGTCTACACTTCTAGATTTTGCTAGGTTTCATTGTAGCAATGGAGCTTGAGGGCCTATCCCTCTTCTTCGATACAAGCTGCTCAATCTCAATTTTGGCATTACTTTCCTTAGGAACTTCTTCCAAACTTTCTATAGAGCCTCTCCTAGGCTTCCTGCCTCTCTTCTCAGCCTTAAAGACAAAATATTCCCCATCTTCCTCGCCAACATCAACATCCAAGAGGCTATCTATCTCTCTAACATTGTCAACAACATCCTCTCATCCAATACCTTCAAGTTTAGGCACCTTGATAGTCGAGGAAATCCTCCTGGAGGAGGGAACAACAACTAGGGTGATGGGGAGAGGATACAGGGAAGAGGCTGAAATCACTACTACTTCAAAATTGTTCAACTTGTCATCTACATCTTATGAGCTTTTAATAGCTTCAAGGCCTTTGCAAGCAATGTCTCCGTCCATGGTTAAGCTGGCCGCTAAGGAGAGGGGATGATGGTTAGGGGTCAGGGGGTGGTGGGTTAACATCTAGTTCCATGTTAAACCTTTCAAATTGGATACATAGATAAGTGGGCTTGGAATTTCTAGCCAAAATGGATTCTACCTCTTCACGAGAGGGGAGAATCAAAGGAAGTCATGGTTCCTGAATTTATGTCCATAGATTTTTTTTTGATCTTCTCTAGAATATCTATTGTGCATTTATATTGTGATATTTAGGTGTAGGAGAGATAAGACTAAGAGATGAGGAGTCAAGTTTTGTAACCTCAATTTCTAGAGGAGCCTTATTTGAAAGTTGCAAGGGTTTATTAATAGGGGCTTTAAAGGCTGCATATACATAGTCCAATTCTGCACATGATCCTTCTGAGATAGGAGCATGTTTGAGGTTGAGAGAGGACACCACAAATTTTGATTGAGTATTGCTAGAAGCACCACGATGACAAAGCTGAGTTTGGGGTAGGCGAGAAAAGGAACCCTTAGTTTGATTACGCTTCTTGATAATAAGGCAGTCTTTTCTCAAATGCCCTTTTCTACACATGAAACATGCATTAAGGTCGCCAAGAAATGAAATGGGGCACGGATGTTTATTAACGTGGATGGAAAAAACAACTTCTGTAGGGAAATCTTTGCCTGGGTCAATGTCAATGGGAACTCCAGCATTAGTGTGTGGAAGGAGGGAACGAAGGACCTATCAATTCTGATCACTTTGCCAAGGGGTTCCAAGGCTTAGGGAATGATGTTCCATAGAAACGGTCCCAACTAAAATCCAACAGGCGAGGACAAGGCCGAAACTTCAGTCGTAATGGCCTTCGGAGACAATGGGATGACTCTGAAGGTCGAAAACCCTATTTTGCGCATTTTGGTCTTCAAAAAATAGAAGGAATAAACCTTTTTGAATCATTATAAGATATGTGAAATGGAAACCAAGTTTCTTGCTACAATTGTTATGGAGCCAGTCGTTTACAAAAGTCATAGAAGGAAATTTATTATGGTCTTGAGCGGCAATAAAGATAGCAGTATTTCAAAGTTTACCAATCTCATTCTCGATGACAAATTGCATTTGTGAATTAGGAATAAGGATACAGGCAAAGGAAGACGAGTCCTTACCTGAATGTCGCTCGTTTCCTCCTCCAACGCTACTTTTTTCCCTTCTTGTTCAAATATGGTTCCATCTGGAAGAAGAGGGTCGTCTCTAAGCACTTGAGCAAAGGATTGCTTGACTATTCCAGGGTGGGTAACGAATTTCACTGGAGTTGCAGGATGTCCAACATTGGTGTTTGGTCGAATCGCACATGGAGATTTTCTGTTCATTATAAAAAACACCCAACCAGCCTTGCATTAATGGTCATTGGGTGCCCGTACGCCTTGATGGGATGTCGCACCACGCTCGTGGCTATCGCACCACCCTGTTGTAGAGCCTTAACTCTTTATCCCTTATTTCATTGCAAGAACTTTGATATATATTTATGTTATTTTTATTTATTAAGTCATTTATGATTTAAGATCATTTAAAAATAATAGCATGATAATGTTGTATGACATTAAACATGTTGACCTTTTACAATTAAATATGACTTTAGAACATAACTTGATTTTGGCTGGAAAACTAAATTTATTTTATTATTGTGATTCCTTATGTGTCTATATAACATTTTTTATGATAGTTATTCGGTGGTTGACTCTTAGGATTTAGGATCCATAAACTTTGAAATTATTTTTCTGTGCTAAAAATTATAACCATTCTTTGGTTACAATCATTCCATGTGTTATTTTTTTATGAAACTATAAGTAATATTACTTGTTTCCGATCATTCTATCTTTTAACTAAAAGGTGTGACACCCATTACTATATTAAGTATGATTTACCTAGTCACCTTGTGTTATCATTTATGTTGTCCTACATTCTAGATGATTGTATTTATGAATTATGTTGCTTTATGATTGTTCTACGATTTGGATGGTTATTTGTATGGGTTATGCATTCCATGTTGGAGATGGATGATATTGATATTGGTTTATCATTGTTCACATGTCGTGAGATTGTGGATTCTATTATGATTGTGAGATATCTCTTATAAGATGGATGATCTTTTGAGATGTTATATTGAGATCAACAATGGATCTTTGTATATGGATGTGATATTATTTCTTGTGCTTCATTATTATACTTTGGTGAATTTTATGGTTATGGTTTTATGAGAACATTTTGTAAAATTATTTTATCCTTCTATTTTGTTTTTCTTTGAATGGAGTATTGGGGTAGGTTATCTATGTGTATAGGAGGGAAAGGCTTGCAATGGGGGGTCTGCGCCCTAAGTGGCTGCCAAATACTCATTGTAAGTTAATAAAATTTGGGAAGGGGTTCAAACATTAATAAGATAATTGATTCCTCACCAGGCCTTGAGCGCTAGTACATGCTAGGATGGAACTAATATGATGCTCAATTGAGGTCTTGCATAGTTGGTATCCTTGTCTATACAAAAGATTTATGGCTCCACATAGACTCACCAAGGGTCGAGGTCCAAAGAGGTTGTCAGGCAACCATGGAGTTTACTCATGTAATGACACTTCCCCATATGCATCTTAGGCTTCCTGTGTTTATATTTCTATATTTTTGTTGATTGCCTCCGAGATCATTTTTGTTGTTTTTATAACACTACTTGAGTTAGAGACCTTTCATAATCCCTTGTCTAGGATTGTGTTGTTGATTTTATGGTTTGATTATCAATGTGGAATTGATATTATCTCCTCAAAATGATGGGAGTGGGCTTGATTAAGGCACCACAAGGTTGCGTTGTAGTGATTCTTATAACATCGAGGTTTCACATACTTGTACCAGTGTTGGATGGTCCATTGTTGTTGTACCATTATATTTTCTATCTTTTAGAGACTTCCTCTTATTCTCATTTGATATATTCATGTCTCTTGTACATTATATCTTGAGTTTTTTTTTTGCAATGACGTATTGTATTGCACGATACTTGTATTATTATTACATACCCTACAATATGAGCAATGGATGTGTGAGTTGGATGCACTTTCTTGTATCAATTATAGTTTATGTATTCACTTATAAGATCATGTATATGTTACTCCTTTATAGGTGTGGACATTATACTTGTGATCAAATCTAATTAATAAATTTACACAAATGTGAGTTAACATTAAGGTACCCTCGAGAAAATTTAAGTTTAATTATATTGGTTTATGTATATGTGGCATGTTTCAATATATTGCTTTTGCGTTGATATTCATTAATGTTGTATAAAACTTATTAGAAAAAAATTTGTTCAATAAATTCACTAACTTTTTAAAGTTAATTCCTCTTGGGTTCCCTAGCGAGGCATCACATCAAGCACCAAGAGGTCTTGATAAGATAGCTGCATTTGGAAGACACCACCACCTATAACATATCAATTAGTATGACTCCTATTATAAGATTGTGCGAATTGGATGCCCCATAAGTCATAGACAACTCTTTGTTAAAAAATGACTTTCAAGAATACAAACTAGATTTAAGAAAGTCAAGATATCCCTAAAACACTTGAGAATCATCTTCAAAATGCTCATAATAAATAGAAGCTATTAAAAAAATGTTGTGGAGCTCATTTAGAGAAAAAAGCTTGAGAAGGATTTCAAAATGCTCCTTGATGTTATAAAAGATATTTGAAGAACTCATTGTCATTGTGCTTGGTTTATTTAAAATTATTGGATTTTAAAGAATTTTAGGTATTGTAGCCCTAAGATGAAGCCATAAAGGATGTTAGTTTTGGTAGAGCAAGATTCCACCCTAGCTAGTTATAGGAGAGATCACTCAAATTTCTTCTATGAAATTAGCAAATAAGATTAATAGAAAATTTTGAAACCTTTTGCAAAAGAAAAATTGCAAATCTCTTAGTTTGTTGGATTGGACAATCAAATATGAGTACCAATTACCACCTATGTTCCTATCACTAATCATTAGATTTCACTAGTTAAAAGCCCACTAAAAATTCATCTAATGGGCCAATAGGAGCCCATTTGTCGAAAAAAGAAGTAATTAGATCAATTGTGCAACCTCATTAGTACCAATAGCACATGATTATAAAGGCATTTAAGATTAAGTATTGCTTCAATTATATAAAATTTGTTTTTATCAAAGAGGGACACTATAGAATATGTTTGGGTGGCACTTTAAAATGACCACTTCCCAACCTTCATGCACACAACATATACCATAACATTCATCTTTATTACCAAAAAGTCAAAACAATAGCTATAAAGAATCAATTTAACCAGAGAAGGGTTTCTTTCCCTTAGGGTAGATTGGGTCTTCACTCTTTTATTTTTTATTTGTCTCTCTTTTGTTCTAATGATTAAGTTTGTGTGGATATTGTCAATTGTATGCTGGCTTTTGGCTATGGGGGGACTAGTTCTGTCCAACTTTGATCCATTTTGGAACTTTATTGTTATATCTTTTATAAGAACTTTATGGAATTCTAGGTCCCCTTAAAACCTATTTTAGCCCTTTATAAAAAACAATCAAGTTACATACAACAACCAAAAAAAGGTCAAAATCCAATGCACCATATGGGAGTTTGCGCCTGATGTCAACTACTACAAAAAAAGGTCAAAACCAAAATCCAAACTACAACAACTTTTTGGGATTCGTCCTCCTTTAAGACACCTTGCAAGAAGGAAAATATCATGACAAACATGGAAGCATCCTAGTCAATGTCACATTATATTCTCTTATTCCGGTCATGTCTCTCCAAGCATAACATGGAATTAAGGACAAGGGAACAAATTGGTCTATAACAAGTGTTTTGTTGTAGTTTGAAGGTGTAATATCTAGTGTAGACTTCACAATACCTAAGGGTGTAGTCCTATTAGGAAGAATACAAATTACTATAAGATTATTTAGAATCTTATCCATATCGTAGATTGTAGGGTTTCATATTTGATCATAAATAAGAAATGGTTAGGTTAGATTTTGTCCAACTACTTTAGGAAATTTATTTGCCACTCCCAAACATATAAAATTTTAAAATCTCACTAAAAGAAAAAGAAAATTAACTCTAGTTTATCTATTTAAAATCTTATTTTATGTATTAAATTATTGATATACTAATTTTGCTTCGTAATTTAGTTTAATTTGACTTATACTTTTGACTAAAATTTTAATAAATAAATTTTATGATGAATACAAATTTTAAGAAAGCTTATTCCATTTACTTATATTTTGTGATCATTTCTTCTTATTTTAAAATTTCAATATATAAAAATCTATTAGGAACATATTTTTTTAATTTAGATTTCAAACTTGTAAGTACTATAATGCTTCAAAATTCTCAATATTTATTCTAAAAACTCACTTTCAACAGTAGCCCTAAAACTTATTCCAAAGCCCCCCCCCCCCTCCATGGGACCCCTCCCTAAGTTCGTAAGATGGAAGGCTCTATCTGCACAAATGGTCGACTTCACCTACAAAAGTGGTATCTGGTTTCTGCTGCTACATTTTTCAATCCATGCCGTATTGGTGAGTTGATGGGCAACTTGTTTCTCACTCCCACATGGTTGCCTAGAAGTGTTAAACTTGGTGCTTGAGCAAACGGGGTTTTATCTGGATAAGAGAGTTTTAGAGTTTACCATGGTGATCAGAGTCGATGGAAAGTAAATCGGAAGTGTATCCTGGGTATAATCATATTTGTCCCTGTTTGTACAATCAGCATTATAACTTCAAGTCATAATACATTCTTTATAATCCGCCATTAGATGCAGATTCGAGTCTTTCAAGATTGTATTTTGGCCCTTGATATTCAAAAGAATGTATTCTTGATTGCAGTCAATTTATACCAGTTCATTATTAAGAAGTTCGATATAAACATATGGCTTAATTGTTTAATTAATAAGCTTGAATCTAAATGCATTGTGAGAGAATTCCATTACAACAAACCATCAAATAAATACTGCAGAAAATTCCAGCATTGTTAGACACAGACTGGAATGAACTACTCAACATGTGAAATGACCCTTCGTTGACATTTGAAAGAAACACAAGCTTGACAATACTTATTTAGCGAATTTACAGGTTGCTTCCCCATTGTATCCTATTAGATATTTCAAACGCATTTACATTTGTAAGTTTGCCTGAATGCTTTTGAATGATGATGAAAGTACGCTCTGATACCACTAATGAAGTACACTCTGATACCACTAACGATGGGCCACACCACCCTTACCAACTCATAACCAAGAATGCAACAATATGAAGACAAAGAGAGATAAAATGCTAAAATCCAATATTAATTACATTAACATTTCTACAAGATCTCTCAAGATCCAATCCAAACCCAAGCTAGTCCAAATCCACACTCTGATTGAAACCTCCAAGATCTCAACTTGTGCTCGCAAGCCACCAAGCAATCTCCTTGTTTCCAAACCGCAATCACTAGTGCTTCTCCAACTTTATCCAAGATCCAAGCATAAACTGCCTCACATTCGGCGCTCTGTCTACAGACTCAGGAAAACTCACTCTTCACTTTCCTCTTTCTCTTTCACACTTTGAAGCCTTCCAAGCTTTCCAAGCTTCACCTTCTACAACATTCACCTTTCCAAACTTTCCTTCCAAAGCTTCTACTTCCCAAGCTACTCCTTCTTAAGCTTCTCCTTGAGCTTCTCCTTGAGCTTGATTTAGAAATGCTCATATGCCTTGCTTAAATAGGCACTTACCACCCCATGCATGACTTATCCACAAGCTTCTAGAATCCCTCCACAAGCTTCTACAACTTCCACAACTTTCTACAATATTCATAACTTTCTAGAATTCTACCCACACACCTTGATAAATGAAATGACAACCATTTATTTTTTTATTTTTTCTATTATGCCACCTATGCACCTCGAAAATAAAAATCTTCATTTCTTTTCTTTTCTCCTTTTTCCCCTTTTTTATTTTTTAAAATTATTTCTCCTTTAATTTTCGTCACTTTCTCTCTCCTCCACAATTTTTTTTTTTTTTTTTTTTTTTCAATAATTTTCCCATGCAAGATGCTCTTGCATCAGAAACACAAGCTTGACAGTACTTATTTAGCGAATTTACAGGTTGCTTCCCCATTGTATCCTATTAGATATTTCAAATGCATTTACATTTGTATGCTTGCCTGAATGCTTTTGTGAACAAATGCCTACCATGAAGCAAATCCTGGAAATCACAATATATGTGTGTTTTTCGAGTTGGCAAGTTCCAGAGCAGTATTCTTTTTTGAGTATCCAAGTAGCAAATGTATGGTACAAAACTAGATTGCAAACAATTCAAACATAGCTCATTTCTACTACCACTAGCATTTAGTTTCAGAGTATACTACCCTTCCGTATTTAGGCCCCTTGCCAAAAGCTTGATTTACAAGAAAGAAGGCAGAAACCTTTGTAAAGGCTTTATACATATTCCATTTGCAGAGAAATTATATGGTGATCTCTTCGATGTTGTCACATATTAATATATTATGTTTGTTTCATAGTCCATATCTGGTTTACAATTTTTTAATTGTATAACGACACTATGGAGGGCACAACAGCTTGCTTAAGTTAGTTAAAAAATAGAAAGATACATTGCCTTGGTGCAAAACATAAATTATTCCTTCTAAAGGTTGACACTGTTGAAGAAATAGCTTCGTTCAGATAATTGGATGACAATATAATCTATCTTGAGCTGCACATAACATGCATGCATACCAGTATAGCTTGGCCTATATTAATACATACACATATATTAGAATATAGATCAATTATTTTGTCATCCACTAAATCTGCAATTTTATCCAAGTATATAATCGGTCTGTTTATACAGATTTACTCCTTGACAATTCATGTTTATATATTGATCAAGCCATGATCATGATAGGCTTATTTGCATATACGTAATCAGATTTAAGTCTGGTTAAATTCCATTGGAGATCGGTAACTTTGTGTAGAGTTTGATTAAGTTCAAATTAACCATAATTGACACCGATTGGTAATCGATTAGTTTGTATAACAAATCCCTGTTAGGGAAGAGACATGTCTACCAATCGATTAGTTTGTATAAACAAATCCCTGTTAGGGAAGAGACATGTCTTGAGTGGACATGTCTCCGTCCACCCAAGATATAGTCTATTCAAACCATATATATGCTAATACTCGGCCAGGCAAGAGAGCATCAAAATTCATTGATGCTCTGCCTTCGGTGCGAGTTCTGAAATTATACCTTAACATTCAGTATTTATAAATATTGAATACATATCACATACAATTGAAACATTTTACTATTCTATTCTTACTTCTCTCATCCTGATAATGGATCACAAAGTGTAATCCAAAACGTCGACGCTAAAAAGACATACACAATCAAATCCAGAAACAAAGATTTCTCATATCAAGACTGTCATATTCTGAACAGAATTCACAGACAATAAATCAGAGATTAGAAATCATTCAAATCTGATATAAATTTAATATACTTTAATAGAAACATAGTGTCATCGCGAGCATCTTTATAATGACTGTCCATACCAATAAAAAAATACCTTCAAAGTTACTTCTTTGTTGTAAAGCATCGAAAAATTATTAATTATCAAACCTAAATTTCTTGAATATTCGTAACAACACATACAAGTACTACCAAATAGCTGATATGCATAAACATATGAATATTTATAGCCCTCTTGACTAGGCACTCCATAAAATGACTTGAAAAACTGAATGTGCAAAACTTGGTGAACAGAGCTACAAATATTTGTGCCTATTGATCACTTGATAGCACCTCTTATTTCATTGGCAAACAAAACTATGGGAAAAAGTGCAAATGTTGGCACTGTTCACTATATACTTTTCTCTGCTGACTTGGAGATGGAGACTGCATTTTGTCAAACTGGGGCGAGTGCAAAATTCAATAGCTAACAAACATTATAAATGAACTATTGGCCATCTCACATTCTACTAAGCATCTAAATTCCCTTGCTAACAGCTCTGTTAACTGCCCCTTGCTGTCAAGAGATTCCTCCATTGCTCTTTTTAATGATGCTTGCTTGCATAGCATATCGCTCATATGTTAGCTTGTTTATCTTTTTATGATTCTATTCACATATTCCTTCAGTTGAAAAGGAAAACTCAAGGTCGATCCTATAATTCATTTTGTAATACAAGATTGAGGTTGTACCCATTCTGCCAAATTTATTCATGGGCTCATACACCTATATGTAAGTGCCTTCTGACATCAAATCCACTAAATAGTTCGGCAAATCACTGACCTCGCTACTAAACTAAATAGCAGAAATATAAATCAAGTTCAACATGTGACAGAATCAATCCCCTCTATAGCCAAAAACCTATTGATAACATAACTTGCCTTGAAGCAATTCCATTACAACTGGAATTACATTAAAGCATTGTGATTCAAATAAGCATTCAAAATGCAACTAAACCTATTGATAACATAACTTGCCTTGAAGCAATTCCATTACAACTGGAATTACATTAGAGCATTGTGATTCAAATAAGCATTCAAAATGCAACTGTGAAGCTGATTAAATGCGTGAATCTAAAAGTTCATGCACATGTCAACCTACCAAGTTTTACTTCATCATGATGGCCCTGGGTTTTTGTAGAATAATTGTACCTTTACCACTATGATCCCTGTTGCAGGAACAAAATAAATTCAACACTTTGTTGGAGAAAATGTTTAATAGTCTGCTATTATGAACCAATGAATGCCTTTGCTAGTGGTAGTTGCAGAAAAGCTCTGATAATTAAGTGCTTTTACCATAAGGTAACCAACTGCTTGGAATATGTAGTAATTAGAAGCAGTAGTTTTCCACATCCAAATTTGTTATTTGTAAGAAATTTTGTTAAAAACTGCAGAGGATTTACATCGCTGTTGCAGTTTTTGCCTTGTGATGGATAACAGAGTGTGGTCTGAAACATTGGTGTTAAAACCTCTACCCAAATTTTATCCAGAAATCTTCACAAGTAATAGGTTGTATTTCTTAGCTTTCAGAACACATCTGAGAACTTTGACATATGAAAGAGAAATGCACACCCATAGATTGGCAGAGGTATTTATCTTGGTTTTAAAAGAATACCAAATATGCCATGATCATCCCAGCCATCAGAGATAAACAGTATTTTAGCTATGCAAAAATTACTTTTATTAGGGCCAAAAAATTTAATTTATAAATAATGAGATTATATGAAACACAAAATAGCGTCAGCAACAAAATGGTCTCAAACCACCTTAGCAAGGCAAAGCTAGAATGCTCATTTTTGACATAAAGCTAGCCCTTGATGAATGTGAATGTCTTCAACTAAGAGATAAAGTGCATTTCCTAAAAAAAACAATCCCTAACAAAATGCAAACCCCAGGCTCTAGTATATCCCAAGCAATCCTTAACATCAGGCCTGATATGTATTCACCTAATCAATGAAATTGAACAGCAGATTGGGTTGAATGAATGGGTTAGACTCAATGATTTCAAGATCAAGTCTATTTCAAAGAAATTCGGATATGGCACAATGACAAGAGCACACTTAAACTATGAATGCTACAATACAAGTTCAGTCAGAAGCTAGTGAAGAATTTAGAATACGGTTTGGCAGCTTCTCTAAAAAGAGACTAGAGAACTTATGCCCTTTCAGCACATTTATAGCTTGATTACAGAGCTTCCTCCCAAGGGGTTCAAGTAATTTTTTAGTATCTTGTCTAGTAAGTTGTTTCTCTCTACAACTGTGTGTACAACCATTCAATTCTTTCCCAGGTAAACTATCTGAAGCACAAATAGGACTCTCCGTGAAGTTGTTCGTCAGCTGATAGATTGGATGCTTATCAGAAACTATTTCAATAGATTTACGTGAATCAACACCTAAAATTCGTAGTGGAGTTGCTTCTGTGACAAAATAACTTTGAAGAGCATGTGAAAGGGCTAGATTTTCTTCTAGATTTGGAATCGTTCCTGTTAATGTTTGGACAGCATATTCAAAACAAGGATTTGACAAAGGAAAATCCCTCTTTCGAACTTTTTTCCTTCTGGAGGGGATAGTTCTGGACTTAATGGTATTGCTTTTAAGGCTCGTTGACCAACGTCTGTCCTTTAAGGCTGTTGTTTCCCCCTGTACATGATCATCTGCAGACAAACATTAGCTCAGCAGCAAACTACCTATCAATAACCTAAAAGTTATCCCCACAGATGTAAGAGATGTACCAAATGGGCATCAAGCTTAGTAGTATGCAAACATTCTTGAAAAAAGCCTAATTGTTAATGAAAGAAGGTGAGAAGTCTGTACATCTATTACTAATTGAATGAGGAAGGAAAACCAAAGGAATAAGAAAGTTCAGACGAAGTTACTCTTTACATGCGTCCGCACTGTTGCTATTTAGATCAAAACTGCATTCCCCTTCTTTACTGTTGAATCCATTCACATCATCTTCATTAATAAATGGAATCCAAGAACCTTCAGAGTCATTTAAAACCCATCTAACTTTGGTTGGCCTTATATTGGGATCAAATGAGGCATTCTGGAATGTACCACTAGAAACCTTCCTTTTACGACCAACTTCACCTTCAGACTTGGCTTTTGGTTTATACCTTCCAATCTTCCCAGTTTCAAGAAAACTGAACACTTCTGCTTTGGATCTAAATCGCCGTTGAGATACAGGATCATAGAAATACTGCAGACAGGACAATAAAAAGTAACAAATTTTATGAGCCAGTTCATGCAATTCATAAGCAATCTCAGACAGGCATGAAGCATACAGATTTGGAGATCAAAATTTTCATACCATTCCCAATACTGAAACTCAAACTACTACTGTATAAATGCTGGCAATTAAAATCGGAGTTCCATTATTATATGTTAGTATACGAGTCAAACAATACCAGCCCAAGACCTGCATCTGCTAGCTGCTTGATTCCAAGGAAAAATTCACATTCATCACTTCAATCAGAAAATCAACTTAAATTTAGACACTATCAAAAAAGATAATAAGATTCTACTCTGAACTCTTTCAAATGAGATATAGAATTGCACAACAACATGCATTCCCTAAGATACAAAGCTCTACTCTACAGCTTAAAATCCACAACCTCCAAAGAAGGCATTTTTATGCATGAAACCAATCTCAAGCTCAGAACCCTATTATCTCGATTCTCAGACATTATATAACCCAACGAATCATAAAATTGTTGAAGCATTCAGCTAACATATATTCAAGATTGCATAGCATAAATCCAAAAGCAGCAGAAATTAGATAAATGTGACAGACTAGCTACCTTGTCTTTTGTACCAGCACTTGAACCTGTTTCTCGGGTTTTTAGTTCAGTAAACCATCCTTCAGGTAACCAATCTGGTGACTGAATAATTTCAGTAAATTTGCGTGATATTTGTCTTCCTCTTCTGGGAGTACTTAAAATAGGTTCCAGCACTCCCCCAATAACAGGCCCTAAAGCTTTATCTGACTGTGCCAGCATTTTTCCCTTATCTTGGTCACGAATAGCTTCTGATCCTGCAGCTTGGCTTGTACTTTGACTGAGAATCCCAACAGATCCTGATGTTTGACCCTTACTGTGATCATTGATTTGAACAACTTCTGTCACTTCTCCCTTACTCTGATCATTGGTTTCTAGTGAGCCTAAAGCTCCCCCCTTATATGATTCATTTAATCCTTGTACAGCTGCATCTTCTTCCTGATGCTGTTCACTTGATCCTCTGAAATTTGCTGCTTCATCCTGTTGCTGATTTCCTTGGAGACTACTAATATCCCCAGTAAGACTCGTACCTTCAACCTCTGATCTAGGAACTTCCTTTGATTTTTCTCCCATAGCTGAAGGACCTGCTATTGTATACCTGCTTTGGTTGCCACTTGTTGATAAAACTGGTGATGGACCGGCTACTTCTCCCTCGTGTCGGTTGGGTATACCTAGATGCACGCCCCTTTGTTGTTCATTTCTCTGAGGTAAGTTGGCAACACTACGTTCACCTATAGGATTCCCAGGCCCAAAACCAAGAGGATTTGCAGAGCTCCCCCTGACTCCAAATTCATTAACATCACCAGAAACAACCTTCTTATGCAAATCATCCAGAATCTCATCCAACGAAAGCATAATTTCAGACTCAACTCCATTAAGAGAAGTATTATCTCCAGCTGGGACTCCCTGCCCAAAGTTCATGGCCGAAGAGCGCACATCCCTCTTAATTTCACCACTACCACCCAGATCAATTGCATTAAAGTGTCTCAAACCTTGGGAGGAAGCTTCAATACCACCTCTCCTCTCAAAAATTTCAAAGGATTTGGAATTAGAATTAGAAATAGGGGAAACATTCTTGCTGACAGAACTGCCTCCAGCTTGCATTGTCGGAGCCTGTTTTGAGAAGGGGAAATCCATGACTTCAAAACCACCTTGGAAGTTTAAAAAATCATCAAACTCCTGGAACCCTCACAACTAACCCTGTCCAGTGAAAACACTCTGCGTGCTCTTTTCATTAAACCTTGCTCTTAAAACCCTTAAACTTCAAAAATTCTTAAACCTTCCCAAAAAAACCCAACCACCATTTCTAAATCGTATATGCTTTTTGTAGTAATCCAAGTTTTCCTAGATTTCATTGGTCGCAGAAATTTTGTTCAACACAGACAGATCCAATTCATCTTAGAAAACACTCATTATCCAAACAAGCCCTTCCACCAGAACTTGACAAGCCAAAAGATCATCAGCTCCCCTAAAAGAACCGACTTGTACTGCTAAAACCAAGATCCAGCCATATAATGTCCCAACGCTGATAATACCATATCATTGAACGTCTTTTGAAAACCAAAATACAACTTTCGACACACTGAGCTTTCAAAAATCTCAAAGGCTACCCACCAAACCAAGGCCAATTCATTTCTAACACTGCTTTTTTTTATACTACAGACGACCAAGCTTTCTCTGAAAAAAAAAGCCAGAAGCTTACAAGTTAAACTTTTGAGCTCCAACCTAATAACTGTGAATAAGCCCTCATAAAGAAAGGTTTACTCTTGCACTGATGCTATGACTGATTTCTCTTTTAAAAAGTTAACCTTTCTCAAGAAAAAATAGTCAGCTTAGAAAGGTTTACTCTTGCACTGATGCTATGACTGATTTCTCTTTTAAAAAGTTAACCTTTCTCAAGAAAAAATAGTCAGCTTAACCCCTAACACCCCTTTTTCTAGCACAAACCTCAGAAGTTCGTTCCACTCCGAGCAGTCAGAAACAGAACTTCTGATAAACCTTAAACAATTCAAACAAGTCCTTCCACCAAAAACTTACAACCCAAATCTAGAACTAATTTCTTCTACCTGTACAAAAATCACGCCATTCTGCTCAGTGCCTAACCCACCCCCTTAAAAGCCATCCCGCTAAACACTGATAACTAAGAACCATAACTAGGTCAAAAACAGATCAGAAGACAGCACACGAAAAATTACCTCGTCTGAAGACAAAGCTCATTTGGGTACATTTCACGCACCTCGTTTCTGCACTTTTCTCGGCACTGGCAGCTACAGACAACATCAAACACTTTTCAAACCCTAGCTTTCCTCAACATCAAAAGAACCGTACAAGCATTGCCGGCATACCCGTCACACGAATCCTGTCCGATGAAAAAACAATTCCAGCTTACAAAATCCCAGCAACACTTCCTTCGTCAGCACAAACCCCGAGCCAGTTAAGAAGACTCGGCAAAGCATTTTTGAGGATTCTGTCCACTACAATACCCTATAATCACCTGGATATCCGCGCCTGTCAACACCTGATCGAATTTCAATCACAGGAACATACGAATTTGATGGTTTCACAGGCGGTTTAGGGGGTCAATTTTTGCGGATTTCGGACAGTGTCTGGTGGTCTCTAGTAAAACCCACATAAGGAAATAACACGGTTCGAAAGGTGAGTTGACGTATCGCCTATCCAGCAGTATGATTCCGTAGAACCAGTCCAGCGTGGAACTGATGCACGAAAAATGGATATTTTAGTAAGACATGTAAAATTTTGGAATTTTATTTAAGAAGATTTGTTTGACATTTTGTACTGTATTTATATGCCTTTGGACTGGAGTGGGGAAGGTTTGTCATGAATGATGTTGTTTCTTCTATATTTTTCCATTTAAAAAAAAAATCTGTGGGTTAGGTGCACTTAATTCATTTGGTTTATTGCACATCTGTGGTGCTTGCGCGTGATGGGTTGAATTTCTGTTTGAGCATTGTACTTCCGTAAGTAAATACCGCTGATCGCACATTTTATATGGGGGGAAAGAATACGGACGAGGAAACTAAATGTAGTTTTATGATATTTAATTGCAGATTAATCAAATTGATATTAGAGAGAAATATTTTTTTTATAAGAAAATACGGTGTTAGTTTAGTTTTATGGAAGGGATGGGGTTCAATTATTGTTCATAGTCTATTATTACTAGCACTTGCATCTTTGAAGGGTGAAAGAGTTACGCCGATAGTTTTATATATCAAATTAAGTTACTAAATGTTGACACAAAATAGTTTTCTAATAATATTTTCTATACATAGTAGAACATTGGAAAGATAATTTTAAAATCTTTATTATTTTGTCTTCCTTGGTAACCATGGAATACACCCTATTAAACCTTTCTTTCATCGAGGTTTGTCCTTTCTTTTAAATAATTTGTCTTCTATGCAACTTTTGTTGCTATCTTTGCACCATTTTTCATCTATAATGAACTTTATAGGATCTTGGTCATTATGGCTTGTACTTTGATTATCCTCCTCCAAAAGCATGGGTGCTACATGAGCATTTGAATTGTTATTAATGAAGTACAAACTATTGTAGTGGTTTCCATCATGATATGAGACATGAAGTGTGGGTGTTTCTGAGCGATCAATATTGTAGATTTGGGATATTAGACCCTTCAAATAGTGCACATGAATGTTAGTTCGAGTCACCATGGAGGTTGCATAAATCTCACAATGGTTTACCCAAGTTCCATCTTCTACCATTTTTTCATAGTAATCTTCAAAATTCATCTCATCTTTCTAAGAAAAGAAAGCTTCAAAGTCTGAACGATTCTCCATAATGTACTCCACTACCATACTACAATACTTTGAGTGTTGCTCTTGGTCAGCTTCAAGTTGATATGCTACGACTCTAAAAAAAAAAAAATCATTTGGTAGAATTTGCACCAGTCTTATGTGATGTTCTCGTTCCCCTTTGTGAGCAAACAATTAATAAAAAAAATGGTGTACGGTTCACTAGAGAGTGTTGTACGGATAATGTATAGTATTAGGAAGAACAGATGCTCGTGTGAGTCTGTATGGTAGAACGCAGAAGCTCATATGGTAGCCCAACTTGGTCGTACGGGTGAGGCTGGTTCGTATGGTAGACAGGATGACAACACATATGGTGTTGAAGGTATGTTTTCACTAGGTCATACGGTATAGCAGGTCATACAGAAGTGAGAATGTAACACAGGAATATGTTTGAAGGTCATACAAATAAGTGATGAGCAGGTCATACAATGGATACTAAGCAAGGTTGTACAGTGTAAGGCGAGTCATATAGATGGAGGTGTCTATGTCAAATGACATTGTGCAGATGAAGTCGGGTGATGGTGGAAGATCAATTCACTTAATACAACCAAGATAAAACTCAAACAAGGATGGAAAATGAACACAGAGATATTCAATTAAAATATTTTCCAAACAATGGTGTTCAGTTCACTGGAGAGTGTTCTACGGATACCGTACAGTATCAGGAAGAATGAATGCTCAGGTGAGTTCGTACAGTAGGCCACATAAGCCTGTATGGTAGCCCAACTTGGTCACACGAGTGAGGTTGGTCTGTATGGTAGACAGGATGGCAGCTCATACGGTGCTGAAGGTATGTCTCCATTGGGTCGTACGATATGGTAGGTCGTATGGAAGTGAGAATTATTAAGGCTAAAATTTGCACCTTGTTAATCTAAACAAGTTTAACAATCTTGCCTAACATGGGATTCATCTTTTGCATGTGGGAAATGCGTAACTGGAAATGAAACCTCTGGATTCTAGGCCAGTTCCTATTGAATAATCATTGATATCTCTAAAGATTAACTTGCATTATTGGGAAAAGGGATAGAAGTTACTAAAATAAACCTACGATCTTAAACTCTAAACTGGAGAACCAGGTGATACACCGAAAAATATGGATACAAAACACATGAACAACTTTACTTTGGAATATTTTCTCCATGACTTAAACACTTCTACTTTGTAAACGTTTGCATAAATATTTCACAATGAGGTTTTTTGAAAAGAAAAGCTAAGGAAATGGTAACATTTCACTTAACAGTCCTAAGAAATGACACACAATGTAACCTGCAAACAGACTTACACTTCTACAATATGGTAGGGGTTGAGACAGAAAACTAAGGAGTTCTAAAACTCACAAATTTATCTTATCAATCAGACTTTTACACAAAATTGCAGAGAAAAACAAAAGGCTTAAGATCAATTAAGAAGGAAATTGCTCCAAAATGCTCTAATTCATATATCTTTTCAGAATATTGAGTTACAAAAGACACAAAAATATCTTAAGGACACTAGAAGAATGTCACAAAATCTCTTTTTTGCATAATCTGAACTGCCCCCAAAAATAGAGCTCAAAATACTAAATACAAACCCCTTAGGGTCGAATTCAGAAAACAAGGCTACAGAAAGGGAGTCAAATCTTATCCAAAATGATGACTCACTGCCTCACAACCCTACTAAGTCAAAATAGAACCTATGACTTACTGAAACTACCCTCAAAAGACTCAAAAAATCAATAAATGACCTCAAATTGCCAAGATAAAGTCAAAATTCGACCCATAGTCCTGAAATGACTCAAAATCCCTCAAATATTTTGTCCATGACCTTAAATGATAGTACTAAGTCTTTGAAAACAATTACTCCTAAGACTTAGTATTTTTAAAAACATGTCATATTGACTTATTAGTCCTAAGACCAATTCAAATTCTTTTCCTTTCTCTTATTTGCATTTAATAAATAACAAAAATATTACAATGACTTAAAAATGTCATTTAATACTTATGTTTTACAATACTAACCAATGCAAATAAAAAAACAATAATAACACCTAACACTTAATATTACTTACACCCCACATGGCACATGTATTTCATTTATACTTTGAAAAAATGAAATTAAGAAACTCTCTCACCCACAGATTCCAAAGTCCATCTAACATAACAAAGGGCACTGTATTCATATTCGCAACCCTAAAAGTTGCTCATTCTTATTTTGCATTATATGGAAAACTTGGAAGAGGAACTCGCAGGAAAAACTGCATCTAGGGTTTGTAGAGTTATGATTTTACTTGCAACCGCCATTTTGCTTCTTTGTTATTGCTCTATTGTTGATTCAAGTTGGAACCATATTATCTCACTTTGTGTACTAGAGCTGCCACTTTTGAGGGTTTTCTTTTTTATTATTTGAAGCCATGACTAGACACTAGTACATTTGGGTTCAATTTTTGACCTTTATTGGTCGAATTTTCAACCCAATTTTTGACTAAATTTCGACCAAATTTGACCAACCCATTGGTCAATATTTTTTTGGTCGAAAACCCAACAAGCCATTGGCTAAGGTCATGCAGGAATTGGTCGAAATTTTGACCAACAAAGGTAGAAAAAAATTTAGGCGTTGGTGGAAATTTTGACCAATGAAGGTGGAAATTTCAACCAATAGAGGCAGAAAAAATTTTAGGCGTTGGTGGAAATTTCGACCAATGAAGGTGGAAATTTCAACCAACAAAGGTAGAAAAAAATTAGGTGTTGGTGGAAATTTCCACCAACAAAGGTCGAAAAAAATTTAAGCGTTGGTGGAAATTTCCACCAACAAAGGTCGAAAAAACCCAAGCGTTGGTGGAAATTTCGACCAATGAAGGTGGAAATTTCCACCAACAAGAAGGTGTAAATTTTTTTTAGGCATTCTATAAAACAGTTCACATGTCTTGCCTATGATACGACATTTTACATGCATCCTACACTCTCTCATCCGGTTGATGATGGATTACGCAAAGTGATCTGAAACCATGATTCTAAAAAACACACACAATCAAATCCAAAATGAACTTGCACTACAAATGGATTATGGAAATCTGATATTGTTAATTTTACATGCATGTCTACCAAGACAAATATATGTTTAAGTTGTGATTGTCCTCGTAGACATGCATGCAATTTTACCAATATCATATTTCCACAATCTATTTGTAGTGCAAGTTCATTTTGGATTTGATTGTGTGTGTTTTTTAGAATCATGGTTTCAGATCACTTTGCGTAATCCATCATCAGCCAAATGAGAGAGTGTAGGATGCATGTAAAATGTCATATCATAGGCAAGACATGTGAACTATTTTATAGAATGCTGCAAAAACATCGACAATAACTAATATGAAGAATATATAATTAGTTATACAATTGAGAAAAATCATGTACCAATGAGTTGGTCGAAATTTCAAGCAAAAAAAATTTCACCAATGGGTTTGTCGAATTTGGTCAAAATTTGGTCAAAAATTGGGTCGAAAATTCAACCAATAAAGGTCAAAAATTGAACCCAAATGTACTAGTGCAAGTATGCTCGCCAAGTTGACTCTTTGAGTTCATTCATCAAGTCACCCCACCAAAGTGCCTCATCAAGGTTAGTCTTTAGGTCCACTCATCGAGCTTGCTCACCAAGTCAGCTCGCCATGTCAACTCGCCAAGTCAACTCGCCAAGCTGACAATTGAAGTACGCTCGCCAAGTCGACTATTCAAGTATGCTCGCCAAGTTGACTCAGAGTTCGTTCATCAAGTCACCCCACCAAAGTGCCTCATCAAGGTCAATACTTAAATTTTCTCACCAAGTTAGCTCACCAAGTCACCTCACCCACATGTCCCGCCAAGTCCCCAAGTCTGCTCACCAAGCCGACAATTCAAGTGCGCTCACTAAGTCAACTCTTTAAGTTTGCTCACCAAGCCCATCCCCTAGGTCAACTCTCCAGGTGAGCTCGCCAAGTCACTCCCACCCAGTCACCTCAATGAGTTGACTCTTTCAGTCAGCTCACCAAGTCTATTGTTCAAGTACGCATGCCAAGTCGGATCACCAAGCCAGCCCACCAAGTCATGTCACCAAGTCGACTGTTCGAGTATGCTCACAAAGTTGACTCTTTAAGTTCACTCATCAAGTCACCCCACCAAAGCACCTCATCAAGGTCATTCTTTAAGTCAGCTCGCCAAGTCACCGCACCAAGTCGACTCACCATCTTGCCTCACCTAGTGGACTCACTAAGTCGGCTCACCAACTTGCCCCACCAAGTTGACTATTCAAGTATGCTTGTCAAGTTGACTCTTTGAGTTTGGTCATCAAGTCACCCCACCAAAGTGCCTCATCAAGGTCAGTCTTGAGGTCCGCTCATCGAGCTTGCTCACCAAGTCAGCTCGCCATGTCATGTCTCTAAGTGGCCTCACTAAGTCGGCTCGCCAACTTGCCCCACCAAGTTGCCACTTTAAGCCCACTCACCATGTTTAATTTTGAAAAAAAAGTCTAGTTACCAAAAATTGACATATTATGTCAACGATTAAATGGAAAACAGAGTAAGAAGGTATAGAAAATACCTTTTGTCCTCCTACTGCTTTGATACTATGTAGACCAAAAAATTTAGTGATCAATGTGCTTTCATAAGTATGAACATGATTATAGTAATTTCACAGCATACGAAGAAGTACCTATAAAATGGTCACACTGGTTAACAATAAAGAAAAGAAAAACAATAGGATACTAAAACCCTGTGGAACATTAAGGCAAACTGAGGAATCCCACAATATAAAATTTATGTACCTTACAACTAGCATTAGTTGGCTACCACACCTAAATTTATAGCTTAAAGGACTCGTTTAGTTACAACTAGCATCTTAAGATACAAAGATGCATCAATTTCCAAGGATGCTGACAAAAATTGCCAAATAAGCTAAGAACAATAACTCCCACTTTCTTCGACTAATTGCAAAAATTGCATAGATGAGACTAAATTAGTATGCATGGTGTTTAAAATGTAAATCTCTTGTACACCCAAAACCAAGTGTGGCAAATTCAAAATTTTGTGAATCTAATATGTCTAGGGAAAAACACACAAACTCAACAGTATATTTCAATACAGTCTTCTTCAATAACAAGAAATTGACTAAAAATAAATACACATTTTAAAGTCATATTGTTTTCATCATTCAAATATTACACATATACATTTTTCATTCTCTTGTTAGTCTGACTCTGAATTTCTTGTTAGCAAAATCAATAAACATTACAAGGCATATCCATATAAATGTAAAATATTGAGCAAGTCGCTAGTCATATGCGTGAATATGCAAATAAATATGCAAACCTGATAGGCTAAATCCGCCATTCACTCTTGCAGGTTACATCATGGATCCAATGATAGGCTTCCAAACTTGATTGCTAAGTAATCTGTAGTTCTCTTAAGCTGGCTGAATTAACAATTTAACACTAAATTCTATTCTTCTAGACCCAATTTTGCTCTTCTATTGAATCAAGCAAGTGAAAACTAAATTCTATTTAGGAAATTGCATTATGAGTACAATGAAGGATAAAAAAGTTCTTAAAAAACCAAGCAAGATGACAAATTAGAGGGCATTTTGAAACTGGCCTCCATCTTTGCTTTTTTGGCTTGCAAATAATTAAAAAGTAAGATGAATAATGTCAAGAAGCTTAATTGAATTCCAAGCCCAAGAGCATCTAGTTGGACTTCCATGGCAGAAGAAGGTGCACCTTGTGATAAGGGAAGCATAGAAAGCCCTTCCAAGTTAACACTGCTTGTGTCAGCATGGAAGACTGCATCATACCCAGTGTGATTTGAAATATTAGCCTGATCTTGGGTAGTAAACAGGCAATTCAATAAGAATGGTTGCAAACACAGAATTCAAGAAATGAATTTCATTGATATGTGTAACATTTTAACTGATGATAAAAAAACTCTATAAAATTACCACAAGTAAAGGAACTTCCTCGATAGGAAGCTCTGCTCCAAGATCCCCTTGAGCTACCATAGCCTATAGAAGAGGAAGGAAGAGACAACTGTTAGAATCCTAAACAACATACAAATACCATAAAAAAATCAATACATGCATAACTTGAATGAGTGTGGCTAAAAATGAAGGTGGCTATGACCATTCGCATGTAAGCAGTGTGTAAATGCTTGTCATAAATAAACTAAATGAAAGAAAACATTCAATAATGTCCAAGGGACCACTAGCATATAAATATCAAAAAACCTCCAATGAGGTACTTTGATTAAAATGTAAGCTTATACAACTGTATATTGTAGGTAGTAGCAGATAGAAGAAAAGGGAATAGAAACACAGGAACAAGGATCCAAGAAATTTTTTATTCTGGAGAATCAAATGGAGCACTAGCATTCAAGATGGATGCTTCTACAAGATAGAGACTAGGACAAAGACACACAACTTATATTCACCACTACAGGTCACTTGCACAATATCTGGGTGCTCCAACCTTGTATGGCCATCAAAAATGGACACTTGCATTAAAGAATGGTGCCCTTCCCTCTGCAAATCACCAAACTGGACACATGTACTAAAGAATGGAGATCCTACAGACCGAGAACACAAACTATTTTGCAGAAACACTACTCCATGACAATTCTACACTCTGACACTGGTGTCTGGACAAATAGTGGAGCCTTGAATACTAAGAGATGCATGATCATTCGCAGTTTAATCAGATTGACATATAAACTGCTATATGGACTCTGGACATCTGGAAAGCTAAATATTTACCTGAATAGGGACAAAAGACAAGGGTGTTGTTGTTTGGGAGACTGTCTTGGTCAGTCCTCTAAGTGGTATCTTTCAACCTCAACTGAGCCGATTGAATATTTGGGTGTGTGAGATATGCTAGAGACTAGCCAAATACTATTAGGTGGTGTTTACGAGAGACAAAACAACAAATCTTGGATACCAAGTTCAAAAGAAGGTAAAAATTAACAAAACAATAAGATCATTGTTTCTTAGCTGTTGAAATCTAACTTGTAAGACAATGTTTCTTAGCTTTTAAAACCTAGCTTGTATCCTATGTATTCAAAATTTGGCATCTCATACCCAAACAAAAGGTGACAAGATGGAATCAAAGCTAGAATGAACCTAAAGCTAACCCTAAATTCTTCTCAAGGCAACACTAACAAAAATTATGGCAAATAGAAGATCTTTTCCCATGCATGGTATGACAGCTGCACAAAAATACCCATAGCCCTTGCATGCCACAACATCTCTGTTAGGAATTAGAAAAGCGCATTTTCTCTCGCAGAAAAATGTTTCTTGAGAGTTCACAACTTCTAAGACCTTTGTTGTGAAGCTAAAAGACGGAGAGGACAAAGATAACAAAGGCATAATATATGAGATTGAACTAATGTCAAATTTATGAATTACGACAGTAGAATCTGAAGAGAATGCCATGTTTAAATACATACACTAAAATTTCATAAGCATAAGATACCAACAAGTCTTGCATGGGAATGTACCTAGTAAAATCAATTATGAGAAGTTGTGATGACATAAAAATGCCCATTAGAAGCAAACAGTCTCAGAATGAGGAAGATGTCAAGATTTTCACGGTTGAGAGTTATGCCATTTTAACCAACTTATGTCGCATTTAGAAAAATCTCCAAAGGCTATATGGCCTCACAGATTTTACTCACACAGGAAAAAAATCACATTAATTTATTTCATGTGAAAATTATAGCATAAAGAATATATATATCCCTCCTTTCAAAGTGTCAATTTAGATATTACTATCCACGTTTAAGTTTTGCTCTCTCATTTCTTGACAGAACCATCTTGAGCTCTATGAGGAAACTACAATTTGAAAACTCAATAGCTAGGAATTAGTCAGGCAGCTAAATGATGGTCTCATTCTAGTTAACTTCACTGAATGATAGACAATCGAAAAAATTGATTTAAAAACATCTTTACTGAAGCTCATAGTCCTTGCCAACAATTTAAAGAAGATTATAACATATTCACAAGTAAAGCTTTTATATTTTGTATTTTACATCAAAGCCATACAAAAACCATCAAAAACCAACAATGGAAAAGCACCAACATCCAAACAAATACATGCATGACTAAATAGTAAACAAAGTAGCATGTGCATTTAACTTTCTATATAATGCTTGACAAGCACGACTTCACATAATTTATTAACCCCATTCAAAGCAATATCACCAATCATAAAGTAACAACTTATCCAACTAAAACCTCTGGTCTAGGGAGACTGTACTTACCCGATCTGATGCAGAAAGAATTGAATGAAGATTTGGTATTGAATCAGCACTTTCAATCTTCACAGTCACATGGATATCCGCACCACAACCTTCACATAATTACAAATACAAATGCATTGATATTTTATCACATTTTAAATTTTGATTTAAAATATAAATTAAGGGAACATGCTATATCAAGCCCAATACTGACTGCAAAGGATTATATTACACTGGAAAGTTAAAATGTTGCTTCAAAGGTTTACTTTTAAGGTAATCTTTCAACTCATGCACCACCTTAGCATCTTTAACTAAGGAAACAACATAATAGTCTATGTCATTCTCAACTCTAAATTTAATATCATCCCAATCTTTATCTGCGAAAAAAAAACACAAGAAATAGATTTTATCAAATACCAAATTAAGCTATCTCAGATGTTGTGTTGGTCAAAACAACTCATCACATATACAAGTAACAACAAAATACAAATATTACACATATTTCAAGATTGATAAACATATCATTCAATTATATTCTAGGTAACTTCAATCAATCAATATTAGGTACAAAAAAGGGAAATCACAATGAAATCAAAGTCCCTAAGAAAGAAGCAGATTGAGATGTACATGTCAATAAGCAACAAAAATCTAATTTGCTATGCATGCCTGAGAGTTGATAAAATGGTCTTAACCTGTAATGGAAGGCAGGCTAGCACTTTTTCCATGCACATTTAAGTGTTATTGTGAGTTAAGCTCTCCTCCATCGATTACTTCACAAATTATAGAATTTGATGTTTTTGACTTCACTTGCAGTGACATCATCCCCCCTAAAGAAATTCAAATAACGATAAGAAATAGAAAGCTATGAAAATGTTGCGAATAACATAAGTAACTTTGTTCTTTTCAGCTAATAAATGAATTTTCAAGCCAGCACAAGAGAACGTACCATTAACAAGTAGTGTGTCTCCTTTCTCCAGATCATTCACAAAATCATCATAATTCATGCTTACACAGTCTTCAGAGCCCACTCCTCTTTTGATTGTGAAAGTAAACTCTTGGCCCTTTGTGAGCATGATAGGTTGTGGTAGATCTCCACTTCTGACTTCAGGGCCCTACAATAAAATGATCTTTAATTTATTGTTTGAGCAAAGGAATAACTCAAAAGACATATAAAAAAGGGGGTTATCTGATAAATTGTACCTAAAACACAAAAAATGACTATCAATAATGTAGATGTATTTTAATTTAGGATGAAAAAAAAGTGAAACAAATTTCAAGTCTACATGTTTTCTGATTGGCTAACAGTCTTGCAATATGAAAATAACCCACATTATGATGTTTTCAAATAGTTAGTTCCAGCAACAACCTATATATAATAAAGGAGTTTCAACACCTATGCAACTCTAGATGAAAGCAAATCTTGTATGATCTTAAAGATTTCATGCATATTGATAATATTCTCCTATTATAAGATTTCATGCATATTGATAATAATAAACTTAGATATCATTTATAAAACTAACTCTCAGACATTATCGGTAGAAAATGCTTCCTATTTAAATTACTTGCCAACAAAATAAGTGTCTCACATTGCAGATTAAAGCCTAGAAATAGTTATAGAAAATGCATAGAAATAGATATGAGCCTAGATCAAGATAGCTCAAGTCTATACAAAATGTCTCAATGATTGAGTTTCTATATATAGTTATCTTATTTTAGGGCACCAAAATGGGTTTTATCCCCTCACACAAGTAAATGATCTATTAAAATATCCTAGATTTGTAATTATAAAGCTTTGGTTCGAACAAAATGCCACAATCAAATTGGGAACTAGAGAATAGTGGAAGGCCACACAGGCAATTACTTCCCACAAATACTATGATAAGAAAAGATAATGCTCACACACTGCTTGAGATCTGAAATAGAACAAGCTTCAACAATACATTGCAATATATATATATATATATATATATATATATATATATATATATATATATATATATATATATATATATATATATATATGGATCTTTTGGCACTGTTACTAAAATCGTTTACCTTCTAGGTAAGAACATAAGTTTGTTTCAATATACAAATCTTCAAAAGGAATTTCATATCAGAAAAAAAAAAAGTAACAAGAAATAAATTAAATTGCGGTGCACTAGGAATAATATAACACATGATGAATACTAAACCTCAATTGAACAAAAGACTATATAGTGGCTTCAATAAAACTGATGCTACAACTAAACCATCACTTGTAGCAAGCTACTTGAAGATATGTAGTACAAACCATCCCAAAGAACAACCTCTAATTTTTAAAAACTTTTGCTTTTACTAGGTGAAGTTTTACTTTTTGCCTTGGCAAAGTCAACCAAGTTTTCAAACAACTTATCTTCAGGTTTAACTTGTTTGCTGAAAGTTAAAGATTGTTGTGGATATGCATCATTGTAAGTTCCATCATGAATGGAGATGAAAGTCAATTTTCCTGACTAGATTCTTATAATGAATATATGAGAGCACTTCAATTTCATTTTTGAATTCTACAGCACCGTGCACTTGTAGAGATCCTTTCTTGTTCCTCTTTGTGCCCACCACTTAGCCCACATTATTGAGTGTCCTATACAAGAAAGTCTTATAGCAAGCAATTTACCCAAGATTCTTGGAGTTGTTCCACTATAAGATATGATGAAATCATTAACTAATTGCCTATTATTTAAGAAAATGAGAAACACTATAAGACACTTTGTAGTGCTGTGATAATAGCCAAATCACCAAAGTAGGCATGCTTTTTGGATCATATTCTCTCTCAGACACAGATGTAACATGCATTTTGGTTGTAGGTGATTTCTAGGAGCTTGGGGTTCACTATCAATTCCAACACCTTCGACTAAAATTTTTGAACAAGTCAAAAGTTGTTCCACTATAATGATTAATAATAAACTTTATCATTGTTCAAGTCAAAAGTTTATCATTAGCAAAAATGGTAGATAATTTTGTTCATGGTCTCAAGGAAAACAAAGACTGCTTGAAAATAGCAAGAAACAACACAGATGACTTAGAAATAGTCTATCACAATGAAAGACATATTTTGTCCATGATAACACTAGCAATGCTCTACTGTCTCGTTTTTGGTAACAAAGACACCCCCCAAACATGAAGGATTCACCCCCCAAACATCTTCAAACATGAAATGATCCACTGTCTATTAGACTAGTGTCTAATCCAGGCTAAACCTCCATTAGCAATTACCATCCAACACTGCACTTACACCAAGTTTTCCTACTCTCCTACATTTGGTTAATATAGTACAAATAAATTATCACAACCTCATTGTCTCCCACCAATAACAGTGACTACAGGTGGTAGGAGAGAATCTACATTGGAAACTTTAGAATAAGTATAGTTGATTGTGCCTAACCAGTCACTGGTTTGAATGCACCAGTCTATTATTCCTTACTCAACCCGCAATGAAAATTAAAAGAATGTGTGGACAAGATAACAAAAATAATAAAATATTCTCACATTAAATATTATTCAAAATGCATTTGATACATCATAGGAACTCACTGTTCCATGGGACAGAGACTAAATTGCAGAGAACAGGATTATTTTATTGATTAAATTGTTTTCACAATGCCTTGTCTCACCACCCAAACTCTACTTCTCCCCCAAACACTCGACAAATCCCTTTTAAATAACCAAACAACAGTAAACAACCACTGCTGTTTAACTATCCGATTGTTACCAGTTAGTTATAAACTGAAATTTGTTGTCTAAGTTGACACAAAGTGTCAACTTCGACAAATTACAATCATATATGCCTTTAATATATTTCACTAACCTTTTCAAAGGTTTTATAACTGCACTAACCCTTCCAAAGACACCTAAAACCCTTACAAGCTTTACTAGGCCTAAAGACACCTAAAACCCTTACAAGCTTTTCTTTGCATTTTTTCTACATTTGATACTTTTCTTATAGGTGGACATGTCTATCACAAACATCCAACATGTCTATCCTTAGACTTCATGGCAAAACCCCTACAAACAACAACAAAAAAGAGAGGACATGAACCATCCAAACATCTCTAATAGCTTGTGGATATCCCAAAGATGCATAAGTGCATGACTTGTGAAAACCAAAAAGATAAGACTAACTTGTATAACAAGCGAATAACCAAAATGATTTTATGTTTGTGTTATGTTTGACAATGATAATGATATTTGGATTCAAGTATGAGGAAATTTGTATCAATCAATTCATTAAATATCATTCGAATACAAAGAAGATTTTAAGAGATTCAAGAGCATAATTATAAGCCAAATTTGTGGAAGACCTAAATCAGACCTAAGTGAACAGACATGTGAAGGCTTATTTTGAATATGATGAGCAAATCTAAGGCAGAATTTTTATGAAGGTATATTCCAAGTTTAGAGCATTTATTGAAAAACACTATTTCAAATCTTGGTGGATTATTCATAAGTACAAGGCAGATTTGTTGAAGACCTCAAAGGAGATCTAAGGCAAATCTACCTACATTATAAACACTTTGCATTTCAAAGGTCAGTTCCTTCTACATTGCAGGATTTGAGGTTGGTGTCTCTTGCTAATTGAGTCTAGACATTTGTTTGAAGTTATATATATACATACATATATGTGTGTGTGTGTACATACACACACAATTCACCTACAAGGATTTCCATGCTAAATAGTATATGCATCTTGTCTTCTTTTGTTAGACATCAACTATGTGAATGCTTTCTACATTGCTTTCAGTTGACTAAATATATATAATAAAATATGCAGGTTTCTATGCCAAACTAACTCCAATGTGGACAAATATCTAATAATTGGGATTTAAACTAAGAAAGAACTATATGTTCAAGGAACCAAAAGATGACTGCAATGAGACTATTACAAGCGAAAAAAATTCAGTCTCATTAAGGAGAATTGGGATGTGTGTTTGAAGACTTAACAAATTTGAGCTTCACTTGGTTTCAAGAATACTATAATATTCTCTACTTAACAAGGCCAACCACATGAAGGTGGAAGCTCATCTGGCCTCACCCCCCTCCCCCTAACACCAATCTAAAGTACCCATTATCATTTAATTACATACTTCATTCATTCATTCATCCATTTATGAACTATAACATTCAATCAATACAATCACATAACATTCATTAATAAGATATAAAATTCATTAATACACAATACTAATCAAAACTTCATTAACACATAACAATATTCATTAACATAAACTAAAAATCGCTCTTAATACGCATCATTCATACAAAATTACTTAAAACAAAGTTCTTTCATTATCCAACAAGGTTTATCAAAGAAGATTTTTAAAACATCATTTCTTTTTTTTTGTTTTTCTGAGCTCTCTTAAGAAAAGCGCTCATAGGAGCATCCATATCTGCTTCATTCTCCTCCTCTTCTGGCACATGTAATGTCAAATTACGATGGCTCCTTCTTTTTGGAGGAGCAAGAGGTTGCTGCACTAAAGGGGGCTCTGTTGCAAGAACAAGTGAATGCGATAAATTGGCATACTCTTTTTCTTTTTCTAACTGTTACAAGTTTGTAATTAAGGATGAGTACAACATAAAATGCATTTTTCTTACCTGACAATGCCACATCATCTACATTAACATTCTGATCTTCCACCATGTCAACATGTTGAACACTTGGAACATGGTCCACTGCTTCAGCATGATGTTCAACATGCTCTGAAATATTCAAAAAAATGATACGTGTCAAATTCCAATTGAAGATGTTAAATTGTATTCATAATTGCATAATTAATTTCCAATAGCAAATTAATATCTCCACCACTATAATGCACATCATGGCCTTCGTCAGGAGCAGGTTCTATGGTAGGATATGAAGGCTACAGTAAAATGTTATGCACATTGTTATGTAGTCAATTTACGTTTAAAACTAATACCAAAAAAGAATCTTCTGAACTATTTAATTTCATTTACTTTTCATCTGACCAATTTACCTGTGAGATATCATTTGGTGCACTGGATTCTTGGGCAAGGCTTATAGATTCTTCATGTAGGCGTGCAACCACAACTTTATAGCCTTCCTTCAAGGCAATTTTTCCATCTTCATCTGTGACCTCTACATTGAAATCTGTGCCCTATGTTTTTTGCTTGATAACGTCAGTTTTCCATGTATGGTTTCATTAAACAAAACTGTTTGCAACATTATATTAAAAAAAAAATACAAAATTCATTGCTCTACTTACAAGTCAAGACTGCAGATTCATATAGCCACCAGAGCCAAGTTTGTATTGACCAACCTTTTCTATTCTCGCTTTTGTAGCCATGAATGTGTCCTGCAATCTATGAACAATTTCAAACATCTTAGATTATATATTTACAAATATCAATAATTAGTGCATGATTACAATGTACTTAATACTATAATGACATACCTCTTTTTGCCCTGTGTTGCTTCATTATCTCTATCTTCACATAGCCTTTTCTCCTTTGCATCTTCTATTATTTCATTCCACTCCATCGTTGGAATCATAGGAGGACGGTCGTACTTTGGGTTATCCTTCAGAGCCCTTCTATATTGATCCCTCACAGTCTTTATATGCTTTGCTGCTCTTTTCAGAAGTAGGCCAGTGTAAAAAATGTTTTTTCCAAATTTCTCCTCAATGGATGCAATCAACTGATTTTTTAATTTCACAGCTTGTAAATTCCACCTTTTAAAAAATAAATAGATTGTTAGATTAATAACTTTAATATATTACAATAAATAGAAGGAAACAAAAATTATGTAGCAATGATATGAAACTACGTACCTTTTACGTATGGTGGGTCCAAATAGTCTCAATGTCATATAAAAAAGATTTTCAAAGAAAGCATTATTACCTACAAAAACATAAAGGATTTATCAGTCCAAAATGAGTAATGTAAAAGTAAACTAAATTTACACTTTAAATAATATCAATTTTAAAGCACCTGGAAGCTTTCGTTCTCTTAATGGAAACATAGTTTTCTTATTCAGCAACAATGTCCCTCCATACAAACTAGTACTAATCACACGAACTGCTCCAAGAAATGGATCAGCTTCAGTAGTACTACTCTTTGTTTCTCTATCAACTGAAACATCATACAATTAAATGACAATTTTAGTATTGCTCTCTATTGGTCTACCTCCCTGCCTATGTCCATGTCTCTTTATGTGTGGCTATATATATATATATATATATATATATATATATATATATATATATATATATATATATATATATATATATATATATATATATATATATATATATATATATATATATATATATATATATATGTATGCATGTATGCATGCGTGGTTTGTGTATGCATGTGTTTGTGTGTATGCAAGCTTCTATAGACATCATTTAAGCACTAATATGCTACTTCATTGTTCATCAACTTGTAGAAAGACATTACAAAATATAACACATTACAAAATATAGCAAAACAAGGTTTTACTAGTTCTACTGGGCATAGACGATGATGTTTGCATGGTACTTGTTGCCGACAATGCAACAGATAATAGTGGACTGCCAACTGAAGGAGGAGTCTGCACTTCATCATGAGCTGAAGAATAGAATATTGTTAGCAAAGACATTTGCAATGGATAAATATCAAATGGGATACTAGCGAGAAACATCCACAAAAAAAAGGTAAGTGTTATAATGTTGATCAAAACAAACGAAGTGTTACTTACATAAAGGTATTGCGCAATAATCCTGACCATGTTCACCATGTGACCTCGCAACTGGCACATATGTCTATACAAGAACACATAAAATTAGAGATCATGATCCATAAGATACTATAAAAGATTAATATCTATTGAACTTCTATTACTGCTTACTTTCAAAGATTTGGATTCTGCGGTCCAATTCTATTCTCAGTGCCTCTTTCTCCTCACTTCTATCACCCTTGATGAAAATTTTAACAAGCTCATCAGTGTATCTTTGCGTAATTTTTTGGGTGATGAATACAGGGTCAGTACTAAGGCCAATGTCATGTAGATATGATACCCATATTTTAGATTGCATTTGATCAGTGATCATTGTAGCTTTTTCCTATCATTTGTGACATCAAATATTCGTATACTTTCATCAAAATAACTCCAAAGCCATAAAGAAAAGAACATAATAATAGGACATTTATTTCTATATTAACATTAAAATTTACAATAATTAATGTTTACCTTTATTGAAGGTGTCTGAGATGGTGCATCCATATCGCCTTGTGAAAAAAATGAGTAAGTCTTAGAAATCAGTAGTGAAATTAAAGTAATAGACTTACCAAAAAAAATATTAATAATAAAGTAGATTGTATATGTAAATCATTTGTCTTAAGTTAAAAATTTAGCGTAACTAATGTTTATATCTAAAAAAATATTTGACATGTTCTACTTAATGTTTATATGTGCACATATGGTTTGGAAAGAAATATTTGGTCATAGAAGACCCTATCATAGTTGACATTGATTGCATCTGAAGATTTCATTGATCATCATGATCTTCATCCATGTCGTCGTCGTCATCATCATCATCATCATCATCATCGAACTTGTCACTTTGATCGTCGTCGTCACCACCACCATCTTCATCACCATCATCATCCTCTTGATCATTATCATCATCATGACAATCATCGCCATGATCATCACCATCTTCATCACCATGATCATGATCGTCATCAGCATCATCATCGTCATTATCACCATTATCATTAGCATGACCAAAATCATCACCATCTTCTTCTTCTTCATCACTAGGTAACTGTCATTCTTGATAATCATTTACTTCCTCTTGTGCTTCTTCAATATCTTCTTCTTCGATCACATTATACTTTACTGGCCTTCCTCTTGGGTCATCTCTAACAACAAATGACCAACCTGGTTTGTCTGGAACACCAAAGTAAAACACTTGATCGCATTGACTTGGAAGAACATAGGCTGTAATGTCCCCATTTTAGCAGTTGACCAAGTGTGTGTGCGTTAGCCTTGTTCTACATGGTCCCGAGGGCTAACGAAGGGTTTAATGGGATCCTGGAGTGTTTTGGCCTAGTCATTTCCAGTTTGGTCCAAAACAAAGTTGATTTACTCAGTTTCAGGCATACTTACTATTTTTAGTAAGTTGGCAGGACATAGTGTAGGTCAATTTTGGTGATTGGATTTGATACTCCTCAGTGAGAGCTTTTCGATGAGCTATCACTCGCATTATTCGGAGTCCGATTGCTAATACATTTTAATACCTAAAGTTTTATTAAAGTAACGTCTAATTTAATTGTAAAATATTAAAGTGTTACTTTAATATTTATTTTATGGGGATGTGTACCCAAAGGAGACATAAGGGGTATTTTAATATATGTTTTATATACTACATATTTTTTATCCCACATTGCCCATATGAGTTGGGCGGACCCTTGGAAATAGAATAAAAGGAAGCATTTGTGGCTTCATTAGCCAAGTTGAATATGAGAAGAAATTGGTGTATGAGTTGCAGCTCCGTTCTTGGCATTTCAGGACGTCTATCCTCTCTTGTAACATTCTAGACGTCATTCCCTTGGGGTTTGGCCTTTGGAATTCTTTGTTATTGGCTTCATTATCAGGCAATTTAGTTGCATTTCCAGCTACAGGCAGATTTGGTATTTTGCTCATATCTTCTTCACTACTTTTCCAACGCTTATGCCGCTTTGAGGGAATAATATTACGAAGGTAGTGGACTGATTGAAGGACAAAGCACTGTAGCAGCAAGTTCAAAAGCATGGGCTGGAGTATTATGTCAATACTGCTGAAGTAATTAGTGAGTTGATAAATCTACCATGTATTTGGTTTTATGAATTCTGAAAATAACATTTGATTAGCAGCAGTTCATTTCCACTTTGCATATTATTGTAGTTTCTTTCTTGTTTATGTTGTATGATACCAATTCCATGCACAAAACACAACAAACAAATAAATGTTTGATTTTCAGAGTTATAAGGGGTTTAAAACATTAAACGAAGAAATAAGAGGTTGAATGCAAACTGTTTGACAAAATTCTTTTCTGCAAATTGGTTTAGTTTTTTGGGACATCCAGCGGTGCCCATTACAGTGGTATCAGAGCTATAATTCTTGCCATCCTGTGGAGGTCTTATAGGGAATTTGGAACAGCCGGATAGAGGGAAAAGTGTTTGACGAAATGTCAAAACACTAAAATCAGAAATAAAAAAAACACAGGCTAAGCATTTATGTTTGAGCATGCGACAGGGGCCTTATAATTTTTGCGATACCAGAGCAAGACAAAATAGGATTTCAAACTTGCAAAGAAAACAGTCTAGTACATCCGTGCAGGGGGACATTGAATCCAGCCATATAGACACAGAGGAGATATTCTTTGATTAGGACAACAATATGGGTGATCGATATGACAGGAATACGGGATTAGGTGGAGGCAGGAATGCCGGTCTAGATCAGGGGGACGTAATGTTCAGACAATTATTGGATACATTAGAGCAGGGGCAGCGTATGCAGCAGGAGCAGAATAGGCGAATGGACATGATGTTGCAGCTCATGGCTAGACAGATGGGTGTCAATATTAATCCAGGTGATGCCAACAATAGAAAAAATAACAATGAGGGAAACAATAACAATGGGGGAAACAATAACCATGGAGGCCAAGGCAACAACAATGGTCCTGAGAATAACATTAATGGTAATAATGGACACGACAACAATGGGAATGAGGCTGATAACTTTAGACACGTTGCACGCCCAGCGCAGATTGTGAGCTTGAGACCTCTTCTACCCACCTTCCCACCCAAAGATCTGGTTCAACCAGTAAACGAACCGCAGATTACCGAGTTATAGGATCAGTCCAGGAGGGACTGGGAGGCTAGTGGATCGGAGTTTCAGGCAAATATTTCCCTCAGAGATTATATGGACTTGAGGATGAGACACATGCCTAGAGCAGGAGGGAGGAATCAAAACTTTGAACTAAGAAAAAAAGTTGGAAAACTTTCCTTACCTTATTATGATGCTTCAGGGAAGATGACTACACGAGCTTGGGTGCAGAAGGTAGATACATACTTGCAGCTAAATCCTATGCCTGAGGAGGAGGCTATCAAGTATGCGGCTATGCACTTGGATGGCGTTGCACATGAATGGTGGCATCATGGCATGGTGACTTTGGGGCATAATCAGATTACATCCTATGAGGAATTCACCGAAACATTGATTGAGAGATTTTAAACTAGGGATCTCGAGTTACATTTCAAGGAACTAGCACAGTTAAAACAGTCAAGTTCTGTGGATGCTTACATTGTCGAGTTTCAGTGTTTGTCTGTACTTGTTACTGATATCTCTCCTAGGAGATTGGTGGTGTTATTTTGTGATGGTCTTGCTGATCCATTACGAGGTTGGGTGAAGGGACATGATCCACTCACCTTAGCTGAAGCAACTAAAAAGGCACGAGATTTAGCCCTTTCGGTATACAAAGGAAAAAACCATTCAACAGATTCTTCCTACCGCAAGGACAAAGACAAAAAATAGTTTTAGAAAGAGTATAGCAAACCTAAAGAAGGATCAAAAGGACTAGACAATGAAACCTTGAATGAACTTCGAAAGAAGAAGCTATGCTTCCATTGTAGAGAGCCTTGGGACTTATCTCATAAATATTCTCTCAAGGCTAAGGCAAATCAAATGGAGTATTTTTTAGCAGAAGATTCAGAGTTAGAGGGGGAGGATCAACACTCTGATTCAGATGAGGGTAACACTATAGAGGAGAGCAGCATTCCTAAGGATGATAGATCGTTGGCACGCTTGATAGGGGCCCAAAAGGAAATCACATTTAAGGTTAGGGGTACTATCCAAGGGCAGAAAGTGATATCTCTTATTGACACTAGGGCTACACATAACTTCATAGATGCACAGTTGGTAGCTAGGAGAGGGTTACAGACAGAGGAGCATGATGGGTTTAGAGTCATGGTGGCTAACGGTGATAAATTATTATGCACTCGGAAGATATCTAATCTTCACATCAGGTTTGGAGATGGCTACGAGTTGAAGGATGAGTTCTATGTTGTGGACATGGGAGATTATGATGTCATCCTCGGCATGACATGGATGGCTTCACTAGTGGAGTTCACACTCAACCTAGTGAAATTGGAGATGAGATTCTAGCATGAGGGCAGAACTGTGGTACTTAGAGGACTTTCAGATGGAGGTTGCAGAGTAGTGTCCTTGAGGAGAATGTAGAGACTTTTTCGTCATGATGACATAGAGCAGGCGACAGAGTGCTACATTATGCCAACTTCACGAGAGCCACAAGAAAAGAGTCATCCACCAGATATCCAGAAGATACTTGATAGACACGCTAAAGTATTTAGTGAGATTCCTCATGGGGTTCCTCCTGATAGAGGGATGGAACATGTTATTGAGCTCGAGGAGGGAGCCAAACCAGTTATGATTACTCCTTATCGTCATCCTAAGAAACACAAGGATGAGATAGAGAAGGCGATTAAGGATTTTTTGGAGATGGGGCATAGCAGGCCTAGTAAGAGCCCCTTTTCTTCAGCAGTAGTATTGGTAAAGAAAAAGGATGGGACGATGTGCATGTGCATCGATTACATGGCACTGAATAAGAAAACAATTAAAAATAGGTATCCCATTCCTAGGATTGATGAGTTGATTGATGAGTTGCATGGGGCATGCTTCTTCACCAAAATTGATTTGCGATCCGGATACCATCAGATTAGGATGAGAGCAAAGGACATTGAGAAAACAACCTTCTGATGTCACTATGGCTACTTTGAGTTCATGGTTATGCCATTTGGTCTAACCAATGCACCCGCTACATTTCAAAGTTGTATGAACTAGGTATTCAGGAAGCAGCTGAGGAGATTTGTCTTGATCTTCTTTGATGACATCTTGGTCTTCAGTAAGACCTGGGAGGAGCACTTACATCATCTGGAGGAGGTGTTATCTATTCTGGAGAGAGAGTAATTGTATGCCAAGGAATCTAAATGTGAGTTTGGCATGATTGAGCTCCTTTACCTTGGGCATATCATTAGTGCAGATGGCGTTCGGGTTGATCTCGAAAAGATTAGAGCTATTGTAGAGTGGCCTACTCCCACAAACCTTACACAACTTAAGGGATTCTTTGGTTTATGTGGTTTTTATAGGAGGTTTGTTAAGGGATTCTCATAGATTGCTACACCCTTGACAAATCTTACCAGGAAAGGAGCCTTCGTGTGGACAGGGGTAGCACAGAGGTGTTTTGAGCATTTCAAGCAGGTAATGTCTTCATGTCCAGTTCTAGCTCTATCGGATTTCACGAAGCCTTTTGAGCTTCATTGTGATGCATCAGGTGATGGGATTGGAGCAGTATTGATGCAGGAGAAGCATCCCATTGCATTCGAGAGTAGGAAGCTCCGGGGAGTTGAGAAGAGTTATTCTGTCTATGACCGGGAGATGTTGGCCATAATGCATGCATTGGCCAAATTTTGATCATATTTGGTAGGTGGATGTTTTGTGATCAAGACTGATCACAACAGTATTAAATACTTCATGAGCCAGCGTGATCTTAATGACCGGCAACAAAAATGGGTGACTAAATTGCAGGCTTACGACTTTGACGTAGAGTTTGTCAAAGGTAAGAAAAATGTGGTGGCTGATGCCTTATCTCGGAGACCTCACTTATGTGCTCTGGCAAAGATTTCAGGAGATTGGAGAGATCGAATTATAGCAGAGTATGTCAGAGATGCTTGGGCTTCTGGATTGATTTCAGGTACCATACAAGATGATCACTATGAGGTGATATATGGATTGATCAGAGTTCAGGATAGGGTTTATTTGATTCCGTCATCACATTTGAGAGAGGTGATACTAGAGGCATTTCATGATGCACCTATAGCTGGACATCCGAGGGTCTTCAAGACCTACAGGCAGATCCAAGAGCAGTTTTCATGGAAAGGGCTCAAGGATGATGTTCAGAGGTATGTCAGGGAGTGTGTGGTTTGTCAACAGAATAAGGGAGAGCACACATTTCCTGCAGGTTTATTATAGCCCTTGCCCATTCTTGATAGGAAATGGGAAAGTATTTCAATGGACTTCATCACTAGTTTACCACGAGTGCAGGGAAGGGATTGCATCTATGTGGTGGTGGACTGCTTGACGAAGTTTGCTCACTTCTTTGCTATTCCATCCACTTACATAGCAGCACAGGTGGTAGATCTTTCCTTTAGGGAGATATTCAGGTTACATGGGCTGCCCAGATTCATTGTCAGCGATTGGGATAGTAAGTTTATGAGTGTTTTTTGGCAAGAGTTGTTTAGGTTGTGTGGTACAGATCTTACACCTAGCACTAGTTATCATCCACAAACAGATGGGCAAACAGAGATTGTGAATAAATGGGTGGAAGGATATTTGAGGAACTATGTAACTGCACAACAAAAGGCTTGGATCAAATGGTTGCATATGGGAGAGTATTGTTATAACACCACTTATCATATGTCCATCAAGATGACTCCTTTTATGGCACTCTATGGTTATGAAGCACCTAGCTTCATGGATTTAGTTTTGGGGGACAGTAGAGTGCCCAAAGCCAAAAACTTATTGTAGGATAGTCAGGACATCCTGAAAGTGCTCAAAGAGAATATACAATAGGCCCAGAATCAACAGAAATTGTATGCTGATCAACATCGAATAGAGCGTAGATTCGAGTTAGGGGATATGGTTTACTTGAGGCTACAACCATATAGACAGTCATCGCTCAAGAAGAGCGGAGCTAAAAAGTTGAAACCTAGATTTTATGGTCCCTACAGGGTGATTCACAAAGTGGGCAAATTCGCCTATGAGCTTGAGCTTCCAGAGGGCGATCGAGTGCACAATGTGTTTCATATGTCTAGGCTTAAGAAAGCCATTGGTCAGAATGTACTGCCTTCTGCAGATTTACCCCCTTTGGATGAGGAGGGGAAGCTTGTGTTAGTACCCGAGGCTATTCTGGACACCAGAGAGAGGAAGCTTAGAAACAGGATAGTGAAGGAGTATTTGGTCAGATGGAGAGACCTGCCAGAGGAAGATTCTACATGGGAGAGTGAGCAGGTTATTCAGCAGGCTGGACTGAGATTGCTTGAGGACAAGCAATTTCAAGGGGGGCGGACTGTAATGTCCCCATTTTAGCAGTTGACCAAGTGTGTGTGCATTAGCCTTGTTCTACATGGTCCAGAGGGCTAATGAAGGGTTTAATGGGATCCTAGAGTGTTTTGGCCTAGTCATTTCCAGTTTGGGCCAAAACGAAGTTGATTTACTCAGTTTTAGGCATACTTACTATTTTTAGTAAGTCGGCAAGACACAGTGCAGGTCAATTTTGGTGATTGGATTTGATACTCCTCGGTGAGAGCTTTCGGATGAGCTATCACTCGCATTATTCGGAGTCCGATTGCTAATACATTTTAATGCCTGAAGTTTTATTAAAGTAACATCTAATTTAATTGTAAAATATTAAAGTGTTACTTTAATATTTATTTTATGGGGATGTGTACCCAAGGGAGACATAAGGGGTATTTTAATATATGTTTTATATACTACACATCTTTTATCTCACATTACCCATATGAGTTGGGCGGACCCTTGGGAATAGAATAAAAGGAAGCATTTGTGGCTTCATTAGCCAAGTTGAATATGAGAAGAAATTGGTGTGTGAGTTGCAGCTCTGTTCTTGGCATTTGAGGATGTCTATCCTCTCTTGTAACATTCTAGACGTCATTCTCTTGGGGTTTGGCCTTTGGAATTCTTTGTCATTGGCTTCATTATCAAGCAATTTAGTTGCATTTCCAACTATAGGCAGATTTGGTATTTTGCTCATATCTTCTTCACTACTTTTCTGATGCTTATGCCGCTTTGAGGGAATAATATTACGAAGGTAGTGGACTGATTGAAGGACAAAGCACTGTAGCAGCAAGTTCAAAATATGGGCTAGAGTATTATGTCAATACTGCTGAAGTAATTAGTGAGTTGATAAATCTACCATGTATTTGGTTTTATGAATTCTGAAAATAACATTTTATTAGCAACAATTCATTTCCACTTTACATATTATTGTAGTTTCTTTCTTGTTTATGTTGTATGATACCAATTCCATGCACAAAACACAACAAACAAATAAACATTTGATTTTTGGAGTTATAAGGGGTTTAAAACATTAAACGAAGAAATAAGAGGTTGAATGCAAACAGTTTGACAAAATTCCTTTCAGCAAATTGGTTTAGTTTTTTGGGACATCCAAGGGTGCCCATTACAAGGGCTCATCTCTGATTGGCTCAAATGACCTTGTATTAATCATAGTAAATCCATTATCGTGTTCAATAACAGTCCTATCGAGATCATTTTGATTCAGTCGTAACCTAAACCATTTGATGACAAATAGAACTATTTTGAATGAATCAAAGTCGCACTCAAGTATATCATCCAAAATGCCATAGTATCAATTTTCAGATTGTTGAGGATGTATGTTAGTTCTAGATGAAATATTGGTGACCGCGAAGACAACACTTATCTCGGAATCACACATTTTTTTCGTTTCATTTAACTTTTTTGTGCGGAATTTATAGCCATGGTAGTACATAGCTTTGTGGTGTTTGACTTGAAATTATTCAAACATGTCAAGAATCTTCTCATTGATCTATGAGTTGATATTAAACTTATGTCTCATGATTAGTAATCTTATGCATACCTTTGTATCTCTTAAGCCATATATTAGATCAAGTACCATTGGCATAACGTTGGGATCTCCATTACGATGAGCTTCTTTAACCAACAATGCAATACCATCCCATGTTAATGAGAAACCATTTTCTTGAGACTGTTCAATCCACACTGTCATCCAATCAAGATTGTTAGCAATGTACAAGTGTAGTGCATCCCACTGACGACCAACTATAACGAAGACAATTACACCAGTTAGAAACAACTTATATATTGATGATGGATAAGAATTGTTAAATTACGAAAAAAAACTTATAATTACCTCTCACCCTCCTTAATCTACCTTTCCCTGTCAGGTACTCCCCTTTGGATTTGTCATTATAGTTGGGATCCCAAATGCGATCTACGTGGATACTTGCTACAAACTTTGGAAGATATTCACTGATATACACCATGGTCTGGTATATCATATATCCCTCTATCATAGAACCCTCAGGACGTGCTCTTTGTTGAACCAAGCCCTTCATAAATTTCATGTGCCTCTCAACCATCCACATTGATCTAGCTTGTACATGTCCACACAATTCAATCTCCTCAACTTGATGTATGAGGTAGTGTTCTTGAGCATTGAAAAACGTTGGAGGTAAACACTTTTGCATTTCACACATAAGCCGTGGAATTTTTCTCTTCCAATATTTTATATCTTTTTTATCAATTTCTTTAGATGATAACCACCTAAAAGAGATTCAACACACAATAACACATAGAGGAGATTTCAAATAAAATTATACAATAGATTTCAAATAAAAAGCTACAAATCTAAGAAAAAACATTCTTCTAACCTCATGTACTTTCCAAGATCATATATAACTTGTTTAATACTATTGTCAAACTGTTATGGAAGGGATAGAGGTAGGACGAATTGCAATCATTAAAAAATGATCATTTCAATATATTATTAAATAATGCAACTGGTACTACATTCAATCTTATAAATATACTGTAAATAGAAAACATGACTTACCTTGAGGAAGGTATGCCAATCATGTGTCTTCAAACCTGGCCCGAAATCACCATTCTTTGATAGAAGAGTGCTTATATTTGCAGCAAATCCTCAAACCTGGCCCAAAATCACCATTCTTTGATAGAAGAGTGCTTATATTTGCAGCAAATCCTGTTGAAAATTTTGTTTTTTTTATGACTTCTTTTAATGCATCATTTTGTTGCTCCGTTAATAACCAAGGAAAGGCACTTGTATTTATGCGGTCTCCATTCCTATTTGATTCAATGAAAACTTTTAGTACATGATTAGATTCATGAATGTCAGTATAAATTTTAGCAATTTGTTCCCTATCACGCCTTCCATCCAACATTTTCCATAGTGTCTCTATTACATTCTTTCCAATATGCATAGCATCAAACAAATGTGCGATTGGGAGATCCTTGTAGTATGGTAACCTACTAAATTGAGTAGGATAACTTTTCATTCCTCTAGGAAGTTGGTCATTGATGCCTTAACGACCTTCACAAGTATCAGTTACAGCATTAGTAAATATAAGACAATATCGAAATACAAATTGTAAACTTCAGATGACCAATTGGACATTACCTTGACGATTTAGTCGATCATATTCCAACTTCCATAAATGAGGTGTCATTCTTCTTGGCCTTGATGATGTCTCTTCTTTCCCATTGAAAAGATGTTTTTTCGGCAATTCGATACTTATGATTATGGTGGAGAAAGTGTCTAAACTCATCAAACACCTGCTTTCCTAAACTTCTCAAATGATGACATTTCATCTTCGAACCACAAACTGGACATGCAAATTTTTCTTTTGTCTGAAGACCTAAAAGATCATGTATAATTGGATCATGTACAATGATCACGCACAACTTAAGCATTCGATAGTAATGTGTAAGCACTATAACATACCAAAAATATGTAATCTTAACAATATAACATATTGCAAAAATGAGTTAGCCCAGGGGCATCATGTATTGTCCATACAAGCATTGCATGAAATTGAAATTGTCGATGTCCTATCGGTCTAGAGATGTCATACATAGTGATGTCATTCCATAACTTCAACAACTCGTCAATTAGGGGCTCAATATACACGTTCATATCTTTAACTTGGTATTTACCTAGCAATTGAATGAACATAAACATTACGTAATTATTATAACCATTTTCATGCACTATTTATAAATTAATTTAGATAATTATAAAATTAAAAAAAACCTAGCACAATCATTGACAACATTATGTGCTCCCTCTTTATGGACATCCAAGGAGGAATGTTATTGTTAATAACAAAAATAGGCCATACTAAGTAAACAGATCTCATATCTCCATATGGATTGACACCGTCCGCCGCCAATGAAAGTTTCAGATTACGAGGTTCTTCTTTAAAGTGTGACCATGTTTCTTCTATCTCTTAAATGCAAAACCATCGGTAGGCATTCACATAATGTCATCCTGACTTCTATTGCGTGCATGGTAATCTATAAATTGTGCCAAGCTAGTGCACTTGGATAACCATTCAAGACGTGGAATAATGGGAATGTACTAAAGAACCTTGTGAGACACTTTTTTTGTTATTTGATTTGACCGATATCTACTAACATGACAATCAAGGCATTCTGTTGCAAATTCATGTTGTTTATGATATAGAATGTGATCATTGGGACATGCATGTATTGTCTGATACTTCATTCCAATCTGATCCATAATGTTAGATAATTCTTGGTACGAACGAGGCAAAATGTTTGATGGTGGTAACAAAAACTCACTAATCAACCTACAACAACAAATATGCATTTTTAATATAATGAATAGTAATTGTATGCTAACATTGAAGATGACAAAAATGACATACCTTAGCATACGTGACATTGCTACATTGGATATACTATTCATAACCTTTAAGTTCACCAACAACACTATAGCCGATAGTAGAGTTGTTTGGGAGCCTTCGTATAAGGGCTCGTGTGCCTTCTCAAGTAAAGGTATATCAAGACCATCTTCATCATTATTATCAGATTCGCTAGTACCATCATTGTGAGCCTCTTCATCACTTGCCTCAATACCATCTTCTTCAATCATGTCCTCTGGCACATTATCATCTTCTTCCATGGGAGTGTTATCCTTAGCTTGGATATTCACACCTCTATGTTCCTCTAGTAGGAAATCCACATTCAGCAATGGATGAAAATCGTGGCCCCCTTCAACATGACCATATTGCCTACAATGACTCTAGGCTGTTGTGATTAGAATTCTTCGATTCTTTAAGCCCTTACACTTTTTACAAGGACAATAACATTTATTAGGTTTTCTTCGGAACTGAGCCCACAATGCAACCATTGTCTCATTATTTTGTTTTGGGTTCATATTGTCAGGCATGGTCTTTCTTCACAAGAAAATATACCTAAAAATAAATTTGACATGTTGTGATTAATGTTTATATCTGCACATATGGTTTTTGTTAATTAATGTTTTCAAATGTAACTAAAATGATTACAAACATATCAAAAAGGACTTTCACAGGGTCTTATTACATCAACTGTTCTAACATGGTCATGTTGGTTATCTTGAGACCTTAATGTCTTCTCATGCCTTCAACCTTGACCTTGATGCTCCTACATCATTCTCCCAAGGATCAAGGAAAGTTGGATCATCATGGAATTGAGTAGGCAGACCTTCTAGGAAGTTGCAATACTTCAACCTTGTAAGTGTCACGTCAATGCAATGGGTACTAAACAAACAATTTAAGTTGATGAGAAATAGTTGTTATGAATTCAAATTGTAAGCATCACCTCAATGCATTGGGTATTAAACAAACAATTCAAGCTGATGAGTATGGGTTTTTATGAACCACAACTCATGAAATATGCATTAAGTCCATACCTGTTGTTTACAATGAGTATGGGTTTTTTTTCTAAGAACATACCTATTTTTTACAGTTAGTAAGTTTCTATATCCTTTAAGAAATTTGAAGCAATGCGCCAAAGTCACATAGTTGAAGATGATCATTGTCCCCTCAAAGCGCCATCGTTTGATAAATTGTTGCATTGAAATATGATCTAGAAAGGGCCTTTCCACATAGTATGTTGGCACTATTTGGCAATCATCGATCATGTGGTTATTGCAAAGAGGCTAAGGCATCCAAATCTATTGAAAATCCAATGAGCATAACTACCATTACCACAATGCATGCTCCCATAACTATAAATGGCCACCTTCTTCCCCAGGAGCACTCACATCTATCACTATAATACCCCACTATTGGTTGCACAAACATGCCAGAAATAGGGCCACACAACCATATATAACTAGCCCATGTATGAGAAATACCTAAAACCTACACATATGGCGTCAATAAGGAGAGCTGCAAAGCCCATCAAAATTGCATCCCTGCTACCACTGATGCAACCTTGCTAGAGTTCTCAGAGGAACTCCATTCTTCACTTTTCTTCCCACACGAAAATTTCTATTCACGATTAAAACAATCCCACCAACTCCAAAAAATTGGTATCCATATGACAAATAACAACAATTTTTCAATGAAACTCACAGTCAATTACTATGGCGATAAAAGAGGTTTCAAATGACGGATATGCCAATAACATTAACTATTGCATGAACCTAATGATTCTAGATTATATATATATGATGTCTTGTGATTCACGTGTGAGCAGGTCACTATAGTCTTTGTGATGTATATTGGAGCTACTTACTATGTATGTGATGTATGGAAAGCTAATTAACTTGTGTACTTGTGATGTGTATGAGCAAGTTTTTGTATATGGGACAGGTGCTCATTATAATCACGATGTGTGTGATTTGTGATATGATCCTTATGAATATGTGTAAGTTGCTGCAAATAATGATAGGTGATGATAGAGATGGAAACATCACCTGAATACAATGAGTATCTTTATTAGTATCTTTATTTATGATGGGACTAAGTTCACACTTAATTAATAATAATATTGGATGGTTGTTAATGTGTTGCTGTAGCATTCTTTTAGATTATTGGGTTTTTATTGCCCAATCCTGAATAATTTTCAAAAAAACACAAAAATTAAATCTGAGATGTGTGGCAAGATTATCCAACACAATCTCAAATCTAGCTTAAACACATTTGATTTTGACAATCTTTAGTATTCAATGAGGAATAGCAAGCTCGAAAGAAGATACATCAAATTTGAATACACAGAAATCGATTCTTGTAGCAAATAACATAGCAGAAGCTAAGGTTGTGCTTGGGTCTAGTTACCAAAGTCAATCACAATTGTAAAATTGCATTTGGAAGGACATTGTCTTATCATGACAAATGTTTTCCTAGGGGAGATTGTATTACTGGAGAATTAACAAAGTGATGGAGATCCTCTCAAGTCTACTTGCAACATTCTAAAGTTTCAAAATATTATGGTTAAAAAAGAGGGAAGCATGGATGCAACCCAACTTTCTAATGTGGCCATCAATTCAAAGGATTGCATGCATGAAATGACCTTCATGGACCTAAGGAAAATTAGTGCCAAGGATTGGTGAGAAGATAGGCAAGTACACAAGTCAAATACAAACTAAAAAATGCATCGCTCGTAATCCTCTACAGAGTGGTAGATATCTTGTGTGGAAGAAATTGGGATCTCAAAAGGGACACCACATTCAAAGGTGCTTTTGGATGCTTGGAGGTGGCTAGTGAATACCACCTTTCCACTGACAATGTTGGCAAATTTCTCTCTTCGGGCCACAAAAGCAATGATTGTATTTTTGGGGAAAGTTTCCTAGAATAGATTGAAAAAAATGAAATTCAAAACAAATGAAATCGTGCATAAAGTGTCCATTATGTTGGGGGATGACTATCTTATGGCAAAAGGTAGATACGCTCAAATGTGGAAATTACATCATTGTTTATGGGGTAGTGCTTGGAATTAGATACAACTACAAACATGAGAAGGGTCATTGAACTTGGAAGCAATAGCTAGAAACTATTTACTATTCCCAAGCTATTGTCTATTTGCAATTCTATATTAAAACAACAAATAAAAATAAGGCCTCACAATGTTACAACATGGTGAGTAGACCCAAGTGGGGGTATATATTTTATAGATTAAAATGTCTATAACTATCCAAGCTACTATTACAAATTCAAGTAACAGTATGAAAGAAACATTTCTACAAATGCAGGAATGAAGTACAAAAAAGGGCTAGACCTAAACCAATGCATTCTTCAAAATTCATCATGTCAACAGGAAAAATATCATATAATGTATCTCACTGAACAGATAAGCATGCAAGCCTGAAACCCATACATCAAAAAGCTTTGGCTTAGCTTAAAAAGTTACAGCACAAGAACACAAAGTAAACATGAATTTTACTGGAGGACTAGAAGTGATACAAGAGTTATGTGAAAATTTGACAAAAAATAGTTGAAGAGTTGGAAATCAAAAAATGACCTAGATCTGTGCTCGAAAGCATTCTTGATCCCACTGATCTAGGTAGTAAAATTATTAAGTTTGTACTGCTTAACAATCACAAGGTTTCTAATGCAAAAGTAAAGATCTACAGTATGTTAGTGCCTAGAAGCAATAAATACGCCAGCCCATAATAAGAATCTATTTGTTTCCATGTCTTACATATCAATAGTGACTCGCTGACTTATCAGTAGAACATATCAAGGACTACTTAAGTTGATGGCACTAAGTTTGAAAATTTAAACAGAATACCCATAGCTATGCATATAAAAAACTTATAGAGATTGTGTGGATATATCCATGGAGTTGTTGGTTTCTTAGGTTAACTATGTTGGATAGTAAAAATGTTTTCTAGAATTTTTTTCACAAGTTTGAATTTGTCAGAACTAGTAGCCACTAATTTATTATGTCAAATCAACGTACCCAACATCTAGTAGATAAATGTGCAATACAATTTGTGTGCTATTCACATTAAATTGTACAAAAATGATCCCTCAATTGAGGACAAAGTATCTTTTAATGAGTACATCAGATATGTTGGTCTAATTTTTTGCGAATCAAATTTTCTTAGGATCATAAAAAAAATCAGATGAGAAGTTTCTGATAAGTCATAGGGCTTTAGGTTTTGGCATAGTATATTTTGATACCTTTGAAAAATCTGTGAAAAGCCTTAGGTTTGTCCTTTTAAGTTTTTCCTGGCGCGAAAATTTAAAAAAAAAAAAAAAAAACAACAAGGAGCGAATATTCTTTTCCCGCCTACTTGATTGCCATTGTTAAGTCTTTTGAAAAAGGGGTTTTAATCTTGCCATCTGATCTAATTTGAATCTATGGTTGTCGCATGTTCGCTATGGCAAGATGCTTGTATGTTACGCATAGCGAGGTAGCGACCATCGGAGAATTATGTGTGATATTGAAAAGTGGAGTTTGGTGTCGCGAAATGTGTTGGTGGGAAGATCTATTGACCATGTACTATGTCCCAAACCAGTCAGTTTCAAGAAGAAAGGCACGTGGAAATATTTGCAAGAGGTTTCACCGGAGTTTAATTTTATCTGACAATTTGCCAAGTTGCTAATTGAAAACACTTGCGACTTGCCGGTGGCGATATAGTGAATGCCTAAATTTTCCAAAGACGACATCTTTCTAAGATTAGAAGTAATTTTGAGGATCCCGAGGAAGATATGGTGCATGTTTCACTTTTGCCCCTCTGCAGGTTATTGTCTTTTGTAGTTTCTTTTTTCGGGCATTGTTTTTAAAGTGCTTACCAGAACTCGCCATATCGCTAGCTGGATTTGTGGTTTTTATGCCGGTAGTGATGTAGTGATTGCTCAGAAAATGGTAATGTGATGACGGGCCACACCACCCGTACCAACTCACAACCAAAAATGCAACAAGATGGAGATAGAGAGATGACAAAAAAAATGCATCATAAAGCATCCATTAATACTTGAAATCCACTAGAAGAGATTACATTTGAAGAGCTTACAATTCAAGAACTTCTATTTCTCCAACTTCCATTAGAAGAGCTTCCATTCCTTCAACTTGATTACAAATGATAATAGGCCTTTCTTAAATAGGCACTTCTAACCCAAGACATTACAAACACAACCAATGTGGGATAAAAGGTAAATACAACTACCTTTAAATAAATATTAAATTCTCACCCAAATACAACTAAGCACCCAACAAATATTAAATGCATGATTTAAGGAACTTTCCACAAACTTCTAAATTGCCACTTACACACCTCGATTAATGGAATGACAACTATTTTTATTATTTTCTATTTATGCCACCCATGCACCTTGAAAATAGAGATTCCTCTTTTCTCCACTTTTCCTATTTTCTATTTTTAATTATTTTCCTTCCATTTTTGTCACTTTCTCTCTCCTCCACAAATTTTTTTTTTTTTTTTTTTCCTCCTTTTTTTTTTTTTTTGTTTTCTAATAATTTAATTTTCCCATGTAAGATGCTCCTGCATCAGACTCCCTTGGTAGATAGAAAAGTGTGTCCCACACTTTAACGCCAAAAGAAAGATATACAACCATCTTCATCTTCACCACAAGCTTCCACCTCAACAGGACAAGAAAACCAACATGCAAATCTTCCACATTTTTTTTTGCTGATGCATGATGCTCCTGCATCCGACTCCCATGGTAGGAAAAATTTTGTGAATATGGATTCGCAAAATGAAGTAACCACTGTTGACAAATTTTTTTCCTCTTCCTCCAACACATAGCTGGAACAAGTATCCGATGCCAATATATTTTCTTCTTTCTTCTTTTCCAACACTTGGCTGGAACAAGTGTTTGCTGCTGAAAATACTCCTTCACAATGAACTCTAACCAAGTATAACTCTCATCCTCATCCAATTTTGTTGAATTAATCACACCTGTAATAAACCCAGTAACACCATACCAATCTTCCTTTGCATACCACACATGACTAACAAGATCCTCATGCAAAAAATCATCAATATCTTTTAAACTCATATCAAAGACAACATCCCATGATTCATAAGAATTTACCTGTTTGACATCTTCATTTTCGCTTGCCTCTTTTATGTCGTCAACAATGCACGTAACTACTCCACCTACTTGATCTCCAACGAAGGCACTATATTCTTCCTCCATTGTTGCAATCTTCACATCATCTTGATCTATTTCAGGCTCATAAATCTTGTCATCTTTATGCTCTTCCTCTTCTCTTTCATGTTCTTCAACTTTAGGTTCACAAATAATTTTCTTTTCATCCACTTGCTCTTCCACTGGATCATCTTCCTTTTCCACATCCAAAGAATTATCAACATCTCTTTTCTGGTGACATGCTCTTCGTTTCCGCAACTCAGCTTCTAATTCATTCACTTGCTTCTGCAAATCAACTAGCAATGATTGTTGATTTCTTGCTCTAAATTTCTCAAGTCGAGGAATCCTCAGAATCCATCCAATCACAAAAGTCATCTTCTTCTTTCTCTTCTCCATAATCAAGTCTTTAGAAGACAAATCTCATGCAACACAAGAACCTCATGCAAACTGCCTCATAGTCGGCGATCTGTCTACACAATCAAGAACTTCTTGACAAACTTCACCCAACTCAAGGTCCTGGTGCAAACTGCCTCACGTTCGGCGATCTGTCCGCACACTCAGGAACTCCTGCTCTGATACCACTGATGACGGGCCACACCACCCGTACCAACTCACAACCAAAAATGCAACAAGATGGAGATAGAGAGATGAAAAAAAAAATGCATCATAAAGCATCCATTAATACTTGAAATCCACTAGAAGAGATTACATTTGAAGAGCTTACAATTCAAGAACTTCTATTTCTCCAACTTCCATTAGAAGAGCTTCCATTCCTTCAACTTGATTACAAATGATAATAGGCCTTTCTTAAATAGGCACTTCTAACCCAAGACATTACAAACACAACCAATGTGGGATAAAAGGTAAATACAACTACCTTTAAATAAATATTAAATTCTCACCCAAATACAACTAAGCACCCAACAAATATTAAATGCATGATTTAAGGAACTTTCCACAAACTTCTAAATTGCCACTTACACACCTCAATTAATGGAATGACAACTATTTTTATTATTTTCTATTTATGCCACCCATGCACCTTGAAAATAGAGATTCCTCTTTTCTCCACTTTTCCTATTTTCTATTTTTAATTATTTTCCTTCCATTTTCGTCACTTTCTCTCTCCTCCACAAAATTTTTATGTAACTAAAAAATCCTCAAAGGTGGGCCCCGAATAAGTGATGTGATAAGGCTGAGCTGTGCAGATCAAATTACATGGTGGCATCCTGTTGAAATATCTTTGAGCCAAAAAACTTTGATTCATCGGAGCTCGCCATGTCGCAAGCCGGATTGTTAGTTTTTTTGTCGGTAGTGACATAGCGACCCACCTGAAAGTCATAAACACGGCGAGGCCCAAGACATGTGATGTCATCAAGAGAGATATATATATATATATATATATATATATATATATATATATATATATATATATATATATATATGTGCTAGGGTGTTGAGCTAGCTCAGCGACAGTAGTATCATGGACCCACTTCTCGTGTATAAAGTACAAAGATTTCTGATCATGAGATCAAGCCAAGATTAAAGGCCATCGTTAGCTCGCTATGAAGAAGTGCTTGGAAGTTATGTATAGCGAGTTGGCGAGTGGTGGCCCACCATTGTTGTAGTAAATTGCTGACCGCAAGATCAAATCTAGATCGACGACTCTCGTTAACTCACTATGAGGAGATGTGCAATAAATAAGTATAGCAAGTTAACGAGCAAGGGACTTACCATTGTGTTCTTAAAGGTTGTTTCAATTATCTACCACACGATTAAAGTAAGATTAGTGGTTATCGCTAGCTTGCTGTGGAAAGGTGCTCGAGAGTTATGTATAACAAGTTAGCAAGTTGATGATACGTGTCCGTGGTCATCCGTGGGCCCAGTTTGAAGTGCCATCCTTAAAGAAAAGGTACAGATGGAGGTCTTTCATTGGTTTGACTGCCAATGTGTTAAGAAGAAAGATGAGTCAGCCTAGTTGTCATTCCCAGGTCATAGGATTTTTCATGGATCAACGACGCAAGTTTAAAAAAGAAAATGTGACACCACTCTATTTTTCTGTCCTACGCATTTATGATAAATGAAAGCTTCGTGTGTGGAAAAAATAGAGTATAATACAGGAGATTTTCATTAATTCCACTCCCACGCGAACAAAGATTGCAAATTTTTTGAGCACAAGAGCCTATTGATTTCGTCGTGTTAAGCTTGGTAAGAACGTGAAAACTATTCCTCAGTTGTTCAAGATCAATTAAAGAGGTTCAGAGAAGAACAAGTTCATCAAGTCAAGTAAGTACTCATACTATAACCTCTATGGCATTCTAGTTCTCTCAATACTACCAAAATGCCTCCTAAGAAGCCATTTTCTGGGCAAATTAACTATATGGATAGGAATGTCCATGATGATTTATTAGAATTACTCCTAGAGTCTACTGTAGAGCCTGCACAAGTTAAAAAATTGATTTCCTTAAACCCTAGGCTTAAAATTGTGGATGGCCTATATGGCAAGGGGAATTGGGTAAGGGATGCAACAACTACTCAAACTGGTCTTATCTTGTTTAAAAAGTGGTTTTCAGAAAGGAAGTTGTTTGCCCCGCATGCTAATGTCTGGAATTTTGATTTGGGAAAGTTAGTAGTCCTAAGTGTTTTCATGGATTATGATTTGCTTGAAGCCATTGCTAAGAATTATGACCAAGCCATTAGGGTTCTAAGAAGAAAGGATGGTGTGCCTCTGGTCTCGATTACTCCTGAAGAAATTAGAGAGGTTTTTCACCTGGAACCATTATCAGATTACCATGTGCAAATCAATCTGCTAGAATTAGAGAATGAATATAAAGCAAAGAAGGATGTAATCAGGGGAGGTGCACTGAGGGCACATATTGGTACAATAGGAACTTTGCCAGTAATTACTGCAGCCTCTAGAGAGCCTTTTAAGAAGATTCTTTTTACTTCCCGGGCTGTAGAGATATACAAGACCTTATGCCAAGTTTTTGGTGAAGATGAGCAAGAACTTATACCCATTGGTTTCATAAACATGATGGTTTAGATTGTTTCCTTCGGTGTAGATGTTATTTTTGATTTTGCTTCCTTTTTGGTTGAAGAAATTCACATTGGTTTAGTTGGGATTGCGAAGGGCAAGGTGGAAAAAACTTTTGGTCACTACTCTCTATTAATGCATATGTTTTTGTTCAAAGGAGTGACATATTTTGGTAATGAGATGGAACTAAACAGAGAGGAGAATGGGGAAATACTGCCAGTCCAGTTGTGGAGTGCAGATATGACATGGGATGCAAGTAATGCTAGTTTTGTTAGATTTGATAGATATTTTTCTTCTAAGTTGAGGTGCCTTATATTGAGTGACAATCCCAGAATCCCTAAAGCACTAATGAGTCTCATTAGGCCTATGGATAACCCCCATGACTTGAAATTTTCACATAATTGGAGAGATATCATCCCTTACTCTGTTTCTACTATTTTCAGAAATATGGTTTTAAAGGGAGTCCTCATGTTTTTCCTTACCAAGTACCTTTGAAGGTAGGAGTGGCTAAAGTTTTGTGGCAGTTAGGGGGAGTTGAAGAAATTTTTTTGTTGAAAAGGCAATTAGGGTCAATTTTCCCTACCAGCGCAGTGACCCATCAGTTTGTGATTACAAAAGGGGGATGGCTCTTTTTGCATAAAATTTTGGAGTAGTATATGATGGTTGTCTCTCATCCCTGTTTTTGTGATTTTGAGGGATTTTTCAATCAGATGTTGAGGCATAGAATCAAGTTGGGACCAGTCAAGCACGATTCTTATTATCCAGAGGACATTATAAGGAATGAATTCTCATTGCAGGAGCATGAAACTAAAAAGGAAAAGTGGAGAGTTTATTCCCGGGTCTTAGAATTCATTCATTGTTTTGATAATAAATATGATCCTTTAGATAATGTTGTTACAGAGGCTGACAAAATAAGTAAATTCATGACCTTCCTTGAAATAATGGAAGTCATGAATGAAAAGAAACAAATTTTTATTGATTCCTATCCTGATAAGGCTAGAGAGGTCATAAGGAGATTGACTTTCACCCCAAATGTGGGAGCTGGTAAAATAATTGTACAAAAGAGGCCTGGGTATACTATAATTTAGAATAAAAGGGTTCCTATAGATAAGGGAAAAGAAATAAAAGGATCCACTAGTATAGCCCAAGAGGAGAGACCTGATGAGCCTAGTCCTAAGAGGCAGAAGGTAATAACAGAAGAAAGGCCTCAAGTTGAGGAATATTCACCCACTCAGTCCCCTCTGAGGATTGGAGAAGAACATCTCACTGGTGAACATATCGAACAGATGGGATCACAAGGAGGTATTTTTATTACTCAAGCAGAATTAGATGAGGGTAACCCTCCAAAACCTTCCCTCCCAAGTTTGGATCTAATTGTAGCAGATTATAGTGGCAGGGAACTGGACCCTGTGTTAGAGCAGGCAAGTCATAAATTTTTGACTGATGACAGTTTTGTTAAATCTAGGACTTTTCAGCAGTTTGCATGGAGGGAAAACATGAACATTTTTGAGGAGAAATCTAAAAAGATGAAAGTAGAGCATCTAGAAATGGATGAAACTTCCATTCAAAACCAAAATAAAGAAGAAATGATAAAAGAATTGCAGAATATAAGCCCTGAGGAAGGGAGGAAAATGGTCAAGGCATCTAACATTTTATTGTTGCCAAATTGGGATATTGCTGATGCTTTAGTTTTTAGTTCTATTTCAAATAAATTGACTTTTCAAGACCAGAATAAAGAGAACTTTCAAGGCATTGCATTCGTTGAAGATCAAGCTGCATTGGTCAGTTGGTCACTGAGAAGAGGATCTAGACCCACATCATCGCAGTTAGATGACTTTGGCTTGATGGGAAGCTTAATTGTGAGAAGAGTTGCTGATACCTCACATGTGCAGGCAGCATCTTGGAATGTGGAATCTTCCAAGTTTCTTTTGGATATTGCAAAGAAGGAGGAACAGGCCATGTCTGAGTTACAGGGTAAATATGAAACACTTCTTGAGGCCTATAATAGGGAGGTAAAAAGGAGAATTGAACTTGAAAACAAGGTAATGGGGAACTCCACAAGGCCAAGAATAACATACCTTCGTCCTCCAATGGAACCTTTTAAATCCACCCCCCTTGTAGAACTACCAGACACACCTCAAAGGCTAGAATATTATACAACTGAGGATTTTGAAGGAGAAAAAAATAAGCTATGGGCTTTACAGTAGAGTTAAATACACAATATGAGGATAAGCTTAGAAAGGCCCTAATGTATTTGGTAGATAAGATTTAATGGCCCTTGTTTTTTGATCAGTTGGCAAGAGTAATAAGTATATGGGAGCAACTGAAAACCCATGATGAAATCCTCAAGCCTATTGTTAACAAGTGGGGAAAAAGGGAAAAAGAAATCACCCTTTTATGTTATTCAGTTATAAGGTCTTCAAATGACCATATTGAAAAATTATATGATATTGCTAATGACTTGACATATTTTGATAACAGGAGAGTTGTTTTGCAACTGAAAATTGTTTCTTATTTGAATAAATACAAGAATAAAAAATTTGATCTGTTTCCTTCTGCTTTGGATAGAAAGAACCAATTGAAAAATAAGGATGAATGGAGTAAACAACTGGATGACCTTTTCTGCATAAGGATAAATAAAGTTGTTAATGAAAAGGGGCATGCCTGGTGGGCCACCACGACAGAGGAATTGGTTAAAGTCCAGTTATTTTTTGATTCTTTGAGGCAAGAATTTGTTGGTTTTGAAAAGGAGGCTGATTATATATTAAAGAAACAAGATGATATCTTGCGGTTTAGCTGGTCGGATGACATACAGTTTAACACATGGATGGCAGATATTCCTTCGGACCAGCAATTGGAGGAAGGCAGTTTAGATAATGATAGGGAACAAGAAGATGAGGTGTAGGTCATTGACACATTAGCACTAGAATTAAAGGAAGAAGAAAGTGAAAAGGAAATAGTGACTGCTCAAGGTGAAAGCAGTGAAAACCCACAGGAACAAACTGATCTGAAGGCATCACAAGATCACCCCTCATTGGCTAGCCTGGCAGCCACGTATTCTGATGATCTGAAACAATGAGAGACAAATCAAAAGTTGATAAGTACAACAGTAACAGGAACGAGCCTACCTAAAAGAATATTTGATACGCCTGGCATTTTGTTGTGACCTTTTTGTATTTTATGTAATGTTTTGTTCCTTGGACACCTGTCAATCACATTTTCCCTTTGCTTGTTGCAACTCATATCTATATAAATGAGTTTTCAACGCATTGTGATGGTCCGAAACTTGTGTAATTTTTTGTTTTCTTTCAAGAAGAGTACATATACAATCGGTCCAATAGTATGCAGGGGTTTTGAGTTTGCTTCCATTGTACTTTCTGATAAGCAAATTGAAATGACAAAAATGGCAATCTATTCTAGGCATTCAATTGGTTTTCTATTGGTTATTGTATTAGTCATATGAAAAGGATAATACAACAAGGTATTTACACTATATCTGTGTCATCAATTTCTATCTCCAGTTTATGGGTTTGTTTACTTTGAAGTCATTTAAATAAGGTTTATTTGGCTGAATGTAATCTAGATGGGTTGTATGCTGGTTTTATTGTTGCTTTTAATTCAAGCAATTATATAAATGCTTCAGTAAATCAGTAGGGTTTATGAGTTCATAAAAGGGATATTGCATAAGAATGGAGATGGGTGATTGCAGTTGATTAATTCTTATACAAGTTATTTGAATTAGATCTCTCGCCAATAGTCAATTTCTTGCCCAATGGATAAGGCACTGGTCCTATAAATCAGAAGTAAACAAGGATGAATTCTGCTACTGCATATCAAGTCATCTTATAAAATCAAAATTATTTCAATCCTGTTCAAGAATTATAAATGCTGGTCTCAACTCATTTATATCTAATTCCTGAGTCTTAGGTAGCTGTTATTTCCAAGAATATTTGTAAATTTTAGGAGAATTATGACCAAATTTGCTGATAAAGGACGTGTATAAGTTTGAGAGCATTGAAAAATTGAAGTGAGCTGTGTATGTATGTGAAGGTAACAGATGAGAATCAGAATGAAACTAAGATAATTTCATACATAGTTGCATTAGAATTATCCCTAGGTATACCCACCTTGGTTTAGCAGAGGCAGAAGAGCAGGAAACCATCGTTTGGTTTTGTTGAAGTTGGGTTATAGTGATTCATTCATATAGTTGATATTGGGAATTGGCTAATCCCTAGATTGTGTGGGTCATTTCATTGTGATATTAAGCATTTTGTTGCTTGATAGTTTCAGCAGTTTGAAACACCAACAAGATACACGCTACTCCTAATCATTCAAAGCACAAGCATGAGGGAAAAATGAATAATTATTTATAGTAGGACTATCTATGAGAGAATATAACACAGCTTCAAGAGTATGAGCTGTGTCTTTAGCCAGAGATGATAAAGAAAATTGCTTCTTTCCTTCTTCTTTTTTCTCCCACACAAGCATACCCATTTGCAGGTCATTTGCTAGAATCACTACATTACATTTTCTATTTTGGAGAAACAGTTCCTTAAAATGGTACTTCTAGATTGCACTAGGAAAGCTTGTATAATTTATAACAATGCATCTCGTATAGTTTCCTCATAGTATTTACATTGCTAGAGCTTCAAACTCTACAATGAAGTTCTTTTGAAAACTTGCAAGCTAAGCTTCCTTTCTTCTTTAAATAAAGTAGTGAAAAAGACTCCTGACTCAACAAGGTCATGTTGTGGATGCAAGTCATACAGAAAGATGAAAATAAACTACTAGAATGAAGAGGAAAGGAATGCAGATACAAATGTTCTACAATATATCAATCCTCCCAAAGATTGAGTTCTTGTTTAATGTCTTGCAAAGCAATCTATAGTAAAATGACCACAAACATGTGTGAATGGGTTTGGATCAAATTCTGTCAGAGGTAATGCTACTAATTTGAGTGAAAAAGCAAATGGGAGCAGCTATGGCATATTACATTCTTTGTTTCCGATCCAGAGTTTTCCAACACCAAGACATCTCGAGACTCCCTGCATGCAAAAGAAATACAAAAAATGAATAGTGCATTATATCAGAAATATAAATTTTCCATAGCTTTATCCTTGCACTTAAATATATGCTAACCTTGAACCTAAACATCATCTATAAAACAACTTTGTGACTTGAAAGAATTAATAGTGGCTCTATTTTTTAAATTGCGATGAGTAGAAGAGGAAGAGAAAATGTAAAAGCATTGAATAGCTTTGGAATCCGCCTCTGCAACTTTCTAATAGATAACAAACTTGGAATGATATCTAATGACTAGATTCTTACCTCCTTTCTCCTCTCTTGTTGACCCTGCACCAAACTCCCACCCATTGCAGTCACGGTGCACCCCAAAACAAAATTAACACTGCCGTGACCTTTTTTCTTATGTTCTGAAGGTCAAAATTTAAACAATTTTACCATAGTCAAAATTTGGTCAAAATTTCAACCATATCGGGCCCATTTTTTCAAAAAAAATGAATTTAACAACCCAAATAGGCCTTTGGTTGAAAATTTTGGTCAAAAATGGGGGCCTAATGTACTAGTGAGAGCCATGGTTGCTTCTATTGCATTCCATCAAACCCGTGTTTGGAAGTCACCTTTGTTGAAGGTAACATTGATGTTGAAACTTTCTTGCTGTTGGTATTTGAAGAGGATTTCTATGCTTTTATTTAAAGTTGACATAATAAGGATTTTTTGTTTTTTATATGCAAGTTGGGTATACTTGTTTGTTGTTTATTAAGAGATTAAAATGTGGGCTTTCTCTTTCAAAGACACCATGCTTGTGGTTTCTTTGCATTTCTATGAGGCCGCCATGCTTGTGGTTTCTTTGCATTTCTATGAGGCCACCATGCTTGTGGTTCCTTTTGTTGTTTCTTCATGCATATTGGACATATTTATTTGTTTTTTATTTGATGCCATAATACAGGTTATAAAATTTTCCCTATATGCTACAACCGAATGTATTTCAATCATCAAAAAATTCCTTTTATGTATACTATCAGATGCTGATAAATACTTTTATTGGCCATATGTCACAAGTATTTCATCAAGCTCATGTTTTGAAAGCTCATTCACAACTCGAGTCCTTGTTAAGAGGAGACACTTCTCTTCTACAACACATTCCAAATCTATAGTTGCCTGGTGAAGAAGGCTAGCCACGAGTTCTAGTGTTGGTTGTTTCTATCTACCAAATGTATAATTGCCAAAAAAAATCTCCATCAATAATGTTTGGCATGGAAATGCATAATCTTAAGTTCTTCCTTGCTGATTTCTACATATATGAGGGTTTTTCTTATTAGAAGTTGAATCTATGACTGGTGATTTTGCAAACTATGAAGTGTTCTGTGAAAACACAGGGTTCATGTTCTTGTTCCAGCATTACGATTAATTGATAGCTTTCCTGTGACCTCTAAAAACATGCAATGGTTCACTGATTTTTCTTAAGTCATAATGATGAATGTTGGAGCTTAGTATTCTAATTTTCTCTCTTCTGTTGTTTAGAGGCAATCTCTAATAATGCCTTTTTAATGAGAAAATATGTATATTTGCTGTTGAAAACACAAATCCCATTTATTTGTTTGCCATGTTCTGAAAGATACATATTACTGTTGTTATAATATGTGATGGTAGCAATAAAATGTCTTGGTATTACTCCTCCTTCCCCTTTTCAAATGTTGTCACTTTCTTTCCATGCATTTTATTTCTTGTAACTCACAGTTGAAAGTAGTTAGGAATCATATTTCCAAATGTACAAAGCCACCAAAGCTGAAATAAATGTTTCACCTGAAGTCACCATTGTCTTATTGTTGTTTTATGATATTTTGTAATCTTATGCAATGTTCGTTAGAGGCTGATAATGCTTTGTTGAATTGCATATGTGAAAATCTTTATAATTCCATCAGGCTAAAACTCATGAATTATATAGAATAATAATGATCTCTTTCTTGTATCTTGTAGCATATCATTAATGAGGTTCGAGCACAGGCTCGTGACACCCATAAATGACTTTTATTTTCTTTGAAAAGCTTACTGCAAAATATCTTTCAACTTGATATTTAATATAGCTTACTTTCTTTTGTAACTAAATGCATCAATAGATAGAATATGTGTGGTAGTTGGGGTATTTAGTCATTGATTAGATCCTTCAGGAAATAATATCATTTTTCTTTCAATTTTGCAGTTGCTAAAGAAATTAGGGGCTTGGAGCTGGATGAAGAACAATGCCATGGAATCCATAACTAGTCAAAGCAAAAAGGCAATGACTGGTTATCTCTAACCTCATTTCCTTCTTTAAAACATATTTTATCTGTTTATGTATTCCTTTGTGCATATGAAAGTTAGTAAGCTATACTCACAGCTTGTGTGAGATCTTTTCCTTTTAGCATTTCAATTCATTTCACTCTTTTATAAAAATCAATCGTATATTCAAAAATGATTAATACAAGGACATTTCTATTTCTTTTGAAAATATCAACTAAAAAATGTTTTCTAGCAACTTCAAGTATGAATTTGACTTTCAAAATTGAATTTTAACATGAGTTAAAATTAAGTAACATTTTTTGCGACCTCTTATTGATTGTCTGCCTGCTAGACATTTGACCAGTTGCTTTATCCATTGGACATGGAGTCTGAATTTATGCATCCTAGCACTTAGACCTGACACAATGCGACTTCTAAAGTTGTTGGTTGAGTTTTGAATGCATGTATGTGAGCTAAATAGGACTTAAAACTCTTATTGGGTTGACTGATATGCATAATCAAACTCAAGTAGTAGCTTTAGAAGCCAAAACCTTCATCATTTGATCATCTCAGTTATGTGTGGATGAATGTGTGTATTTGAATGCACGCATGTGAATAGTGGATATGTGGATATGCATGTATGTAAGGTTGGCAACAGGACTTTGAGTAGCTGCAACATTATGTATATATGTATGCATGTGTATACTAAGTATGTCTAGGCATTTAAACACGTGTTGATGTGAGCATGAATGGGATGGGAAAATTATGAAGCTTTACAACATAAACCAGCAACTTGACCAACCTAAAACCTAAGGAAAACTGGAAACTAACCCAAGAAAGAAAACAAAAACTAACTATTAGCACCCAATATGAACATGGTTTTAAAACTTCAAGTGTAGAGTTTCTGAACCATTTCGAACTTCAGTTCAAAGTAGTTCAAAGTGGTTCAATGGTTCAAATCAGTTCAACATGCAGATTCAGAATCTCAGACTCAAAACTATCAACTCCATTGATTCATAGCAGAAGTGTTCAAAGAAAAGTTATCAGAAGTGCAGGTTCAACACAAGGAAATTTCATAATGTCCCAAAGGTTCAGAGTTTAATGATTCAAATGCTCATGTTCAATGCTAAGATCCAAAGGTCAGGGATTGAAGATATGAGTTAGTTCGAGAGTAGAGGTCTGACAAGTTCACAGTTTAAGATACACGTTCAAGAGTTCATTCAGACCCCAAGTTCATAGTATGGATTGATGATTCATTAATTAAGAATGTATAACATTCATAAGTACGGAGCTTTGGAACTTGAGCATTTAAGATTTTTCAAAGTATAGACTGGCTGACTTAAGAAGGTTTAGGATCCACTTTCAGTCCATTTCCAGAAGCCAATTTGGATTTTGAGGTTCCTTTCAGAATTTCAAAAGTTCAATAGTCTAGGTGGCTCGACAGTTTTAGAGTTCTATTCTGCACTTCTAGTCCACAGTTTGAGTAGTTTGATAGATTGTTGATAAGTACCTCTTCACCATGGAGCCTTTTCACCTATCCTCTATCATGAGCACATGGGGGGATATAGAAGTTTCCTCCAAAATGTTTGACTATTATCGCATGCCAGCTAACTAGTTGGGGATACCTGAATTTAATGCCTCATATGCATGTTGCACCAGTATTCCTATAGCACCCGAGTTGAAGACATACTCAGTCCAAGTAAATAATGATGATATTAAACTATGATCCAAGCCGTATATCACATAAGGAAATTGAAAACCCGAAAGTTCATTCTTGATGGAAATGGAGATGGAAGTGGGATTGAAAATCAAAGAAACAGATGGATCCATTTGTTTGATAAGACATGGGTGCTGCCCCCACTGTCTCAGTCGCCTTTATAATGAAGATATAGCTGACATTATCATGACACATGTTAATCAAAGAAATATGGGAAGAGTATTGGTGGCATCAAATATTGTTGGAAAATATCAATAGTAGCAAGTATTTGACGGTTCAATCCCGTGTGAGTATCACTCATTCAACAAAATCTTGTTTGAGAGGTATATATTGAATCATTACAATAATAGTTTGGATCTGCACGTAGATATAAACCACCTCATGTGGTCTTCATTTCTTTGAAAGATCAATGTTCTGTCACCAAAGTTCGAGTTTTGCTTGCGGGTTTCTCCCATAACACTAACTTTTTGCCATAGGAATATTGGAAAGGATTTGAGTTATTGAAAGAGGAGCAGCATCCATATCAAAGCAACTCTTGGGACTTGATATGTAATGTAACTATGATCAACTACTTGCCAAGCCACGAAATAAGCCCGATACCATGTTTCATTGGCACCAAGATTTGGCTTACTAGCCAATAACAGAAGATACCAGGATTGCATCATTTTAGCTTGCCATTGACAACTTCACAGTTGATAATGGGCGTCTGCATTTTGTTCCAGACTCACATCTCGAACAAGAATTAAGAGACCATAATACTCTTCAGGGTGATTGTGATAAATCCCATACAATTCCAGCTAAACTTTTTGAGGAAGACAAACCCAAGGCCGCAGAATTCCGATGCTACTGTGCATCACGAATGAGTATTACATAAATTAGGTGGCAACTACAAAAATTCTAATTAGAGAAGAGAAAAGATATTATAATCCTTTAATAAACATTATATAATCTCTGTTTGGTAATATTACTCAAAGATCAAATAAAAACGGAAACCTGAGAGATGTGATAAGAAGAAAAGTATGATGTCAGTAAATAATGACATGTGGAGCCCCCTTTTTAAGTAAGGGTTATTTCTTAACGGAATGCAAACCCAAAGGAAACTTTTCATTCCAAATAAAAGAAGCTTAATGTAATGATTTAAAGAAGATCATGATAGATGTTTAATGATCAATTAAACATTAGGGACATATGCAAGAATCAGGGGAAAAGAGGTATATGGAAAGACACCAGACTAAACAGAAAAGGGGTGGTAGAAAATCTTTCAAGAATTAGTTATTGGAAACAACTGAGAAACTGATAGAAGGAGGAATAAATAAGTGACAAGCAGAGTAATTAGGGGTTCCATTCTTCCAGCTTCCAGACTGCAGACTTTGGGCTTCAGCCAGGGAGGGGATTTTGCAAGATAATTCCATTTTCTTGAGAGGCTGTGAGAGGCAGAGTAGGGGCTGATTTTCTTTTCCAGAACTGTGTGTCTGAGATAGAGATAGGATTTTGATAGTTGATGTAATATTGTGAAAGGAGTTTCTGTCTTTCTTGAAATAGTGGTTTGGTTGTAATGTGTAGAAGAGACTTTGTGGTCTTTTACAGTCAGGGAAGGGAGGCTGAAGGTTAAATATATTATACTTTGGTGATAATGTATTTTTCCTTTCACTGAATTTGAACTTTGTGTCATTTTTCAATTTTCTCTGAATTACATTTCAATAACATTGTTTTCTTGTTACATCATCAGTTCAAACATCTTTAAAGGCTCTAAGTTTTATTTCTCTCAAGAGAATGGAAGATATATTTTATTTCATTACACAATGCAGTGTTCAACAAATGAACTTTGTGTCACTTGCTGTTGTTTTCTTTCTTTCTATGCAGTAATATAAGTTTACGCATCTACGCTGTATTTACGGGTAGATGTTTGATAGCCTTTTATGCTTTCTGGTAAAAGCATTCACATTTGATTCATTGAATATTTCATATGAGGAGCTGTACCCAGTAAAATTCAGAGGAAGGTTATCAACCCCGTGATAACCTATCCAACTGTTGGTGTTAGCTTGTCCTTCCACTTGGGCATTCAGGGTCAGATTTACATGTATTTCCTCAAGGGACAATTTGTTCACTAACACTAACATGTGCTTGGGCAATGCTTGAGAAAACTCAACTAAAATGCAGACACACTTATTGAAAATAGGAAAACTAACCTACTATATACAAGATAGGACTAAGAGTTCATACCTTGAAACATGGTTTGAGATGAATCCCATTCATAGGGATTGGTAAAACATCTCCCTCCATTGTAGCTAGCTGAAATGCGTTATGCTCCTTACATTCAGCAATCAGAAATGGACCAACCCACATATGATCAAACTTATTATGATGACCTGGCCTACTTTTCAAAATGTCCCACTTCAAAACTAGATCACCCTCCTTAAATGATTTTGTTGTTGCCTTTTTGTCAAAAGTATGTTTAGCTTGCAGCTCCTGGTACTCCATTTTTTGCAATACTTTCCTTCTTTCTTCCTTCAATTCAGTCAATTTTGCATATCTCAGGCTTAGAGGATCATCTTTTTCAAACAATAGTAATTGATCAGTCAACTCTAGTGAAGAAAACTTAGTGGAAATAGGTAACCTTGCTTGTTTTTCATAGACTAGAACATAGGGAGAATCACCAAGGATCCGGTTAGGGGTAATTCTATCTAGCCATAAAGTTGATCTCAACTTTGCATGCCAATCTTCCAATATTCTTTTGATAATTCACAATAGATTCTTATTAGTACTTTTAGCTAAACAATTACCTTAAGGGTAATAATTTGATGAAATATTCAAGTACACACCATTTCTCAAAGCCCATTTAGCTATTCTAGCCCCCATAAATGCTAAGGCATTATCAAAGATAATCGATTCAGGAACCCCAAACCGTGTGACCAATTCATCATAGAAACTTAGAACAAAACTTTCATTTGCTTCCTTCAGTAAAACAACCTCTGTCTAGCGAGTGAAGTAATCTGTGGCAGTTAGGATCCATTTATGACCAATGTTGGAATGAGGATTTACAGTTCCCACAAAATCAATTTCCCATCTCATGAATGGATGTTCAATCAAAATGGGCTGCAAAGGCATAGCAACTAGCCTTTCTTTTCCTGCAAACAACGCACATTGCTTGCATTTTCTTACACAAGCATGGGCATCTTTGAATGAATTAGGCCAAAAATACCCAACCCTCATGATCTTGTAAGCTGTTGTCTTAGGTTTAAAATGGTCCCCTGCTTCATGAAATTGTTCTAAAAACTTGCTAGTCTGATTATAATCAATACACCTAAGTAGAACGCCATCCATGTCTTTTCTAAACAAAGCATCATTAATTAAGACATAGGGTATTGATTGTAACCTAAAATATCTTCGTTTAGCTCTGTGAAGTAGCGAAGGACACTCTCTAGTTTGTAAAAAATGGACCATTTCCTGTAACCAGCTAGCTAGTTGTACTTCTACAACATTTACATCACCATTAAGCAGTAAATGTTCATAAAAAGTAGTTAAAACATCATTTGAACAGTATGAATTTGCTCACTTTTTAGCTGAAATTTCAAATGAGTAATCCATCATATGCTCACACAGCCCTTTACCTCTCACCAACTTAGTAATTTTGATGTCAACATCATATTCCATCACTTTAGTCATTCATCCAACACATTTTTCATTAACATCCTTACTAAGAAAGAACTCTTTAACACTAGGATGAGAGACCATAAGGTGTACCTTGTTGTTTGACACCAAATGTCTGAATTTCTTGAGACTTTTAATGACTGCAAATGCATGTTTCTCAACAAAACTATAACATTGCTCATAACTTTCAAGACCTTTGTTGTAAAAAGCAATAGGCTGCTCATATCCTTCATCATTTTTCTAAACTAAAATAGTTGAAATAGTGTCAATAGATCCATAAGCATATAAAATGAAGTCCTTAGAAAAATCAGGATTAACTAAGGTTGGAGTTGATGCTAGGGCTTCTTTTAACAATTGAAAACTTTGTTTACCTTCTTTGGTCCATGTGAAAACTGCATTCTTTTTAAGCATTGTTGTGAGAGACTTAAGTAAAGTAGCAATATCGAGCATGAATCTTCGCACGAAATTAATTCGTCTAATGAAGCTTTAAAGGCCCTTTTTGTGGTTGGGTAAGGGAAGCTCAAGAATTGCTTCAACTCTTTTAGGATCAACTATTATGCCTTCCTTTGATATGATGTGACCCAATAATTTGCTATCATGAAAAAAAAAAATACATTTCTTAGGATTGAATGAAATTCCAAACTGTCTACACCTCTCAAAAACTAACCTTAAATGAGCAAAATGATCATTAATGTTTTTTGAAAAAGTAGTTATGTCATCCAAATATACTAAAACCATTTTATACAATAGTCCTTTGAAGGTCATGTCCATTGCTCTCTGAAATGTGGCACTAGCGTTTGATTAACCAAAAGGCATTATTTGATAAGCCATTGTACCCCATTTTGTGGTAAACATTGTTTTATACTGGTCTTCCTTTTTTACTCATACTTGATTGTACCCTAAAAAACCATCAAGTAGAGAGAACCTTGTTGAACCAACAACTACTTGGAGTATTTGCGCCATTGAGGCTAGCGAGTAATGATCTTTTAGTGATGCTCTATTTAAATCCTTGAAATCCACACAAAGTCTGATTTCACCATTTTTCTTTCTTACTGGGACCAAATTAGAAACCCAGTTAGTGTGTTTAATCTCATAAATAACACCTCCTTCAATTAACTTGGTCAATTCCTTAAACATCAAAGGTTCTAACTTGGGGTTAATAGGTCTTTATTTTTGCTTTACGGGCTTAGCATTTGGAAATAGCTCAATAGTATGCTGACCTATATCTGGATCAAAACCTTTAAAATCTAAATAGTCCCAAGCAAATACATCAGGAAACTCTTTGTATAACTTAACAAATTCTGATTTTTCTCTTGTTGAACAGACTTTACCAACCTTCAAAAACTTGCCTTCATCCACTTCGACACTTTCATAGTGTTCTTCTTTTACCTGCATACCAGCTTTGTTCTTTCTTAATTCATCATCTTTGCTGAAAATATATTCCAAAGTGACCAAACCATTTGGAAGCTTATTGGACTTAAGCTAGATTATTTGATCATCATAATATTGTTTCAACTTATCCTAATTTGAAACAGAAAAAATATATTCTTCCAACAAAAAACTAAGTATTTGTTCATCACTATCAAAAACTTGCCAATTAGTGCTATTATCAGGAATAGAGGGTCTTACTACAACTTTGACATGCTATTGGATTTTGTCTTTGCTGATTTCTGCAGGTATGTCAAATTGGGCACCAACTGCAACAAGTCTACCAGCTTGTTGATTCTGACTTCTTGGAATAGAGAGAATATTGAAGGTAGAAAACTCCTCAATGATATCCTAGACTCGATGTTTATACAATTTCAAAATGTCATTTTTCGCTGCATTTAAGCCTCTAACTTGGTTCACAATCAGTTCATTGTCTCCATATACCTTAATAAATTCAACTCCTCTTTTCTTTGCCCACTCCAAAACTTGAATCAAATTTTCATATTTTGCAACATTATTTGAGCATGCAAAAGAGAAATGAAAAGTAGCATAGTACTTTTCAACACTAGGTGATACCAATACAACGCCACCACCAACACCATTTTTGCTCTTAGATCCATTAAAGAACATCTCCCAAATTTGATTTTTGTGTCTCCCTCTAATTTTTTGACCTGATTATGTTTGGGATAATTGCATCTTGCTCATGAATAACATAGTTACTTAAACCAGCATTATAAAATTATGAATGATGATTTTCAATAGCATGACTTGCTACCCATTCATCAAGGAGGATATCTGGAATATCATGTAGATGAGTTTTATCTTCAAAATCATTATCATGGTCTTCTTTATCAAAGGAAACTAAATTTGCATTTAAGGCACTAGGTACGTATGGCTCTATGTGATTTTTTGCAAGCAATTTAGACTTAATTGTTACCTTGGTACCATACCTAGTCCTAAATAGCATGTGAGACCAGCCAAATGATAAATAGCCCCCAATCTTAGCAGTGAAGTCCCTAGATAGACAAATGGCAAAATAAGGTGGTAAATTTATCACATAGATATCCTGCTGAATAGAATAATTAGGACATGCATGGAGGGTAAGGCTAGCATCTTTGATAAGGCCTATAGCACCAATAGATGTTCCATCAATCTAGACAACTCCTTTTTCAACTGGCTGGTATTTCAATCCTAACTGATCTATTACTTTTTTAGGCATAATAGAGCTTGTAGCTCCACTATCAACCATATAGTTATGGACTAATTTATCACCAATGATTAATGAAAGATAAAAAGGTGGAGGCTTAACATTCTTACTTGATTCACTACTGATTTCCACATCGCTATCTTATTTTTCATCATTATGATAAACATTTGTCAATATAGCCTTTCACGGTTCAATTATAACTTCTTTAAGAGTCATTTCATCATATAGAGCTTACCTTAGCATATCAGTTTGCCCCAGAATAGCCAATGTGTCCCACATTGACATAGTCACATTCATTCTCTTCATATTGTTGACTATATTGAATAGGACAGTAGAATGTGGCCTTTGATGCGAAAGAACAACAACATGGTTTGCTTGTTTCAAATTGCTATCTTTGACTGTAGGGATGGGAGTACTAGTTGTAGCTTTGGTAGTAAGTATTGATTCATCAATAGCAGGTCCTTTACCTTTATTTTCCATTTGCTCCATCTCTAGACCTCTTTTTTTTGCTCTCATGTTGGCTGATATTGGTGAATCAATATTTACTACACAAAATTCCTCTCTCTACTAGTTAAGGAATGCAGTCTTAGGAGCATGTATATTATGTTGTTGTTCAAGTACATCAATAGTGGCATTCTATTGATCCATAATTGTGTTTTGCACCATTAAAGTCTGATTTTTCATTCCATTTGTGCAAGTAGACTGATTATGCATTTCATTGTAGGGATAACACCACTCTAAATCTACAACTAGATTATTTTTCATAGGTACAATATCTTTCACTGGATTAGCAACATTCAAGGGCGCTAGGTTATAAGGCCAAAAAGGTCTTTGATTAATATTTGGCCTATAACCAGTTGTATTAGCCTAATATGGTTGCCTATTTTCTTACATTTGGCCTTGGTTTTGTTGTTGGTAAGGTGGATTCACAACTTGATTTTGCTGTTGGTAAGGCTGTCTACCCTGAAATTGCTGCTTTTTAAGATTTTTCAGCTCATTGCTAAAGGTTTGTATTAGGTTCTCAATCTTGAGTTGACTATTTTAAATCTCTTGCAGCTCTTGTGAAGGGCCTGCTATAGTGATTTCTTGACTCAGAACAACAGGTAAGGCATTAAAAGGTGGGATTGCTAATGGCATTATTGGCTGAATATCTGGAAAAATAGGCATTGGAGGCCTAGGGGCTATTTTGCCTACTTGAATGAGACTATTCTTAGCTCTAAAAACAATATCATACACTTGAGGTAGGGAAACACCTCCCATTGATTGAATCATCATAGAAATATCACTATTTAATCTCCTAAAAAATATATAGAAATGCATGGTCTGCTGAAGGTCTTACCAAGATAGGTATTTTGGTCCAAGTCCTCTGAAATCTATTGTTGAAGTCCATCATTTTCTCTTGGGGAGCATGCTTTATTGTTGTGAGTTGTTCAACAAGTGATATGACTTATCTTCAAAATGCCTTATCAATGCATCTCCTAAAACATCCCATGAATCGATGAAGCCAATAGTTAAGCTTTTGAACCATTGAAGTGTCTTTCCTTTCAATGAAGTTGCGAGCAACTTGACAACAACATCCTCTTTTGTGATATGATGAATGTTGCACAATGTTGCAACATCTCTAGTATGCTCAAATGATGTAGTTTGAGTTTCTCTAGTGAAATCTGGTAAACTCTTCAAAGCAGCCAAAGATACGTCATGATACTGCACAAAATTCAAGGGGCTACTTTGATTGAAAGGCACAAATGCAAATCTTCTTGCCATTGGAGGCGGTAATGGCACTTGTTGCTATTGTGCTAAATGAGTTTGTTGCTATTGTGCTGAATTTGCACTTACTATTGTCACAGTAGAAACAACAAAATCCTTAGGTTCAAAGTGCTCTATTCTGCAAGTTGGACTTGTTGAATGCCTGACCTCTCCTTGTCTTGATTGATTTCTTCTGCTATACACATGAATGTTAGGAGTTGAGAGCTGCCTCCTTTTTACTAGCTTAGTCCTAGCAAGAGCTCTTCCGTGCCTTTTGGGAGTTTCTAGCTACAAATACTCGAAAGAAGAAGAACTTATGGTCTGAGTCTTTTTCATAAAGCTTTTTATCGAGCCTTTCAACTGGTTGAAAACTTGTTGTCTTCAACATAGCAGATATTCAAATATTGTGTTCATGTCCCAACATGCATGCCAAAACTGTTAAGGCTAAAATTTGCACCCTATTAAACTAAACAAGTTTAACAATCTTGCCTAACATGGGATTCATTTCTGCATGTGGGAAATGCGTAACTGGAAATGAAACCTCCAGATTCTAGGCCAGTTCCTATTGAATAATCACTAATATCTTTAAAGATTAACTTGCATTCATGGGAAAAGGGATAGAAGTTACTGAAATAAACCTACAATCTTAAACTCTAAACTAGAGAACCAGGTGATACACTGAAATATGGATACAAAACACATGAACAACTTTACTTTGGAATATTTTCTCCATGACTTAAACACTTCTACTTTGTAAAGGTTTGCATTAATATTTCACAATGAGGTATTTTGAAAAGAAAAGCTAAGGAAACAGTAATATTTCACTTAACAATCCTAAGAAATGAGACACAATGTAACTTGCAAATAGACTTACAATCTTGTAATTTGGTAGCAGTTGAGATAGAAAACTAACAAGTTCTAAAACTCATAGATTTATCTTATCAGTCAGACTTTTACACAAAACTGTAGAGAAAAACAAAAGACTTGAGATGATTTCAGAATAAAATTGCTTCAAATGCTCTAATCCATATATCTTTTCAGAATATTGAGTTACAAAAGACACAAAAATATCTTAAGGACACTAGAAGAAGGTCACAAAATCTCTTTGTTGCATAATCTGAACTGCCCCCAAAAATAGAGCTTAAAATACTAAATACAAACCCCTTAGGGTCAAATTTAGGAAACAAGGCTACAAAAAGGGAATCAAATCTTATCCAAAATGATGACTCATTGCCTCATAACCCTACTAAGTCAAAATAGAACCTATGAATAGAAAGTCAATAAATGACCTCAAACTGCCAAGACAAAGTCAAAATTCGACCCACAGTCCTGAAATAACTCAAAATCCCTTAGATATTCTCTCCATTACCTTAAATGATAGTACTAAGTCTTTGAAAACAATAACTCCTAAGACTTGGTATTTAAAAACCATGTCATATTCACTTATTAGTCCTAAGACCAATTCAAATTCTTTTCCTTCCTCTTATTTGCATTTAATAAATAACAAAAATATTAGAATGACTTAAAAATTTCATTTAATACTTATGTTTTACAATATTAACCAATGGAAATTAAAAAAAAACAATAATAACACCTAACACTTAATATTACATACACCCCCCATGGCACATGTAGTTCATTTATACTTTGAAAAAATGAAATTAAGAAACTCTCTCACCCATGGATTCCAAAGTCTATCTAATATAACAAAGGGCATTATATTCATAATCGCAACCCTAAAAGTTTCTCATTTCTTATTTTGTATCGTATGGAAAACTTGGAAGAGGAACTCGTAGGAAAAACTGCGGCTAGGGTTTGTAGAGATTTGATTTTATTTGCAGCTGCCATTTTGCTTCTCTATTATTGCTCTATTGTTGATGCAGGATGGAACCATATTATCTCACTTTGTGTATTGGAGCTACCACTTTTGAGGGTTTTTATTTTATTTTATTTGAAGCCATGACTGGAGCCATGGTTGCTTCTATTGCATTCCATCAAACCTGTGTCTAGGAGTCACCTTTGCTGAAGGTAACATTGATGTTGAAACTCTCTTGTTGTTGGTATTTGAAGAGGATTTCTATGCTTTTATTTAAAGGCGACATAATAAGGATTTTTTGTTTTTATATGCAAGTCAAGTATACTTGTTTGTTGTTTATTAAGAGATTAAAACGTGGGCTTTCTCTTTCAAAGCCACCATGCTTATGGTTCCTTTGCATTTTTGTGAGGCCGCCATGCTTGTGGTTCCTTTTGTCATTTCTTCATGCATATTGGACATATTTATTTACTGTTTATTTGATGCCATGATACAAGTTATTAAAATTTCTCTATATGCTATAGCAAAATGTATTTCTTTCATCAAAAAATTTCTTTTATGAATACTATTAGATGCTAATAAATACTTCTGCTGGCAATATGTCACAAGTATTTCATCAAGTTCATGCCTTGAAATCTCATTCACAGCTTGAGTCTTGGTTAAGAGGAGACACTTCTCTTCTATAGCACATTCCAAATCTGTAGTTTCCTAGTGAAGAAGGCTAGCCACCAGTTCTAGTGTTGGTTGTTTTTGTTTACCAAAAGTATAATTGCCAACAAAATCTCCATCAATAATGTTTGGCATGGAAATGCATAATCTTAAGTTCTTCCTTGTTGATTTCTGTATATATGAGGGTTTTTTCTTATTAGAAGTTGAATCCATGACTGGTGATTTTGGAAGTTATGAAGTGTTCTATGAAAACATGAGGTTCATGTTCTTGTTCCAACATTACCATTAGTTGGTAGCTTTCCTGTGACCTCTAAAAACATGCAATGGTTCACTGATTTTTCTTAAGTCATTATGATGAATGCTAGAGTTTAGTATTTTGATTTTCTCTCTTCTATTGTTTAGAGACAATCTCTGATAATGCCCTTTTTATGAGAAAATGCGTATATTTGCTGTTGAAAACACAAATCCCATTTATTTGTTTGCCATGTTATGAAAGCTACATATTACTATTGTTATAATATGTGAATGGTAGCAATAAAATGTCTGGGTATTACTCCTCCTTTCCCTTTTCAAATGTTGTCACTTTCTTTCCATGCATTTTATTTCTTGTAACTCACAGCTAAAAGTAGTTAGCAATCATATTCTTGAATGTACAAAGCCACCAAAGCTGAAATAGATGTTTCACCTAAAGTCGCCATTGTCTTATTGTTGTTTTATTATATTTTGTAATCTTATGCAATGTTCTTTAGAGGTTGATAATGATTTGTTGAATTGCATATGTGAACATCTTTATAATTCCATCAGGTTGAAACTCATGAATTATATAGAATAATAATGATCTCTTTCTTGTATCCTATAGCATATCATTAATGAGGTTCGAGCACGGGCTCATGACACCCATAAATGACTTTTATTTTCTTTGAAAAACTTACTTCAAAATATCTTTTAGCTTGATATTTAATATAGCTTACTTTATTTTGTAACAAAAAGCATCAACAAATAGAATATGTGTAGTAGTTGGGGTATTCAGTCATTGCTTAGATCCTTTAGGATCTAATATCATTTTTCTTTCAATTTTGCAGTTGCTAAAGAAATTAGGGGCTTGGAGTTGGATGAAGAACAACGCCATGGAATCCATAACCATTCAAAGAAAAAATTCAATGGCTGGTTATCTCTAACCACATTTCCTTCTTTAAAACATATTTTATCTGTTTATCTATTCCTTTGTGTATATGAAAGTTAGTAAGCTATACTCATGACTTCTATGAGATCTTTTCCTTTCAAAATTTCAATTCATTTCACTCTTTTGTAAATATCAGTTGTATATTTGAAAATGAATAATATAAGGACATTTCTATTTCTTTTGAAAATATCAACTAAAAAGTGTTTTCTAGCAACTTCAAGTATGAATTTGACTTTCAAAATTGAATTTTAACATGAGTTAAAATTAAGTAACAAGAATGTAACACAGGAATATGTTTGAAGGTCGTACAGATAGGTGATGAGCAGGTCGTATGGTGGATACAAAGCAAGGTTGTATAGTGTAAGGTGACTCATACAGATGGAGGTGTTTGTGTCTAGTGACATTGTGCGAATGAATTCGAGTGATGGTGGAAGATCAATTCACTTAATACAACCAAGATAAAACTCAAACAAGGATGGAATGTGAACATAGATATATTCAATTAAAATATTTTCCAAAAGATGGTGTTCTGATTTGCTAGATTCGAGCAAAGTATTACATGCAACAGAATAGAGTGAGGGTTGAATCCTGCCAAAACTGAACAAGCCAAGTAGGGAAGATCTTTCACTTCTGAAATGATGAACAAAAGAGAATCCCAATGGGAATTCACAATACAAAAGAAATAATCAAAAAATGTACCTATGACTACCTACAAGTCGTGCTTAAATACCTATTAGGAAAACTTTTTGAGGGTGTACAAAGATAGCCGATGGCTACACTTACCTACAGATACAAAACTAAAATGTGTTTGAGATATTTTACATCAATCAGTCCATTAACAAAGATTTGATTAATAATCTATTTTATGATAGGGATATTACAGTCCTCCTGTCCCAAAATTTGATTGTTCTCAAGCAAATGCAATGTTGGATTTTGTAGAATGTTCTCACCTTCCCAAGTTGCATCATCCAACGACAAGTGTTTCCAACGTACCAAATATTCCTTCACCATTCAGTTATGTAGGGTCTTGTCACATACTTCAATAATCTGTATTGGTTCCAATATGAGCTTTCCTTCTTCATTGAGTGGTAGAAGGTTTGTAACTATGGTGACGTTCTATCCCACAACTTTCTTCAAGCAAGAAACATGAAAAATGTTATGAATACGGCTCCCCTCTAGAAGTTCTAGCTTGTAGGCAACTTCATCGATGTGGTGAACTACACAATAAGGGCCATAAAATCGTGGCTTCAGTTTTTCTTTTCTCTTTTCTTTAAATGAGGATTGTCGATATGGTTAGAGCCTGAGGTAGACTAAGTCTCGTACTTTGGAACTCCTCTCTATTTGGTGTCTGTCAACATACATCTTTTGTTGATTTTGTGCCTATTGTAAGTTTTCCTTCAAGTATCTTAGGATGTCTTGTCCCTCTTGAAGCTAGTCCCTTGCTCTTGTTGTGCGACTATCTGTTAGAACTTTGTCGATGAAGGAAAGGGGTTCACACCCATATAGAGCTTTGAATGGTGTCATTTTGATGGACATGTGGTATGTGGTATTATAAAAATATTCCCCTAGGTATATCCATTTGACCCACACCCATTATTGTGTCTAAACGTAGTTATGAAGGTAACGTTCGAGCCACTTGTTCACAATCTATGTTTGTCCATCTGTTTGAGGGTGGTAACTAGTACTTTGGGACAATTTTGTCCCTGCCAAATGAAACAATTTTGTCCGAAATATACTAATAAATCACCCATCCCAATCACTGACAATGTTTCAGGGTAACCCATTTAGACAAAAGACTTCCCTAAAAAATAGATCAACAACTTGTGCGGCCTGAAAATCTCAGGAGATGAAAAAGAAATGTGCGTACTTTTTTAGTCTATCAACCACCATGGAGATACAATCCATTTTGTTCACCTTGGGAAGTCTAGTTATGAAATCCATTGAGATACTTTCTCACTTCTATTATGGAATTAGCAGAGGTTGCAGTAACCCAACATGCAGAGTATGTTCGGATTTGTTTTGCTGGTAGACCGCACACTCTCTTACATACTGCAATATGTCTCTTGTAAGATTTTTCCATGAAAACCTCTCCCTGAGATGTCTGTAAATTTTGAAGAAGCTCGGGTGTCTGGCCAAGGGTGAGTCATGTACCTCCTTTAAGATTTTTTACTTCAATTTGGATTCTGACACTAAATATATCTAATTTTTATAGTAAATGATGTCATCCATGACTTTGTACTGATCATCCTAGGTGTTGTCATCCATTATCTCATAGGAAAATGTGTTTTTGGAATACTCTATCAATAAATGTGCTTTCCAATCAACTGAAATCTAGGTCACTGAGTAGATGGTGGGTTTTCTGGACAAAGCATCTACAACCCCAATATTTTTTTCTTTCACATATTCAATGCCAAAATCAAAAGCCTAAACCTTGCTTACCCATTTTTTTTGCCTCTCGTTCAAGTCTCGTTGCTCTAGAAAATATCCCAAACTATTGTGATTCATACGAATGATAAACTTGGCACCCACCAAATACTATCAGAACTTGGTTAGTGCATGTACGATGACCAACATCTCTCTGTTGTATATGGAATATAAACATTCTATTTGCATAAGCTTCCTGCTATCATAGGCTACAGGGTGTCTATCTTGCATTAGTACTATGCCAATGGCTTCTCCAGATGTGTTGCACTCCATAATGAATGGTCGAGTGAAATTAGGTAAAGCAAGCATGAGACAAGTGCTCATTGCTTCCTTCAGCTTATCAAAAGTGAGTTGCACCTTTTCATTCCACTAGAAGGACCCCTTTCTTATCAGATATATTAATGGTGCGCTGAGCTAAGAGAACCCTTTTACAAACTTTCGGTAATAACTACACAATCCAAAAAATCCTCGCAACTATGTGAGTGATTTTGGGGGAGACCAATCAAGGATAGCTTGAATCTTCTCTTGATGAACTTGAACTCCATATTTATTGACAACATGTCCCAAGTATAATATTTCTATCATACCAAATTCACACTTGGATTGCTTGGCGAACAAGGATTAATTCTTCATGATCCTTAGGACTTCATCTAGATGCTTTAGGTGCTCTTCCTATGTCCTGCTATAAATAAGAATATCATCAAAAAATATTAGTAAGTACTTACATAATTGTTTGTTGAAGATGTGATTCATGCATGATTGGATTGTAGCAGGTGCATTCCTTAATCTGAACGGTATGACCAAGAACTCATAATGCTCATAGTGACAATGAAATGTTGTCTTTTCCATGTCTTACTCCCTCATGCGAATTTGATGGTATCCAGAATGGAGATCTATATTCAAAAAATAGACTGCACCATACAATTCATCCCACAACTCGTCTATCCTTCGAATGAGATATATATCCTTTATTGTTTTTTATTCAACGCATGGTAGTCCACACACATGCACATCATCCCATCCTTCTTTTTGACCAATACCACTAATGACGCAAAGGGGCTAGAACTGGGACAGATCCATCCTTTCTCCAACAGTTCCTGAATCATCTTTTCGATCTCATCTTTGAATTTCTTGGGATGGCGGTAGGGTGTGGTTATGACTGGCTTGGATTCTGCTTCTAATTCGATAGTATGTTCAAACCCTCGATGAGGTAGTATGGTAGGAGGAATGTTTATAAAAACTTTATCATGTTCACTCAAAATATTCTGGAGATCATTATTCTTAGGAGGTTTTTGTTTCCCTTTTATAGGTTTTGCCAAGACAAAACAATGTGCAACCTAAGCAATGTCATCATGCCAAAAAATTGCCTCCATCCGATGTGCAGAAACTTCATTTGGACTCTCATTTGCCATTCTGCAGAGAACAACCTTCTTTCCATCAACAAAAAAAGTGAAGTCCATCCATTTGAAGCTTTAAGTGTATTCATCAAGTGTCTTCATCCACTGTATGCCCATAATAACCTCCATATTATCAAGGTCCACTATGAAAAAATCCTCGGTCATCATGTGTTTCATCATTGTGATACTTAGTTGAGGAACAAAGTGTGTGTCGGGCAGAAGAGTCCCTCTAGAAACCTTGACCTAGAATCCTACATGCATCTTTGTAAGTAAACCTCTTCACTTTACCATAGATGAGTTTATGAAGTTTAGAGTGGCTTCACTATCAAGCATCACCATAACCCTTTGTCCTTGAAAGGTTCTCTGTACATGAAATATCGTGCACCTTGGGCTGATGGCTAGGGCGATAGTTCCTTCGCACTACACCAATGCTGCAATTCTTTCCATACAGTTCAAACTAACCATTTTGGTGTCTTTGTGTGGTTGGTTGTCTTCAGAGGGTATATCTTCCTATTCATCCTCATCATCAGACATGACCTCAATGTAGTGGATTTTTCCTTTCTCGAGGCATCTGTGCCTAGGTTCCCATGGTCCTTTGTGGTTGAAACATAACATAGTTTCTTCCTTTGGAGCTCCTATTTGGTAGCTTCGTCCAATGACAACTTTCTCGGTTGAGGTTTGTTATCTTTGTCCTCCAGAAACACCAGTGGTTTGGAATGTGAGTAACTTCATGAGGATGATGTCGTTGATGATGTCATACTCCTTGCCTTCTTAATGGCCTTCGAAAGGGTGGTAGGATCGAACCCTTTTACCGAACCCTTTAGTGGTTCTATCAGTCTGTCCATGAAGAGCACTATCTATCTTCTTTCAAAAATGTCTGTGACCAAAACAAAGAGTTTTTGAAATTTTGCAATGTACTTGTCAACCACTCTAGTTTACCTCAATTGTGCCAAATCTTTTGAAATTGAGTTTTGGATCTTTACCATCAAATTGATCTATCAATCTCTTAATGAATTTCACATAGGTATTTATTTGATCATGCCCTAGTGTGATGGTGTCGTGATGCAACCATTCATGTGCAACTCCCTCCAAGTAAGGCCACAAATTTAATTGCTTCTTCTTTTGGCATGGGATTAAGTTGGAAGTAAGTATCTGCCTTCGTTACCCATGCTTGCACACATATGGACCCAGATCCATCAAATGGTGATAGATTTACTTTACTCAACTTCCTCTTGAGATCATCATTAAAATATCCTCTATTTCTACCTCCCAAATATCTCATTCTTAGATCTGCATAATCTTGGTAGGATATATCTTCCTCCAACTTCACATTCTTTCAGTCTTCTGTTAGTTGTTCTTGCATTTCTTCAAAAGTCGGTTGCTTTCCTCCGGGTGGTGCCTCCATTCGTGAAGGAAAAGACGACATGGAAGGTCAAGAGTGTGTTGGATGAGGATTTTCTTTACCAGACACTGAGTCCGCATTGTGACCATTTTGTTCTCCGAATATTTTATTGTTTTCCAACTTCTTGAAAGTCTTTTCCATGAGTTGTTGAGTATCATTGATATGTTCCTGATTCCTTACAAGTTCTCTCAGTAGTGCCACAAGTTCGATAGCTATAGGTTCTGATTTGGTAGTCATTCTATCAACGGAATGGGTTCTTCTTCTCTTCTGGCTATAAACTCTCATTCACTATCCACAGGTTGGCAGGATCGAAGCTTTGATACCACTGTGATGTTCCTATTCCCATCTATGAGCAAACAATTAATAAAAACAATGGTGTACAGTTCACTAGAGAGTGTTGTACATATACCATAAAATATTAGGAAGAATGGATGCTCAGGTGAGTCCATATAGTAGGCCACATTAGGTCATATGGTAGCCCAACTTGGTCATACAAGTGAGGTTGGTCCGTATGATAGACAAGATGACAACCCGTATGGTGCTGAAGGTATGTCTCCATTGGGTCATACGGTATAGTAGGTCATACGAAAGTGAGAATGTAACATAGGAATATGTTTGAAGGTCGTACAGATAAGTGATGAGTAGGTCATATGATGGATACAAAGCAAGGTTGTATGGTGTAAGGTGAGTCGTACGGATGGAGGTGTCTATGTCCAGTGACGTTGTGCGGATGAAGTTGGGTGATAGTGGAAGATCAATTTGCTTAATAAAACCAAGATAAAACTCGAACAAGGAAGGAAAGTGAATACAAAGATATTCAATTAATATTTTCTAGAAGATGATGCTCTGATTTGCCAAATCCAAGCGAAGTATTACATGCAATGGAATAGGGTGAAGGTTGAATCCCACCGAAACTGAACAAGCCAACTAGGGAAGATCTTTCACTTTCGAAATGATGAACAAAAAAGAAACCCAACGAGAATTCATAGTACAAAAGGAATAGTCAGAATACATACCTAAAACTACCTACAAGTCATGCTTAAATACCTGTTGGGAAAACTTTTTGAGGGTGTACAAAGATAGCTGACAGCTACACTTACCTACGTAAACAAAACTAAAATGGGTCCAAGATATTTTACATCAATTGACCCATTATCAAAGATTTGATTAATAATCTATTTTATGACGGGGATATTACATCTTATCCACAATCCATTATGTTGAGCCTTTATTTCTTCTCGGCTCTCCTTCTCACTTTCTTCTTCATTCAAAATGATGTTTAATTGAGATTGTTTATCTTCTTCTTCGATGGACATGTTTGACTGAGAAAGAGGTAGTTTTGGTTAAATATTTTTTTAACATATAATTCAAATAGATAATGAAATGTATAATTCAACCTTACATATAAGTCTTAAGCATTTTATTTAAAAAGAGAATAATGCTATGTTCAACTATTTTTTCATGGTCTCAACATTTGCATAAATTATCAAATGTATTCATGTGTGATCCTAGAAAATATGAAGACGACGAATTGAAGAATCCATTTAAATACAACCATAAATAGTATAAATTAAATGAATTCAAGTTTATGAACATGTACACAAGACAATACCTCTTAAGGTGTAGGAGACAAATAATTACAATCAGAAGTGATGGGAGAGCCAAATGTGAGGCTAATACATCTTTAGTAAGATGTGAGAATCTAGTACTAATATATATTATATATATATAAACCACTTAGATGTCCTTGACATAGTGTGAGGAGAATGCAATTACATATCTATGATATATTGACATGATTCTACTTGAGGTAGTGATAGATACATTTTTTGAGCTCTATTGTGTTCGCATACATGTTTGGTAAACTAAGACATTGTTGGATTCATGTCCTTGTCATTATATTTTACCATATACAAAGCCTATAATTGCATTTTAGAATTCTCCTTCAATTGTGATTTTTTGAAACCCTTTGTCCTTAGTATGAAATATGCTAAGAAGGTCACCACTAACTCTATGATTGGCCTTTAGAAGGTGTTGGAAATTAATATTTGAGAGGAAACATGTGTTGTAAATCCTATACTTAGAGGATTTTAATCATGAGCTTGCTGAAAATATAGACTTAGAAAAAAACTTGTACTTTTGCATCCCTCTAATAATTTTCTCATCCACTTTAAACTCTTTCAATCTTTAATAACAATTTAGGATCAAGTCTAAGTTATTATGGAGGGGAAATCCTGATGAGAGAGGATTTCCATTGCTTCTGTATTAATCATCTTGTTTAAAGAAAGATATCTTCCTTCTTCACTTCACCATTTTAACATTGCATCAGTCAACTTGTTAGTTAGTAATGCTCCCCCACAATCAAGTTTGCACTGCATCCCATTGTCCTAAGGGAGAAAAGAAAGATTTTATTTGAGGCAAGGATGCACACAAGAACCAAATGACTTGTTGGACATCTTGATTTCTCTTAAGGACTCTGAAGGATGTCCCTTGCTCAGTTTCGAAGATATCAAGTCTCTAGTAGTTGTAATTAGCATATTTACTTTATTAAAAAAAATAGTTTTTTTTAATAAATTTTTTTGGAGGAATTGAACAGTTGTAGATTATATCTTATGACTATGTGTCTACTATGGAAAATTTTAAATCAATTATATCAATTCCAACTTCATTTTACTTGTTCGCTATTCTTCTTTAAAAATATCATATTATAACTAATATTCTCTCAAGGACTCTCATGGATCTCCCTTTCTTAGTCTCCAAAAGATCAAGTCTCTAGTGGTGGTAATTAGCATGTTTATTTTATCAAAGAATTCATTAGCAATTTGTTTTTTTCTAAAGATTAGAGGAATTGAACGGTTCTTTTATCCCGATTGGAAAGATTATATCTTGTGGTCATGTGTCTATTATAGAAAAGTTTTATCAATTGTATCAATCTCAACTTTAAATTTTATTTGGTATTATAACTAATATTAATTTTTATTCTAATATAATTACTTATTATATTTAAATTAAGTTTGTATATTCTTATTTGACTTTTTACAAAAATTTAAGATTATAGAAATTAAATTATTATTATTATTTATTTAAATTTAAAAATAAAAATAAAAATAAAAATAAATAAATAAATATATATATATACACATATATATACATATATATACACACATATATACATATATATATACACATATATATACACACATATATATACACATATATATATGTATGTATATATATATATGTATATATATGTATACACACACACACACATACATACATACATACATACATACATACATACATACATACATACATACATACATACATACATACATACATACATATATATATATATATATATATATATATATATATATGTATGTATGTATATATATGTATATATATATAAGTTACATTTAATAAAATCATGTTTATAGATAGAATAATAAAAGTAGAGAGGCTTTGTTGATTAAAAAATAACTCAAAAAATGTTTATCTTTTCTTTTAGTTTTTCGTTTACCATTGAATAGAAAGTTGCTAATATTGTCTTTTTATATTGGTTGTTATTGAAAGATATAACTATGTCATTATTGTCATTATAGTAATAGATCAATATTTGAAAATGATCGTCTATTTGTTTAACTAATCTAAGATCTTATATTTGAGGTATGATGATCTATTTGTTTGAGAAATCCAAGATGAAAGCTCTACAAATATAAATAACATATTTAATAGGAAAGAAACATGCTCATGACATTGATTTATTTTAGAAAATCAAATTGAACATACACAAATTTTATTAGATATACATTTCAATTATATCATCTAATATAACATTCAAAATCTCACATATATCATTTGGCATTTGACAAATTCAATATGAAAAGAAGAAGATGTGTTTGTACATTGTTTACTATTATCTTTTGTTTATCTATTTGTTTGAATCAAATGTGCATCCTTTATCTTACATACATTTGAACTAGGATCATTTGATTGTCTAGCGAATTCAGCTAACCCTAATCCAATCTGATATGCAGGATCTATCATATGCATCAGTTGACACCCCATCAAATGTCATAGAATGAGCATAATGAGCATTAGCAGAGATGCTATCGCAACCAAACATAATACTGAAAACAGTGAAGGAGATTGATAGAGTTATGAATAAGGATTGTTTAATGGAGGACTGCACGGTGGCAGGCTATCACAATCTGAAGGGCAGCCACTCGCTACTGAGCCGCGTGGGATTTTTCTCTAATGAAATATCTCTCTGAATAAATTTTTGTTCCTCAATATATTGTTGCATATTGTTTCTTTCCTTCAGAATGATATTAACCAGAGACTACTCATTACTAGTTTGGAGTATTTTATAAAATATTTGACAACGAGATGACAACTAATGTAGGCAATGGTAAGTCTTTTTTGTTTGATTTTCTTAGTTGGAATCCAATTAGCGAGGGTATCATGGACTGAAATTCTGAAATGTTCCATTTCACAATTTTTTTTGGTTCACACATAAATTTGTTTGCATACTTCTTGTCCGTTTTCTTGGCATAAGACGATCAGAAAAATTTGAACAAACGACCATTGTTTTCCAAGGAGTGAATCCTATTGACTTTGAATCCTATTGACTTAATTATTATTAATTGATTATTAGGTTTCACTAATAAAGTCTGTTAAAACATTATCTAGTTAGCTAATTTAGTCATATGATTGTTTGGTTTTATTAGTATCAATAGTAATGAGTTTCGATAGTGTATAATCAAGATACTTGTGTGTAAGTGTATATTAATTGTGCACATTTTGTGGTGGTCAAAGCACATGATTGAGGGGCAATAAGGAACATGTATGGCACATCAATTTAAAATGACCACTTTTTAACTCTTGTGTTTATAATGTGCAACTTTGCATACCTAGAAGTCCTAAACTATAACTTAGATTTTGCCAAATTTTTTGGCGTACCTTCATAGACGATTGAAGAACTTAAAGCTAAGGTTTTGGCTTTTTCAGTTTTCACTTGTCTCTCTATAGGGATCATGGAGCACAAAGTGGTCCACAAGTGCCATTTCAAAATATTTCCCCAAAACCCACTATGTTCATGCACTAATAATCGCTCACTCAAAAACACCAATACTTGTGCTTAAATGTCCTTATAGTTTTTATGAACTCTCCAATGGTGGTGCAAAAATTGGTCGATCACCAACCAAAAAAGCCAAAAAAAATTATCAACTATTAGTAGATGTGTGATCGACTATTAGAACATGTGTTTTTCACTTTTTGGGGCTCTTTTAAGAGAGGTAATTGGAGGGTATCTATGACAAAACTATCATGATTATTGAACCCCTTGTTAGTTGCTAGGTCTCTTCCCTCATGTTACCTTCATTTTTGAAGAACCAAATTTAAAATCCAAGTTATTTTCTCTTGCATGCAAAAGTTTTAAAACCTTTATTTTTACACAAAATGTTCAAAAACCTTAACTTTCACACTTGTCGAACCTCAAATACTAACTTTCAGGCTATGTCTCCAGAACCTTAACTTTACACACCTTTTGACTACAAACTCTAAATATTGCATTTTGAAAAGTCCAAAACTCAACTTTCATGACTAAAACTTAAGTTTTCTAACTTTCCTACATCATATTTCAAAGACTTGACTATTATATTTGAAAGTTGGAATTTCTAAATTTCACATTTTGAAGTCTTTATTTCAAGAATTCTAGCCTTGTTTCAAAAACTTATAATAAAATACAATAAGAAGGTGTAAAATAAATGTTAACTAACCTCTTCAAGTGCTACTGTGATTGGTATCCATGGAAAATGTATAAGCATTGATAATAAACATGAATCGTTTGAAAGAATACTTGATTTAATGTGATGAACATAACATTAAATTGTTTCTTTAGATGCCTTAACAAATGCACTTAATAATCAATAGACATAAATGTGGTTATGGGAATTCATCAAAGAATTCATTGGCAAATGTGGTCTGACTTCACCTATATACATGCGTGTTGAATGTAGAAGTGCTCATACACAAGTGTTTTATGGGATGTATCAAAGAAATGTCATTTCATCGTGTACAACGAGGGAAGAGAAGTAGTGGATGGATGGGTAAATCGCTTCTTGTTTCATTAATTGCACATTTCACAAGGAATGTGCCTCACTAAGTTCAAGAGGAGACTCAAATGCTAAGTGAGACAATGATGCTTTACTAAAAATAAGTGATTGATGAAAATGAAAAATATCTAAAAACACTGTGTGAATGATTAATTAGACAAGGTACTGAAAACTAGAGATAGTGACTATAGAAAAATAATGGGTAGAGAGTACAGAAATGGAATTTAGAGCATAGATCTAACCTATGGGTAAAATTTGAGCTAAAAATGTGAGATACAAGATGAAACTCACTGTGTACCTAGGGACAACATTTTGTATGAGATGATTTTGGCTAAATTTTTCTAGATCTCTCTAACTATATCTGATCTTTCTAATTCTCAATCAACATATCCTTAATCTATTCCTATGTGCATAAAATAAAGAAAACAAGTTGTTTAGAGGGATTTTTCTTGATCAACCCTCAGTTTAGGAATCAACCTTGAAAATAGAAGGAGATTACACAAAGGAAAGTATGTAAAAAGTAAATGTTAGATTCACCTTGCATAAAACCTCATGAATGGATTGATAAATCATCCATACCCATGAAGATTCTTGAATGTGCTTGAAATCCAAAGAGTTTCAACCTTGGAATGTGATGTAGAACCAAGGATGTCCCTACAAATGTATAGATCCATGAATTCCACTCTTAGAACTCGAACGTTGATATGACAGGAAATTATTTGCAATGAAGGAGAGAGATTGTGGATGAAGGAAGGTTCTTCTTGCTTGATTGAGAATCCCTCTACTTGGTCATCATGGGAGAGAAACTTGCTTCAATTAGAGAAGAAGATCTTTGACTTAATGATCTTGAAGAATTGGAGACTTGAAGATCTTAATATTAGATGCCTACCTTCAAATCTTGAATCCAATTGCTCAATTATTTTTTATTGCTTGAAAATCTCAATAATTGATTACAGATACTTGAGTATGGTTATTGTTGTGCATCTATAACTCACATCCCATTTTAGTTGATTGGCCTAATGGGTACCCCACTTTTTTTATTTTGTTTTTCTTTTCTTCATCTTAATCATTCTAGTGCAATGTAAGTTAGATTATGTGTTATTTATGCTCTTGATAAATTGATAGTCGAGTAATAGGGGTTAGGATCTTTTTGTTTTCCCCCTCTCTCTATCTCCTTTGTATTTTTTTTTAAAGTTTTATGTCTTCGTGCCTAAGTGAAGACTAGAAATCCATTGTAAGAGTTTTTCTGGACTTTTAGAGTCTATAGTTTTGTTGGACTTTCGAAGTCCAAATTTTTAGTAGAATTTATGAGTTTTAAGTTTTTTCAGAGTTTCAAGGTTTTAGGTTCATTGCAACGATGACCCCTAAAAAATGTTATAATGGTATTAGACCCCCAAAACCTCGATCATCACATTTTTCCACCTATAAACTATACCAAATCCCGTTGGGGTTTAAGTGGGTTCAACCCCTAAAACTCTGAAAGGGTTTAAGAGGTTGGAAACCTCAATGGTTCAACTATAAACACCAAAGCAAATATAAAAGTTTGGTTTATCAAGGCTATTAGACCTCATAACTCTGAAAAGATTCATCATGGTCTGCACTTGAAGAACTAAAAATGAGCGAAAGGGTTTATTAACTTTAAGTTGTTTTCTTCTAGTTGGTTTTTTTGTTTGATTTCTTAGTTCTTTAGCTTTAGAGTGATTTTCTTAAGTTAGGTTTCCCGCTTTCAGTAAAAGATGTTGACAAGAGATTTTTGTGGGTGCAAACTTGAAAAGAACATCTTCAATACTACCAGTGAAGTGGAAATCCAAAGGGCAGGGTCTAAAAAATTCAAGATTTTTTGAAAGAAGCAAACCAAGTTGGAGTTCATGAAACTTCCCAAATTTGAAGAAGTGAATGTTGCCACACAAAAATTTCAAAACACACTCTTAGATGTTCTACCTCAGTGATAGTATTATATCATCCATTTCTTCATTCAGATTTAACCATTCATTCATTCATAAACTTAATCTGTGTCCCAAAATGGAGAAAAGGGAGAAAAGTCATAATTCTAGAAAATCACATTTTCTGCAAAAATGAGAAATTTGGAGGTTTAAATGTCAATTTTGATGTTTGTAAAGTTTTCCATGGTTTTGACACATTAACAAAATTATATTCCTTCAATCTCATACATCAAAATCAACAACATAGTTGATTATGGGTATTTTGGTGAACCACTACAACTTCACTTCATCTTATAGGGTGCACTTTGGTGTTAAATCTACATATTTTAAGCATTGTAATCAATTAAAATTGAACTTGCATAAAATAGTATAGTTTGGGATTAGTTTTCTTAAGTTAACATAGAGTTTAGAATTTATTATTCCCAATTAAATACCCCAAACCCTAGTTACGGGTTTCACATCTTAACATTATAACACTATATAATCTCATCTAGCTATTGTAATAAGGATCATATATTTTGCATTAGAAATTAATATACAATTGGTGTTGCATTCATGGTGTGTCTTGGTCACTATTTAGGAAGATCATGATAATAAGATTCCAGTTGCTATGGAGAGTCTTATGATTTTGTGCATTGAAGAGATGGATGAAATATCCCAACCCATCACATCTATGTTATGGGTTGTTCATAATCTAGAATGTATCCCCTCTATATTAGCATATAGATTGGTTAGTAATGTTTTCAAGCATTGTGGAGATTTTGGTATTTGGATTACACTATGACACTGGACAACGATGAAGAGTGGTGGTTGAAGGCACTACAAAAGATTAGCAAAGAGCTCAACGAGGGTGTTGATCTTCCATTAGATATATTGGAAGTGTGTTTGTATCAGGTGAACCAATTACCTTCATTATTTACACAAAAATTCCTCTTGTAGATTAAGGATGCCTTAAGTCAACCTAGGCTTTTGAGACACTATGACAAGGATAAAACATTGGTAGTTGCAACATATCCCAGTGAGGTCTTGAGAATTTCAGCTCCTAAAGCACCGTATGATGATAACACCATGATAGAGATATTTCAATTGATAGTTGATAGCTTTCAGAGTCTTGATGACTTTAGTAGTGACCCTTTTGGTAGGAGATCTACAATATTGGAGAATTGTGCAAATGTCAAAGTAAGTAACCTTCTCTTAGAGCTCGAATTGCAAAATTTGGTCCATGATATGTTTCATCACATTGGAAGCTTAAATAATGAAAACTTTATCATTGTACCATCAAGAAACATTTCATTGAAACTTCGACAAGACTTTTATCAAAACTTATTCATGACAAGAAGGCAACATGATAATATTGTTGAAATTTTTTTGGGGGCTGATTGTCGATAATACAATAAAATAGATGTCATAACCCTAATGAGCATTTATATTAACCTACGTCAAGTATGTTGTACCTGTGATGAAGCATTTTTTCTTAGGTACAATATTATTGTCATATGTCGATACAAATGTTCATCATGATTCTAATGAGCATCTATAACAACCTATGATTGATAATGTTGTACTTGTAATCACTCAAAAATGGTCATCTAGAACATAAGGCCCCTTTTTATCAATTCTGCATAATTTATCAATCACTTATCTTTGATAAAATCATCATTTTATTATTTATTTGATTATAACCTATAGTTTGGTCACCTTATCCTAAGTTTTTATTTAATTACAAGAACATGTCTCCTTTTAATTAAATAAATCCCCTTTATTTTGTGTGTGCACATGAAAAAGGAATTTCCTAATTTAAAAATAAAAGAAAAATCATTTTTGTCTACAAATTGAATGCACACTTTCCAAGGTAGTGGAATCTATTTTTCCTCTTATTCTCCTCCACATATATTTTTCCTCTTAAACATAATTGTTGATCTTGCATCTCAAGATTCTTGTACACCAAAGTCAATATGAGACTCATTCTCTGCCATAGATTTAGCCTCTTAATCTCTATCATCCTTTTTTTAATTATAAGGAGGCTCTCTCTCCACTCTCTCATACCTTATACAGTCATGTTAATGTTATGTTGCATGTTTCATTTTAGAGTGCTTGGAGCACTCACCACACTCTTATTTTTCTTGCATTGTTGAATCACTTTTGCACTCATTTTAGCTTAACAATCATCATAGATTAGTTCATGCATCATAGCATACTCTTTTACTTTCATTGTACTTAGATTAGATTTAATTTCTTTGTATTGCATCTTTCATACTAGCTTAGTTTTGTATCTCATTTAGTTCATTTGCATCATCATCTTACAATCTCTCATTTTATGGTGCACCTTGCAACAATCTACTCACTAGGTTCATTTGAGAGCCACCATTACATCTCTTTGTACCCTACACATCATGAGCAGAGAGCTATAAGACACCTTTCAAGTCTCCCTTTCCATGAGATTCTTTGGGAATAAGGGTTCATGAAAGTTTGCTGCATTTTTGGCATACAATACTTACAATGAAGTTCTTTGTCATGGGTACAACATCCTCAGTGGGATCTCCTTGGGGATTTGTCATAATTCCAACACTCTAATGTATGGAGATTTTAGGGCCCCAAGGACAAATTTTTTTTCTCTAAGTCTCTCCAAAACCTTTTACAATAATGTGACTCATCAACATTGGGGTTTAAAGGAATTTAATATAATCACTAAAAAATCTGTGCACAAATGATAATCAATGTATAAAGTTCTAAGATTGTGAGAAGAGGCATGAGTAGAATATAAAAAAGGATATTGTTGAGGGTGTCATTGACCTAGGTTATTGAATCATCTTCCTACACTAGTACTCAATCTTGCATCCTTCTCCTTACTTTTGTCCCACCTCAACAAACTGAAGATCTTTGATAGAATTTGAGATTTTCAACAAACATATCCTTCAATAAGCCGAGGTGGGACAATAATGATGATACAATGTTGAGTACTAGTGCATGAATGATGACTCAATAACCTAGGTTAGTGACACCTTCAATAATGAGTTTTAATTTCTGGATTTGGTTGTGTATAGTTTTTTACCATCAATGTCTCAGATCATACTACATGATTTATCATCAGGATGCAAGCGAACATGAAGAACAAAAAAACTATGATGATGGATCATGTAGTATGATCTGAAACGTTGATGATAAAAAACTATACACAATCAAATCCAGAAATTAAAACTCATTTTCATGGATTGTGGAAATCTTATAGATCTGACCTTCAACAATATCCTTATTAGATTCCACTCACATGGCTTCTTAAAATATCATAACTTTGGACATTGATTCTCCTATGTGTATTGATGTGTTAGTGATTTTATTAAATTCCTTTAGTCCCCAATGTTGATGAGCTGCAAAAATGTAACAAGTTATTTTGGTTACATGAAAAAAAGACCAAGATCAATTATTTGGTCTTGAAGCCCCTAAAATATCCAATATTGAGCTCCTCTTTGTTTCAAGTTCATAGTTTAATATTCTCCACTTAACAGGTCCAACCACATGAAGGCAAAACTCATTTGTGCGCACCCCCCCCCCCCCCCCAACTCCTCCACCCTGAACAATACTCTAAATGAGATGGGTGTATATCAAGCTATTGAGAATAACTATGCCAAATATGCATATGAAGATATGGCCATGTACCTTGAAGATTTGAGTCGTTAGACCCAAGATAGTAATAATGCTTTAATGGTGGAAGACATTGCAAGAAGGCAAAGTTCAAAGAGAAAAAGTTGCTTCTAGGAATCAAAGAAATGTACTAATGATGTTCTCACAACATTCTACATCAGTGTCATCCAATAAAATCTTCTAAGAGATAATGCCTAATTGGATAGACCAAAATGTCACAACGACAAATGAAATCAACATACCTACACTCACACTCATACCTAATTTCAATTTTAATTTCAATAGCATCAAAGTAAAATGAAAATCTAATTTCTAAGAAAATGATGCTTTCCTAATGAGATATGGTGGTTGTTATTGACCTCAACTCATACCAGAGGAAATAAGAAAATGAAGAATGCCATTCACAAAATATTAGAATTAAATGAACATTCTATCAAATTCTAGTAAAGTAAATATGCCAACACAAAAATATTAATGATTGTAACCTAGCACCTATATAGTTACATGTTTCTTTTATAACAACATTCTTACTGATGTCCAAATAAACACTATACACAATAGTTCTAATTTAAAAGAGACTTGCAAATTGATATTTATATGCTATTCTAAAGTGCAAAAGTTCATGGAAAGATTAAGTTAAACATTCAACTTCTTCAAAACAATGAACAAAATATCTACCTACCAAAAGTAGTTGAAGTTCTAGTTGGCATTAGTTAAACAAAATCTCCACTTGGCATAAAGAAAAGCATCCATCTAACATCAAAATTAAGAAACTTCCACTTTATGGTACTAAGTAGAAAAATACCACTTAAGATCAAAGTAAATAGTTTAAACTCACTAGCATAGAATGAAATGAAAGTATATTAAGTTCCACTAAGGATAGAGGCAGTGATCAATCTCATTGTAGCATTATTTCTTTTGATCAAGTACAAAATACACTTCAATAAACGATTAGGTGAAATAGAAAAAATGTATGAAAACCTTTGAATTCCCAACAAGATCCCTTGATTAGAGCTAGATCTTACTGATACTTTTTTTTAACATTAAATTTCTTTGTATGCTATTAAATACAATACCCCAATTGAGGCTATTGATCTATTTATCTATTGCACAATCTTCATATGCATGATTTTTGTTTATTATGAAAGACACTTCATTCTAAACTTTGTCATCTTACATATATTACTATGATGAAATCTAACTAAATTCTAATAAACAATATACATTGGTCATTGCCAAAAGACACTTTTTTTGTTCCTTTTTTTCATTAAAAAATGTAAATTTTATTGATTTTAAAGCTTCTAGTTGAGGATATTGATTAGGTTATATCTACAAAAAGATAGTATAGATTTTGACTACACATGTGAAGTATGACCACATAAGTCATTTCAAACTATGTCAGATCAACTAAGTACTACTATTGACACACATAAATTTTCTAAGATGTCATGGATAATAGTCGACCACCAATAGGTTGCAAACAAAACTTGAATGCATTTAGTTACTCACTTGATCACCTGAGCCATGCCTATTTCAGAAACTAAAACTTTCTTTTAACATAAGGAAATATGACCCACTTAGTTGAGGCTATTATATGTGTGTGTGTCTGTATAAACCAATAAAGAAGATTAACCAGGTTATCTTTGCAAAATTTGGATATAATTAATTTCCCTTATACACCTAAATTTGACTATAGTAAGTCATTTCACTAAAATTAATCAACTAAGTACTATTGTCACAACATGGATCTATTCTAAGAGATAAGTTATAGTTAAGCACAACCAAGTTCAAATAAAAGGCAAAAATATATTGTTACTCCCTTGACCAATAAAAACTGGAATGGTTGCTAACTAGTTTAAATTTGAATTTTTAAAATTATATTCTAATTCTTGCACCATCCATAGAGAGATGTCTTAATAAGAGCTATATTACCTCAACAATGTTTGTTTCAACACTATGATTCCATTAAATGCAATAAACTATAGCACACCCAATTAAGGCTATTGATTGGGTTGTCTCTTGCATAAAATAATTGTGATTTCCAAAGTATGCACACATTCCCTTATTCATGCAAATCACTTTCTTACCATCACTCTAAAAAAACATAACTATTCTAATAGATGACAAGTTAAAAGTGCCACAAATTGTAGACGTACTTATTTTAATCTAACTTTTCCTTTAACATTGTATATTTTAGAACAAACTATTAATGATATTGTAGAGGTTATCTCTTGCAAAATGCCAATACAAATTTTGATTATACATATGAAACTTGGTCATACTAATATGAAGGGTTCATAGGGAATTTAAATACATAAAGTGCAACAGGTATGTAGCAGTAATATCCCACAACATGATTTGTAGTGTAGAGGCACAAGGATAGTTGCAACTCATTAGACAATTATTAGAAATAGTTCAATCAAGCGACACATTTGTGGATGCAAAAGACCATTCACAAGTAGATGGAAGGGACACTTTCCCTTAGGACAAATAGAGAGCAACTTGGCACTAGTCCCAAGAATTTCTTAAGGCACTCAAAAGTATGGTATGAAACTTGGAGAGACTCCAAAAAAATCAAAATAACAACTTTTAAAAATACAATACATCATTTAATATCATATGCTATAGGGATGCCAATTGATGGCACTCAAAATTGCATTCCCATTTTGAATGTCTATTCCAAATTTTGAATCATTTTGAGCTCCCTATGAATGTTTTTCATGCATATGTAGCTGGTTGTCATTTCAAGGCTTAGGTGGTGTTTCAGTTGTTTAACACCCTTCATTTGAAATAAGCATATGTTTCGTATTGATAAAATGACATTTCGAGCCGTTTTGTGAAGTCTTGTTTTGTGTAATTTCCAAATTTGTATTTTTACCCAAGTGTCAAACAACAACAAGAAGCCAAGTTTGCCTTTGAATATATTTAATCCATAAAATTTTTAAGGCCCGCCGCTTTGGGAATGTCTAGTGTCCATGATAGAGATCCTATGTTTCAGATTTTGAGTCTATTTGACTGGGTTTTGAATCTCTCAAAGTTCGTAGTTTAATGTTTTCATGCATTTGCAAATTGTGCAAAATTCTGGAAGGCCTTGTTTGAAAAGTTATAACTTTCGACCAGTTGACCCAAATAAGAAAATTCCTTTTGCATCAAGGGGTCAAAGACTTTTTATGTTCCTAATTTGAGATTATGATGAATCCGTTTGATCATTTTTCAAACGCAATTCCGTTTGTGATTTATAAATTTTACTGGTGTCATGAAATGCAGATTGATTAGTACCCCTGTTCGTGATGTCATAATTTGAGATCTGTGATAGGTGAGATCAAATGGTTTGTACTATTATGTTGTACTCTAAAAATACTCCAAGTGTGCTAGTTTGCAAGTTTTGATGAATCTGTCTGCACACTTTTCTAGGTCAATTCTATTTGCAAAAATCACCTTTTTGTCAATGTTTTCAGTCTGCAAATTTGGAGTAGCCTACTTTGATCGCTCGCCAAATGCATCCTGTTATTTTTCATGAGCCCAAATCATAGATTCATATTTTCCTCATGATAGTGAACAAATTCCCTAGTTTTTGTCTTCCCAAGTGTTAGTTTACCTAGTTTTCCAAGCCAAAATCTGAACGCAATTTGTTGTTTTCTGACATGTTTACTTGCAGGTAATTCTGAAAGGGCAACTTTGACAGTCAATATCTTTTGACTGAGAATTTGTCATGAGATGAGATTTGATAGGGTAAGAGTATGTGGAACAGAGAATCAGTATGTCAGATTTTAGAGCCCAATCAAGGGTTTTGGTTAGTTTTTAAGGTCAATCAAAGGACCTCCTGACGCAAGACTGATAGTTTGCAAAAAGATGTAAAATGAGCTTCAAATTCACTTTCAGTGGTCAAATTTGTTTCAAAAATAGTGCTAGAGGTTGAATGAGTCAGTTTTGCAGTTCAAGTGTTCAAAAATGTTTTTTTTAAAAAGTCGAAACCACTCTAGGGTTCGACTGATTGCATCAGCTTGATGGATTATTTGAAATAATAAGATTGTTGTTGTCTAACAAGAAGAGGATTTAGACCCAATGTGTGGTTGTTGAGATTTTAGAAATCCAAGCTTTTGATTGATCAATGAAGGTGGATTAAATTGATCAAGTTTCCATATGAGAAAGATGTCCTATGAGTTAAATTTATATTTAAGTGCCTTGAAATCCACTAACCCACTATAGAATCGGGACTAGCATGCTAGGTGATGATAAAGGAGACATTGTGGGAATTGTTACAACTGTACATCCTTATAATAAGGTGATGACTTGTTATTTGGCAAGAGGACAGATGGAGAAGGTTCTTTTAACAATCAAGCATTTAAAGGAAATGGATCTACAGTTAAATCCATTTACTTATAGACTCTAGATCAATGCATGTGCTGCTACATCTAACATTGATGATGCAAAGAAGATAGTGGATGAATTAAAATTGACTAATGATGATAACATAAAGTGGACTGCATACATTACTCTAGGAAACATGTACATCAAAGTGGTCTTCTAGACAAAGCAAAATCTGCCTTTTTAAAAAAAAAAAAAACATTGCTGAAGACAAGCGCAAAGCATATGACTTCCTTGTTACCATGAATGCCTTTGTTGGTGATAAGGAATAAGTTTACAGGATATGGGATTCTTTAAAAACATCATTTGCTAAATTAAATACTGATAATTACATATGTATGATTTCTTCACCAGCAAAGTTTGGAGACATTGAGTAGTCAAGAAGATATTTAAGGATTAGGGCATCATCTTAAAGGAGATGGTGAGTAGAGTTTTTCCACCAACATGCAAAGCAAGAACATCCATGTCGAAAGCAAGGGCAACTCTACATAGGGAGGAAGCTACATGAAAGGAAGAGCTTGCAGGTTAAAGAGGAGCCCCATGTTAGCAAACATCCATGCCAAGAGGATCAATAGCCCACATTTTTGGGCCAAGGCAGCAACAGTTAAGAAACTCACAGGAGAAAAGTTAGAGAATCCATGCTAAGAAGGGGAGTCCATGCCAGGGGCAAAGCATCTACCCCTATGTTGTCAGCAATTACAAAGTGTCTCATGCATAAAAAGAAGATGCAAGAAGCGGAGAATGAGACACATGAGGGTAAAAGGAAGTGTGAGACTCTATGGCCTATTTTTAAGATTACACATCAAAAGAGTCAATATATATTTGACTTGTATTACCGTAGAGAGGAAGATGTTAGAACAATAACTCTCACGCAGGGCATGCAAACACGGGAACTGCAAGAAGCCCACAAAAAGGTAGCCCAAGTGCATGCACATCCACAACACTTTAATAACACAAGTTGTAGGGTCGAATCCGCAGGGGAAGCGTCTTGGAGAGAATTCAAAGATGTCGTTCCTACTATAACTCGAGAACTAGATCTTTCTTTCTCTTCTCAAGAAGTTGAAGGAGATTGCCAAGGACTTCAACACACTTGAATCTTTTCTTTCGCCTGTAACAAGACGTCTATCCTCCTATGAAGAATGCATATGATCGTAAAGCGAGTTTCAAAGCCCTCCGATGCTATGACCACCTCATGTGGTTAGGAGGCAGATGTTAAGAGTATTACGACCTTAAGAAAAACTGAAGCTCCCCGTATGGTCAGAAAACAAATTTTAGAGGCTCGTGTAAGAGCGTAAAGGAAAATTTAGAGGTTCATGGTGCTACAAAAATTGAACCCTTCCATAAAAGCATATGAAAATTAGGAAAATTTAGAGGTTCATGGTGCTACAAAAATTGAACCCTCCCATAAGAGCATATGGATATTTTTGGAGGAATTAAAGGAATTAATTAATGTATTATTAATTAATTAAAAATATTTCAAAAGGGTGATGGAAAATGAAGAGTTGACATGTGGCGTGGGCAGAAATAAGTATGAATATAAAATAAAAATTCAAAAATGTTCTCAACGCATGATTTGATGAAAGATTTGAATTATTTTAAATGTTTTATATAGTTTCTACTATATGGATTTTAAAAATTTTTCATTTTAATTTATGTTTATGGCTCAAGAGCTAGATTTTCAAATTGGTTTCAGGGGGACAAATTTTGTCTGAAATATGCAGTGCAGTATATTGTTGGAACTGGGAGGAGATAAATTTTCTAGATATGAGGTCAGTTTTTTAGCAAGTCTTTGTTGGTTCACTCTATAACCAAATTTGTGTTTTTCAAGGAATTCTCAGTGGAACAGGCATAATTCATCATTAATCATCAAAATTGGTTAGAGGGTAGATGTAAAATTTTATTGAAGCCTGAATGCAAAGAAAATTGATTCTAAAAGGTTTTCTTGGCTTCTTGAGGTTATTTAACTGATTTTTCACTTTTGCCTTGAGTTCAAATCCAACATGAAAAAATCAGTTATCTTTCAATCAAATATCTTAAATATTTCTTGCTTTTGGAGGCCAAAATGATTGAAGATTTGATATGTAGTTGCAAAGAGAGATTAAAGAGATTCTTTTCACTGCTAGGAGATGGAATTTCAAGTGGACACATGTCATCTTCAGATCAGATATGAGAATTCACTTCCTCCTATATCATTCTCTTTCTTTCTCATTGTAGGGGTTCTAGTTTTAGAGAAGTTTCTCACTACTGTGATACCAAGTTGGCAGTTTTCTCTGTGATACCAGTAGGGTTCCAATGTTCTACTATGAAACTAGGGTTGTTGATGGTTTTGCTTCCTGTCTATTGAGTTGAGCTTTAGCAGTGAAGGCCACACATCCACTCTTGTGTAGATTTTCATTTCATTTCATGTATTGTTTTCTCTGAGATAATGGAAAGTTGATGATAGATTATGTGACATGTCTAGAGTTTCATTTAGTTTTACCAGTTTATGTATTCAGTCTTTCCAAGGATGAATATAAAAGGGGATTTACAATGAATTATCTGGGTTTTCTTATTCTGTCTCCTGATTCTTCATATGCTATTAGCCTTGTAATTGAGTGAATAAGGTTCATTTGATTTAAGACATCTTGGATGAGTTGTGTATTAGATCTATTGTTGCTTTTGACTTAAGAAGTTAAGTAAATGCTTCAATGTTCTGATAGAGTTTCTAGGTGTATGGAGGGGATATTTCATAAGAATGGAATTTGGAGATTTCAGTTGACAAACTTAATTGTAATGCAATCAAGTTAGGTCATCCTGCTAGTAATGACTCTATGTCCCAATAGATAAGGCACTACTCACTAAGTCAAATGCAAGTTGATATGAATGTCATTTGCATGAATCATTTTGATCAAAATCAATTTAGTTTTTCATGTTTTGTAGTGGACTGAAAAGAATTAACTCTCTCTTAGCTTATGGGTTCATAGGTTATGACTTGTAGCTATTTCATTCCTATGTCATTGCATAAGTATTAGAAGATAAAAGGGTTGCATCTGTTGTTAATAGGTTTAGATTTATGTTTAAATTGCATTGGTACCATATATCAGAACCTCAAGGTTAACCCGCCTAGGTCTTGCAGAGCCTAAAGTGAAGGAGTTATGCCTTCTAGTTGGCCCAAGACTGCAATCGAGTGTATCTGTCATAGGAATTTGCTAACCTTAGATGCATTGGTATGGTTTCTTGGTTATTTTCAAAACTGTTAAATTAGGAGCCAACACCAACTAGGCCTCGTAGCCTAACCTAGGTGCTCCAAGGTGAGAAACCTTTCAATAAAGACCTTGGGAACTAATAAAATGTACATTTTAACTCCTTTAATACATCCAAATAATATATCAAAATAGGACACCTAACTCTACTCAACCAATACTTCAAGCTTGCTTCCCCACTTTCCTATTTGGTGCCCTCTGCCTACTTGGAGGAGGAAGAAGGGTCGAGATAAATTGTAGGTGGATGGAAGAACAAAATGAGAGATGGGTTGGGAAAGGCATGGTGATTTAGCTAGCATAGGTCCTGATGAACAATGATGATCATCCTTAATTTGGATCAAAAAAAGGTGTTTTCCCTCATTTTCCAGCCCCTAATTAGGATACTTTTTCAAAGGAACTAATTTAAAAACAACACACAACCATAAAAATGCATGGAACATATGAAATTGGCATCCAAAATCTTGGATTATCCCTTTTACAGTGACTAAACCCCTCAAAATGATACAACACCACACATTGGTATTCATAGTCATAAAGAAATACTATTTCATTGTGTTGACAGTGTTAGGGCATCATCAAAAGAAATGGAAACAATGTCACCACAAGTTGCAACCATGCCATATTAAAACAAACATAACAAGGATCAATACACATATTTGCATATTTTACAAATATTAGAATGAAAGATAAGCAATTTATACAATCCACTAGATACCCTACTAAGGGTTCAAACCCACCTACACAAAAACATGAATAACTTCCTCTAAAATTAATTATTTTTCCTCAAACTAGTGTTGACCCTAAAGGAAATTGTCTATTAGTGCAAAACACTTAGTCATTTACAAGGTAAAGTTGGTTGGTCATCACTATGATCGAGTCATCATATAGGTTGAGCTATCAAGTAACAAAGTGCTTAACAAGTTTAGTATGTGCCAAAGCAGTTATAGTTGTCGAGTGTACATAAGCATTACTGAGCATTTCAATAGTTGCTGCGTAATTCAAGAGGCAACATGTGCCAATCAATCTAGAAGGTAGAATTAGTTATAGTCAAGTCAAGTTCATGTCGAAGGACAATATGAAAGAAAAGAAGAACTGAGTGCCATAAGCTATATGAGCCAAGTAACACTATTTTTGTATTTGTGTTTGGAATGACACAAACTCATAGGTAAATTATTTTTCCAAGTTGTAAGTGTGTTTATATGATTGAGGAGTTGATCATGGAAGTAATTATTCCTATAATTGAGGATCATTGATCCCTATGTTATGTGATCAACCAATCAGGAAAATAGAAAGGTTATGTAGCAAAGAGAATGAGTTCTAATTGTTGATGAAGATCTAGAAGCTTCATATATGGTTATAAAATAAGGGTTTACCCAAGATTTTGTTTTGTTGAAGTTGTAAGAGAGAGGATTACACAATTGAAGGTGAATCAAAGGTTGAAGTCCTAAGGTGATCGAGATTATAGAGAAGAGATCAAGTATATCTATCACATTGAGGTGATTACATATTGGAAAGAGAAGATTTTTCATCAACAATCAAGTGTAAACTAAAGGATCATGGTATTGATTACATTCTAACTACTGTATCAGGTGAATCTCTTAACAAAGTGGTCCTAATAGGCCTATTATAAATCTTCTAATAGAGTGTTCACTTTATTGTGATGTAAAAACCCTTAATCAAGGTAGATTTAACAGTCTTGTTAGCTCTTAGCGGGGTAGACCCCTCACAGGGTAGATCATCAGAAGTGATCAAACTTTGTAGCCCTAACATACACACTTTATTGTTGCAGTAGTGAAGATTTTGTGGGTGTCATCCACACCGTAGCTTTACCTTCACCTTGGAGGGTTCTACATTACCATATTTGGTGTCATGTGTTGATCTATTGCTTATATGAGTTATTCATGTTACTAGATGTTAGATCTGATATTACATGTTGTTATATGATGATGCATGTTAAGGTTAAGGTTGAGATGTATGGTGAACCGAGTATGAAAGTGATTCATGTTTGAAGTGGTAGAAGTTTTATAGATCTTGATTCACCTCCCTCCTAGCATCTTACTTTCCCTATTAGATTTTTGACACTTGGTATCAGAGACAAGTTCTTTAAGAAAGAAGTCTAACCAATTGAGAGTCAAAGATCTTGAATATGGAAGCCTACAGGAAAGGTGATTGAGAATCATAAGCTTGATTACAGCTTGCATTTGAGAAGTTCAAGGTTGTAAAGGAGAAACTAAAGAAATCTTTTAAGAGAAGGAAGGAGATGACAATTCAACAAAATGACACACAATTCAAGGAAGAAAGCATTAAGGACTTATGTGATGAAGGTAGAGCTAGTAAAATTGATGTGACAATAGAAGATCTATTAAAAGGAACAACATCTTGAATGAAGAAGTGAGAGCCTTGAAAAAAGAACATGAAATATAGTCAATGAGACTATGACGTTACTGAACAAAAGGAAAAGGCCAAAGAAGACAAAAAGAAAATTGCCACAAGTCTTGAGGAGAGGATCAATGAAGTACAAAGGTTGATTCACAACCAATTTGATATGGTCACTCAGTTATTAAGTTTTAATAATGATATTACTAGGAAGGTGTAATAAATTGCAAATCCGAGATCTGAGAAAAATCAATTGAAAGCTGAGTTAAGAGCTGAAAAGGAAATCATTGAAAGGATAAATAGATCAAGAGAGGTTACGAGACAACTTGATGAACAACTACAAGAACAAATAAGACCTCATGATACTATTGGAATAGGCTACACCAAGTTCACATCGTCTATCAAGCAAGGAGAATCATCAAAGCATGGAGAATAAAGGAATGCAAAACTAGAGAACAAGAAGCCTACATGTTATCATTGTGAACAACCTAGTCATACAATAAATGTTTTTAGGAGAGAAACTGGTAAGTAAAATTCTAAGCCCAAGTTCAATGGTAATAATTTTAATTGTAAAAAGCATGGTCATTAAGAACATGAATGTAGATCAAATACCAATAAGACACAAGCTACATCTAGATCTAAAGGTTATTGTTACACATGTTGGAAATATGGTCACAAGGCACAATATTGCACATCTAATGCAAAACACAGTTGGAAACCTAAATGTCAAGGCAAAGAAACTAGGCAAGGCAATACTATAAATTAGGATGACAATACTTGGATCAATTTTTAATTATGTGGAAAGTATGAACACATTGTAAAAAATTGTGCAAGGATACGTCTTAGAGGAAGATGAGGAAACTGGAGAAATTTTGGACCAGTATGTTTTAACTATCAGAAGGTCAGTCACCTAAGCAAAGACTATATGAATTGAGCACAAACATCCAATAATGAAGAAAATAATGGCAAATCAAAGGTGAATGATGAAGAAGTAAGAAAACAAATGAATAAAACCTAGAAGAAGAAAACTAATGAAGGCAACAATTCAAATGGTGAAGTTGTGATCACCCAATCCAATGGATTAGGTGATTCCCCCACCTCAAACAAAATAAATAGGTATGTATGAAACTCTATTTTAAATTTTATAAACCATACATTAGTTCCTAATATTGAAAGTGCAAAATTCCAGATGAGCATATGATAAGATGCACTAGGAAAAAGTTGAAATATGAATTGTATAACATGTTTGGAAGCCAAGTTGCTAAGTTAGAGATGACCGAGTATCAACAGTGAATGATAAAAGAGTTAAGCAATTGAGTAAGATTACTAGTATTGACCGAGCTAGTGCATATCCAAGTTGAATATTGACAAAAGTGTAACTACCAAGTTTAGTAGTGAAGGTTGAGACAACTGTAATACACCCACTATGTGTATGGGACATTTATGAGGCCCTAAAATTAATTTTTTTGACCCTTATAATGAATTTTTTCAATCATTTGAATACCTTGCATTGGAGATTTCTAGAGCCAAAAGAGAAATAATGATTCCAGAGCAAAACTAAGTGATTTGTGTGAAGATCTTACAACATGTCATCGGTAATTGAGTGTGATTTGAAGGTTGTGTTGACACTAAGTGAAGAAGAGTTCAAATTTTTCGAACCCTAAATGCATAAATGACATCAATTTTGAGTGTAGAGAAGGGAAAATCATCAAAGGTTAGTGATGCACAATTCATTCGTAACGAAATTGTCAAACCTCCAAAATTTAAGGAATATCTAGAGATTGCTATGAAGGGTGATGCATATGGTGTCCTATCATCAATCTTACCAAGGGTTATTATGATCCATGATGTTAAGTCATGCTATGTGCAAGATTGGTGAAGTAGGCGATTTTGAACTAAGGAATGCGTATGAGAGATTGTGTATTTATGGGAAGCTCAAGGAGGAGCAAAAGCATATCGTCAAGGAAAGACTTACCCATGCCCTAGATTTTCCCAACGTTTTCAAGGTAGAGTGGATTAAGATTATTCTTAGCCAAGTGAATGAAATGAAGTATGGCTAGATGACATACTAGTGGAGATAATGGAACAATTTTTTTCTCAAGTGATTGGTTACCCTAGGACAGACAAAGTGAAGACTATTAGATGTTAAAGCATAGATGTAATTGAAGCTAACACAATGGCAGTGTGGAATAAATGTGATATGATAATTTCTACCATTAAGGACACCAAGAAAATTTTTGTTGTGAGGATTATAGCTCATAATTTTTACCAATCAAGATGACCAAACAATGTTCCCTATGTTGCAGTTGACCTCTCTTAGAAAATTATGAAGAAGGGTCATTCCTATGACCTAGTTGATCTATAAGTGCACCAATTGGATGAAAATTTGAGAAGCTTGAAGAAGGCCAAGAATACAATGTGTACGCTTGGTTCCTTATTAGTTTGCATTTTTTTATGAGCAAAATCACTTTCCTATCAAAGGCAACATTATGTGGAGTAAGAAGAAAATGGTTACCCAACAGATCAATGAATTTATTACTTAGTTGGGAGATTATTTTGAGTTAGTTTTGGATGGTTACTTTGAAGACAAGCATTTCATCATTCGATGATAGCTCTGTGCAATCTTAATGAAAAAGCCATATAACAAGAGACAATAAACAACAAACCAAGGCATGAATTAAGGCTAACACTGCTAATAATCCCTCTATAGTCAAGAACCAAAGTGGGGCTAACAAAACCCTAGCTAATTGAGCACTCTGACAATGAAGGGTTAGAAGATGGGTCCATTGAAGTTATTGGTAAAAATAAGAGAAAGACTTATGAAATAAGCAATAGTGTTAAAAATAAAGAGAAACATGACAAGATCAAGAATGTAGATTTTCCAAAATATTTTAATAGATTATGCAACACCCAAATCCCCACATCCATTTAAATATAATGATGCATATTCACAACTAGAATATCATAGGTTTAATGGAAAATACATTGTTAGGAAATGGTGTAATAAATTACATAGAAAGATAGGATATGCCTTCAAGAAATCAAAGTGAAAGGTTATCAGGCTTATAACTCCCTAAAATTTCTATGGGACAAAGCCACTTGTTTGTATTCTAGTCATGTCAGGGACAAAGTGGGTGTTTCAATGGTGATTGGTACTCAATGGGCAGATAAAATAATTAGTAATGATGTGTCTCTATGTCAGAGGATTATATGAGTGATTCCCAAGTTCAATGACATCATAATGGGGATATATAATGTATATAACCCCAATGATTACACACACACACATACAAAGAGAGAGAGAGAGAGAGAGAGTCAAGAATACTTAATTCATTGGTTGACAGGTACAATGAAAGCATTTGTTTTCTAGTAGACACACACACACACACATAGAGAGAGAGAGAGAGAGAGAGAGAGAGAGAGAGAGAGAGAGAGAGAGAGAGAGAGAGAGAGAGAGAGAGAGAGAGAGAGTCAAGAATACTTAAGTCATTGGTTGATAGGTACAATGAAAGCATTTGTTTTCTAGTAGACACACATAGAGAGAGAGAGAGAGAGAGAAGAAGAAGAAGAAGAAGAAGAAGAAGAAGAAGAAGAATACTTAAGTCATTGGTTGACAGGTACAATGAAAGCATTTGTTTTCTAGTAGACACATATAGGACCTACATTGAAGCTTCTATCCCTAGAATTCCATGGCTAAAGCCATTAGGTTATGAAGTGAACATTGATGAAGGAACTGCAACAATCACAACATTTCTTGATGAAACTATGGAAAAGGATTTCAAGGCATTCAAAACATATGAAACTACAAAAGTTAAAATCATGATGGAAATAAAAGTCCCTAAGCTAGATAGGAAAAGAAAGTTGATGATAAAGAATCTGGAGAGAGTTCTAGGTGAAGGTGTCGAGTAGGAGGTACTACTGCAAATTACAAAAGGTAAAGGTGAAGATTTATCCAGTGATAAAGATGAAGAAGAAGGAAATGAAGAAGAAAGAAATGAAGAAGGTCATGAAGAAGAGGAAGCCGAAGGCAAAGGTAAAGAGATAGTTGTGGCCAAGCCATAGAGTAGTAAAGGTAAGAAGAAAGATTCAAATCCTACTCTTGATACTCAAAGAGTGACCAAACACATAACCAAGGAAAATACTACTATAGTTGTTGAGCCACAAAAGAAGGGAGTAGTGAAAGTTAATAAATTGACTCAAGGTAAGAGTTCAAAAAAGAGGAAATACACTTCAAACAAGGCCGTGATGACAAAACTAGTGAAGAAGCCAAGGAGAAGGCTTGAGATTGCAAAGGATGATGATGGTGAGGAAATAACTAAATCTAAGGATACAAGCCAATTCACAGTTGATGTGCACAAGAAACCCCAAGAAATAGAAGAGTTATGTGAAAACATGAGGGGAAGTGCAGGATTGTCTAGATTTCATTTTATTAAGTTTGATAAATTGAGTAAGTAGGATAAGAACAAAGTAGAAGAAACATTGTTAGATATGATGGAAAACTTCAAATATACATCGTTAGAGTTAGGAAATATGATACCTAATGAGCTCTATGGTAGAGTACATGGAAAATGGAAGTATGCATTGACAACTAAAAAAGAAATTAGAGAGGACACATTTTGTCAAGTGATGCTTGAGTTGAACAAGAAACAAATCTCAAAATCCATGAAAGAGTTCAATAACATATTTGTACCTAAGAGGAGAGCTTTCCTAATCTTGAAAACAAAATTGAAAATGTTGTAGAGGAGAGAAAAATGAAATGGAAGAAACAATATGAACTAATACCAGATGATGAACATAAAGATAAAGAAGAGAAGGGTGAGAAAGAAAATAAAGAATTGGAAAACATAGAAATATTAGTGATGGCATAGATAATCTTGTTGATACAATTCACAATATGGTGCAACAAAGTGAAGGGCAAGCTGAAATAGTTGTAATAGATGATGAACCTGTAATAAGCCAAGATAGAAATGTGTTGAGTGAAGAAAATATCATAGTGGAGTCTGAGAAGCAGAGTGAAGGTCACATGCAAAATAAGTTAGTATAGATGTCATCTCATGAGAAATTGATTGGTCCTAATCCTATGATTGTGTAAGTAAAGGATTACCCCAAGATTGGTGCATTTGAGTCCATACAATAGGAAAAATCTATACCTATTACCTCCACTATATTAGTTCTCACAATCAATCAATATCACAGGCAATGAGATGTAAGTGATGGTCACTTCGAGAAATGTGCCAACCATTGAAGTGAAAAATGTACAATAGCCAAATCAACAGAATAATGCCAATGATGACAATGTAAATGAGAATACTAAAGAGGAGAAGAATGAAATGAGCTAGAATTACCAAGTGGATTATTCTACTGTAGGTGAGAGACCAAGTGCCTCAGAACCTCAAATTGAGGGAATAAAGGAGGTTGTGCAACTAACTTTGTAATGACCCTTTTTGGGACATTAGGGTTTCTTACTGTAAATATGTTTTCTCCTGGGTCCTTCCATTTGTAATGACTTTTTAGGGGTCATTCATTTGTGACTTTTTCTTTAATTTGTATCCCCTTTTTCCATATCTTTTCTCTGATGCATTTTCCAATGCGTTGATATATTATATATATGAGTATATACATAAAGTCGTGTCCTTTCAAATTAATATTAATTATATTAATAAGGTATTTTATTATTTTATTAATTATATATTATTTTTAATGATTATAAATTATATAATTATATTAACTATATTATATAAATTATGTAAAGACTATTACAATATTATGTAATCTTAGATGTTATGATAAATTATAACTATATCATTATTAAACACACCCTAAGATCATTATATTAAATAATGATATATTATTATATGTATTTAGATATATACTATATATATATCATGTATATTTAATATTATTTATCTTATTTATTATAATTTAAATGTGATAATAATTAGATATATTATCGTCTTATTGATTTACATTGTAATTATAAAGTTTATTCCTTATATATATTGATATTATTATTATAAATAATAATTTAATTATATTCATATAAATAATATAAATAATTAAGTGACGGGGACACAACCCAAGAACAAAATGGACACAACAGAAAAGGGAAATTATATTAACTAAGAAAATAAGCTAGTACAAATAGTACAGAGAAAATAAACTTCAGAACATGCCCTAAGGGCTTACAATAGCATAAATCTGGAGAATATTTCTCCTTTTAGCACCTCCTCTCAAACTCCACTCCGAACTGCCTTTTACAATGCCAGAAATCTCCTTAAATAGACCCCGAAGGGTTAAGGACTAGGAGTACATTCTAGAAAGTGCTAGTAGGCATCCACCGACGAAATAGAAGGTTCCGAAAGCTGCATTAGAAGTCGATGCAAATCTAGAAGAATCCAGAAACGGTAACCGAACTTTCGGGAGGCATAACTTTTGAACCGTAGCTCCGATTGACGAACCGTTTACATTTTCGGAAAGCTCTCGAAGCACTCTATAGCCCTAAGGATGAGCTTAGCTCGTCCCCCATTTTTTGAACCTTTTTGAGGTCATTTAATGCCCCAAACCTGACTTTGAAGCATTCTTAGGAGGTCTCCAAAACTCAAAAAACTGCAATAACTTTCAAATCGTGGGGCCTATTGACCTAATTCTTTTTATGGAATGTTCTAAATCATGATTACATTCATCTGGCCAATTCACACCTTCTAGTTTATCGAAATGATGGCCCAAATACATGCTCCTATTTTTTCAGGATTTTCAAACACACTGATAGTTGAACTATGAGAGTTGGAACCTTTATTTGAGCCAAATGGGTATCCAAAAATGTAAGACATGAAACAAAAACTAAGTCTAAGTACATTTTTTTTGGGTGACATAGGATTGCCCTTATACCTCTGGATGCTCTTGCATCAGACACCCAGGGTAGATTGAAAAGTGACCCTGTCACTTTATGGATGGTAGAGGAAATACCAAATGGGAAACCTTAGCTGCTGAAATCCAAGTTGAGTCCTCGATCGGCCGTCCTTTCCATTTGACCAAATACTCTTCATACTGCCTGTTTCTGGTACTCCTACCCACACGATGATTTGGAATGTCTTCTATCTCCTCCTTCTTAGAAGCAGGAATTGGACATGGCTCTAAAAATAGCTCCTCATCTGCACCATCATCATGATACTCTATTAAATCTGCAATATTGAAAATGGGAGAAATGTGAATACCATCTGGCAGCTCCACCTCATATGCATTTCCTGAGTTATGTTTCTTCAAAACTTTGCAGGGGCCAAATTTCTTCATTTTCAGCTTGTTGTAAGTACCAACTGGAAATCTTTCTTTTCGTAAGTGCACCATGACTAGATCCCCTACTTGGAATTCCTTATGTCTTCTCCTTTGATCAGCCCTAGCTTTATACTCTTGATTCATCTTGATAATGTGTGCTTGAACCTCCTCATGTAGACACTTGATGTGTTCAGCAAATTCCTCAACTTCAACACTTGTTCTCTCCCCTTGTTCTATCTTCCTCAATTCTGGTGTAGTCCTTGGGATATACAATTTGAAATGGTGATTTTCCAGTACTCCTATTTACAGAGTTATTATAAGCAAACTCTGTCTGTGGTAGAATCAAATCCCATCCCTTGGGCTTATCTCCAACTAAACATCTCAGCAAATTGCCCAGACTTCTATTTACCACTTCTGTTTAGCCATCAGTCTGTGGGTGATGCGTGGAACTGAATTTCAAGTCTATTCTCAACTTCTTCCACAATGTCCTCCAGAAATACCCCACAAATTTAGTATCTCTGTCAGAAACTATACTCCTTGGAAGACCATGTAGTCTTACCACCTCTTTGAAAAACAAGTCTGCAATATGGACAACATCATGAGTTTTGTGGCATGGAATGAAATGTGCCATTTTGGAGAACCTATCAACCACCACGAATACTGAGTCATTACCCCTTTGTGTCCTTGGCAATCCAAGAACAAAATCCATACTTATGTCCTCGCATGGCCTTGATGGAACAGGAAATGGCTGATATAGGCCAGTATTTTGACTAAACCCCTTGGCAACTTGACAAACCTGGCAACTCTGTACAAACTTCTTCACATCTTGAGTAATTTGAGGCCAAAAATAATGTTCTCTAAGAATGGAAATGGTCTTATCCCAACCAAAATGTCCTGCCATCCCTCCACTGTGTTTCTCCTTAATCAGATTTTCCCTCATGGAACTCCTTGGAATGCACAATTGACTACCTTTGAACAACATGCCATCCTGAATCAAATAGTCTAACCACTTGGTTCTATCTATAGCAACAGGTTCTTTACAAGCTTTCCATGCTTCAGCAAAATCAGGATCCTCGAGGTACAAATTCTTGAGTTCATCAAACCCAACTACTTCAACGTGCATTGTTGTAAGCAACAATTGTCTCCTACTTAGTGCATCTGCAACCCTGTTAGATTTTCCACTTCTATGCTTCAACACAAATGTATAACTCTGCAAGAATTCTACCCACTTCATATGCCTCTGATTCAATTTACCTTGGCTATTTAGGTACTGTAATGCCTAATGATCAATATACAAAACAAATTCCTTTGGCAATAAATAATGCCTCCATTTCTTTAAGGCCTGAACTATTGCATAGAACTCTTGATCATAAACAGAATACTTCTTCTTTGCATCATTCAATTTTTCACTAAAATATGCAATAGGCTTACCTTCTTGGCTTAATACAACCTCAATAGCGCTACCACTAGCATCACAATCCACCTGGAATACTTTTCTAAAATTTGGAAGTGCCAACACAGGCTGTTCAATCACCTTCTTCTTCAGTAATTCAAAACTTCTCGCAGCTACTGCAGTCCATTTGAACTCTTTTCTATCCCCTCTTATTGTATCAATTAGGGGTGCACATATGCCACTGAAATTCTTAATAAACTTCATGTAAAAACTAACCGGACCATGAAATGATCTTACCTCAGTAGCAGACCTTGGAGTAGGCCATTCCAAGATGGCTTTTACCTTCTCTGGATCCATTTTGAGACCTTCAGGTGATATAACAAATCCCAAATAGACTAACTCCCTTTTTGCAAAGACACACTTCTTTAGATTAATTAATAGTTTCTCTTCCCTTAGCCTTTCAAGGACACTACGAATATGTAGTAAATGTTCTTCCAAAGTCTTGCTGAAAATTAAAATATCATCCAAATAGACAATAACAAATTTTCCCAAGAACTTCTTAAGTACCTCATTCATGAGCCGCATGAAGGTGCTTGGGGCGTTCGTCAATCCAAAGGGCATGACTAACCACTCATAAAGACCCTCCTTGGTCTTGAAGGCTATTTTCCACTCATCTCCTTCTCGAATCCGTATTTGATGATAGCCACTCTTCAGATCTATCTTTGTGAAGTACTGAGCTCCACTCAAGCAGTCCATAAGATCATCCATCCTTGGTAAAGGAAACTGGTACTTGATGGTTATCCTATTTATAGCTCGAGAATCTGTACACATCCTGCACTCTCCATCCTTCTTTGGTGCAAGTACTGCAGGTACTGCACATGGAATCAGGCTCTCTCGAATCAAGCCCTTCCTCAGCAACTCCTGAACCTGTCTATTTAGCTCCTCTATTTCAGTAGGAGTCATCCTGTGAGCAGCCTTGTTAGGCAAACTAGCTCCTGGAATCAGATCTATCTGATGACTGATTTGCCTTACTGGTGGCAATCCATCTGGAACATTATCAGAGATAATATCTCCAAATTCCCCTAGTAAATCTGAAACTTCAAATGGTATTTCACTACTACCTTCTTTATCTTTCCTAGGAATCAAAGCATAGCACATATGCTGATGTTTCATGCCATCTAAAAACTTCCTTTCATCAACAAGACAAATCCTAGCACTGCTACATACCTTTTCACCTTCCTTTTTCATGGGCTTCAATTTGTGGCAAACTCCATCCTTTGTCAGAGAGTATGTGTTTGCATGTTCATCATGTATTGCATGTCTATCAAACTGCCATGGTCTACCCAACAATAGATGTAAAACATCCATCAAAATAACATCATAGAGAACTTCATCATGGTAACTCCCAATTTTGAATTTTACTAAACATTGTTCACTTACCAGGACCTTATGATCATCTTTTACCCAAGAAATCCGATAGGGTTGGGGATGTTTCTCCCTCTTGAGCTTTAGCTTAGAGACCATCTCTTCTGATACCAGGTTATCAGTGCTACCACCATCAATGATCACATCACAACATTTATCCTCACACTTGCATCTGGTACGAAACAAACTCCTTTGTTGTCCTGGTTCATTCTCACCACTTAGTAGGACTCTTTCATTTACCAAGGTCTCTCCTCTTTCTGCACCCTCTGAATGTGATGATTGTGCATCCTCATCCACATGAGCAACCCTAGCTTGGCCCTTAGCTCTCCTATCTGTCCTTCCTTGTCGTTGAGGGCATTCAAAGGCACGATGACCTTCTTCATTGCAATGGAAATAGGTACCACGAAAGCCTCCTCTTCCTTGTCCACGTCCTCTACCTCTTCCTCTTTGATTTCCAAAGTCTTGATCATGGGAGCGGTTGAAACCCTCATTCCTCTGGTTTCTGCTAGTACCCACATCTTCATTTTTCTTTTGGGTTTCATTGCAGCCTCCAGATGATCTACCGCTTCCCCTTCCTCCTTGACCGCATCCTCTTTGTCTTCCTTCAAACCTTTTATTCAGCTTCTCTTCAACTCGTAGGGAAAACTGGTATGCCTCTTCAACGCTGGTCATTCTTACCAGACTTAATTCCTCCTGGATGCTAGGTCGCAACCCACTGATATAACGAGAAACCTTCTCCTTATTTGCTTCTACATGCCCCGCTCTAATCAAGAGTCGGTAAAACTCCTCTATATATTCTTGGATTGATCTTCCTGCTTGCTTTAACCCATGCATCTTCTTAAACAGATCAAGCTCGTAGTCCACAGGAATGAACTGCTTCTTCTATTTGTCCACCATGCGATCCCATCTTGTGATCTTCTCCTTTCCTCTTCTAAGTCTTTCCAGTTGAACCTCTTGCCACCAGATTTTGGCATGGCCTTTCAGTTTGGCCTTTGTAAACTTAACCCTATCTGGGTCCCTTATATCCTCATACTCAAAGTATTCTTCCAGTTCATTGATCCAATCGATCAACTCATTTGGTTTCAGATTTCCTGAAAATATACCCACTTCAATTGTAGGTCTTTTCCCAAACTTAGTAATGGCCCTAAAAAGCCTTTCCTCTATAGGATTCAGAACTTCCCCTTCAACTTCCTCTTCTGGTCCCATTACTTCCTCTTCATTGTCATCCTCACTATTGTCACCTGCGGCAACATTTTCTCCTCTACGAAGCTCCTCTTGCAATGCTTGTACCTGCCTCTGGAGGGCTCTAACCTCCTCAGGATTAATAGCTCTAGCCCTTTCGCCATGCTCTCTTCATGGAGGCATCTTCTAACTCAAACCCACAACCACACAGTCCTGGTGCAAACTGCCTCACAGTCGGCGCTCTGTCTACACACTCAGGAAAACCCGCTCTGATACCAATTGATGGGGACACAACCCAAGAACAAAATGGACACAACAGAAAAGGGAAATTATATCAACTGAGAAAATAAGCTAGTACAAATAGTACAGAGAAAATAAACTTCAGAACATGCCCTAAGGGCTTACAATAGCATAAATTTGGAGAATATTTCTCCTTTTAGCACCTCCTCTCAAACTCCACTCCGAACTGCCTTTTACAATGCCAAAAATTTCCTTAAATAGACCCCGGAGGGTTAAGGACTAGGAGTACATTCTAGAAAGTGCTAGTAGGCATCCACCGACGAAATAGAAGGTTCCAGAAGCTGCGTTAGAAGTCGGTGCAAATCTAGAAGAATCCAGAAACAGTAACCGAACTTCTGGGAGGCATAACTTTTGAACCGTAGCTCTGATTGACGAACCGTTTACATTTTCGAAAAGCTCTCGAAGCACTCTATAGCCCTATGGACAAGCTTCACTCGTCCCCCATTTTTGACCCTTTTTGAGGTCATTTAATGCCCCAAACCTGACTTTGAAGCATTCTTAGGAGGTCCCCAAAACTCAAAAAACTGTAATAACTTTCAAACCATGGGGCCTATTGACCTGATTCTTTTTATGGAATGCTCTAAATCATGATTACATTCATCTAGCCAATTCACACCTTCTAGTTTATCGAAATGATGGCCCAAATATATGCTCCTATTTTTTCAGGATTTTCAAACGTACTGATAGTTGAACTATGAGAGTTGGAACCTTTATTTGAGCCAAATGGGTATCCAAAAATGTAAGGACATGAAACAGAAACTAAGTCTAAGTACATTTTTTTTGGGTGAGACAGGATTGCCCTTATACCTCTGGATGCTCCTGCATCATTAAGTAAAATAAATAGATCATAAATATTTATAGTTTATCAATATTATTTATTTAGGAATGGTATATGAATTATATTTTATCCAATAATTATAGGATTCTCTTTAGGAGGGGTCATGATAGTCCACCCCTCTCGAATTTGCTTGTCCTCAAGCAATAAACATTTTCATATTTGTTTCACCTTATATAACGAAATTGACTCCTAGATCCCATTCAAATTTTTATTTGTAATATTACTTCATTTATTCTATAAAAGAGTCACACATGTAGTATGCATTTGAATACAAAGTATGCATATGAATGTATGAAGACACAAAGAAAATATGAGGCATACACATTGATGCATGAAGACAAAAAGTAGACACGATGCAGACACATGATGCATAGCCTTGATTAGATCCTAAAATTAACAATGCTCAATGACTATACTTCTTCTTTAGGCTTATGAATCTTGCAACCACAAAATAAGCATCAGTGCATGCATATATATAAACTTCAAAGAAATTCAAATGATAATAAGTTAATCCAAGCTAGTTATATACTAAGCCCAAGAGCAGAACTTTGGCCCCCTTGGCCCCGATGGTAGGTGTTAGGCATCCACACGAGGTGGTTTACTTAGTGGATTGCTTGTTTGGCTAGAAAGATTCTTGTGAAAAGGAGCCATTACTATCTTTCCCTTAACTAGCACTACAATAGGGTGTCCTAACCGCTCTCCCTTGATTGCAAACTCCATAAGAAAGTTGATAGGGTGCCCTTACTATCTTCCCCTTAACTAGTACCATAATAGGGTGTTCTCTCCTGATTGCGGACTCCATAGGAAAGTGGTAGGGTTCCCTTTTCTTATTTACATAATCCTTTGGAAGAAATCTTTCTCTCTCTCCTTATTACGATCATCATAAGATGGTAGATTTACAGTGCAAAGGGCGCGTGAAACAAGCTCCAAGCAGTTTCGACAAGTGCTCAAAATTACTCTGCCTTTCCCTCCACCAACTCCCTACCTTAGGATATCATAATGTGGATGAGAAGATGAGTATTAAACTTAATTTACTTAGTTCATTTGAAAGATTTATTCTTATAGTATACAAACAAATTTCTCTCTCCTTGTTACGATCATCTTGATGGTAGAATGACGGTGCAGAGGGTGAGTGAAACAAGCTCCAAGCGGTTCTGACAAGTGCTTGAAATTACTTTGCCTTTCCCTCCACCAACTCCCTATCTAAGATTATGTAATTTTGGATGAGAGATAGACTTTCTAAACTATAATTGAAATGTATTATAATTACTATGTTTTCCTTAAATCAACATTTATTTATATTTCATTTTTTCATTTTTCATATATATATTTTCCATATATTCTGATTTCTTTTCTTTGTAACTAGAATCATTGATAGATTATTCAATATTCTTCACAATAACAAATGTGTCAGTAATAAGAAAGATAGTATCAATTATTTCATAGCAATATATGCACAAAATATATATCTTACCTCATTACCCTTATGTGTTGAAGTGGTGATGAAGTAATCTTCATATCCACTTAAGGTCTTCCTCTAGTTTAATCCTTTCCCTCAACCCCTAGGGATAGCAGTTTTGCAAGCTTGCTAAATCTTCAATGATTCTTCCCTAAGAGTCTTTAGTGAAATGTGATTCTTATTGCATTATGAATTTTTTTAAAATTATTTTATATTTCATCATTTCCATATAAATAAAACAATCTTAAAATGGAAATATACTTACCTCTTTAATCTTTCAAGAGCATTTGTCTCACCTCCTTAGGTCAGATTACCATGAGAGTCTTATGGTAAATTCAAAATCATTAATTTCTAATTATTCCACCTTTGGTCATATCACTTACAATTTCTAATTATTCCACCTTTGGTCATATCACTTACAATTTTAGGGTTTCACATAAAGCTTTTCCTTCCTTTCTCAGAGGTTCTATAACTAACTCATGCAAATCTCCATGAAATGTACTTTTGTGAACTTCAAAATGCAAGTAGCTATTTGAATCATTTGATTGATTGGTAGAAAAAATACTTCTTTTAAATCTTTATTCTTATATATACTTTCCACCTACCGCGTAGATTATTTTAATTAATACATACCTCTTTATTTTCTTTTGCTGTCAAATTAAATGTGGAAAGAAACCAACATTCCTCTCGAGGAAATATTGTATGAGAAGTAATCAATTAGCAACAACAACATTGAATCCTGTATATAATATTCTGGCACTATTTTGGAGTTGAAAATTGATGCTAAATGGCAACTTTAATATTGAAATGACTTCTTGGACCAATGACTATACTTTGGGAATTAGATTGACAAGGTTATCGTTGATTTTTGAGCTCTGGTGTGCTGAAAAATAGCCGAGATCTCTTAATTACGGGCTGTATTTGTGATGTTCCCTTATGGTTCACTGAATTGATTAAGCACTGAATTAGGTAAGTTTTATTACAAACTTCTTAATTTGTATTCTTTACTACCCTTTGATCTTCCCTTCCATGCTTTAAGACTTTTGTAATTACAAGCATTTCTCATAAGAAAGAATGCAGATGGTAGGTGTTTGCTCAAGGTGAAATCAAGAAACAAATATTATTCTTACACATTCCATTTTTAAATATCAAACCTAATATAATTCTATACTTTGTTTTGTTTTCTCTTTCTTCTACTAAAGCCCTAAGGCAATACTCCTCATAGATCATCTATTTCAGTCAACATCGCTAACCGGTACTGGAGGTGTCCATGTTTGAAGTTGTTCCATGGAATTAGTAATAATTCTTAGGTAACGAGAATGGTTATTTAATGCATTTGTTATGGATATTGAAACATTTTTAGGAAATTCATGTATCAGCATGATTGGTACTGATTATAATTATTTTTAAATGCATTCTCGGACAAGTACTAAATCCGATATTCCATAGATTCTTCTTATTGGGTTTCATTGTAGTCTCATGCTTCAAAGAGTGCTTCAATTCGATTCCAAATGATCTTGTTGCATGGTAATGCTATTCCTTGTGTTTACTAGACTTGTTCAAGTTGTGTAGAATAAGGGTAAGTTTGCTCATATCACTGTAATCCACATTGGGGGACAACTGATAACCAAGAGTCTTGAGGTAATTAGAGAACTAATTCTGGTTGATGTCTGAAAATATACTAGATTTCATCTTCTCATGTGCTGACTTGGAATTTTGAGACATGTTTCCAGTCCTTTGACTGTAGTAGTCTTTCATGTTCATTGTCCTCTTTCCTTTTGTAGTTGATGCATAGATACTTATCACAAGAAAACACTATTAATATGTCTTGCCTAGATTTAGACCAGTATGTGATATACTAAACTCGACTTCATACTTGTTTGTTTCTTATTGTCTTTCAATCCTGAAGAGATATAAGTTTTCTTGATGACATCATTTGCATATCTATATTTATATGAGTGCTGCATGGATAACCTAGCTAACTCTATAGTTTATGTATGTGTGGTAATTGTAAATCTGATGTTGCAAGCCTAATCGCTATTTTGGAAGCATGTCACTTTCAATATTCTATCATAGTCGGATTTGATTTATAAATCGATGCTAGTACTTTTCCATCGTCTTGTCATCTCACAGTTGTAGAATTTGAAAACTAACATTTCAATCATTGACCATACTAAGAAGGTTTCATACACATTATTCTGCATATGTCAATTATACAGATTATTGCCAATGCATCTGATGTTTATTTCAATTGTCCCTTGCTTTTCATATATGGTGTCTTCAATTAATATTGAACTTCTACTAACTTGTTGTCTTTCTATATCTCCATTCGCATTGGACGGTCTTTAACTGCCATAAAGATTATTATAATATAATTAATTTTTTTCTTTTAAATAATGAAGAAGCTTAATTCAATATGTATCGCTGCTTTGCAATTTATAAATAGCTTCTATATATATAAGTGTAGCATCCTAATTCCTTCATTGTTGATTTTGATATGTTACTCACAATTTGTGTATGATGTTTCTTATTCTAATGTGTGCGTAATCAAACTACATAGCTTATATTAAATTTTATATAATCATTGCATGACTGCGGGTGCATAGGCTTGCATGTTTCAATAGATATAATTTAAGAAAATACACATCTTTTCATTACTGTTGGAGCCATCATATTTGCTATGAGGTTTTCACACCATCGATTCATGCACTTTGGAAGAGTAGATTGATTATCTGATCGATTGGGAAAAGTTTCCTTCCTCAACACCAGATGGATGCATTACACCATCTTCTCTTGGGTGACTTGTGTAAAAAGGTTTATTGCTCTAATTTTGAATAGATTTCAGAATTGCAAATTCATTACTCATGAAATTTCATAGGCTGGCAGGAAAACCAGCTCTGATACCAATTGTAATGACCCTTTTTGGGACATTAGGGTTTCTTACTGTAAATATGTTTTCTCCCGGGTCCTTCCATTTGTAATTACTTTTTAGGGGTCATTCATTTGTGACTTTTTCTTTAATTTGTATCCCCTTTTTCCATATCTTTTCTCTAATGTATTTTCCAATACGTTGATATATTATATATATGAGTATATACATAGAGTCGTGTCCTTTCAAATTAATATTAATTATATTAATAAGGTATTTTATTATTTTATTAATTATATATTATTTTTAATGATTATAAACTATATTATTATATTAACTATATTATATAAATTATGTAAAGACTATTACAATATTATGTAATCTTAGATATTATGATAAATTATAACTATATCATTATTAAACATACCCTAAGATCATTATATTAAATAATGATATATTATTATACGTATTTAGATATATATTATATATATATATCACGTATATTTAATATTATTTATCTTATTTATTATAATTTAAATGTGATAATAATTAGATATATTATTGTCTTATTGATTTACATTGTAATTATAACGTTTATTCCTTATATATATTGATATTATTATTATAAATAATAATTTCATTATATTCATATAAATAATATAAATAATTAAGTAAAATAAATAGATCATAAATATTTATAGTTTATCAATATTATTTCTTTAGGAATAGTATATGAATTATATTTTATCCAATAATTATAGGATTCTCTTTGGGAGGGGTCATGACAAAGTTCCACAAGTGAACTAACTACTAATGTTGAAAAGGAAAAGAAGAATGCATCTAAGCAACAGGTGACTACTATTGAAGAGAAAAATAAAAATGTGGAGTATACACAAACCGAGTGGACATATAGACCAAACATAAATGTACAAACTGAAGGTCTACACATGATATTGCCGAGATCCAACACCCTAGACTGAAAGGGGAAGAGCATAAAGAAAAATAAAATAAGGTCACCAATGGGAATCAAGGTAATCCCATTACCTTAGATGAAGTGCTGGTGATCCCAAATTGGGACACAAACAATTTGACCTATGATAAGATAAAAACATTGAGTGAATTGTTGGCAAGGAAGGCCAAACAAGAGGAAATGAGGAGAGAAAAATAAAAAAATGTATTGCATGAGATCAAAGATATATTTCTTGAAAAAATTGATGTTAAGAACTTGAATGAACATGCCTCAATCATTGAACAATTATTTCAAATTGTGGAAAAGTTGAATGACCCTGATATGGACACAAGAGAAAAGTTTCTATAGAGGTCAGAGAGGAAATTTGAGAATAAGGTGATGGAGAAAGTGCAACAGAAATCACAGTTAAATAGGTTGACCTTTCTACCCTTGTAAATAATTTTGGGAAGTTAATTTTGAACGTAAATACACTATTGAAGAAGTTGCACCAAGTTTCCTCATTTACAAAGGAGATGTCATGCCCAAAATACGAGGGCAAAAATACACAACAATCTTTTTTTTTAATAATAAAGTTCACTAAGGTTGAAGAGTTGCATACACAAGTGCAATAATAGATTCACTACATTTTTGCTAAGTTTGTAATCATGAGGATTAAATCAATCGTTACATTTGAACTCTTGTTATTAAAATGATATCGACATCTGATTGTTATTATAATAAGATAAAACAATCTACGAAAATTAATAAAATGACAATGCAACTGAACTTAGATTTTAACTAAACAAAACTAACAGGTGTTATCTAATAGTCTATCATATACTAACGTGATAAGGCAAGATACTAGCTCAAACGAAGTTTACTAACACCTCTAAAAATATTGATACAATTTCTACTAGAAAACAACTAATTTCCAACTTCTTATAATCTAAACACTTCTTATTAATACTAATTAATAAAATGACACAACATCCTAACACTAATAATAGAATTTAATTAACCTTTCCATAATTTATTTAAATTTAGAACATACTAAAACAAATATACTAATTAGAAACAATAAGACAATTTTCTTTAAACTCTTGTCCATCACTACTTTCATAAAGCTTAAGCACTAATGCTAATATTAAATTAAATGTTATTAACATAAATTTAAGGTAGTCATAAATTACAACTAACAAAAAAAAAATGCTTTTAAATAATAAAATACTAATCTAAATTCAATCTAACAAAATCTTAATCTAACTTAAATAAAACAATTAACATAATACTAAACTAAACTTACAAACTCTATTAAATTAGCTAACTTAAATCAACTTAGTTAATAACTACAAACTAAATTTAAAAATAACTTACAATTAAATAAAATTAAACTATCTAGCAAATAAACTAATCTAACCTAACTAACATCTAAACTAACCCCTTAACACTCTAACTTAATTTAATCATTTAATAAAACAAAAACTAATAAAATAAACTAAACTTAAACTAACATAAAAATAATGTATCCAAATTCAATATTTTAAAACAAAATCATAATGATTAAATTATATATGAAAGATAAAGTTTCTAACTAACTAACATTAACTAATCATAAATTTAAAACTAAACTAATCTTTAATAATAAAACTAATACTGCTAACAATTACTAAACTATCCTATACTTACCTTCTAACATACATTAACTACCACTACTAAATAATAATAAGAAAACTATATACTAACTCCCCCATATCCTAACACCACCCAAGTGGCCCCACTAACCAATAACTACCCCACTTAAAGCTCAGTGCTTCCAAGCACTTTTCAAGGCACACTAGCCCATATACCCAAACGCAAACCAAGACAAGAGGACGTGCACATGCTAGGGAGAAGGCAGTGAAACACAAAACATAACAAATTTAATAAAGCTTTCCACAATTCCCATGCGCAGATCCCTAAGATTGACGCTTGCCAAGCGCTTACCAAGGAGGCTTGGCTCTCTGCCCCAAACCCACTAGCATTGACCACACTCAAGTGTGATGTAGCATCCAAGGTAAACAAGAAAAGAAAAATGTAGAAGGCATTAAAACAAATAACCTCCATTTACAAAGTATTCTCAATAAATGCTAAATCCTAGGATTTGCTGAGCTGTGAATTCCTATGGTCTTTGGGCGTCTCCCAAAAACTCTTCACGTGGACCAATGTCTATGTCATGTGAAGCCTTATGCAGGTCTGACTAAGGTATGAGAGGGCATCATAAGCATCAGGCAAATGGAAGATCTGGAGAAAAGCAACTGATATAATTTTTAAAACATTACTCACTTTCCATTAATACAAGTTTGACTTGCTCACTGCGCCCAAAATTTGAAAGGAGAGGAGTGAACGTGATGTCACAAGGTGGCCAAAAGTCTTGGCATTAAACTCATCGACTCAATTTTAAACACCACTCTCATTCAAACTAGTGCCTAGGATACGTAGGATTAAATGTATAAAGTAAAGTTGGTAAGTAGAGATATTAGTTTCTGTTTTTATATATATGGATTTATTGGTTTACTTTATTTAAATATTCAAAGCACATTTATATATATTTTATTTATGGATATTAAAGATTCTCCTCAGATTCTCTGTCTCAAGGGGAGAATTTAAATTTGCTCCCCATACAAAAACCAGAGAGTTTTTACTCTCTTGAAACACATTTTTTTTTTGAAAATTCTTCTAAGTATAGATTTACAAGGCAATGTATTTTTTTTCAAGGTGAATATTTTTTTTTGAAAAGATTTAAACATTGATACAATAGTTTGTGTCACATTAACATCATATTTATTTGACCTCCTATACAACTTGAATTGGAATAATTCGACCTTTGTCATTATTTCTTTTTAAAGAAAATCTATAAAGACTTGTTACAACCTTAACATACCAAGAATTTGAATTATCCATTTTGTTCAATAATGCAATAATTGTTTGATTCTAATAATCATGAAAACTGAATCTACATGCATGATCATAATTTTCGTTTTCAACATATAAGAAAACTTGAAATTTTGCCAAATTAAATCAACATCAATTCCATCCTATTTTTGATGTGCATCCATCTAAATTAAAATTACGATTAAAACACTTGATAACCAATTATACTCAAACACCAATTTTATTGGCAAACCTGATTCAAAGGCTCAGCCGGGAAAGAACTAGGAAGAAAACTCGACTTTGTTGCCATTACAACAAAGTTTGAAATACAAATTACATAGGATATCAATCCCAAATTACAACAATTTAATTGAATTTTTCTTCATGACCCTCATCAAGGGATTCATAACAATTTTTGCAACACATTTCTAAGAACCGTGGAGGGAACATAATCTGATCGGGTGACAACCAAGCATAACCAAGAGACAATCAAACATGCATATTCATACAAGGTTTACACAATAGGATTCACAATGAATCAATTAAACTAGGGAAAGGTGGATTTTTCCAACAGGAGATGTCAGACACAACACCAAATCAGGTGCCCAATCGGGGCTATAAATCAAGAACTTTCGTTCTTCCATTCTTACATGCCGAAAATCATACGTGGTTTGTGCTGACAGGTAGGGGCCCATACACCCTACCCTCTCTCCCTCTTCTCATCCTGAGAAGAGAATCTACACTGTTGGAGTCCAACTAAAAGGACCTTTCCCGAAATTGGCCACTTCTGCCCTCTCCAAGGGTGAGTAATGCCAAAACACCCATGCAAGAAAATCTCAAAATTCAAACATAAACATGAAAATAAAACATTCAAAAAACATGGTTTTCAAATCTTCCCAACATACCCACAAACATACAAACATTCAAACAATAACAAGGTAGCATAAGCATGAAACAAACATGAAAATCTAAACAAGGGAGATGAGAATTCCTACCTTCACAAAGAGGTAATAGCAAAATGAACAAGTTTGAGTAGAGCTTTTCCCTTCCTTGCTTCAATCTTCCAAGACTCCTCTCTAAATGTAGAGATTGGGTAACCACCTCTACTAGACCAAGAAGGGCCTCTAAATAAGCCTCAAAATCAACGACCAAAAGGATCAATAACTACACCCACCCACCTACAAATCTAGAAGCTCCTAACTCAACCCACACTATGGTTAACCACTAAGTGGAGGTGGGGTGATGCAACTCATGGTAGCCATAGTCAATTTTCGCACAAAGGCAAAAAGAGACTTTTTGAGTGATCTCAAAAGTCAATAAAAGGGGCTTAGGGGTTGGAAAAGACCCCCAACCCATACCTATACCCCTTGGGTATAATTAATTCAAGTTTTAAAGCCTTAGGAATAGGTTAGAGCCAAACAAGAGCTAGGAATTAAATAGGAACATCTAACAATTCTAACAAAGCAGATTAAGCACTAATTCAGATTAAGGATGACTAAACTTGATTAAGAACCAAATTAGCAAAAAGACACTAACTTAGTTCGACCTAGGTCCAAAGGTTACATAGCTAACCCTAATCAGCACGCTGAAGAGCATACACAAATTCACAAGTGTCAAGTGACACTATAAGAACACCGTTTATGAACATTAAAATTTACTAGTCATAGAAATATACATACATACATCTCACAATTAAAATACTTAAATTACAAACAACAAGGTTTCCAGAATTAGCACATAGAGATCAGTTCTGTTCCTCCGTCAGTTTGCTCGACTAAAATATCTGCACACTCATTGCACACATCAGTAGTCCCGCAAATCACATGTACATATGTATCAGGAATCAAATAAATTAAAACATCCATCTATAACAAAATCAGGGTTCCTCTCATCCTATTCAATTCTTAACCACTTAAAATATCTTAAACCAAAATGTTAATCCTACCTTTTACTTAATTCATCAACATACATATACATAAAACATTAAATGATGGACATCAATTATCTAAAAATAACATCACACAACATGAAATAATATGATATGTTCAAGTATCTAATAATGTCTCAACATCTCAAGTCGTGAGTATCAAAATGATAAAGTAACAACTAAGGCTATGAAGGGTCGGGGCAGGGCCTCACAGGAGATAAAAGAACAAACATACAAGATTGATGTTGATTTACAATAGAGTGGGAACACACTAACCTTGGATGTAAGTTCAAGCTCAGTACATTTTTCAAAATTAAGATTTTTGTAAGGGAGACCATTAGGGTTGATGGAGGAAGAGTATAAAGTAAAAATAGAGACCATAAAGATACAAACTTTGTTTAACAACTCATTTAAGGGTGATGCAAAGATATTTGCAAACTGCTAAGGATCTGATTCAAAGTAATCATAATTTATCCATTGTAGATAATATGGTGGATTTACCTACCAAATTGGAAATTGAATGTTGTATTCTTGAAACAATCAAGATAATTTGGGATACTACAATGGATCTAATCTTAGAATTCCATAAACTATTTTTGACTAAGTATGGTCTTATTCAACATCCTCAACTTGCTATCAAAAGGCAATCATGACAAACACAAGGAGGAAATTATTGTATAGAGATCAAAGATCCTATTTACTGAGGAACAAAGTAATGTGTATAGTTACCAAGCTAAGGTATGGAGTATCCCCAAAGGGAGATTTCTAGTTTTTAATTTTTATTATGTATTAATTTTTGACAATGATAAGTTTTTTTTTCTAGTAATGCCAAAGGGGGAGATTGGTTACCCTAAAGGCAATTTTCTATTAGTGTAGAACACTTAGTCACTTACTAGGAAATGTTGGTTGATCATCACTACAACTGAGTCATCATATAGGTTGAGCTATCAAGTAATGAAGTGTATAATAAGTTTAGTATATGTTGAGGTAATTATAGTTTTTGAAGGTAGAATTAGTTATAGCCAAGTCAAGTTCTGTTGGAATTCTTTAGAATAACTAAGGGGGGTGAATCAGTTATCCAAGGTCTAGAGTACAATTAAAACTCTTCACAGCTTAGTGAACCTATATCCATAAAATATTTTCATCATGCATGCATTCATTAGATTATGCAATCACTTAAACTTGTAGGTTATTATCAAATCAATTTGCAAAAATGTAAACATGAAACATAATAGATTCAATTACACATTTGACACAATGATTTAACATGGAAACTCAATTTGGGAAAAACCATAGTGACATGCTACTCATTCTTACTCTTTTGATGTGATGCCCTGTGAAAGGCCAACCCTATTAAAGGTTACAATGCACACTATTAAATGTGACTTGGTTAAAGGATTTTAATCACCCTATTAGGAGTGAGCCTTGTTAGATGACTTTAGATCATTCACTTGGAATTTCACCCAATTAAATGATTTACAAATGTCTGCTAGGTCAACCTTAATCCAAAGGATTTACCCTAGAATAATACAATGATTAGAGAGTAACAATAATGCTTGATCTGACAACAACTTACAACTTCATTTGCAGATTACAGATCTATGTTTCAATCCTCCATTCTACTTGGCTTTCACACTCTTCATCTTTGATAGCTTGTTCACCCTTCGCACATATATACCCTTAAGCCTTCTTTCTTTGTTTACCAATGTAGTCTCTTCTATTAGGTCATTGAATGAAGCAAATACCCTAGATTCCTTTTCTTCCTTAGGTTCTCACACATGACAACCCTTGCTTTTGACCAACCATCTCTACAAATAGAGAAATAAAATATTTTGTTGTTCATCCTCCATCATCCATTTCAGGGTTAGGTTAGATTAGGTAGGATTCAATGAATCTACCCCTCATTTCATTTCATTACCTTCTAGAAACTTCTCCTTCAATCCTCTTTGAATTCACCTCAAAATGATTCATCTTGAATTTTGTGCCACCAACTCATCAATCTTATCTTCTACAGAGTTTACACAATCCAAGAAATCAAACTTGTTAGCTCAGATTCATCAAATTCTTGATCTTTCTTATAATGTTGACACTCGGCATTAACTGGCTTTTGATGCCTGACATATACTAAGTTGTGTGACATTCACTATCAAAACACTTGGCACAAACTAATGTTTACTAGTGCTCCACATCAACTAAACTTTACTCAGCTTACATTGAAATTGACTTTGCTAAGCTCTAACTAATTTTTTGCTCAACTTGCACTAACTTTGCTTGACACCTATTGTCCACTCAGTCAAGCTTGGCAGACAAACTTCTTTTAACTTGTTCTTCTAAACTTAATTAGTGTAACCAATCTTTTCAACCTTAAGTGTTAACCTCATAATGGTTTTTGACACTTGAGTGCCAATACACTTACCTACTTTCTATATTGGAGCTGAGTACACCATGCATGTCGAGCCACAACAAATGCCGAGTTAGGGAAGACTTTAGGTGCCGAGTGATCTTCATATGCCGAGTAGTTTTCAGATGCCGAGTGCAAATCAGATATCGAGTGAAGTGTAAGTGCCGAGTAACATAAGGTGCTGAGTGATACAATTTTCTTTAGGTGCCGAGCTATCCAAGAAACAACATGTGCCGAGTATCAGCAATACTTCAGGAGCCAAGTAACTCAGAATATCAGCATAAGAGTTTGTAATTGCACAAACTATGATGCAAACAATTTTTGCAGCCGACATAAGGTAAATCTTGAAGGATTTAATGATGAGATTGAATCTTTTATTTTTCCTATGCAATCTACATGTAGCCAATAAGAAAAATGATGAAGACATGCAACCAATATAAGAAGTGCAAATAATAAGTGAAAAATGAAGATTGAATATGGATCGTAGATCCATACCTAACCCTAAATTCTCAAATGTCTTTATAAGAAAGAAAAAATTTCATTGTAAATGTATGAGTGGACATACAAGGGTGCACAAGAAAAATCTATTTTCAGAACTGAGGGTTATCTGATCACAAAGGAAGCACTGAAGTTAGGGAATCATCAAAGAATGCTGAACAAAGAAGTGACAAAGGTAAGAATTCAAAACCCACTTATCATTATTGTAATAAGAAGGGCCATACAGCTAATGTGTGCAGGAGTAGAAGATTCAATCAATCAAACACACCCAAAAATAAGAGTTTCTATCACAAGTGAACATGCAAGGACATATGACACAAAATTACAGATCCAATGTCACAAGGACTCAGAGATTTGATGGACATTGTTATAATTGCAAAAAGTATGGACATAGGGCATTTGAATGCAGATCAAAACCTATGTGGACATCAAATCAACTAGCAAAAATAGAAGGGAATGAAAGTCATTATCATTGGGATTACAATACCAGATATAGCTGTCATTATTGTCAAGAATATGGACATATCCCACAGAACTGCATAAGAACACATTTCAGAGGAAACTACAAAAGATGGTTGAATCAAACTACATGTTTCAGTTGTTTGAAAATTGGTCATATCAGCAGAAACTGTCCTACAAGATCAAAGGCACCCAAGACTGAAGCAAACAAAGGAAAACAAAAGATTGATGTCAAAAAGATAAGGGGGCAAATGAACAAGACTTGGAAAAAGAAAGATGAGTGCAACACATCAAGTGGAAGGATTACTTCACCTAATGGGTCAAGTGATCACACTTCATCAAACTAAGCATGAAAAGTACACAGGACTGATATATAAAGCTATATCACACATCAGTCCCAAGACAAAGAAGCTAAGCAAAGTATAAACCTACATAAAACAAGATGTCAAAACAAAAACTAAATGTTGTTGCCGAGCTGTCTTTGGATACCGAGTTAAACTCGAACAGATGCCGAGCTCCCAACAACGATCGAGTTGATAACTGATGCTGAGTTGGATAACTCCAATGGAAGCTGAGCAAAGTGAAAATGTAGTGCAAGTTGAGTTAGGTTAAAATTTCTTCAAAAGCCAAGTTGGCAGCTGAGCATTTAATGCTATGAAAATAGGGTATATTATCGCGATTTCAATCAATTTTGCTCATCATGATCAAAGAGCAAAGAAGAAGAAAGAGAGCTGAGCGACTTCATAGCAAGAATCCAACGTATCAAGCAGATTGCAACCACATTCAACATGTTTTTCATCGATCTTGAGGTATTTTCATTTGTGTCGAGCTACGTAGTTTCATATCCTTTTGTTGTGAAAACCCTAGTTTGCATAAATGGTGTCAAGTTCGAAGAAAACTGAGGTAAAAGAGTCTTTTAAAGTGCAGTTAGTTTCAAATGAGGTGAAGCAACCTAATTTCCGTCCTATACCTGAAGTTGCCTACAAAAATGACCCAGCCAGAGCTCTCTCCCATATTCCCCCAAAAGTTGTGATGGTCCAAGACATGAGAAAATGTTACAACTATAAGATAGGAGCCCTAGGAGACATGGAAATAAGACAAGCCTATGAGAAATTGTGTGTAGATGGAGTCTTGAAAGATGAATTCAAAATCATTGAAAGAAAGGGTTTGACCCGAGTTTTAAGCTTTCCCATCTTATTCAAAACAGAATGGATTAGACTTGTGCTAAGCAGAATTCATGGTGGAAATTTGTGGTTAGAAGATATTCCCATCAAATTGACCAAAGAAATCATACATAGAGTAATAGGGTACCCAACCCTAGATTGGTACAAAACCCTGAGAAGTGAATCAAAGGAGGTTATTGAAAAGAACACTTGTGCCCAGTGGAACAAAAGAAGAATGACAATTCACACCATACAGGATCCTCTAGTTGAGTTTGCTGTTAGAGTCATTGCCCATAAATTCTATCAATCCAGTAGACTCAACAGTGTGCCATGTATTGCAGTAGATGTAGGCTACAAATTGGTGAAAAAGGATCATACTTATGATCTTGCAGAACTGCAACTACAACAGATCAATGAAAACCTAGCTGCCATAAGAAGAACAAAGGGCACTCAATGCAAATTTGGAGCAATCCTAGTTTTCATATTCTTTTATGTTCAGAATGAGTTTCCTTCTTTTGGAAAAGTGGCATGGAGGAATGACAGAACCATCATTGCCCAAATTAATGAATATATAGAGCAAATGGGAGAAAATTTTGATACCTTGATGACAAGCTATTTTGAGGATTTCAAGAAATCCATGAAGCAAAGATCAAGGATACTAGTTTCCTTAGTAGAAAAACATACTAATGATATATGTTTCTTAGTTGACATTGATTTTACCTATATTCAAGCAGTAATACCAAGAGTGAGATGGCTAAGGCCATTTGGATATGAAATTAATATTGATGAAGCATTTGTAGCAATAACTACATTATTGGCAGAAGAAACAGATAAAAGTGCTCCACATTTTGGCACTTATGATGTGGTAAGATCAAAGATAAACATGGAATTAAAAATTGATTCCACATTGAAGAAGAAAGACAAATTAATTAAGAAGATTAAGAAGAAATTTGGTAAAGAAATTGAGGCTGAAGCAGAAGAAGAAGAAGATGAAAGTGATGATGAAGATGAGCAAGAACAAGGGCCAATGGAATTAACCCAAGGTCTTGGAGAAGACAAGGAGGAAGGTGCAGAGGAAGAAGAAGCCAAGGAAGCATCAACTGAAGCTAAGCCAAAGAAGAGAAAGGCAACAGAACAACCTTCAGCTAAGCCCAGATCAAAGAAAGCTACCACACCATCACCTCAAAAGCCAAAAACACAAGCTACAACAAGGGCCTCCACTCAAAAGGCCAAAAAGGAAGTTACAAAGAAGGAACAAATCAAGGAAACACAGGAAGAGCTGAGGAAAAGAAGAAGATATGTGGCTCAACCTGACACTGATGAAGAAGACCAATCTAAAAAGGTAAGCCATTATTCAGTTGATACCTTATGTAAAAAGATTGGAAATGGTGACTTAAGTAATTTAAATAAAGTTGATTTCAGTAAATTTAATAAAGAAGAACATAATAGAATAGAAGAAAAAATTTATGGAATGATGGCACAGTTCATGTACACTCCACTTGAATTAGATGGACAATTGCCAAAAGAACAGTAAAAAATTGTAGAAGACAGATGGCATTTCTGTTTGAAAATGGAGAAGGAGATGAGGGAATCAACCCTAGCAAGTGTATTGCTGGATTTGACTAAGGAACAAGTAAAGAATGCAGTAAAAAGGCACAATAATAGGTTTACACCTAAATACAGGGCATTCTTCATACTCCAAAATAGGATGGAAGAAATTGTTCAAATAATAATGAAATCATGGAAAAACTTGTACAAAAAGATTGAAGATTTTCTTGAAGAAGAATACAAGGAAGAAGTTGCTGTACCAATAGAGGAGAGGAGAAAAAGGAAAGAAGATGAAGAAAAGAAAAGAGAAGAAGAGAGGAAAGAAGAAGAACAAAAGAAAAGAGAAGAAGAGAAGAAGGAAGAAGAAAAGAAAGATGGAGAGGAGGAACAGACACAAAAACAGGATATAATGGCAACAACTGAGCAAGAGCAACAACCAGATCAAAGTGTGCAAGACACATAATTGCCACCCCCTAGCCCTCCTCAAGAATCCATCTCACCTACAGACACTGTAACTATTACTGATGTTCCTGATACTTCTGGTCAGAATATCAATCCATTAACTACAGAAGATCTTAAAAGAATTCTTGACGAATCTACACAACAAGCAATATTATGTGCAGATCCAATATTGGTCAGTATAGATGAATTGAAAAAACTAGTAGAAAGTATAGTCAAAGATAAGGTGAATCCACAAGAACCACCTTCTATCATCTCTACAACTACTAGTAGTCAATTTCAAATGCCAACACGCATAGTTGATGCTGCAATACAGAAGCCAAGTGCAGTTGTAGAAAAAGGAATAGAACAAATAGGACAGACTATTACATCTGATCCTACAACACAAACACAAGGTGCACTTCCCAAGATTACAATAATTGATCACGGTAGACAGAAGGAGGAGGAAATAATGAAAACCCCTAAAGAACAGGAGGCAATACAAACATTAATAGATTTGCCTACCTCGAGAACTCCTTCACACCAACCATTGCAAATATTTGTACCAACATCTAATACTACTAGAGTCGCAAGGGTACTTCACTATGGAGATCCTGAATTAGATGAGGAGATAGTCATACTAGGCTATGACTCAAAAACAATAACCATTGATCAATCAATGAGGTGCAGGAAGCATTGAATAGGAGAAAAGACAGGAGATACTCAGAAAGGAGTATAAACAAAAGCAAACACTATATGAAATTAAGGACATCTTTATGGATGCCTTCAGTTTGCAATCACCAAATGAGTCAAAGAATATCACGGAGCAATTAACAGATATTTTTGACCAGGTGACAAATGAAGACCTAGAAATAAATGCAAAACTTATGGAATGGTCAGAAAGAAAATATCAGGGGAAAGTGAATGAGAAAATATCAAGTCAAATTGCACTTTCACAAGTTGAATTGGAAAAGCTTATTGACAAAGTGAAAAAGGTACTTGAGAATATATTCTCATTGTACAAAAAGTTGTGTGATTTTTCATACTTCACACAAGAAACAAGCCAAAAGATACTGAGCTTGGAAAGAAATTTAAACATTTCAAGAATACAACTATCTAAAGATCCAACTCAAAGTGAGAAGCATTTTGCTCAATCACTTCACACTCACAAAGAAATAGTTGTATTAACAACAAATGAGGCTAATATCAAGGCCAAATTAATATGGCTCCAATCCTCCATTACCCCACATTTAGAGATACTCCATAAAGAGCAAGTATATGCTGAAACTGTTCTCAAGAAAGACCCAAATCTTTCTACATCAGATGGACTTATTCGTCTTGCTGCCGAGACTGCCATCCAGCATAAGTCATTGGAAATTGCTTTGAACAATTGGGATGCACCTCTCAAGATGATTATGGAGGTAAACAACACATTTTTGGCTAAATATGGTCTTAACCCTTAAACATTTTTTGACATAAGTGTCAAAAAGGGGGAGAAAAGAGACATAATAGGGGGAGATATAGATATTATGAGATGAATTAATGGGGGAGAAAAGATACAAAGGAGGAGCATGATATACAGACAAGGCACAATCAACTCAGGGGGAGTTACAAATTTTTTGAGGTATATATATTGTAAGCTACAAATTTTGATCAAGTTTTCTTTAAACTCTGTATATACCAATCAGATTAGTAAATGTACTCATAAGGTTAGTTAAGTGTTTTTGTCACTCATGTCAAAGGGGGAGATTGTTAACCTCATAATGATTTTTGACACTTGAGTGCCAATACACTTACCTATTTTCTATATTGGAGCCGAGTACACCATGCATGCCGAGCCACAACAAATGCCGAGTTAGGAAAGACTTCAGGTGCGGAGTGATCTTCATGTGCCGAGTAGTTTTTAGATGCCGAGTGAAGAACAAATACCGAGTGAAGTGTAAGTGCCGAGTAACATAAGGTGCCGAGTGATACAATTTTGTTTAGGTGCCGAGCTATCCAGGAAATAGCATGTGCCGAGTATCAACAATACTTCAAAAGCCAAGTAACTTAGAATATCAGCATAAGAGTTTGTAATTGCACAAACTATGATGCAAACAGTTTTTGCAGCCGACATAAGGTAAATCTCGAAGGATTTAATGATGAGATCAAATCTTTTATTTTTCCTATGCAATCTACATGCAACCAATAAGAAAAATGATTAAGACATGCAACCAATAGAAGAAGTGCAAATAATAAGTGAAAAATGAAGATTGAATATGGATCGTAGATCCATACCTAACCCTAAATCCTCAAATGTCTTTATAAGGAGGACAAAATTTCATTGTAAATGTATGAGTGGACATACAAGGGTGCACAAGAAAAATCTATTTTCAGAACCGAGGGTTATCTGATCACAAAGGATCAAGATCAGAGAAAGCGAAAAAGGTGCCTGCATTCAAAAATCAAGGATTGTAATCTATCAGGTTCATTATACCTAATACTTTCTAGCAATTATATTAGAATGAAAATCCTATGGTGATAGGTTAGCTTAACAGCTACTTTGTAGATCCTTTAATTAGGTGATTAAATCCTTTAACAGGGTGACACTTCATCTAACGTGTTTGAAAAGCCTCTAACCAGGTCACTATTCATACAGTGTAAAGCCTTTAACTGGGTAGGCCTTTAACAGGGCAGACCATTAGAAGTGGTTGAATAATATTGCTGCAGTAATTTTTGTTGGTATCATCCCCACCCCAGTTTTACCTTCTTATACCTGGAGGGTTTCTGGGTTATCAAATTTCAGTGTTATGAGTTATTGATGCATGTGTTTAGTTTCATGTTTACTTGATGTATTTACATGTATGCAATTTACTTCCACCTAAAAGTCTTATTGGTTAAAGTGTGATACTTCTAATTCACCCCCCCTCTCATAAGTACTCTTTCCATCATTTGAATCTTCCAACATTAAGTAGATTATCGATGCACTATAATATCAATGTCTTAACTGATTCTTGTACTCCTTTTCATATCATAACTCAACCTTTCCTCTAGGTGTTATTGTTACCTCATTTGATCAAATCCTCTTCATCAATCAAACAAATGATAGTAATTAAATCATATAAGAAATTATCTTATCAACAAGTAGCAGGTTTGACATTAGTGACAAAACAATGATTGAAACACATCTATCATACTTGTATCAATCTATTTTCAACAATCTCCCTCTTTGACATTAAAGGAAAACCAAACTAACCAAACTTAATCAATATGACCAATCATAACAACAAAAAGAATATAATTCCTTACATTGAAATACTGATCACTTCTTATATCTCCCTCAACATTATCTCCCGCTTGCTAGGTAGATGTAATCAATAGATACACTTTCTTCCTCAACACACTTACTCCCTCAATAGTCAGGGTTTCTCCTTCAATAGGATTAGGTAGATTAGGATTTCTCCTTCATCTCCCTTAGTTCATTCTTTAGTACACTTTCTTCCTCTTTGACAACAATGCCAAAGGTCATCTTTATATGTAGATATGAATATTTTTAGTTTCTCCCTCGGTCACCTTGCTTGTGACTGATTTGTAGTTCTAGTTCTTTGATTACTTTAGGCAGCTCCTAAAGTAAGATCCACTACATCAATGTGTAACATATGTCAATCAACTTGTTTGGTGCAGGGAAATCCTCATGCTTTTTAGATAGTTTTTGATAGGGGTATCACCCCTAGTTTACCTCTTAGATACTGATGCACATCGTTAGGTAATTCTTTTGTGAAGATATCAACTATTTGCTCTTTTGTGTTGACATATTCCATCTTCACCTCTTTATTTTGAACTACTTCTCTTAATTAATGATACTTGATTGCAATATGCTTAGTCTTTGTATTCTTTGATATATTTATAACACTTGTATTATCACAATAAAGTATTACAGGTTCAATGATTTCCTCCATACCTTTGAGTAGTTGTTTGATCCATACAATGTTTGTACAATTTACTACAAAAAAATATTTAACTTCAACAGTAGATTGAGAAATACAATTTTGTTTCTTGCTAGTCCATGTAACCATCCTTTTGCCTAAGACAAATGCTCCTCCATTAGTGCTCTATCTATCATCAATATTTCTAGCCCAATCAGCATCAGTATAGGCTCCCAATTAAAATTTCTCATTTTTCTTGTAGTGTAGACCATACTCCTCTATTCCTTTTAGATATCTCATTATTCTCTTTATTGCCATCAAGTGAGTCTCCCTAGGATTAGTAGAGAATATTGCAACTATCTCTACAGATAATGCAATATCAAGTTTGCTATGTACTACATATTGTAATTTACCAATCATAGACTTGTATAATGTCTGATTCACCTCAGCTAAATGATCATTCTTTGACAATTTATTTCTTGTCATCATAGGTGTACTTACTGGCTTGAAATATTCCAATCCAAAAGTTTTAAGTATCTCCTTAACATAGTTTGATTGAGTGATGTATATACCACATTTCATCTGATGTACTTGCAAACCCACAAAGAACTTGATCTCTCCAAACATAGACATCTCAAATTCTTGCTTCATTTCATTTGCAAAAGCATTACATAAAATATCTTGACCTCCAAACATGATATCATCAACAAAAAATCCAGATAACAAAATACCTTTGCCTTTTTCTATTTTTAAGTACAGATTGTTGTTATCATCAGTCCTCTCAAATCCAATCTTCATAAGATAATTATGGAGTCTCTCATGCCATGCTCTTGGTGCTTGCTTCAAACCATAAAGAGCTTTGTGTAGTCTACATACCATGTAACATGTTTTTGTTGTTAGCATCAACAAATCCTTCTAGCTATTCTATATAGACCTCTTCCTTGAATATACCATTAAGAAATGCAGACCATCCATTTGATAAACTTTGAAACCTTTGTATGTAGAGTAAGCAAGTAGAGTTCTTACTCCTCCTAGTCTTGCAACATGAGAAAATATCTCTCCATAATCTATCCCTTCTTCTTGTGTATATACTTTACAAACTAATTTTTCCTTGTTCCTTGTGAGTTAAACATTTTTATCTAACTTGTTTATGTATACCCACTTGGTATAATCACATTTTTGTCTTCTAGTGTAGGAACTAGAGTTCATGTCTTATTTTTCTCAATTTGTTCAATCTCTTCTTCCATGGCTTTACTCCAGTCCATATCTTCTAAGGCATCTTTCACTATTTTGAGTTCTTGCATGCTCAACAAACATGTATCATTTGTCAACTTGTTCCTTGTCATTGGTCTAACATCTTTATCACCAATGACTTGTGCAACAATATGATGTCTTTTGACATACTTAGACAATCTTGGTTCATCTCTAGCTTCTACATTTGGTCTCTCAACTTCTTAATCACTATGTACCTATTTGTCAGGTAGTTTAGTATCTCTTTCATGTACACTAATTTCAAAATTAGAATGTACCTCATCGTCATTCTATAACTCAACACTTGAATGTAGCTTAGTTCTTGAATGCAACTCGACATTCATAGTATGTGACTCAATAGTCACTAAAACTTGATTTACAACATCTTCTTCAGTAGACATATCTTCATAAAAGTATACACATGATTTGTATTCTTCTGATTCCTTCATAGGTTCAACCTCATATACTTTTATATATTTATCAAATTTCAGATTTGCACTTTCCACAACTTTGTTAGTGTTAGTATTTAAACACTTAGAAGCTTTACTTCTTATGGAATAACCAAGAAATATACCTTCTTCACTTTTTTCATCTAGCTTAACATTTCGAAAATCTTTGAGAATGTAACACTTGCTTCCAAATACCTTAAAATATTTTACATTTGGTGAGTATTCATATCATAGTTCAAAAGGTGTTGAATGAGTACCTTTCTTGACTTGTACATGGTTCAAGGTATAAACAACTATACTTATAGCTTATCTCTAGAATTTCAAAGCAACATTTTTTTCCATCAAAAGTGTCCTAGCACAATTAATTACAAGCCTATTCCTCCTTTCAAAAATTCCATTTTGTGGAGGGGTTCTAGGAGAAAATGTCTTTCTTTTGATTCTTTTGTCATTACAAAACATCTCAAACTCATTTGATGTAAATTCTCCTGCTCTATCAGATCTCAAACATTTTAGATTTTTACCTGTTTCTTTCTCAACTCTTGCTAAGTACCACTTAAACATATGGAAAGCATCATATTTCTATTTTAGAAACATAACTTTCATCATTCTAGAATAATCATCAACAAGCAACATAATGTACATATCTCCTTTGTAGCTTTGCACTTCAATTAATCCACACAAGTCAGTATGAACAATCTCTAATATTCCTCTAGAGGTATGAGTCTTACTCTTAAAACTTGACTTTGTCATTTTGCCTAACTGACATTGTTTGCAAATTATATTGTTAGGCTTTTTCAACTTAGGTAAACCTCTAACTCTTCTCATGTTACTGATACTAACTAGGTTATCAAAATTAACATGACACAACCTCTTGTACCATAGCCACACATTGTCAAATTCTAGAACTAAAAAAGTAGCATCCTCTATATCAAGGTAGAATAGATTTCCTCTAGTTTGATCACCTTACCAATTAGTTTTCCATCAGTATCATATATCTTAGCAATTTTTTTCTCAAACTCAACCTTACAACCCAAATTGTTTAGTTGTGACACTCAACAAGTTATAGTTAAGTCTTCAACATAATAAGCATTGTCACATAAAATCTTTTCTGTGAGCTTGATTGAACCTTTTCCTTTTATCAAACATGGTGCATCATTACCAAATCTTATACAATTTCCATCATAATAATTCAAGGTAATGAACTTAATTTTATCTCAAGTCATGTGATGTGAACAACCATTGTCAATGATCCATCTGCCATTCTTGTTCACACAAGACACTAGTACAGTTGCCTCATCCTCGTCAAATTTATCCTTCATTGCAACATACACCACTTCATCATCATGATCTTCAGATCTATCTTTTATTTCTTCTTCAACAATGTAGCAAGACTTCTTGCCTTTGTCTTTGTAGTCTCTGTTGTCTTCATCTCTTCTACTTTTGTACTTGTCACCACCTCTGTAATTCTTCTTCTTTGGACATCTAGTAGCAATATGACCAACCTCATTGCAATTGAAACACATGATAGGTAACTTAACTTTGAACTTTCCTTTACCTCTATGAAATCTCCTTGCTAATAGTGCTTCAAGTTGATCTACATATTCCTCATTTGCATCACTGTCACTGGACACATATTATGCCTTTTTCTTCTTCTTCTTCTTCTCATCTATCTCCTTCAATAATAGCTTACCTTTGAAAGCAGATTCTATATTTTTAGGTTTATAATTATCAAAGTTTGATAGCTCAAAAGTAGTTGGCATACTTACTAGACCTTAAAGACTTAGATTATTCCCTAGTATACATCTTAGTTATTGTATTTGAAAACTCTAATAGCATATATAGGCAATAGTGTTCTCAAAACTTTACTTAGTACAATATCATCATCTATTGTACTAGTAGCTCCTCTTATTTCATTAACAACATCTTTTATCCTAGAGCAATATTATGCAATATTTTCACCTTCTTGCATTCTCATATCATTGAACTTACCTTTGAGACTTTCAGCTTTGGCCCTTAGAACATTCTTGTCACCTCCAACATTGCATGGTTGTGTTGTTTCTTCTTTTTTAGATCTTTAGTATTTAGGGCTCCAATAGGATTAGTATGCTCAACAACAATGGTAGATTATGCATGATCTCCAAGATCTCCTAGGTCAGATTCATCGAATTCTTGATCTTTCTCATAATGCTGACACTTGACATTAATTGGCTTCTGATGCTCGACACATACTGCATTGCATGACATCCACTGTCAAAACACTTGGCATGAACTAAAATTTACTGGTGCTCAGCATCAACTAAACTTTACTTGACTTACACTATTTCACTCAGCTTACACTGAAATTGACTTTGCTCGGCTCCAATTGATTTTATGCTCAGCTTGCACTAGGTTTTCTTGGCACCTACTATCCACTCGGTCAAGCTTGGTAGACAAACTTCTTTTATCTTTCTCTTCTAAACTTAATTAGTGTAACCAACCTTTTCAACGTTAAGTAGATTAACAATGCACTATAATATCACTGCCTAAACTAATTCTTTTACTTCTTTTCATATCATAACTAAAGCTTTCCTCTAGGTGATATTGTTACCTCACTTGATCAAATCCTCTTCATCAATTAAATAAATGATAGTACTTAAGTCATATAAGTAATTGTCTTACCAACAAGTAGCAAGTTTGACATCAGTGACAAAATAATGATTGTATCGATCTGTTTTCAAAAAAGTTCATGCTGATGGAAAACATGAAAGAACAAGTAGAGTCAATTGCAAGAAGCTATATGAGTGAAGTAACACTTTTTTTTTTTGTATTTGTGTTTGGAATGGCTCAAACTCATAGGTGAACCGCTTTTCCAAGTTGGAAGCATATTTATATGATCAAGGAGTCAATCATGGAATTAATTATAGATCATTAATCCCTATGTTATGTCATTAGCTAATTAGAAAAATGGAAAGATCAATTGGTAAAAGGAATGAATTCTAATCATTGATCAAGATCTAGAAACTTCTTATGGTTATAAAAGAAGGGTTTAAACTAGGATTTGATTTTGTTGAAGTTGTAATAGTGAGGATTGTGCAATTGAAGGTGAATCAGAGTTTGAAAGACTAAGGTGACCGAGAAGTGTAGAGAGGAGATAAAGTATATCTGACACATTGAGGTAATTACATATTGGAAAGAGAAGATCTATCATCAACAATCAAGTGAAAACTGAAGGATCATGGTACTAATTATATTGTAACTAGTGTATCGGGTGAATCTCTTAACATAATGGTCCTAATAGGACTATTGTAAATCTCCTAACAAAGTGCTCACTTTATTGTGATGTAAAAATCCTTTAATCAAGGTAGACTTAATAGTCTTGTAAGCTCTTAGTGGGGAAGACCCCTCACAGGATAGATCATCAGAAGTGTTCAAACTTTATAGCCCTAATAGGCACACTTTATTGTTGCAGTAGTGAAGATTTTGTGGGTGTCATCCCCACCATATTTTTACCTTCACCTTGGAGGATTTCTACATTACCATATTTGGTGTCATGTGTTTATCTATTGACTATATGAGTTATTCATGTTATTAGATGTTAGATATGATATTACATGTTGTTATATAATGATGCATGTTAACGTTAAGGTTGAGATGTGTGGTGAATCAAGTTTGAATGTGATTCATGTTTCAAGTGGTAGAAGTTTTATAGACACCACCCCCCTCAACATCTTACTTTCCTTATTAAATTTCCAACAACTAGTCTCAAATGAAATATCACTCTTCAAGCTTCCCAATCGTACTACTAGCTCATTTGTACAATTGGTATTATGTTTGTACCAAGAAAATAAATAAGATTGCAGGATAATTAAAACCATAAATTTGCACCCCCAATCACTAAAAATGACATAAGTCCCTCAAATCTTAATAAAAATATACATAACAAAATAAAATGGAAGCTAAATAATTCCTTTATGGAAGAAATTAAGTCAAAAATTAGTTATTTTTTCATAAATAATAATTGTATTACTTCAAATGGTTTACCAAACTCTTCCATATGAGCCAACTCAACCCCATGGAGGAATATTTATACCTTTTATATCATCTTAAATTTATTGTCTCATGGATGTGAATATGGTTATCATATTTTTGAGTTGTAATTTGGATTAGTTGTTCATTGATTTTATAAACTTTTTAAATTTCTCCTACAAAATAACTCTAGTTAACCTAGGACACCACCTACATACAAAAAATGGCTCAAAACTATGAGTTAAATTATTTTCACTCTATCAGGATACATATTGAGGAGTTGATCAACTTTGACCCACAATGACATTATTGACCTACATGACCTTAGTTTGGAGTATCTGCATAGGTTGTGTGTGGTTTTTGGTTATTCATATTTTCTCTTTCCAAAAAACACTTACCTTAAAATTATTTGTAGTTCATGGAGGCCTCTCTCCTCTCTATGTGAAAGGACCAACTATGTCATTTGGTATCCCCTAAACAAGACCATTAACAAGTTGTTATTCTTTACATTCTTTACAATTAGGATCATTAGTGTTTATCATTGCATAAGTAAACTAAAAATAAAAATAATTGAGATAATTTCACATTACAAACTACAAATAGAGATTAGTAAATGTTGTTATAGTATTAGTGTATGTATAATGATATAGTTTACAACCATAGTGTTAGAGTACGTACAAGATAATATGGGAGTTCATTATACCCATGAAGTTTTGGTGTTATTGTCCATGTTATCTCTATTTGACCCTACAGTTAAGATTCAATGCACATTATTCAATGAGATTAATAATGCAACACAATAAAATATTGAAAAGTGTATTATCTTACTGATCTTTTCATTGTTTCAATAAAAGCTTAATATTATCTACTTAGTAGGGACAACCACATGAAGATGGAAATTTTTTTGCGCCCCCCCCCCCCCCCCCCAACAATACTCTAAATTCCCCATCAACATATAAAATTGATTAATTATTTCATCCATTAATAAAATATAACATTCATTCATAATCATATAATATTCATTAACATTCATTAACATTCATTCATTAGCACATAACATTCTTTTATTACTACATTAAATGATTTTCATAATTGATTTTTTTGTCTTCTTTTTTAAGCTAAGTATTTATGGAGCATCTTTTTCTTCATTGCATTTTCCTCTTTTAGTTGGTGTGCCCTTTTCTCCCAATCTTAATATATGCCTAGTAGTATGACATGTAGGCCTATACAAATGGGGGTTCACTCTAGTAACAAATAAATGAGTTAAATTGATAAGTTTTTTTTGTTGTTACAAATGCTTCATTAATTAAAAGAACTTTATATGAGTTCTTTTTACTTGATTTGGCCACATTTACTTTTTGATCATGTTGTTTAGCCTCATCCTAAATATGTTGAACACCCTCTAAATCCTCTACAATTAAAACATGGAATGTTACATTACTCAATACATGATTGCAATTAAATTCATTTAAAAGAATAACAATGGTCCCCTTGATCTAATGGGGATACATCACATTCCTAATTTACTTATGTATCTTGGTCATGTTAAACTTGTTCATCACATGCTTCATGCTCTAAAGTAAAAATAGAAAAGATTACATTAATTATTTCAAAAATTACAATTAAAGATTTTTATTGTATTAATAATTGCATAAAATATTTTTTTAGTACCTTTAGTACTAGGATTCCCACCATCACATTCATGTGCAGGTTGTGCTCCACCTTTTGCAGGTTGCATTCTAATGTCAACTACATTGTTATTGTTGCTTTCTTATATAAAATAAATAAAATCATGTAAAATGTTAGCTCTATTTGACCCTACAATTAAGATTCAATATACATTATTCAATAAGATTAATAACACAACATAATAATATACTGGAAAGTATATTATCTTACTAAGATTTTCACTATTTCAATAATAGTTTAATATTCTCTACTTAATAGGGCCAACCATGTGAAGATGGAAGTTCATTTGGCCCCTCGCTCCCTCCTCAACAATACTCTAATTCCTCGTCAACATATAACATCGATTAATTATTTCATCCATTAATAAAATATAACATTTGTTCATAATCACATAACATTGATTAACACATAAGATTCATTAGCATTCATTAACACGTAAAATTTATTTATTATTGCATAATATAATTTATGTTTTTGTCTTCTTTTTGAAACTAATAATTTATAAAGTGGATCATCTTTTTCTTCATCGCATTTCCCCTCTTTAGTTGTTGTGCTCTTTTTTGTTGATCTTAATGTATGCCTAGAAATACGACATGTAGGCCTATGCAAATGGGTTCACTCTAATTACAAAGAAATGGGTTAAATTGATCAGTATTTTTAGTTGTTATTACAAGTATGTCATTAATTAAAAGAACTTTACAAGAGTTCTCTTTACCTAATGGGGCCACATCTACCTCTCGATCATGTTGTTTAGCCTCATCCTAAACATGTTGAACACCCTCTAAATCCTTTGAAGTTAGAACATGAAATGCTACATTAATCAATTCACTTATTGTAATTAAATATATTTAAAAGAATAATAATATTCTTTTTGATCTAATGGGGATACATCACATTCTTGATGTACTTGGGTCAGGGTAAACTTTAAGAGACACCCCTCCAGAAAAAGATATAAAATTTTGGTGAATCTTTCATTATTTTAGGAAACTGGATTATTTTTATTGGTGAATCTCTCAGTTTTTAAAATTTTAAGGCTATTAGTTTGGAATCATAAGTTTTGACTAGAAAATATTCGATAATCTAAAAAGTAATAGGAAGTCCACTAATCGTCATGGATTATTACAAATCAAAATTGAACATGTTTTATCTCATGGAAATTATGAGGATAATTACATTATATTTTAAATCAATAGTGAAAACTAAATATTGGTGATATATCCCTAAAGTAACTAATAATTATGATAATTATTGGAGAATTAATTTTAATTTCTTCAATAATATATAATATTTAGGTGAATCAAATCTAATCATGTATCTAATATTGTGGCAAATCTTTGAGTTTAATTTTTTTAATAAAATAAATTATTGAGCTATTTTAAATATTTTAGAACTAAATTTAATAAAAATGTGGCGATTTAAGTTGCATTAAATCTTAAATTATTAGCCAAATTACTAGCATTTTTTTTTTCTAAAATTAGCAAATTTACGAATATTGGCCACTAAAAAATACCTCGACTTGGGTATCCGGATCATATTAAACATGTTCATCATGTGCTGCATGTTCTAACATAGGAATAGAAAAAGTTACATTAATTATTACACAAATTTCAGTTAAAGACTTTCTATTGTATTAATAATTACATAAAATGTTTTTTTAATACCTTCAATACTAGGATCCCCACCATCACATTCATGTGTAGGTTGTGCTCCACCCTCAACATGTTGCATTCCAATGCCATGTGCATTGTTATCATTGATTTCTTATATAAAAAAAATACAATCAATTTATGGTAGAAATTAATATCAAATAGATTATTGAAAAAGTATTCAAGTTTAAATAATCTTCATCTAGGTATTTTCCTACAAATATGATGTAATGGAAGCTTCTATCTACCAATTCGAGACTTAAGCATTCAACCACACCTTCATAACCTAATTTCAATGTAATCTTCGTGTCATCTTGTGTGGATGCTCTACTGAATTCAAATCTCTGGATTTTATGTAGAATATTATGAATCTCTCTTCTATATTTGTGTGATAAAACAAACATTTTTTGTGACTTATTATTTCAACAAAATATTTTATTTATTAGTAATTATAATTCTTGTGACAAATTTTATATAACCACTAGAGCCAAGTTTTATTTTCCCATATTCTTCTAGTATTTCTTGTGTTGTCTTTGATGTGTCTAGAAACCTATGAAAAGTTTCAAATATGTTAGATTATGTAAAATAAAAGAGTAATCGGTATATAAGTACATTGTTGATAAAATCACATACCTTGTTTGGTCCAGTGGTGTATATCTTTTCTCTTTTCAACCTTCCCCTTTCTATCTAACACTAGGTCCTTCAACTCCCTCTCTGAAATCATGAGGGGATGCTTGTACTTTTTGTTCTCTAAATGTGACCTATACAAGTTCCTCACATACTTTAGATATGTGTAAAATTTCTAAAGGACCTTGCTTTTTGTTGAATGTGTTACTCTTGAATACCATAACTAAATGGTTTATGAGTTCATATTTTAATTATTGATTTTGGGTATTCTATTGTATACATATGGTGGGTCAAAATATCTATAATATAGCATCATTTATATTTTTATAAAAGACATCATTACATGCAAAAAAAATTCATGGGATCATTAGTACAAAATGAGTGACCAGTAAGTGATTTACAATGTGACTATATATGATATTGATTTTAAAATACTTGGAACCTTCTCTATCTTTACCAAAATGAAATCATTGGTCACCACAAATGTGATGAGTAATTGATGTGATGACCAATCTTGGTCCTTCCCTAGCTTCCTCTAGGGTCACCTTAGGTCTTTCTCTTGACCTAATAGGGTTGCTAGTTACCTTGTTCTCCTTAGGATCCTAACAATTAGGTCCTAGGCCATTCAACTAGTGCACATCAATTATTGAGAATAGATTGAAAATAGTAAAAGAGGGAGATTGTTGAGAATAGACTGAAAACAATAAAAGAGGGAGATTGTTGAAGAAGTATGATTAATATGTTTCGAGCATTGTTTTGTCAATGATGTCAAACCTACTACTTGCTGGTAAGAAAACTGCTTACATAATTTAAGTACTATCACTTATTTGATTGATGAAGAGGATTTTGATAAAAAAAATGTAACAATAGCACCTAGAGGAAAGGTTGAGTTATGATTATGTAAAGAAGTACAAGAATTAGTTAAGACAGTGATAACATGATGTATTGATAATCTACTTAAGGTTACAAAGGTTGGTTACACAAAGAAAGTTTAGAAGAACAAGTAAAACAAAGTTTGTCTACCAAGTTTGACCGAGTGGATAGTAGGTGCCGAGCAAAGTTAGTGCAAGTCTAGCAAAAAATCAATTGGAGCTGAGTAAAAGTTTACTCTAGTGTATGATGAGCAAAATAGTGGATACCGAGTAAAGTTTAGTTGATGCCAAGCACCAATAAAATTTAGTTCATGTCGAATAATTTCATAGAGTATGCCGAGCAACGTAGTATGTGTCAAGCATCAGAAGGCTGATAATGCCGAGTAGTTGCATCATTAAAAGATTGTGAATTCGATGGATCTATTCTGACAAGTTTGTTTTCTTGGATTGCATGAACCAGGTGGAAGATAAGATTGATGAGCTGGTAGCACAAAATTCAAGGTAAAACATTTTTAGGTGAATTTAAAGAGGATTCAAGGAGAAGTTTCTAGAAGAGATATGAAATATGGGGTAGATTCATTGTATCCTACCTAATCTATCCTAACCCTGAATTAGACGATGGAGAATGAGTAGCAAAAGATCTTAATTTCCTATTTATAGGGATGACTAGTCAGAAGCAAAGGTTTTCATGTGTGAGAACCTAAGAAAGAGAATGAGTCAAGGGATTTGCTTCATCAAGTGACCTAAGAGAAGAGTCTGCATTGGCATGTTAAGAAAGAAGGCATAAGGATATGGATGCTTGAAGGATGAACAAGCTATCAAAGCTGAAATGTGTGAAGGCCAAGCATAAAGGAGGACTAAAATAGAGATCTATAATCTACAAATGGAGTTGTAAGTTTTAACCAAATCAAGCCTTACTATTACTCACTAATAATTGTATAAGTCTAGGGTAAATCCTCTGGATTAAGGTTGACCTAATAGTCATTTGTAAATCCTTCAACCGGGTGACATTACAAGTGAATGGTCTAAAGTCCTTTAACAAGGCTCACTCCTAACACGGTGATTAAAATCCTTTAACAAGGTCACATTTAACAGTGTGTATTGTAACCTTTAACAGGGTTGGCCTTTCATAGGGCATCACTTCAGAAGAGTGAAAAAGAGTAGCATGTTACTAGTGGTTTTTCCCAAATTGGGTTTCCATGTAAATAATTGTGTCAAGTGTGTTGCTGAATCTATTATGTTTCATGTTTACATTTATGCAAGTTGATTTAATAGTAACCTACAAGTTTTAAGTGATTACATAATATTATGGATGCATGCATAAAGATAAATGTTTTATGGGTTCGCTAAGCTGTGAAAAGTTTTATTTATAGATTTGGACCTTGGATAATTGATTCACCCCCACACCCCCCCCCCCCCAAAAAAAAAAAAATTATTTTAAAGTTTACAACATCAATTAGTAAGAACAACTCTCCATCACCATTCCCTAAGCTTGATTCAACCCTTTCCACTTCTTCACACCAAAACTACAATCAACCCCAATAACTCAAATGACACTACAAAAGGAGGAGTGGTCATATAGGAAGGAATTTGGATTCCCTTCAAGGTCCACAACCATAACCAAATTTGAAACCCTAATCAAGTTCCAAAAATCATGCAAGATTACACAAAAATGCTTGTAATAGGGCTACAAGCAATTAGCCCTCCTAATGAAGAAAATCCTAAATAACTTGCAAAAATCCTTAACTGGGGGGAAAATAAACCATTGATATAGACACCCCTTTTCAAGGAACTCAAGGATTTTGGTAGTCTTGGGTTCCCAAGCAATCCGTATAGTATGACCACAAATTAAGCCTAAAAACAAGGGTTTTAAGGGTCTAATAGATTGTCTGACAAAAAGTATGTTTTACTCTCCTTAGAACTTACTCCAATGCCTCCCATTGAGGTTAGAGACTCTTCTATCCTTTTTCAAGCTTTGATTGAAGCAATCTAAGCATGCAATCCCCCTTACTAGCTTTGCACTTGACTGTGATCCCTAGCCATGCATCTCTGGCTCGCCTAGGGCATTACCACAAAAATGCTTTCCTTGCTTCCTAGGGCTCCTCCTTTACTGTACGATATGTACAAGGAGTCATCTCCGAAATCCCAAGAGGCTATATAGATCCTACAATGGGAGAGGGAGTTATGGCTCCATCTTGCTCAAACATTTGATTCAGAACAACTGGTAAACAAAATGCAAAATAATTTATTCAAGCAACTAAAACCTTACAAAAGAACAAAATAAAGTTTTATAGAATCACCAGTAAGAATCCTCTAACACTTCCACACATAATAGATCCAAATTCAATCCATTAAAATGCCAAGATCCACAAAAGCATAACAACTGTAACTAATTAACTTGCTGACAGTCTGTATACCAAAATGTCTCGAACTTCCAACCCTCTCAAAAGGTCAAGGATAAAATTATAAACATATTCTAACTCCTATCTCAATTGCTTTAAATAATTACCAAGCTCCAACTAAAAATTTACTCAAATGCAACAAAAAGTTGTTAATGTTGTTAATGACAACATTAACAATTTGTGAGCAATTTTTACATCTTTAAGTGCTTGATCCTCAAACTTGCTCCAAAGGTTGCCAAACCTTACCAAAATACTTAAATGGTTACAAGGCATGTAGAAGGTTCTAAAAACACTTATTTGGCCATCCTACCCTTCAAAAAACAAAGATGCTCTATTAGACCTAATTAAGCAAATGTGAGCAATTTAGGCCTTATGAGGCTTGCTCACCTTAACTCACCTCAACCTAGGAATAGGTTATTCCTATTATTCACTTGGTGGTGTGGCTGGCACCAATACAAGACAAAATATCCTAGGAGCCCTATGTCTTTCACAAGCCTACCTAGTTGCCGTTGCACCATACTCCCCCACAAAAGAAAGCTATGTCACTCCCGTGGACCAAGGTATTTTTTAGTGGCTAATATTTGTAAATTGGCTAATTTTAGAAATTTTTCGCTAGTAATTTGGCTAATAATTCAAGATTTAATGTGACTTAAATCACTACATTTTTATTAAATTTAGTTCTAAAATATTTAAAATCGCTCAATAATTTATTTTATTAAAAAATTTAAACTCAAAGATTTTCCACAATATTTGACAAATGATTAGATTTGATTCACCTAAATATTATATATTATCAAAGAAATTAAAATTAATTCACCAATAATTATCATAATTATTAGTTACTTTAGGGATATATCACTAATATTTAGTTTTCACTATTGATTTAAAATATTATGTAATTATCCTCATAATTTCCATGAGATAAAACATGTTCAATTTTTATTTGTAATAATCCATGATGATTAGTGGACTTCCTATTATTATTGAGATTTACGAATATTTTCTACTCAAAACTTATGATTCCAAAATAATTGCCAATGTAAATAATAATTAAAATTTAAAAAATTGAGAGATTCGCCAATAAAAATAATCTAGTTTTTTAAAATAATGAAAGATTCGTCAATATTTTATATCTTTTTCTAGAGGGGGGTCTCTTAAAGTTTACCCTGCCATGGACAATAGGTTTTGAGAGATGCCTACCTTGTTGAAATTTGCCTCACCAACCAAAGTTTCTTATGAGTCTTGCCTGCCCTTCCATTTGATGAGGTGCTCCATGTACACCTTGTGCCTGGTGGCATTCTTACCTCTTGAATCTAATACTTTTTCAACTTCCAACTTCCTTGATGAAGGTACTACTACAAGTTCCATATAAGAAGTTATCGCTTGGCAACTCTGAGGTAGTGTACCTTTGAACTCAATCAAATCTTGCACATTAAAAATAAGAGAGATTCCTAAATCTAATGGAAAATCAATCTTATAGGCATTGGCTCCATATTTGGCTATGATTTTGCAAGGCCCCACTCGTTTCATTTGTAGCTTAGTTGGCATACCTTTTTGCAATCTAGACTTGTTCAAATGCACCATAACATAGTCACCAACAAAAAACTAAATGTCTTTCCTTCTTTCATCTATCTTGGCTTTCAATTTTTGGGTATTATCCTAGATAGTTTTCTTGACTTTCTCTTGGACTTCTTTCATGGTTTGGGCAAAGTCTTTAGCATGTCCACTTCTATGCTTCATTCCCCCAATATCCCTCAATTCACATACACCCCTTCGATGCATTCCATACATAATTTCAAATGGTTTCTACTTGTGGTCCTATTCCTATTGTCATTGTAAGCATACTCTGCTTGGGGAATGATGATATCTCATGTTTGCCCATACTCCTTAGTTAGGCACCTCAAGAGATTACCTAGCACCTTGTTAACCACCGCGGTCTGCCATCAGTTTGAGGATGGTATGCTAAACCAAATGATAGGTTTGTACCAAGTCTACTCCACAAAGTTTTCCAAAAATGGCTCATGAGCTTCACATCTCTATCAGAAACAATGCTTAATGGAATTCCATGAATCCTTACAACCTCCTTAAAGAATAGGTGCACAATGTGGTTAGCATCATTGGTATTTTTACATGGAATGAAGTGCCCCATCTTACTATATCTATCAACAACTACATAGATATTATCATAGCCCTATTTTTTCTTTGGCAGACCTATTATGAATTCCATGTTCACACACTCCCATGGCCTATTTGGGACTGGTAATGGCTGATAGAGTCCTACATTGCTCATTCCACCTTTAGCTTTCATACATACCATGCATTTCTCTACATACCTAGTTACATCTTTGATTGGTTTAGCCCAATAAAAGAACCTTTAGACCAGTTCTAAAGTTTTTCTCACACCAAAGTGTCCACGTAGACTTCCATTGTGCTTCTCCTATTTTAGGTTCTCCCTTATTTATTCCCTTGGTACAGACAACTGATTACCCTTAAAAAGAAATCCATTTTGCAAGGTTAATTCTGAGAACTTGCTATGGAAATGGTTCTCAAAATCAGAACATATACTATATGCCTCTGCAAAATCTTCATCCTCCATATAGGGACTCTTGAAGCTTTGTATAACAATGTTATGCTATTAAATGTCTTGGACTATTAACAATCTCCTACTTTATGCATCTGCCACTTTGTTCATCTACCCTTTTTTATGCTTGGTTGTGAAGGTGAAAGCTTGCAAGTAGTCCATCCACTTCAAGTGCCAATTACTCAAATTTTCTTGAGTGTTGATATAGCTGAGAGCTTGATTGTTAGTGAACACAATAAATTCCCTGGGAAATAGGTAATGTCTCCACTTCCTAAGAGACTAATCTAGGGCATAGAGTTCTAAATCATAGGAATAATACTTGTTTTTGGCCTCGTTAAGTTTTTCCCTAAAGAAGGCTTCTGGCCTACCTTCTTGACTCAACACTCCCCCTATTCTAGGCCACTTGCATCACACTCTATGGTAAAAATTTTCTCAAACTAGGAAATTGCAAAATAGGTTGGGTAGCTACTTGCTTCTCAAGCATTTCAAAGGATTTCTTTGCTTCTAAGGTCCACTTAAACTTAGACCTAGCCCACCCTTTATGGTATCTAGCTTAGGTGCACTTATGCCACTAAAATTCTTAATGAATTTCCTATAAAACTGAGCTAGACCATGAAAAATTCTTACCTCAATAGATGTAGTAGGTGGTGGCTAGTTGAGGATAACAACAACATTCTCTTGATCCATCTTCAAGGATCCCTTAGACACTACAAAGCCTAGGCACATAAGCTCTTGCTCGAAGAAGTCACACTTGTCAAGGTTTATAGTAAGCTTCTCCTCATGAAGTCTTTGCAATATTGCTTCCAAATGCTTGATGTGCTCCTCATTTGTCTTGCTAAAGATGAGTATATCATCTAGATATATAAACACAAACCTCTTAGAGAAGTCTTTAAGCACCTCATTCACAAGCCTCATGAATGTGCTAGGGGCATTACAGAGACCAAATGAAATCATAAGCCACTCATATAGTCCATCTATTGTCTTAAATGCTATTTTCCATCCATCTCCCTCCTTAATCCTGATTTGGTGGTATCCACTCTTCAAGTCCAACTTTGTGAAGTACATTAGTCCTCCAAGACAATCCATGAGATCCTCAATCCTAGGTATGGGAAACCTATACCTGATTATGATCCTATTTATGGCCCTTGAGTCTATAAAAAGTCTCCATTTTCCTCCCTTCTTATATGCTACTACAACAAGAATCACACATGGGCTTATGCTCTTCTTGATCAGACCTTGATCCAACAGTTCTTGCACTTGTGTTGCCACTTCCAGGTTTTGGTCTGGAGTGAGCTTGTATGTTGCTTTGTTTGGAAAAGATGCACTAGGTACAAAGTCTATTCAATGGCTTATCACCCTTCTAGGAGGTAAAGTAGTAGTGGTTCCATCACTTACAATGTTTTTATATTTCTCAAGAAATGCTTGTACCTCTATTGGCAGTGGCTCTTTGACCATTTCCTCTTCTCCTTTGGACTTCAACACAACTGAAAAAAGTTGGTTCTTATAATCCCTAAGGTATTTGAAAAATTCCTTCCCACTACATAGAAGCACACTAAGCACATTGGAATGTGGTTCTTCTCCTTCCAAAAAAGATTAGATTTTTAAGGTTCTACTTCCTTTCTTGAATGATATGGAGTTTTCTTTCCCATCATACAATGCCTCTTTGTCATATTGCCAAGTTCTACCTAACAGTAGATGGAAAACATCCATGGGAAAAATGTCACACAATAACTTGTCCTTGTACCTTGCTATGGGCAAATCAACCCAAGTCTATTCATTGACCAATATACTTTGTTTCTTGTTGAGCCAAGTCACCTTGTATGGATTTACATGGGGTATCTTAGCTAGTTTAAGCTTTTTAACTACCTCCTCTAATATGATGTTATTAGTAGATCTTGAATCCACCACTACCTTACAAACCTTTCCAAGGATCTTGCATCTGATACTAAATAGAGCCCTCAAATGCTTAGGCTCATTAGGAGCAGGTTGCTTGATCAACACCCTCCTAAACATAAGGTTCTCACATTTTTTCAGACTCTATATGGCCTGCTTCATTCTCCTTGCCACTAGAGTTATCCTCTTGTACATATGCCACTCTCTTGTCATGATTTGAAGAAGAGGGCACCTATATGCTAGATGTCCTAGTTGACCATAATTGTAACACTTCATATTAGAAAAGTATGAGTTACTTCTTCATGATCCTCTACCTCTGCTAGAACCTTCTTGGTTACCTCTTCCTCTATTGTAACCTCCTCTAGGATTTCTTTTAGTGGCATTCTCAGTGAGCTTGGTCTCACCTTGGTTCCTCTTCTCATTACCTCTACCTTGGTATCCTCCTCTTTGTCCTCTCTAATTTCTTCCCTTGCCTCTATCATTGAAGTTTTATTCCCCTTTGTTTCTAGTCTTCTCTTCCACCTTTAGGGCTAGTTGATGACACTTTGAATAATAGTAGGTATCCATAAGCTTAGCTCCTCTTGGATATTCAATTTTTAACTACCCAAGTACCTAGCCACCTTTATTGGCTCTTCCTTTTGGTTCTTGGATCTAAGGCACAATCTTTGAAACTCCTTTGTATAAGAGGCCACATCCAAATGTCTTTGTTCAGTCCTTATCTCCTTTTGTGGAGTTGGATCTCATAGTCCTCTAGTAGGAAATTCTCCCTTAGTTTGGTTACCATTGCTTTGAAATTGGCCATAGGCTTCTTACCTATCTTGACCCTTTCATCTTGGATATATTTCCACCAAATCAATGTTGATCATTTGAGTCTTGAATTGGTTACTTTAATCTTTTGTGCCTTTGACACCCCTTCACATTCAAAATGGTTCTCCATCCCATCTATCCAATCCATCACTGCATCTACGTCCATCTTCCCACTAAATAGTGACACACCTTCCAAGGCCTTTCCTCCTAGGGCTTTAATGGCCTTCAAGAAAGGTTCTTCATTCAAGATAGGGTTTTTCTCAGGGACATTATCTTCTTCTGCTATCTCCTTACCCCTAACATTTCTCTCTTCTTCCTTCTTCTTGGCTGCATCAACCACTACATCCAACTTTATCTTTACCTCTGTTAAGGACTCTTCAAGGAGTCTATTCTTCTTCTTATTTTCATCAACTTCCTTAGCTATCTCTACATTTGTCATCATACTTGACTCACCCACTGACTCTCTAGTAGCTGTAGACATAAACCAAATTCCCAAGTTTTAACTTGCTCTGATACCACTCTGATGTGACAACCAACCTTACTCCTTCCCCAACTTTCTCTAGCATCACCTTAGGTCTTTCAATTGACCTAATAGGGTTGCTACTTACCCTATTCTCCTTATGATCCTAACAATGAGGTCCTAGGCCATTCAACTGGTGCACAACAATTAGTAAGAACAACTCTCCATCACCATTCCCTAAGATTGATTCAATCCTTTCCACTTATTCACACTAAAACTACAACCAACCCCAACAACTCAAATGAAATTCTAAATGGAGGAATGCTCATCTAGGAAGGCATTTGGATTCCCTTCAAGGTCCACAACCATAACCAAACTTGAAACTCTGACCAAGTTCCAAAAATCATGCAAGATTACAGAAAAATGCTTGTAATAGGGCTACAAGCAATTAGCCCTCCTAATGAAGAAAATCCAAAATAACTTGCAAAAGTCATTAAAAAGGGGGAAATTAAACCATTGATCTAGACACCCTTTTCAGGAAACTCAAGGATTTTTGTTATCTTGGGTTTCCAAGCAATCCACATAGTATGACCACAAATTAATCCTAAAAACAAGGGTTTTAAGGGTCTAGTAGGTTGTCTGACAAAAAGTATGTTTTAATCTCCTTAGAACTTCCTCCAATGCCTCCTGTTGAGGTTAGGAATTCTTCACACATTCTACTATTCTTTCTCAATCTTGGATTGAAGCAATCTAAGAATTTAATCTCCCTTATTAGCTCTGCACTTGACTGTGATCCCTAGCCATGCATCTCTAGCTCGCCTAGGGCATCACCACAAAAATTCTTGCCTTGTTTTCTAGGGACCATTTTTCACTATACAATATGTACAAGGAGTACCTCATGAATCCCAAGAGGCCATATAGTTCTTACGGTGGGAGAGGGAGTTATGGCTCCCTCTTACTCAAACATTTGATTCAGAACAAAAGGTAAACATAATGCAAAATAATTTGTTCAAGAAACTAAAAACTTACAAAATCACAAAATAAAGTTTTATATAATCAACAGTTAGACTCCTCTAACACTTCCACACACAATAGATCCTAATTCAATCCATTAAAATGCCAAGATCCACAAAAGCATAAAAATTGTAACTGATTAACTTGTTGACAGTCCATACACAAAAATGTTTCAAACTTCCAACCCTCTCAAAAGGTCAAGGATGACCTTATAAACATATTCCAACTCCTATCCCAAGTTCTTCAGATAGTTACCAATCTCCAATTGAAATGTTGCTCGAATGCAAATTTTTTTTGTCAATGTTGTCAATGACAACATTGACAATTTGTGAGCAATTTTTACATCTTTAAGTGTTTGACCCTCAAACTTTCTCCAAAGGTTACCAAATCTTACTAAAAGCCTTAAATGGACACACGACATGTAAAAAGGTTCTAAAAATACTTGTTTGGGCATCCTAGCCTTCAAAATGCAAAGATGCTCTATTAGACCTAATTAAGAAACTTTGAGCAATTTAGGCCTTATGAGGCTTGCTCACCTTAACTCACCTTAATCTAGAACTAGGTTAGTCCTATTATTCACCTATTGGTGTGGCTTCCACCACTACCAACCAAAATATCCTAGGATCCCTAGGCCTTTCACAAGCCTATCTAGGTGCCCCTAGACCAGTAATATTACTATACTAGTAACATGGGAATATATAATAAATGTTTCTAAAACATCACCAATTGTGGTATTCACATCCATACACACATATCCTCCTGCACCCTCTACCATATGTTGATCAACACATCTAGAGGCCAGTGCAATACTCAATGTCTGTATGTTGTCGTCACTTTAGTCAATAATATTTGGCATGGATGAAGGGGTCAAAGGAGGTGATGTATGCACATGGGCATGCCTAGGACTTGAGGTACCATAAATAATCCATTAAATATGGGTAAAAGCATAGATTTGTGTCATCGTTTAGGATACCAACACTTGTTTCGGTCAAATCCCATTTCTTTATCAAAACTCATTTTTTTTCAAAAACTAAAAATACCCTTTTATAGATCTCAGATTCAATATCATCATTATATAAATTTTTCAGTGTTTTGATTAGTTATAATATGCTATAATCTCAAAATATTACAATTCGATATTTCAACATTTTAGAAGATGCTACCTTAAAAAAGGGAAAAAAATAGTAAATCATATAATTAAAAAAAAAAAAAACATATTTATCTCTAGAGGAGAGAATCCTCTTCATGAATATATCTGTTTTTTTCAAGAAGGTATAGATTTGATAGGGAAGTTTTGACGGGAGGAAAAAACTATTGGATTTTGATAAGGTCAAACTTGAGTACTTATAACAAAGAAAATATAAATAAAAAATAACTATTTCTTTATTTTTTCCCTAGCTATACATGTCATCTATAAGACATTTTCAAATTAGAACAAAAAAAGATGATTTGTATATGCTTGTTTGACGAGAACTACACCCTATATTTTTTATAGTTAAAAAAAGGACTTCAAAATAAAATAAAATGAATAAATTCAAACACAAAAAAATTATAAAAATTCTAGGCATAAAATTCATCCAATTCTACACATTTCATTAGTTTACATCATCTTCATATTCTAAACAAAAATACCATTTTTGTTGTCATTAATGTTGAACTGTTGCATTCTAATATCCCATTTCTTTATAAAAAGTGACACAGGTTTGTGCTTTTACCCATATACAAAAAAATTAATCTATGAGAAATAATACAATATGGGTAATAGTACATTAATGGAAGGATAGGAACATGTAAATATATGAGGTGGTGTATGCATAGGAACATGGCTAACACTTGAAGGACCTAAAGTACCTTGATCATAGATAGAGATAACATCACGAGGATGCAAAAAATCTTGAAAAAGTAGCACATATATTAGTTCATGACATAAGAGAGTATTAGATATAAAATATGAATGAACTTATGTTATAAATAAAGATTCTATGAAATCTTACATCCAAGATTTGTAATCTCTCATTCAATTGTTTTCCCCTCCCTTTTATCTCTTCATTATGAATACTAGTCTAAGGAGTACTTTATTGAGTCTTCTATGTCCTCCTTAACATATCAATAATATTTGTGGAATATGTGATGTCATCATCTCATAATAATGATTTTAGTTTACTTTTAGTGTTGTAGTCTATTTTTTCACGATCATCAAATTGTGACAATAATATTAGTAACATTATCAAAATTAATCCAAAATCCTAACAAAATGAACATAATAATATAACATTTTTCTCATATCTAATTTTTACAGTTACAATAAGTTTACCTGCTGGGTAGAAGTACCTAGAGATGCATCCTAATATGTGTTATGGGTCAGAGCCTCCCCATATGTTCAAAGTCACATTTTTACAAAAACTAAATATAAAAAGCCATTAGTAGAATCAAACCAATATACTTAAAAAACACATAAGAATGAAATGGTATATTAAAATCATTAACTAGTGGCTAGTTAAGATGGTATATGATAGATATCAACCCCATAGTCACTTCATTTATATCTATGCGATTCAAATTGAAATTAATTATGAGCTCTTCCACTATACTTATTAATTGTCACACATATGAATACATGATTTTCCTCATGCATCTCAGATATGCAACTGGGTTGCCTATTTCTTGACTTAGGTCATTTACTATTTATAATATCCACAACATTCCCTATTTTTTTTTTCTTTTCATCAATATATATAGCCATTCTTTTACATTAATCACTTTCGTTTAGTTGTATAATTTTTTTTAACAATGCATACCTGCACATACTTCATGTATGTGGAACCATTAAACTTTATAATTATAACAAGGTCTTGCATACTCCATCAATTCAATAACTTTCTTGTACTAGGACTTTATGTCATCCATGGAAAATAGGCCCAAACCATGTAATGACAATGGTTCTATGTGATATATCCTCTTGTTAACACAAAAAAAATGAGTTTATTGGATGAAGTTCCTTGGGTACCTTTTGTTTCTATAGGTTATTGTACCTCAAGAGAACCTTAATGTTTCCTATTATCTCATTAGAATAAGAACACAACCCCCCTTTGGCAAGAATATTTTTCATGTTTTTACAAAGTTTTGTTCTAATCCTGTGACCTCTAGTTAATCTCCCTCTTTTAGACATACTACACATCTCACTTTCCTCTTCATTTCTCTCACTTGAGGAAGATAAATGTGAAAAATATCTATTTGGTAGATCATACACTCTATCAAATGAAAAATATAGTTGGTAGAGGGTCAATTTTTATTATGAGGAAAATGATGATAAAATAAATTGCATAGTCAACTCTGATGCTAACAATATTGTGTTGGTTTAAAGGTAGTATTATTGTTCTTTCCACCAAGGTTAAATATAGAATTGACTAATGATCATAGTAAAGCTAATGATCTTGGTTACGAATACACATAAATATATCGCACATAGGAGGTTTGTGAAATTGGAGTGATCTATATCATGTTGATGTCCAGGTAGTTTAGGTGAGAAAAAAATGAAAGGTTTGACAAAATATATTTGCCAAAACTTGACAAAGGGTTAACCCTCTCCAAGATGGGTGCAAGGATAAATAAATAAAGTAATTAAGGGTTTATATAGGGTGTATTTACTTATTCCTATCAATTCATGAGAAGAACTACCACCTTGTCTTCATCTAGACTGCGCAGGGTCCTCATGGAAGGGCTTTAGGATGCCTTTACTCAAATATTTGTTTCCACCAAGGGTGACTTAATCACACAAAACATATACATTTAATCAACACCCATAATTTATCATGATAAAAATTACATTTGCAATTTGATTAAATATATGAGTAATAATAAAAACACATCCTTAGCATCAATAAAATAACATTTATCTAGATTGCACATAAACTACAAATTTGGCTCAAATACCTTAAAAATATCATTCCCATGGCGGTCTATCACATGTCATCATATTGTTAAGTTAACATTATAGCTTTACAAAATGGTCAAATTGGTAAAACTTGGTCAATGATGGTAGGAGGACATCTAACTATTATTTTTGGTCTATTTTAGCTATGTCAGTCATAATTGGAATATAATAAGGATATTGGACAACTAAATTGTTAGAAATGTAAAAAATGCAAAAATAGAAACTTTTGCAACTTTGTAGAAAAATGTTAGATGAGTCAAATCCTTGGAAATAGAGTCTTGAAGGGTCATTGGGTAGGTATTATAATCTATTTTCTCAATGTACACCTGTAAGGCCGTATGTGGATCAAAGTGGTAAAACTTGGTTAGTGATGGTAGGAGGGTATTATAATAGTGTTTTTGGTCTATTTGAGTCATGTTAGTCATATTTAGAATATAACATGACCCTTGTTATGTTCCAAATATGACTAACATGACTCAAACAAACCAAAAGCACTATTCAAATTCCCTCCTACCATCATTGACTAATTTTGACTAATTTGACCAACATATGGCTTTTGATGCAAATCATCATGGAAAATATCCCACTCTAAAGGCATACATATCCAATCATCTTTTTCAACACATTCATCATCAAAATTAATTCTTTTAAAGTCATAATCAGATAACAATATACTTTGACCCATATAATATCTTAATCAAATCAACATTAGAACTATCAACCATATACAATCCAAAGTCATTACTCTATCAAGGCACTATAAGCATCCAAACACTTGATTGATTACATATTCAACATTTTTGTAGATTGCTCTTATAGATTTCACCAAACCTTATGCTCTTATCATGATTTAATGCTTAGGCCTACTAGACCTTACTATTACAATCCATAATAATATCATCCATCTCTGGCCAACACTAGACCTATCACCCTGCACATTGTGTCCAAACACATTAGGAATTTTTTGAAGAAGTCATTCCTCTCATACTAATCACACATTTAGTGATTCTTACTACTCACATAAAATAATGAGTCATTAGCCACAACCATATGTATCATGATCACAAAAGGCCAATAATTTACTCAATCCACTTCCAAACATCCTTTAATCTATTGAAAACATCAATTCCAACTATTAATGAGCAAAAGTAAAACAAATAAAGTTTTCTTGTATTTGTGTGACTGCCATTATCATGTCAATCACAATACAGACCCAAAATCTATTACTAGATTAGTAAAATACTTAAAATGCACAATAGAAGGTGACATTAGACCTTTTGAACCCTTATTGATCAACTCTTCCATGCCATTGGCAACCTTATATGTAACAATTGCAATCAATTTACTATAAAATATTGTCCAAACCATGAAATTTTTATTTTCAAAGTATGCTAGGGCATCAATCTTATTCCATGATACAAATATATTTGATGTAAGATTAATTTCATAATAAATCCTTGTGAGTCTACTTTTAAAAGAACCAAATACCAATTTTTTTAGTCAGTTAAAAGGTGAGATATCATCAAACCCTTGTTGAGAACCTAGTTACAAAGGGATTAATAGACGTTTTAAGAAAATCCATTTGATCACTCACCACAATCCATGATAATTGTTTCAAATAATTCTGAAACAAACTTAAATCATTAATCTAAATGTTCCAATAATTTATAGGGTGTAATTTATTTATTTACATACAAATAAACTCCAAGAAATAGATTAAAATGTATATGATCACAATATTGATCTAAACACATAAAAAACTCATTCAAACTCAATCAAAATTCATAAACTTCCTCTAACTTGACACTCTGCCTCAAATTTGAGTATAATAGGATTTTTTATAATGTACTTTATAGTTCCAAACTATTTAACTAACTTCAAGACCAAACACCTTCCCTTTTTACATTGTTTTACAACTTTTTGCAAAATATTACATTTTGCAACTTTTTAACATCTTCGACATTTTAACATAAATAACACCCTTTAGCCTTTGTTGGAAATAAGAATAGGGAAAGAAAACTCTGGGGGGGTGGGGGGGGAGGGGTGAATTAGTATTTTAAAACTCTAACCATTAAAACATTCATCACACATCCATCTCATAATTTGCATGTAAACTAAAATATCAAACTAAAAATATTCATCCATAACATGAAAACAATTAACACATATGACACAAGATATTTGGTTACCAAGAAACCCTCCAATGAGAAGGTAAAACTAGGGTGGGGATGACACCCATAAATCTTCACTACTGTAGTTGTAAAGTGTATCCAATGAAGGTTACAATTGTTTGATCATAAACTATGATCTACCTTGTGAAAGGTCTGCCCTATTAAAGACTTACACAGACTGTTAAATCTTACCGTATTAAAGGATTTCAACATCCTATTAGAAGTGTGCCCAAGGTTAAAGGACTTCAACTTATAATAAAGTAAGAACCCTATAAAAGGATTTACAAAAGCCTACTAGGACTACTTTGTTAGGATATTTTGACTGATTCACCTATTAGAATGTTTCAACAATGATCCTTTAGTTAGCACCTCTCTACTAGATATCAGATCACCTCTTTCCTAATGTATACTTGATCCTCCTAATTAGATGTGTCACTTCTTTCCTCTCTTTGCTTTCTTTTGATCTCTCTAACTAATTCTATAATTCATATCTTTCTCACAAATCCTTAGTCACCATGAATGCTCGGTCTATGCATGCAAACTTCTCTCTTCACTCATAAGCTCTTTTGGGTTTTCCCTCAATAAGAAGAATTAGGTGACCTAAGGTTAGGTAGGAATCAACAATTGTGATTCACACATTTTTCTACTTAATTCATCCATTTATCTAATTGGTTGTATGTACTACATAGGGATTATAAATATAGATTCATTCTTATCTTCTAGAATCATAAAACAATCCTTAAGTCGATCCAAAAATGGTTTACATAGGAGTTTGTGCCATTACAAACAACTATGTCCAAAACTATTTACTTAGCACTTGAAGCCTTTGATGCTTGACATCCACTATATCTTCAATGCTATAACATGACCTGTGAATGACTCGACATCCACTATTCACTCAACATATGAATCACTCGACATGTATTAACTTGCTTGTCACTAGAGTGATTTGACACTAACTATCTACTCAACACATACTATATGTTTTGCTCGACATGCATTATCTAACAACTTATGCTCGACATACACTACTTTCTTAGCATGCACTAAGTCTTGTTAAGTAATGACTTAAGTGTACTGTCACTCATTTATCAAAACCAAAATGAGATCAACAATCTCCCCCTTTGACATGAGTGGCAAAAAAACCTTGTCATGCATATGTAACCTTAACTTATGAGCATAACTCAGATAATCTATCTTCTTTACTTGACTCACATACAAAATTTCAAAATACCAAAATTTTGCAAAATTGACAACTTAGTAGTCATATGTCAAAACTTCATAGTCCCCCTAAGTTGATTTTTTTGTGTTGTATCTGAATTTGATACTCTTGTTGAGTAAATTTTTTCTTTAACTGCTTGCTTACTCTATTTCTACATATACTCCCCCTTTCTGTATTCTCTCATTTTCTTTAATATCCCCCTTTTCTTCAATATCCCTCTTTTTTGACACTCATGTCATGTGTTGTACACTAATAGTGTGTTTGCCCAAAATATGTTTTGTGGACCTCAATTATAATATTGAATGTTGCATCCCAATTGTTGCATGCTACCTCTATAGATTGAAATTGAACATCTAGCTCAATAGCAAGGTCTACTAAGCCCTCATGAGTAGAGAGATCAGAATCTTTCTTCATCAATATTTTACCAAAAGCTAGTTCCTTGTGCAACGTCTCCATGTGTGGGGTCAACATGGATTGAATACATATCAAGGTAGCTCGAATATTTGCATCTTGTGCATTTAATGTAGCTAGCTGACCTTGAGTAGATAACAACCTTTGAAAATGAGCTTGGATCTAGCTAGGAGACAACTTAAGAATGCTACCTATTGTTTGTAGGTCTCCTTGCAGCTAGTAAATAGCCCTCTAAACATCTTGTGTGAATAAATTCACATCACAAAGTTTTGTGTATAGAGAAATATATTCTCTAACACCTTTTTTACACTCTCCATCTTGGTTTCCAACTCAACCTATTGTAGTGCAATGACACTAGAAATATTTTCATCGACCTTTGTTTGAAACCATTTCTCAGACCATTCCAGAAGTTTAGTATTTGTGTCTAGGTTTACATCATTGATCTTATCAACTATATTCACCAGTTGGTCAGTAATAGGTTTTTCTTCATTAGTTACTGGGAGGTTGAATGCATCAAGAAATATTTCTTTGATGTCATGTAGAACTTGTCTTTTCTTATGCTCCCTTTTGAGTAACTCTTGATGATTCTTTCTTGCTAGAGCTTCTTTCAATATGCTCATTTCTTCTATGGTGATTGTTGCAAGATCAAAATTTTGAAGTTTAATCACCTCATCTAAGTTGAAATCTCAATAAGGTGTTCCTTCTTCAACCTTAGATGTGTCAGAAATAGGCCTTGATGATTGCAATTGTGTAGCATCTACACTCTGCCTATGAAGAGTCTGACTAGGAATAGGGGATGCAGATATTGGTAGGGTAACCAATGTTTGAATTGCTATATGTTCCTCTAGTTTCATAGTCAAAACTAACTCTTTAGTCCTTTCCTTCTCCTTCTCTTCTATAAAAATTTCACCTTGTCCATGTGAGATAGGCAAAGGACTAACTTCCTAACCTCTATGGACTTGTGTCCCATCTTCCCCAACTCTCAAAACTGCTTGCATTGAAGCATTTGACACTAATGTGTTGACACCTGATGTCGCTATGTCCTTCACTTGATATACCACAATGGCCATTGAAACATGTGTGCCAGTGCTGACACCCTATAGTCCTTTTGTACCTTTTGCCTTTGTAGATGTAGGGGGTACACTAGATGTGTCAGTTTTCTTCTCCCCTGCTGATACTCTGTCAATCTCATCTGTGCTTACTAATACAAGATTAGTGCATAATTTTGCTGCTAAAGTAGAATCCTATAATATCCTTTTCAAATCATCCTCTATCAAAGCATTGATATTTTGCATTGTGTTATAAAAAACATCCTTTATCTTTATTTTATCTCGTTGACTTGCTTGGTACACATGAGGGAGACTGGCACTCAACATATGTATCTTAGGTACATTCTGATCTTGCTGCTGCTCTTCTTCAACTATAGTCTCTTCATTTTCTTCCTTCTTTATGCCTCCCTCATGTCCATACTTGACAAATACATCCTTAGTGGTCTCTACTACCTCTTGATCATATTTTCCTTCTCCTACCTCCTCAAATGCTTGTTCAATTGCCTTTGATGTTGTCAATCCATAGATGACTTTCCATATCTGGGTACTCTGTTTGACAACTTCCTCAATATCATTTTGTAAAATATTAAAGGATCTGTATTTGGGAGAAAATATCCAATTGTATTTTTTTATGGCCTTAGTCATTGATGACTTATCCAAATTTGGCATTACTCTAGCTAGAGTAGTCTCCCTTATATTTATTTTAGTTGTTAATATGTATTGCCACCTTTGCTCAACTCTGTCATATAGACTTTTGGGTAATTAGTTGACAATCTCAATAGGAGTGTTCTTAAATGTGGCCACCATCTTATATATAGATTCTTCCACCTTATTCATATCTAACTTTCTAATTTTATCAAATTCAACATGTGTGAACCTTGATAAATTTGCATTATTCTTAATATTGTCACACAATTTATCTAAATCAAAAGAGGAACTATGGCTTGCCACTTGGAATTGACTATTGTCATATGATCTTGTCCTCTTCTCATCTGACTTAGCTAGAGCTACATACTTTCTCCTTTGTTTCTTCTTAGGCTCATCCTCCTTTGTAGCTAAAATAGCTCTTTTTCCTTTAGGCTTCTCAACTTCTTATGTCTTCTTTGTAGTTGCCCTTGTGCTAGCCTTAGTAATAGGTACTGCTGGCTTCACAACTTTCTTTGGTTTTCTCATTGCTGGATCCTTAGCTTTTCTTTTCTTCTTTTTAGTTGGCTTAGGTACTTCCTTGACTTCTTCTTCCTTGACACCTTCATCATGTTCCACTTCTTCTTCATCCTCTCCTTGACCTTGTGTAAGTGCAAGTGGGGCTTGAGATGATTGATCATCTACATCATCCTCATCATCATCTTCTTCTTCTCCCCCTTCACAAATCTTTCCTTAAGCTTATTCACAATTTTTTTCTTCTTTCTTACCACAGAAGTTGTCTTCAAGTCTATTGTGATTCTTGACTTGGCTTCCTCATAATTGCCAAATGAGGTTGTACTTTTGTCTACTTCTTCTACCAATAGTGTTGTGATGGCTATTGATGCCTCATCCACATTGATTTCATAGGGTAATGTCCTGAGCCATCTAACCCTTGGAATAACTACTTGTACATATGTATGATCAACATCAACTAGTAAACAAACATCATTATAATATTTCTCCACTAGTGACACTGGCATCCTTTGTCTCTATTTTATTGACTTCTTAAATTCCTCAAAATAACTTTTCATTACTGACTCAAAGTTGTCCCCAAGTTGCTCTATGAACTCTCCAATCTAAACTGCAATAGATTTGTTAGTCATCCAAGAAACTTTTCCAAATGAAGGAAATGTGATCTACACATAAAATAATATGCAAATTAGTAGTAAACCAAATTTGCATTGTGCACTCTTTTTCTTTCTTATGGCCCCCAAATTTTTTGATAACTATTGAAGTTCCAACTCGGTAATATAATAAGAATAGTCCTTCTTCACTATCTTGTATCCTAAATCCACAACCATACAAGACATGCTATTCAATCTATTGGATTGAAAGAACTTGTGAGCAATTATTCTCACTGTAAATGCAATTAGGGGATCTGGAATTGTATCTATGGTCATTCCTCTTTTATTCCATACAACCCCTGTATTCTTCTCAATTACCTCTTTAGCATCACTTCACATGGTCTTGGGTCTGTCTAGGGTAGGATACTCTGTTACTTGTTGGATGATCCTTTTTGTGATGTTGGTAGGGCCATTTTCCAACCATATAGAGTGATCACATATTCTGCTAAGTACTATCTTAATCCATTCCATTTTGAATACATTTGGAAAATCTAGGGCATGGGTCAACCTTTTTCTCTCCAAAATTTTGTTTTCCTCCTTCAATGCTCCATCTTCACACATTTTTCCATACAAATATCTAATTTCCATGTCTCCAATACTACCAACCTTTCAAGTGTAGCCACATCTAACATCTTGTATCATCAAAACCTGTGGTGGTATCATTGACAACGAACCAATAGGGTCTCCCTTGTATGCTATCTCAAGAATAGCTTAGAAGGGTGGTTGTTTAATTTCACTATTTATTAATTGAAAATTCAAAACCTCTTTTCCTTCCTTCCTAGTAGTAGTAGAAGAGCTAGAAACCATTTTAAATAGCTAGGGTTTGCGATAATTTAGATAGTGTGGCTTGACACACGATAAATACCTTCTGAATATGATAATTGGTGATGAGTAGTAGTTGAATCCCGTTAAAAAATGCTTGAATCTTTCTCCTCAGTTTGTCTTATGCTCTTCATAGTATCTTTGATCTTGAATGAATGCAAATGTGTTGAAAATAGACTATATAACCCTTAAAACTTGACAATAAATGCTTTGTGCTTATACAACTATAAGCTCAACTATCATAGCAATTTCAACTCACTTAGCTTACACATAATTTCTACTATGCTCGACAACCATAGTGAGATCAGCCAATACTATCACCTTAATAGCTTGGCATCAACTAAAATTTCCTCTTCACTAGGCAACGACTATGAAACTTTTCATGCTAGGCAGCAACATGAAAACTAACAAAACTAATAGATTTCTTCTAGGTTATGATCGATACATTACATATTAATTCATGCATATATAATGTTTTCAGAGCATAGATTCTTGGAACTGATGTAAAATATATCATTGAAATATTAGTCCCATATACCTTTTGATTGCCTAGTTGGGGGTGATGTGATCACTTGATCCATTGGATGAAGTGACCTCATCTAAACTTGATGTGCTGCAATCTTTGTTTTTCTTCTATGTTCGATTCATCTACACTTTGACTTTCTCAACATCAACCTTCTCCTTGTCTTTTTTGAATTCACTGCTAGGTGTCATTGACCTTGTTAGATAGTTCCCACTGATGTGACCAGTCTTCAAACAACTAAAGCATATAGTTTGACTCAACCATCTATTGCAATCACTTCTGAAATGTGTTCTAATGTAATTTTTAGCAACATGTCCATACTCTTGACAATAGTGACAATTATGCCTTGTATTGTAATCTCAATTGTAGTATTTTCCATTTTGTTGTCCCTTTGTCTGCTTGTTTGATGTCCAATTGGCATAAGATCTACATTCATATGCTTTATGTCCATTATTAACAATTGTGGCAATATCCTTCAAATATTTGTGTGCTTGAAGTCTTGGTCCTACATTCATATGCTTGATGTCATTGCTTGTTATACTTATGATAGTAACCCATGAACTTTTTCTTAGGGTTCTGATTTACATTGTTGCTCCTGCAAACGTTTTCTATATTACCTAACTTTCCCCAACTATGACAAGTGGGTTTGTAGTTCTTACCTTTGATTTTTCTTTGTTCACCACTTTTAGATGATTCTCCTTCCTCAGTACTAGTGTATCCTAATCCAGTAGTATCATTATTAGATCTAGGAGATCTCATCAATTTCTCAAAGTACTTGATGGCTTTATTGGGTTTGTTGAAACTTTCAACAAATTCTTTTTCTCTTGTTAGTTAATTCCTCAATTGTTCATTCTATAACTTCAGGGCTGTGAACTCAATGTCCTTACTATTCAATTCATTATTGGCAATCAACACTTGATTCATTGTTTCCAATTGCATGTTAGCAGTCTTTTTTACTTTTGATATCTTCTCTTCTAGTTTATTGGTCAGTGTCCTTTTGTCATCTTCAATCATGACTTTGTCTTCCTCAACTTTCTTTTTCTACTCAGTCACTTCACATAGCAATACTAATTGGACTTCTTGTTCTATCTTAAGATTTCTGACCTCTTCAGTTAGCAAACCTTTCCTTCCATTATATTTGCAATTGCTACATCAAACTCACTTGAGTTTCCATCTACAAAAAATTTAGTAGTGTCTTCATCTTGGTAACGTGTGTCATTTTCCTCAATATCTATCTCTTTCCTTTTCTTTAATGATCGCTTCAAATCATCTCTTGCTTCATTGAGTTGATAGACTTCCTTCCCCAATAGTCTTTCCCAATTTGTAGGCTTCCATTTTCAAGATCTTTCCTCAAAGCTACAAAGATTTCCTTTCTAGAGAACAAGGATCTAATACCAATTATTGGAAATAACAATAGGTAAAGTAAACTTTGGGGTGGGGGGGGGGGGGGGGGGGAGGGTGAATTAGTGTTTCAAAATTCTAATTGTTAAAACATTCACCATACATCCATCTCACAATTTGCATGTAAATTGAAATACCAAACTAAACATATTCATCCATAGCATGAAAATAATTAACACATATGACACAAGATATTTGGTTACTCAGAAACCCTTCAATGAGAAGGTAAAACTGGAGTGGGGATGACACTCACAAATCTTCACTACTACAATTGTAAAGTGTATCCAATGAAGGTTACAATTATTTGATCATAAAATATGATCTACCCTGTGAAAGATCGCTCCTATCAAAGGCTTACAAAGAATGTTAAATCTTACCCTATTAAAGTATTTCAACACCCTGTTAGAAGTGTGCCTAGTTAAAGGACTTCAACTTAGAATAAAGTAAGTACACTATTAAATGATTTACAAAATCCTTCTAGGACTACTCTGTTAGGATATTTTACTGATTCACTTGTTAGAATGTTTTAGTAATGATCCTTTGGTTAACACCTCTTTGCTAGATATTAAATCACCTCTTTCTTGATGTATACTTGGTCCTTCTAATCAGATGCATCACTTCCATCCTCTCTTTGCTTTCCTCTAATCTCTCTAACTAATTCAACAATTCATATCTTTCTCACAACTCCTTAGTCACCATGAATGCTTTGTCTATGCATGCAAACTTCTCTCTTTGCTCATAAACTCTTTTGGGTTTGCTCTCCTTAAGAAGACTTAGGTGACTTAAGGTTAGGTAGGAATCAACAATTTTGATTCACCCAAAATGCCACTTAATTCACCCCTTTATCTAATTGGTTGTATGTACTACATAGGGATTCTCAATGTAGATTTGTTCTTATCTTCTAGAATCATAAAACAATCCTTAAGCTGGCCCAAAAATGGTTTATATAGGAGTTTGTGCTATTACAAACAACTATGTCCAAAACTATTTACTCAACACTTGAAGCCTCTGATGCTCGACATCCACTATATCTTCAATGTTGTAACACAACCTTTGAATGACTTGACATTCAATGTTCACTCGAAATTTGAATGACTCGGTATGTATTAGCTTGCTTTTCATTGGAGTGACTCGACACTGACTGTCTGCTTGACACATACTATATATTTTGCTCAACATGCATTATTTGACAACTTATGCTCTACACACACTACTTGCTCAACATGCACTAAGTACTGTTAAGTAATGACTTAATTGTATTATCACTCATATGTCAAATCCAAAATGAGATCAACAACCTTCTCTAGGAATATTTGAATAATTTGATCCTCTTGACTGATCAAAACCTATTTGTTCAACTTTGACAACTTGCTACACATATCTTGCTTGGTTTTACATAATGGTGCAAAAGGATAGAATATACATAGAAATGACCTTATAAACTTAAAAAAAATTAATGAAACCACTCCTTACCTTTTGGAACTAGGTGCTCCTATACTAACCTCATAGTTCTGCAATGAGAAAATGGATTTTGATGCATACCCACATATTAATTATCCAATAACCCTTATTACATCCCAAATATGGCCATTATGACTAGAATGAACCAATATTACTATTCTTATGTCATCTTGCCATCATTAACCAATTTGACCATCCTAGGGCCTGATAGGCTAAATGGGCACAACATGGAAAAAAATGCCTTATATTTGCATTCTATTGCATATTTTGACATCTATTTAACATGAAAATTACAATTATGATTGAAGGGCATAAAAGACAAAATGTGTTACTAGTTCCCTTTTCCAAGAGGCTTGGAAAGCCTTTAAGGTCAGTAGTATGTGTAAGGAAATTTGTAACAAAAATATAATTGTTTCCACATAACCCATAATATATCTAAAATAAATATGCAATTGAAATCCACATGCAAGAGAATAGACAACATACCCACAAAAATTTGATACAAGATATTCCTTGGGAAACCCTTATTGAGAGAAAATTCCAACTCCGAAACCATCCATCACCATGTATTATTAAACAAAACACCATTGCAATACAACCATGGAAGCCTTCAAAGCCATAGCCATAACCAAGAAATCCATGTGAAAAAACATGAATCCACTCATCCCATGCCATGCTTCCAACATTGACAAATGCTCCCTTGGCTAACCTGTCAAGCCTTGTCTTGCTCGACTTTTCTTTTTTCCTTTTGCCCTTTTTTGTTATATCTCTACAATTACCCTTGTGGCTACTTATATAGTAGCAAGTACCACAAAATTAACAAGTGGTATTACATAAAGCATGTGCTAAAACCATGTGCTACCTAACCCATTGACCCCAAATTTAATATTGTATATTTAATTATTTTTCCTAATATTAAATAATTACATCAAATATTATCACAATGTTACAATATAACTCATCAAGGATATCCCATGGGAATCTTTACATGTTGTACATCCATTTAGGTAGAATATTACATAATAAAATAAAATAAAATAATATAAAAATATTATATAATGTGTGCAACACCCATTATCTCAACAATCTCCCAATTGTTGTATACATTGCATAAGGTCAATTAATAGCCACATAAAATGAACAAGGAAACAACCTCTCCTACCACATCCACCATCATGGATCAAAGTACACCAAGTGCTCTATCCTAGTACCCACAAACAAAATTAAAGTATCTAGCTTCTCAAACATGAATGATGCCACCTCCTATTATGCCACTGCCATCAAATATACATCGAAACCATCCAAAGAGAAAGCCACCCAACTTTTCACATTAGAAGATCATAAATTCCTATACCAACTAAAATGTCAAGCACAAATACCTAATCTAAAGGTAGTCACATGTATCCATAGTTGTCAAAAGCAATAGCTAAAATAACACCCACAACAAGTGCCAAACCCATCCAACTATCCATACCTCCTAAGGTACATACAAAGTGAATATCACATCATCAACATATCCAATCTGTAGCATGCAATCACAAGCCTCAAGAGAAATACCTGCCACATATATACCAAGAAGCTCCCACTATAAAAGATAATATCAAATCTGTAACCAATCCACTCACAACATCTCATAGAAGTGAATCCATGTAGTATCAATGACATCCATAATACATAAACCAATAACCTATAAGAATAACTCTCATAACAAGTCTCCAAAACTCTCTCAGGTTCTCCACAACCAATAGAGGAATGGATAGATGAATAACCATGCCATCTCTCACATGACATCCATGAACACAAACTAGTGATCACAAGCTCTAGCCAATCTCAAATCTGATGTAAGTGAAATAAAATATCCAAGAAGATAACCAAGACCAAAGAGAAACCATGCAAATCACAACATGTATCATGTCCTTCTACACACACCTCTAGATGTAAACTGTGCAAGTAATATCTCCATAAAACCCCAAGCAAAAAGCCACAACAACACCTAAATAATATCATATAACTAATAATGAATTTAAGCCTCTCACAAGAAGATAAAAATTATAAAATATTCCTAAACTAAGGAATAACAATTCATAATCCAAGGAATATGCCCAATATAAAACCATCTTCCAAACTCAATGAGCATAACAAAAACATATGCACAAGGAGATAACCAATGGTAAACCATCTCTCAAGTGAACCTTCTATAACTAACTCATGCATCAAAGCTCAAGATCCATATCCATTAAAGATAAGCATATACATAATGCACCTAAGAGAAAAATGGGTTATACCTCTCAAGTAGTAAATTGCAAAGTAGACCAAGAGTGGGGAATGAGAATTCTCATCAAGATATCCAAGTCTCCAACCAAGACTCATCTAAGGACAATCTCCTCTTAAGTCCATATTGGGTAAATTCCCCTTGGATATTAGGTGAATTCTCCTGCTAAAAGTATCAACCATCCCAATAAATACTTCTCTAGTCCAATAGTAATCAACATCACCACTATCTCTAAGTATCCATGAATACATGTAACCAATCAATCCATGCCAAATCAAAATGCAACATAAAAATATCATGAAGTATCTAAAAAATGATCAATGTACTCAATACCAAGATCAATGTCAAAGTTCCAAGTATGGCCTTAGGAACATAAACATGACAACATGATCTAAACCATCTCAACCAAAGAGATAAAACACTTCATATGAACCATGCCAAAAATCTAAATGTGTATCAAGAGTATACCATGACATGATAATAAAACCATATTCACACCAAGGATAGTATACCAAATGAAAACATAAACCACACCTTAACCAAGAATCCCATGAGTCCTCAAGATGCAACCATCTCCACCCACCATGAAGAAGCAAGTGCACCATGCAAATATCAAAGATGCTTCTACAAAAATAAGTTCTAAGACAAACATCCAACATCTTCAAACAATCAATAAATATATCAATGTCAACAACCCTCACTTAATTGTGGTACCGATTCATCCATGGCATCATAAAATCCATCTCCTAGATGAAGATCCTCTAGGTTTACACACACAACCAAAATGTCAATACCAAGTAAAACCAATATCTCCAACCCAAGAAGATAAAAACCAAACAAGAAACTAATCCTCCACTACCATCTTATCAATGTCACAAGATCCCACTAAATCATGTATCCAGGCTATCAATAACATCATAATGGAAAACCATCCTCTAGCCATGATAATTAATCAAGAATCAAACTATCAAATAACTCAAAGTGCACATCATGAACTCCTCATAGGAAACCAAATAACTATGATCCTCAACTAAGAAGATATACCACCATAATAAAATTAGAAATCCAAACCAATGGGCACCAATAGAATACTTGTACATCCAATCATGTCATGCAAAAATCCATGACACCATGATCACATCCATGAATCAAGCAACTAATTTTCAAAGTGTCCAACTTGTCAACATAAAATAGTCAACCACAATCCTCCACCATGATTGTATTGAATAATAACATCTCATCCCTTCTACATGAAGGAAAATAAAAAAAACATGTGACTAAGGGCATAGACAACCCAAATCCAAGCCATGGATATGAATATGCATGAATAATAAAATATCAATGGGCAAAACCAACCCATATCGAAGCCATAGATGCAACTTGTAAGTATAGACTGCTTACACCACTGTACAACTCATAGATCCAACAAGTCTTCATTAATATCCAAACCAAATACTAATAACTATGTCATCATGAGACCAATCTAAAATATGAACTGAGTATGCATTGACATCAAATCCAAATCTCCAAAATATACAATGTCATAAACTCACAATGTTACCATAGTCAATGTATGTGATAACGTGCTTAGATTAATATATTACCAAATAAATCATGCCAAACCTACACCAAATTTGAATCAATATATAGATCTCTCCAAAAGCTTTTTGTTGACTACTCAAAGTCCAAAATTTGACTCTATATGCCCACATTAGTGCTCAAAATAAATAACATCAAACTTTTGGGTTCTTAAAACCTAAAAAAAAGTCAAAATCATAAAATCAAACCTACACCAAGTTGTAGTGCTCTGAATTAGCTTTCCAATGACTATAAGAAGTCCAAACTTAGATATTTTGAGTGAAAGTTATGGCCATTTTATCAAGATACTTACCATTTTCACAACATTTTTTTTGTGACAAAAAATTGGACAGGATTAAATTTGATGGCCATCATGGGCCAAAATTAAAAAAATCTTTCATTTCCTCTCAACCTAGCCAAACTAGGGCATATTATCTATCAAAATTTATGGAAAACCCCTCATTTAAATGAAACATCCAAAAAACTCTTTTGACCAACAATTTTCACATGCCCAAAAATTTTCAATATCTCATCATAACAACAATTCCAAAATCCTTAGATTTGCAATAATAAACCTATGAAACCATAGATCTTGCCCTCTTCTTTTATCCTCTTATGCATCCCCATGAACTAAATTTAAGGTTACAACAAAAAAACCTAGCTATGATTCCAGTTGTAAAGAAAATTGCAACAAAAATATATCTGTTTCCACATAACCCACAATACATCTAAAACATATATGTAATTAAAATTTACATGCAAGAGAATAGAAAACATACCCAAAAAAATATGACACAAGATATACCATGGGAAACCCCCATTGAGGGAAAAAAATCTAGCCTCCAAAAGCATCCACCGTCATGTATTATTCAAAAAGATATCATTGCAATACAACTATGGAACCTTCAAGCCATAGCTACAACTAAACAATCCATCTGAACAAAAATGAATCCACACATCCCATGCTATGCTTCTAATCTTCACAAATGCTTTGTTGGCTAACTTGTTAAGCCTTGTCTTGTTCGACTTTTCTTTTTGCATTTTTCTCTTTTTTGTCTTGTCTCTACAACTACCCTTGTGGCTGCTTATATAGTAGCAAGTCCCACAAAACCACCATGTAGTATTACGTAAACCATGTGCTACCTAACCCATTTACCCTACATTTAATATTAGACATGTAATTTTTTTTTTTAATATTAAATAATTACATCCAATATTATCACAATGTTACAATACAACTCATTAAGTATATCCCATGGGAATCTTTACATGTTGCATGCTCATCTAGGTGCAACATTAAATAATAAAATAAAATAATAGAATATAAAAATATTATAGAATGTGTGCAACACCCATTATCTCAATAGTATGGTGCAGGAGCACCTAGTCATAGGAGGTAAAGAATGATTCCATGAAAAAATATCAAGTGTGCAAAGTCATATTGAGTCATTTTATGTCATTATGTAAGGCTTTGCAAGACATTTGTAATAAGTTGTCCAAAATATGCAAAAAGACTCAAGAATATTAGGAGGGGTTTCCTACGCTATTTTGTTTAGTGTGTTTAGAATGTATATGCAATAGTTTTGAGTCATTTATGTATAAATGCACAAATTTCCAAAAAGCTACATAATGCAAAATTTTGCAAAAGTTTCTAAATTGTGTCTAATTGTTGAAAGTTTTGTCTAGGGAGGTTGTAGCTATCAAACCAAATTTAAAACATTTATGAATCATGAAAGGGTCATGGTGATATAGTTTGGAGGAAATATGTGAGGATTAGATCATTAATCCCCTATTTGTCATCTATTATGTAGGGTTTGATGACAATACAAAGTTTGTATATCAATTTCTAGATGAAAATATCTCATGTAATGAAGGTTGAAAGAATGGAATAGAATTATATGTTTTTTAAATAATTTGGATTGCACTTTTAATAAAGAACTAGTTGAAAGAGGGAGATTGTTGAAACTAGATTGATACAAGAATGATAAATGTGTTTCAATCATTTTTTTGTCGGTGATGTCAAACTTGCTATTTTGCTGGTAAGACAACTACTTATATGATTTAAGTACTATTACTTATTTGATTGATGAAGAGGATTTGATCAAATGATGTAACAATAACACCTAGAGGAAAGGTTGAGTTATGATATGATAAGGAGTACAAGAATCAGCTAAGACAATGATATCATAGTGGATTGATAAACAACTTAAGGTTGCAAAGGTTGGTTACACTAAGCAAGTTCATAATAACAAATTAAACAAAGTTTGTCTATCAAGATTGACCAAGTGGATAGTAGGTGCTGAACAAAGTCAGTGCAAGTCAAGTAGAAAATTAGTTGGAGCCGAGTAAAAATTTATTTTAGTGTATCTGAGAAAACCAGTGGATGCTGAGTAAAGTTTAGTTGATACTAAGCACCACTAAGCCTTAGTTCATGTCGGGTGATTTTATAGAGGATGTCGAGCAACGTAGTATGTGTCGAGCATCAAAAGCTAGTTAATGCCTAGTGTCAATATTATTAAAAGGATTGTGAATTTGATGGATCTGAGCTGATAAGTTTGTTTCTTGGATTGTGTGAACCAGGTAGAAGATAAGATTGATGAGATCGTGGCATAGAATTCATGATAAACTATTTTGAGGTAAATTCAAAGAAGATTGAAGGAGAAGTTTCTAGAAGTGATATGGAATAAGGGGTAGAGTCATTGTATCCTGCCTAATTTGTCCTAACATTAAATTGGATGATGGAGAATAAATGATAAAAGATCTTAGTTCTCTATTTATAGGGATGGCTAGTTAGAAACAAAGGTTGTCATGTGTGAGAACCCAAGGAAGATAAGGAGTCTAGGGTATTGCTTCATCAATAAGTAAAGAGTCTACATTGACATGTTAAGAAAGAAGGGTTAAAGATATGAATGCTTGAAGGGTGAACAAGCTATTAGAGCTAAAGTGTGTGAAATCCAACCAAAATGGAAGACTAAAATAGAGATCTATAATTTGCAAATGAAATTGTAAGTTGTTATCAGATCAAGCCTTACTATTACTCTCTAATAATTGTATCAGTCTAGGGTAAATCCTTTGGGTTAAGGTTGATCTAATAGTCATTTGTAAATCCTTTAACTAGGTGACATTCCAAGAAAATGGTCTAAAGTCCTCTAACAAGGCTCACTTCTAACAAAGTGATTGAAATCATTTTTTAATGGGGTCACATTTCGTAGTGTATATTGTAACCTTTACTAGGGTTGGCATTTCATAGGGCATCACTTTAGAAGAGTGAAAAAGAGTAGCATGTTATTGGTAGTTTTCCCAAATTTGATTTCCACATAAATCATTGTATCAAATGTGTTGCTAAATTTGTTATGTTTCATGTTTACATTTTTGCAAATTTATTTCATAATAACCTACAAGTTTTAACTAATTGCATAATCTTGTAGATGTATGCATAATGATGATAAATGTTTTATGGGTTCACTAAGGTATAAATTTTTTTATTTATACATCTAGATCTTGGGTAACTAATTCACTCCCCTCTCAGTTATTTCAAAAGAATTACAAAAATTGGTATTAGAGCCATTTTCTTAACAAGACTAGTTTAAAGGTACTAGAATCACAAAGATCAAGATGTCAAAAAGAGATGTACCCAAGCTTAATAGAGATAACTTTCTTGCATGGCAAAGTCTGATGAAGCTACACATTGGAGGACTTGGAGATCATGCACAATCTACAATTACTACTAAGCATGTTGATCCTGTTGGAGCCCTAACTGCTGAGGATATGAAAAAGAAGAAATAACACAACCAGGTAATGCTGGAGATTGCCTCTGCCCTAAGCTATGCTAAATTTGATGATATCAAAAGTCTTGAAAATGAAAAGAAAATGTGGGATGCTCTATACACCATCTATGGAGGAGACACAAATGTTCTAAGAGCCAATGCTGAAAGTTTTAGAGGTAAATTTGATGATATGAGAATGCAAGAAGCTGAAAATATTGCTCAATATTGCTTAAAGAAAAAAGATGTTGTTAATGCAATAAGAGGAGCTACTTGTATAATAGATGATGATATTGTACTTGTAGACACCTAAATCTTTTAGAAAATAACGTATTTTTATTTTCTGAAAAAGTCTCTGATGACATCATCATTAATTAATTAATTAATTAATTAATTAATTAATTAATTAATTAATTAATTTTTATGCCATTAAATCTCTTTATCTTAATTCAAAATATTTAATTAAGGAATCCCTCCCAAAAATGTTTAAATCTTATTTAAACATTATTTCCTTATTTATTAATTATTTAATTAATAAATTGACCAAAAATCTCAAAATAAATAAATAATTTATTTTTTGCCCAAAATTTGGCCAATTTCCTTAAGACCACTAACCTCTTCCAAAATCTTCTAAATCCTTCTTTAATTTCGATTAAAGGCTAATCCCATCATTTCCTACCCCTAATCCCAACTCAAAATATTTAATTAAGATTAAATATTAATCCTCATGTTTATTAAAAATATTTTTATAAATATCTCCTCAACCCAAACCCTTGAAATAAATAAAACTTTATTTATTTCATAAACACCTTATTTATCCTCATCCTAGGAAGTTCTAGACTCTTCTAAAAAGTCTTCATCCTCATCCAAAGCCTAGACTCTTCTAGAAGATGCCAATCCTTATCTTTGACCCTAATCCTAATCCCCCCTAACCTTGTCACATTCCCTAAACATGGGTTAAGACTTGCTAACCCAAGCCAAAGCCAAAAAATATCTCCTCCTTCACCCACCCTCATTAAATGCCATCCACTTGCCCATCTCTAACAAGTCTAATCTAATATTAACCCAAGCCTAATCCAAGCCTTAATCATTTGCACATTCCTAAGTCAAGCTTAAGACTTTCTTAATCCAACCCAAGTCAAAATATCTCAACTCTCTCACAAATATCCCAACCATAAAATTTTATGAAGCTCACAAAGCCATAAATGACTCTTACAAGCCCATTCATTACTCTTAAAAGCCATTATGAGGGTCTTTATGAGCTTTGAGCCTCCTTTGAAAACCCCTCAACCCCTCTTGCTCTAACCAATGACCCTGTGACATGTGTCACTCCCTGATTGGCTATAAGAAAGCACAATCCATGTGCTCTCCTCTCATTCAATCTAAACCTTCCATAAGCTTTCTTCCATCGTTGCATCATAGCCCTTGATCCCTCAAGCCCTTTGCCTATTTGAGGAATCCTCTCCCAAGCCATTTTAACACAATCACCCATAGTAACAAAGTAATGCCATTTTGATCATGAAGTAAAGCCATAATGCCATTTTTGAGAAGCCATTTTACATCAAATCCATTCACCCAAGCCAAAATCCATCAAGAACACCATTGAAGCCTTTGGAGAATCGAGCATACATCCTATCTAATTAGACAAAGCTACTCAATAAGAGAGCTTCTCATTGAGAGAGCCCATTAATGGCTCATATTCTCAATTGAGAGCTCATCTTAGTCTATCTTGAAGTTACGTTTATTTAGTTTTGTGAATAATTTTTATTTGATATTTAGTGTTCTTTGCATTACTAATCCTCATATACAATACTAAGAAAAGTTTTAAGAGTACTACTGCCTATATATGCTATTAGAGTTTCTACAATACAAGAACTGAGATGGGAATAATCTATCTCTTGAAGGTCTGCTAGGTAGGCTCACTACTTTTAGGCTATCTAACTTTGATAATTATGAACTTGAAAATTTTGAATTTGCTTTCAAAGCTAAGCTATCATTAAAAGAACATGATGAAAAGAAGAAAAAGAAGAAAAAGAAAAAATATGTGTCCAGTAACAGTGATATAGATGAGGAGGATGTAGATCAACTTAAAGCACTACTGGCAAGGAGATTTCACAGAGGTAAAGGCAAGTTTAAAGGTAAATTACCTATCATCTATTTAAATTGCAATGAGGTTGGTCATATTGTTGCTAGATGTCCATAGGAGAAGAACTAAAAAGGTGGTGAAAAGTACAGGAGTAGAAGAGATAAAGACAACAAGGATTACAAGGACAAAGGCAAGAAGTCTTGCTACATTGTTGAAGAGGAAACAAAGGATGAATCTGATGAACATGATGATGAAGTGGTGTATGTTGCAATGAAATACGAATCTAATGAAGATGATGCAACTACACTTGTGTCTTGTGTACACAAGAATGACAGATGGATCATTGATAGTGGATGTTCACATTACATGACAGGAGATAAAAGTAAGTTCATTACCTTGAATTGTTGTGATGGAAATAGTGTAAGATTTGGTAATGATGCACCGTGTTTGATAAAAGGAAAAGTTTCTATCAAACTCACATAAAAGATTTTATGTGAAAATTCTTACTATGTTGAAGGACTTTAATATGTTGAGTGTGTTAGAACTGAACAATTTAGGATGCAAGGTTGAGTTTGAAAATAAGATTGCTAAGATATATGCTACTGAAGGGAAACTAATTGGAAAGGGTGATAAAATTAGGAGTAATCTATTCTATCTTGATATAGATGATGCTATTTGTCTAATTGTAAAGTTTGATAATGTGTGGCTATGACATAAGAGGTTATGTCATGTTAATTTTGATAACTTGGTTAGCATCAGTAACATGAGAAAAGTTCAAGGTTTTCCTAAGTTGAAGAAGCTTGATAACATAATGTGCAAAAAATGTCAATTAGGCAAAATGACAAAGTCAAGTTTTAAGAGTAAAACTCACACCTCTAAAGGAATGCTAGAGATTGTTCATACTAACTTGTGTGGACCAATTGAAGTACAAAGTTACAAAGGAGATAATTACATTATGCTACTTGTTGATGATTATTCTAGAATGATGATAGTTATGTTTCTAGAATAGAAATCTGATACTTTCCAAATGTTTAAGTGGTACTTAGCAAGAGTTGAGAAGGAAACACATAAATGTATGAAATGTTTAAGATCTGATAGAGGAGGAGAATTTACATCAAATGAGTTTGAGATGTTTTGTAATGATAGAGGTATCAAAAGATAGACATCTGCTCCTAGAATGCCTCCACAAAATGGAATTGCTAAAAGGAGAAACATGTCTATAATGGATTGTGCTAGGACACTCATGATAGAGAAAAATGTTGCTTTAAAATACTAGAGAGAAGCTGCAAGTACAACTATCTATACCCTGAACTATGTACAAGTCAAGAAAGGTACTCATTTATCACCTTTTGAACTATGTTATGGACACTCACCCAATGTAAAATATTTTGAGTTATTTGAAAGAAAATGCTATATTCTCAAGGACTTCAGGAATGGTGAACTAGATGCAAAATGTGAAGAAGGTATATTCCTAAGATATTCCACAAGAAGTAAAGCCTATAAGTGTTTAAATACTAATACTAAAAAAGTTGTGGAAAGTGAAAATCTGAAAATTGATGAATATACAGAAGTATATGAGGCTGAACCTTTGAATCAACTAAAAGAATACAAATCATTTGTATACTTTTATGAAGGTATGCCTGCTAAAGAGGATGCTACAAATCAAGCTACAAGCCAACAACGAGTTTTAATGACTAACGAGTTACATACTATTTATGTTGAGTTGCATTCAAGAACCAAGCTATATTTAGATACTGAGTTATAGAATGAAGTTGGGGCTCATTCTGATTCTAAAATTAGTGTACATGATAGAGATGTTGAAATACCTGACAAAGATGTACATAGTGACTCTAAAGTTGAAAGAAAAAATGAAGAAACCAGAACTAAACCAAGATTGTCCAAATATGTCAAGAGACATCATCCTACTACACAAATCATTGGAGATAAAGATGCTAGACCAATAAAAAGAAAGAATTTAAAAAATGATATATGCTTGTTGAGCATGAAAGAGGAAAAATCAGTAAGAGAAGCCTTAGAAGATGTGGACTAGAGTAAGGCCATGGAAGAAGAGATTGAACAAATTCTAGTTTCTAGACCAGATGAATTAAATGTGATTGACACCAAGTGGGTATTCAAAAATAAGCTAGATGAAAATGGTGAGGTCATAAGGAACAAGGCAAGATTAGTTTGCAAAGGATATGCACAAGAAGAAAGAATTGACTATGGAGAAACATTTTCTTCTATTTTTAGATTGGAAGGAGTAAGAACTCTACTTGCTTATTTTACATACAAAGGTTTCAAAGTTTATCAAGTGGATGTTAAATCTACATTTCTAACTAACATTTTAGAGGAAGAAGTTTACATAGAATAGCTAGAAGGATTTTTTGATGTTATCAATAAGAACATGGTATGTTGATTACACAAAGCTCTATATGGTTTGAAACAAGCACCAAGATCATGGTATGAGAGACTTCATAATTATCTTGTGAATATTATATTTGAAAGGACTAATGATAACAATAGTCTATACTTGAAGATAGAGAAAGGAAAAGGTATTTTTTTAATCTAAATTTTTTGTTGATGATATCATATTCAAGATGCTTTATGTAAAGCTTTTGTAGATGAAATGAGGCAAGAATTTGAGATGTCTATGTTTGGAGAGATCAAGTTCTCTGTGGGTTCACAAGTACATTAGATGAAATATGGTATATACATCACACAGTCAAAGTATGTCAAGAAAATATGGAAAACTTTTGGATTGGAGGATTCCAAACTAATAAGTACACCTATGGTGACAAGACATAAATTGTCAAAAAATGATGATTTAGTTGAGGTGAGTCAAACATTATATAGGTCTATAATTAGTAAATTACAATATGTAGTACATAGTATAACTGATATTGTATTATTTGTAGGGATAGTTAAAAGATTCTCTGCTAATCCTAGGGAGAATCATTTGATGTATGTAAAGAGAATAATGAGATATCTGAAAGGAATAGAGGAATATTGTCTATACTATAAGAAAAATGAGAAATTTGAATTAAGAGCCTACATTAATGTTGATTGGGTTAGAAACATTGATGACAAAAAGAGTACCAGCGGAGGAGCATTTTTCTTAGGTAAGAGGCTGGTTATATGGACTAGCAAGAAACAAAACTGCACTTCACAATCTACTGCTGAAGCTAAATATGTTGTTGCTGCTGTAAATTGCACAAACATTGTATGGATCTAACATCTACTCAAAGGTATGAAGGAAGAGGTTAATGAACTAGTGATACTCTATTGTGATAATACAAGTGCTATAAATATATCAAAGAATCTTATGATTCACACAAAGACTAAACACATTGCAATCAAGTATCATTACTTGAGAGAATTAGTTCAAGATAAAGAGGTGAAGATGGAATATGTTAACACAAAAGAACAAATTACTGATATCTTCAAAAAAGAATTACCTAAGGATGCTCATGAGAATCTAAGAGGTAATTTGGGGCTGATATCCCTATCAAAGGCTATTTAAGTAACAAAAGAAGTGCCCTGCATCGTTGATTGACCTATGTTACAAATTGATGTAGTGAATCTTACTTTAGGAAGCTACCTGAAGTAATCAAAGAGCTGAAATTATAAATTAGTCACAAGCAAGGTGACATTATTGTCAAAGAGGGAGAAATATTAGAGATACTAATCATCAAGGGAGACATACAAGAGATTGGAGTTTGAACAAAGAGGGAGACTTCCTAACACACAATATGAAGGAGATCTACCTAGTAAGAGGGAGATAACTGTAGAAGGGAGATATAAGAAAAAAATTATTTAGAGAGACTCATAAGAATGAATTTTGTAACCTATTTAGAATATGAAAGCTGTTGATGGAGGGAGAGATTTCAATACAACAAAAAATTTTATTTTTAGGTTTTCCATCAATGCCAAAGAGGGAGATTGTTGAAACCAAATTGATACAAGTATGATAAATGTGTTTCAATCATTGTTTTGTCACTGATGTCAAACTTGCTATTTTGCTGGTAAAATAATTGCTTATATGACTTAAGTACTATTACTTGATTGATGAAGAGGATTTGATCAAAAGATGTAATAATAGAACCTAGAGAAAAATTTGAGTTATGATATGATAAGGAGTACAAAAATCAACTAAGACAGTGATATCATAGTGCATTGATAATCTACTTAAAGTTGTAAAGGTTGGTTACACTAAGAAAGTTTAGAAGAAAAAATTGAAAAAAGTTTATTTCCCAACTTTGACTGAGTGGATAGTAGGTGCTGAGAAAAGTCAGTGCAAGTTGAGCATAAAATTAGTCAGAGCCAAGTAAAAATTCATTTTAGTGTGTGTCGAGTAAATATTAGTTGATGTCGAGCACCAGTAAACCTTAGTTCGTGTCGAGTGATTTTACAGAGGATGCTGAGCAACACAGTATGTGTCGAGCATCAGAAGCTAGTTAATGATGAGTGTCATCATTATTAAAAGGATCATGAATTTGATGGATTTGAGTTGACAAGTTTATTTTTTTGGATTTTTTGAACTAGGTGGAAGATAAGGTTGATGAGCTGGTGGCATAGAATTCACAGTAAACCATTTTGAGGCAAATTCAAAGAAGATTGAAGGAGAAGTTTCTAGAAGTGATATGGTATAAGGGGTAGATTCATTGTATCCTACCTAATCTATCCTAACCCTAAATTGGATGATGGAGAATGAACATAAAAAGATCTTAATTCTCTATTTATAGGGATGGCTAGTCAGAAGCAAAGGTTGTCATGTGCGAGAACCCAAGGAAGATAAGGATTCTAGGGTATTGATTTATCAAGTTACCTAAGTAAAGAGTCTACATTGGCATGTTAAACAAAAAGGCTTAAGGGTATGAATGCTTGAAGGGTAAACAAGCTATCACAACTGAAGTTGTATACACGAAAACCTAACCTATTGGGAGCACACATAAACAAGTAAAGTTAGTTGCACATGTATATCAAAGATTTAAATGAGATTGAAATACAACTATTTATACTTGAGTTTGACAACTTGATGCAACATAAATGAAAAATCCTCATGCAAGTCAACAAAGGGCACCCATGAAAGGCCTTGTTGGTGTGCTTTAGATTGGAGGGATGTGGATGTGCTCTCCCCAAACACAAATATTAAATCCCTTGACTAATAAATGGTATGCAAAATGAAATGAGTGAATCTAGAGTAAATGAATGGAGAATGCCTTCAAGAAATGGTTATGAGTGAGCAAATCCTCAAAGGATTCTTAAATGTGAATGTGAATGTGAATGGAATGCAATGAAGAAAGAAACCTAGCAATACCATACTACTATGAAATTGCTGCAAAGTCTAGAAATTCAAACAATGCAAACAACTACCAAATATTAGCTCTAAGCATAAAATATCTAGAAAACTCAAAAGCTAAACTAGCATGATAACAATGCAAATGAGGGAGATGTGAAATGCTTGAGACAAGGGCTCTATTTATAGATTTGAGAGAGGCCTTAGGGAGGTGTTATCTATGTGGCATCCACATAGGTGCCACAAGGGATACACATGGTTAAAGGATAAAGCCATGCAAAAGTCAAAACTAGCCTTTATGACTGAGAGGCTCAAGGTTTGCTCACACATGTGTGAGAAACCTTGGGGGAAGGAGTGGGCAGACAAAGGTGTAAGAGGTGTAAATGAAGTGGAAACATTATTGGATCATGAGCTTCTCACACATGTGTGAGCAAACATTTAGGAGCTAAAAGGTGATTAGAAGGGTGTTTAGGATAATAACATGGAATGAAGTAGTGGGTAGGCTTAGAAGGATGAGAGTGATGGGTGTAGACTAGGTCTTAGGATGAGATTAGGATTAAATTAAATAAGATTTAACTTAATCACAAGATCAAAAAATTTAATGGAATAGAGGGAATTAAATATATTATAATTTATTTAAAAAGGGGATTTATGGAGCACTATGTATTAAATAAATTTAATACATTAGAGGGGATGCATTTAAATTAAATTTAAATACATTAGGAAAATGAACCTATTTAATTAAATGAGTAAAAGAATATGAAAAAATATAATTAATTAATTAATAATTAATTATAATGTCAAAGGAAATATTAAATAAATTAATATAGCATTTGGGCGATTTTAAGTGTCTACATTTTGCCCCTCTTTGATGTGATGTCAGAACAACATTATATCAAAGAAAAGAAAATATAGGTTTCCCCAGAGAGGATAGGAGTCATAGGAGTTGTGTGAAGCAACGATAGGAGAGGAAGGTTTCCCTCACAAAAATAGTGCAAAAAATAAATTTTGGGCAATTTTTGCGAAAAGGTCTTTAGAAGAAAAGAAAGGGTAGGAAAAAGGCACAGAGGAAGATTTTGCATGACTTGGGGCTCAACAAGGGTTGACATGACCAAGGAAAAGGGTACGGGCTTGAAAAAAGACATTGGAGGGCCTATATAAGCCTCCAAGGGCTCAAGGAAGAGACATTTGCACACCTAGAGAGTAGAGAATCAGAGCAAAAGATGGATCCGATCAAAAGATTATAGCTTGGAGAGTGCATCCAAGAGCACTAGAGGTTAGCCGAAAGATTACAGCTTGGAGAGTGCATCCAAGAGCACTAGAGGTCAGTCGAGATGGGCCCACCGATAAGTTAACTATCACTCCTTGTCAAAATTTTATTACACACTTAATTTCAACATTTATGGAACATTAAATGAGGTCAAAACTTAGTCAAGATGGAGATGAAAAACTAGTGATTAGGGCTTTGCAGAGATAACATGGTGCATTTGGTCATCTTTGAAGATGATAAGTTTCATCCTATCATCTACATAGATGCCAAAGGGGGTTTAAGAAGTGAGGATATCAAGTTACAGGTGATGATTGTAGTGTCATCATCATCTCTATAGACGACAATTGAGCAGACATAGGCGAGAAACTAGCATTTGTGTAGCCAGCAGAGATGCCAGATCGACGTCTCCACAACTTATCATCTTTGTGGATCCACATCTGTGTAGATCAGTGTTTGTGCAAATTGACATCTCCATAGATTGGCATCTTCGTCAATTGGGGTGAATCAAAAAAATTGGAGAATGGGGATGATCGAGGGGAACAAAGTAGGATGCCCCATGCAAAGATAAGCAAAAAAAGCATGAGATAGAGGATATACTGACCATTATATGTCTATGCTGTAGATGGAGACAATGATGTTTTGGTCATGGGAGGACTATCCAGCCACTATTGTGTTAGGATATGTACACTGAAGGAGACAGAGTGGGGGCATGTTAGACTATGTGGTTTAGAGTATGTCCACAAGTGGCTTGATCTGAGGGTGCACTCAGTGCAATTATCGACAATTATGGAGCAGTGTCATACACTGACTTCAAGTTTCCATCTACCTACTAGAGAGGCAATAGTGACCCTACTCGATGTGTGGTAGATTCTTTGAGAGTGTTGATTCATGAGAGTTTTCTAGAGTATGTTCTAGAGGGTACATATCCCTATTTACAAGAGTGCTTCAAGCACCGATGACAGAGGCTACCAATCCAGGGATTGTGGTTGGGATAGAGAGAGGCATTAGAGTAGACATTGCCATGACTTGCCCTTTATCTAGAATCATTCATATGGAGGATGGTGCCAGACCATGCTGGGCATGGGTTCTCAATTGGGTGGAAATGAGTGCTGAGAACTCTACTATAGGATGATGGCATAGTATTCTACTAGGGTCAGACCATTTTGGCCGAGTTGTACCATGACCTTCACATGCATGCCTATAGGACACAATAGAGTATAGGTACAAGATTGACACTACTGATGGTGTGGTCATGGGAGCACATAGGCGTGATACACCTTGTCACAAGGCTCTAGACTCGACAACCTAGAGAGCTGTTTGCATATTGATATAGGCCACCAATCCAGTACACCTTGACTGAGTTTGTCAATTTTTGGAGGAGATGTCTAGATGAGATACTCATGTTCAACTAGATACCATCTGATGGCATGGAGCAATGGGGGATTACCTTAGCAACAAGAGGAGAGGATGGAAACAAGGATTAGCACTACCTTCCTTATACTCAGACATATTGTTGGCTCATCAGTTAGATCATTCATGTTGTGATGAGATATATGCCCTCTAGGGTGTAGTGGTAGTTCAAGAAGGTGTAAGATTCTATGCCAAATTTTTTTTTATATCTAGCGGTATCCCATGAGTATGGTAGATTATGTGGTTTTGGGACCACATTGAGATTAGCTCAGATCTCATGGTGGGGAATGTAATTGGTGCCTTGGGTGCATGGAGAGGACTAGGGAGATGCAAGGATGAAACCTGCATATACACAATGGTGGGTGACCCATCAATCAGTGTGACTCACAGTACCAGGAGTGCCAACAATGATAGAGTAGGCACAGGGCGAGGGGGATAGAGTAGGGGATGGGGATCAGGCAACAGTTGTGCCACCACTAGAGTAGGGGGCATAATCGGGTCCTCAAGGGCATAGAGTCTACCAGAGGAGAGTACCAACACTAGTGGGGCCACCATAGGGGCCACAGGGTCTAGTTTAGCTAGACGATGCATATATAGTTAGGGCTGAGCATGATAGCCTCCAGACATAGAGGTTTCCTATCTACAGAGTGAGGCATAGGTGGAGTGTGCAAGGGTAGATAGTGCTCAGCAAGCCTTGGCAACACTATAGGATAAATTACAAGCACAACGAGCGAGGGAAAAATGTGCCCAGGAGGCTTTGGCAACACTGCAGGCTAGGATAGATGCAAGGGAGTTCAGTGATTTTACCATGCATGCCAAAATAAATGAGCTAGCCAAGCTAGACACTCTATGGCAAGAGGTGGCCACCCTACAAGCAAAGAGAGACACCCATCAGAGGCAAGTGGATGAGTATTGCAGACAACGTGATATGGCCTGATAGATGGTACAACCAGGGGCAGAGATGGAGGTGATGCAAGAGGGTATGACTACCCACTGACATGAGGCACAAGCCATGCGAGAGGCAGCCTACTATAGGTCTCTATATCATGATGCCATGCCGACAGAGCATTGACAACCAAATTTTTAGGATTCAACGAGCTCATGGACTACAGGGGGCTGCCAAAGATCAAAGCCATCAGTTGGACAGGGCATGCCTCCATGAGGAGGGGAGACAGGAGGGGCTAGGCCCTCATAGCCAACTCCATGATTCTTATAGTGAGCAATTTTGACATAGTGATGCAGATGCATCAAGTTTTTGATGATGCATTATGCGTGATATACTACATGATTCTTGTGTATAGACTGTACACATACACTTATTCACTGATATATATATATATATATATATATATATATATATATATATATATATATATATATGACATGATTCTATAAGTCGATATGGATATGAATGATTATCTCTTATGCATGCAATTTTGATGATGTTGTGACTGACATTGTTATGCAGGATGTGTGTGATGTTATGATTTCTATGATGCATATATGATGACTAATGTGCAAGTTCTATGGTGATATATGAGATGTATGCATTTTATTATTTGTAGATGTATGGATTTACAATATGTGTTTGTGAGATGTATATGTCACTAAATGTAATGGCTCTAATGTATGTACTTAATAGATTAATGCAATGAACACATGATGGAATCTAAGAATGAATAAAATATCTAATGCAATGAACTAATATGACAATGAATATATGAAAATGTCAGTAATAGAAAAAGACATTAATGAATGCAAAATGAAATGATGTAACTTAAAGTGTAAATATGAGATATGAAAATGTAATATGAATGAACCTAATGAATGGACATGCGTCAAAATTTTCACTCGCAAAAATCAAGTAGTGTAGCATAGGAGGGGGGAAATAAATAGAACCTTTTTCTCAAGCAGGGCACAATGAAATCCTACACTACATGAAACCTAGCTACATGATACCAAGGGATTCAATTGTGTTTATATGGGAGAGCACACCCTACTTTGATTTTGAAAAAGGAGTTATGCACCATATGCTATAGAAGCATAAATGACATGGTTCCTTTACATGGACTAGACTCTCAAAACAATAGATACTTTAGGATGATAGGTGTAGTTTTCATAGTCATGATGGAACAAATGAAATATACACATATGGATAGGTCTAGGAACACCCAAAGTCTTTTTAAGGATCTTTGGTGGAACATGTGCTAACCATTTGCCCCCAGTGAGCAATGCATAACCATAACTCAAAACTGACATACATGTATTAAAGTATCAAAAAATAGATCATACCACAAATGACACATGTAGTTAGTTGGAGCCATTCAGATGATACCAAAATATGGAAGATCAAGGCACACCGTCAAAGGCTACTACTAACACACAAAATGAAATCAACCAAAAGAGATCGCATGACCAAGTAGTCATTTAGTCCACAGTTCCTACCAAGAATGTTAGGTCTCAAAAGTGAAGGTTGTTGTACCATGTGTGGGAAGGTTTCATCCTATGTGTTTATCTGATGTTTGTTGCAAATGTTTGTTGGCAAGGGCTATGAAAAGAATAAATTTCTCGAATTGTTTAAGTTTCAATGGTGATTTTGTTTAGGTTTTGTTGCAGTCATTTCTTGTGGGAAAAAAGCTCAATGTAATGGTATTAGGAAAAACACTTGATGGGAAAAATGCCTTGTAGACTAGAGGTCTTTGACAAGATGGAAATGAAGTGATGCGTTGCAAACAAGATGTCTTTTATTGGATGCATGAAAAGCACAAGTTAGATGGGACTTCTGTACCAGGATGGGATGAAATGGGGGAATGGAGTGAAGTGAGATGAGCCTTATAGATAATGGACCAAAATACTTTTTTCAGGAACATTTTATGAATGTTTTTGGAGTTTTCTGCTTTTCTAATTTTTTTGGAACTATAAAAACACTATATAGGAACTACAAGACTCGAGCATAGAACTACTTGAGGTGTTGGATATTTATAGGTTCAGGGAGTGGATCTCCCTCTGAAGTGACAATTTGATATGCCCTAGAACCATATTTGGCTATAATGATAAACAAACCAAGTCAATTAGGTTCAAATTTGCCTTTCTTTTCACGGTTCTGGAGGTTCTTCATGTTATGCTACAAAATTAAGTCACCCACCTCATATTCTCGAGGTCTAATTTTTTTGTGAAATTGAAGCTAAAGGAAATTTTGATACACATGAAGGTGCTTTAGGGCATTAAGGCATCTCTCATTGAGGAGTTACAGCTCTTGCAAGCGAGCAACTTGGTATTCTTCTTTAGACATCAGATTCTTGAGAGAGATTTTGAGGGAAGGGAGCTCAATTTCGATGGGTATGACAGCTTCAGAACCATAAACAAGGGAAAATGGGGTGGCTCCTATGGGGGTATGGATGGAGGTGTGAGAGGCCCAAAGGGTGGGAGTGATTTGGAGTTTCCAGTCATAGCTAGCTGCATGAACTATTTTCTTTAGGATTTTCAAAATGGTTTTATTGGTTGCTTTAGCTTGACCATTTCCTTTTGGGAAGTATTTGGTGGAAAAATGCTAGCTGATTCTGAATTTCCTCCACAATGTTGCAACTTCCTAGTTTTTGAAAGGAGTTCCATTATCAGTTATGATGCCTTGAGGTATACCAAAATGACAAATAATGTAGTTCAAGATGAACTTCGAAACTTGTTTTTCGGTGGTGTAGGTTAGTGGGATAACCTCGAACCACTTCATGAAGTACTTAGTGGTAGCGATAATATATTTGTGGCCATTTGCAAAATATGGATATATTTGACCTACAAGATCAAATCCCTAAGTGGGCTTAAGGTCTTGGGCCAAGGCGTGTATCAAATCACCATGTTGCTGACAATGAATACATCTTTTCACAAAATGATGGGCATCCACTTCCATAGTAGGCCAATAGTAACCCATTCTGAGGAGATTTTTTGCTAATATAAGTCCATTGAAATGGGCACCACAAATTCCTTGGTGGACCTCTTCTAATGCCATTTTGGCTTCATTTGAATTGAGACATCGGAGGAGGGTTCCATCGAAGTGTTTTTGAATAAGTGTATTACCTAGGATTGTATATTAGGTAGTGCGACAGATGAAGATTTTGCTTTGGTTTGTGGAAAGGGCTATGGGAATGGTTTTGTGATGAAGGTAGGAAAAAATATCCATTTACCATGGAGACTTAGGATCGACAATCTTACACACCAGCTATAACTCAGGTTTCTCATAAGCAGGAAGAAAAAGACTCTCAACAAGAAACTCACACTAAGGACTATACTCAGGCATGACGATCATGGAGGCAATGGTGGCCATAGCATCTACTATTTTGTTATTAGTCCTTGGTATCTACTAAAAGACTATCTCAATGAAGTGTTGTTTAAGATCTCCAACTATCTGATGATATGGCAACAACTTTTCATCCTTTGTTTGGTATTCATTTGTGACTTGTTTAATGACCAATTGAGAGTCTCCAAGGACAAGAAGGCTTTTGATATTCCATCTAATAGCTTGATGAGCCCTGTGACTAATCCTTCATACTCAGCTATGTTGTTTGTGCAAGTGAATGAAATTTTATAAGACTAAGGAATGAGGTCTCCTTATAGTGTAAAAAACAAAATTTCTACCCCTGATCCCTTTTGTGTGAAGGAACCATCAAAAAATAGCTTCCATTGTGTACTAGGGGTAACGATCATAATTGTGTCATCTGGAAAATCTACTATAATAGGATGGTCTCCTTAAAGAGGAGCTTCAACAAGATGGTTCACAATTTCTTGTCCCTTAATGGCCTTGCGATCCTTATAGACAATGTCGAATTCACTTAAAATCAAGACCCATTTTTTAGCTCAACTAGTGAGGGAGGGTTTTGATAGAAAATATTTGAGTGGATCTATATTGGCAATGAGATGTGTAGTGTGATTAAGCATATAATGGCTTAGTTTTTGCATGCAAAAGACTATTGCCAAATAGTATAGTTCAACTCGTAGCCAACTAATGTTTGACTAAGATAGTATATGGCTTGCTCATTACCTTTGTCATCTAGTTGTGCCAAGAGAGCACCAAAGGCAATTGAAGTGGCAGAAATGTATAGAATCAATGGTTGTCCTACAATTAGAGGGACTAGAACTGGTAGATTAGCCAAGTATACCTTAACTTGTTCAAATGCTTTCTGACATAGGTAATCCCACTAAAACTTAGTGTCTTTTCAAAGAAAATGTTGAAGTGGATGGACCTTATCAGCTAACTGGGACACAAACCATATGATAGATTGTAATCTTCTTTGAAAACTATGGAATTGTTTCAATGTGGTAGGTGGAAACATTTCCATGATGGCTTTCACTTTGGTAGGATCTACGTCAATGCCTCTTCTTGACACTATGTAGCCTAACAACTTGCCTGATTTGACCCCAAAAACACACTTCTTTGGATTAAGGCACACTTTATATTTCTCCAACCTTTAAAAAATGGTGGTGACCACATCAATGTGGGAATCACACATCTTAGACTTTCCTAGAATGTCATCAACATAGTCCTTTATTATGACATGTAGAAGATCATGGAAGATTATAGTCATTGCATATTGATAGGTGGTGCCAATATTCTTCAAGCCAAAAAGCATGACTTGATAACAAAAGGGCCCCCATGAGGCAGTAAATGACATTTTATGTTGATCTTCTTCTACAATTTTGATTTGATTATAACTAGAGAAACCATCTATTAAAGACAACATTTCATGTCTTAGAGTCAAATCCACTATGATGTCTATGTTAGGAAGTGGAAAATCATCCTTAGGACATGCGAGATTTAAATATTGAAAATCTAGATAGATGTGGATGCCCCCAGACGCTTTCCCTACAGGAACAATGTTGGAAACCCACTCAAGATAATCAATAGGGTGGATGAATTTTACCTCTAGCATTTTTTGCAGTTCTTCTTTGACTAAAAGTGCTACCTTAGGATGCATATTGTGCAACTTTTTTTTCATAGGTTTAATCTTTGGATCTACTGGTAAGTGATGCATAACCAAATTTGTGTCTAAACTAGGCATGTCTTTGTATGTCCATGTAAAATTGATTTTGTCTTTTTGTAGGAACTCAATCATCACTTTTTTTTCTTTGGGACTTAAGGTGGCAAAAATGTAGGTAGTTTGTGGATTATCTACCATGCCCAAATTAACTGGAATTGTGTCCTCATTTAGTATAGGTAACTTTTCTTGTGGTAAAGATCTTAATGACAAGTCAAGCTCTCCCTCTTCTAGTGCCTCTAGAAGTTTTTCACCAGAAGATGCATCCTTTATTTTATCTTTTTCTTCATCCAAAAGCACTCCAAAAGAGTTTTCACTAGAGGATGTTTCTTCTATTTTTTTTATTTTTAGTTTCTTTTTCACTTTTGTGACTAAAGGAGTTGACTTGGCTACCAAAATAGGCTTCCTCATTGTATTGGATCTCATATGTGTAATCTTGGAGATTCTTAAGGCCAAAGAGTGCCATCACTACTCTGTCAGAGTTATAGATATCAAGAGTTGGTGGTGTGTCCTGGAGGTCCCAATCTATCATGTCAGGGTTGGTGAGAGGTAGATTTGTGGATAAAAGGTCAGCTATGGAAATGACATAGACATGGTTATCTAGGTCATCCTCAATGTACTGGAAGGGTACTTCAAAGAATTCCTCCTCTTCAGTCTTAGAATCAAGTTCAACCATATAATAGTTGTCAGCAAAGGACACCTTGGATTTTAATGGAGCCCAAACCATGTCCTTTAGGATAGCTATTAGCCTCAAGGGGTTGTTTGATTCCATCTTCTTTAGGCCCACAGACGGTACCATGATATCCCATGTTTTTAATGATAGGAGGAGCCTTAACATACTTATCTTTAGGGAATTCCATAGGTTCATCTTTTTCATCAAAATATAGCCAATCTAGGATATTATATTCCATGTGTTCATCACTAAGTGAGCCCCAATGTTCAAATGTTGTCTTATTAACATGCATAGTATCCTTATTTGTAGAAGGTGCTATTTGTGAAGGTTTTCCAAAGGATCAAGGGGAGAGTGGTAGTTGTCCAACACACAATGTATTTTCAAACTTATACTCTCACATTCCTTGGTCAACAAAAGTAACCTTCTTCCCTTTAGTATTGACCTTAATATCTTCAACCTTCTCTTTTCCTTTATAGGAACCAAAATCAATATTGGATAGCTCTGGTACTGTTGTAGAAGGTGATTCCATTATTGTGAGAGATCTAGGTATAACCTTAGCAAATTCACTCACTGGAAAAAAATTTGTTGGGGTACTTTCCAACCTCTTACAAAAAGAAAAATCTAAAGGATCACTTGGAATTGTGACCTCTCTACCTTGGTGGGGAAATTTCAAGCATTGATTATATGTGGATGGTACCGCTTTAAGTGTGTGTATCCATGGTTGACCAAGAAAGATGTTATATGGAAAGTCCAAATCAAGGACATGGCATTCAATATTTATTATAGCTGGCCCAACCTTTAGTGGTAACATGATAACTCCTTTTGATTCTCTTTCTCTTTCATGATATGCTTTGATTGTTATCCATTTATTGATATCTAGGAGGTCTTCTGGAAACCCCAAAAAATATATCATCTTCAATGTACAAAGGTTCAAACCAGATCCATTATCTATAAGGAATCATTTTATCTTATGTCACTGTATAAGGACTTTGATGTGAAGCGACAAATTGTGGTGTTGATTAGGACCTTGGAAATCTTTTTTTGTGAAGACAAGGTGTTATTGTGTAGAAAGACTTCCAATCATGGTAGTGAATTGGGATGCATTAATTTTTTCAAGCACATGAGACTCTAAAAGAGAAGTCTCCAAAATCTCTTTGTGGATAGGTGAGGTGGTGAGAAGCTCTAGAATGGATATCTATGCAAGAGTCTTCCCTAACTGGGATAATACACCATAGCGAGAAGCAAGTCTTTGTGAAGTGGATGGCATGGTAGGTGCATGTGGAATTGATGGATTAGTGGGGTTGGGAGTGGTAGCTTGCAAAGTAATTCTTCCTCATTGAGTGGTTGCATCTTAATCAACTGCTTGTACGACAAGAGTATTCACATGAGTGTCTACCTCTTTAATGTGACCACACATGGAGTCAAAACCACATATATCATTTATTTCTATTTTACTACACAAGGAGTCAAATCCTAATATGTGGTTAGTAGAATAATCATAGTGTAATGCATTGGATGTGGAAGCTTGATTTACATTGTTCATATTGTTGTTTCCATTGTTTTTGTTGTTATTGTCATTGTTTTGGTTAGGAAATGGCTTTTGAAATATCTTTAGTTTAGCATTTTTAGAGGGTGGTTCCCCTTCTACCTCAATTTCTCCATCATTAACAAGATTTTGAATGAAGACCTTGAGTTTCATACACTTGTTTGTGTCATGTCCTTTGATGTGATGGTATTTGCAATATTCATTTTCCCTATATCATTTTGATTTGGGTTGATTTTCATCAAAGGGTCATGTGTTGGGAAATACCATCAAATTGTGATCCACTAGTTTTTGGAATATGCCATCCAAGCGTTCAGAAAAGTTAGTGAAATTCCTATTTCAATCATAGTTATAGTTGTAATTGCTATTGGTATTTTTGTTGTTGTGAGGAAAAAATTGCATTTGATTATGAGATTGGTGGTTGTTCTGATTGTTGTTTTGATTCTAATTGTCATGGTTTGAACTGTTCTTGTTTCGGTTATGGTAGCTATGTTGTTATTGTTTCCCCCTTGGAGGTTTTGTACACTTTTGACATCAGTGACACCATTGTGAGTAACACCTTTGTTTTTAGACCAAAATTTGGGTTTGCCATTATTGTTTGTATCATTTTTCGAGGATGAAGAGCTATAATTTTTAATTGAACCCTTGTCTAGGAGTACATTTTTAATGTTCTTTCCTTTTTTGACTAAGGTGGAAAAGTCTTCAGGACTAGCCATTTTCATGTGGAAAGACATCTCTGGTATCAAATTTTTGATAAATATATCCACAAGGTTGGAATCCTCAATTTTGTATGGCATGCAATTAGCAAGATTCCTCCACTTTTGTAGGAAATTGGCAAATGTTTCACAGTTTTGTTGTTTCATGTTACACAAATCACTCAATGATACATGATGTGCAATGTTGTAAGAGTATTGTGCTACAAATTTCCTCATTAAATCATTGAAGGAAGTAATGGAACCCTTGGATAAGTTCATTAGCCACTCAAGTGTGGGGCCTCTACGAATTCTTGTGAACAACCTCTTAAGATAATCCTCACTATAAGCTACTTCTTAACATAACAGGAAAAATTCCTCGAGATGTGTGACTAGACATGTTTCTCTTGTGTATTTGTCAAATTTAGGAATCTCAAAGTTTGGTGGAAAAAATATCATGTTGATGGATTTGTCAAATGGAAAGGGGAAAATTCCCTCAAAAGATAAATCTTTCACCCCTTTGTTGCTCATGGTATGGGCCAAATTTTGAAGTTCATGCAACTGCTGGGCTAGATCGTGGTTTGGTTGCATTTGTGATTGTTGGGAATTGATAAACCCACCTCCCAAGTTGTATGGAGTCCCAAACATATTATGAGGTGGTGGAAGTGCTCCACTTTGGCCAATGTTTTGATATGCAGTCATTGGAATTGGCACATATGTTTTCAGCATACTTGTTGGCATTTGTAAATAAGTGGAATATATTGGTTGTGTTGGAATTGCCATCTATTGTGTAGATACTTGCCCAATGCTTAAGCATCCTATAGTAGGACTTGTCAAGGTTGACTATAGCATGCTAGCATGTGTAGTAGTGTTGGGAATAGTGCTAATGATTTGTTGAATATGTTTCACACTTAATTGGAATGTAGGTTGTGTTGAAACACTTGATGAAGGTATGGAACTAGTTCTCACCACAAGTTCTTTTCCCTTGTTAGATGTTTGGGCTATGTGTGAAGTTGTTAACATGGGAGCACTGTCCTTGGTAATTTGTCTAAATAAAGCGCTCTCATCAAAACTCATAGGGACATTAACACCATCTTTAATCAAGTTTAGAAAGATCTTCATCTTGTTTTCCCTAATGGATTTTTCCAACATTTCCAAGTTGAATGGATCTGTAAGAAATATTTGAACATCACTAGGGATATTGTTATTGTTAATAGGATCTTCATCTTGGTATACTTCTTTGTCATCAAGTGAATTACTTCCTAGAGTTATGTTGTGAAAAGGATTCTCTAGTTCTTGAGTGAGTGTTGAGCTAGTCATACCAAAGTCTATACTAGGGGGAAATGTGCTCCCCAATGAGGTTGATCGTGGAGGAAAAGGATTCTCCATCTCTTGTTATCTTAATGATTCTAACAAATGAGACATAGGGTTAAATGTGAATCTACTAGATTGTGTATGTACCATAAAATTGTGACCAAACCAATGGGCGGAAGATTGTGGAAGAAAAGGAAGAAAATGTGAGAGAGTGACTGAACCTTATATGATAAAGAGGGCCAACAACCTAAATGTAAATAGAGACCTTGTTGATTTGGCAAACCAAGTGTAATATAGGATAAAAGTATCTTTCTCATACCAAAGATGGACAAGTGATCTTTAGGCAAGATAGGACACTAAATTTCTTACCCACTATTTGGAGATGGACTTGTGATCCCAAATGAGTGAGTGTAACTATGATAAATGTTTTCTTATGGAGAAAGGTCTAGTGTTGTAATCTCAAAATTTTTGTAACTACGATGTTCTTAGGCCAAAAGATTAAGGTTCAAATGATCAAACTCTCTAGAGGAAATTTTTCAAATGGAAGACTAGAAATTTTGAAAATGGGTTGATGTGGAAAATGAAGGTGCTATGGTGACTATGCGGATAACTCAATCCTCTCTCACTAGAAATAAAAATCTTGGGTTCACTCTAGGGAAAGTAGACCAATTTCAAAGTTTACCATTGTATAAGATTCTATCATAATGGTCTTGTTCAACTTCCTCTTTCTTGATGTCTTTGATAGCGTATCAGAATTGTTTATCACCATGTGCTAGGTTTTTTCTTTCCTTGTAGGAAAATGGTTTGAATAATTTCAGCTTCTTAGGTTTGACTTTGTCGGTCATGGAAGGAACAAAACAAACCTAGTTTCAAGCACAAAATTTTTTTTCAAACAAGATCACTTATTTCTTGTGCACTCAAGATCACCCGAAGGCACAAAAGGAGAGAATACATAAGTGATCTCAGGGTTTAAAAGACACTTGTTCTTTCCCAATGGAGCTTTAGGTTTTGTAATCTACTCTTGAAGACACTCATGTTTAAGCATGCATTGTTCTTTCCAACTTGACAACATCATCAACATAATGAAAAATGAGGATTCATCCACAAAAAGTAAATTGATCGTCTTCAACATAAGCAAATTGCTGAAAATGAAAACAATTCCTTTAAGTCATTCAAGATTGAGTGAATTCATTTTAAGCACCAAACTCAAATATTTCATAGCAAGCTTCATTGACCTTAGGCATTCAAGAGTGTATTTTCTATCTAAACATTTATTCCAATGAAACGCATGTCAATTTCCTAAAGGAACTCAATATTGGGTTTGATTAGTCTACACATGCATTCCAATGAAAAAATTGTTAATTCATTAAACATTTAAGAATTTGTTTGAGCACCATTTATTCCAATACAATGTGTGTAAATTTCCTTAGATCATTCAAAAGTGTGTAATGGTTTACCTTAATGCATTCAAGAGTGTGTTTGACCTTTAAATATTAGTTGCAACATGCATTCCAAGGAAAGTGATTAATTCATACAAGTTCATTCACCATTTAAATCCTACAAGTGATCAAAATCACTACAAATTCTCCAACTGATTAAGATCACTATAAACTCTTTAAGTGATTAAAATCAATACAAATTTCTAAAAGTTTGTCTCTTACAATAAAATCCTGATTAAAAATCTCTAGAGATCAACCAATCAATGAATTAAGTATTAAAATCATGAGTTAATTGATCAAAAAAGTGGATACGATAGACACTAGGTGCAGACGACAGAATTACACAAACGCCAAAAATTGTAGACAATAGAAAATTGAGAAGTGCGGTTAAATTTATTCTATTTACTAATACTTTGACAGTTATAGATGATAGAATAGAGTCATAGACACTAAACTTTAAAGATGTTAGGAAAACACAGATGAAAAACTACTAACAGAATTAACTTTCATGATACACAACACAGACGACAAAGTATAGTCAGTGGAAATGATAGTATATGGCTTGTAAATGATAGAACTAGGTGAATATCGCAGATGAAAATTTAAAAATATCGCTGGTTTTTGGCCACCCACAACATAGATGACAACTCAAGCAAAATGTCATAGATGACAATATAGACTACAAAGCCAACATAATGGAATAGAGACAACAAAATAGTTGTAGTTTGCAGAATGAAGTAGTTTTAAAATGTTATAGGTAGAGACGCCAAACCATGGGGATGCAAATCTATGGAGATGATGAAACATCTTCGTAGATGATACTGCATCCTAACAAAGATGACAATGCAAAGTTTCTACGAAAAACTTCAAGTTTTTTGACCGATTTTGAATATGGAAAAGGGAGGTGGGTCTCACCAAGCATGCCAAAATGTATACATGAAAACCTAACTTGTTGGGAGCATGCGTAAACAAGAAAAGTTAATTGCATATGTATATCAAATATTTAAATGAGATCGAAATACAACTATCTATACTTGAGTTTGACAACTTGATGCAACTTAAATGAAAAGTCCTCATGAAACCTCAAAGTAGCTTAATAAAGAGCACCCATGAGAGACCTTGTTGGTGTGTTTTAGATTGGAGGGATGTGGATGTGCTCTCCCAAACACAACTATTGAATCCCTTGACTAATAAATGATATGCAAAATGAAATAAGTGAATCTAGAGTAAATGAATGGAGAATGCCTTCAAGAAATGGCTATGAGTGAGCCAATCCTCAAAGGAATCTAAGATGTGAATGTGAATGGAATGCAATGAAGAAAGAAACCTAGCAATATCATATTACCGTGAAACTAATGCAAACAACTACCAAAGATTAGCTCTAAGCATAAAATCTCTAGAAAACTCAAAAGCCAAACTAGCATGATAACAATGCAAATGAGGGAGATGTGAAATGCTTGAGACAAGGGCTCTATTTATAGGTTTGAGAGAGGCCTTGGGGAGGTGGCATCTATATGGCATCCACATAGGTACCACAAGGGAGACACATGGGTTAAAGGAAAAAACCATGCAAAAGTCAAAACTAGCCTTTATGATTGAGAGGCTCCAGGTTTGCTCACACATGTGTGAGAAACCTTGGGGGAAGGAGTGGGGGGACAAAGGTGTAAGAGGTGTAAATGAAGTGGAAGCTTTATTGGATCATGATTTTATCACACATGTGTGAGAAAACACTTAGGAGCTAAAAGGTGATTAGAAGGGTGTTTAGGATAATAAAGTGGGTAGGCATAGAAGGATGAGAGTGATGGGTGTAGACTAAGTTTTAGGACAAGATTATAATTAAATTAAAGAAGATTTAACTTAATCATAGGATTAAAGAATTTAAAGGAATAGAGGGAATTAAATAAATTAGAGTTTATTTAAAAGGGGATTTATGGAGCACTACATATTAAATAAATTTAATACATTAGAGGGGATGCATTTAAATTAAATTTAAATACATTAGGAAAATGAACATATTTAATTAAATAAATTTAATTAAATAAGTAGAAGAATAGGAAAAAATATAATTAATTAATAAATAAATATTTATAATGTCAAAGGAAATATTAAATAATTTAATATAGCATTTTAGAAAATTTTAAGCGTCTAGAAAAGTGTGTGAAAGCCAAGAAGAATGAAGGACTGAAACAGAGATCTATAATCTACAAATGAAGTTGTAAGTTGTTATCAGATCAAGCCTTATTATTACTCTCTATTAATTGTATTAGTCTAGGGTAAATTCTTTGGATTAAGGTTGACCCAACAGTCATTTGTAAATCCTTTAACCGGGTGACATTCCAAGTGAATGGTGTAAAGTCCTCTAACAAGATTCACTCCTAACAGGGTGTTTGAAATCCTTTAACAGGGTCACATTTAATAGTGTGTATTGTAACCTTTAATAGGGTTGGCATTTCACAGCACATCACTTCAGAAGAGTGAAAAAGAGTAGCGTGTTACTAGTGGGTTTTCCCAAAGTGGGTTTCTACGTAAATCATTGTGTCAAATGTGTTATTGAATCTGTTATGTTTCATGTTTACATTTTGTAAATTGATGTGATAGTAACCTACAAGTTTTAAGTGATTACATAATCTTGTGGATGTATGCATAATGATGATAAATGTTTTATGGGTTCACTAAGCTATGAATTTTTTATTTATTCATTTGGACCTTGGATAATTGATTCACCCCCCTCTCAATTATTATAAAAGAATTCCAATAGTGAGTGGAACTATTATTTTGTTTAATTTTCTTGTCAGCTTACTTTCTTTGTCACATTTTCACTTCCTTAAAGCCAATTTTTTATTAATATTTGGATTTTTTTGATTTTAAAACTTATTTGGTAATATTTATTCAAGGAGTTATCTTTCATTATGGACTAGTGAAAGCATTTTTCAAGGATTGTAGGTAGAGACCAAGAGGCTCTTCTCAAAACTATCATCAAACTCTTAGTAGTTGGGTTTTTAACAAGGATTTGGTACTATATTCTTTTATAATTGTTCAAAATTTATAAAATTGAGGTATATTGGAGTACATTAACATAAGTTTTAAATGAGTTTAGTTTGGTATTAAGTTTCATTGTATCTCGTGAGAAAATTGATGCCGTAGTAGGCTATTGCCTATGACATCTCAGTGTTTTGATTCTACAACACAACCTTTTGATTGAATGGAAGTTTGAATGCTTCTTGATTGTATGTAATGATGGAAACAAGTTTGAAACTATGGATAAAAACTTGTAAATGATTGTATTAATGACCCACAAGGGATTTGAAGATATGGTAATAAGTACTTTGAGTTATAGTAAATTGTCAAAGGAAGATAGTCTAAAAAAAAATTATGATCTTTGCTTGTTGGATGGTTACCAATTAGACCTGGGTCTAAGAGGTGATACTTTGTCAATATAAGGAAAATATTACATTGATAATATTATATATATGCAATGTTGTTGACTACCATAAAGGGAATATTGATAGTCCCAACTCACAAAACTGTCATTAAAGGAGATTGACTATGATATTTGGTGTTAAGAGAAACTTGAATATTACTGGGTGAGTAAAAATTAGTGGTGCATTGATCATGATAGGGATAGTCCTATGATTTTGTGAAAATTACATCTAGGAAGTGATACTTTTGGAATATTTAGTTATCTTTGTAGTTGGAAATGAAAGTATAATTTCCTTCCTAAAATTGTCCAAATACCCTTATCCTGATCAATTAAATAAATATTTAGTAGTTATTTAATTCCTTTACCTTTAGTTAAATAAATTTTACATTTATTTAATTATGTTCATCCTTTCTTGATTTAAATAAACTAAGGTTTATTTAAATCCTAACCTATTCCCCTTGCATGCTAACCCATTCACTTTAATTAAGTACTTCGTTTACTTAATTAATCCATTTCCTAATCCCACTTGGAATTAAATATTAAATTTAATCCTATTTGAGCACATGGCTCCTAAGTTTAACCCTCAATTAATCCATCCTTCTAACCTAGGTCAAACCACTTATCCACTAATTAATCCTAGTTCCTCATCTAATTACATCCTTAATCATTTGCACAATCGTAATCAAAGGATTAGCAAACCCCAGTCACATGTGACATGTGACTCTTACACACTTACAACTTTGTCCCCCTTCACATGTGAACCAAGGTGTCTCACACATGTGTGAGAAACCTTGAGCCTCCAATCCTCTTACACATGTCATTGACCCATCACTTTCAAAGGTGTCTCACACATGTGTGAGAAATCTTGAGCCTCCAACTCTCTTTCACATGTCATTGACCCATCACTTTCAAAGATGTCTCACACATGTGTGAGAAACTTTGAGCCTCCAACCCTCTTACACATGTCATTGAATTGTCACATCAAAGGTGGCTCACACATGTGTGAGCATCTTGCTCCCTTTGAATGGTCAAAAACCCTAATCCACATGGAGTCTACTTGGCCTCCACCTCATGGACACCTCATCAATCCTAAGAGATCCTAGCCCTTCATCTTACATTCAATCTCAGCCATCCGTTGCATCTCATTTCCTATAAAATGAGAGCCCTCTCCTCATTTTCAAAAAGCACTATCTACCCCATTGTTATGTTGCAGGAATTGTGAGCAACCACATCCCATAAGCAAAGAAATCATCAACCACTTGATGATTTCGTGAGGTTTGCATATTGCTATTTTGATTTCATGTTATGCTTTTTACATGTTTATCTTGCATATTTTGAGGTTTTCATAATCATGTAGGAATATATGTTAGTTTCTTAATGTTTATTCCTCTTATTACATTTTTATGCAATATATTTTGGCACGCCTGGTGGGACCCACTTCACGGGTTCGAACTAACGATCTAATGTGTTTTTGAGTATTTTGTGAGCTTGTAGGTTGAGGAAGCATTTGGGGATCAAGTTTCATTAGGAGCGCCTAATTGAGCCATAAAGCCCATCATCGCATTTGGAAGACATAAGAGAAGGTTTTTGACATATAGCACTCTATATTTCATTTCTTATTGCTTTATTTTCTAGCTCTAAGAGCGTATACACGTTGAACATATTTATTTGCTAATATTAAAAAAAATACACTCCTTTGTTAATAGATAAATAAGTAAAAGAAAAAAAAAGGGTGAGGGGGCTTATTTAGTTTTATCTATATCATCATCTTTTATACATTTTGAACATATATATAAATTGTTAAAAAAGAAGAAGGGGGGGTTAGTTTAACTAAAAAAAAATTTAAATAAAAATAAAAATTCAAAAACTAAAAAAAAATACAATAAAAAAAAAAAATCATTTTTTTGGTTTATGCAGGCTTGGCACTCGTAGGCGCCACCACTGGCAGCACCTACGAGTGTCGCCCCCACGGCTTGTAACCCTCCCCACCACCGTCGCCGCGGCCCCCCTGCAATTCTGTGCTACAGCCGAGCTGCCTCCCTTGCACCTTCTTCCCCCTGTCACTCGTTGCTCCGCGCATAACCTTCGCTCCCAACGACTCCCTCTCGTGCCACCATGGCCCCCTTGCAACTCCTGCCGCTTCACACTGTCTACCTTGATGGAACCCCTGCTCCCCGCTCCATCTTGCAGCGTCGAACAACCCTCCCTCCCCACGGCCATCGACCTCTGCAACTCCATAACCGTGCTTCCCCTATGGTCACCGACGGCCAAAACCCCTACCACCGGCTGCGATCACCCGCGGTCGAACCCACCACCACCTGTTCGCTCTGCCTCCTGCGATCGCCCGCCGCCTGCGCTCCTCTCCACCTTCACTCGTGGCCTATTCCACTACGCTGTCGCAACCATCCCCGCTCCCTTTGCTCCTTCGCCAAAGCCCCACCACTGCCTCCGCTCGCTTCCAAACCCTGCAACTTCGAACACATCCTCCGTCCTTCTGCTCTGCTCATGCAAAAACCCCTGCTTGCAACCCTTTTCCTGCCATTTCTCTCCCTCACGACTACCTTTTCACCTGCTCCGCCCACATGCAAACATTAAAACCCCTCCTCCACTACTTCACCCATAGCTAACCCGTTGCTCATCCCACACTACAACCCTCGCTTTGCCACTCTACCTCCTGCGGACCACCACTACACAAACCTCCTTGCAAGCTTCCTCTGGTGTTGCCATGTGGCACCCATTAGGGTTCCAACCATGTGGCATTTTTCTTGGCAGTGCATGCATACATGGACTCCACATCAATGCACAAACAAAACATTTTTCTTTTTTTCTTTTTTTTCAAAAAAATCAAAAAACCAATTTTTTTTTTTTGCTTGACATGCACCTAACTGTCAAATTTTTGCTCATAGGTTGCTGAGATCATCACTACATCAGCAATCCACATGCCCTTTTAGACCATAAGGAGCAACCTTTGGTTTTTTGCTCATAACTTGAGCATACAGACTTCGTTTTTGTAAAATGAAATATCGCTGGAAAGTTGATTCTGAGCCTGTCACGATGAATTGGTTTCATGAGATTTTGATGATGTTTAGATCTCTATTTTCTCTATCAAAGACCAAATTTTGTGTTAAATTTTTCATTGTAGGGTTGTTTCATGTTTGTCCTACATTTTCGCTGCCTTAACTTGTGTTTTTGCAGGGATATTTTCTCACTAACCATATTGCTTGCAGATTTTTTCTTTAATTTTGTTTTGGGAATGAACTTGTATGATTAAACACTCATCTTTGAATGCATGATTAACGCTCAAACTCAATCTTGAATGCATGGTTAATTGAACAACTATTTTTTCTTTGGAATGAATGATAACACAATCTTGCATGTCTAAGGATCAACGAACATTGCAATACACGTTTGAATTTGGTGCTTAAAATGAACTCACACAATCTTGAATGCCTTAAGAGAAATTGATTTCATTTTCAACAATCTTTCTTATGGACACGTTCGCTTTACTTTCTTGTTGACAAATTCATATTTTTCATTTACATTGGTGTCATTTCAAGTTGGAAAGAACATTGTATGCTTTAAACACATGTGTCTTCAAAGTAGATTACAAAACCTAAAGTTTCATTGGGAAAGAACACGTGTCTTTTAAACCCCAAAACCACTTACATATTCTCTCCCCTCGCACCTTTGGGTGATCTTGGGTGTACAAGAAATAAGTGGTCTTGTTTTTCTTTTTTTAGGAGGCTTGCTTGAGAATTTCATCACCCCTTGGGATGACCTCAACTCCAGTGTTCTGGCAGAGTATAAAAATTGAGAGGTGAATCGAAAGACACCTCTCTTGGAAGCAAAATATTGTCACTCTTGGCTAAGCCCCAAAGAAATTTATGCCTTTGGGAAGTGAAGGAGGAGATTTGGGTTACCGTCTCCCCCCGACTGTGTGGCAGTATTTTTTTTCATCTACAGATTTGGGCCTCATGTACCTTGTGTATATCGAGGACACCCTCTAGTTGATACTTGTACATCCTAGTTGAAACCTTATAGGATTGTTGGTGTGTTTGACGTTCTCGAGTGTTTGAAACACACATGACTTGTATATATTTCATTGTTTGATTTTGAATCTCAAAATTGAGAAACCCAAAAACATCATAAAACATAAAAATCCAAAAAAAATCATAAAAGTTCAAAAATCCAAAAAAATCAAAAAATCTCAAAAACAACAAAAACAAGTCTTAGTTCAAGTCCTCTTAGTCAAGTTGTCCACATCACTTCCTCTTTCCATCATAGTCATCACCCTCATGCATCTCTTATCTTAATCACCTTCTTAATCATTCAAATCATTGCTCAAAATCTTATTCACCTCTAACCATCTGAGTCATTTCTTCATCTTCTTAATCTTATCCTAATCATGGTTCATAATCTGCATCAAGATCCAATTCCTTCATTCAATGATTCATCCTTGTGATTCTTAATCCAATCCCTTGTCAAATTCATTCTTTTCTAATCAATTTCTAATTCAATCCATTTACATTTTCATCCATAATCAATCTTTCTAATCTCATTCATTCAAGTCTTCTTCTAATTCAACTTTGCATCACATCTTCTATTTTGGACATAGGAGCATTATCACGAACATCGTACTTTAATTCACATCCAACATTCACTTGTTTGCAATATCATAGGGTTTTTATCAAATCAAATCAAACCCTCATCCAATCAATATCCAATCAAATCAAATCAAATTCAATCAAATCAAATCAAGTGCAATCCTTATCAAGTCAAGTCCAATTCAAATCAAATCCAAACAAAAGTCCCAACTCGCTCCTAGTCTCAAGTTCATATTCCATCCTCAAATCTTTCATCATTCTTCATCTAACATCCATGGATCTGAATTTTCTTAATCAAATGGTTAACAATCTTCAAAGACAATATGGAGTTCTACCTCCTATTCAACTTGCATATCAAATCCATTCTCAACACTTCATCTCCAACTCTCATCCATCTCATGTCCATTATTCTTCTACCTTTGACAAGGGAAATCCACCTCATTATCCTTCAACTCCACACAATTCCATTCATAGCCCACACAATTCCTCAAACACAAATGCCCTTGCCATGGAAATGGAAAAACTAAAGAATTATCTCTTAGCAAGTCAACAAAAAGAGGCTGCCTTCCATGCCATGTGTCCTCTTCCCCCCTATTTCGAAGACCATAGTCCTCATGTCCCATCCAACCCAAACCCTCCATGCTATCCATAGTTACACCTTCACATAATCCTAATCCTCCACAAACATCATCCCCACCTCATAATGGGTTTTTCTCACGTAAATACTTGGATAAGTGTAAAATAAAAAATGAAGAGAGCCAATCACCCCAAGTCATACCCCCGATTCCATTTCAAGACCTTCCTCTAAAGCATGACATTATAGATGCCTCTTCTCTTCTAGATCTGAGCATTTCTCCATCTCATTGTTCCCTTATTCCTCATTATCCATTTATCCCCCCTAGTCCATCTCATGATTCCCTTCCTAATCCAGATTAAGGCATTCCATGTACTGCACACATTACCAATTCCACTCCATCTCCAGACTTAGCATCCATCAATTCTCCACTTCACGAAGATTCTCCTTCCACTCCATCCACTAGCTCTCCTCCATGTCAAGATCAAATCACTCCATCTCATGAACCTATTCCATCTCATGATCCATGTATTCCACTACATGATCCTCTTTCAAGTCAAGATCAAAGCACCCTTCATTTTCATTTCATGATTCCACTCCATCTCACGATCCTATCATCCCTCATAATCCCCTTCATGATCCTAATCCTCTGCATGACCTTATCACACCTATCCAATCCACTCACAGACACCATACACTTAGACTCGCATCTTGTATTAAAAATGATAAGTATCCCATTAACGAAATAATTTCTCAAGATGTCAGTACACTTTCCACTCCTTCCAAATCCAAAATTCCTCCTTCCAAACCAATAGCTTCCCATCATTCATCTTCCAAGTCCATTCTAGGTCCTTATCTTCCATCCATTTTAGGTCCTTATGTTCCATCATCAAACCCTTCATCCCTTCCTTCCATTTTAGGTCCCTACATACATCCATCCACCATATCCATGTTTCCCACTTAATCCTCTCATGCTCCTAGTCAAGATCAACAAAGGCACATATCCTTGAATTCCTTCCAACGTTCACCATCCATACGCTCTCCACCATGTTTATCTTCATGCACCCATACCAAAGCCAATGGAAGCAAGTTGGATTCTAAAGAAAAAATAAAATGAAGCCAAAAATCCACAAAAACACAAGGATCAACATGTCACCTCTAAAAGACATGTTCAAGAAAAGACAAATCTAATCCAAAAGAAAGAGCAAATCAAAAAGCCACAAAGGCTCAAAATCAAAAATGCAAAAATTTTGTGGATACCAAAGCTACTTAATGTAGCAATGAATCTCAAAGAAAGATTCACAATGACATCTAATTTGGCTAATCCAAAGGCTTTCACATCAATTTTGGCTCCTCATATACCCAAATCCACCATTCCAAATCCATCATCTCCTTCATCTATTTTGGGTCCCTATATCCCAAAATCCACACTTTCTCCTACATATTCTCCACAATTTCCTCCTTTCCATCAGCCTTCAAGGTGTGTGCCAATGATGATGTTTTTTCCTCCTTCATCCACTCACTCACAAGCCTTCCAACCTAGCATCCATCAACCATGTCTTTCTCCCACCCCGTTAATCCAAACCTTTTCATAAGCCATTTTCCTCCGTTCACTACCCTATCAACATCTAGGAGTAAATAGTAAAAATTCCTTGAAAATAAATAAAAAAGGACTAAATATAAAGGGATACCATCCATGAAAATAGATGGTTGAGTCCTCCCTTCATTTTCCTATCATGCATTCATTGCCTTCCTCTTCCACTTATCCATCCATTCACTTTTCCTCTTCCACTTGCACTCTACACTGGGGGCAAGCTCCATCCATATCGCTCTTCCTTACATCTCTTCCATCCTTCCATCTACCGTTTGTTATCCTCTTCCATCTTTGATCTTGACTTTCACTTTCCTTTCATCCATACATATGCACTTTCCATATCCCTTTCTCGTTATCCATATATTATCCTATATACATCCATAAATGTTCCATACATTTGATCTTGACATGCTATCCATAACTTGCATCCCATAATCCTTTTCATGTTTAGTTCATCCATTTGCCCTCTATACTCCTACATACTTCCATCCTCATTTCCTATGTCTTTGGTCTTGGTTATCCCATACATTTTCTCCATTTCATATCCCATGTTTCATGCATACCCTTCATATCATTATCCCTATTCATACTCTCCCTCCCATATTCCCTTATTCATTCCCCTTTCATGCCCATGTTCGTGATCAATACTAGACGCACAATAACCAAAGGTTTATACATGCTTTGGAAGAAGACATGCCTTCTCTTCCTCCGCACACTAGCCTTCATACCATCCTTCCATTTTCATGCATCCTTTCCCACCATAATTTTCCACCATATTCCTATCCTTGTTATGGGGCATTTGACTCCTTCGAGACATGGTCCTTGGTTCTGCATTTTTTGACACCATATCATTTGGCTCTTCCTATCCTTTCACCATCCCTTTCGTCCATCGAATCCTATTGCTTTTCCTCCATTTACCATGCCTTGGTTCTCCCTTGTCATTGGTCCTAATTCATTTGATCTCACGTTCATTCAATCAATTCATTTCTATCCATTCTATCCATTCTATTCCACATTCATTCATATCAAATTCAATCTAATTCTTCCAATCACTTTAATCAAATTCATTCATCTTCTAATTCAATCAATATTCAATTCTTCTAATCCTTTCCAATCAACTCAATTCTACTTTCATCATTCTTCATCCTATCACCATCATTCTTCCAATCTCATCCATGTTCATTCTTCTATCCGCCATAAAAGAAAAAAATCAAAAAAACCACTTGTGCAATCAATACTAATTCAATCAATCAAATCTTGCAATCTTGTACCATCAATCCTTAATCAGTTCATCAATTTGACCCAATCAGCTGATAATCCATCAACCATATTCAATCATTATCATGGGATGAATCCTTCCCAATCCTTCGATGCACATTACGCTTATCGTTAGCTTTGTCATCCTTAATCAATCATCATCAATCAGTCCATTCATGGGTTTTTAGCTTGACTAGGGGCAAAATGTTGGTTTGCTTTTGGTTTTTTGTGCATGATTGCTTGTTACTTGTATGCATTAGTATTTTTTTCATTTATCATGGTCTTTGCATCCTATTGTCCCAAGGAATCATGGTCTTCCATATCATGGTTTCATATGGATTATGATTGTATTAGACCCCTGTTTTCACATACTTGACACATTGTCATTTTGGTTCCTCATACCTTGGTGCATAGTGTTAAGTACAATATCAAACTTAGGTTGTTCATGCCATTACATTATAACTCCCTTCGATCCTCCCATCCATTTCAAGAGAACATCCATGTTCTCCTAACTCGCATGTCCTCTCGAGGGGGCATACCCTTCCATCCTCGTCATCCTTCCTCATCCTTCCATGACTGGGGCATCATGCCACTAGTTTTTTCCTCCCAGCCACTATATTGTATTCTTCTTTGATATAAAATTACTAATGTTGTATCAAAGAGGGGCAAAATGTAGACACCTAAAATTGTCCAAATACCCTTATCTTGACCAATTAAATAAATATTTATTATTTATTTAATTCCTTTACCTTTAGTTAAATAAATTTTACATTTATTTAATTATATTAATTCTTTCTTGATTTAAATAAACTAAGGTTTATTTAAATCCTAACCTATTCCCCTTGCATGCTAACCCATTCACTTTAATTAAGTACTTCATTTACTTAATTAATCCCTTTCCTAATCCCACTTGGAATTAAATATTAAATTTAATCCTATTTGAGGACATGGCTCCTAACTTTAACCCTCACCTAACCCATCCTTCTAACTTAGGTCAAACCACTTATCCACTAATTAATCCTAGTTTCTCATCAAATTACATCCTTAATCATTTGCACAATCCTAATCAAAGAATTAGCAAACCCTAGTCACATGTGACATGTGACTCTTACACACTTACAACTTTTTCACCCTTCACATGTGAACCAAGGTGTCTCACACGTGTGAGAAACCTTGAGCCTCCAACCCTCTTACACATGTCATTGACCCATCACTTTCAAAGGTGTCTCACACATGTGTGAGAAACCTTGAGCCTCCAACCCTCTTTCACATGTCATTGACCCATCACTTTCAAAGATGTCTCACACATGTGTGAGAAACTTTGAGCCTCCAACCCTCTTACACATTTCATTGACTTGTCACATCAAAGGTGGCTCACACATGTGTGAGCATCTTGCCCCCTTTTAATTGTCAAAAACCCTAATCCACATGGAGTCTACTTGGCCTCCACCTCATGGACACCTCATCAATCCTGAGAGATCCTATCCCTTCATCTTGCATTCAATCTCAACCATCCGTTGCATCTCATTTCCTATGAAAGGAGAGCCCTCTCCTCATTTTAAACAAGCACTATCTATGCCATTGTTATGCTGCAGGAATTGTGAGCAACCACATCCCATAAGAAAAGAAATCATCAACCACTTGATGATTTTGTGAGGTTTGCATAGTGCTATTTTGATTTCATGTTATGATTTTTACATGTTTATCTTGCATATTTTGAGGTTTGCATAATCATGTAGGAATATATGTTAGTTTCTTAATGTTTATTCCTCTTATTACATTTTTATGCAATACATGTCTAATTAGATCACCTTTGTGATAGTGGAGGTTCAGAATATATAGTATTGATATGAAGTTACTTGTCAACATGTTCTATTTTGATTAATTAATATGATGATCACTTAGAGATGGAAGTTTGGACAACCTACATAATCCTCAACAAAGTTTAAGTTGTGATCAATCTTGAAGTCTATATTACTGATTACATTTGAGATTATTGACATTTCAAGTTGTTAAGGTACACATAACAATAGGGGGTCATTGAATAACCCTAGTGGTCAAAGTGTAACTTCCTCTTGTAAAGCCCTCTAGGTGGGTATTGTTATGAAAATAAATGAGTGATGACAAGTTTTCCTAAGAGAAAGGTGTTAATCCTAGAACCCCTTAGCACTGCTACCTTCTTAATGATAATTTCCCTCATCATGATCGATGAAGGTATCCAAAAATAATTAGAAAGACATAACTAAAAGAACATTAAGGGTACAATTCAAGTTAAGAACATGGTATTGAGTGATGAATTATTTTTGCATATTTAGCAAAAAGTGAGTGCCCCATTGTTCATTCTTGAGTATGAAGAGGAAAACATAGATAAAGAATCCATGGTCCAATTTATAGACCTAAATGTGTCAGTTGGAAAAATTGCGGGTTCTAGCATCATCATATGAAGATACTTCCATACATTCAAAAAATCATATGCATAAGAAATTAATGAAATAAATTTAAAAATGTAAATATTCCCACGAGCTTCTATCTACTAAATCTAAATTAATTAGATGAAGAATAATACAAAACTATAAATGGGACAAATAACATTCTACAAGAAAATGGAATTGTATCAAGAAAGCCATAGAACAATACCTCAAATCTTACAAAGATACCTATGTTTATTTCCTCCTGTCAGAACCAACTCTAAGTGCTAGTTTCTAGGAAGGACCATGTACCACTAAGCACGAATTTAGTTCCATATACAAATTTAGCTTGTTTTCCATATCAATATCCCAAATAAATAGTAGTAGAATAAACACTACTAGTTGTTTCAATTGATTATCTAGTAAGCATAATGAATTAGCCAAATTATATCAAAAAGACCTTTTTCGAGTCAGTGGCCAACTAATAGGACTCAATTAATGAACCACTGTGATAAGAATCCTACCAAAAAATGAAACACCCCTACTATATATGGCTTCTCTTTTCTCTTGACTCATGGGAAGCAATAGAGATTATACCTATGCACAAATGCAACTTTGAACCAAACATTTAGACAAATCATAATGTGCTTTCTAATTTTAAGTATGATGCACTTTAGAATTTTAATAACCTAAGATTTGTTTATAATGATATTATTCCTATTATGTGAATTTTTTAGGTGAGAATTAAATGAATTAATCATGTGTTCAAGGTAATAATGTTGATATAATTCATACTTAAAAAATTATTGAATTTTGAGAGGGTAGAATGAATATCAATTTAGAAGGATATGATTCTCAAAAGGTGCATCAAGCTAGTATAACTATCTTGATGAACTTGTTAGACATTATCCTCAATATTGACACATTGAAAATTACTATTATTATTTTGTTTCAAAATAATAAAATTGAACATGATAAACTTTTGGGTCTTAGCAATAATTTATTATATGATGACAATGGGGGTATAAAAACTATACCACTTAGACAATATCTAAAGAAATAACTAGTAAAATATTATGGGTTATTTTTTCAAACAATTTTAATAGGTCAATCATCTTGATGCCTTTGGTGGACATTTTGTTACAAATTTCAGAGTCCTTATCGGATAAGGTGCATATATGCGTATTTTAGATGTAAATTATAAGTATGTAACTATTTTATATCATATAGACTATGTTTTGGGATATTAAGATATATTTTTCTTAGAAAATATGAAGTATTCCTCTATAATAAATGATAACCAACAAGAATGTATAATTAATAATTCTACGAGTGTGTGGTGATACATTTTATTTGAAATAGATACCATACTCTCCAAGTGACATGCACGCAAAATGTGAATTCATAGATATAACACTCAAATTATTTCATACAACTTAGGGTTAGGGTTTTATGATTAAGGTTTTAACTAGGGTATTTATACATTTAAAGTCTAATTAAAATTTTAATATTGCTCACACAAAATCAAATTTATTTAGGGTTTTGATTAGAGTCTTTTATCCAATTAGGACCACTTAAGACGCTTAATACACATCAAGAACTCTATCAGAGATGGAGAAGGAAGAAGGAGAAGCATAATCAAAGGGGGAGATGGTGAAATAATCTGATAATGAGATATGTTGAAGATGATGAAGTTTGGTATTGGATGACATATTTGAAAGTGTGTTTCCATTAATGCCAAAGGGGGAGATTGTTGGACACACATGATGTCACTGAAGAAAAAGGTTAGATAACGAAGCTATGAAGTGTATATAGAAGAGTCAAATTAGTTGTTATGTTGTCATTGATGTCAAATTGGTTGAAATATTGATTCATGTGAGTTGAAAATCATCTAAACGATGTGATGTTGAATAGAGAATGGATGGTAAAGTAAGAAGATGAAATGAATAAGTGATGTTAAGTATGAGAAACTAATTAGGCACCCTTTGAATTAGTGTATGGAAATATAATATTGGTTTTGATTATTTTATATGATTTGGTGAAGAGTTACGATGACACATAAGTAAGTTATTTTGGTTAGTAAGAATGGAGTAAAGTTGCAAAGTGAAAAGATAAGGATTTAGTAAGTTGTACGGAGCTAGTAATAATGGTCGGTAAATGGAGGAAGAAAGGTTAAGTAGGTCAAGTGCTACCAAGCAAGGAAGGTTATGGAACAAGCATAGTTTTAACAAAGCCTAGTGTTAATTGAGTGATGGAGGTGTTCAACAAAGCAAGAACACAATTCATTAAAGGAGAAAAATTCGTGAAAGATCAAGTAAAGAATGACATTAAGTGAAGATCTAGACCATTCTAGAAGATTATAAGATGAGGAAAAAGTCAGTTAGCAAGATCAATAGATGAAATTGGTAAGGTAAATTAGATGGTAAAGATTTAAGAAGTATTTTGAGATCCAAGAAAAGTTCAAGTTTCTAGGTGAAGTCACTGCTAATAAGATTTGTAAAATGTTTTACCTAGTAGAAGATTCAATGAATGTGATGAAGTGACAAATAACTATCTATATAAGGATAGGACAAGAAGGTTAATATTTTTTGGTAAAGTTGTTGGTGAAGTTGTTGAAAGAGAATGCAAAAGGGCATACCAAGCATATCTAAAGTGAAAAGTGAAGTGTGTTGATGAAGTTAGTGTGATGGCTGGTTAGTAAGGAAAGATACAAGAAAAACAAATATTTGAACAAGCAAAGGTAGTTGCATATTTATCAGATCATTTCAATATTACTCTCTAGCCATTTTAGAAAAAAATGTCTCCACTAAGTGGACTTAATAGTTCTATTTGTAAGTCCTTTTTTTAAGGTGACATCCCATTTAATGTTTGTAAGTCCTTTAGATAGTCCACTCCTTGAAAGGTGATAATTTCTAGAGTATCTCTAGTGAAAATCCCCTAACAGGGTCAATCTAGAAAATGTGTATGTAACCTTTGATAGGGTTGGCTCTTAATTGAGTTCACTTCAAGACGAGTGAATTATTTTTAAATGACAAGTCTAATGTGGTTTTTACCCTAACTAGGTTTCCACATTAAAGATATTGGTCTTAATGTGTAAATGAATGTTTCACATGGTTATTTTCTGTTTACATGTGAAAACTATTGTTTACTACTGTAATTTAGTTAATTAAGGTTAATTTGCTTATAGAGTGGAATTGATGATGAGTTTAAGTTTTTAAAAGTTGGTGAATTTTGTAAAGGGATCAAGGATAACTAATTTACACCCCTCTTAGTAATGTAATAAGGGTTTTTATCCATTTTCAATTCGGGGTTAGGTCTATACTTATAGTTTTAGTTAGAGTCTTTATCCAATTATAATTTAAGGTTAGGGTCTCTACCCAATTATAATTTAGGGTTAGGGTCTATGATTAAGGTTTTAATTAGGGTCTTTATCCAATTAGAATTTAAGGTTAGGGTCTTTATCCAATTATATTTTAAGAGTCTTTATCCAATTAGAATTTAGGGTTAGTGTCTATGATTAAGGTTTTAATTAGGGTTTTTATATAATAATAATTTAAGGTTAAGGTATTTATCCAACTAAAATTACTGTTAGGGTCTACAATCAATGTTTTAATTAGTTTCTTTATCTAATTAGATTTTAAAGTTAGGGTAATTATCCAAGTAGAATTTAAGGTTATGGGTCTATGCTTAAGCTCTTAATTAGGGTCTTTATCCAATTATAATTTAAGATTAGGATATTTATTGAAATAGAATTCAGGGTTAGGGTATTTAACCAAATATAACCTAGGTTTATGGTCTATGATTGGAGTTTTAATTAGGATCTTCACACAATTATAATTTAAGGTTAGAGTCTTTATCTAAGTAGAATTTAAGGTTAGAGTCTTTATCCAATTAGAATTTATAGGTAGGGTCTATGATTAAAGTTTTAATTAGGGTTTTAGTCCAATTATAATTATTTATCTAATTAGAATATAGGGTTAGGGTCTACGATTAAGGTTTTAATCAAGGTATTCATCTAACTGCAATTTAGGACTAGGATTAGTATGTAATTATTCTAATACATACTAATGGGTCCTAAATAGTCCTAAATAGTCCTAACAAGTCATAATGTGTTCTAAAGGGTATAAGGTGCATTTAGTTATTTTATTAAGTCATATGCAATACATCTATATCCACCCATATTATACATTTATATTACTTAAATTACATATACATTCATACATGTAGGAATTATAATGCATTTGATCATATTAGACATTATAATTTCTATCCATCATAAATATCAAAAGAATCTATTGTAAAAATACATCATAGAAACATAACATAACTCATTAAGGACATCATACACCATAATAGGAACTCATTATAGAGCTTACACATGCATAACTCACAAAAATATCATAAACATAAGCTATAACAAAAATAATAAACAACCGATTTTTCATCAATAAACACATCACAATTTTTTTTTCCAAAACCCATACCTCATCTCATAATAAAATAATAATAATGCATGTTTTAAAAATATTAAGAACTTCGATCTTCTTCTTCATCCAACTCTTTATAGCATTCGATTCAAATTCCACATTGTTAGGATAAGTCGTATCATCATCATCATCATCATCAACAACAACAACAACACAAATACCATCTTCATGAACATTAACTCCTACATCATGGTGATCTAGTTCCTCTTTTTTGACATCTTCATTAGGGACATCATCAAGTAATTATTGATCATGATCATTATATACAACATCTTCTACTTCTTTAGTATCTTCTTTTTCCATCACATTATACTTTACTAACCTGCCTTTTGGATCATGTCTAAAAATAGATGACCAACCTAGTTTATGTGGAACCTCTGAGTAAAATGCATTCTCACATAGGCTTGGAAGAACATAAAGCTCATTTACAACTTGCTTAAACTACCATATGTTAACTATTGTAAATCCATTATCATGTTCTATAATAGTTTTCTTAGGACTATTTTTATTCAATCATAACCTATATCACTAATGGATGATGAACATAACTATTTTGAAGGACTTAAAGCCACACTCAAGTATATAATACAAATTCCCACAATATGAATTTCTCGAGACTTTAGGATAAAAGTCTCTCCTAGATGAAATATCAGTCACCTGAAAAACTATAGTTATCCTATAATCACAAGTTTTCTTCATGTAATCTAACTTTTTGATTCAAAATTTATGACCATTGCACCACATAGCCTTGGAGTGTTTGACCTAATATATATGAAATTATTTAAAATTAATACATCTCCTCTTGATAAATATGTTTATTATTGGTCTAATGTATACAAAAAAAACATATATGCATCAATATAATTTAAAAAATTAAACAATATGGGTGATTAATATACTTATATGAGTCTATTTATCTCTTAAACCATATTTTAAATTAATTTGCCTTGGTGTAACATAGAATCTCCATTTCAATGAGCTTCTTTAACCAATGAAGCCATAACTTCCCTATGATTCAAGCAAAAAAATAAAGATCTTTCATTTTACAAGGTGCTAAAGAAAATTAGCAAATTATTGATTTGATACCTTAGTAGTTATTACCCAGTTGTGACTTTATATGGCACACATCAAAGCCCACCAGACATTCTACGCTTCATCTTCCAAGATATAAGGCCTATACATCATTAAATACACTATTTTACACAACATATTTCATCGTATGTTAATAGGGACGAAAGTTGTTGAGAGATAAAAAATCAGATTGGATACCTTAAATTAAACACAATTACATGCGTATTCGAGTTTTTCATATAATTAATGAAAATATGTTTGTCAAATATTTCAATCTAAAAAATAATAATTCTATGATTAATTTGAATACCATTAACAAAATAGTTGTGAAAGTCAAGAAATAACAAAGATGCACCAATCCTCTTCTCTACACTATTGGCAATACAAAGGGCATAAGTTTTCACATAATGTTGAGCTAAGTTTCCTATAAGAACCTTTAAAAATTAAATAATTATGACAATAATATTCAAACATTCAATAATATGGTTTCTTTATTTTCTACCTACGTAAAACCATTTAGAAATGTACATAGTTGGAGTGTAAAGGGTTGAGGCAAACATTGAATTCTTATAATAATTAAGGAGGATCATCTTAATTGAATTGTATACCTCTAAGAGAATAATATATAGAGTAAGGGCTCTTACCCTTTTGGTAATAAATAACAATGAATCAAAGAATAAGATTGAAATGATCAAATGGGAGATAACCTAAATGAATTTCTAAAAAGGAATATTAAAGATTTGAAAGGGACACGATTCCATTTAAGGAATTTTCCAAACATCACTGTGATAAATTGGAATTGAATTTGGCACTGAAAACATCAAATCTATATACAAACAAATGGATTCTTATATGCTAGAAGACACTAGGGCATTTCCATGGTAAAAAAGACAAATTGGAGAACATATACAGAGCAAATTAGTGATACTAAAAGCTCCCAAAAAATAGGGACTAGTTAAAATAGAGAAAACCAAATTAACAACACCCAAATAGATTTATTTGCAACAAAATATACTAACTAAAATAGGGGTTAATTAAAATCAGATTAGGAAAGACCAAAGATGATTTTACATCACTAAAATTAATAAAACAAGATTGAAATTGATAATATCAAATTTGATCCACTTCTAATTGAATATACAACACTAATGTATCAATGAGAATTTGAACCTTAAAAAATAAAATTACATAGATTATGTGTGAATTAGGGATGACAAATAATGTGAATGAGAGTCATATATGTTAGTAAGAGATTGCATTTCATGAGCATAAGATCACACAAGTTTATAGAAAAATACTGCCATATCTTGATTCATTAAAGACAAAAAAAAGAAACCCACTTACCTGAGTTGGAAATCCATGCTTGATGATTGACCAATAAAGAGCTTGATCGAATATTGCAAAGAGGCACCTAAGGATTTCTTCTCCAACTTCCAATCTTCTGCAATGACGATAACACTCAAGGCCTCTATTTTTCTCATCCATCCTCTGTATTTGTTTACATTCAGTTGCACGGGAATATGTAATATTTTTGCATTATCATGAACTATGACTTGGAGCTTTTTGTGTTGCATGCCATAGCATATAGATTAGTGTGCTCTCTTGCATTGGTAGTTGTATAATGGACTTGTCACTGTTTGCAACAATCATGAGCACTTGCCAAAATAATTTCTCTACAAAATGTTCTTAAAAATTATGCAACTTGTGTTTTCCAAACATTAGAAATGGAATTTTATGCTAAGGGTATAAAATTGTTATTTAGTGTTTAAAGTTAAGCTCATAAATGAACAACTGTACTGCATCTTTTGACAATTGTCAACCATACCTCTATTGTTACACCTTCTCTTACCTTAGAATGTATGTAGAGCTTAGGCCAATACTAAAATTATGCAAATAGCTCTGATTTGACCAATAAAAAATATACCAACAATAACATTTAACATGCTATTGTTAAAATCGATCAACTCTCCTAGGTAAACATTGTTAATAGTTCAGTAAAATAAAAAAATCAAATGATGCTATAGGTTGGTGAAGAAATGTTCAATCACTATTTAAGAGGGAACCCTTAGCAACAGTTCTTTGCCATGCATTATTATTTTTTATAAAGTATGATAAAACTTTTTCGAAAACTAAAGACAATTGTACCAAATTTGCACTACAATACACCTCTAGTTTTTTTAATGAACTCCTAGACTTCAATGGAGATTATAATGACTAGGTAAGAATTTAAGCAATAAACTATGATTTGGAAGGTCATTAACTTAAGGTTAACCAAGTAAAGAAAATTATTGAGTTAATTTTAAAGGATAAAGAAATATAGTTGTACACGCAATAAAATGCAATAGTGTGTTGATTGTATTAAACAAAAATTTCAATAGTTTTATCTATTTACCATCAATTTGACATCAATAAGTTAGTAATGAAAAATCCATAATCAATTCAAATATAGGATAATGAAATATCAATATTGTCATCCCATCTATTTTACACATGATGTTTTATCAAAGAAAACACATATAAATCTAAATGTATCACATGTCAAAGTAGCAAAGATATCTAATCCATACATCCATATCAACTAATCATAAAAACTGTATACTATCATGTCTCCTGCTCCTGCAATGCCTCCCATGTCTGCCCAGCTTTTTCCACTCTCACGTCTTCCTTGGACAATGTTGCCCTTGTTGGGTGTAAATGTCGGTCTTCTCAGGTGGCCAATGGGGCAGTATTTCATCCTTTGCCCATGTCAGGGGGCGGCTTCTCTATAGTGTCTTGGACTGGTGCTTCTCCTATTGTTTTTGATAAGGTGGCTCTCTGTACCCCTATTGTTGTAGGCAGATCAACCATTTCTTATGCTGATGTGGTTTCCTATGAGGCTGGTCTTGGTGGTTAGGCTATGTGTTTGGGGCCCTGTGCTACTATGCCTATTGTTGTAAGTAACCCAATTATGATAAATCTTGAGTCAGATATTGTTGATGAGATTTCCACTTATGTGGTGGACTTCTCCTCTATAACTACTATTTTTTAGTTTAGGGGTTTTTGGTCCTCTTTATCAGATCTGCATGCTTGGATTTCCAAATATTGGGAGCCTATCATTCCGGATTTAGTCTAGATTTACCTTGTGGCAAGGGGCTTTTTCATTGTGAAATTTGCTACTATTGAAGATAGGAATGCCATCCTACACTGTGGTTTCTCTTGGGAGGAGATGTTTCCCTTGATGGCCAAACCTTGGTATGTGGATTTTGATCTGTCAAATGAATCCTTTAATAAGATTCATCTGTGGGTAAGGTTGCCTAATCTTCCCCTTCACTTATGGTTGGATTTTGTCCTGGCGGTTGTGGGGGAGACACTTAGGGATTTTTTGCTGGTTGATACTGCATCTTTTGATGTGTTTCGGATGACATATGCTCACATTCTTGTGGAGATAGATGTCTCCAAGGGGCTCCTAGAAATGATTAAGTTGGCTTCTCCTAATGGCTCTTGGATTCAACTTCTTGATTATGAGGGTATTCCCTTCATATGCAGGAAATTCCATAAGACTGGCCACCTCAGTGCACGTTGCTCCTCTAATAAGGTTAGATTGAAGAACTCACCTTCTTGGTGGATGGGGGTTTTGGATCATCACTACATGGTTTAGAAAGCTCCCTATGTTGTGGTTGGGTTGGTTGATTTTTCTCAAGATTCTTTGGTGGTAGATTCTGTTGCTGTTTCTAATGATTTAAATGTTACCCCTACAAGAATGACCAATATAGATGTCATTCCTTTGGATGCTATAGATGTTGAACTGATTGTTACCCCTCTTGCAGCCTTATCTTAGGACAAAGCTTCTATCCCTCCCACTATTATGGTCTAGACTTCGGTTGTACTAGTTTTGGGGGGTGGTTGTGGTGTGGATGATTTTGCATGGTAGAAGGCTGCTGGGATGGTGGAGGATGGATGGACAACAATAAAAGGAAAAAAGGTCAAGCCCTCCATTCCATCATTTGATATGTCTTTATGTTCTCAAAAGATGAGACCAAAATGTAAATCTTGAGGCTCGATTTTCTTACCAGCTACTCGCCTGCTCCTTTTGAGGCTATCCCTTTTTGTTTGTTTCTTTTGCAATCATGGGGTTTTAGGATCCCGTTCAAAACTTGTTTAGATGGTAGTAGTGCACTGTGTTATCTGTAAGGCCACCCTAGTCACCTTGTTTTTGGTGGGTGACCTATTTCACCTTACAAATGTTGTAATCTTTGTTTGGGCTTCATTGAAAATTATTTGATCTGTAAAGGGTTTCAGGCACCCTTCAAAACCTATTTTTCTTAATAAAAAACTAATCATAACAACTTGGGTTGGCAAACACTCGACCAAGTCAAAAGAGTAAATGAAAGTTGATAAATCATACTGAAATATAGAAGTCTAAAAGTTAGTTGTGCCACATGAATGTCAAAATCTCAAGTACAAAAATATTACACTTGGATAGTTTGAAAGAATGCCATTTCATCAAAGTTGGAAATGGTTGCAAGATTCAACCAAAATGGATCAGTTGAAAATCTTTAGGATTTGAAGGGAAGACATAAATACCAATGCAATAATATTTATCAAATCCCTACTACTTGCATTTAGCCAATTGGCATGCACAAGTATTAGGCAAGGCCTGTAATCTACTCCTAAACAAGCCATTTCACAAGGAATATATCCATCGAATTGGTGATTACCAGAGTAGATGAATATCATTAATGCCATCTGTAATACCCCAAAATTGGCACATTTCCATATTAACCAACTTTGGTTTATTCAATTATTCCTAAGTCCTATTTTACTGGGCAATTCTAATTTTGATAATGGCTACTTGACCTTGGTGTCAAATGTATAAAATCCTAATATGCATTAATCATATTATTTATTTAATTCCTAAATATCAACTCAAATTAGCTACATAAACCTATTGATATAATTTAATTTAATAATAAGTGTTGTACTTTAATTAATTAAAATTACCTCTTTAACTAATATACAAAGGAATTAAATACATTTAATTTAATATCTCCTCTTTTTAATTATTTCAATTTAATTATTCAATTAGTTAAAGTTATCCATTTATGAGGTCATACTCTATTTTATTAAATTAATTATTCTAAAAAAGGTGATTAGTTAACTCCTTTTATCACTCGAAAAGGAACCAGTTAGCTCCTTTTATCACTCGAAAATGAATCAATTAGCTCCTTTCATCACTCAAAAAGGAATCAATTAACTCCTTTTATCACTAAAAATGGAACTAGTTAACTCCTTTTATCACTCAAAAAGGAACCAGTTAACTCCTTTTATCACTCAAAAAGGAACTAGTTAACTCCTTTTATCACTCAAAGGCAACCAGTTAACTCCCTTTTCATGAGGAAGTTTCCTTTATGACTAACTCTCCTCTTCAATCTTGACCATCCATTCAGATTAATCTTAACCATCGATCAACTCTTGGATTCTATAAAAGAAGCTCTCCATTCCTCATTATAAGGATGAATTTTGGAATTTGCATCGAACTTGTGCTGAAATTCTTACTCACTTTGCTCACATTTGCATAGCTTTACTTCTTTCATTGTAAAATCATTTAGATTTTAAATATGCATTAATTTAGCATACTATGCTTCTTTATTTCTTAGATTAACAATTGCATCTCTCATCTAGATTAATTACACTTTCATTTAGTTGCATAAATCCTTCATTCTAGAGGTCTGGCTGCCCATTTCTCATTCTAAGAGTAAAGGCATAATATTTCTAGTTAGAAGGCAATAGGTCACTCTATTAGACTTTTCAGATAAACAATACAATGTTTATTTTGGGATGATCTCACAGGTAATGACCATGTTGAAGTGTTTGTGAGAATTTGAGGCTCGCATTTCACACTCACACCATCAAGGGCATCAAAGTCATCAATTCACTCAAATAAAAATTGATCCACAACCTTTCTCTCATGTTTGTAAGTGGATTGATGTGGAATAAGAGTGATTGGTACATTGTTTAGAATCAAACCATTTCCTGGTACATTTACGTAACAATCTAATGGCCTCAACTTTCCTTGAAAGAATCAATGTTACGAGGTTTGAGCATCTTTGAATTTATACATGTAAATGATAACAAGATGGATGTTGATCATTTGGATTGTCCAAAATTTAATTAATTTGATTGCCAACCTTAATAAATGCCCGATTGTTTCCAAATATTATCATGTGGAGAACATGTCAAAGGTGAAATAGGAAAATAAAGATCTTGTAATGCAACACAAATGATTAAGAAGTGTTATTTGTGATCATTTAGAAAATTTCATACACTTGCATGAGATTGTGAAAATGTTTGAGAAGACTAAATATTTGAAGTTGTTCGTGATTGCAAAAAGATGTCATCACCTCAACTCAAATGTTGACTAATCTCTTTCACTAAAACTTCTACATCTCAATTTCTAATTTGTAAAAAGTGACTATGTCACTCATCACAAAAGTAAAGTTAGCATTTAGGGCTTTGGTAAAAGTTAGGTAAATCCTAACTCTAGTTATCCTAAATTAAAGTCTATTTTGTAACTTTGGTTATCTCAAGAGTTTTTTCTTATTTTCAAATATCTATCTCAAAGTAATTACAAAGGGCAGTTAATTAGTTGCTCTAAGTAGTTATCAAAGGTAGTTAATTGTTTATCCTAAGTAGTTAGGTGGTTATTAGGTAGTTATCCAATGAAGAGTCTATAAACACAATCTCATTTCTAATGTAAAAGGATAATTTCTTTGCAAAGGAGAAACTCTAGTGAAATTCTCAAAGAAACTTTGACTAAATTTCAGTTTCGTATTATGTGTAATGGTTTTTGAGTTTGTCTATTGTCAAAAGATAACGAAGAATGCATTTGTTCGTATTCCCAAATAGTACTTCTAAATTATGATCACTTGTTTATCGTATGTTAAATTACTAATTCCTTTATGCATTCATGTAGATGATTTAATTTGGTTCAAAGAAAGACATTAGTCTCTTGGTATCTTGGTTTGGATGTACTCATATAGATGACCACTTCGTATGTTGGGATCCATTATACTTCTTTCCCTATCATTACATTTGTGTTCTAGACACCCCTTTGTAATCATTATCTTTACCGAAATCCTATATGATATTCGTATGTCTATCATTGGGGTTTCTTATGTTCATCTCATCTCAGTTTTATAGTTTCTATCCTTTTGTACTTTTAGGTGAAAAGTACACAAAAGTCCTAAATACCCCTATAATATGAGGGAGTTTCCCCTCTCAAACATAGAGGAAGGTTACAATTTGATCGTGATAAGATTCAATCTATCCAACTATTGGTGTAGTTGTCACTGTTCCTTGAGCGGAAAGGGTCATTTATGAAGAAGCATTCACAACGACACATTATATTTTACTAAACATTTAGTTTTACTTATTTACAATAGATTAGTTTATAGTATAATATTACTATATTATATTTTACTATATCAATTATATTCCATAATTATTTTAATAATGAATTTCAATTATAATTTATTATTATTATTGATTATTAAATACCATTTTGATAGGAACATTACAAAGATTTTCAAAGTTCAAGAATTGAATACTCAAAACTAAATGGTTAGGAGCCTTGGAAATGTGAAGACACATTAGTTAAATATTATGAATGCTAAAAAAGTGAACATTCTAACTCACTTGATTACAAATGTTCAATTCCCAGGCATTCTAACTCTTTGATGTGAATGCTCAAGTTGAAAGGATTCCAAAATCTTTTCATAACTACAACCAAGTGTCGAAGAAACTTGGATTGAAAAATCTAGAAAAATACATCATGCATGAAGACACATTCTATTGTCTCTGTTACAAGCTCTGGAAATGATGATGAAAACACTCCTTCAATGACTTCAATACATGCACAATATACACTCAATATATTCCTTGAGAAAGGCAATTATCGACTTTTATTAATAAAAAAAGAAATTAACACATGATCATTGTCAAAAATTTTGTATACTGAAAATGTATGGTCACACTTCAAAGAATACAAAAAAGGATTTTAAGCCATTGTAATAGCCAAAAAATAAAGCATGTGAGCAGTTTGGCAAAGTGTCAAAAATAACTATGATTTTATGGAATTCCATGACTGCCCCTACAGGAATATTGATTCTTGGAATTATCTTTAGAGTGATCATTAACTAAAAATTTAAATGCCATAAACATATTCAACATCTTCCATCTCATGTGCACAAGCTTGGCTTATGACGTGGTATGTAGTGGGTGCAAATCCTACATGATACGTGGGTGTACTCGGCTCCATTGTATGGTGGGATATTGGTTTAGCAACTATATCCTCAATGAGATCCCTCCTCTACCACAAGTACATGCTTTTGTTGTGATGACAAAATCTATATGATATTAGAGCTTGTGTTCTGGAAAAGAAATATAGGTTTTTGTTTGTAGGTACGACATATTAGAGCTTGAAAAAATCAAGTTTTCAACCTTTTCTCTTCCTATGCCATACAATTATTTCAAATAGAAGCCATCAATTCTACTTAGGCCCACAATTAGAGGCTTGCATCAAAAAGTCATGGCATTAGAGGTTGGGCTCGATTCTATATCAGAGATATGCCAAGGTCATGAACTCTTTGTATCGACCTCGCTTTCTTTTTATTGATAGTGTCACACTGCTTTTGTACTCTTTGTGCAAATACTTTCTTGGTTCCATATTGATCATATTTATAGAGAATTGAAACTTATATTTTCAATCAACAATTTATTCTTCCACTGTTGAGTAATGTCATTCGTGTCACTCGTACAGACTCATGTGTCATCCACATCCTTGAATGATAGATGTTTTACCTCTATTTGCCATCAATTTATTTTTTGAGAGCACATATGAAAATTATTGTCTTCTGTATCTTCAATTGACAAATGTTTTGCATTTATTTACCATCTGTATTGTTAAGTAGTGTCATTGAGGACACTCATGCAAATTGATCCTGATCTTCATCTTGGTTTCATAGGAGGTTCTTCATTCAACACCTTGGCAGTTATGATCTGACAGATGTCTACAATTTTTTCATGTCACAATGTTTTCTCTTTGTAGAATTTGAGGGAGGTTTTATTCCCATTGGGTTTTCCCCCTTTCCTCCATTTTCGTTGGCTTCTAATCTCCTTAGTTAGAATTAAGGGAGGGTGCTAATGTTCATTAATTATAACATCATGTTCTTCTTTATGTGATTTATAATTTATGAATGACTCAATTAGTTTAAGTTGATCATAGTTTTCACCATTTGTTCAAGCCATGATTTACAGTGCATGTATTTTGCATGCATAATTTTTTTATTGTAATGTGGTGAATTGATTATGGAATTATATTCGGAGAATCTTTATTTTCCCTTGATCTATTATTCTATATGTTTTACATTTTTCTTTCAGCTAGATCTATACAACCATAGCTATGAAATTTTACAAGGTATTCACAAAATTATTAGAAGGGTGACATCTAACAAACTACTTGATTGATGCTTGAGTTTCACAAAGTAGATTCATTTTAACGGCTTTAGATACTATAAAGAAAATGCAATGTGAGAGTAACTCATTTCCACAACTTTTTCTAATCGCCTCCCTATAAGTATGCGAAATGAAAGCTTTAAATATTGTGTACAACCATTCATCAAATAATAATGGAGGAGTGTTTTTGTGTCTGATATTGTTGTTGAGGATGCTCCCTGAAAAATGTATGCAAAATAATGTCTCAAGATATGTGCACAAAGGTGTCATCTCGCATAATTAAATGATTTTGGAGCAAGCACATACAAAGGATGTAAACAACTAGTTGCCATCCTTCCCTTTGGCAGTAATAAAAGCTTCAAGATACTATGTGCGTATGTAAAAACTAAATACAGTGAAAATATAGGGATGCTTGTAAATAATAAACAAGGAGAGAAATATAGCAAAATAGTAAAATGAAGAAGATGAACACAATATACAAATATTTATCATGGTTCACCACAACTATGGCTACGTCTACACTTCAACAGGGAATTAATATATTAATGAATAACCGATTATAATTACATATATCACACAAGTCATTTATAGAAAGCTTTTCAAATATGAAGAGTTGAGGGAGATGAACATTTAGACCATTAAACTTCATATCCCAAAAATGTCGACAAGGTCTTGTGTATTGTTATTACAACCAAGCATAAATTTTACACAGTGGAAAAACTTCATAGACAATCGAGCGGAGTTATCTACCAACTTCTTCTCACCCATGACCTCTTCATTTTCGATTTTTGTGTACATTAAAGGTGCCCAAGAAGGAAAACCCTCTCCCACCTCCAAAGTATTAAAAAGTCAATTAAAGGCATTTCATTTTAGTAGGATTTCTCTTTGGATAAGATTTAGGTAAGTTGTATGAGGAAAATCATCAACACAATGGGGAAAAAGAGAATAAGGTTGATCAAAAGATGTGATTTTTTGAAGAAGAACAAAAGGGTACAAATGCAATGCATAATGAACCTAGATTTGTAGCTCATTTCATGTCTAAATGTGGTCACTTGAATGAATAAGCACATCGACTAAGATATGGGAAAGAGAGAGTGAGAGCCATGGTTGCATAAGGTGACAAGATTCAAAGTGGGTTTTAGATAAATCTATAATAGATGTATGGAGGTTTATTAAATATTATTGTGAATATAAAGTATACTTCACAATATTGGCACTACTTCAACTATCAGAAAACAAGAGTGCTAGAGAATTATAGTCCATTGAAACAAAATCTCATTGTCATTCCATAATATACCTATATTTCTAAATGTAAGGTTACATGGAGTATTCTAGAACACTAAGCCCATCTCTTGCATGTGGTGAAGGTAATATTTTCTAACAAATGATTTGCACAAGACATAGTGAATAAACTTTCACACAGGAACACTAAAGCAACAAAAAGGTGTAAAATTCCAAGTGCACAAAGATTCAAGTGTACAATGGTTGCCTTGTGAAATAGTTGCATATGCAAAAAGGTCTGTTAGGGATGAAGTACCTTAAAGTAACTCATAAGACAAAGGTTACAAGTTTCTAGATTTTATTACATAAATAGTGACTTTTGTCATTTTTTGGTCAAAGTTAAGAATTTGATCATCTTTCAAAGAATTTTTTGAGGTTCTTAACCTTGTTGAAATTATAAAAAATAAGTTGGTTGCTACTTGAAGAAGGTAGTTATCAAGGTGTGTATAAATACAAGGTTTATGTTAATGTAAACGAGTGAAACATTTTGGTAAAGGGAAAACTCTGGAGAAAGTCAGAAAAACATTTATTGAATTTTTATTCCATATTATGTATAGTGGTTTTGAGTTTGTATATTCTCAAAAGATGATAAAAAGTGCATTTCTTTGTATGCCCAAATGCTCTTCTAATTTATGGTCACTAATTTCTAGTATATTAAATTAGTGATTCTCTTATACATTTATATGGATCATTGATATTTTATGCATTTGATGAAGTGAAACACATGCACATCCTAGTACTTGATGTGAATTAGAATAGTGTATCTTTTCGTATGTCAAGGTCTTCTATCTATTTTCTGTCATCTTTTCATTTTCTGCCAAAAATCCCCTTTTAAATTATTATCCATTATGAGATCTTCTCTTTTCATATTCGTACGTCTATCATTGAGATTTTTTTTTTTGTATTACTTTAGTTTTATCCTTACTCGTTTAGATGATTTGAGGTGAAAAGCACTCAAAAATCCCCCAAATAAACTTTTACCATATGAGGAAGATGCCCCTTTCAAATCTAGAGGAATAATTCAATTGGATAGTGATCCAATTGCAATATATCTAGCTGTTGGAACAATTGTCACTACTCATAGCGAAAATAGGGTTAGTTTTCAAGATAACTTCACAATGAAAAATCTATTTACCAACAAGATATAAGATTCGTAATGATTTTTTCCTTTTCAATTGTGTTGTGGATAATCTTCTCTCTAGACCAATTCTCTATGATTCTCATTTAAGGTAAATAATATCTACCTTAAATGCACTTATGAAGAGAATATATGTCGTTATGGTAATTTGATCATCAAATTTCATTTGAGAAATAATAGACCATTTGTTTCTTGTCTAGGTGGTCTTTCCCAAGAAAGTTAAATTCAATTAAACTAACTATGGTGGTGACATATAGTTATATATAGTTGTAGGTTAGAAACTAGAGAGATCCATCCATTATGAAAATTTAAAAATTGTCTAACATGGTTATACATGAGGGTTTAGAAGGAAGTTGGCTCTATTGTCAAAAACAAAAAGAAGGCACTAGTCTATTTTACAAAATTCATCAAAAATAAAATCATATCATTGTAAAAGAAGTAGAAGATAAATAGAAGTGAGAATAAATTATAAATTAAGTTAGGAATCAAATAAACAACACAATAAAGAAAAATTTATAAAGAAATCAAGTAGAAAATCACTAAATTAGTCTATTTCAAGAATATGTCATTTTGAAATAGAGATGAGAAGTATAATACATAAGAGACATGATCCACTATAAAAGACATCATCTCAAAAATCTAGTTGGCGAATAGGCATACCCAACTAAATCTTGGAGAGCCTGAAGTGTATGGGAAGCTTGACCATAATTTGGTTACTCTCATTCACTGGCCAAGTCAATTGGGAGGTTTGAACATAGAGCTTGACATACTCCTAGGAAAATCCATTGTTGATTTGGAACCTACAATAACCAGATATTTTTGTAGCAACTCCTCTAGACTTTGTACCATGGCAGAGGTAGAATTTGAGACCCATTTCCTTTTCAGATGCCCCATATACTATGAGATTAGAGGGAAATTATATTGTTTGTTTAGAGAGTGTAGATCCCTCTTAGAATTCTCTAGGTACACAGATCAACGTTGCCTTGTGCTCTATCTTTGTGATTCCATACAACTTTGTGACCACACTTTGTAGCTATCTTCCCCCACAGGTTAGATCCAGATACAACTTATCCTGACCTTCTTCTCTCCCTTATCTCCTACTTGGGGTACGAAGCAACCGTATAGTTTCCTTGACACCAGCCACTCCAGATCAGTGAAACCCCGTAGTGTTTTTCTTTGCCAATGACACTCCTCCCACAACACTTAGTGGCAGAACAAAGCCCCTAGTTGCCCGCGTCCATCTCATTAGTTGTTTTCCTTCTTCCCTTTGAGGAAGGGTCCCTAAACCCTAATCCTACCCAGGGTGACTCTTTCTCTCTTCTTCATCTTCTATTTTAGGTTTGTGCTTTCTCTTTTGTCGGCACCATTTGGTACTATCTTCTTGGTTGTAATATCCCAACCCCATAGACCCATGTTGTGGTCTCTTGTTGGAAATTAATATTATATTATCTTATCTTATCTCACCCATTCAACTAAACAAAATCATCTATTATCATCATTCTCAAAACTTTCTAGCACTTTATTGGCTCTCTTCTATTTTTCTCTCTTAAAATGGAAGTCTTCCAAATCACTCTCCCTTCATGGATACTTATGTAAATAAAGATCCTTCTCACTTTGCAACCTTGCCACATATTCTAACTTAAGAGAGGATCCACAATTTGTGAGCACCACTCTTTATATTTGTCTTCATAATCTTGTATGTGTCAACTACTTAATCATATACGACTTCTCCTATAAAATGATGTTTACTTCTATCACATATCTATTTCATTTTCGTTACATGTCTTTTCAAATCTTGTTTGGTTATTCATAAGTTTTAAACACTAAAGTAAGGGTTTAACTAGATCAAACCCCTATACAACCCCTAAAGTTTTTCTCTTCTCATTGTGTGTAGATGAATGAGTTTGGTGAATTGGATTTTACCATACAAGAGGTCATTGGATATTTTTATCTACATGAAAACACAAAGGTTGACACATCCATGTGGTGCACTAACATTCGAGGTTGAGAGAAAATGTCTAGTATTAAAATTTGTAGCCTCTATACTTTCAATTTTTTAGCATACATTTTTTTTTATCTTACTTCATATGTTTGTATTTTAGCAATTTCAATTTATCTACTTTGTTAAACTAGATATAGATTAAATATGGTTATATAAACATTCATTACTATTTTCCCCATTTATTTTAGAAAATAATTTGAGGTAACCAATAGCTCTTTGCTCCTCAAGGCATCATTGTCTTGAGAGTAGTGATTCCCTTCATTTACAAATATACTTCTAAAGAACCCTACTATATCTTAATAAACTCAATGTAGACAAAAGCTTATCCATTAAACAATTAGTCCATCATCACTCACATATTGTTAGCAACAATGGATTGGTGGATTGATTATTCTTTCTAGAAGTGAACTTTTCCCTAGCCTTAAAATGAATTGGTCCCTCCAGGAGAATTAACAACATGTTTTAAAGGCATGACATAGCTTTCATTACATTTCTTAACAATTTTTTCTTTCATAGTTTGTAGAATTTGCAATGATGATATCATGTCATGATGCATTACTATGATAAGATAAATTTGTTATTCCTTAAGAATAGTTGTTTACACTACAATCTAGAGTGTGCATTTTTATTGTATATATTTTTTAACTTTCTATTTTTAAAATATATTAGTTATTATTTAAGATAATTTTATACTAAACATAATACTTTTGAAATTTGTTACACTTTTTTTATGACTTTTATTTTTAATGATAGATCTAGAGTAGAAATTAGAAAATAAATATGATTAATTTTCTTTTTTTGAAAATCTAATTTTGAGGGCTATGATCCTACAAAATATCACATCTAATGGTGTACACCTTTCTTTGAAGAATTAATTTCTTCTAAAAACTAGGTACAAATACTATTGAATAAGAGACCTTCATTTCAAGGCCCTTTTTATAAGGATTTTCAATGTGCAACATTTAGAAATAGAGAAAAGTTTTTGTTTTCAAGGTTCCCTTTCATTTTAAGCTCGTATATACATGTGAGGAATTTTACCTTCAAGCTAACTTATTTGCTTATTATCCCTTTTCCCATGTCTCTCTAATGGGATGCACTGTTGTTAGATTGCCCACTATTGGATGCAAATATGGACATATCTATTGGTCAAATCAAAGGTAAAGTGATAATAATGTATTCTTAAGGTTTGTCCTAATACATAATTTCCAACCTACTCAATAGTGAAATTTCTAAATCCTTTAGCTTGATATGTGCATAACAAACTTTATTAGGTAACCAAATGTGATAATGTCATCAATTCATAAACATACGAGGAACTGCAAGCCTGGAATTTGATGGCCGTATTGGCCATTTATTTACTTTTGAACCATATATGATAGGGTAAACAATTGTAAGACCATATGAATTGATAGGCTAAATTGTTAGACAACCGTCAATATGACAACTAAATTTATTACTAAACCATCAATATTTTCTATAGGCAACTTCGTATTTTATTTAATATACATAAATGTGATTTCATAATATGTGTGTGTGCGTGCGTGCATGCATGCGTGTGTGTGTGTAAAATATATATTATTCTATATTTATATGTTTCTTTTTCTTTCTTTTTGTTTATATATGTTCCTATTTTGATGATTGCATAGTTATATTAATTTAGAAACTCGTTAAAATAGAATTTAATGAATCTTGAAAACTTTTGTATATATTACTAATTTATAATTATAAGTTCTTCATAGAGAATTTTGCATATATTACTAATTAATATTTATTATTTTCTAATTTATAAAATATTTAAACTTAAATGAAAGGAAGTAACCCTTCATATACTCAATACTCTAAATTCCTACCCCCAAAAATGGAAACTTCAAATTAGTAGTTCTAATAGAACATGTGAATCATACTCCAATATCGTGAATTCATTAAATCCTTTGATTCGATATGGGTATAATGGTTATTATTAGGTACAAATCATTACCCCCTCTATCTAAATGTGATAATGTTATTAATTCATAACATAAAGGAAATTCTTGAACATGGGTTACTATAAAAGAGGATCTTTCGATACAAAAAGATTGAAAAAAAAAAAGAATTGTAAAGCTTACCAAATACTTATTTTAATGAGAGGAAGTAACTCATAAATAAATATACATTAAAGTTCATCCACAAATAAATCTTGAAAATAGAAAAATATAATCCTTAATTGATGCACACTCTTCTTACTTTCAAACAACGCTTTCAATAGATTTTTCCGCTCAAAATTGAAATGAAATTAACATATAAAAATATTAGCTAAATTCTTAAGTATATGATAGAATCATGAGGCAATGAATAAAAACCTTTTTAATGCTTGGCTACTCAAGCTTGTTGGAAACAATTCAGCAAGCAACTCATTTTCATGAAAATATGTGAAGCATCTAGTTTGGAAAAGTTTTAGATGAAGCAATCAAATACCTTTACCATCATACTTTGTATAATAGAGTGTTAAAAATACACTTAGTTAAGAAAATATAAAAATTTCATGTGCTAAAGTAGTCGTGCCATATTTCATTGCTATCGTGGTTTTGTTCAAATCTTTGCTCATAAGCATGAACATAACCTTCTAGATGATTAATTACACTAATTATGAGCACAACTAAGGTGAAATGTAATTCTTTTATCTCAACATGTCTAATATCCTTTGGTATGCATATCATGTATAAGAGTGGGGAAGGACAAAAAAATGCATCAACTAGAGAAACATTCTGCATGTACATGTGTAATTGTGTTTGTTCAATAGAACGTGAATAAGAATGTCCTTCAATATCACTCAAAGACACATCATAGGAAAGAAATAAAAGATCTACAATAGAGTCCTCGTAAACATTACATAGAGTGTTGAAAATAGTAGCTTTAGTTAGATAATTGTGAATGAATATAAGATCAATAGAATGATATAATTATATGCATGTGTGTGTGTGCGTGCGTGTGTCTATATATATATATATATATATATATATATATATATATATATATATATATATATATATATATATATATATATATATATATATATATATATATATATATATATATATATATATATATGTTTTGTGTATATTGATACATATGCATACACATTTAATATTTAAAATTATATCACCATATTAATCTTATTGATAAATCGAATTACCATTCACAAATACGATTAAAAAATTATGTATTTGTTCCAAGTATAAATTTGAGACTATTGATTTGCATTATTAAATAATGTTATTTTTGATTGATGAATATCAATCTAATCGATCTATATTTGTTAGAGATTATTGTTTTGTCCATTCTTAAATTAAAATACATATACAATTTAGATTTGAAATAAGTCTAATCATCTTTAACATAGTGGATTATCATGATGATGCATAAAAAAATTCATGGGATCCATTGAAGAAATTGCCACTAGAATGTGAAATATGAGGACCACAACAAAAGGTTCTAGGACCAATTGTAAAGAGATCTATGAAAACAGATGATAAGATATTAAATGGTACAATATTCATGATATAAATCAAACCACTGTTTAGCCTTAATGACCAACAAATGCATGTATGATAATATATTATCATGTATATTAACACAAAACAAGGATAAAAATAATTCATCATTTAAATCTATATCTCCACTATCATGACATGACTATTATACAAGAGTTAGAAGAATGCACCATAAATCAAATCTCATAAATCAAAGTCATCCATAGTAAATAATGAGCAAAAATGTGAAGGTAAAATATGTGCATCTACATCATTAGACTTCTTCTCAGGGAAAGATGAATTGTGAGAGATACATAGAGGACAATTCACACACACACATTTCATGAAATGGAAAGCAGAAATGTTCAAGGTATGAAAATTCCATGAATCAAGCCCATCGTTTGAATGATTAGAATAACTGAGAGAGGGGTGAATTAGTTATCCGCAGGTCCAAATGTATAAAATTTTACTTTAACAACTTCAAACAACTTAATCAATCTTATAAAACAACTCGGTCTATATAGCAACATATCGACAAATTAACATTTTGTTCATTACTGAATTCTCTATTCAGTATGTGTCAAGTAACAATAAAATAAAAAATCATAAAAATAACATGCATAAAGTAACATTCAAACAAGTAAATGACACCAAGATTTAACGTGGAAACCCAATTTGGGAAAAATTATCGAGTAACATGCTACCACTTTTTCACTCTTTTGAAATAAGATCAATTAAGAGCCAACATCGTTAAAGGTTACAAAACACACTGTTAAATGTGACCACGTTAAAGGATTTAATCACCCTATTAAGAGTGGCCTTGCTAGAGGACTTTGGATCATTCCATTAGAATGTCACCTTGATTAAAGGATTTACAAAATGACTGTGAGGTCAACCTTGATTAAAGGATTTTGTGTCTCACAATGGTAAGAATGTAACAACTAGGTTTGATTTGTAAAACACAACTCACTTTGCAAATTTAGATCTCCATTCACTCATCTGCTAGATCATTAACTAACCTTCATTATCATCTCTATCATTGATCTTCTTAGCATCTCTTCAAGCAATAACACTTCACTAATCTCTTCACTTTTCCTCTACAACTCTTCTCTTCACAACCTCTCCTTAAGATCACCAATCAACAATGAACCAACCCCATAAAACATCTCTTATGCCTCCTTAAATAGGTAATTTTGATCTTTTTCCACTTAAACATCATCGTAGACCTTAGGGTTAGGTCAAGTTCATCAAATCTTTCCATCATTATGTTCTCCTTCTCCTTCTAGAAACTTTTGATCAAATCCTTGCCTTTGATCACATAACAAACTCTCTTCATGCATTAAATATGCCAGCTCATCAATCCTTATCATCCACACATTTTGACTTAATCCAAAAATTCAACTGTGTCGGCCTTAAACTTGATTCTTTCAAAAATTGTAAATTTTTTTGTCACTCGACAATCACTAAGTTCTTTTGCTCAGTCATCACTGTGTAGCTTGACATACATTGTTCTGTCTCACTCAACATTCACTATCTCGCTCGATCGATATTGACCCTCGACTAATGCTAACATTTCCTTCATCAACTTACTCGACAATAACTAACACAACTTATCTATTTGTTCAACTTCTTCTTAAGTTCCTTAATCTTCTGTTTCGGCTCCTTCATTAATTGACGACACTGGTACTCAGTCAATCTTAGAGCTTTACTCAACTTTTTATCATCTCACTCGTACATCATTTCACTTGTTTTCTTTACTTCATGTACTTATTAAACAACACATTATCTTGTCAGTGACTAAAATATCAAGTGCCCAATATAATTCCATGATTCTTAACTTCTCTCTTCTCAACAACTTGACTAACTCACCTTGCTATCTCCTTTTTTCAAGTCCTATTCATCAATCAATAGATATGCCACTGTACACTATTAGTAAATGTCTCTCCACTAGTAGGTTTGACATCAATGACAACATACCAATTGTTCTAATTGTAGTTTACAACAATCTCCCTCTTTGACATTTATAGAAACACCTCTAGTTACCATGCAATCCAAAATCTTCGTTATGTCAGTTCTGAACTTATACTGTCAACTCCCTCTTTGTTTGTGTTCTCTTTTTTTAAGTTTCAATCAGATTCTCATCTAATGCAATCTCTAGATGTTCCCTTTAACACAACAATCTTCTTCATAACAATTCTCCCTCTGTAACTTAGCAATATATTCTCACTCAACTCATGATATTAACTCATGGTAACTACATAACTTCTCCCTCTTTATATGTAGCTTGTATGGTAACGTGAACACATTCTCCCTATTTGAAAACAATGCCAAAGACATCAACCATTTACATACATATCTTATGTTTGCTCTTAGCATACATCTTCATGTCACTGCTTTAACTCTTATAGAAATATCAGTTCCACTTGTTTACATTGACTCCTTACAGTTGCATCAACTCCATGCTTCAGTCCATCTTTTCACATTCTTTAGGAACCTCCTAAAGTGTGACCTCCTACATCAATCTATAAAATATTCTGATCATAACAATTGATACAATAGTGCATCTTTTCTTAGTTTGCCTCAAGTAGGGGAATGACCCCTAACTTACCTCTTAGATACTAAAAAGCATCCTTAGGTAGTGCCTTTGTGAATATGTCAACAATATGTTCTTTTTTGTTCATGTATTCCAATCTCACTTCTTTGTCTTGCACTAACTCTCTCAAGTAATGATACTTGATCTCAATATGTTTAGTCTTTGTGTGCATCACAAGGTTCTCTAATATGTTTATAGCACTTGTGTTATCACAATAAATCACAATAGGTTCAATGATTTCTTCTTTCATACCTTTGAACAATTGCTTGATCCACACAATATTTCAACAATGAATTGTTGCAACAATATACTCAGCCTTTGTGGTAGATTGTGAAATACAGTTCTATTTCTTGCTTGCCCATGAAATCAGTTTCTTGCCTAGAAAGAAAGCGCCTCCACTTGTACTCTTCCTGTAATCAACATTTCCAACCCAATCTTCATCAGTGAAAACCTTTAACTCAAATTTTTCATTTTTGTTGTACCATAATCCATAGTCTTTTGTCTCTTTCAAATATCTCAATATCCTTTTCACTGCCATCATATGATTCTCTCTAGAATTAACATTAAATCTAGTAACAATTCTCACTGCTAATGCAATATTAGGTCTACTAGGTACAACAAATTGCAATTTTCCAATCATTGACTTGTATAATGTTTGATTCACCCAGCAAAATCATCATTCTTTGACAATTTATGTCTAGTAACGATAGGTGTTACAACTAGTCTTGAATCTTCCATTCCAAGAGTCTTCAATATCTCTTTGACATACTTTGAATGTGTGATCTTTATGTCACCTTTCATTTGATAGACTTGGAATCCAACAAAGAATTTTATCTCTCCAAACATTGACATTTCAAATTCCTTCTTCATTTCATTGGCAAATGACTTACACATTGAATCTTTTCCTCCAAATATGATATCATCAACAAAAATTTCAACTAGCAATATCTTACTTTCAGATTCACTTTTCAAATACAAATTGCTATTGTCAATAGTTGTTGAAAATCCAATTTCACTAAATATTTGTGTAACCTTTCATACCCTCCTCTAGGTGCTTGCTTCAAGCCACACCATGCTTTATATAACTTACATACCATATTCCTCTTGCTAGGATCAACAAATCCTTCAGGTTGTTCAATGTAGACTTCTTCCTCTAAGATTTCATTCAAAAATGTAGATTTGACATCCATTTCATATACTTTGAATCCTTTGTAAGCAGTATATGCAAGCAAAGTTCTCACTCCTTCCAACCTTGCAACTGGGGCAAAAATTTCACAATGGTAAACTCCTTGTGCATATCCCTTACAAACTAGTCTTGTCTTGTTCCTTGTTCCGTGTGACTTCACCTTTCTCATTCAACTTGTTTCTGAAAATCCACTTAGTTCCAATTACAATCTTATCCTTTGGTTTGGGTACCAATGTTCATGTTTTGTTTTTTCTCAATTTTCTCAATTTCTTCAGTCATTGCTCCCACCCAATTTTCATTCTCCAAAGCATCTTTCACTAACCTGGGTTAAAATTCACATAATAAACATGTATCATTGTTCGGTCTTCTTATCATAACTCCTGAATCTTTGTCTCCAATGATTTGATCTGGTGTATGATGTTTGCTTACATTTTTTTCTGAGGCAGGTTTAGGTCTTCTTTCTTGTTGTTGTGGTTCACTAGGGTTCTTCTTGCTCTTCCTCTTCAGGTATTTTTGGCTACAACTCAACTTCCTCTATCTAATGGTCAACAATCTCTATCTGTAACTTAGCTCCTATAGCCTAATGCTTGATAAAACTTTTTTGCTTAACCTTGATAGTGCCTGACTGCTAATGCTTGACAACCATCTTTTGTGGTTCAAGTAAGGTGGTAGGTTAACTTTCATAAACACAGACAAAATTCATATAGTATTTAGGTTCTTTTTTGCATTCTTCTTCATTCTTTCCTACAAATTCATCAACTCTAACATTTGCACTTTCCACAATTTTGTTAGTGTAAGAATTCAAACACTTGTAAGCTTTGCTTTTAGTGGAATACCCCAGAAATATGCCTTCATCACTTTTTGCATCAAGTTTTCCTTGCATCTTTCAATATGTAACACTTGCTTCCAAAAACATTGAAATAATTCACATTAGGTGCATAGCCATACTAAAGTTCAAAAGGAGTTTTGTTTGTACATTTCTTCTGTTGAACTCGGTTCAGAGTATAAACTGCAATACTTACAACTTCTCTCCAATACTTCTATAAAACATTCTTCTCCATCATCAATGTTCTTGCAAAGTCTATAATTGATCTATTCCTTCTCCTAGCTATACCATTATGTGGTGGAGTCTTTGAAGCACTCATTTGTATCTTGATTCCTTTGTCATTGCAGAATACTATGAACTCATTTGATATGAATTCACCTCCTCTATCTAATCTGAAGCACTTTAGACTCTTTTTGTTTCCTTTTGAACTCTAGCCAAATACCACTAAAACATTAGAAATGCATCAGATTTTTTTAAAGAAACATCATAGTCATCATTCTAGAAAAGTCACCAACAAATAGAATGAAACATTTGTCACCATAATAGCTTCACACTCCAATAGACCCACAGAAAATAATATGAACCAGTTCCATAATATCATCATAACAGTAAATCTTACTCTTGAAACTGGACTTTGTCATTTTACCCATTTGACATTGTTTGTACATCACCTTATCAAGTTTTCTTAATCTTGGTAACCCTCTAACTCTTTTCATCTTACTAATTCTTACCAAATTATTAAATTTCACATGACATAGTCTCTATGCCATAACCAAAGATCTTCAAATTTTGCAAATAAACACATATCTTCAGATAGGTCTAGATAGAACAAATTATCTCTTGTTTTCTCTCCACTTCCATTTAGTTCATCGGTAGCATCATAGATCTTTGTCTTCTTGTTTAGGAATTGAACTCAGTAGCCTGAACTAATTAATTGTGCCACACTCAATAGATTGTACTTTAGTCCATTGACCCAATATGCATTGTCGCATATGATCTTATCAGTCAATATAATCGATCCTTTACCTTTCACATAACATGGTGCATCATTTCCAAACTTAACACTACTTCCATTATAATGTTCTAGCTTTTCAAAATTACTTGTATCACCACTCATATGTGTTAGAGTGGGGTTGTCATTGCACCAAAAGATTGATCTGTTAATGCCTGATACAACCATTCAACTTATAGTACATAGGAGGCGGTTAAGCCCTTGTCATGAATCCCAAGGGGAGTGCTAAAAAAATTTCCAACAATCTCCCCCTCAGCATTACTCGAGGGTTAATGATTCAAACCTGTGACCAAGCTCTAATACCACTTGTTAGAGTAGGGTTGTCATTGCACCAAAAGATCGATCTGTCAATGCCTGATACAACCACTCAACTTACAGTACACAGGAGGCAATTAAGCCCATGTCATGAATCCCAAGGGGAGTGCCGAACAAATTTCCAACAATATGATGTGAGCAACCACTATCAATTATCCAATTATTGTTCTTAATCACATGTGAAATCAATGAAGTTGTCTCATCTTCATCAGAATCCTCCTTCATTGCAACATAAACAACTTCTTCATCATGATCATCAAAATCATTATTATAACCATCTTCTTTAGCAATGTAGCAGATTTTCATACCTTTATCTTGAAGTCTTTTCGTTAATCATCCTCATCTTTGTCGGGACACCTTGTAGCAATATGACCAACTTTGTTACATGTAAAACAAATAATAGGGGGTTTACCTTTATATTTCCCTTCACCTCTTGGTAGTCTTCTGGCCAATAATGCTTCAAGTTCATCAAGATCATTATCAAAATTCACTGTCACTTTCTACATATTTACTCTTCTTCTTTCTTCTAGATCCGTCAAGGGTTAGGTGAGCCTTAAAAGCAATTCAACACTAGTAGGTGAATAATTATCAAAATTTGACAATTCAAATGCAGTGAATCTACCAATTAGACTATCCAAGGTCAAATCATTACCAACGACACATCTCAGTTCTTGAATTACATATACTCTAGTTGCATAGATAGGAAGTAAAGTCCTCAATACCTTACTTATTACAGTCTCATAAGATATAATGTTTCCAACACCTTTGATAACATTAACCACCTCTTTGATTCAGCCACAATATTGTGCAATAGTTTCACCTTCTTTCATTCGCATGTCATCAAACTTGTCTCTCAAGTTTTCTGCCTTAGCCATCAACACATTTTTGTCTCCTCCATGGATTTGTGCCAACTGGTCCCACATTTTCTTTGGAGTAGTGTAATCCTTTACATCATCAAATTCAACATAACTTAGGGCTGCTACCAATTCAATCATCATTTAGTTGTGCTCTTTCTTTTCTTTCATTTGTTCAATAGTCATGGGTCTAGGTACCTCAATGTACTCATTGTCCAGGTAGTATGATGTAGAATCACCATTACCAAATAAGTGCAATCCCATCAAGCATTGCCATTCTGGGAAGTTCTTCCTTGTTCATCTTAGGTATCTATCTCTTGTACATCTTGATCTTTGACTTGAGTCCCTTCAAACTTTCCTTACAAGAATCACAACTCTTATACCAATTGTTAGAATGATTAGAATAACCGAGAGGAGGGTGAATCAGTTATCCTCAAGTCCAGATGTACCAAATTTCACTTTTAACAACTTCAACTTAATCAATCTCATAAGAAATCTCAGTCTATATAACAACATATCGACAACTCTGTTCATTAGTCAACTCTTTGTTCAATATATATGCCAACTAATAGTAAAATAAACAACTATAAACTTGCATGCATAAAGTAACATTCACACAAGTAAATGACATCAACATTTAACGTGGAAACCCAATTTGGGAAAAACCACCAAGTAACATGCTACCACTTTTTCACTCTTTTGAAGTGAGCTCGGTTAAGAGCCAACACTGTTAAAAGGAACACATTGTTAAATGTGACCCCGTTAAAGGATTTAATCACCCTGTTATGAGTGGTCTTGTTAGAGGACTTTTGATCATTCCATTATAATGTCACCTTGATTAAAGGATTTACAAAATGAGTGTTAGGTCAACCTTGATTAAAAGATTTTGACCGTCACAATGGTTAGAATGTAACGACTAGGTTTGATTTGTAAAACACAACTCACTTTGCAAATTTAGATCTCCATTGGCTCATCTACTAGTTCATTGACTGGCCTTCTCCATCATTAATCTGCTTGGCATCCCTTCAAGAAATTACACTTCACTAATCTCTCCACTTTTCCTTTGCAACTTTGCTCTTCACAACTACTCCTTAAGATCACCAATCAACAACGAACTAACCACATAAAACATCTCTTATGCCTCCTTAAATAGGTAGTTTTGATCTATTGCCGCTTAAACATCACTGTAGATCTTAGGGTTAGGTTAGATTCATCGAATTCTTCCATTATTGTGTTCTCCTCCTAGAAACTTCTGATCAAATCTTTGCCTCTGATTGCATAACAAACTCTTCATGCATTAAATATGCCAACTCGTCTATCCTTGTCATCCATGCATTTTGACTAATCCAAAAATTCAACACGGCCTCAAACTTGATTTATTCACAAACTATAACTTTTGTTGTCACTCGGTGATCACTAAGTTCTTTTGCTTGATTGTCACTATATAGCTCGACATATACTGTTCTGTCTCACTCAACATTCACTATTCTGCTCGATCATTACTAACACACGAACAATACTAAGATGCTCCTTCTAGGTCAAACTCATCTCACAACTCCATCAATTCTCCGCAATTTTTGATCTCCAAAAGGCACAATAGAGGCAGGGGCATAAAGAAATCACATATACCTTAGATGCTTTAGTGGTTGGAGATCATATAGTTGGGAATATTGTAGAGCACTTTCCGATTGGGAACTTTTAAGCTTCATTATAAATTGTCGCACCTATCTATAGTCAAGCATTATAGTGAAATGGTTTTTGCTATTTGGAATGGAAGGAAACTCAACTTTACACAACACCTCAATTTGAGGTAGTGGAGATCTTCCAGCTTGTTTATTTCAAGGAGACAAGTTTCTAGCTCTTTATATTCAAAGAGTTCAAAAACGCTAGCCTCTGTAGGCAAGCAATGACTACAGGAAAAGATTTCAGATTAGTTTGTGAGACACTAAGATTAAAATTGCCCTCCCTTTTTATCACTTTGTGAAAGATAATAATGTCTTCCCACTACTCGTTGTTCGGGTGAAGTATACAACAAAGTAGATGCATTATAGAGTACCTAGGAAGAACCATTGAATTTGTAGTGTTGATACCCTTCTCCATACAACCCCAAAAGAGGGATTGAATTCTTTGAATGGATACTTATTTCAAATGGAATGGTTGCTTTGTCAAGTGATATATCCTGAGACTAGAAGGAATATTGTGCATTGTATAAAACTTTGATTTTTCCCCTACTAATTTCACAATATGGTGGGGCACTTGCATGCTTATAGTCATTATGACTAACTCCCTTCACCAACAAATTATCAATGTTATCTTCACTCTTGCCCTTTTTTGTACCAATCGTGTTAACTATAGACCACATAAATAATATCTCAAAAATTAATAAACATGATGATTTTTCTAAAGATGGTAAAAATGATTGAAATGGTTTAAGAACTGACTATGAGTCTTTTTTTTCTATCACATTTTTAATCTCTGAAGTCTCAAATAATTGAATGTTGAAGTGCAGATTTGTGACAATAAAAATAGAATCATTTCCCAAATTTTTGATCACATAAAGTGTATTGTTGTTGATTTAGATTAAATATGTAAAATCAAATTTTGAGTGGACTCAATAAACAAAAATAATTATACAAAGAAATCAAAATGGTTTAGACCACACAATAAATTCCATTATTATTAGAAATGGGTTGTGTGGTTGAATTTTTGGAATAACTATGTACAACTTTAGATAGACTTTCTCTATAGCAATAATTTCAATAGACTTAAACATCACACATTAAGAAATAGTCCTATAGTAAAAGTGTCAAATAGTCAAAATTGACATATTTTTTCAAGGTTAATTTATTTCTTAGTATGTAATGTTTAAGCGTGGCTCCATAATCCATCTTCAGAGATGTTATATTCAATTTTATAAAAATCTCTACACTTGTACCCATTCTGGAATGCATTCCAAGCTTCTAAAATGAGATCAGTGCCCACAAAATTGATGATTTTCTCTTTAGCCCTTTGAAGTAAAAGCATAGAACAAACGAAACAAAATTAGACTCCCAATAAATACAAGCATTAAAAATCATAATAAAATAAAATATAATTTAATTTGCCTACTTGTAGTTGGAAATCTTTGAGGCTTCCATTTGATCTAACTAGGTACTCTCCACTTTTCTCTCAACCACAATTGCAATGTTGTTTGATCAACATGTTATAGCATTTTATATTGTTAATATTTTCCTATGCTCGAAGAAAATTAATTTGGGGAAGGAATGTAATATTCTTTCTTATTTACTTGAAGAATTTAATATTCTCCTTATTTACGTGAAGAATTTAATATTCCATTCTTCACAATGGAAAATAAAGAGATAGAACCTTTTAGACTAATTTATATAAATAAAAAATATGAAGTAAATTTAAAGATATATATATTTCATTTGGTAGAACTTTTTTTCTATTTTTACAAGTTTAAAATGTTATATATTTATATTTGATGATTAAACTTTAAAAAATAGAAAAACTTAAAATATCTTTATTTTAAAAACTTTATATATATATATATATATATATATATATATATATATATATATATATATATATATATAAAATTTAAGAAACTTAATTTTTTATTAAAATGTGAAAATAAGCACGTCTTTTTGGATTTGAAATAGAAAAAAATATTATTTTTTAAACTAGGTGTCAACTTGTGGATCCACCTAAATGTCTTGTGGATACCACATAGATACTACCCTTGGGCGTCTAGATGCAGACGAATGCATATCTGCATTCAAGTGCCCGTGGGTATCCTAAACATGTGTTTATCAAAAATGTAGAGGTTGCTATAAGATAAAAGGGCAATCCAAATGGAAAAAAAGAATTGGGTAGGTTTTGTCTACACCCTTTCCTAGATTGTGTTCTCAACCATTGTGAACGTTGGAGTGAGCGACTTCCCAGAAGAATCAATTTGCTATAAAACTCTAACTAAGAGATTAATAATTCACCTAAAAAAGAAAATGTATTGAGATACAAATAATATAAAAAATCTTGTTCATAAAGGCAAGGAATAAAACAATAAGTAGAAATAATTGTAAAACCATAGTAACTAAAATATGAACCTAAGTAATCAAGTATGCCTCAATAAACATTCTTTTTATAGGTAATCAAATGAAGCCTAGACTATATTTATTATTCATTTATTATTATTTTTAATATTAATTATTATTATGTGTTAATCTTGAGTAGATTCGAACCCAATACCTCCTTGATGAGAGACTCACAATTTACTATTGCATTGTAGCCTCTTGCGTAGTATGCCTCAATACACTTAAGCATTAGAGTAGAAGAAGAAAAACTTGCTTAAGGTGACCGTCCCTAATTTGGGCTAGCGCTTTTGTACTCTAGCCATTGTTTTCTATCTAGTATGCATGCAAGAAGAGTGATTGTAGAGTGTTTCGTTGGGAGATGTTTACAACATTTGAGAAGGGTAGTCACAAAGTGTTGGAATTATAGTGTTTGTTGTGTGCAAGGTTTTGATAGTGTAATATCCTTGGTTATTTGTTTGAAATCCTCGAGCTCCTGGCTAATGAACTTGCAATAAATGTTAGTACTCCAAGACATAAAATCATCGATGGAAGTAAAATACTAATTACTCATTATAGTTTATGAGTATCTAAAACATAACAATATAAATTCCCAATTAACCTCCTTATGAAGGAGAGGTTTTGATCAAATGCTTAGTTCGTGGGGACTACTTCCTGGGGCTCTATATATAAAACAACTTTCCACTAAGCACCATCTCCTCACCATACTCTTAGGGGAGGTGTTACTCAGCTTAAGCCTTAGCCTGATGGATAACCACATTGGGCTTATCCATCCTCTCATATGCATATGATTATGTACCTTTAGTATATATTGGTTTTTCAAGTAATACCTCACTCCCTTCCTTGCTCCTTAGACACTCACTATTGAGTCTCCTAGAGAAGCCCTTTAGAGATCTCAAAATATGTGCCTTCTGGCCAAAAAGTATTCTCTTCCTTCTGAAGTTTTCTCAAATTACCTAAGAAAGATGATTTGATTTGATTCCTTGTTCGTGTTGGATTCTTATGATCAACTGGTTTGATTCTTAGTGTTACTCTCCTTTGTATATGGTTGATATCTCTATTTTCCCACACTAGGGTTAAGACTTGACTGTTGTGTCCTTTGCTGACCTGACTACTCTCTTAAATTTGTGTTGGGTGTCCTTGTTATTTCTATTTACAATCTTTCTCCTTTCGAATATATTGTTGCTAGACAAATTTTGAGACTGTTGAGTTGACATGGATGAAAGTAGAGATGATTATGTGTACTCTATTAGTTATATGAGAGAGTTCTTCTTTTCCTTTACTAGGCCATGCTAGTATATATGGTATGTGTGCCACACTGGTACACAATAATTGATTTTTCCTCAGACTTGTTTCTGTATTTTCTTTTCTCCCTAACTTGTATATGTTCAATATCCTTATACAAATTGTTTGGTCAAATGTTGTACTTCTTGTTTTCTGTCGATGTTCTTTTCCCTTACTGAGTCGAACAATAGCTTCTGTTTTGTTTGTCTTTACTAGAGCCTACACAAGTTTCAAATGGAGGTAGATGATCTTTGCTTTATCTTATTGACCTTTGTTGAAGTATGATTGAAGTCTTGAATAAGTATTTTGGTATGATTTCAATCGGTTTATGTATCCTTTACCTTTTCTGGATCATATTGCTCCTTATTCCTTTTGTAAAACATTGTCGATTTCTACTATAGTTCTAAATTTGTTGATTATGTCTAACCTACTCTCTAGTAATTTGTTTTTCTGTATTTGATGCCCTCTCCTAATTTATTCGTTGGTATAATTATATTATGCCACCGGTATGTACGTCACCTATGAGAGGTCGTGACTCTCTTTCTCTATGAATTTCTTTCAATACCTAAATACTATATTTTACCTTGTAGTTATAGATAAAAAAAAAAATTAAACTATTATTATTTTGATTTATAAAAAAAATATTATTATAATTTCATAAAAAACAATTTTTTATTATTTTGACCGATAATAATGAATAATTAATTATTAGTAAATTATTTATGAATTGGATTTACATTTGTCTTAGTGACATTCTAAAGAATTATGAATTACAATGATGGGATAAATCCTTATCAAATTATTAATGTAAATTTTTACGATTTTTTTTAGGGCCATTACAGATAGGTGTTTGCAATGTTTCATAGACTTGTCATGGTGCTTTAGTAGCCTTAAGGAGCTCAAGTTGTGAGATTTGTCTAGTTTGGAGAATCTAGTTGCGGGTTTTTCTTTTGTCTTATGTTCAGATTGAGCATCATAGGGTTTTCAATAGCTTGGTTGTCATTGATGTGTTAGCTCATGAGTCTTCTTCGAGAGTTCATGCAAAGTCATCAGACTTCTTTTATGTGGGGCCAAGCTCCAAACTAAATAAAGTGAATGGTTGTCTTTCGAGGAGAACTATTCATCTAATCCTAGTCATTCCTCTTGATTTGGTTATGAAGGACATAACTTATTGGAGCAAGCATACATTAATCCATAAATTTCTTGGGATTGGCATTTGTTTGTCACCATTACAAGCTTGGATTTGTCATTCATGATAGGTTGAGGGAGATATGGAGATTGAGATAGTTGTGAACAACTATTGCATTGTTGCTTTTTCCTCCATGTCTAATTGGAATCATGTTTTTGAGTGAGGACCATACTTTTACAATCATGTGCTCTTGTTCGTTAAACCTTGGCATGCAGGTTTCAATTCACTAGACGAATTGCTCTTGAGGGTCTCTATTTGGGTTAGTTTTCCACGACTTCCTTGAGAGCTATGGCAAGAAGATATTTTGCAACAAGTTGTTGCTCTGTTTGGGAAGTCGACTACAATAGCTCAACAAACACTTGATTAAAAAGGTAATTACTTTTGGGGATATTTGTGTTGAGATTGAATTCAATAACTACTTGTCAGATTCTTTGGAAATTTGTTAGGCTCTTCAATGAGGGTTTGACAATTAGATTATAACTCTTGTCTTTTCAATGTCATATGTCATGTGTATGGAAATATTTAGTATTAGTGTCCTTTGGTTTAATAAGGGGGTTGATGGTTTTGAATGTGGCCTTGGTGGCTCTCTTTTGTCAATTTCAAAGATGGATAGAGGAGGCAAAGGAAAAACCCCTATGAAAGAAGATAGCCCCAATAAGGATGGTTGTATGCTCATTAAACCCCAGGATAAGGGGAGGGGACTAAAGCAATCCTACAATACTCTAGCCTTAGAGAAAGAGATTTCAATGGATGTCTCTTTAAGGGTGACTCGTACAAGTGTGGACATTATGCAATAGTAGTAGACTATTGTTATGAGTTAGGATGTTGTGCAATAGCAGGGAGTGCCCCCTACTAATCCCAAGTGAAGGGATTATTGTTTTGGTAGAATTGGCTAAGGAGGTGCAATCATTTGGTAAAGGACAAGGGTTTTATTCAACTTTGGGTTTGTAGAAAAGACCCCTCAGAGAGTTTTTTTTGATACCTCTTCAAAAGGTGGTTGCAAGAAGGATTAGGAGAAGATTAAATTAGCCAAGGAATTATTGGTGGAACCTAGGTCTATCAAGCCCTTTGAGGCTCACTGCTCCCACTCTCTTCAATGATTATTCGTTGATGCAATGTAAGGCAATTGAATAACATCCCTTGATAAGTTGGCAGCAATTCATTCTTCAACCATCTTTTGTATTCAGGGGACTAAGCTTTTAGTTGATTTCATGCTTCGATGTGCTTCTAGTATTTGGTATTATGGTTAGTGCCAATACATTGGTTCTTTGAGTTGTTTTGGAGGTTTGGCTCTCTTTTGGGATCCAAGAAAGATTTCTCCCCTCTAGTGAACCTCTAGCCACTTAGCTCTCTCAATGGTTACCTCTAGTATGGAGTCTAGACAGATTATTTTGGTTACCAATGTGTATACTCAAGTAAATTTTCATGGAAAACTTTGCTTTGGTCTCATACAAGGTATGTTAGAGCTTGTGCACCTTTCCTTTAGTTATAGTAGGTGACATGAGGGTTGGTTTCCTTTGTTATCTTTTGTGAGAATGTGAACCTCCTAAATTTAAATAATATCAAACCGGCTAACGAGATCCTTCATGGAATATTACATGTGGAGAAGATGTTATTTTTGAATAATTGAATAACTTTCTTGTTTTGTGTTACAATAGATCGAATACTACTTTTGAAATCCTTGATTAGAGGGGCTATATTATTTGCCCATTAAATTTTTGGCTATTTTTATTGTAGTTCATAAAAGTCCTCTTTTAAGTTTCAACTAATATAGCTTCGAGACTCTTCTCTTCATGGCTTAATAGCCTTGTGGTAAAGAGATAGTCACCTTGTGTATGACACTATTGTGCATTCCTTTCTCAAGAACACACAATTTGTTAAATGCCAACTTAAGAAATGGAAATGGTTATGTTTTGATAGCCTTTATGCTATAAAGAGGAAGGTTCAAGCATGTCGTAATGTTATCACTCGTCATATTTGTTATCTTGATTCCTCAATAAATTTGGGCAGAGTCGAACCCTAGGGTATCAAGGACTTAGAGAAGTGGGAACTTAGGATGGACATTTTTTGGAAGCAGAAGGCCAGGGTTGACTAGCTTCAAGAAGGGGATAGGAACACAACTCTTTTCCATAAATTAGTGAAAGCTCATCAGAATATGAGTTGTATATCCTCTTTAGTCAAAGAAATTTAGTTGTCATCTTTGCAAGCTTTGTCTTGTGAGGCTATTCAATATTATTCTACTCTCTTTGTTGACAACTCACCTCATCTTGAGATTGAGAATATGATCCTTGCTTGTATCCCTCTCTAGTCACCAATATGATGTATGAATGTCCCATCCCCAAAAATCTCTTGTATTCTCACACATTACTATTTAAAGGGAGTTGACCTTTTCGACATTTCTCATTATCCTTTAGAGGGCAAGGGTGCTATGACTTGGGACACTCTAAAAGTGGGGGCTCAACTAGTTATGAGTGACCTTTTTCTTGATTTTGCAATATGGTCTTCAAAGCTATTTTTCGATGGATTGTTGGGATGGTAATCCTCCTCTCCTTTCCATGTATTGACATCTAAACCCCTATATGATTGTTTAACAATAGCTGGTTGGGATATGGTTGTGCATTATAAGACTTCCCAAAATTTAGGCTTTGTTGTAAAATATCGATGGAAGGATTCTTCTATGTGGCTACCATGTGGTTTGGTGGAGGATCAAAACAAGCTAGCCCAAATTCTTGCTTCTTGGGAGTGCAACTCCTTGACAGGGCCAAATATTCAATGACTTGTCTAGCAAATACTCTATTTTTGCAAGGTGCTTGGAGATTAATAAACAATTGTTCGGAGGTATAAAGGTCCCTTGGTGGAAACAATTTTGGAATAAAATTTCTTGGCCCAAATGTAATTTTTCATGTGGCTAGTGATTCAAAATCAATGTCTTACTTGGAATATTAGTTCAAGTGGAGCTTCCAAGGTCCCTTGATGTGTGCCTTATGTTGCAAAAGTGAGGAGTCTACTACTCATCTTTTCTTTTAGTGCTCCTTAGTCAAGATCTAACATTTTTAGTGATGTGTTTGGTGTCAAACTTGATGGCATGTCTCCTCTTTAATTGATTTTTGGGCCCATTAGGGTAAAATCTTTGTTAGAACCTTTTTTCTTCAGGATGTCTAGGCTCTTGGTCCTACCTTTATCATTTGGCATATTTGGTTGGACAAGATCCAAAGAATTCTTTAGGATGCTAGAATGGTTGTTTAACACTAGTGATGGAAAATTATTTATTCTTTTTGTGAGATTGTCTTGGCAAAGTTTGACTAGTCTGGAGGTATGGATCTTGGGGATATTATTGCAACCATCTCATTTTCCTCTTCAAGGGGGTGCTCAAACGTATGTTAGTCAAGTCATGCGAAGTGGATGCAAACATCTTTATGAAGGATCAACTAGGATAGTTGTTGTAACACTCCTCAAGGAGTTTAAAAATTAATATCGATGGTTTGACACAAGGGAATTTCGAGAATGTTGGCATTGGTATAGTTGGTCACGATAGTTCTAGTGATATTCAATTTATGTTTTGTGTTTATAAGGACCTTCATATGAATAACTTAATGGAGGCTCTTGCCATTTTGAAAGTTGTCGAGTGTAGTTGTGTTTGTGGTTTGACAAGGCTTAATTGCTTACTAAGCAACAACTAGTTCATGTTTTTGATGATAAAGGAAAAAAGAAGAAGGTAGGTGTCCCTTACAAAACCACAGAAAGGTCAAGAATCGACCAATGAGAAAAAACTAACACAACTAGAAACCCACACTAAGAGTGGGTAGACAACTCACCCATGACAAAGTAGAGGAGAATGAGAGATTGTAGAGTGATTCTTCCTTTGCCAATGGACAATTATCTAAGTGATGCATTCAAAAGAGTACATGCCACAAAGGGAAGGTGGTGTAATCCTCAAAGAAAGAATAAACACCTAGTTCATGTTTTTAATGATAAAGGAAAAAAGAAGACGGTAGGTGTCCCTTACAAAACCACAGAAAGGTCAAGAATTGACCAATGAGAACAAACTAACAACACAACTAGAAACCCACACTAAGAGTGGGTAGACAACTCACCCATGACAAAGTAGAGGAGAATGAGAGATTGTAGAGTGATTCTTCCTTTGCTAATGGACAATTATCTAAGTGATGCATTCAAAAGAGTACATGCCACAAAGGGAAGGTGGTATAATCCTCAAAGAAAGAATAAACACCAAAACCAAAAATAGAGTGCTGAAAATATTGAACCTCCACAATCATAGGCTAGAGTAGGTGGTGGAACCCTCAAAGAGAGTGAATCTATACCAACAATAGGAGCAAAGTGCTGGCAATATTGAGTCTCAATAGCCATAGGCTAGAGTATATCAAGAGTGATAACATTCAAAGAAGGGTCCATGCAACCATTGGGGAACATATCAACAAGAGGTGGAGACAAATCCACCAGGATAAAGGAGACCAAAATCGTACAAGCACCCTAAGGGGAGACAACATTGGCATGTAAAGAGACCTTAAAAAGAAGAATTAGAGACCAATTAGTCAAATGATCATCATTTGCACCCTTCCAAAAAGTGGAAGCAACTTTACAACGCTAGAGAACAATCTGTAGCCATATGACTAGTTGAAAAGCATCACCTACAGTGAAAGATAAGGCCCTTAAAATCTAGCGATTGGGTCCATGGCCTGTCCTTGACTAAGAGAAGCACATCCCTCAAAAGGGACGTAGACATGTCAGTGCCAACCATAATGCAAGAAAAGGTAGAGAACACTACAATCGTAGCCCCATCCACATTTAAGAAATGACCAATAGAATTGCCTATGGCCTTGTTGAAAAAGATAGTTTTGGTCAGATGATAATGAATGATAATTATCAATACTATGATATAATTGTATGCATGTATATCTATCAATATACATTGTGTATATTAATATATATATACATGCATATGTAAATGCTTGAAATAATATCATTGTATTGATCCTATTTTAAAAACTAATTATCATTCATAAATCAGATTGAATTATCATATATTAGTTTGAAGTATAATATTGATCTGCACGTTTGTTAGACATTTACCATTGCAGATCATCATTGATTATGTTCCAAATATAATTTCGATCAAGATATGATCAATAGTGCTGAGATTCTCATCAGATCAAGTGTGATATCAGTACTTATACAGATCATTGGTTATGGTACCAACCATTCACATTTGTCATTGCAAATTATTGTGTAAACCCTCAATAGTTATCAGGCTTTGTTTAAAGTAATCAATTGGCACTATTTAAGGGACATGATAATGAATGGACCTGTCCCCTCTATTTTTAGTTTACTCATATATATATCAGATCCGGTTGGACCTAGAGGAACACCAAAATCAATTAGTGAAAGCCTTTTGGAGTATGATCAGTCTAATGATAGATATGTTCTGATTTGTAAGTACAATAACCATAGCTCAATTATATTGTTTCGGTATCTTTTCTATATCTGAGGAATATTATCCTCATTCTAATAATAGCCTGCAAAAGAGAAACATCAATCAATAAGCATATTATTCAAGAGTCAAGAAATTGAAAAGATATGCAGAGTCTAAATCTGCAATAGATCTAATCACTTCAACATGGTATCTGAGGCTTGCTAAGGAAGATCCAATTAGACTTGAGAATTCAAAATACTCAAAATATATATTATCTCTTGAAAATATAATTATATTCCATTCTTCATAATGTCAAGTGTTATCAGATTTGAGGATTGTCTTAGAGGAGCAACAAACTTCGTATCATGGAAGCTTAGAGTTATGATGATATTGAGAGAAAATAAACTAGATTCATTTGTGAAAGGAAACACATCTGAGCCAGAGAATGATCCTAGGAAAACTCAATGGATCAAGAGCAATGAAAAGGCTATGAAAATAATTGTGGATGCAGTTAGGGATCATATAGTTCTTATTTTGTCAAAATGTGATACTGCATATCAAATGTTCAAGTCTCTTGAAAATATATATGAAAGAAACAACACTAACAAAATCCTTGCATTGAAAAGACAACTTCACCATGTGAAAATGAATAATGGAGAATCTAGCACTACATTCTTTATGAGAATTATTGAATTGAGAGACCAACTTTCAACTATTGGAAATCAAATTGACAGTAAAGAGTTAGCATTAATAGCTCTAAAAGGTCTCCCAACATCATGGGAACCATTTATTCAGGGAATAAGTACACAATCAGAACTCCTTAAACTTGATACATTTTGATTTGTAAATACAATAACTTGATTTGTAATTTTGACTTGTAATTTTGATTGAAATTCATCAATCAAGACTTAAAATGGGTTCACAAGTATCTGAAGTCATGGAAAACTCAAGAATGACCAATAGGGGAAATAGAGTTAATGTGTAGTTAAATTCCATTATTAGGAATTTGTCACTGTAAAAAATGGCTTGTAAATCAAGAATGTCATAGTAGGCATTAGCAAAGAACCTTGTGAATCAAAATGTGGCAGCAGAGACTTAATGATCAAAGTTGTATGTCAACAAGGGAACATAGCTTATACGAGACATTATAACCTTTGCAATACAGATCCAGATTATTTAAAGGAACATATTAAGATACTTCTTGCAAGGACCTAGTAAAAATAACATTATGTACTTAATTTGAAAAAAAAGGAAAGTTCTTAGAGAAGTGTACAATTTTCTGATGCACAATTCACAAATATGAAGCATATACCTAAAATCTAGAGCGAATTGCTTTGTCATCCTGAAATTTTGCACCAGGCTTAGAAGGTAATACAGTAGCTATTAACTTTGACACTGCAATCAGTTCCGGCTCCGATGTTCGAGAAGACTCTTGCTTGGGTAGTCCTTTTGATGAACTTGTTGCAGAAGTAAATTTCACTTCCCAAACCTGTTTTGCAAATGACAGCCAACAAAGTTGAAGGACTTTATTTACTCCCAATACAGAGCATAACAAAGTTAAGGTCAGCCTAAGCAAACATTAAATATTCCACACAAGCAATAACTCGATTGCGCATGTATAATACAGATATTTCTCAAGAGTGTAGAATTATCTAGTCTTTATTGAATTAGCTCCATAAAGCAGAAACAAATTATAGGAACAAACATGTTAGAAAAATCAAGATACTAAATGATGTTTAATGAACTGATTATAAGAAATAAATCAGTCTAAAAGAAAAAAAGGAGATGGAGATTCCATCTTGCCTCTGCCATGATATTGCATTCCTAAATAGAACAAGAAAAATTTAAGGAGCTAAATACAAGCCTACTTGCAAATGCGTCATAGACTCAGTTGATTTATCATTTGATATAAATAGGAGTGAATACGGTAGAATTGAGTTGCTAAGAGTCAAATTATAAAATTTTATGAAAGTACAATCTACAAGCTAATATGTCCTCAGTATAATGGTATGCGTAAAAGAATGGTTAGGATAGACAATAAAAGAATGTCTCTGAAAATCTTGCAACACACTTGAAAATGTGAATGCTAACAGTCCTCTGCAGAATATTTTGTTGAAATGGTTTAACATATGCTTTGAAAAATTGTTACAACCATAAAAAGTCTAAATCAAGATAGTTTACATCTGGACAGTGAATGTTGAACTCACAACCTATGAAGAAAGGAATGCCAAAGAGATATATAAACAGAATTTTCACTAGGATTTAGTTTCCCCCGCACAAAGCTGAGGTTGGATACAATTTTTCTAAGGCAATAGATCACTCAAGAGTATAGTGAGCAGTGTCAAAGCTATAATCACAATTCCATTTATAAGATGCCAAGGCTAACAAAGAAAACATATTTCACACCAATTTTCAGAACATATGAAGCATTACTGACACCTTTCAAAGCAATGGAGCTAAGATGTATGCAAGAATTAGAGTATTCATAAACAGAATTCACAACTTACCATCAATTATCCATCGAATATCCATCCTGAATAGGGTTTGTAAAGGAAACTTTTGACATTATCATCTGTGTGGAACACAATAGAGAAAAAAATTGCAATTACATCCCATTATTTGCATTTCCATCCAACATTTTATTATATATTTTTCACTTCCATCCAAGCACAACACAAAGAATCAAATTACGACCAATTTCATTCAGTTGGATTTAACTCCATTTTTTTGGGATATCTAAAATATGTGGTTTTTGCATAATTGAAGCACCTAGGTTAACGATTCATGTGAAATTAGCCTATAAAGAAACTCAAATAAAGGCTTACCAAAAACAAGACTAAGTACCTAATGTTGTTAGTAAATTCTATAGTGTAGCCGACGGGTAGAATACTATCCGAACGGGCACGTGATGGTTGATCACCCCTTCAAAAAGGTATATGTACACCATCCAAAATGGACTTTGGATCATTGTTGTAATCATTGTAGTTATTGTAATAAGCATATTGCATATATGAATAAAGTATCCGTTCTGCGTTATATCTTACTATACTACATGTGTTAAGTATTCTTTTACCCTGTACGGTAAACATTTGGCACCGTTGCCAGACAAACCTAGAATGAAGGAATGTTATGAAGATTAATGCTGAATTTGCTTAACAAAGATAGGAACAAGGTAAAAGACAGATGAAATACGTACATGTTGGTCTGAATTTTCGCATGATAAAATTCCTTTGTCCAGGAATAGAAAATTCAGATTGTATCCATTAATGGTGAGTAGGGTTTCTAGCTAAGTCATCTTTTTGTTAGCCTTTGAAATTTTTTGTGAAAACCCTACATTTCATTCCATTCATAGATTTTTAGGCACGAAAAGTTTGAAAAATCAATTTGAGAGAATATTCTATTTCCTTTTATCTTCCACGCCCCCAAGTTATCTTTTCTCTCAATTTCCTCACCGTCTGATTTGAATAAATCTACTGTTGTCATTTCCTCGCTATAAGAACACAAGCACTCTTTATGTATAGCGAAGTGGCGAAGTGCCAGAAAGTTTAAAAAACAGGATCGAAAAATGAAGATATGGCACTCGGAGATTTATTTTCTGGTTGAATTTGTAATCACGTACACCTTGCAAGTACTATCAGAACAGGAAAAGGGACCTAACAGAAGTCGGCGCCGAAATGAGGATTTTTCCAATACCTCACTATCAGAAAAAATGAGCATCTCGCCGTTAGCGAAGTAGCGAGGCGCCGTAAAATTAAAGACATGGTGGCCTCGAAATTTCTCGGTAACCATGGTTTGTCCAAGTGGCATGACAAGTAATAACTGCTATTGTCAGAAGCAATTGGTAGGAGCAATAACGATTTGATGGGTCCTTGTATTTCACGGCGCCGAGTTTTATTCAAGTCATCGGAGCTCGCTACCTCACTATCGAAAAAATTTGACATCTCGCCGTTAGCGAAATAGCGAGGCGCCGTGAAATCAACAGCCAGTGGGACCTCAAGTAACGTGGATAGTGACTAGGATTAAAGTAAGGTCTTGTTGGGTGCCAGCAGTGCATAATTTCCTACGTCATCAATACCTTGGACCCACGCCCCATTTATACAGCGTACAAGAGATCCTGATTGTCAGATCAAAGCAGAATCAACAGTCCTTGCTATCTCGCTATGGAAAGTTGCAAGTTGTTTAAGCTATGCGACATAGCGAGTATGGGACCCACCATTCTTCAGAGTACTTGATGCAGTTTCTCCACCTTTGATTTAATCTTAGATCAACGGGCGTCGCTGTCTTGCCATGAAAAGTTTCTCGGACGATATGTATAGTGAGGTAGAGACAAGCGGGCCCACCACTGTCTGTTCAGGCAGTACAGTAATATATCATCCACAAGATCAAGATCAAATCGATGGCTGTCGCTGCTTCGCTATGGCAAGGTGCTCGTTTTTTTATGTATAGCGAAGTAGCGACCTGTTGACACGTGTCCTCAATCGCCAGTGGGTCCAGACAGAAGTGCCATCAAGGAAGGAGCTGTGTACGTGGGCAGTTTTCATTGGATTGACTGGCCAACTTGTCAAGTGCGACGCCAAGTTGTTTTTCTCCATATCCCATGATCGTAGGATTTTTAAAGATCGACGGCACAGATTTAAACGCAGAAGGTGGTGCCACTCTGTGTATTAATTAGACATGAAAGCTTCGCATGTGAGGAAAAACAGAGTATAATATGGAAGATTTTATCAGTTTCACCTTACGCAAACAAAGATTTCGAGCTATTCTTGAGCAGAAGCAATTACTGAAGAAGATCGTTCTGGAGTTTGGCAAGTTTGTGAAGCAGTTTGTTCACGGAAAGGTTGCAGGAATACAGAGGAAAACGAGGACGAAATTCAAGTAAGTAATCCTGTTGTAATCTCTGTGGGTTTTTCAGTTCTGTAAAACATAATCAAAGATGCCTCCGAAGAAGGGATTTTCAGGTCAAGTAAATTACCTGGATAGAAATGTACATGATGACTTGCTTGAGTTGCTGCCTGAGTCTACTGTAGAGACAGTGTAAGTTAAAAAGTTGACCTCATTAAACCCTAGGTTGAGGATGGCTAATGGATTATATGATAAGGGTAATTAGGTCTAGGATGCTCAAACCTCGCAAACCGGTTTAAATTTGTTCAAGAAATGGTTTGCAGAAAGGAAATTGTATGCCCCACATGCCAATATAAGGAATTTCGACCTGGGAAAGCTAGTTGTTCCTAGTGTGTTTATGGATTATGACCTCCTTGAGGCCGTGGCAAAAAGTTATGATCAAGCCACTAGGGTAGTCAGAAGAGTAGATGGTGAAATTCTAATCACCATCAGTCCAGAAGAGATTAGGGAAGTTTTCCGTTTGGGACCTCTCACTAGGTATCATGTGCCCATTGATTTGGTAGATTTAGAAAAATAATATATGTCAAAGAAGGATGTAGTTAGACAAGGTGCATTGAAGGCCCACATTGGCAGAATTGGAAACCTACCAACAAAAACATCATCCTCTAAAGAACCTTTCAAGAAATCATGCTTCAATGCCAAGGCAGTAGAGATATACAGGACCCTGTGCAGGGTTTTTGGAGAGGGTGAAGAAGATTTTATCCCTGTGAGCTTCATGTATATGATCACTCAAATCTCCTCATTCGGTGTAGAAATAATTTTTGATTTTGCTTCTTACCTGGCCGATGAGATTCACAATGGATTGGTGGGGATTGCTAAGGGCAAGGTGGAGAAGGTTTGGGGCCAATATTTCCTGTTGATGCACATGTTTCTGTTTAAGGGGGCTACATACTTTGGTAAAGAAATGGTTCTGAACAGAGAACAAGGGGGGGAAACACTTATGGAGTGCAGATATGATTGGGGAAGCAGAAAATGCTAGTTTCGTTAGATTTGACAGGCACTTTGCCTCCAAACTGAGATGCCTCATATTGAGTGACAATCCCAGAATTCCTAAGGCACTAATGCACCTAATTAGGCCTATGGACAAAACCCATAATTTGAAAGTTTCACATAATTGGGGAGATGTTATCCCATATTCAGTTTCAATTGTTATCAGAATTTATGGATTCAAGGGAACACCTCATGTACTACCTTACCAGGTGCCCTTAAAGGTAGGAGTGGCTGAATTTTTGTGGCAGTTGGGAGGAGTGGAAGAAGGCTTTTTGCACAAAAGGGGAACAGTATCAATTTTTCCACTTGCACAATAGCCCACCAGTTTGTAATAACCAAGGAAGGGTGGGTCTTCCTCTACAAATTTTTGGAGCAATATAAAATGGCAGTATCTCACTCGTTTTTGTGATGCAAAAGGTTTCTTTAATTCGGCCCTTAGGCATAGGATCAAACTTCGTCCAGTTGAGCATGAATTTTATTTCCTTGAAGATGTAATAAGGAATGAGTACTCTTTGCAGGAGCAAGAAACAAAGAAAGAAAAATGGAGAGTCTATTCAAAAGTTTTGGATTTTATTAATTGTTTTGACAAAGGTTACAACCCTCTTAGTAATGCTGTAACTACTGCAGATAGAATAAATAAGCTTATGAGTACATTCCCCGAAATAATGGAGGTAATGAATGAGAAGAAGCAACATTTCATTAATTTTTTTCCAAATAAAGCCAGGGAAATGATGAGAAGATTGGGTTTCACTCCCAATATAGGGGCAGGCCCATTGGTTGTGCAAAGGAGGACAGGATATACTGTCATTCAGGATCAAAGGCCCATTGTGAATAAAGGAAAACAGATAGTTGAATCTACTAGTGCTGTTTTTGAAGAAAGGCCATTTGAACCCTCTCCTAAGAGAAGAAAGATAATAAGGGAAGAGGAACCACATAATGAAAGTTACTCACCTTCCCAAACCCCTATGAGAATTGAGGAGGAGCAGCTCACTGATGAGCAAATTGAACAAATTGGATCACAAGGGGGAGTTTTTGTTACCCAGGCAGAGATTGATGAAGGGAACCCCCAGGAGCCTCTTGTGCCAAGTTTTGAGTTAACTATAGCAGATTTCAGCGGAAGGGAATTAGACCTTGTTTTGGAACAAGCCAGTCAACAATTTTTGTCTAATGACGGTTTTGTAAGGTCTAGGGCTTTCCATCAATTTGCTTGGAGGGCAAACATGAACATTTTTGAGGAAAGATGTAAAAATATGAAAGTAGAGCATCCAAAAATGGATGAAGCCTCCATTCAGAATCAAATAAAGGAACAAATGATACAAGAGTTCCAGAATATAACCCCTGAAGAGGGGAGATAGATGGTAAAAGATGCAAACATTTTGTTATTGCCCAATTGGGACATTGCTGATGCCTTGATTTTTAATTCTGTATCAAATAATTTGGGATTGCAAGATCCAAATAAAAAGGAGTTCTTGGGAACTGCATTCAGTAATGACCAAGCTGCTCTTGTTATGTGGTCATTAAGAAGAGGATCTAGGGCTGCTCCATCACAGCCTGATGATTCGGGATTAACAGGGAGTATCATTGTGAGAAGAGTTGTTGATACCTCACATGTGCAGGCAACCCACATGAATGTGAATTATTCTCAATTTGCCTTGGCTACTGCAGAGAGGGAAGAAAAGGAAATAACTGAGTTGCAGAGCAAGTATGAAATAGTGGTGGATGCTTACAATAAAGAGGTAAAAAAGAGAATTGAGCTTGAGAACAAGCTATTGGAAAAATCCACTAGGCCAAGAATAACATACCCTCACCCCCCAGTTGAACCCTTCAAATCCACCCCCCTCATAGAAATACCAAATACACCCCAAAGTACACAATACTACACTGCTGAGGAGTTTGAAGAAGAAAAGGGTAAACTGTGGGCCTTACATGTAGAGTTGGAGTCAAAATATGAAGATAAACTACAAAAAACTCTCACATATTTGGGGGATAAAGTTGAATGGCCACTAATCCATGATCAGTTGGCTAGGGTGATCAGTGTCTAGGAGGAGTTGAAAACCAATGATGAGGCTCTAAAGCCTACTGTGAATAAATGGGTAAGAAGGGAGAAAGCAATGACATTTTTGTGTTTATCTTTTATAAATAATTCTCATGATCAAATTGAAAAAACCTTTGACATTGTTTCTGATCTTGCTGATTTTGACAATAAAAGGATTCGTTTACAAAGAATAATAATAGGCTACTTGAACAAGTACAAGAGCCAAAAATTCAGTTTGTTTCCTCGTGCCCTAGATAAGAAAAATCATTTGAAAAACAAATATGAATGGGCAAAGGAACTTGATGATTTATTCTGTTTAAGAATGAATCAAGTCATAAATGAAACAGGGCATGTATGGTGGGCTACCACGACAAAAGAAATGGTGAAGGCCCAAATATTCTTTGATTCTTTAAAACAAGAATTCGTTGATATTGATAATGAGGCTGAGTATATATTAAATAGATAGAAGGATATTTTGCAATTCAATTGGCCAGATGATACATTGTTTGACAAGTGGATGGCAGAAATCGCTCCTGGTGAACAGTTTGATGAAGACGAAACTGACAGTGATGAGGTGCAGGGTGAAGAGATCCAAATCATTGACACTGTCACTACACAAGCCCGACTAGAAGAAGAAGACAAAGATAATCAGTCACCTTTAGTTGCAGGCCCGGGCCCATAGGATGCCGATACAAGTAAAGAAGGGGAAAAGGTAGATGTTGTTCCTACCATACAGGATAAAGATGGTGAAAACCTACAAGTGGAGGTTAATGTGCCATCATCAAAACAAACTTCATCGTTGGCTAATTTGGTAGTTGCATACGAAGAGGAATCAGATTAATAGCCAACTCAGCAACATTAGAAGATGTGACAGAAGCTGACCCACCAAAAAGAATGGTAAATATTTCTTGTAAAGGACACCTGTCAATTTCTCTTAGCCTGAAGCTTGTTGCATCTCACACTATATAAGTGAGATTCCAGGGCTAGAGAAAGGGTCCGAATTCTATTTTTTCTAAGTGATATACTTGGTCTTGTTTTGGTCCATTGTTTGGAGCAAGTTTGTGATGTATTTTCTCTGTTAGTTTCTGAGAATACATGAATAATAGAATGATCCCTATGTTTCCTCCTACAGTCATTTTGAGTTTACTGTAAATGTATACAATTTTCAAAGAAAATGAATACAAATTATGAGCTGTCCCCATATCAGTTCTTTCTGAATTTTGTCTCCTTTTGATTACTTGGTTATCTTGATATTGTATGAGTAAAGGCTTATGCAATTGAATGCAATCCAGTTAGGTTGTATATTTGTTCATCACTGCTATTAGTTCAATGGATTAAGTAAAAGCTTTGATGAATTTCATAATGTTGCTATAGTAGTGGAAAGGATTTTTGAATGATGAATTTTGATAAGAATTGCTGATAACATTTTTTTTAAGGCAACTAATTAGATCTAAGGATTTGTAGTAGACTCTAAACCCCAACGGATTAGGCACTAGTCAAATTGATTCAGTTGGAAGAGAAATGTATCATAAATGGTTTTCAAATGTAGAATTATAATCAATTTTACTTTTATTTCCTGTAGATCTTCAAAGTTAGCCAGTACTTGTTTGCATGGAATGTTTTAGCTTCAATTAGCCACTATTACTCAGAACACCTGTAGATCTATAGAAGAATTTTGGCCAGATCTGTTATATGGGATGTGTTTAGCAAATTGTTATGAATTATGCATGTATTTGAGGATTTGAGGTGAGAATTAGAATGAAACTAAAATAATCCTCATATAGTGTTTCCCAGTCTTGAATCATCCCTAGGTATACCCACCCTAGTTTTGCAGAGCCTGAAGAGTAGAAAACCACCCTTGGTTTTATTAAAGTTGGGTCCAAATGGTTTACACATACAATTGTTAATAAGAATTGGCTAGTCTTTAGATTGTGTGAGTAATTTCATCTTGGTATTGAGCATTTTGTTGCTTAGTAGTTTTAAAACACCAACACAACACAAGAAGTTTTAATTTTAGCACAGCAGGCAGAGCGCAGACAAAAGCTTTAGCAGATTGCTGATGGACATTGAGGGGGTGAAGGGGCACAGATGGAGGGAGTGCACTCACCTAGTAGGCTGAGGAGTACTGAGAATTGCTGGAGGAGACTCGACAGTGATTGAATTTGGTGAAAGAAACAAGGGAGGAGTTCATTAACCTATATACGCCGAGGGTAGAGCAGCCAAACAGAAGGGAAGCAACTCACACAGCTCGAAGTGCTGAGGGAGCATGAGCGTGGAGTGAACTCTTCGTTCCTGATACACCCGACGAAAGGATATAGGAAGAGAATTGAACAACTTCGCTTGAGGAAGATCTTTTTTCACCAAGTAACGCGATTTTCAGAAGTAGGACAGTTGTCTGAAGTAGCATGGTAGTATAGAACAGTACGGGTATGCAAAATAGCGCGGGTGTTGTCCAAAACAGCGTGGGTGCTCAGATAGCACGGTACCTAAGAATCAAAAGAAAGTAGCGATGGAAGGTCCCAAATAAAATTACCGAAATTTAATGGTGATGGTACAATAGATCCAGTCAGACATTGCAAGATGTGCGAAACCATATGGACAGTAAATGGCGTGATGGACAAGGACGATTGGGTCAAACAGTTCCCAACAACCCTACGGGGTGTGGCAATTGATTGGTTTTCAGACACAGACCCTCAGAAACTAACTACAAGGGTGGAGGTCAGAAAGGAATTCATAGCAGAGTTTTGACTGCTACAAGATGATAATGAAATTGTAGCAAAAATATACAACACCAAGCAAGGAAAGAATGAAACAATCTGGGCCTATGCCAGATGGTTGAAAGAGCTAGTTGGGAAGATGGAAAGTCAATCGACGGACGGATTGAAGAAACAATGGTTTGTGGAGGGGTTGCGGCTGGCTCTGAAAAAGAAGATGAAGATTGGATCACCCACATTGTACATCGATGCGTATAATTGCACAATGGATTTGGAAAGAGAACAAAAGACAAGTAAGAAGAAAAAGCATAAGTTGTCGAATTTAGACGATTCATCATTTGAAAGTAGCAGTAGTGTTGACGAATCGAACAAGAAGGTTCAAGCATTATCGAAAGATATGCTCAGAATGATGAAAGAATTTAAGAATTTGAAAAAGAATCCAAACACAATGAAGGGAGAACTGTGGTGCACCGATTGTAAAGAAGATGGCCATACAAAGGGCTCATGCCTGAAGAAACAATTTTCTAACATCTGACAGGTTGTGGGATATTCCCTAAAGGAGTGTCCGTTTAACATGAAATCAAAAGGACATCAGTAGGTGTTACTAACATAGGAAGTGTCCACCGAAAATAACACAAACAACGATGCAACTTCGGGAGGATATCGCAACAATAATAGATGTGGAAGGGGTGGCAATAACAACAGTAACAATGGAGGCCGAAATCGAATACAGTACGACGCGAGCAGATGGCCGATGATTCAATGCTATGCGTGCAATCTCTGGGGCCATTCGCTAGAGATTGTACTACGAAGGAGACGGGAAAACTACTATGCAGATGGTGTGGTTCGGGGACCATGAAGATTCAAAATGCCCAAAGCAAGGCATAAATCTATTAAGCATTGAAACATGTGATGCGAAGGTCCTGGCAGTCACACGGGAGCAGGCGAAGAAAGAAAAATACCCTGATGCAGAAGAAGAGAAGGAGAGGCTACAAAAAGAACGAATAGAGCTAGAAAGGCAGATGAAAACAAGGAAATCACAAGTAAAAGACACTGCAGAAACTTCAAAAAGGAACTTAGTGGAACAAAACATGATGAGACAAATAATGCAAACAAAATTTCCTATTAAATTAAATGACGTTCTTCTCACGATGCCACAATTGCGAACGACTATTATGAATATGACACCGCCCCCGCGAGTGACAGAGGAAACAGGAAGGGATAGTAATGGAACAACAGCAGAAAACCCAATGCTACTAACACTTATGACAGGAAGGCATCCGATAGTAGTTGAGATGGGCATTTTGGGCACTGTACTGACAGATACAATTGTAGACGGAGGATCAAGCATGAACGTGCTACCAGAAGATATTAGGAAAAAGCTAGAATAACCCACACTGTGGCCACCTACTTTCCAATTACTCACGGCAGATCAGCATGGGATAAAACCGTTGGGAACTTTGATGGCACAACTAGTAACGATTGGGACACAACCATTTTTACTAGATTTTGTGATCATCTCACTAAAGAGAAGAGGGTATGACGCCATCCTTGGATGGGGGTGGTTGGTGCAAGCAAAGGTAAAACATGATTGGAAACGGAACACCCTATCCATAGAGAGCAGAGGCAGAAGATTCATAATTGACTTGCATACACAAATGGTAGGGGAAGAGGCAGCGTCGTCAAGCTCAAAAGATGAAGGCGAGAGTGATGACAAAGGAAAAAAGCAAATGGAACCGGATGAGGAAGGAGTCCTACGGTTAGGAGGGTCGAATGATGACGACTTAGACTCGGTAAATGGCCTATTCCACTGGCAAATGGAGGATTACGAGCTCTTTCCGAGCTGTAACATGTTAAGGGTCGACGAAAGTGAGAAGGGAGAGGAAAATGAATATCCGAAGGAATACAAAGAAGCTGAAGAAGGAAAGGCAATTATGGCTGAAGCTGAAGGGAAGAACATATAGTATGAACCTAGCAAAACGAAAGATTCCACCGTATGGTAGACTGTGAATGGACCATGCAGAAAGAAAAGGCTACACCACACCATAGATATAGTAGAAAGGTGACGACAACAAGGAAAACACATCATACGGTCTGCACAGGAAACAAAGAGGAAGGGCTTAATAAAAACTTCAGTAGTATAGAGTGAAGGTTCTAGAATCAAGAATACAGTGATTGACGGCAAGGAGTGGTGACTGATAAAATTCATGATATCGAGTTTCAAGAACAAACTGAGCGATATGGAAAGTACAAGGGAGAGATTGTATAATTTAAATAAACTTGATGAGTGATGATTGTGGGCACAACGTGCCACGAATGTTACACAGAACAAGTGTAAGACATGACATAACAAGCATTTATAATTAAATAAGTTTCAACCGGGTTAGTTAGTTTTGAAGTATAAGAGGCACAACGAGATCAAACCAGGTAAATTTAAACTAAAGTGGGTTGGGCCATATAAAATCCATGAAGTGGGCGATAACAAAGCAATAAAATTATGGACACTCAACGGGAAGGAAGTTGCTGATGTAGTGAATGGGTCGAAGCTGAAAGTCTATCATGAAAGAAATAACGCACCTCCGTGGACAAACAACTGAGAGTAAATAAGGAATATTAATGTATATATGTAAATTAAGTGTAAAATAGATCTGTTTATTTTTAAGTTGATAGGCGTAATAAGATATAAATAGGAGAACAGTAGTCAAAAGGATCATCTCAAAATCGTACAACCATCAGAAACATCATAGAGAAAGATAACATTCAATTGAACAGTATGTCAAAAAGCAGTAAACAAACTGTACGTTGTGTTTTTATTCTTTTGGAAGAAGACACCGTACGATCGTACGAACATAGAAGACAAATGTCGTACGACTTGTACAGAAATCACTAGGAGTCAAAGCATATAGACATGGATCATTAATAGAGCCCGTACGGATCATAAAAAGAGGATTTGTGCAGCCAAGCAACCACCATATAGCCATACGAAAGGAGGAGAATGAAACTTAAACACCGTACGGTGTACGACCCGTACAGAAAAAAAGCAAGGGAAGATTACTAAGGACCGTACGACAATCAAAAGTCTTGGTAGGAGATCAACGTGTGGGGCAACATTGTATAGATCATATAGACAAGGCAAAGATTGTATACAACCTTCGAAGTGCCAACAAGGTATGTCGTACAGACCCAACAGAGACCCAATCGAATCCATACATAGTGTACGGGCCTAGTAGGAAGCAAATTGCATGCACGCCATACGACAAGCTTAGGAAAGGGAGGAGATAGGCACAGTATGGCCATACGGCTGTAGAGAAAGAAGTGTCTATTGTACGACCAAAGGATCATAAGTATGACTACATGAGAAGACAAGAAGGCATTCCGTACGATTACTAAAAGTCGTAACAAAGCCGTACGGCCTAAAAGGAGTGTTGGAACACCTCCATACAAACTGAACAACCAACAGAATATCTTACACCGGTTTAGATACAAGAGATGACCACCGTTCAAACACAGAAGGGTGATAGGAGGTTTTCTATAAGGAAAAAAGAAAAAGAAAACGATAGATCAAAATAGTTGAGAATGGAAAAGGTTTGGTACTGGAGGGACAGACATAAACAGATAATGAAGAAAACATAAGTGGTTGGCATAAATAGTGTGGGACTGGAAAAAAATCACAAAAATGGTGTGTTCCATGGACTTTTATGTGGGTTTGAGAGTGCTAATTTGCTGCCCCTCGACTCTGCTGGGGGCGATGCCCCCTAGACCCCCAGTCAGTTCAATTATCAGTCGTGGGAAGTGTGACCAGTTGATGAGACTTGGAGCCACTGTAGGCATGGAGTGTCTGTTTGCTAGAGGTGGAGAGAGCACTGGAGCAAGCCTTTTAAGAGGGGTGATACGCTTTGAGGCACTTTGGAGTAAGTGTTGGATGTGAGGCTATCCTGGTGGATGCATAGAGAACTCGGGAAGAGCGGATCATCCAGCTAGAGGCAGTAGAGCGACACTTTGCTCAGCGTACCCAAGAGTTGAAGCAGAGAAGGCGGCACAGGTGGCTATCAAGGTCAGCGTGGCTAGGGTGACAGTATTTGTTAGCGGAGGTTACAAATGCAACGTGTTTTGGAGACCAGTTTGTTGCAAGCATGGAAGAAATGTGAATGTGATGTGATAGAAAAAGACCTCTCCTGTTATAGTTAGTCACAATTAGTGTGTTCTATTTTGTTAATCTGTCTCGAATATTTTGTAATTGTCATCCGGAGACGACTTTTCTTTTTGGGGGGGATGATGTTGTCGGTAAATTTTATAGTGTAGTTGATGGGTAGAATAGTATCCAAATGAGTGCGTGACGGTTGAGTCACCCCTTCAGGAAGGTATTTGTACACCATCCAAAATGGACTTTGGATCATCATTGTAATCATTGGAGTTATTGTAATAAGCATATCGCATATATGAATAAAGTATTTGTTCTGCGTTATATCTTACCCTGTACAGTAAACACCGAAAAAAAGGCTTATAAAAAATGAGACTTTAAGTGTCCCAAACATTATTTGTGGAGGAAATCCACAATTCTAAGACAGAAAAAACAGGGCATTTAAAGAGGTTAATTTCCAAAGAAACCTAGGGACTTGCACCCCCAAAAGACCTTGAAGTACCTGTCCTTGATATGTCATTGCACCAAGTACTTTGAGAACCTGAGTACCCCCACTTCCACCATTTTGTGACCATGCCGCTGCCAATATGGGTACTTGAATTTCTATTTTGATTCTTACTATTGGGTATGTACTATGTCACTATGTTGAATGTTTAATGGTTCTTGTTTGTGTTGCAATTCAGCTATGTTCAAGTATTTCAGTTTGGTATATTATCTTGGAACATGATTTCATAACTAGCATTTCAAGTTCTATATGTATAGTATAGAATAACCCCTTGCCCCCCACACACTCTCCCTTGTTCTGGAAACTCTTCCCAATGTACCCAAGCACCAGTGTTACACTATTAATTTCTAACTCCTTTCTCATATACCAAATTTAATGCTCCAACTATTTTTTGAATTGGCATTATAAAGTTAAGCAGCTATGAGATTTGGATTGTTGGAAGCACAAAATGCAATAAGTTCAAATATGGAGTTAAAAACCTTCACTTTGAATAGGCAGATTATATGCTCTAGGTTCTACATGAACAATGGCAGCACTAAGTAGTTGTATCTGACAAAAGAAATGGAACAAAGTGCCAAAATTCAACTTCAAGGTTGTCAATTTCCTTAAGGCATTAAGAAAAAGCTTGTTTGCCAAATAAAGTTTTCTCTAATTTACTGATTTGGGTTCAAGATTTGGCTTGAGTACAAGGATTTGGGTACACGTATGGGAAAAATAAATTGCGGGTTAGATGCATTTTGGGTATGTCATGACAAAGAATCCTTGTTGGTGCAATCTTGCGTTAGGCAAAACATAGTTTATAGTTTCGTAAGTGCAAGCTTGGCTGATTAGAACCCTCCTATTGTGATTACGTGAAAACTTAACACCCAAAAATGGATAGACTTGCGAGTTCACATTTAATGCACTAATTATTCCTCTTTAAATTAATGGTTCTTTAAACATTAATTAATCATCTGCGTTCTTCCAAAATCCAATCTTTGCATCATTTAATCATTCCCAAAATATAAATTAAATGATTAATGTTGTTTAATTAATCACCTTTAGTTAATTGAATGTTATTAGTTAATTACGCTCAATTTCTAAAGTCCTATAGTTTAAATAATTATTAATTATTTAAAATAGCTAATTTATTCCTCCTAATTAAATTAACTCCCAAATTTAATTCAATTTCTTCTACTTTCGCTATAATTCTACATTTCTCATTTAATTGAGTTTTAATTCGATTAAATCCTCTAAAAAAAAAAAATCCTCACAAATTTGGTAAATCACTTTTCTAAAATTCATATATTCTTCAACATCAGAAAAAAAAAAAAGTTTTTATTTCAGTTTTTGGAAACTTTATCTCCCCCAAAATTGAAAATATCTTCAGATTTTATCTTCTGTTATTCAAGTTCGAAATTGAAAATTACTAATTCTTTCTTCAGTCTCATCTCTCCTGGTCTTCTGATCATGATTTTCTCTGATTAATCTTTGATCGTTCATTTAACCCTAGATTTGTATATAAGCAACCTTCATTCCTCACATTTTCATCAAACATTCAAGTATCGAACCTTTGTCAATTTGTATTCACAATCGTTTGCAATCAACCAATATCATTTTATCATTTTCTCACAACTGAGTGTCACATCCCAACAAAGCAAAGAGAAGCAACAGAAGCTTGGAGTGTTTGTCATTTTACATGCATTCATTTGTTTGTTTGATTTCTGACAGTAATGCTTCTCATTCTATTGTTTGTAGGGCTAGGTTTGGTTAATTCTTGTTTTTTATTAAACAGGTTATTGCTAATCTCTCTGTTTAGTTTCTTGCAGATTTTTCCCTACTACAGCATGCCCATTTTGCTAATATGTTAGGCAGCTGCAGTGTCCCACACACTGTGCCTCTTTGGCACAGATTCCTTTTTCTCTATGAAACTCTACTTGCATAAAACCCCATGCCCTTTTCTTGCTGCCCCACACATCATCCTTCTAGCACATGCACTAGCCAGGTCTGACATATCACAGCTGGACATAAGGCTGAAAATGTAGGGTATGTTTTCAAATTTGTAACTTTGACCTGAGTGTTGTTTGCTTTGAGCCCTTTTGTATATTCTGATATTATTTGGTCAATGAATTGATTATAATGATGCAATACTGACAACAAAAAATTGCAACTCTAAACTACAATTTTCTTGCCTTGATTTTATAGCATGAAACTGAAACATGTCATGGAAATCGTATCAGACCTAGATAATGAAGTTTGATTACTGGAAGCCCAAGAATTGATGAAAAATCACCCAAATAGTGCTGCTATAGCCACATTTGAAAGACATCAGGCACCAGGAGAAATAATTCAAGCCTCACATTGAACTCTGTCATGAAATTTTGTTGTCTAAACCAAAGTAACATGACTGAGACCCGGCTCGGACTTGGCAAGGGTAACTTGACTCATGACCCGGCTCGGACTTAGAAATGACTCGGCAGTGACTTGGCAAAGTGAAAAAACCTCGAAATTTTGAGATTTTTTAGGATTTAAAGAACATTCCATGCACCCATTATTGAATAAAGCTTAAAGACACATAACATCATTAAATAGAAGATAATTTGATTATAATGCATATACTTAAAGTTAAAAGTCAAACATACATCGATTACATAAGTACAATACTACAAAGGTAAATTGCTAAATACTATATTACTAGTAATTAAAGTTTAAACAGTAGCTGAAGGAAATATTATAAAAGTAAAACATAGAATCATATATAAAATGATAAATCCATGCAACCCATCAAAATGTATATGTATTATGTATTATGAAATCCAACACATCAATATTCAATGAATCAATAGTCATCATCAAATGTTCCAAATTTTAATCATATATTAAGTTAAACAAAAAGTTAAAACAAGACTATAGTTATGGCTCGTAGTCGAAGTCCTCATCCTCATCCTCATCCTCATCCTCAACCTCAACCTCAACCTCAACCTCAGGCTCAATATAATCTATAAAATGCCTCTTAGTAAGGTGTCTAAGGTAGGTCTTGGATGACTGATTAGCCATAGCATCAGCTTGTGAGGTATCTCTAGGATCAATTGTAGTCTCTGGTTCTGCCAATGCCTCTGAGGTGCCACTAGGATCAACTGTAGTCTCTGGCTCTGCCAATGCCTGTGAGGTGCCACTAGGAACAACTAGAGCTCTTTGGTCCTCTGCTGCCATAGCCATAGCCTCAACCTGGCCCTCTCTATCTGCCTGGTCAACCCACTATAGGTCCTCATCATCAAACACAGGATAAGTAGCCTTAGTGATCCACTCAGACTTTGAATCAACCTCCTCTAGAGTAATCGGAGAGGTGTCACTATCCAAAATCTCCTTGGTCCTAATGCGCAGGTTGTAATGCACAAAGACTAGCCTATTCATTTTCTCCATAAACAACTTGTTACACCTCTTCGAGTGGGTGTGCTCGAACATGCTCCAGTTGCGCTCACATCCAGAAGCACTACTTGGTTGGCTCAAAATGTGGATGGCGATTTGCTAAAGGTTTTTGAAAGCCCAAACATTTGCCACCATCTATTTGAATTTTGAAAAAAGGAAAAGAAAAAAATATAATTCTCATTTCAAAATTTGAACTTTAAAGTTTAAAGCTAGAAATTTAGAAACTAGATTGTATAAGGCTTAAGCTGCAATTTTGTACAACCTTCTTTGCAAATTTGACTTGAAAAAATGGGCCCTGATGCATTATTGTAGACATCCATCTCAAGCAATATATCTGTGGCATTAGTGGCCATCTTCGATATCACAGTGTATAGGCCACTAAAAACCTCCTCATTTGCCTTGAAATCTTCACGGAAACAGTATGCTGGATTGAGGTAATAGGTTGTTGCATGGATGGGCTTATGAAGCTGATTTTGCCATCTCCTATCAATTATGTCCCAAATAGGACCATAGGTTTCCTCAACTCGTACATATTTGGCCTTAATAGCGCCTCCTTGACCCTATCCATGCTCGTGCCCTCGTAAATGTAGGTCATAGAGGGCTTCTCGCCATTAGCAACTCATAAAAGGGCTACAAGGGGCTCAGTGATCTACAAAACAATTAAATAGAAAAACAATTTAGTGAATGATGAAACTTTGCAAAGTTGCACAATGAAAATAAAACAAAAATATGTATGAGATAAATTAATTTATAAAATTTTAAGACTTAAGCTTTTAAAATTTAAATTACCTCCACAATCTTCAAACACGGCTCCCAAAAACTTTCATCATCATAAATGCATTTTGTTGCATCTATCCCTGTAGGGCTGGTGGCAAAAGAGGAGCAACTCCATTTTGGACCAACAAACATGCACCTCAAAGCTAACCTTGAACTCAACAAGGATTTTAGTGTGATAAAATTAGAGGCAAATCTTGTGATACCAGGACGAGCCAACTCCTTTCCCTTCGTGTATTGCCTCATAGTGCTGAGGACCAAGGCATGATTATAGATGAACTTACAAAGATTTTTGGCCTTGGTAACACATGATTTCACCCATACAAGCTTGCCAATATCCTCTAACATGAGGTCGATGCAATGGGCCACACATGGAGTCCAAAAGATTTTTGGGTGTCTCTCCATCAAAAGTTTTCCTACAGCAATTTTAAATTAGTTAGTAAATAAAGAGAATTTTTGATGTATTTAAAAACTTTTAATTTTCAAAATTTAATGAAAAACTAAAACAAATTTTTTAGAAGTAGAACTTAGAAAGTTAGAAGTTAAAATTTTACTTGTAGCAACATAATTAGTTGCATTATCAGTCACCAATTGGACAACATTCTCTTCTCGCACCTCCCTTATGACCTCCTCAATAGCCTCACATAAGAATTTTGCATTTTTCACATGTGTGGAAGCATCTATAGACCTCAAAAACATGGTGGATCCTGAAAGTGAAAATTAAACAAAATAATTATCATTCAAGAATCAATAGTCAATAAAACAAAATTTTCGTTATTCAATAATACATTAAATTTTAGATTTCAAGAAGTGGTGGATGATGAATTACCTACTCTAGAAACAAGAAAATTTAGGAGGCTCCTATTCCTCCTATCTATCCATCCATCCGTCATAATGGTACACCCCTTTTGGCTCCAAATCTTTTTACGGTCCTCCAACTCAAGTTTCATCTCCTCAACCATATCTAGTAAGAGGGGGCCACTCAACTCATCTTCAATGGGGGCTTTGAACCCCGCACCACATATGGAAACTGTGTCAATCATCCCCTGCCAATAAGGAGTCCTGTTACATTTATAAAAACATTTTAATTAACATATTTCAAATTTTCAACATCAAGTTAAAAGTATGAAATTGAATTTAAAATTTAAAACTTAAAAGTTTAAAATGTAAAACAATCAAATATAAATGAAGTTGAAGTAATTGGCTGCTATAAATGGTATGCTGCAGAAAAACCAAAACTTGCAAATTGCTCTTATTCCAGCTTCATGTATCTCCCTATTCCAGCCCAAGCTCTCAAGTGAGGGTTGTGCACTAGGAGTGGAACGCGGTACAAAAAAATTGTCCAACCTAGATTTTCTAACTCTAGGACAAAAGGTAAAGCTAGTACTACTAGAAGGGGTAGCAGTTGCAACACCAATAGCGGTGCAAGTAATGGATGTAGAAGAAGTATGACTAGCAGAAGCAGTAGGATGATAGGGGGGAAGGGAAGAACCTTCTCCAACATAACCTACTGACTCAGAAAAATTTTCAAATAAGCGTGGAAGGGAACTAGAACCAATCTGAGCTAACTCTTTTAATTATTTTTTTTTAATTCCTTTTTTTATTCATATTTTTCCAAGGCTACATAACAAAAATGTTGAGCCTCAATAGTTGCAGCTCTACAAGGCTCAATATCATGACCACATATGCAAGCAATATGGTATTTCAATCTATTTATCCCCCCACTATTAATGGATTTGCAAAATAGACATTTTGTTTGAGTTCTAGTTCTACCCAAAAAGTCTATGGTGAACATCCAACACTCATCTTTTTTATTGCCTTTAGAGAGCTTGGGTTTTTTACCTCCAAAAGCCATTATGAGTAAGGAAAAATGTAAAGGTTGCTGCAATAAGACATTTTAGACCAAATATTACCATTTAAGCATTGTATTTTATGAAGATCTAAAGAAAAAAAAACTTATAAACAAACAAAAAAATTCATCCAAAAAACCCATAAGCATAGAGAAAAAAATCATCAAAATCTAAAAAATCAACTCTTACCTCTTTCAAATTCTTTGGGAAGTGTTGAGAAGAGTTCCTATAAACTCCTTGAGGATCTAAATGCAAGCTCGAATGTCACAAATGCAAGCTTTTCTCCTCTTCCTTTCAACTGGTTGCAAAACAAGGACACTCTATGTCTCTTCTACCTCTCTATCTCTCTCTTCTTCTCACAATAGAGTGTTATGGAAGCCCTTTTGGGGTTATAAGAGTAAGAAAGAGGGAAAAAACATTTAAAAAGTATGAATTTTTTTATTGTTTTTGGCCACCTGATTTCATGCTGCCGCGGTCAGATCAAGCTGCCCGAGTCAGGCAAGTCACCATGTGACTCATGAGTCAAGCGAGTCACGCGAATCACGCAACCTGACTCATCGCTCGCAAGTCACAGGTCATTATGACTCAGTTGCATATAAATGGTTCGCTAGCTTGCGTGACTCGCCCGACTTGTGGCAAGTCACATTACTTTGGTCCAAACACTATTAATGACCAATTTGTTGTAGTCAATAAATTTTGGGATGAGTTTGTTGTCATATCCCCTCTTTAGATCTGTCTAGCAGTGACATGAGAGTTAGCCTATTATGAAGTCTCCTAGACTGGCAGTGGTGATCAGGGACTCAGTCAGGGTTTTCAATGTCTGGATTTGGTATTTCAGGCAGTAGTAGATCAGCTGAGAACAATTCCTTGATTTTAGGAGATTCCTATCTTTTAGGAGGTTGTGACATTTTCCACAGTTGAGGTTCTATGAGATCACCCTTGATCTCAATTTCAGGAGATTTGGGCGTATTTAGTATTTTTTAGGAGTATCCCTAGATTTGAGGGTGAGAGTGTTAGTTGGCCCAGGTTGTCCAACATCAGTCATAGGTAGGTGACAAACTTAGTTTCATGTTTTGGAGGTGTTTGGGTTGTTCCTTGGCTACTTGGGAAATATTTTAATATATTTAAATATTCACCTAAGTTAGCATTATAATAATTTAAATAACGCTAAGTGTTTAGCCATTTTGGAGTAATAAGGAATTTTCTGGCTCCATTTGGATCGATTTGCTTATGTGTGATAGCTTGTTGGAAAGAGCTCAATTTCTACGATTTGATTATCACTTGCTGGGACTTATTTGATGCTTGGAGCTATTTGTCATTAATAAAGTAATGATTTCTTTCTATTTGGACGCCTTTATTGGGGAAATAATGTTATATTATAAAGTTCAAATGAAATCCACTTTAGGGTTCTTTTAGGGTTCAATTTGCCTTGGAGAGGAGATATAAGGAGATAGTAACCTAATGGTGAGTATCTTTTATCATTTAGTCAACCTATTTTAGACGTCATTGCTCTGGAAGAGCATTCCTCACCTAGGACACAAACCCTAGTGTTGAGAGTAGATTTGTTGGGATGTAGCCCTCAATGAGATCAGATTTGAAGGTTCTTATGCATATAGTTTGATCAAGGCAGGGGATCGATTTCTAGTATTGCAGTCACACTTTGCAAGTAGTGGATTTTTAGGGAAGGCGGCCACTTTGGTTCAGCCTAGCATTTCTTTATAGCAACTCACGTGAGGAATTTTGGGGTGTTTAATTGCAACAGACTGGAGTTGTTTATTCGCAGCAGCTTGGGCTTTATCATTTGAACTTGTTTGGCTGTAGCTAGTTCCCATCTTCAGCTGGCATCAACCTTGTTTGAAGTACATCTGTATTGGGGTACTATTCTGAAATAAATCAAACTCTGCTAGTACGGTTTTAAAATCATTTTTAGATTAGTATGTATTGCTGCATATGATTTCTATCACTTCTATTTTATCAGTTACTGTTATTTATTCATTGTAATTCCTATATTCTTAAAAAATACAAAAAGAAACAACATGCTTCTGCAACTTCTGTCTAGCTCTATAAGGTCAAAGAAAAATCTACAGGACAATATAATTTATATAATTAAACATTATAACAGCAAGAGAGCAAATATGTTCATTTATGTAATTCGCTGGTTGAATATGTAGGTTGTGACACTACCCTGCCTTGATTCACCTAGTCATCCACATTAATAACTAGGCCCTGTTTTCACATATGTGGCTCAGTTGGGGAGTCAAATACCTTACACTAGTTGATTTTGGAGGTTGGTGCAAACGTATTTTCATTGCCATGCTTGGTATATGTGTTCCAAGTGCAGCTATCTCTCTTTATATTGTGGATGAGATATGGATAGACATGTTCCTTCATGGGACATATCTATTCATTAATATTTAATTAATATAATAGTTTATTATTTAACTACACACACATATAACTTCAGTTTGGTCTCATGAGTCTATCCAACAAAAGCTACCAAACATTAACACTCCCTCTTTGCTAGGAAGGATAAGCACACGATAATATTAAACCATTGGTAATATTAGGAATGAAATTTTTTAAAAATATCTTTGATCAAAAGATCTCCACCATTTTAAAATCACATTTGATATCATGAGTATTGGCTTCCAGAATATCAACATATGATATTCACCAAATACTTCGAGTAATGGCCTACAAAATATCAACATATGATATTCACCATGTACTCAATAAGGTTTGATATCATGAGTATTGGTCTCCAAAATATCAACATATGATATTCACCAAATACTCTTTGAGCAATGGCATCCTAACATCAATTTGCATAACATTCACCATATACTCAAAATGTTTATAAGGTATGTGCACACACATTCTCACAATGCATACCATATAAACATCCACAATGCAAAGTATAATCTATTATGATCTGCATAGACATTGTAAGATATCCATCATAATAGAAAATTAAGTTATTGCAAGATCGTCACCTTTTAATAACTTATACAAATACAAGTAGTATCATTTGGAAGTCATCACTTCCTCATGATGCATACAAGGGTTAGGCCCAAATAGTCATGAAGTACATTCATGAATCATAGTCCTCTTGACTCCTACAATTTATTGATCACTAGAGAATCCATCTCAACATGGTCTACTCCCTTTGAATCAATATGACCAAGACCACTGAAGGTTGACTAAACCATATCCTCTATCTGCTCCCTCTCTTTCAATGTTGTCTCTAATGAAATGTCAAGCTCGCTTTGAATCTCAATCTCTCTCTTCCTGCAATAACATACTCAGAGGAAAATATTGAGGCAAATAACTCTTATAGTATGTATAGAATTTCCAATAAGAGGTTGACAACAAAAAGTAATAAAAAAAATATTGCAAACATAAGAAAAATACTTATCTCGTTATTTTTATTACTTTCAATAACTTATCATTATCTCCTTGTACTAAATTCTACTTAATATCCTTTAGAGGTAGTATCTCTAGAAATGCAAAACTTTATATTTCATTTATATTGAAATGAAATCATAAGAATAAAATAATACATACATATTGTATACTTACCTTATCTTGCAAGAATTATGTTTGACCGATTCCAACCTTGGTCTTTCACCTACAACAATAAGCTTTTTCCTTTTTAAGTTCCTCTATGTGATAATTGCTAATCATTAACAAATCACAACTTCCTTGAACATATTTGGCAAGTACATTTGATCACACAATGCACTTCTTCAAACATTGATTTGTTAGATTCTTAAGCATTCCTTTATCATATATATATGGCTCATGGGACCACACATACAATCAGATTTGAGTGATATCCAATATTAATTTTTGGTCTATGTTTCGATCCATTTATTGGCAAACAATATAATTGTCTTCTTCCTTCTTCCCTTGCTTACTGTGCCATTTGTTCTTATTAATAATCGAGCCATCAATTGCTGAATGCTCGTGCAATGTTAGTCCACTTATAAAAAGTCCCGATCCCATCCAATTCTTGTTTGCTGCTTATTTATGTTGGTCATAGAATGTATTCCAATTTGCTGATGACAATGAGAATTCTGTTAATAGTTTTTCTACAACTGATAAACATTCCTTCATGTCCGTTTCCTATCCTGATCAATATGCTATTAATTGTAACAAATACGATGTGTTGATTGAGTATTTCTTCTAATGATTGTTGAGATTCAACCGAAGACAATATTGGTTTTCTGATTCTCAGTTATGATGGAAATGCCAATATTTCTTCATGTCTTTTACACCAAATATGAATTGGTGAATCATCTGTACTACAACACGAGAGATACATGTGGGGTGATTATTATATTTTTGGGATTATTGTTATTTCTATTATCATTGTATCGTAAACTAGTAACACATGTTCCTTATTGTTGCTCCTAACCACACTTGGTGATAAATTCAGATTTCTGATCATCATAGATGCTATGTCCCACCTATTAGCCGTTCCTAGCTAGATGTCTGAATCATATACAATTCTCTTCAAGAGTGATCAACTATCTGATATTTTCAAATCTGCCTGAGCAGATGTTATTTCCGATATCAAGCTATCTATCTATCTCCTTCCTAACTGCTCGAAGATAATGATAGAATTAGAATATTGAAATCTTGAATATATTATTAAATCTAGTGTGGACTTTAATTTAGCCTATCAACAATTTTCTTGACAGATTTCAAATCACAACTCAATTTTGCCTCATTTATTAATGTCCACTTGTCCTTTCACGTCTAAATGTAATCTTAATATGATGCCCGTGCCTGTTTATAACTTGAGATCATGCATTCTTTCTTTTGTTTTGTCCTAAGATCTCTTATCCCAAGAGTTCATAGCCGCTTTGTTACCATGTTGATTTTGGAGGTTGCTGCAAATGTATTTGCACTACCATACTTGGTATGTGTTCCAAGTGCAGCGATCTCTCTTTATATTGTGGATGAGAGTAATATTTAATTAATCTAATAGTTTATTATTTAACTACACACATATATAACTTCAGTTTAGTCTCATGAGTTTATCCAATGGAAGCTACCAAACATTAACAACACTAACTCCAGTTGCTGGTTTGAATTGTTTTTCTGGAATCTATGAAGGTTTGCATATGACAGTTTTCTCCCTTTATTCAGGCACAACTATGCAACCTGTCTGATGCGATCACTAATTCATTAGTTGAGGTTACCGTCTCAGCAACTATTTGCAAGGGGAACATTCTTGAGCCCCAAAAGAAATGCTGCGATTTGTTCTATTGAGTTGCAAATTGCAAAAATAAATAAAAATCTCCAAAACGAAAAACTGCTGAGAAATGACACCTCGTCTCAATTATCGCATGCAAATTGCCACCCAAACAATGCAATTCACACATGGCATCTACTGAAGTTTTCACTCCAATCACAGCATGTGCTCACACCAAAAATTTAAGCTTTTCCTATAGCTTTGAGACCAAAAAATAAATTATCTTCTGCATCATTTGCAGTCACGGGATTAACAAAGTATTTCCCCTTTAATTTTAAAATTGAAAGTCCTCTCCATTTAATTAACTCCATGACCCCTTTATTTTTAATATCATTGTGAACGTCATATATTTATAAAGGTCATATATTTTTTTAATGTACATTATTTAATAAGTAAATGTATTATTCTCTTATACAATTTAATTAATAAGGTGAATTTAAATTATTCACCTTGTTATTATAAGCAATATGTATTTGTTAATTGTCATGTCCCCACTCTAGCTTAGTCTAACAGAGACATGTGAGTAAGCTTATTATGGGGTCTTGTAGGCTGACAGGGTTGGATAGAGACCCAATATGGTTATTTAGTGTTGGGGACTTGGTTTTCTGGTGGTTATTGATCAGTTGGGTGACGTTCTTTGTTTTTAGGAGGCAGTTCCTACATTTATGGGGTTCATTCCTACTTTTTAGGAGGTATGATCATGCCTAGAGCTGGGTTTCCATGAGATGACCCTTTGGGTTCAGTTTCAGAGGGATAGGGCTTGTTTCCTAAATTTTAGGAGCATCCCTAGATTTTAGGGATGAGACTGCCAATGGATCCTTGATTTCCGACTTCAGTCATAGACAGCTGACAGGATGATTTTATGGTTTGTGATGTCAGTTGGGCAGTTTATGGCTATTTGGGTTATATTTTTAATATTTCCTAAGTTAGCGTTTAATATTTAAATAAGGCTAAGTTAATAGCCATTTTGGAGTAATAAGAGAATTTTGGCCTCATCTAGATGCGTATCCCATGTTATGATAGCTCGTTGGAAAGGTCTTGAAATTCTCTAAATCTTCCTCTTTGGTCTCAGGGCAATTCGGTGAGCGGATTTATTACTATGGTGGAAAAGGTCATTTTCTAGTGACATGGTCACTTTAAAATAAGATTTAATTCATTTTTATAGCCAACGCCAATTGGGGGTCACTTTAGGGTTCGAATTGCTTTGCAAGGGGTTATAAGGAGATGGGCGCCATTTCTCATGATTATGCATATTTTTCAAACACTTGTTTTCAGATTTGCTCTGCTTGAGCAATTTGCATTCTGGGACGCAAACCCCGGGGTAATTGCTGGCTAGGACGTAACCCTCAGCAGCATTGGGTATTGGTTTGTTAGTAGTTTCAACAGTATTTAGGAAGAAGGTAGATGCCACTTCAGCTTGGGCCTACAGTTTGTTTTGTTGGGCATGTTCTTTGGCGTATGATAGGTGAATTCTAGCAGCCGTACACTGTCATTTCTTGCAGCCGTACTTGCAGCCGTACTCTGTCATTTGCAGCACTTGGATACATAGAAAAATCAGTTACTCAGCAGCAGAATCTTGCATCTTATCAGCCCGTTTTCATCAGCCAGTTCTGGCGTCATTATTAGAGGAAATGTATCGGATCTTTTATTTGGCTCTTTAATTCAGAGATCTGCCTGGTACGATTTGTATCAACTCTGACTTTACTGCATAGTGTTATTTATTTTCAGACTCTTTTCTTGCCATTTGTTACTTCTCATTTCTATGTGGAATAATCATCAAAAACAAAAAAACAAACAAACTCTTCTGCATTTTCGTCTAGTTCTACAAGAAAACATTAATAAACAGGAAAAAAATAAAAATAAAATAAATCTATAGCAGATTTGCAGCAGAGATTGTAGAAGAAGATAAAGAGGGAAGCATTGCTAAACGGGATCAATGGAATGGAATACTAGCTTAGTCCAATTATCAGGTTGACAGGTATGACCTTAAATTGCCTTGGTAAGGACCTAGCGACTTGAACTTCAGGATACAATCGATGGACCCGCATGAGCTATTAAATAAACATTTAAAACATAAATTAATTTAATTAAAACTAATACGTACCTCAAAAGGTTTTTGATTGATCTTTCCACCACATCATTATAATGTATACCTATGTATGTACACAAAGATATATGAATAAAGTGACACCATAATATTATTTTTATAAATAATATGATGCCACCTCATAAGTATATATACATGCAAGTAGACAGATATAAATTATAATTATCCTCGATTTAAAACTTCAAATATTTTTTCATATTTATTCATTTCTTCTTGCTAATACCGAAATGAACATTTGGCATATTTTATTGGAAATCAAGAGCCAAGTCTTTTCTTGGTAAGTTACGGCTTCTTGGAAGCCAAAGAGACTTTCGAATACCTCCTGTATTAAGAAGCCAAGAGAGTCGGAAGGCAATACACATATCACCCAACTTCTTTTATTGCATCCGATTTCCTTTCCATACCATCCAACTTTCTCTTTTAGCACCCATCTTCTTCCATATTTCAGATACCTTTGCAAATATCATTCGATAGCTCTGCATTTTTCTATTGTTAAACATTGCAATTCTCTTCCATGTTTTTGCCTTTTTATTTTGTTGAAGACGTGATTATCAATCACACTGAGTTTGTGCTTGGAGATATATCCCGTGGAAGAGCTGAATCATTAGCATCTAGCAGGACTCCATTATTTTTCTAGATTATAGCAAGTTATGTGATTATTCATAATCCAAGCATTACAATATGTTTTCATTATCAGTTGTTACTGCATTCTGATTTATATAGCAGTACGCTACAACTTTATATCATGATGCAAATCATCTTGCTTAATATCATCAGTTAGACCTTCTCTAAGTTAGAGTTGTTTATGATAAATAAAAAGCCAAGTATCCATGACATGCTATCATATTTTATTTATGTCACTGAAAGTCAGAATCAAATGATATTTATTTTGCAAGTCTTAAAGATTACACTTCTTAGATCACAGATTGTGATAAGCTGGAAACATATAATATTCATATATTCGTTGAGGATCAACAGACAGAGCCGATTGCTCTAAGATTCTAACACCTAGGATTCACTGGCAGTACAACCATGGAAAAGGTGAAGAGGTGAGATGGAATCTGCAATAACATGGAAATAAAAGTCAGACATGACATAACAAATCTAAATTAAAATCATTTAATAACTCATGCTTGTTCATATTATTGTTCCCTTGTTGTCAAGTTGAGCGGTGGTGATCGAGTCATCGAACCCATTAGAAAACCTTGGCCAAGGTCATTTTAAGGCATGTTTGCCATCTATGATCGCTTGATGTCGGTAAAGCCAGTTATTCAAACATGTCCATCCATAATTGTGCGGATATTCTAAACACCGGAATGCTCAGGAGGCTAAACTAAAAGTATCCCAAGCCTGATCCTAGGGTAGGGAGGGCCTTTCTATTCAATAGATTGTGTGGGGATAAATATGGTCCGAGGTTGGGAGGTTAATAAGTCAATGCTTCTCCTCTTACTAAAAGTCGAGGCTTGCACAACCAATTAAAGACTGACCAAGTATTCTTGTATGTTCTTCTTTCTTTTTCATGTTATGCATTTACTTTACTTATATATATGGAAAGATAGTAATTCGTTATTTCAATTATTACAGTTGATCATTGTTATAGTTATTTCAGTTGAACGTTATCATGGTTATTTCAGTTAATCGTTATTATAGTTATTACAGTTGATCATTCTTACAGTTGTTTCAGTTGATCATTGTTATAGTTATTTAAGTTGAACATTATCATGGTTATTTCAATTAATCGTCATTATAGTTATTTCAGTTGAGCTTTGTTATTTCAGTTAATTGTTGGTAGTTAAAAGCAGTTAATGTCCTATGAAAAGGAATTCAATATATATATTCAATAATTTGTTGAGGAAAACTCTTTCTAGTTCGCCTTTATTTTGTTATGAAAATCCATTTGTTACAGCCTCATCATTCAATTTTTGGCAAAATGACAAAGTCCTATTAGTGGCCCTTTCTATCGAATGCAAATTATTCCTAATATTGCAAGAACCTAGCTATCTTTGAGAAATCAAACTGAATATTTTATTCTATATGGTGGCCAATAAACGCTGAAAGAATTTCAAAATTTTCCTCGATTGAATACCCTGTTCTACAAATCTCTCCAACATACAACGAGGCAAACTTCTTCCACTGCCAATATTTCAAAATAACTTATTGTGGAATTATTTCTTTTGTAACATACTTTGGGCTGGAAGATACCTATAACTTGGAATGAGGAAATTGTTATATCTTGATGTTTGTCCCAAGTGTCAAATTTATTCAAAAAAGAAGATTTGTGCATTCCCAATTGATTGCCCTATTTATACATCTCTTGTTTCTTAGTGGACAAATTCTGAAAAATGAAGGAGATGATCTTGTGCAACATAATCATTCATTTGTACAATAGCATCATGATGAATATCAAAGAAGCCTCCTTGTTCGATATCAGGCTTCTTAGCTTCCTTTGCTTCAATATCTTTTGATTTGTCATACAAAGGATTTGCATATACCTGTATGTTTCCTAGTTGTAATCCAAAACAAAATTCTTGCTCTGTGTATTCTTTGTTTTTATTAAAGAGAGGATTAATCATACTAACATTCCCCTTCTGATTCTTTGTCCATTTCATCTTCAAGCAAGGAGTCTGAATCACAATCACTTTCACTATTTGCATAATTGCCCCCATTTGTGCCACGGAAAGGGGATCCAACCATTTCTCTATTCTAAATTATAGAACAAATAGGTTGATGCAAATATAAAGGATTCTTGTACTCATTTAATGGGTGATTTACATTACTGGAAGGTATGAAATGCTTCTATGATATTCTTTCATTGAGCTTGAATCTCATCATCCTGCCACAATTTTCAAGCTTTTTAATAATGCTAGTGATTATAAACACTTCACATAGATCTTTTGTGTTTTCATTCCCCCTTGAAACTCATATTTTCATCGAAGGCATCAAGATGCACAACTAGGGCCCATGCATCATTAGGCTTCATATACCTTGGCATGTTCAAAATGACTTGCATAAATCTAATGTTAAACACACGAACAATTTCATTATTCTATTCTCAAATATTTGTGAATTCTTTAAAAACAATAGAACCACTCACCTTTTCGCCAAAATAATCCAAAAAAGATTGATTTGAGATTCACCCATGAGTTTATTGATTGTGGAGACAAGTTACATAACCACTCCCATGCATCCCCTGTTAAGGTTTGAACAAATAGTTGCATGTAAATATCCTCATGACCCACTTTGAAGTCTTCTTTTAGGAATTCAAAATTTCTAACATGGCCTTCTGCCTTTTCTTCCTTTGTACCACGAGATTTAGAGAGAAGAATTTTGATACTAGACAGTACAGAGTTCAGGAAGCCCAAAATTCTACTAAAGTCAAACATCCTATATAATTGAAGAGAAATAATCCCCGCCTTACTAAAACTAGGGTTTTTAGAATAGAGTTGTCACCTTTAAAGAAAGGAAAGAATTGAAACCAGAAATGCCCTAATAGAGTCACCAATCTATTGGATCTCAAAACTACAATTTGGGAAGAATGCAATTATGAAAACCAACAAACCCAAATATTCAATCTTGGCCAACGAACATGATCAACATTGAAAGTTAACTCCTCTACTCTTTAGGCTCTACAGGACCCGAGGGGTGTACCCTTTCTACAGTTTCTTCTTTTATGGTTACAAGGTAGATTGAATTTGTCTTATAGAGAAATCTTATAAAAGAGACATGCTTTAAGTCAAAAGCTACTAAAAACCTAAATCTTATTTGACAAAATGATGTGTTTACTGACCAATCCCTTTCCATTGTGATCCATAGAGTCAATTCTTCAACAAGAGTCCATGTGCGTTTACAAGACGACACAAAGCCATCAACCACCCAAATTCTATTAATGTGGATGAATAGAATTTACAACATTAACCTATCCAATTGAATTTAATCCTTGCAAGAACCAATTAGATAAAAAGCAATAGCACAACACAATTGCTTTCCATTTATTCAGATTAATATCAAAGATCGTCAATTCAACCACACAAGTTTTGAAGATGATAATCAAACCTACGATTTAATTATTGTAAAAGACAAAACTTGAAAGAATGAGACACATTGCAATGAAATTTTGAAAGGTTTGTACATTGTATTAGATTTTTCCCATTTCATTATGGTCGGTCAGTACCTCTATTTATTTGTATATATCTATCTATTTCTACTACCATATTACTATTTATAACATAGCAACAAAAAAGGGTTGTGGTTTCCTTGAAAGAGTTAGTGACAAGCTTCCAACCATTGCACAAGTTCGATTTTCAATAATTACATCAAAAACTCAAAAGTTCACAACTCTCGATTCTTGCAAGGCGACATTTCTATATTCAACACATCTAGAAATCATCAAGGTCCTAGTTTTCCATGACATCTTTAATTTGCTCTTCGAAGTCAATTGGGTCCATCCCAAAATCCATGAAGAGAGCTTGGAGCTCGGTCCTTTCTTGCTCCTTCTCAAGCACTATCATATCTTCTTTATAAGCAGCATAACAAGTAGAAAAACTCTGGGTGGCAGCCATGAGACTTGCCACTATGTCTATCTACTCCACCTCCTCTTTATCGTTCAGGTTTGGTTGTAACATGAGATGCGGATCCTCATTCGAAGAACCCTCAACCGTAGCAAACCCCATTGTATCTATCAAGCTATCTGTTAAAGAGAAAACCAGTGCAATTGCCAACTTCAAGAATGTTTTGTCACCAACTTCAGGCCATCATAAATGCTAGAGCTTTTTTACACGAGGGATCTCATCCTTGGAAATGAAACTCATAGCTCACCCTCCTTGGCATGTCATCCCTCTGTCATTCTCTTTGATCCATCAACGACGTAATGCAATAAATGTCCCCCTTTTAGCAGGGATTACAATCTTTTGTAAATCTCAAGCATTTATTTTCTGTCCCACCATTTGAATTTAGACTATCGATTTACCGCTTGTCACATGCCATCTACTAGAGAAGTGACGTTTTCTCAGTTTCACAAAACCCAAATAATACCTTTCTGTGAAATACTTCATGTCGCTATTTCATAGGCTACAAAAAAACTCTTCCACAAAAAAACAATATTGCTTTTCGAAAACCCCCAAGAACATATCTTGGGAAATAGAAATGACAGTTTCATCATTCAACTTTTGGCAAAATGACAAAGTCCCATTAGACCCTATGACCATTCTCTTGTTCAAAATGCTGACAAAGGTGTTGTAATTCTCTTCAAACAATCCAAGGGTGCTTGGATCCTTACACTTAACCTCATATCCAACCTCAAAACTGTCCATGTCGATAAAATCACATACCTTCTTCCCCCAATATCGTGTTGAAGTTGCCACAATTTTCTAGGAGATCCCATCTTGATTCAAGGCCGATTGCCTATCCCAAGAATCTCACCAGAAATTAGCCTTTTTACCATAGCCTAGTTGCCAAGTCAAGTGATTGGTTATCAAACCTCTACAACTCATCAAAAAATTATAGAGGGCAAACCCTTTGGGCAAGTTCTCAATAGTAAAGATCCTCTCTCTAGCTACTTCATCCAAATATTTGGCCCATAGAATTTAACCCACATTTGTTCTAGTAGTTTGTACATTTGCCAAATAAGCTTAACCTGTATCACATCATTAATCAACTTCCAATCCCTCTGACCGACACCACATCCTCCTTTTGCTTATGAATCTTGTCCCAAGCCATCAAAGGTATTTTGTTTGGCTCCTGAGCTCCTTTGTATAAGAATTTACACATCCTTTGGTGAATTGTTTGAATGATCTTGCAAAGAATTTTTAAGCATGCCATAGAGAAAATAGACCTAGCAGAAATGACAGATCTAAGCATGAGGATGCGCCTTGCCAAGGTAAGCCACACACTTTTCCACCTTTCCATCTTTGACAAACAACCATCAATCAACTCCTTCTAAAGATTTGTCTTACCAACACCACCAAACAAAGGAGTGCCAAGAAATTTACCTGGGCATTGGTCATGCAAACCCCGAAAATCCTAGCAATAACCCTTTGTGATCCCACCTCTATCTTGAGGAAGAAAATTTCTGATTTGTTCCAATCGATGCTCTATCTAGTGGTAAAGTTGTATGAATCCAGAACTTGTTTCATCACTCGCACCTCCTACATTGAACTGACTTCAAACAAACAAGTATCATTTGCAAACTAAGAATGAGATATAGGTTCCAATCCCCTGACAATCTCTATTCCTTTCCAAAAGCCTTGATCTCTCTTCCTAGAAATAGTCCTACCCAACACCCCAACTACTAGTACCAAAAGAAAGGGAGATATGGGGTCCCTTGTCAAATGCCTCTAGAAGTCTCAAAATATCCTTGAGGGCTACCATTGACTAGGATAGAAGAACGATAAGAAAAAAATGATATTCTTGCCCATTCTTCTGCAAACTCAAACCCTCCTAGGCACCTCAATGATAAATCTTTTGTCCACCCTACCATAAGCTTTCTTGATATCCAATTTTAATAACATCCTTCATTGCTTGTTGGCCTTAGCCGAATGAATAGCCTCGTGAGCCACAATGATACTGTCTACAATGTTCTTGTTTGGTGTAAACCCACTTTGCTCTAGGGAAATTAATTTCTCCAGAACCTTTTCTAACATGTTTTTTGCCACTTTTATAGACAGTTTTACAAAGTGAGATGGGTCAAAAATCCTCAAAGGATAAGGGTTTCTCCCGCTTGGGGATTAAAGCAACCAAAGTACTATTAAAATCCTCTAAGGTGAATCCTTTGGCTCACAATTACTCCACTACCGAAAGCAAATCTTGCTTCAAAAACTTCCAAAATTTCTAATAGAAAAAGGCCTGGAACCCATCGGGACTAGGAGCCTTAACCCCTACCATCCCAAAAACAATTGATTTTAGTTCTGACAACCTCTGGTTGTCCTATGTACTTACCAAATTTGGAATTATCCCTGAAAAGTCCTCCTGCACCTTGCTTCTATCCTCCCCATCCTCACACCAAAGGGTAGTGAAGAAGTTAATTGCTTCTTGATTAATTGAGTTCATCTCTTCAGAAAACAATCCATCTACAAATCTAAATGACAAAATTTTGTTAATACTAATCCTCATCTTAACTGAATTGTGAAAGCATTTAGTACTTTTGTCGCCTTCCTTGAGCCTATGTTCACGAGATTTCTATTGCCAATAGATATCCTCCCTCTATAGAATCCTTGCTCAAAACATCTTTTTTTCTATCAAAAATCCACTTCATACATGCCATCTAACAAAACTTTTCTATTGAGAGCTTCCAATTGTCCTTTTAGGGTACGTTTCTCCTCATATATTGCCGAATTGGACCTTGTTCCAAACCTTTAATTGTTGTTTGATAAATTTTAGTGTTTTGAAAAACTGAGAAGACAAGTTCCCATTGTCTCTTGGAGCAGTTTTCCACCATTGTGAGACCATTTCAAAAAAAGCTTCCCCCTAAACCACATTTTCTCCATCTTAAATGAACACCTCAAAGGGACTGGATCTTTTTGAATCAACAACACTAGGAAATGGTCAAATCTAGATAAAACCAAGATCTCATATTCAAAGACAATTGGTAAAACATTCCAATTCCTAGCAAGGAAAAACATGTCAAGGTTGTCTGCAATATTTGAAAACCCACTCCTTTGGTTAGACCATATGAAGGCTCCCCCCCTTAGCAACCACCTCCCACAAACAATTAATAGACACAAAGTGCTAAAAATCCATCTAAACTTTACTCAATCCCCACCCCCCCTCTTTCATTTGAAGGGGACAAGGTAGCATTAAAATCCCTTGCTAAAATTATTGTGATGAAGAAGGTCTCCCAAAGACCTAAAGATGTCCTCCTAAACCAATCTCTCATCTCCTATCTTGGTAGGACTGTACACATTCACCAAAAACCCAATGGAATTAAAAGACAAAGAGCTCACTTTAACTAATTGCCAATTCCTAGCTCATGAAATTGCCTCCACTTTTGTCAACCTAGGAATCCACATGATGCCCAAGCTCCCAGATGCCCCCTACAACATCCACAAAGAAACTAGACCATTTCTATCTAACACTGAAAACTCTAGTAGTACCTTCCAAATCCAATTTTGTCTCTTAAATACATATGACATTCAAACATGTCTGATCATAGTGTCTTTTGATCAGGAGTCTCTTGTCAGGGGCATTGCAGCCCCTGAAATTCCACATAAGGATCTAGCATTGCTTGATTGCCTCCCCCACTTGAACCATTAGAGAAATAGAACCTTCAACTAGCGATACTAGGGAAGAGTCTGTTCAAACTCTTGCATCCCCACGTTCAATTGTACATTCACCACCACCATTTCCATCGAAAGGCTCTTAGATCCCACCAATGAAGTTACTACTCCTTGGGTAGTTGTCCTAGGGTTTGATGAAGAGGGCAAAAAAGGCTCAACTCCATTCAAATTGAGCAAGGAAACAAAGTCATCTCTCTTCTCCAACTCAGCCCTATTAACATTTTGAGACTCCAACATTTTAGCTACCTTCTCCAAAGACTTCTTCTTACCCTTTCCTTTGTATGAAGCAATACATTCCTTCTCACAGTGGTCTCATTCCTTGCAATTCTTACATTTCTCCATGATTTCTTCTACCTCCAGCTCTTGCCACCAGTAACCCTTTGATGTTCAGATTTCAATTCCTTTGGGCAAGACAGGATGAGGTTTCCACATGATGAAAATGCGAGCATACATACTGCAATCCTCCTTCATGATTGCTTCGTCTGACTTGATGAATTTACCTAGTTTATCACCTAGGGCTTTGAAAGTATCTTCATTCCAATACTCGTGTGGAAGGTTGTAAAGCCTTACCCAAATGGGTATTACTTCAATCAAATCCTACTTGGGTTTAAAGTTTGAAATCCAATCTTTGATGAAAAAACTTATACCTCCCGACAGAAAGGGACCATTGTACATGATCCACGTCTTCTCTCTTTTTGTCCTAGCAATGACCAAAAATGAAAACTGTTAGGCAATGATTTAAGAGAAAAATGGGCACACCATTGTTCATCCACCCATTTACAAATCATTCAGTACGAAGGCCAACCACTAGCCCACTTCATGAAAAAGGCCATTGAGCGCAACATTTGAACCGAATCCTCCCATGCCTCCAGATCGATTCAAATGTCCAAAACCCTGTCATCTACTGTTGCTAGACTTTCCAAGGTAATCGGCTACTTGGAAACCTCCTTCCTTGTTCCTTCTTTTCCACCTATTTGAAATCCCCTTTGAGGCCATTGAAGATTCGAGGGTAACCCATATGGTTTTTCCTTGGGGTTAGTCACCTTGGGAACCCACCAATCTCAAATAACCTTAGAAGATCCCCCCTGGGTACTATCTTTGACTTTGGGCGGCTACCATGGGAGGCACTTGCCATACTCTCTAAAAATTTGTCAAACGATAGTGTTGAGAAATTTAGCCTCATAGTGAATTGAAGAAAATTCTATATGTAATATATGTTAATATATATTTGTGTTGATGGATTTATGTTGATATCCTTATGTATGTCATTTCTAGTCGATATCTATTCATATACTTGAGAGCACAAGGTGTTCTACCAATCCTCCTTAGCTAAGAGGGAGTGTTAAAGTTGTAGCTTCAGTTGGATAAATTCGATTTAAGATACATTGTTATTATTGGTAAATCGTCATTTTCTATATACATGAGTATTCAAGTAACAATAATATAAATTATCATATATATACATATGTATATACATATATTGTAACATCCCGTTTTCCCGGGTCTAAATTAACCTCTAACTATTGGTAAACAGATTGGTTCTTTTTAATTTAACTCTTAAATGCCCAAATTTGAAAGAACAACCCGATACCAACAGTTGGATAATCTATCATCAAGTTGGTAGATTTCCTCTCAATTGAAAGGTACAGCTCCCTTATCGAATGATATTCAATGAATCTTGTTTGTTCCTAAACTAATTGGGTTCATTCTTAACCTGAGAACAGAAGAGGAAAAACCAAGCTAGCCCTAGACAGAACTAATTCAGGCAGATTTTAACTCCTAAATCTAGCCAATGCCAAGAACCCACAATTCCTATGACTTCTTGACACTGGTAATGCAATATGAATGTAAATTATGTAAGTGCAATGAAACTGAAATAAAAGAAGATTAAACATTCTAATCTTTGCAATAGAAACAATTGAAAATACTCTGATCTACAACCCATTCACCATTCGACTCAAATGCAAGAAAGTGCTCAAAACTGAATACAACCATGCTCCGATTGATTATAATCAGAAAAGTAATTACCAAATGCTTTGATTCAACATAAAACCCCTTTTTGCATTGAACACAAAAAATAAGAATACTCCAACTTTATTTGCTTACAATCCCTTTGTCAAATCAATTACAAAAATCAGAATACAAATCCCCTAAGTACATGAAATGAAATGCATGAATGAAACTACTGTCTCCCTCCTACTCCAGCAATCCTACCTTTTGCAGAAAAGAAGAACCCTTTGAATTCCAAAAGATCTGCAATAAATAATTTCTCAAGTGATTGGTTGATTCTCCCATGACCATTCGGTTCCTCTGCCTCTTCGGTTATTAAAATTTAATCTTGACAAGCTCTTCATTTTCTGAGCATGCCACATGTCACTTTGAGATTTCAAAAGCTTTCAAAAATGAATCACCATATGATGTGTCGGCTCTTGTTAATTAGCTCTGATGTAAAACGTGTGATATCGGCATCTGCCCAATTCAATCCCTCTTTAACTTCATCAAGAAATGCGCCTCTTCAAATGTTATGACTAGTCAGTATATTATATGCAGATTTCTCACTATTAGGGACATCTCGACATGTTGGAGTGATCAATCCACGATGGAAATCCATTACTTTTATGAGCTTTGGTAACTATTTTACATCCCACGAGCCTGTACTTTTATGGGAACTTATATCTCACTAACCATTATATGTCTCTTTTTGGAAAAAGATGTTGCACACGAGGCATATTGTCAAACAAATAATTGTGTTCTCCTCACGCGGGCCTATATTATGTGTTTGTAGATCCCTTATGGCTTTGAACAACTCGCGACACTTATGCCTGAGAAGATGTTCCAACAACATGATGTAGGAGAATCACACAATGTGAATATGCAGAATACAAGCAATATAAACTCGTGTGCCATGAGCCTCCTCGCGAATCTTCCCTAGGCTAGTATTGGCATTTGGTCAAACATTCCCACCATGTCTTCTCTATTGCAACCCGTGCACTTTGTCTTCACTCTCCAAACAAAGCTAGGCAGATGTTAAACTCTTGTTCACATATGAAAGACTTTGAAACTTTAAGATTTCCTTTCATGGTCTCCATAACTTCACTAACTGCGGGCTAATTCATCCTTTGTATAGCCGTGGGTCTCTTGCAAGCTTGTATTAGCATTTGGTTAGACATTTCGACCATATCTTTTTAATCATCTAACTCTTGTATTGTGCATCATCGGTGCTATGAACTTCGGGCTCGAGTATTAAAATTTCGCACCCGCAACTCATGCTATGGCATCCATCGAGTTTCACATGTATAGTTTTGAATTTGTGCACGTGGTTAGTATGAGGAAGAAAGTTTTGCTATTCCACTATGGACTTGTTTTAAAGCTCCTATATACATCGAATTAACTGCCTCATGGAGACAATAGGCATTTAGTCAAACACTTTGACCAACTGCTTCATGCCGCTCCTACATGAATCATCCTCACCTCCAAACGGGATTCGGTGGGAGTTTTTCGATTCATCTGTGTCTTCACTAGCTGCGAGTATATCCTCTCAAACATTAGTGTAACAAAACAGAAACTTGCGCAGATAGAAAATGAAGTCAAAACATTGGATCCCGATCTCCTTTGGTTTGCGATAATCCAAATAATAGTAATCATAAGGAAGTTGTGCCTTAGTTGAGGCTAGCTTGTCCACTTTTACTTGCAGCTCATCACCCTTGAAGTGAAGATAGACATTATACATATCAATTGTTGGCACACCTAGCATTTTATTCTCATAGCCTCTGCACATTTCCAATGGTTGTGTATATCAACTAGCATATTGTGGGGCACACCTGCATGGTCTTCTCTTTGGCGGAAAATGAACAAATAGCTTCTCCTTGTGGAAAATGAGCAAATAGTTTCTCCTTGCGGAAAATGAGCAAATAGCTTCTCCTTGCGGAAAATGAGCATGTGAGTGCATTTTCCACCAAGGTAACCTCTCTATGCTCAAGTAATTTTATTTGCTATTTTAAATGCCAGATTTAAGTGTAGGTTCTACATATGGTCAAACATTTTGACCCTTTCCCATTTGCCACAACCTTTTATATCTTTCTTTATGGCTCTCATGCCTTCGCTGGCCGCGAGTGTGTCTCTTTGAGCATGATGCTACACTTCCTGTGAGCACAGTAATTCATCGCACAGATATAAAGCTCGGGCTTGGCAAAAAATGGAGTCAATACATCGGGTTTTGACTTGTAAATAAAACCATTATATCAATACTTGGACCCCGATATTCATTGAAAAGAGTTGCGCGCATAATCCAGTTATTGTTTGGATATCATTGACTTCCAACAATCCTTCAATCGAAGTATATGCACTATTGAGCTCTCAATCTCTGATTATTTGGTGAGCGCCCAAGATTATAACAGCCCAAAATCTTTAACTGAGCGACCGCAATTTAGAAACACCAACAATTGAGGGCCTTTCAATTCTTCAATCATTCTGTCAAACATTTTACATGTGTTTCACTCAAGCCAATGCATATGATACAATTTTGTCTTGTACGAACCAATTGCTTGGTATTTGTTACTCCCAAAACTTCTCTTTCCAATTTACTTCCATGGCAATATGCATGAAATCTGAGAGCTATTACTACTAGCAGCAGGATCTGCAAAGTTATGAGGAGAATTAATTTTACTGATTTCAGCTATCGATCCAATCCTTATGTTTTCTCACTATAAAACCCGAGGGTGGATGTGAATACCTTCATTGTTAACATTATCTTCTATGTCTAGAGTCCAAGGATTCGGTTATGCCTCCATGTCAAACTGTACTGGAAAGATGTGCTCGGCATCTTCATAATGTATTCGATGCCCTTGATTATAATGAACATGGACATTTTCACAAATGAGTATAACATGGCTTATCTAAATTTTGAAATTGAGAAGAGAGACCATATCATCCCAGGGACCGACTCATTGAGAGATACTTTTTAGTTCAAAAAACATCATTCCCTCTTTAGCTGTATATTCAAACTTGTTTTGGAAACTATACTCTTGAACTAGAAAAACTCGAATTGTGAACTGCAATGATAATCATATCTTGAGAAGGAATTGAACTTGAATCTACATTCTGAAATTTGAATTGAGATTGTGTTTCGAAATTTATATTCTGAACCCACATTGTGGATCACAGAATTCAAATCACAGAGTTATACAACTTGGAAAATTCGAACTCACATTTGAACTTTGGGAAAGCTTGCAATGTACATTTTTCATTGAAAGATCCCAGCGGGAATGTGGGCTTTTACTTCTCCACTGGCGGAATTTTACCTTCGAAGTTCATTTTCCGCATTCTCTATTATAAGTGAAATTTGAATACATATCCACAATCATTATTCTTTGATCATCAAATCTAGAAGCCTTTGATTGAAAACTGGTATCAAACACCCCTAATCTTGGAACTTGCATTAATTCTCGTAATTTAAGCCATGAGTCTAATCTTTGAATTCTGAACTCCTCAAACATGAAGAATTTGGAATTTCACATAATCTTCAAACCAATTCAACTTCATGAGAACACATTAGTAAAATCAAGGAACACATTAAGGGAATTTCTTTTCATGGGAGGCGAATTTTAAAGTTTAAAAATGGTGTACTGAAAGTGCACCTACACAAACATACTCAAGAATGCAGTTACTACTTTGTTTCATAGGAAGACAGTTATATCATTCATGTTCATGTGAATAAGATTTACAGTTAAAATCAATTAGACAAAATTTCTTAACTAAAAATTTGATATACCATCAAATTAAATTACTACAGAAATTGAAAACCACATACATCGGAAAACTAAGATCGAAATCAAACTAGGGATGCTTCTGCAACCACCCGGGTTAGTCCACAAATACATAATAACAATTTCATATGATGACTATCATCTACAAACCGCTATCTTAAAATCAAATGATAATTACAATTAAATACCACTATATTTTAAATCAGGGCATCACATAACACTGTATCAATTAGGGCATCATTTACCATCAGTTCATTTAGGGCTTCTGATACCGCTTTATCACTTAGGGCTTCTGCTACCACGGATTCAATTAGGGCTTTTGATACCACTGATTCAATAGGGCTTCCGATACCACAGATTCAATTAGAGCCTCCAATACCATGGATTCAATTAGGGCTTCCGATACCGCTGCATCAATTAGGGTTCCAACTATCACACAACCAAATTAGGGCTTCAGATTCTTTTCTTTCCGATTATTTCACTATGATGGTATCTCAAGATTAGAAATATACTTATATTCGATATTCATATAAATGAAAAGCAATCCATGATTCTATCTCTTATATTTAGATGTAAAATAACAGTATCAATGATATAATTCAATTTAATCTTACCTCATAAACAAAAGTGATAATACCTGTTTCCGATAACAATTGAATGCATAGCTTATCTTTGTCTGATGCACGTCTGACATTTTGGGGAGAGGTAAAACATTGTCAGGGGCTTTACCACCCAACCTCGGACCACAACTTATCCCCACATGATCTCTAACGAGAAAGACCCTCCCTACCCGGAATAGACAGGGAACATCTTGCCATTCTCTAGGCTTCTTGGTAATTAACTCACCATACGACTTGGCAGCAGGGGATTACAATAACAGGAATATGCATGAGCTATTAATTCATATTAAATGATAAATATTGAAATGTCACAACTGATATTGATTTCATATTATTACAGATTCCTCTCTTTCACCTCACTACCCTTTTTCTTGGTTACACAACCAGGTGTGTCCCAAGTGTTAGGAATTCTTAGAATAACCGGTTCTATCAAGCATCTAGCATTTCACAATCTATGATTACATAATTATGCTCTTTAAAGATTTCAAAATTGAATGTTTAATTGATTAATTTAATCATAACTGATTTCTCTTCCACATTTTTGCGGATTAACTCCACCTTTTCACCATTTCATGGCTTCTCTACTAGTGAATTCCTCGGTGTCAATAATATTTTAGATTTGCTCAGTAAATTGTGATAGCATGAGTTGTAGCAGCACGTATGATAGTGGTATTCTATACCTATTACTGTCCACCACAATTCAATCTGTAATTATATCAATGAAAAAGAGACACATTGAACATTCTCGATTCAACAATTTTTTTTTGCATTATAAAGAAACATGAATGGCCATTCTTGGTTCAGCAACATTCTTACTTGTCTCCTACGCTTATATCTTCAAATCAATTACAAAATCTATGTCTTTGAAAACAAATCCTCAATACATAAAGATCATATATGATCAGAGAGTTTATTTACAATACACAAATACAATAAATGAACTCATAATGTATTCAGCTTTGCAAGCTAGAAATGAACAACTTAATGCACTCACGATCAATCTTGAAGGCACACAATATATTCTCTGCGACAACACTAATAGGCTATACAAAAGATACCAATATTTCTTCTACAAAACAAATATATATAGCTCTACTGATTACGTAAAAACTGCTATGCTGAAGCTCTATAATTGAAACCTGATCACTCTTGCACACACCACTCTCACATTTGCTAACTATTAAAATGATTATGTTTAATAAAAGAATAATACTTGAAAGCTGGAGACAATTGGTCTTACTGCTACGAACAAAAGATTACACGAAAGCTGAAAGAGAATAGCCATGGACAATGTCTTCTTTGTAACTAACAATTTGATCATAAACATCCATCGTCAAACAATAAAAGAGGTTGCCAGCATAGACGATGATAGTGAACAGCTTTCTAAGATGCCAAGTAGAATAAAAGACATGGCCCAAAAAGAGTGTATGCATAATATAAATGATACCAAGAACAAAGAAAATAGGCACATTAACATTATAGACTATTTGACGACACATCAATACATGTCTCGGCAGCATATAAGAGACATGTGATAATAAGATAAGCTTGACAGCGAACCATATCACCATAGAGAACAAAAAGTAGAACAAACAACTGGTACCGATATGATCAGAAGATCTTCTATCAACAACTGGTACCGATATGATCAGAAGATCTTCTATCGCTACTACCATCCTCAACATACATAAGCAATAAAAATATGGTTTTGGCTGGATTGAGCTTGACTCTACGGCTTCCTTCAATTATAAAGAAAACTATTTTAATTCCCAAGATGACCATTCGAATAGATCAAAAATTCAATTTAAAAGATAAAATAAAATGGTTGGAAAAAGATTGTAAAACAATTCGAATTGCCAAAATATTAATCGATTAGCTATGCCAAGTGTTATCATTTAAGAGCAAAGAATATTAAATTGAAAAGAAATAAAGTTGGAAGGTTGTAATTCGAAAATTATAATAATTCTAAAGTTATTATAATTTGAATATTATTAAAATCTTATATGTACTTATAAACATCACTTTATTAAATCATTTAATTTTAATGGCGCCAAATCATTTTATATTATATGCACGTTTATAAATATTTATTAAAATAATATGATGAAAGATAAATTAAAATCCTTTAAGATACGTTTTATATTTAACTTAATTATTTTAATTAAATTATTATTAAATAACTCATGCGGGCCCCGCAGATGTATTCTGTTCCAAGTCAATAAGTCGTCTACCCATCTGTCCAATGATGGTGATGCTCTTGCTTAATTCTTTTCTGACAATGTTTCTACCCCACTGACATGCCCCCTACAAGGAAATTTTCCACCATTAAATTATATTTATCATAATAAAATATTTAAATAATCACAATGGTTAACCATCTTCTTAATTTCATGAATTTGTGATTAATGATCAACTAACATGTCATCTTCACTTGAAATTATAACGATATCTTACCATTTCGCTAGATTATAACAAATTAAACTGCCAACTAACTTCATGCGAACCTCGACAGCTATATTTCAAATTAGGTCAAAAATTGAGATGTAACATACCATTCCCCTTGTGGTTCATCGTCCTCGATGAACTTGAGATTGTAACGAACATTATAAAGGAGCATTTTAAAATTGGAATGTAACATGCAAAATCATGGTATAAATAATTTCATATGAAAAAGTTGACTTTAAAATGAAGTCAAAATGAGCATTTAGGAAAGAAAGTTCACACGTATAATAAGAAAAATAAGATGGAATTTCTGAAATCCCATTTATTAAAAAGGTAAGATACATTTCCCCTTTTTGAGTTTAGGTAAAAGGTATATTACGGTAAAGATTAGCGTGGATAAGAAATAAGCTTACATTTAATGAAAAAAATAATAATAATGAGATACCTTAATGAAATAAACTTATATCAAATACTGAGTAAGTATTGTTTCAAATGTTGAGTAGGCAATTTATATATGTAGACATAACACTATTATGAAGTGAATTATTTATGAGAATAGTATAGACTTATTGCTAGTGAAGATGAATCAAATATGATAGGCAATAAAAAAAATACTACTGCATTTGTGTATATATGTATGAATATTAATGTTATTAAACTGATATTTGTGGGTAATATATGAACATATTCATTTTGTAATGCAAAGGAACTATAATATTTATAGTATATTGTCTTATTCTCTTACTATAGCTCTAGGAGTTGATAGATGGTGTTGTATGGGGAGAGGCAAAGTAAAACCAGAGGACTACTAGTGTCAAATGCCCTAGGATAAGTAAATCCATGCTCTCCTTGGGATGGTATGAGGACATAGAAATCTAGATTAAAGCATATCAATACCTAAAAGTGTTATAAGCTATATATTGGTATTTAGGTTTAATTAAGTGCTTAATGGTTGTCACATTTTGATTATTGATAGCCTTCGAGAAAGGGGTCATCACAAGAGATATCAGAGCATGATCATGCCATCCTATAGGGTAAGAGATAAAAAAAATAAAAATCTAACGGAATTAAAATGAATCTAGAAATGTGTATTACGTATATGTATTGTGTATGCTTCATGTATCGACATGTCTACTTTTTGTGTTCACATATCTCAATAAATTGTTCAAGATTCAACCTGAGTTTTCCATATGAAGAGGAAGTGTGTGAAAGGTAGAGTAATTTCGGCACATTGAGGAGAAGATTCCCGAAACGGGCTTTGTTCATGAGGGAACCTCTTGGAGCCTATTTCTTCCTGAGTACAGTAATTCTACCATTCATTATGGAAATGGGAAAAAATGACCAAGAAAGATCCATCTAGTACTTAATATTTAGAATCACTATTAGTAATATCAACTTAAATAAATGTTGTTGTATAAAGTCTAAATCACTATAGAAAGAGATTTGTGTTTATGAAGTCTATATGAACGTATATAACCTTAATACAAAAGGGATTAAGATGTTTTAGCCAATTCTCTACTCTTAGTAGTTTATAGATGGTGTTATGTAGGGAGGGGCAGAGTAAAACCCAGAGGATATACTGGTGTCATGTGCCCTACAATAAGTAAATCCAGACTCTCCTTAGGATGAGTATATGAGAAAAGTAAGGAATCAAGGTTAAAACAAATGCTAATCACTAGAGGAATTATAAGGCAATTTTTTCAGAGCTAATGATTTTAGAGGATGAGGTCTAAATTATAAAATGTTGTGTGAGAAATTAGAGTTGCTTGAGGGCAGGTGATTTGAGGAAGGCAGACTTGTCATGAGCCCTAATCAACGTACACACAATACATATTTATCTCTTAATGCATATGAAATCTACTTGAATTTGATTAACTATTTCTTCATCATAGATATAATAATATTTATTTATTTTTTGATTGTGTAAATATACTATTAATATAATATAATGTACATACAAACATATTGTATCTAATAATATATATAATAATCTTTTGTTACTCAAATAATAATATATTTACCTTATTTTCTTAATCAATATAATTTATTTACTTAATTGATTATTCATACTTTGATTACCTATATTAAATAATTAAGTAATAAATAACAAATTACTTCGATTACAAATTTATTTAATACATTACTCTAAATTATGTTATAAGTACATAGCATTACACATATAATAAATAAATAATAAGTATTACCCAAATTATGACACACGTCCCTTGTTTCAAGATGGGTATAAATATCCATCGTTCTTGATAGGCTAGGAGGATAAAATAAGAAAACAACTAGAAATAATCTTATATGCAAATCATGGTATAAATAATTTCATATGAAAAAGACAACTCAAAGATGGAGTCAAAATGAGCATTTAGGAAAGAAAGTTCACACGGATAAAAAGAAAAATAAGATGGAATTTCTGAATTCCCATTTATTAAAAAGGTAAGATACATGTCCCCTTTTTGAGTTTAGGTAAAAGGTATATTATGGTACATATTAGCATGGATAAGAAATAAGCGTACATATAATAAAAAATAATAATGAGATACCTTTATAGAATAAACTTATATCAAATAGTGAATAACTAATGTTTCAAATGTGGTGAGCGGGTAATTTGTATGTGTAGACATAACACTATTATGAAGTGAATTATTAATGAGAATAGTATAGAATTATTGATCATGGGGACGAATCAAATATGATAGGCAATAAAAATATACTAATGCATTTGTGTATATATGTATGAATATATAAACATTATTAAACTGATATGTGTGGGTATTATATGAACATATTCATTTTGTAATGCAAAGGAACTATAATATTTATAGTATATTGTCTTATTCTCTTACTATAGCTCTAGGAGTTGATAGATGGTATTGTGTGGGGAGAGGCGGAGTAAAACTAGAGGACTACTGGTGTCAAGTGCCCTCCAAAAAGTGAATCCATGCTCTCCTTGGGATGGTATACTGACATAAGAAATCTCGATTAAAGAATATCAATCCCTAAAAGTGTTATATGATATATATTGGTATTTAGATTTAATTAAGTTCTTAATGGTTGTCACACTTTGATTATCGATAGCCTCCGAGAAAGGGGTCATCACAAGTAATATCAGAGCATGATCTTGCCATCCTGTAGGGTAAGAGATTAAACAAATAAATATTCTAATGGAATATAAATGAATCTAGAAATTTGTTTATTGCATATATGCATTGTGTATGCTTCATGCATTGACATGTCTACTTTGTGTGTTCACATATTTCAATAAATTGTTCAAGATTCAACCTGCGTTTTCCATATGAAGAGGGAGTGTGTGAAAGGTAGAGTAATTTTGGCACATTGAGGAGAAGATTCCCAAAACAAGCTTTGTTTATGAGGGAGCCTCTTGGAGCCTGCTTCTTCCTGAGAACAGTAATTCTACCATTCATTATGGAAATGGGAACAATGACCAAGAAAGATCCATCTAGTACTTAATATTTAGAATCACTATTGGTAATATCAACTTAAATAAATGTTGGTGTATCAAGTCTAAATCACTATACAAAGAGATTTATGTTTATGAAGTCTATATGAATATATAACCTTAATACAAAAGGGATTAAGATGTTTTAGCAATTTCTCTTATTCACTCACTGTACTCTTAGTAGTTTATAGATGGTGTTATGTAGGGAGGGGCAGAGTAAAACCAGAGCATATACTGGTGTCATGTGCCCTACGATAAGTAAATACACGCTTTCCTTAGGATGAGTATGAGTAAAGTAAGGAATCAAGGTTAAAACACATGCTAATCACTAGAGAAATTATAAGGCAATATTTTCAAAGCTATTGATTTTAGGGAATAAGGTCTAAATTATAAAATGGTGTGTGAGAAATAGGAATTTCTTGAGGGCAAGCAATTTAAGGAAGGGCGAACTTCTCATGAGCCGTAATCTGAAATGTTCCTACGCCCTACATCTCCTTTGGAAATGATCCTCTTTCGTCCATTGCTGAAGAACTTCACCTGATGGTGTTATTGCAGAAGCTGTATGGACTGCTAGTAGTAGTATGGATATGAGGGGATACTGTATGGTTACCAAGGAGGATAGAAGCCGTACAGTTTGTAGTGTATGGTGAAGCAAGGGAAGATGTCATACGGTATTGTAAACTGGTAGTACAGTGTCTAGGATGACCATATAGTATCTAGGAATGGTTGTATGGTATGCACGAATGGTCGTATAGTATGCAGGAATAGTTGTACGGTATGCAAGAAAGGTCATACAGATGATGTAGGGAGGTCGTACAGGGGTGTATATAGACAAGGTCATACAGTGAGAGGAAATGGAGAAACACAAGGCAATGCGGATGTACGGATGGGTAAGGCTGTGATACAGAAGATGTGTTTTGTGTTGTGGGGTACAGTCGGAGGGAACGATCATTCATGCAAACTTATAGATCCAAATTTATGAAACAGCATCAAACAATAATAGAGATTGAACATATATAACCTTCAATTAATATCTGCCACAAGATGGTGCTCTGATTTGCCATATCCGACTGAAGTATTACATGTAGCAACGGAATAGGGTGACAGTTGGATCTCATTGAAACTACACAAACCAAATAGAGAAGATCTTTCACTTTCGAAATGGCGAACAAAATCAAAACTCCAACAAGAATTCGTAGTACAAAGAAAATAATCTAAAATACATACCTAATAACTACCTACAAGTCGTGCTTAAATACCCGTCGGGGAAACCTTTCCAAGGGTGTACAAAAATAGCCGACAGCTACACAAACCTATGGAAACAAAACAAAAATGGGTCCGAGATATATTAAATCAATCGACCCATTAACAATAGTTTGATTAATAATTTATTTTATGATGGGAACATTACAGTGGTATCAGAGCTTTGATCCTGCCAGTCTGTGGACAGTGAATTAGAGTTTATAGCCGGAAGAGAAGAAGAAGCCATTTTGTCGATAGAATAGCTGTAGAACCGGAACCCACAACTGCTGAACTCGTGGCACTACTGAGAGAACTAGCGAGGAATTAGACACAAATTAATGATACTCAGCGACTCATGGAAGAAACTCTCAAGAAATTGACAGATAATAAAATATTGGGTGAACAATATGGTCGTAACGCGGACTCGATATCGGGTAAAGCAAACCCTCATCCAGCACGCTCTCAACCTTCTCTAGGAATGGAGGCACCACATGGACGGAAGCAACCAACCCTTGAAGAAATGCAAGAACAATTGAAAGAAGACTGGAAAAATGCAAATTTGGAGGAAGATATTTCCTACAAAAAGTACACAAATCTAAGAATGAGATATTCGGGAGGTGGAAACTAAGGATATTTTAACGATGATCTCAGAAGGAAGTTGAGTAAAGTAAATCTATCACCATTTGACGAATCTGGATCCATATCTATGCAAGCATGGGTAATGAAGGTAGATACTTACTTCTAACTTAATCCCATGCTAGAAGAAGCAATTAAATTTGCGGCCTTACACTCAGAGGAAGTAGCACATGAATGGTGGCATCACGGCACCATCACACTTGGGCATGATCAAATAAATACCAATACAGAATTCATTGAGAGATTGATAGATGGATTTGATGGTAAAGATCAAGAACTCAATTTCAAAGATTTGGCACAGCCGAGGCAAATTGGATCGGTTGACCAGTACACTATAGAATTTCAAAAACTCTCTGTTTTAGTCACGAACATTTTTGAAAGAAGACGGATATTGCTCTTCATGACGAACTGATAGAACCACTAAAAGGTTGGGTCAAAGGGTTGAATCTTGCCACCCTATCGAAGGCCATTAAGAAGGCACGAAATATGGCATCATCATCGGCATCATCCTCTCGAGGTTACTCACATTCCAAACCGTCAATGTTCCCAAGCAACAAAGATAATAAACCTCGTCATTGGACCTAGCTACTAGATAGGAGCTTTGAAGGATGAAACTATGTTTCAACTATAAGGAACATGGGAACCTGGGCACAAATGCCTTAGGAAAGGAAAAATACACTACATTGAAGTTGTGTTTGATGATGAGGACGAACGGGAAGATTTACCCTCCAAAGACAACTATTCCCACGAGGACACCAAAATGGTCAATTTAAACCACAGAGAGAATTGTACCATTGGTATGACGTAGAGGAACTATCGCCTTAGCCAAAGCTCGAGGTGTACGGTGTTTTGTGTACAGGGAACCCTTCAAGGACAAAGAGTCATAAACTCATCCCTGGTGAAACAAAGAGGTCTACCTACTGAGTCACTCGTAGAATTCCAAATCAAGGTTGCCAGAGGGACCTTGCTGCCCTGCACACACCTTGTTCTCCAGCTAAGCATCAAAATGGTGAATCACACGGTGACAAAGGATTTCTTCATAGTGGACCTAGATGATATGGAGGTTATTCTAGGCATACAGTGGATGGAGATACTTGATGAATACACTCGGAGCTTCAAACGAATGGACTTCACTTTTGTTGTCGATGGGAAGAAGGTTGTTCTACACGAAATGGCCAATGAAGGTCCAAAGGAAGTTTCTGCATATCAGATGGAGGCAGTTTTTCGACGTGATGATGTTGCTTGGGTTGCACACTATTTTGTTTCGGCAGAACCCATAAAGGGGCAACATACACATCCCCAAGATGATGATCTCTAGAATATCTTGAGTGATCATGATGAATTTTTTATAAACATTCTCCTGGCATACCTCCCCATTGAGGGTTTGAACATACTATCGAGTTGGAAGCAAGCACCAAGCTAGTAATAACCACACCCTACCGCCATCCCAAGAAATTCAAAGATGAGATCAAAAAGATGATCCAGGAGCTACTTGAGAAAGGATGGATTCGTCCGAGTTCTAGCCCTTTTGTGTCATCAGTGGTATTGGTTAAAAAGGATAGAATGATGCATATGCGTGTGGAGTACCGTGCATTGAATAAAAAGACGATAAAGAACAGGTATCCTAATCCGAGGATCGATGAGTTGTTGGAAAAATTACATGGTGCGATTTATTTTTCGAAAATTGATCTCCATTCTGGATACCATCAAATTCGCATGAGGGAAGCAGATGTGGAGAAGACGGCATTTTTTTGTCACTACAAGCATTATGAATTCCTAGTCATGCTATTCGGATTAACGAATGCACCCGCAACATTCCTCTCATGCATGAATCACATCTTCAACAAACAATTGATTAAGTACTTATTGGTATTCTTTGATGATATTCTTATTTATAACAAGACACGGGTAGAGCACCTGAAGCATCTGGATGAAGTCCTAAGGATCATGAAGGATTAGTCCTTGTTCGCCAAGCGATCCAAGTGTAACTTTGGTATGACAAAGATATTGTACCTGGAGCACGTTGTCAGTAAATATGGAGTTTAGGTTCATCAGGAGAAGATTCAGGCTATCCTTGATTGGCCTCCCCCAAAATCACTCTCTGAGTTGCAAGGGTCTTTCAGACTATGCAATTATCACCGGAGGTTTATAAAAGGATTCTCTCAATTCAACGCTCTAATAGATTTGACAAGAAAGGGCTCCTTCTAGTGGAATGAAAAGGTGCAACTCACTCTTGATAAATTGAAAGATGTAATGAGCACTTGTCTTATACTCACATTACCTAATTTCACTTGATCGTTCATTCTAGAGTGCGATGCATCCAAAGAAGGCATTAGCACAGTACTGATGCAAGATAGACATCCCATAGCCTATGAGAGCAGGAAGCTTACACAAACAAAACACTTATAATCCATTTATGACAAAGAGATGTTGGCCATCGTACATGCACTAACCAAGTTTCAGTAGTATCTGATGGTTGCCAAGTTTGTCATTCGTACGGATCACAATAGTTTGAGATATTTTCTGGAGCAACGGGATTTGAACGAGAGGCAATAGAAATGGGTAAGCAAGGTTCAGGATTTTGATTTTGACATTGAATATGTGAAAGGGAAGAACAATGTGGTTACAAATGCTTTGTCTAGGAAACCTGCCATCTGCTTATTGACCTAGATTTCAACAGACCGAAAAGCACATTTGTTGGTAGAATATTCCAAAAACATATTTGCTTGTGAGCTAATGGATGGCAACGCCCAGGATGATTGGTACAAAGTGGTGGACAACATCATTTACTATAAGAATCGGATATATTTAGTGTCAGAATCCAAATTGAAGCAGAAAATCTTGAAAGAGGTACATGACTCACCCTTGGTCGGACACTCGGGCTTCCTCAAAACTTATAGATGTCTCGGGGAGAGGTTTTCATGGAAAGGTCTTAAAGGAGGCGTATTGCAGTATGTAAGAGAGTATGCAATCTGCCAGCAAAAAAAATCAAAACATAATCTACCCACTAGGTTACTGCAACCTCTGCCTATTCCACAACAGAAGTGAGAAAGTATCTTGGTGAACTTCATTACTGGACTTCCCAAGGTGAACGGAAAAGATTATATCTTCGTGGTGGTGGATAGATTGACGAAGTACGCACATTTCTTCGCCATCCCCTCATATTTTTACGCCGCACAGGTAGCCAATCTATGTTTTAGAGAAGTCTTTCATCTACACGGGTTACCCCAAAACATTCTTAGTGATTGGGATGGGTGATTTATAAGTATCTTTTGGATAGAACTGTTTTGGCTAGTAAGAACAGAATTGTTGCCAAGTACTAGTTACCACCCTCAGACAGACGGACAAATGGAGATTGTGAACAAGTGGCTTGAAGGTTACCTTCACAATGGGTGTGGGTCAAATGGATGCATCTAGGGGAATATTGTTACAACACCACTTACCACATGTCCATCGGAATGACACCTTTCAAAGCACTATACGGGTGCAAACCCCTTTCATTCATTGACACACTATTAGGTGACAGTCGTGCACAAAGGCTAAGGGATTGGCTTGAAGAGAGACAGGACGTCCTAAGATGCTTGAAGGAAAACTTACAATGTGTGTAGAATCAACAAAAAATGTACGTCGACAGACACCGAATAGAGAGAAGTTTTGAAGCGGGAGACCTGGTTTATCTCAGACTTCAGCCATACTGGCAATCTTCACTAAAAAGAAAAAGGGAACGAAAAACTGAAAACCAGATTTTATGGTCCTTATCATGTAGTTCATCATGTCGGTGAAGTCGCCTATAAGCTGGAACTTCCAGAGGGGAGCCATATTCATAACGTTTTCCATGTTTCCTACCTGGAGAAAGCCGTGGGACAAAACGTAACAGTAGCTACAGACCTTTCGCCACTCAATGAAAAAGGGAAGCTCATATTGGAATCGGCCGAGATCATCGAGGTCCGAGAGAAGACGATATGGAACCGTAGGGTGAAGGAATATTTGGTATGTTGGAAACACTTGTCGTCGAACCACATGACGTGAGATGGTGAGAACATTCTACAGCATCCGGCATTGCAATTGCTTGAGGACAAGCAAAATTTGGGATGGGAGGACTGTAATGTTCCCGTCATAAAATAAATTACTAATCGAACTATTGTTAATGGGCCGATTGACTTAATATATCTCAAACCATTTTTGTTTTGTTTCTATAGGTTTGTGTAGTTGTCGGCTATCTTTGTACATCCTCTAAAAGATTTTCCCAATGGATATTTAAGCACGGCCTGTAAGTAGTCATTAGGTATGCATTTTAGATTATTTTCTTTGTATTGCAAATTATTGTTGGAGTTTTGGTTTTGTTTGCCATTTCAGAAGTAAAAGATCTTCCTTGTTTGGCTTGTGCGGTTTCAGTGGGATTCAACTGTCACCCTATTCCGTTGTTGCATGTAATACTTCGCTCGGATCTGGAAAATCAGAGCACCATCTTGTGGTAGATATTAATTGAAGGTTATATATGTTCAATCTCTATTATTGCTTGGTGTTGTTTCATAAATTCGGATCTATAAGTTTGCATGAATGATCGTTCCCTCTAGCCATACCCCACAACACGAAACACATTTTAAAGCTCACTGTCCGCATATGCAATCTGCTCCAAAAAAACACGATTTTGGATATTCTAGTCATTTTTAGTCATTCTGAGCTTGACCCATTTGCTCATTCACTATCCCTAGCCATTCAATGTCCTTTCCCTATACATACCTTGCTCGACTCTGTGTTTTTACACACCCTAGTTTGCTATGGACCCTTCATATGACAATGTTCATACACTATGGAACTTTCATTTGACAATTGTGCAGGGACACCATTCAACAATGTCTAGAGAAGTTACACCAACAAAAGGGAGAGAGACTACTGATGGATTGAATGATATTGTCAAGTCATTCAATCATCAACTCGAGTTGTTGGATGGAATATTGGTACCTAGAACAACATGATGGAGATTGATTTGGATGTCTTGTGTGAGTACAAGGTCATCACATCTGTTGAGATGTACCATGATAAAGCACATGTGATGACCAACAAAGAGAAAGTTCTACAAGGACTTGTAAAAGATGCAAAGGCATCGATAGCTAGGATTACTAACCAAGAAAGCATGATCAAAGAGGCATTCAAAGGGTTATCATGCAAAATCATCACTGAAGATAATAAACTCAAGAATCAAGAAGATGTTCTCATAGAGTTTGTAGAGGCCATCCTATTACAGCCTGAAGTGGATGACTTCAACATCAATGTGTTGGATACATTTGCAAGCTAGAAGTATTCATTGAAGAATCTGCAAAATCAAATAGAGATTTGTAACAAAGAGATATCTGGAGCAGCAAGCATACTCAAGAAGGTTACAATGATCTCACAACACATTGGTGAACTAGATGTTGTTGTTGTGCACAAGTTCCTACGGAAGTTTGGAGAGCCGGTTGATACTATTTGAATACTTCAAATCAGATTTTCATATGCTTTAAGTAGAATAGCAGTAGGAGGATTACATGTCAAAGAGAAATTATGTTGTAAGTACAGGTAACACGTCCCTATCCAATCAGCTCATTTAGTTAAGTTGCAACTGCATTAGGCATTCAACTTTGAATAAGTCAAATTAGTTAGTTAGACATTTGTTAGGGAATAAGTCAAGGTGGTTGAGGATTTCCCCTTTTCCCTCCACCTTTCTCTTTCCTATTTTCCTATATAGAGAAGAGCTTATTGTAAATAATCATCTTTTGCCAAGGCAAGCAATTTTTGAGTTTATTTATCCATTAAGATTTTGTGCTTGGATGTAAATCTAAATTGCTATCAATAAAAGAGGCAACTTGCTTTCAAAATTTGTGTTGATTCTACGCGTTATATGATGACATTTTCTGGATATTGATTGTGAGTTTTGGAGCTTTGATCAAGAGGGATTTGAATTTAATTGTGCAGACTTTGAATTGCCTATTACATTCAGAGTCAATTTGAGCTTTTGAAGACTTTGTGCTGCAAAAGTGATGGGGAGTACTATCTCTCAAGAGCACTCTTGCTCTTCCTAAGACCTATTCTTTCGTCATACTAGGGCATTCCACTCTACCCTAGCCAAAGATCACTCCTAGGATCCCCTTTCTCCTTATAGAACCCACCACCAACTTCAAACACTCAACTATGTTGCTCAATCCATCTATGCACTCATGGGCTTAATTTTGCCCCTAGACTCTCGAACTGATCTTGGGACTAGGAATAGGTGTCCTTACTATTCCTTATTTAGTTTCAATTCATTTTGATCCATTTGGATGGATTCTTCTTTAGTTTTTCTATTTAGTTTTTACTTTTTAAGTTTTAGGCCTTGTAGCCCTTTTAGCCCCAATAAGGCCTCCTAAAATCAGTGTTCTTGGAACAACCCTCAACTTCTCCAAACAAACCCCCAACTTGGTTAGGGTTTCTTTCTAAGGTCTTCCTAGGCTTCAAGATTTCCTAAGTTTTAGTTACCCAAAGTGTCTGTACATAGGACTGTCACGAAACCCCTATCTTTTTGGGCTTGTAAGGCATGTGAACCAGTCTGGGTTCTTGGCTTCCATTAGGTGCTCTTTTCAACTCTACCACTCCTCTCCTAGTGATCACTTATCAAGGACACATCCCCTACTTATTCCAACCATTGATTGGCACAAAACAATAAATCTTGCAAGCTTTCTTGCTACTGTTCTATGCAGACTCCTAGCCAGAATGTTTCTGCACTCGCCTTGGGCTTGATGGCAAAAATAGATCCCCTGCAAACAAGAACCTCAAAAACCATATTTACATTATTTACAGCGTCCCTTGATTCCAAGTGTCCATTGAATTTTGACCACAAAAATTCAAGTAGGGCTCATTTTTACATAACTAGCATTGTTCAAGACAGCAAACTAGAGGAAATTAAAGATTTTACAAAATGAAAAAGAATGATTCAAACTCTTCAAACTAACTCCACGGGATTTAACTACATAATAGGAATCAACACTTCAATGCCTCACATTTATCCATTTAATCCACTCAAGGTCTAGATGAAGATAAAAGTCTCTCTGTCATACAAAATTCAGTGTCTTCTTCAATGCAAAACCGTACAATCTGATAACTAACTCCCATATTTGGGCTTTTCTAACCTTAAATATGTCAACCTCTCTTGTTCAGACCCTAAGGTCAAGGTTAGGGCTCCTTTAGAGCTATTTCCTAGATTTTAGAAATTGTTGTCATGACAACTCATGACAACTATGCAAAGTTGCAAAGTTGTCATGAGCAACTTTACATCTTTTTGCAATTTCCCATTTCTACTATCCTCTCATGCACAATTCAACCCAAATCACATCATATGGTCATAAAAACACTTTAAAACGTTAAAAGTATAATTGTCACTCCATTTTGGAGACTTGGTCAACCTTTGACCCATGTTGACTTTTCTAGGACCTAGCATTAGACTTATTGAGAATAGACCACAAGCATGACTCTAAGAACACCTATCCATACACACACATCACACCTCACTTGGGACCTTATCAACAATCCTTATTACCTTGGTGATTGGCTAGAACCACCTACAGGCCAAAAGTGAACTTGAATTTAAACAAGACCCTAGGGTGCTCCTGCACCAAGGAGGACAAATTGTAATTGATAGTAGTGGCTGTAATCACTTAGATTTGAAGACTTTAGGCCTCAATTATAAGTGTTTTTATTGAATTTGAGAGGATCCAGTAAGGGACTTTGAGCCTTACTAGTTATTTTGTTTGAGTCTTTTTTCGAGATGAACGTAGGAGACTTTGGGTTCCTGTTTTTGTTTCACAAAATATAAAAAAGTAAATTGCTGCCCCTGGTGTTATTCTTATGTCAATTCCATGGTCACCAGTATTATCATAGCAATAGGACACTTTTTGTTAAGTTGGAAAGTTATAGTTGTATGCAAATCATTCCTAAGAAAAGAGGAATTCATAAAGAGAACCATCCTTTTTGTAAATTCAGTTAAGTTCCTATTGAAGCTGCCTACAGTAAGAAGGGAGCCTCCCCTATAGCTGAAAGGAGAGAGAAATCTCATGAATGTTGCCTAAAGTCACAATTTTGTAAGTCGTAGTCAGTGACATACAATTTTTTTAGCCAACATTATGCTTGAAAGAACATATGTTGGTTTTTCTAGAGACTCAATAACGACAACATGCATAACCCCAAACATGCAAAGAAGAAAGAGGAACAGAAAGCAAGAGTGATCACCTAATGGAAACTATAATTGGATGAAAGAATGATTGAATGCATAAAAAAATTTCAAAACAAAGATGAAAAGAAACAAATGTATTTTTCAAGAGACAATCAACATTACACTACAAAGCAAGCAAGGATGCAAGTTCATGTTCTAGTTCAAAAGCTTCCACCAAACCAAAGCATGTTGACCATTGAGCATCCTATAGCAACATGGAGACAAAAAAATGATGATGTAATATAAGTCGTGTCTTGTTAGGCACTCGGATTATTTTCATCACGTATCATGTATTTGTAATCAAAATATTGCATGTAATAAAAAGACAAGATGTACTATCACATGCAAAGTTGTAACATATAATCAAGTTGCAATCGCATTAGGCATGCAACTTTGAATAAGTCAAATTAGTTAGTTAGAACTCTGTAAATTGCTGCCTCTGGTGTTGTTCTTGCATCAATTCCAGGGTCATCAATATTATCATAGCAATAAGACACTTTTTGTTAAGTTGAAAAGTTATAGTTGTACGTAAATCATTCTTGAAAAAAGAGGAATTGATCAAGAGAACTATCTCTTTTGTAATTTCAGTTAAGTTCCTATTGAAGCTAGCTACACTAAAAAGGGAGCCTCCCCTATTGCTTAGAGGAGAGAGAAATCTCATGAGATGTTGCCTAAAGTCACAATTTTGTAAGTCGTAGTCTGTGATGCACAAATTTTTTAGCCAACATTGATGAAATGTCAAATGTCTGAATAAGTGGTGTTGTTAAAGCTATAACCGAAATTATAGAAAGGCAAAATGTGTGATCCCTTCTTTTATTCAAATGTTGGGAAACTCTAACCAAAATTACAAAAAAGCAAAATGTGTGATCCCTTCTTTTATTCAAATGTTAGGAAAATATCTTCACAATTCTTCCCTCCCTTGATAGAAATTTATCATTCTTCTATCTGCAACACTATGGATACCCTATTTAGGTTGAGGTTGGCTAAGTGTCAAACGGCCTTCTTGGGGAAATTTCCAATCTCCACTTAAAAGTTCTTCATAATTAACGGTTTACAAATTAACCTTGATTACATAATTTTCCTGATCCACACAGATTTGCATGATTATGCTTTTTAATCATTGAAATTACAACTAGGTACACTTCTAAACAATTTAATGAGATCAACTAAATGCTAAAATAAAGTAATTAGAAATTCAAATTCTAAACTTGAAAAACAGATGGAAAATATCTAGAGAAGTTTAGAAGGAAGAGAGAAGAATAAAATAGAAAAATCAGAATCAGCAGATTGGTCAACTACGTCTTTGGGTCCGCTTCTCAATGTTGGGACTACTTTATTGATATCGCCAAGAATAAAAACTTGTTAGAATATCCAAAGCTTTTAAGAACCTGCATACAATTTCCTCACAATCTCTCTTCTTTACAATTTTTGGTGTATAATAACACCTTGCAAATTTTCTTCTCAAAAAGAATTTTTCTCCATGAAATAATTCTCCAATCTCTAGGAATTCTCTCCCAATTCTGATCAATCATTACTCCCTCCAACTCTAAATTCACCCCCTTTTATATATTTATATTTACTTATCATGGATCCAACCAAAATATTTGTAAATATCTACAAATCCTACCTTTTTATCATATAATCTCAAAAATCCCCCTAACTTAAGCCCTTGTAACAATTTAAATCCTTCAAATTATCTTGTAAAACCATTTAAAATCCTTATCTAATTGACTTTAAAAACATGCCATGAGTTTTATTTGGGGGTTTGTTAAAAACCAAGTCCTCTATTCACTCTTTATTGCCATAAAAAAAAAGTTAAATTTACTGGGCAAATATCCTGCAATAAACGCATAGCCTAGCAATTAGAAGCAATCTTTGCTTGCTAGAGGTTGTGGGTTCACACCACGACCTGCTTTTATAGGAGCCGCCACTATTTTTTATGGAGTAAATATAACCACCGTCAAATAATAATAAAGCAAACTACATGTGGTGCATTGATAGAGCACCCATGTAGGTGAATGGAGGTCATGGGTTCTAAGCTCCCCAAATCCCCTTTTTCTTTTTAAGTTTTTAATCAAAGGCGACAATGTTGCATTTAACTACAAAAAATGTCATTTCTATTTCAAATCATCCTTGTAGCACAATGATAGGAGAAGACTATAGAAGTGGGTGATCACTAGTTCAAGTTCCACTACAAACATTTTGTTGAAGATTTACCATTTATTTTTGAAGACCAGCATTGACTCTTGAGGATTATGGTTGACTACAACATGGCAATTGTTAATTTGGTGATGAAATGACTGGTGTCACGCTTGGATTGGACCAATTGTGCACTCTGCTACATCATCCTGGCTTTCACATCACATGCCACATCACCAACACTGCCATGCCATTTGCCACGTTGGCATTCATGTTGACTTGCTGACATCATCATGATCAACCCTTTTCCTAGGCAACTCTGACTGACCATAACTTTCGCTTATGAGCTCCATTTTTTAAACTGAATTTACTTCCGAAATTAGCACGACAAGCATTATAACTTGGCATCGTTTTTTCTTGGATTTGAAATGATCAATTTTTCCCCTTTTTTGAGTGCTTGCTCCTTGTGAGATTCTAAGGCTAAAATTTTCAGGTTCTTTGAATCCACCTAGATCAAAAAGCTATTCCTAAGAGGCACAATATTTTATGTATTCACCAATAGATCAAAATGGTGGTTGGGAGAGATTGTCCAATGAAACTCAATACAAAGTGAATTCCAACATATCTTCATGAATCTTTGTGTCTTTGTAGGACCTTGGCAGTGCAAAGGTTGACATGTTTTTACTACATGAGGTGTTTAAGGTTGAAATCCTAGTAGATGATCTAGACATTTTTGCATGGGCTGAATTGGGGTTGGGATCACATGGGAAAGGATATTACTAAACTTCTCATTCCTACGGCTCAAATGCAACGACAGCCCTTCATTCTAAATTTTGAATGACAGGTAGCTTGGTAGGCACTAACATTGGACCTCAATAAGAAGAGATTTCTTGCAAAAGATCAAGGCCTTAAGAAGGTAGAGGATTTCACTTGGTCACTTCATTTCTCAGACTTGGTTGTGGATGGTGATTTCTTGGATGGTGTATAGGATTGGCTCAAGCTTGATTGATGGGTTTCTTCAAAGAATTTTTTTTTTTTTTGGGTAATGCCAAGCACTCCTCCCTATTTTGGTATTACTACATTATATCTTACTACAAGTTTTGGTTTCTCATTGGTATGGATGTGTCCTGGCAGTTGATGGCATTCCCCTATTATGAGCTCGATGGGCAATAGATCATTCGGTGATGATGATTCGATACATGGGTTTCAAAGTTACTAGAATATATTCAGATTAGGATAGAATTTTGATATTTTCTCTCCATAGCTTTTAGGACAAAGAATGTTTTTAATTTTTCTAGCTAGGATACAAAGCTTTTTTGTGTTATGATAGCTTGGCAATGAATTGAACTTGTTGGATATAATATAAAGGCAATGTGACCTCCTTTTTTTATTAATACAAGTATCATGCTACAACAGTTAAAAAAGGCAAAAAAAGGATAGGCTATGAGCACACCAAACTTTTCTTGAGAGAGAAAACCATTCATTTTAAAATGAAAAATAAGATAGAGCAATTAAATAAGCTTATTTCTCCTGTCCTTCCTTTTGCATATATCAACCATCTTCTACTAGATATCTTTTTAAGTATTATTGCAGGATTAAGTAGCTATCAGGTTCAGATCATCAAAAGCTCAAAATCTATCACAAGTTCAACAATGGAGTTAAAAAAATTCTCTATCAATAGGGAGATAAAACACTAAAGGTTCTACATGATTAATGGAAAAATCAAATAGCCATGTCGGATAAAAGAATTCGAATGAAGGACCAAAATTCAACTCCAAGGATGTCACCTTTTAGAAAGTATTGTGCAAAGCCTATTTCAAAGGTATGGTTTTCACCTAGTAATGTGTGAGGTTAATTTTTCTTTTCAAATTCCCTCAACTCCCAAGAGTTGGTGTATGATCACAACAAAGAGAACTCTCACAATTATCTTGTCCATAATGGATTGATGAAAAAAAATACCTATGCATTGAATCAAAGAAAACATATATCAGAAAATGATCTAGAAAGAGATACTATTGGAAGATAGACTTTCATGAAAAGGAGGACTAAAATTTTTGGATGCACATGTGAAAAAGGTTGAAAATGAACTTGTCCAAATCAAATTGAGGAAAAAAAATGTTATAAGTTGAATGAAGGTAAAAATACATAACAAAATGATCATTTAGAAAAAGATATTGTAGGACAAATGATTTCAAGCAGAGGAGTGAAATTTTGGATATGTAATTGTAAACAAATTAAAACAAAGGAGACCAGTGAAGCTTAGTCGCTAAAGCATTAAGAAGATGGATGTGTGCAAAAAAGTTTGATCTTCTATTGTTAATTGGTTATTGTTTTAAATTTAGTATGTTCATTAGTTTCCACACGATATAACTACATAAAATATGTGTGGTTCTTGCATATGTTGAAGTACTTAGGCACATCAGATCATGTAAAATTGGCCTACAAATGGACTTGCGTAATGTCCCCATTTACGGATCCTCTAGCAATACAATTGTCAACATTCTAAGTTTGTTTGATCATAATTCAAGGGGTGTTTTGATATTTCCAATGAGCTCAAATGGTTTAAGAGTTAAACGACGCTTTCAAGTGTTATTTTCGACTTCTAGTTTGGGCTTCAAAATTGTTGGGAGGAGCATCTATTTTTAGTAAGTCACCTAGTCAAGATCGTTCGTCATCTCTTATAATCAAGACCACTCTTGTGCTGCCAGATTTCTCTTTTGATGCTTTTCAATCATTTTTGCAAGTCAGGTGTATTATTGGCTATAATTTAATTAGATTTACTAAGGTTACTATTTTAATGAAAACTGCCTAATGACAAAGCTCGTTTGAATGTGGATGAGAAGTTTTAAATCTTGGGCACATAAAACAGGGAACTTGTGTGTCAAAATATTGTTATATTAATGAAAAGATCTTTTCTAGAGAAACAAGGGAGTTCAAATTAATAAAATAGCATAAAGTTGCTTATGGAGAGAAAATAAAATAGAACAAATAAAGTTTCTCTCAACATTAGAAAAGAAGATTATAAAAGGAGGGAAAGGGGAAAGGAGATTCATTCTTGACATTTAATTTTATAAAACTTCTCATGGAAAGATTTGGCTTTCATTTACAGGAATCTAAGGACAAAAGCATGTGATAACCCTATAGTAACATAATTACTTCTCTAAATATTTTAGTCAATGATATCAAACCAAATAAATATTATTGATGAAAGTATCAATCGTTATTGTTAAAGGATAATAATCAATGATAACTCAATATTCAATAATATAAAAATATAAATCAATATTAAAATTCATCTATTTTACACCAATACTTGATTTTATATTTATATATTAATAAGTTATGAAACATATAATTGATCAATACATAATAATTAATAGAAATTGATAATTTAAGAATATTTTGTATATAGTGACCACTAGACCAAAAGGTCGCAACTTTTGGTCAATGGCTCATAGATTCACCTTGCTCATCTAAGAGTAGGAATGGCAAAGAGGAATAGAGCACCAATGGGGGAGACAAGGAGAAAACATAGTTGAAAGAAGCAAGTGACGAGTGGAGACATGAAGTTGAAGAATAGACAAATTGATCTACAGAAAGGAATTATCATCGCATTAAAGAAGATGACAAAGAACTTTCGAATACCGTGGACGTGACTTGGAGGGGGAAGAAAGGATAGAGAAAATCACCGAACAATCCAAGTGAAAGGTTTCTATCTGCCAAATTGCACCCAAACACATTGACACTAAGTATTGGAAGGACATCATATACAAACACATGAACAGATATGAGGAAGGGTAAACATTAGACGCAGATTCGTTACTTCCCCCTTCTTGAGGAAGCGGAAGTGAATTATTCAAAAGTAAATATACAGAGTGAAAGTAAACATCCAGACACATCCATTCAGACGAGACAAACTGGATTTCACATAATGAATCAGACACTTGTGTTTGTAACTTATAAAGACTGATAAGAACGACATCCAACCATTCCAAAAACAAATAAAATACACCCACACAATCTGTAATACATGCCTTCGGTTAAGATAGAGCAGTAAGGAAGATATCGAGTTTCCTCATATAGGAAGTCCAAGTTTACCGGATAACCAGTGATAAAGAAATATTCAATATTTATGTCACTCTAATATAAACGATTCAACCTGTGATTTGAGCCATTAAAAATAGTGTCTAAGGGTTATAATTGACAAAATAAAGATATGTTAAAGGTTGAATCTACAAACTTAAGTAAGGATCCATAGAGACCAAGTAGAATCTTGGTAGAGAAAATTCAAATTGAATGTCAAGTTTTCATTAGAATGAAACTTTGAATTTAGAGGGCATTCAAATGAATGTTAAGGTTCCAAATAGGAACCCAAGGAAGGATTTTTTATGAATCCTTAGAGACAATATATATATTGTAGTGGTCAAACATATGCATATGTCAAAGACGAGAGACTTGGTACAGGTGGGATCTCTACCAAGTAGTGTTACCAAAGATCCCGAAAGAGGCCTTAGGAACATGCTCTTTATATGACAATTGCCTATTCAAGAAGAAATTCTCACTAGAGGGTTAGCTGATTTGAGAAGAGTTTCTTCTAAGGGATTAGGAAGGATTAGAGGGGATGGTATTTATACTATTAGTTCAATATTACTAACATTTTTTTATACATTTTTTTCTATTGTACTGACAATTTTTTTTAGGTTCCAACATTCCATTCCGGATTTAGATAAGGGGACATTATAATGGTATTTGAGCATGATCTTGCCATCCTATAGGGTAGAAAATAAACATGGAATCATCAAATAAGAGATGACTAAAATATTACCATTATATAAGCACAATAGAAAGAACTATAGCAAATAATTGCCATTATAAAATCAATAGAGACTAGAAAAACTATTTATAACTATTCATTGTTATTAATAATGGGATTGAAATAAGATGAACTTATAAAAGAAGCGATCAACATTTATGGAAATCTTAGAGGGAATCATACATCATCAGTATACCTTTTCTATCAAATAAGAGTAATGATAAAGGGAGATCTCAAAGGTAAGTGGTGCTATAAGGTAGATAATATTAATATAAGCAATGCAATTTCCTTGGAATAGATTCATAAATTATAGTTTAGTCACCAAAGAAATGGATTATAAATCAATCAAAAGGGAAAACATAATTATGGTTGGACCATTAAGGATTCAATAGGAAACAATATATCTATATAAGAGAGTCAACACACCAAAATAATATAAAAAGAGACACAATATACATAAAAAGATATTTACTGCAAATTTAAAACATGACAATTAAATATTATTATTTGAAATATACTAGGGAGATCAATTCTCTTTCTCCTAAATGTAAACTAAATCTAAGGGAGAATTCTAAAGTAAATAAAGTAAGGTCTTAATAAAGGGCATCATAACACAATCTTGCCATCATGTAGCATAAAAACACAAACTTTTGGAAGAATGGGAAAACATAAATATAAGTATAATTATCAACAAGAATATATATATTGATAAAAGTGGATAGATTATATAAATAACCTCAATTAAACAATACAATTGTCAACATTTTAAGTTTGTGTGATCATAATTCAAGGGATGTTTTGATATTTCCAATTAGCAAAAATGCCCGAAAGCTTCGAGTATCAATGTATCATCATCATGCATGAAATCAAAATGACATAATGAAAGTAAACACTAGAACTAGAAGTGTAGATGTCCATCTCCATAATAATCAAAAGCAATAATGTATCTGAGTATTTGCATAGTGGAAGGCCAAATATATGGCTGTCCTCTACTAATCTAAGATTCTAGATCTATATCTAAATCAAGATCAGCGCCATTCTCTTCCTTTGAATCACTGTTAGGGGTAGGTAGAGGGTCCTCATCCAATGGAACACCAAGCAACCCCGGAGGTGTGTCATCCTCATCAATCTGTAATGCATCCTCCGGATTAACATCCTAATGTAGTACTGGAGTTTGTCGATACTCAAGACTCTGTCGCTCCTCTAGTCGCAATAAACTGTGAACAGCCACAAGCTTCTCTGATCATCTAGAGGTAAGGTTGTTCCTCTTGATTGATTGGATGAAGCTATATGTAGACCAATTCCTCTCTGTAGCAGAGGAACTCACAACTTGTGAGAGAAGACGGGTGGCAAGAGCTTTCAGCTCAGGTGCATCTCTACCATGCCATGTCCACCATCCAATCAGGTCCCTTTGAGCTAATGTAGCTCTATCAATCCTTGCCTCTGGTCTACCAAATATTGGACCATGAAGATTGGCAAAGTCAAGCCATTGCCCCCGAAATTTTGCAGCATCCTCTGCATTTTACAATTTTGAAAGGGCCTTGAAGAAGCCCTCCTTCACCTACATTCAACAAACAAAAATTTAGAAGTTCGAATTTAGAAAGCTTAGTTTACAAATAAAATCAAGATTTTGAAGACATTAAAATAAAAAAATCAGAAATCTTAAACATAGATTATTAAATTTAAATTACACTCACCTCCTCATCAGCAAATGGAGGCACTCTCTCAGGCCTTGGTGCATGTCATTTCGAATTGATTGCATAGACTGCCATATGAAGTGGGGTGTTCATAGTGTTCCACCTTTTCATCACAATTAGCTTAAGATGCTCCTCATAGAGCTCCGAGTAGGTTCCTTGTTTTTAATAGCTTGCTTGATCTTCCCAAGCATGCTATCAAAGGTCTCATAAATCTCTCCAAGGCTAGGAGAGTCAGTATCAGCATATCTAATGACCTACACAACAGAGTCAATGAAGGAGCAAATGTATATGCAAATGAAAGAAAATTACAAATGAGAAACATTATCAATTTTTAAAAATCAGCAAGTGCCTAAATCAGAAATATTTTTATTAAATCAGCAATAACAATTATGATATCAATTATTTAAGTTTCTTACCTCATTGTGGTCAACCAATTCTCATCCAAGATTCTTCATTTCACAAGTCTTCCATTCGGGGTGCTTGATTCATGCCATCTATTCCACTCTGCATTGACCACCATGGATTGTAAGGCCTCTTGGACCTCAAGCATCCTCTCCAACAAAATGAAGTAGCTAGCATATCTAGTGTCCACGGGCTTGAAGAATTCTTTTTTGGAAAATGTCCTAAATAATGCAAGAGATGTGTGATAATTGCAAATAAACATTTGCACATCTCTAGCCTCAGACACCATAGCCTTTATCCAATCAATTTTTCCAAAGTCTTTCAAGGTGTTACTCAATGCATGTACACAACATGGGGTCCAAAATATTTTTCTATAAGTGCTCTCTACTATTAATCCAACTGATTTACACACCTAGGCTGAATCGGTCACTACTTGCACAACATTTGAAGCCCCTACCTCTTCTATAGCATCCTTCAAAATCTGAAATTGAAAGGATGCATCCTTCCTTTCTCCTAAACAATCAATGGCTCTAAGAAAATAGGCCCCTGTTGTACTAGTGACAATAAGATTAATGAGTGGCCAATGTTTAATATCGGTCCACCCATCCATGATGATAGAACATCCATTAGTCATCCATGTTTGTCTCATATCCTTTGTCAAAATCTTTACTTTTGACTACTCTTTATCAAGGATAGTGGTGTGTAATTTAGTCTTTCCTGGTGGTATAAATGAGGGACCAGCAACATATATATCTTTGCACATTTGTTTATAGAATGAGGAACGAAAAACATGAAATGGTATGCCATAAGCAAAAAGAAATCTGCCAATGGACTGTTCAGCTTTCTCTTTTACTTGTATGTTAAATAAATCAACCACATTGGTATCTCTCTTGGCCTTTCCCTTCCCTTTACTAGTAGTGTTTAGTGGGAGTGAATGAGGGAGTGAATGTGGGTGTGGGTGTGGGTGTGGTAGTTGTTGGACCCCCTGCTTTCAAAGACTCCCCCTCCACATGCAACCTATTGGCCTCAAGTTTTTCTTCAGTTGTAATTTTTTTGCAACCTTTCACACCTTGCCCACCTATCCCAAAATAATGTTTCTTACATATATAGCACTCCCATTCCCTACTAACCCCCAAATTTTTTTCTTATTGTTGTCTACTTTTGTGGCAAATTGTAGGAGAGGTTTCTTAGGGTTGAATGGGCCTCTGGCATATTTTTTTAGGACTTTGGAAGGGCGCTCAAATGGATTAGACATTGGATCTTCCATAGGGACATCTATATTAGGTTGGGCTGAAGAATCACCAATGGCTGCCCTAGATCTTTTTCTTGGTCGTTGTAAATGTAACACTTGAGTTTCTTGAATGGCAACATCCATGCTATCACTACTTCCCTCACTCTCACTGCTGCTCATCTTTTTGCCTTTGGATTTTACAATGTATTATACTACTACAAGTTATGGAAAAGAAAACATTTCAATGTTCCATTCAACATGAAAAAAATGAAAAATGGCAACAAACAACAATAAAGCTTGAATGAAACAAAAAGAAGATAAAAAACATACCTAGACTGAAGAAGAATGAAGGCAAAGCCTAATCTTGCACCACCAAAATGCACTCCTCTCTTGCTGTTGTTTCTCCTCTTCCTCTTCTCAACTAGAAAATAGCTCCAAATGAAAAAAAGACTTCAATCTTTTGTATTTTAAAGCCAAAATAGGGTTTGTGTCTTTTAGCATTCCCCAACATCCATGTGGGGCCCGCACCAATAGGAGAGAAAATTAAAAAATATTTTAAAATCAATTTTTTTGAAGCATCATGTCCGCTGCCACTGTCTGGGAAAAGGGGGACGGGAATAGGGTCCCCGGTACAGAAATTCATACCCCCGTCCCCTAGCAACTTGGAAACAGAGTTTTGGGGACGGTACCCGAAATCACTGATTGCGACACAACATTGGGGACAGGAAAATGAAGTTCCCGCATCCCCATTTCATACCCGGTATGGGTACAAGGGTAAAAACCCAGGGGACGCATCCCCGTGGAGCATAGATTTAATTAGATTTACTAAGGTTACTATTTTAAAGAAAACTGTCTAATGACAAAGCTCATTTGAACGTGGATGATAATTTTAAATCTTGGGCACATAAAACAGGGAACTTGTGTGCCAAAATACCGTTATATTAATGAAAAGATCTTTTCCAAAGCAACAAGGGAGTTCAAATTAATAAACTAGCATAAAGTTGCTTATGGAGAGAAAATAAAATAAGAACAAATAAAGTTTTTCTCTCAACATTGGAAAAGAAGATTATAAAAGGAGGGAAAGAGGAAAGGAGATTCATTCTTGACATTTAATTTTATCAAACTTCTCATGGAAAGATTTGGCTTTCATTTACAGGAATCTAAAGACAGAAGCCCTTGCAGTTTCTTAGTGGTTTAGACAAAAACCTAAATCCAACATTGGTGTGGATTTATCTAGAATTCACCATTGCACTCATTATCAGATTGCTGGAAGTTTCAACTGGAAAACTCTTTGGAGGGTTTGACAAGAACTGAAGATAGTTTCGGTTTTGATAATAGCACAACTATAGCATTCTTTTGGCACAAGGGTTTGCATATTTTAGAAGAGTTGGACAATGGTCAGTTTGGGTTTAAAGGTCAGCACTTTATATCAGATCTTTAGAGAGTATTTGTTGCTATTATCAGTCATTTTGGTCACCATTTGAAATTGAAACAGTCGTACCTTCTTCTGAATAATGGACTTCTATATTTACTTCCAGGTATGTGTGTGTACATTTTGATTTGTAATAATCTTCAAATCTGAGACATTAATCTTCTGTTGTAATTGTATCAGACTTATATTAGGTCTGATCTGATGCTAATGAAGTGTAGTTTAATTGAGAAACCTAATGTATATGTTTTAAGGATTTAGTATTTGCATTTCTGCATGTTTTCATTATTGGGCATTGAAAACAAAACGATAAATCAGACCTTGCATGCAAAGTGTTTGACAAAATGTCAAACATCCAAAATTGAAAAAAAAAGGAACGAAATTACCAAGGGTTCTTACAACCTGAATCATGGCATATTAGAGCACAGCTGGCCCAAAGGTTTTTTCAGGGCCGCAAACCACACAGTTTTTGTACAATGAAAACAAAATGGTTACATAAGCTAATTTCTCTTTCTGTTTCTCTTTCATGCGTCAACCATTCTATTCCACATATTTTTGGTGTTATTGTTACAAAATTAGGCAACTATAAAGTTTCGGTTGTTAGCATTAAAATAATAATGTAATCTTTCTAATGGTCATCTTTAGTGAGTTCAACTTTATAAGTTAGTCTCTATTTTTGTATTCATTTAGTGTTTGTTGCTTTTAGAAATATCATATTATACTTTAATATTTAAGGAGATTTTGTCTCCATTGCTTAATATTGATATATCAAACTATCAAGTTTTGTAAAATCACATCAAAGTGGGCCTGGATCTAAGTCCCTCATGGGAGGTCTAGGGTTACATGGGTTGCATGTTGCTTGCATGTGTCGTTTTTTGCACAAAGTGTTTTCTTGTATAGACACATGATGAAGTTTGGTATTCCTTGGATATTTTACCATGCAAAGTCTAATGTTTTGCCGTATGAAGGTTTTTGTGATGGGTTATTTTGTTTGTCACAACTGCGAACTATTTTCTATATTGCGATGCTTTTGCATGATTTTTTCCTAAAAATCATGGTGGTGGGTTTATCATTTTGTCCCTTAATAAATTGTTTATGGGTTTTTTGTAATGTCTTTGTTTTTGGCCAGTCTATGTGATTGATAGAGTTAGCTCATCATAGCGACCCTCATAAGCTGACAGGGCATTTTGGGGGTCTTAGTTATGGATTTACTATTTTTAGTAAGTCTATTTTTAGTAGTTGCTATTCTTGGCAGTGCAGTGGGTGGCTTGGAATTTGGTCATCACCTGTAGTTAATCAAGTTAAGAATTGCATGAACTCTTATTTATTTATTATTCACTGAGTTGCATTATTATAATAATATTTATATTATTATAATAATGACTTTAAGGGATATTTCTAAAAAGCAAGTTGGAAAGTTTCTAGTGTTGAGTTCTTTTGGAAAACTTCCACGATCTCTAAAGTGGAGTTTTAATGAAACATTGGCCAACGAAAAGCTTATAAATAAGAGCTCATTCATTGGGAAAGACACGCTTGATTATATATTTGATTTTGTGCCTTTGTAGCTTTTCTCCTAGGTTCTTAACTGTATACCCTTGTTAATGTATAAGGGTCTCTGAGTTTCTGAAGTTGATTTGGAGTTACTGCTGATGTATAGTGGCTTCATTGGATAGATCTCCCTACTGTGTTTTTATGTGACTGGGGATTGATTTCTTAATTTTGAGAATTTTGAATGTTGTACAAATTATTGTTGATTTATAATAATTTGCTACTTTACTCATATTGTTTGGCCTATGTCTGTGGAGAAGCTGATATTAGAGTTTGGAAATTGAGACGTTGGCTGAATTGTGGAGATTTTTGCAAGTTTTTAATTTCTAAATTGTGGAGGTTGCATGATCTTGCTAGAAGATTACTTTGGTGGTCAAATTTGTGTTGGAAGTCGGCATTCTGGCAGTTGTAGTGAAGGAAGAGACTGTACAGCAATAGCATTGTATACTACTCCTTATGTTTTGTACTGGAATAGCTGGAGAGGCCGCATCACATCTGTTGGAGCCTACGTTACATAGAGGCAGCCGTATTGAGGTGTAGAAGGAGTCACACCATAGCTGCAGCCCCTTTACACATGCCCAAAAATCTGCACACTTGTTGACGGCAAGGGTATTCACTACTTGCGGTTGGAATTGGCAGTAAAGGGAAGACATTTTGGTGGCACGGCTAGGCATATTTGACTACAATCCAAATTCAAACTGTTATTTGGAAGTTGTACTGAGAATATATGTATGCATTGTTTTTTGTCTCAACTTAATAAATTACCTGCAACTTAGTGCCATTATTAAAACATATATTTCTGATTTATGGTTTTCATATCAAAAGCAAAGAATCTATTTCCAGTTGTAGTCTGAATTTATAACATCATTTCAAACTTCTTGTAAATGTTATCACTTATCAACCTAGGAAAATTCAAAATAAATTGGAGAACAATTAAATATTGCAAATAAGAGTTTGTGCATCATTTATCAAATTGGGAGCCCACTAGGGGTTTTTACAGTGGTATTAGAGCGGTTTCCTGCCAGCCTACAGGAATTGGGCTCAATTTTTATTTTGTTCGGTGCCGACTTTAAAGATTTTCAGATCTGATGACTAGAGTGACCAACACTTAAATTTCTCCAGCTATGGATAGACATAGGACTAACAGTTCTAGAAATCAATTGAGTAATGAGGAAGTAGTGTAAAAATGAATGCTTTGCAAGAGTGTATGGAGAAACTTAAGCTTCATCAACAGAGGTTGGCGAAGAGCTTGTTGGATCCAGCGACAATTGAGAGGGCAGCAAGGTATATGATTTTTGCCTTTAGAAGGCCGACATCAAGGTTGCAAGGAAGGAAGCTTGAGTTTTCCCGACAAGTGTCCATGATAATAATGTACCAAGGTCACCGGTAGATGGGGAGACTTCAAGGTCTCCGGTACTAGTACTGGTACCGGTACAACAATTTTTCAAATAGGAGACGGGGGTACTTGGAGACGGCAATTTTTAAAAAAATAAAATTTTTAATAGTTTAAAGAGTCTAATACTAAAAGTAAATACAAGATTTAAAAATAGTAATACTGTAAGGCTAAAGTAAATAATAATAGTAATGTCACATTAAAAATTAAAATAGACTCGTAGAGTCAAAGATTTCAAAACTCACATGATCACAATATTGTATCTCATAGACGTATTTGTTTTTCGAATATTGCATATGATCACCATCATATCAGATTGATAATCGCTGAGATTATCATTACATATTCAAATTTTAAATTCAAAAAAGTATAGTTTGATGTTGAATTGCCGATATGCAAACAAAAATGAACACTCTGTACAATAAACAAAAAACAGAAATATATCTAGTATTAGTATGTCGATGGTACTATCATCTACTCCACAAGGTTGTGATCATCCATCTCAAGGTCTTTAGCTATCATGCTCTCCAAAAAATCATCTCTCCAAAAATATTTTAAATGATTTAATCATTTAAATTGTTGAATAAAAATAATTTTTTTAAAGTGTTTCTAATGTTTTTAAAGTTATTAATTTATTAAATAAAATATATTAAATGATTTAATCATTTAAATTGTCGGTGGTCTTAATTTTTGTATTAAAAACATTCAAATGAGGGCTAAAATATATAAAATTATTTAATATTATATTTTACATTTATATTTTACCAAGAGACTTCAGGGAGACTTCACTTTTTGGATTAGGAGACGGGGAGACTTCAAGAGACTTCGTCATGAAGTCTCCAACCTTTTTTGAGGTCTTCGGAGACGCAAAAAGCCTTCAAGATGCGTCTCGGTCTCCGAGACGTGACTTTTAGGGGGGAGACGGGTCTCCTGGTAACCATGTAATGTACCTATATTCAATACAACACCTACAAGTCCTATCCGCAGTGTTGATGATGGACTGGTTTCACAGGGACATGTGGATGTGCCCGTGAAGGATAGCAACACTGAGCTTCAGCAGGTTGAGGCTCCCAAAGTAGTTGCTATGGTTAGTACAGGAGGCAATTGCTTCCTTAGGTGGGACTGAGGCACATATGGAGTCACCCAACTATGATATTGGTAATATAGGTGTTGCAACAAAGTCGGGAGATGTGGATGTAGATGGTATGGACACATTTGATAATACTATGAGTTGTACTGGGTATGATATCCTTTATCAAATACTAGGTGATGACTCTGAGGAGGTTTTTGATGAGTCCCAAGATCGATGTTTACATGATCTTACGATTGAGGTGAAAGCTGAGACTTGTGAGGAGATTGATTTTGTGAGGGTTTCCATTTCTTCAAATGAGGAGTTATGCGAGGATGATAGCACATGTATGAGTGATCTTGTGGTGGGTAGTTCTAATTCAACTTCCTATCACAATGTTGTTAGTCAGATAAAGAGATTGCATAGGAGTCGAGGGTTACAAAGACATCATGTGACCAGTTAGCTGAGGGTTAGTGATAGTGACATTTCTTTAGCCCTTGGGCATCATGATGTTGTCCATCAGATGCTAGCTACATCTGGTTGGGGTGGTCTTATGTCTAACGAGCACGATGATATTACTCTTTCTCTAGCAGAGGTTTATGCACTTCGGGAGGCTGTCAAAATCTTGAAGTATAATTACTCGCAACTAGTAGCTGATCGGGATTACCTTCTGGAGTGGGGTAGCACCTGTCATGAGACATTGTTAGAGAAAGAGGAAGGTGGTGGAGCTCATCCAAGAGCTTGAGGTGACTATGGACTCTCTTCAGTATACTCAATTGGCTCTTCAAGAGTCACAGTCACGATTAGATGAGGTGATTGTTGAGTTGGAGCATGTTAGGACCACATCGACCCCAGATCCAGTTCAGTTGTATATTGTGTTTGGTGGTGAGTTTGCTTCTACAGTTAGGGATGATGGACGTGATGATGGGGTTGACACATTCGTCCAGGATACGGGTGCAATAGGTACGGATGAGATGAGAGTATTAGGGGAGTTGGGATCTCATGCTGATTAGCTTCCTTCTGTTGGAAGCGAATCTATTTCTTCATCTCATACAATTGGAAGTGCCACATTTTCAGAGGTATCAGCTGTGGGTTGCGGGGTAGCAAGTGGATGCTTCCACATATAATTTCTACTGCATAGAGTCCTTCATGGAGTATCTATTGGAGAGTTCAGATGTGAGGGAGGATTCATACAAAGTGTCTGAGGGTACTCTCATCTGAGGCTCTCATGCTATTCAAAGGTTGGTGGGAAAGATTGTAGAGACTCTATCTGCTATGCTTCCCCATAGGGATTTTGAGGTTGGGTTTGCTAAGAAGGTTACCCAGGATCCTAGCCGACCAATAGTTTGAAGTCAGAGATTGGAGCCATCTTCTGATTCCCAATTTGATGATGATGAGCCCTTGATAGAGATTGGGAGTTTTTATCGGCATTACACTATGAGGAGTGCTCATCGTTTTTCTTTTGACCCACAGGTAGAGGACTTGGTTTCACGTTGGTGTGGGTTGGCTCCAGTTTCATACCATCCATTATGGGATGGGTTAGCAGCATCATTTGCAGATGGGATTGACAGTTGCTTGTAGTATCTACACACCCCAGACATTTTGGCAAAGGTTGGAGTTGGTGTTCGTGATTCACGTACCCGTGGTTCTTACCATCTCTAAAATGCAGTTGAGTGTGATTATCAATTTGATGAGAACTCAGCTATGGACAAAGTTGGTATTTCAGCCACGTTGAGTTCCGATGAGTTGTTGCCTTTATCAGCACCTAGGGTCAATTTTCAGATGATTCTGATGTTGATGTTTGTTATTTACATGTTAGTGCTACAGGAGTTGCTTGTAAACAGCACGGTTGGTACACAGTTCTACCTTTGGGATCCAAGTGGATTGTGTGTTCATTTTGCTCCGGGATTGCTTGGGGACAAGCAATCTTAGGAAGGGAGGAGTATAATGTCCCCGTTTTTGGCTAGTCTGTGTGGTTGATAGAGTTAGCTCATCATAGCGACCCTCGTAAGCTGACATGGTGTTTTGAGGGTCTCAATTACATATTTACTATTTTTAGTAGTTGCTATTCTTGGCAGTGCAATGGGTGGCTTGGCAGTTGGTTGTCACCTGTAGTTAATCAGGTTAAGAATTGCATGAACTCTTATTTATTTATTATTCATTGAGTTGCATTATTATAATAATATTTATATTATTATAATTATGACTTTAAGAGGTATTTCTAAAAAGCAAGTTGGAAAGTTTCTAGTGTTGAGTTCTTTTGGAAAACTTCCACGATTTCTGAAGTGGATTTTAAGGAAACTTTGGACAATGAAAAGCTTATAAATAAGAGCTCATTCATAGGGAAAGACACGCTTGATTATATATTTGATTTTGTGCCTTTGTGGCTTTTCTCCTAGGTTCTTAACTATATGCCCTTGCTAATGTATAAGGGTCTCTGAGTTTCTGAAGTTGGCTTGGAGTTACTGCCGATGTATAGTGGCTTCATTGGATAGATCTCCCTACTGTGTTTTTATGTGACTGGGGATTGGTTTCTTAATTCTGAGAATTTTGAATGTTATGCAAATTATTGTTGATTTATAATAATTTGCTACTTTACTCCTATTGTTTTTACTGTGTCTGCAGTGAAGCTGATATTGGAGTTTAGAAATTGAGACGTTGGCTGAGTTGTGGAGATTTTTGCAAGTATTTAATTTCTGAATTGTGGACGCTGTTAACCTTGCTGGAAGGTTATACTTTGGTGGTCGAATTTGTGTTGGAAGTCAGCACACTAGCAGCCGTATTGAAGGAAGAGACTGTACGGAAATAGCATTGTATACTACTCCTTACGTTTTGTACTAGAACAATTGGGGAGGTCACATCACATCTGCTGGAGCCTACGTTACATAGAGTCAGCCATATTGAGGTGTAGAAGGAGTCGCACCACAGCTGCGGCCCCCTTTACACGAGCCCAAAAATCTGCACGCTTGTTGACGGCAAGGGTATTCACTACTTGCAATTGGAATTGGCAGTAAAGGGAAGCATTTTGGTGGCACGGCTAGGCATATTTGACTACAATCCAGGTTCAAACTGTTATTTGGAAATTGTACTAAGAATATATGTATACATTGTTCTCTGTCTCAACTTAATAAATTACCTGCAACTTGGTGCCATTATTAAAACATATATTTCTGATTTGTGGTTTTCATATCAAAAGAAAAGAATCTCTTTCCAGTTATATTCTGAATTTATAACATCATTTCAAACTTCTTGTAATTGTTATCACTTATCAACTTGGGAAAATTCAAAATAAATTGGAGAATGATTAAATATTGCAAATAAGAATTTGTGCATCATTTATCAAATTGGGAACCCGCTAGGGGTTTTTACATTTTTAATAATTTTTTCTCCTTTTTTCTTTGGATAGGTTTTCATAAAACTTTCCTTAAATGCTTTTAGGAGGGTTTTATATTTTTTATCCATAAAAAACTTATTGTGGGTTTTGTGCAATTCTTTGCCTCAAAAATTGTTTTGCAATAGACTTTTACTATTTTTCCTCAAAACAATGTTTTGTATTCTTATGTGTCTTGGATCTTGTGCTGGATTTTGATTGATATGTCTCCTAAAAAAATCATGTTTTTCTTTTTTAATTTTATCCTCAAAAGTTGTTTCTGGGTTTTTCAAAATTTTCCAAAAAAAAATTAGAGATTTTTTGTCCATTTTTTCCACAAAAAACTGTGGTCTCTTGCAGCCATTCTAGAGTGTACCCAGAGTTGCCAATGCAAATATTTGCCGATTTTTCTATAAAATCATTTTTTCAGGTTTTTCTTGGTTTCAGCAGCTAATCTCAGAGGGGCAGCTTTGTTACCTAACATCAATCAAGTTGGACAGATACTGGTTATCTTGGTCATTTCCAAAAATTCTAAATGATTCAAGGAGGGTCTCAGTAGTAGGCTCCTGTTGCAAAGTGTTAATATAAGAAGGGGGCAGCCTTCTATGCATTCATGACCAAAACACTTGCCAATTGTCTTCTATAGGGTAGTTTCTATGATGATCATTAAGAGAGAGTATTAAAATAATAATAATAATAATACAATGTTTCTAATGGTCATCTTTAGTGAGCTTTCATTCACTAGTTAGCTTCTATTTTTCTATTCAATAAACAATTGTTTTGTTTAGAAACATTGCCTTTTACTTTTCTATTTAAGGAGAACTTGTCTCCATTGTTTAATAATGTATCGAACTATTAAGTTTTATAACATTAGAAACACATAATCTATTGAAAGTTCAACAATGGTGCTAAAAACCTTCATTCTAAATAGAGAGATCATACACTACAGATTCTACATGATCAATGAAAACACTAAGTAGCCATGTTTGACAAAAAAATTTTAACAAAGGGTCAAAATGCAACTTCAATGGGTTCAATTTCTACAAAGCATTGGGCAAAGGCCCGCTTTCTAGGTATTGTTTTCTCCAAGTAATATGTGAGTTTAACTTTTTTTTCCCAATCCCATCAACCCACAAAAGTTGTTATGCTCACAACAAACAAAAATCTCAAAATAATCCTGTCTAGAATGAAATTGAGGAAAAAAATGACTATAAATGAAAGACGGAAAACATGTACCAGAAAACAATCGTCTAGAAAAAGTCACTACTGGAAGATTGATTTTCAAGAAAAATAGGATTGAAAATTTTGGATATGCGACCATCAACAAGTTGAAGAAAAAATTGTGGAAGCTCATGGGGTGAACTCTTACAAAGATGGGTCAAAGTTTGAGCTTCTATTTTGTAACTAGTGGCTTTTGGTTAATAGCAACTTTTACTGTTCTATTAGGTTTCTTGGAAAATTAAAGAAACTCAACTTATCTCTAAAATTAAATAGGGATGACTACAAAGTGATGCAGTAGCATCTTGCATCACAAAAATAAACGAGGGCGTGATAATAAAAAATAAATAAAAAATTGTGGAGAGAGAGTGACCAAAGTTATAGGAAAAATAATAAAAAATAGAAAAGGGAAAAACGGAGAAAAATATATTTCTTTTACCAAGATGCATGGGTGGCATAAAAAGAAAAATAAGAAGAATAGTTTTCATTGCATTTATTGAGGTGTGTAGGTCGCATCTTAGAAGTTTGTGGAAAGTTCCTTAAATAATGTATTTAATATTTATTGTGATCCACTAAGGCAATGAAATTTTCTAATTGGACCACATGGTGGTGCTTTGTTGTCATTAAGTGGGAATTTAATAATTGTTGTAAGGTAGTTGCATTTACCTTTTATCCCACATTGGTTGTGTCTGTAATATCTTGTGTGGTAAGAGCCTATATAAGCAAGGCATATGAGCATTTGTAATCAAGCTCTCATAGTGTAATCTCTTGTAAGCAAGCTTGGAGGTGAAAGATCTTAGTGTGTAAGATCTTGAGAGGAAGTCTCTTCTTGGTGAAGCTCTTCTTTGTGGAAGTTCTCTTGGTGGAAGCTCTTGGTGAAGCTCTTGGTTTGAAGACTCTTCTTGTGATAGCTTTCTTTTTGGAAGGTCTCTTATATTACAAGAATTTGAAGTTTTCTCATTTGGAGAATATTGAAAGGCTTTTCAAGTATAATAAAAGCATGCTTTGTAAAGCATTTTGTCCTCTCTTTGTCTCCATATTGTTGTGATTTTGAGTTGATAGGGGTGGTGTTGCCCTTCATCGCAAAGGTTTCAAAGCATTGCTGATTTTGATAGAAACTGACAAATTACTTCCTTTTTACAACATGAGGAGAAGCTCCTGTAATCAAATGTGAAGTCAGACAGGGATATGCAAAGATTTGGATTTAAAGATTGAAAAGGAAGATGTATAAAGGGCTAAGTGATAATGGGCAAAGAAGAAAAGAGTCCAAGGGAAAATTATTCAGATCTCAGATGCGTGAAAAAAAAAAAGAACAAAAGAGAGTGCCCAGGTGGAGATAAACTCAACCATGAAATTGAATTAGGCAGGCCTTCCATGGTATGCAAACTATATAGATTTTGACTTGTGGTATCAAAAAGACATGAATAATTATGAGTGAGAAACAATCAAGGAGTAAAAACCATAAGACAACATACATGTAACCTGTGCCCAATATGAACTGGAGTAGCTTTTGCCTCAATCTCCAAACCAACAGGAGCAGGCTGAAGATGACTGGTACTAAGATCCACTCCTGCAACTGGCTGGAATCCAGAGGCCACAAACGCACCAAGACTTCCAAGACTCTCAGCAATGAAGGCAGATATACCTCCATGCAGCACTCCTTGTGCCTGTCAGAAGCACAGTGGTACAAATTTGAAGAACCAAACATAAAGGCAGATTTCACAACTGCTGTTCATCAACATGTGACTCTATTACTAGAAAAAGTCTTTGCATAAATGGTACATAATATGAGCACACAACTAGAAATTTAATAATCAAGCAATCATTCATGATAGAATATAAATCTCAATAAATGGAAAGTTACATGTTTCCCATAACTTTATAGTCCTGTTCTCATTTATATTAATGTGCCAAACACACATAATCATTTGTAATGACATGCATATCTTGTAAAATATATAGGACCTCAAAGATGGAAGTAAAGGGTAATAAATTGGAGAGATTCCATACAGGCTTTGTTCCTAGCTCCTTACTCAGTTGTCTCCAAGTATTGTGAACTCTTTACAATGTATAAAATTTAATTCTCTACTGAGTTCCAAGCTTTGTCAAACACACAACTCAAGCAAATGTCAAAATAAGAATCAAACACATAACTCCTACATTTGACCTTAGAAAAAAACTGGCTTGCTATTTTAATTTTTAACTTTAAAATACTTGTCCAAAAGGAAAAACAAAACAAGAGATACACAACATATGAAATGTATCAAGTTAAAGTCTCTATTGATCGACATCATCCTCACAAAGTGCATATAAACTAATGCAGACAACAAATGCCCGAAATATTTCGTACACAAACACACACCTTAAAAATGGTTTAAAACCATGGCAAAAAGTTCAAAAATGTTGCTCTAATGATGTCCACCAATACGGCATAGATACATGTCTATAAACACTCCCATCCATTTAACACAATGAAAACAAGAATAAAAAGAGGTTGGTCACTCATACCCACACAAAGAAAAAGGGCACGATGGCACTAAGTCCTGATAGATTTTTTCCAGAAAAAATGAAATGCAGATATGAAAACTTATTCAGTTATTCAAATCCATCAGAATTTATATTATATCTCTATTTGGATTTCAGAATCACTAACAATCACCTTCAATCT